>CM028134.1:228732500-229982500 GCA_016271365.2 Neoceratodus forsteri
CACTGTGCTGGCAGGCCACAATGCAAAGTGTAAGAGGCCTTCGGCACCATGCAATTCTGCTTAAAGTTGGACCAAGTTATCCTAGGCACACTGCCTTAGGGGTAGCTGGTCCATTCCACTGGGGTGTCAAACAGATGAGGTATACTGATGAGTCCTGGTAGGATGAAACACGTGTCTATGTCTTCTGTTAGCACCCTTTGCAAACTGTGTGAGAGGGCCTTCGGCACCATGCAATTCTGCTTAAAGTTGGACCAGCATAACATTCTGTGGTGATTTGTATATGCAGCCCACGTTATGCTTGCATTGTATGTGTATGTGATTTGGTATTTTCTTGAAACTTCTGGCTTTCCCAGCCAAATGCCCTTTGGGTAACTCTGCCTCAGTGTTTACGCATAGAGGTTCTTTTGTCTTTTAAATGTTTTTTATTTTAATGGGTTCACTATAATATATCCCAGGCACACTGCCTTAGGGGTAGCTGGTCCATTCCACTGGGGTGTCAAACAGACGAGGCATACTGATGAGTCCTGTAGACTGAAACACGTGTCTATGTCTTCTGTTAGCACCCTTTGCAAACTGTGTGAGAGGGCCTTTCTGCACCATGCAATTCTGCTTAAAGTTGGACCAGCATAACATTCTGTGGTGATTTGCATATGCAGCCCATGATGCTTTGCATTGTCGTGCATGTGTGATTTGGTATTTTCTGAAACTTGGCTTCCCAGCCAAATGCCCTTTGGGGTAACCCTTGCCTCGGTGTTTACGCACAGAGGTTCTTTGTCTTTTAAATGTTTTTTTATTTTAATGGGTTCACCACGATATATCCCAGGCACACTGCCTTAGGGGTAGCTGGTCCATTCCACTGGGGTGTCAAACAGATGAGGCATACTGATGAGTCCTGGTAGGATGAAACACGTGTCTATGTCTTCTGTTAGCACCCTTTGCAAACTGTGTGAGAGGCCTTTCGGCACCATGCCCCTGCTTAAAGTTGACCAGCATAACATTCTGTGGTGATTTGCATATGCAGCCCACGATGCTTGCATTGTATGCATGTGGATTTGGTATTTTCTTGAAACTTGGCTTCCCAGCCAAATGCCCTTTGGGTAACCCTGCCTCGTGTTTACGTATAGAGGTTCTTTGTCTTTAAATGTTTTTTATTTTAATGGGTTCACCACAATATATCCCAGGCACACTGCCTTAGGGTAGCTGGTCCATTCCACTGGGGTGTCAAACAGATGAGGCATACTGATGAGTCCTGGTAGAACGTAAACACGTTGTCTATGTCTTCTGTTAGCACCCTTTGCAAACTGTGTGAGAGGCCTTTCGGCACCATGCAATTCTGCTTAAAGTTGGACCAGCATAACATTCTGTGGTGATTTGCATATGCAGCCCATGATGCTTTGCATTGTGCTGCATGTGATTTGGTATTTTCTTGAAACTTGGCTTCCCAGCCAAATGCCCTTTGGGTAACCCTTGCCTCAGTGTTTATGCACAGAGGTTCTTTGTCTTTAAATGTTTTTTATTTTAATGGGTTCACCACAATATATCCCAGGCACACTGCCTTAGGGGTAGCTGGTCCATTCCACTGGGGTGTCAAACAGGCGAGGCATACTGATGAGTCCTGGTAGGACGAAACACGTGTCTATGTCTCGTTAGCACCCTTTGCAAACTGTGTGAGAGGCCTTTCGGCACCATGCAATTCTGCTTAAAGTTGAACCAGCATAACATTCTGTGGTGATTTGCATATGCAGCCCATGATGCTTTGCATTGTGGCAGCATGTGTGATTTGGTATTTTCTTGAAACTTGGCTTCCCAGCCAAATGCCCTTTGGGGTAACCCTTGCCTCAGTGTTTACGCACAGAGGTTCTTTGTCTTTTAAATGTTTTTTTATTTTAATGGGTTCACCACAATATCCCAGGCACACTGCCTTAGGGGTAGCTGGTCCATTCCACTGGGGTGTCAAACAGGCGAGGCATACTGATGAGTCCTGGTGGGACGAAACCGTGTCTATGTCTTCTGTTAGCACCCTTTGCAAACTGTGTGAGAGGCCTTTCGGCACCATGCAATTCTGCTTAAAGTTGGACCAGCATAACATTCTGTGGTGATTTGCATATGCAGCCCATGATGCTTTGCATTGTGGCGGCATGTGTGATTTGGTACACTCCATTTATGTTCACCCTACTGCATATATATATATACATATATATATATAAGGGATATGCAATGGAAGCAAGCGTAATAAATGATTTATCTGCACCAGAGCAGTCTGACCTCGGGTAACCTCACGAGTGGCGTAAGCCACGAGTGTGGTGTCCGAGGTCAAAGTGCTTGAGTACAGATAAATCATTTATTACACGAGTTTTCCATTGCATATTCCATTTATGCAATTCTTTTGTTTTTGCTTTTGTAGGGGGCATTTGTTAGTCAAAAAAGTGAATAAAAATGGCATTTTCTTCCATTTTTTGCTGATTACAGAAAATCTTAAAGGAATCTAGAAACAAAACACATCTCATTTTGTAGATATTTTTATGCTGAACAACTTTTGTGCTCAAAGTACCATACTTTTTGTTTTTATGTTATTTGCATTTGTTTGATGAAACAGTGCACACAAACTGAATTATTTGCTGTTTTTCATTAATTCTAAAAAAACTAAAAAGTATCTATCAATGAAATACTACTCATTTTGTAGATATTTCTATGCCAAATAAACTTTGTGCTCACAGTACCATGCTATCATTTTTCATTTTTAAGTTATTTACATTTGTTTGTGGACAAAATGAAAAAAAATGTGAATTTTCTGCTGTGTTTTTGCTAATTATCAAAAAATCTATACGGTATCTATAAATGAAATACCACTCATTTTGTAGATAATTTTGTGCTGCACAACCTTCATGCTCATATCACTATGCTATCTTTTTTCGTTTTAAAGTTATTTGCATTTGAATATAATTAGTACCGGTACTGAGGATGAACATTCTAAATGAGTTCAGGAGTGATTGTGACATATCTACTATGTGAATAAATCTGTGATGATGCGTCTACTATGTGGATAAATGTCAAATTTGAATTTATCCCATAGTAGCTCAGATTTACCTCATAGGATTTATGTCCACGCCTATTAAGTAAATATATATATATATATATATATATATATATATATATTTTCATTGTAAAAAACTTCATTAATGCATCAGTTAGGGTTGACATCACAGCAACAAAAGTTTGGAAATTCGATGTTAGGGTTAACCCCCCTATCACTACCCCATCCTCTACACACCAACAGACATCGGTGTGTGCCATGGGGTCATCAGGCCTCTCACCCCATTCCATGTGAAAGCAAGCTGACATGATACAGTGTAGGAGAATGGGGTGAGAAGACTGATGACCCCATGGCACACCCCGATGTCTGTTGCGTCGGGGTGGGGTGGTATGGGGGTTAACCCTAACATCGAATTTGCAAACTTTAGCCGCTGTGACATCAACCCTAACTGATGCATTAACAAAGTTTTTTGCAATGAATTTCCTTACTTTCTGAAAAAGTGTAATGTAACCAGTAAATGGTATGTGTTGGTGGGAGCACGGGGCCCACCAAACTGCCCATTTGTGCATAACGATATTCGTCTGTGGGAGTGTGGTCCCTCTGGGCCCTGCGCTCCCACTTACACATAACTACGGAGCCATACAGCAGCTCTATAGGGCAAAGAACACTTGTAACACTAATTTGCCAATATCTCAGAAACCGTAGCAGCTATGAAAAAAATTCCAGTGCCATTGTAATCATGACAGTGAAATCTCCACGCGAGATAAGTCAACTAAATCCATATCTTGCATCATTTCCAAGATAAGGGCACCGAAAAGTGCTGGGTGCTGCAATGTTATCCTATGGGAAAAATCTCTACTTCATTATGGCATATCTATGGAACCGATGACACTTTTTTAAGCTAAACAGCATAATTCACATGTCTTGGACACCCCCTTTATACAATGCAAATTTCAAGCCAAAAGGCCAGACCGTTTATTTACAGTGTAATGTACCTGGTAATTGGTATGTGTTGGTAGGAGTGCAGGCCCTTCGGGCCCTGCGCCAGTGTTCCCATTTACCCCCATCTGTACCTGATTCAAGTACAAATTATGAAATGCAAGTACATTTTTGTGTGAAGGGGATACACTGTACCCCCATAATTCTGTTTGAAGTATATGTACCCCACAAAAATGTTGTACAAATGGTAGAATAAATCCTTATAATTTATTCTGTACCCCTGAAAATTTTGGGAGAGGGTGCAGTGCACCCCCAGATCTGTAGCCTTAATAGGAACACTGCCCCACGCTCCCCACCAAACTGCCCATTTGTGCATAAAGATATGCATCTGTGGGAGCATGGGCCCTCCAGGCCCTGTGCTCCCATGTACACATAAAAATGGAGCCATACATCAGCCCCATAGTACTGAAATGGAACCCATGTAACAGTTATTTGCCAATATCTCAGTAACCGTACAACCTAGGAAAAAAATTCCATTGTAGGTGTAATCTATAACTTCAAAACTTCCTCAGAAGCTTAGTTCACCTAAAGGTGATCTAAGCTGCGGGTAGTGAAAAATCAGTATCTTGCTTTGTTTTCGAGATACAGGCACCGAAATGTTATCCTATGGGAAATTTCTCAGTTTCGGAACACTGTAACTATGGGCCGTTTGAATGTTTTGGGACCAAACCACCAAAAGGTACATCTGTGGGTCCAGGGCTTGCTACCCTGCAAATTTCAGTCCAAAAGCACAATCCACCTTGGCACAATAAAGTGACAAAGAAAACAACACACTGGAAAATGTGTTCGTGCAGTGCTTTCGCGATAACTTTAATGTGTTCATGCACTCCTATCTCTATAATGGGAATGTTGTCACGCACAGAAAAATGTTGTAGAGGTTCCTTTTTTTAATCACGATTATTGCCGTAGCAACAAAAAATGCTGCCGCGACAGCAAAATGGTGCAAAAAGTTTGAAAAACATATTTCCAGATCACTTGGTGAAAAACTAATGTCAGGGTCATGTTCCTCAGGGCCTGATTAGGTAAACACAACTGTTGGTATTTACCAAAGGGCATTATCTTTTGAGTTACGTTTTTTGTCTCTTGCTAACTGAAAATAAGACGGTGGCAGCACGAAAACAAATTCAGGGAGCATGACAACACAAATTTGTCTGCGAAAGTTTTCGCAATGCACATATAAATTTTCCCATAGGCTATAATGGGACATGAAAAATTTGAATAACTTTTGAACGGATTAATATTTTTTTCACCAAATCTTCAAAAGGCACCAGTTCAATCCAGTCCACATATAGACTTGCAAAGTTGAATCCACTCAAACGCATTCTTCAGTCCATTATAATACCCGACTGAAAAATGCACAAAAGTTGACCAATTTTCACATTTTGGATGCTCTGTGGTTCCACAACCGTATATCCAACCAGAAAGAAACTTTCCACATCTAGAGATATATTGTTGGATGCTGCGCATGCAACATTTCAGGCAAATCGGATAAATGGTTGCAAAGTTATTAAAGTGCAAACTTTGAGGCTTAACATTAAAGTGACCCTCCAACCCTAACTATACCTGCACTACCGTGCAGTTATAATATATATATATATATATGTATGTAAGCAATAACCCACAACAGGGCATGCCTTTCCAGAGACTTAATGTATACCCCAGGTAAACTGGAAGGCATGAGACCATTGTCCAAGTGACTTTCAACACACCCGGAAAGTGCATTAATTCTCAAGAAACTCAAGTCCTGGAATTGGTTATTGTGCTCATAAAATGAATTTTTTTAATGGAAAAAGGTTTTATTTTCTTTTAATTAGGTTGCTGCTAGGCAGAAGAGGTGAGTTTGGTAACAAAAGCTGTGTGCCTCCGAATTAACTAGGAAACGCATTTATTTTTAAGAACCCTATACCGTTGTGTTTTTTGTGTGTGTTTAAAAAGTGGAAAAAAAATAATTTTAATGGAAAATGGTTTTATTTTCTTAGGGCAGGTTAGTTACGGACTGTGCAACTTCAAGGTAAAAAAAAAAATGAACAGCCAGGTGTTGTATTTTACTCAACTAAGTTGTTCGATTAGAGTTCTTTAAACAGAAGCACAAGGCAAGGATGCCCTCTGTCCTCTCTACATTTGACCCTTTACTTCGAACCACTAGCCACAGCAATTCACACTGGCCCCAGAATATCATGAATTCTGCTGGGAGATAGGTATTACAAGCTCTCCCTCTTCACAGACGATATCCTGCTAACCTTAACATCCCCAGAGGACTCCATCCCTGCGGTCTGGGACACCTTACAATCCTTTGGTGACCTCACAGAACACAAGAAGTTAAACATGCAGAAAAAAGAGGTACTGCTTTACAACTATACACCCTCTCAGAGGTTGAAGGGACTTTTCGCTTTTCAATTGTACAAAGGAGCGCTGCGATTAAGCTCACCAAGAATCTGGAACTTCTTAATTATGAGGCTTTAACCACACAGATCATGGACGATCTACCTAAGTGGACCTGAGGTTCTTTCAAAGGACAGCGGCAATATGCCAGACCATCCTTCCTAGGATTTTATATTATCTTCAGACCCTCTCCATCATTCCAGACTCTATATATTTCAAATCCTGGAACAAGGTCATCTCCTGGTTTATATAGCAAGGAGCTTCTCCTTGGATTCGGCTCCCCATTCTACATCTACCTAGAAGTCAAACGGGGGGAGGGGGGTTCAACCTCCCAAATCTCAAGTGGTACACCCTCACATCTCATTTAAGAACATTATGCATATGGCTCTCTCCCTTCCAACAGCCTTATTGGAAGCAAACAGAATTTGCATTGAATGATATTTACAATTTGGACTTTTTTTATTTGGAAGTCTTGTAGGTTGTCTTCTTCTTAAAAAAAATGACACAAAACATGGGAAAAATATTCAGGCAGTGGCTAGTGACTCGAAGGATCTTCCTATCTCCTGTTTATCTTTTCCACCTCATGGCCATTGCCCATGACTCTGCCTACCCTCCAGAAGACTGGACAATGCCATGAAAGGATGGGGCAGATTAGGCCTTAGGTTTATATTTCAGATGCTAGACTTCCATGGAGTTGTTTCATTTACCACTCTGTAAACTGGCTATCAGCTTCCAGCAGCCGACCATTTTCAATACCTGCAGCTCAGGTCATATCTGGCAGACCAAGATGAGATATATTACACTCTGCCAGAAAGCTGCCACTGCTTCCTAAAACAGTCATGTCACACCTCCAGGGGTGGGGTTGGGGTCCTGGACTCATCCTGCTGGCCATTTATATACAGCATTACAGAAACTGCATGAGACTCCACGGCCACAATTCTACAGAAACAGAACTCAGAGTTAGGGAATAATCATACCCTCGAGACATGACATAAATGTGCAGTACCTGCCTATAGGATGACTTCTGTCACCTACTGGCAGGAATTCACTTTGAAGTGCAGGTTTTGCTTCTTCCGCTCCCCCAACATTGTGGCAAAATAAGTGGGACCTCTTAAGGGAGTATGTCGGAGAAATTGTTTTTTATTTTATTTATATCACGGATTACAAATCTTTGAGCATTGAGCTCTTTTACAAAGGTTCCACATCAGTAGCATAATACAACAGGTTAACAGAACAAAAGGTATGGTAAAATAAGTGTAAAAAAAAAGACATCATAATGGACGTTCAAAGTGATAAAACAAAATAACTTATGCTAAACAGTTGCAGGAACAGGAATGCATACAGTAAATTGAAAATCAGCCAGACAGACTTTGTCAGGTACAGGAGAATGCATACAGTAATTTGGGATCAGCCAACATGTTTTGTCAAGACAGACTGGGCACAAGGTGAAAGAGAAAAAGGGAAGGAAGGAGGGGTGGGTGGAGTGGGAGGAGAACTAGAGGTGTGATGAGTAGACATTAAGAAAAGGTGGAGCATAGGTAGAAGGGAGGATGGGTGAGCGGGGGGGTTGGGGTCAGGGGATAGGGGTTGACAGCAAAAGTGCTAAGGAGCTATGGCAGTGGTCAGATGCTAAGGTTGCAGTTTGCCAGAGAGGATTAAGGGAAACAGTCAGGTTGTGGACAGAATATGGCTACTCAGATGCACGCTGTCTGGGATTGCCCCCGCTTACAATCCTTAAGGCAGGCAGTTACATGGGGACTAGAAGATATCTTTAACAGCCATGGGGAGATGGTTCCTTCCCTAATTCTACTAGTAATCCCACCAGCTGGGAGCTCTCTTAGGGGGCCGACTTTAAAACTGATGTTAACTACAGTTTTAGTGGAGAAAAAAATCTATTACCAGACTGTGGCATACTCCACAGATCACTACATTAGTAGGCTGGCAAACAATTTGCTCAAGCTCTACTCTTTAGCAAGGCTAACTTACACCCGACCCTCATGGATAAAACTAGTTTATTCTATACCAGGTGGCGCTGAGGGGTGCTACACCAACTAGATATGGACCCTACATTTGTATCATGAGGTCGGCCCCCCCCATGTCTCTCTCTCTCTCTCCTTCTCCCATTCTCCTTTCTTCTTACCTAGTTCTTTCCTTCTTCAGTTCCATTCTATACAGCCTATTTATTTAGATGGATTCACTGTTATTCACTTTAAGGCTGTAGATGGCACTCAAGTAAATTTAGCAGTGATGGTTCTGTCATCTGGTATAGATGTTGATGGCCATTTTCTCTACTTTCCAACTATTACCCTGCAGATTCTCGGACTGGCGTCAACATAAAGGATAGACACTGCACTTTTCACTGTAGTGCGGTCCTAGATTGACGTATATAATTCCTAATCATTTTTGCTATTTAATTACTGTATTTTATTTACATGAGTTGAAGAAGTAGACAAGAATAAATGATTGACATTTCACATTTTATTTCCAGTTAGCACCATTAACTTTTCCTATTATATCGTATTAACTATGGCATTTGATACAGCTCTGCTCCAGATGTTGTACTCTGAAAATTGTGCATGGTAAGGAAAACAATACAACCAAATCCACAGAAGTGTATCACACCAGGGGTATACACATATTCACCACTAACTATTCAACCGACAAGACTCCAGATGTTGCTGCTCCAAAACTTATATTAGGGATGTGCAATAGACTAACTCAAAATATGCAATTTCTCTTCACAAGTGAAGGGGCAGGATCATAACTTGCAAATCTGTGAATTCGAAACTTGGCATAGCATATAAGACTAGCTACGCCCTTACCTCCTCAGCTAGGCTGGCCATCACACGGGGTATCCTGCTTCCTTCCCTGACCAATGGGGTGCCGACTTACACTGCCATGCAAAAGTCTGCACTATGTAGATGGGATGTTACATATAACATTTATCGGTATGCCTCCTCATCTCTGCGGCTAAAGCACCACTGCCAGCTTTATTCAGACATAGGCTATCACCCTCAGCAATCAGACTACACTCCCTTGGCGCTCTGGTTGATAGTATCATGAAGTCCCAAACTCCTGCAGCGCTTGCTGCCATACTGCTTCCCCAGTCATCCTTATATGGCCTACGCTCAGTTGAGAAATCCCTTCTCCATGTCACAAGATGTAAAACCTCAAAAGGCTCTAGTGCCTTCTCCCTCATTGCCCAAATGTACTGGAACTCTCTGCCTTCTGCTGTCTGTCAGTCTCCATCACATGCCACTTTCAAAAAAGACCTCTGCACATTATTATCCCTCTCTGATGTTTGCTCTCACTTTGACCCACCATAGTTTGGTTCTCCCTGCTCTTTCCTCCTTTCCTCTCTACTAAACCTACTTTTACTTCTCACTTACTCCTCTATCCACCTTCTCCTTCTCCTTCTTATTCCTCTATCCACCTTCTCCTGCTTACTCCTCTAGCTAAGGGCTGCCTCCTTGCTAGGGTAGTGATTAAGTGCAGTCCTGCACTCTGAGCTATCTTATCCCTCTCACTAATACCTAGGCCTGTTAGTGTGCCATGCACTTATATCTGAATTGTGTTATTAGTATTATTTCCTGCTGATGATTTATTGTGTTTTTTCTGTTGAAATGTTTACTCAAATATGTGTACTCTCCCAAAAACACACTGTATTTAATTGTTTTTTATATAAATTTAATCATGGTCCAAGTTTATCACTGGTCACTCGCTATGTTGAAATTCCTCGTTCTTGTATATACTATCCATCTATGTAACTGTTTTCAATTGGTTTTCTTGCCCTGTCACTGCTGTTTTTGTTATGCTCTATTTGACCTTATATTCTCCCGGGTCGTGCTTGAAAATAGTAATTTCTTGTCAAGCGCACCCATCCGGTAAACAAAAACTAAACAACCGAAATAAATAAAATAAATGGCACAGCCATCGCTGAGTCACAAGAGTCCTGCTCCCTCACAAGTAATGATAAACTGCATAATCTGAGTCAGTCTATTGAGTGATTGATTTATACAGCATCAGTCTACCTTTAGTTTTTAAAGTGCTAGTGTACAGCCTAAAACTAGCATTACTTTTTTTAAAGCAGTCAGTTATTACCTTTTATATCCTCGGTACTTTTTCTTTTACCTTTTTGTTAATTAGAAGATTCATTACTTTCTGACCTCTTGACCTCCAGAATAGGGAAAGGAGTTGGGTACGACACTTGGGGAAGACACCAGCAGGACAGCAAATAAGGGCAAGGTGCTGCTAGTTGGTGACTTCAATCTGCCAGATGTGGACTGGAGCCTTCCAGCTATACTTCTGCAAGGAGCAGAGCTATTCTTGATTCATACAAGAGACTTTTCTCAGGCAGCTAGGCAATTAACCCACTAGGAATGGGGCAATGCTGGATCTGGTGCTTACAAACAGGGACAGCATTGCAAATATCACAGCAGGCAGTCCCCTAGGTACCAGTGATCACCGTTCAATGTGGTTTAACATTAAGACAGAAGCAGAGGCAAACCCCATGAGGATGAAGGCGCTGGACTTTAGGAGAACGGATTTTAAAGAAATGGGACACTGCTTCAGAAACTGCCTAGTTGGGGTGGACTGCCAGGGTGGAGTAGGTGAACAATGGGGAAAAATAAGGGAGGGCATAACTAAAGGAACCAGCCTCTGCATGAAGGAAGTGAGTAAAAGCAAAAGGAAAACGAGACCATTATTGTCGTCTAGAGAAGTGGCCACGGTGGTGAAGAAAAAAAGGGTGGCATTCAGGAGGTACAGTATAAGGAAATGCAGAAAGAAGAAGATAGGGAGGTGTACCAGGTAAAAAAGAGGGTAGCAGGTAAGGCGGGGGGGGGGGGCAAAGATGCAGACAGAGGAAAAGATAGCCAAAGGGATAGAAAATAGGAATAAGACTTTCTTCAGGTATGTAAGAGAGAAGAGGAAAGCAAGGGGAGGGACAATGAGGATAAGGACAGTAGCAGAGGAAGACTATGCAAGAGGGGAGCAAGGAAAAAGTAGACATCCTAAACAGGTACTTCTGCTCAGTCTTCACAGTGGAGGAAAGGGCACAGACCACCAGGGAACAGCAAGAGCAAAGGGGGGGGGGGTGGACACAAGCCCATTTTTAGAGGAAACAGTCCTGAAGAGACATGCAGTTCTGAAACTGGACAAGGCTATGGGACTGGGCAGGATACATCCAAGGGTACTAAAAGAACTCAGGGAGGTGCTAGCTGCCCTGCTGATGGCCTTATTCAACTGCTCACTAGAATCAGGCATGGTTCTGGAGGAAAGGAGATGTGGTCCCTCAACATGAGAGAGGAAGCAGGGAAGAGGCTAGCAACTACTGGCTGGCGAGCCTCACCTGAGTGGTGGGAAAATGAATGCAAACACTGGTAAAGGAAAGGTTGGTAGAGTATCTTGAATCCAATGGACTGCAAGACCAAAGGCAGCATGTATTCAGTGTGTATGTTGGGGGGAGGGGGTCGTGCCAGATGAATCTGATTGATTTCTTTGACTGGGTGACCAGGGAAATAGATCAGGGGAGGGCTGTGGATGTGGCCTATCTAGACTTTAGCAAGGCCTTAGACACTGTGCCCCACAGGAGACTGATTAAGAAATTGAGCACCCTAGGGGTGGGATCCAAAGTAGTGATTTGGGTTAGAAACTGGTTAACAGATAGGTGACAGAGTGTGGTGGCAAACAGCATTCAGTCTAATGACGGAAGAGTAATATAGTGCAATAAACATCTGTCATTGTCTAAGTATAAATTTTGCAAGGTTTTTACCATTTTTTTAGTCAGAAATCACTGTCTGAATCTCTTGTTATTACAGCTTGAGTTTTTTGTTCCACTCCTTTGGTTAGAATTTTTGCAGTGTTTAATCCTTTTTACCCACTGATTTTAGTTTATGAATCTGATTATCCATTTTTTTGTGTTTTCCCCTAGTTTAGTAAGAACATATTTACACACTACCTTAGAAGGCCATATCAGGAAGTGATGCGGGAAGGAAGTGCTTTGTGAGGTCTAGTGATGTAAATAGGAAGAACACTTCCAGTGTAGGTCAGTGAGCTGACACAGGAAATGGATACATTTTTTAGTGCTGGAGGTCTCTCTATGATTGATTGCATATTTATTGTAGTTAAAAGGTGTAATTTCATTGAAATAAACTATTTTATTGTATTTTTGTAATAAAATCCCATACTAAGTATAGGAAACTGTATTTTATTTGTGGTTTGCTTTATCACACTGTAAATGAAGCATGATGTTAGTCATGTAAAGGTTCACAGTCTTTCAATGAACGTCATGTTACATAAATGTGTGTATTATTTAATTTCCTGGCATAGTTTATTTTTTGGGAGGTGTATTATGGGATGGTATAAGGTGAGGGAATGACTGTATGATGAAGCACTGTGTGTTGGGGGTGGGGGGTCCTGCATTCATGATACATGCTCAGATGCACTTCATATGTTCTGGGGAAATGAGAGGGACTGTATGCATCTAATAATTGTACTAACAGACACTGCAGATACATTGTGGGTATACGTATAGGGTGATGAAATTGCTGAAAAGGCACTGGTAATTTGGGGTATACTGTGTCATTGGGAAGGGGGTGGGTCTGCCTGTACCAAGGAATAATGCACATAGGCACTTCAATCACTTTGTGTCATGAACTGGCACCCGTCCTTGGGGCATACTCAGTTGTGGGGGAAGCAGGTGGGTCTGCCTGCACCTGGTAATGGTGTTCATATGCCATCCAGAGACATTGTTGGTATACATACAGGGTGATGACATGGGCACCTATAAAGGTTGTGTACTATGTGCTGTGTCACATGGATTGCCTGCATACACATGTGATATGTTGCAGCATTCAGTATGGCGCACTGTGTGGGTGGGAAGGGAGTGTGGGTATGCCTGCACCATGAAGTGATGCTCACTGGCTCATGGGTACACATGTGTACTATGTGCAGTGTTTTATTTGAATGGACTGTATAAGTCATCCATTGGCACTGGTCTCATCACAGTCCATCAGAGGTAAGGTCTGGTCTGAAGCATTGTGAGCACAAGGGACTAAACAAGTGGTTGTGGAGTGATTTGAACCTGAATAGAACATTACAGTGCATTTGAGGGTAGTGTTGGAATGAATCCTGATGTATACAATGGACTACACCATGGTGACTGAGGTGGGATCCATACCAGTAATGCACATCACAGAGTGTCAGAGGTAAAGGCTGGACTGAAGACTGATGAACAGGTGAACTACATCAGTGACTCTGGTGGGATTTGAGCCTGAACAGCACTTTACAGTGCATCAGAGGTTGGGTCTGGACTGACACCAGATGAGTCGATGGACAACACCACTGGCTGTGGAGGGATCTGAACCTGAAATGCACTTCACTGTTCACTACAGTTTGGGGCTTGACTGATGCACGGCAAGGAGATAGATCTTACCAGTGGTTGTGGAGGGATTTTAACCTGAAGAGCACTTTACAGTGCATCAGAGGTTGGGCTGAGACGGTGGACAACATCAGTGACTGTGTAGGGATTCAAAACTGAATTGGCCTTTACAGCGCATCAGAGGTTGAGGCTGGACTGATGCCAGATGAGTTGAAGGCAACACCATTTTTATGTTTGCTTGCACGCATGTGCAAGAAACATGGTGCCATCATCTGAGTTTTTGGAGGTGTGGCAGCCCTCTTCCAATTCGGGCAGTGTGTTTGCAGGCGCGGCCGCAGTTCTCCAATGCTTGCTCGAGCTGTCTATGACAGCTCCAAAATGCAGTGGAGTACAGTTGAAAGGGGGAGCTATGCTTCAGTGAGCAGCGATAAGATATCGCCTGCTTATGCGGCTCCCCCTACACTACCTGCGCATGCATCGCGTGCTGCCCCCCATGCACAAACTGTGTAGCCGACGGGGTGCCCAATCCCCTGTCGGCTGTGCGCGCGCCCCCAAAGCCTTTCACATGCCACGCTGGGTGCCCACCCCAGCGTGGTACACATGTATAGCCTGGACGGGTGCCCAACCCCGTCGGCTCCACTGTCTCTCCCCAAGCAGCTCAGGTGCACGCTGGGAGCCCACCCCAGCGTGGCAAATGTGTTATACCGACGGAGGTGCCCAATCCCCATTGGCTCCAGACCCCAATCAGCCTTTCAGCTGCCACGCTGGGAGCCCACCCAGTGTGGCAAACGCCCTCGTTGTCTCAGTAAAAAATAAACCTGCAAAAACTGTCTCTCGGAGCTTCTCCCTGCCCCCCTCCCACAACCCGCACCCACCTACCGCGCACCCTGACTCCACACACCCCCCCTCACCCCATACTTACCTCCCCACCTCGGCGCGACGATCTTCGGTGGACCGGGAACATGTCTGCACTCTTCAAAGCCGACCGCTAACTGAGGAAATGCCAGTAAGCTATATAATGGGATAGATAGGGTTTTTTCAACTTTGCTGCATATCTCAGGCATTTTTGGAATTTTTGCACCAAATTTTCAACATGGGGCTTTGGGACCCCTTCCTGAATGCTCTCACTGTCATGGCGTTGTCGGGCCCGAAGGGTGATTTCATGTCACTCACGCAAAATCACCTTTCGGGACCAAGTAACAAAATGACACTGCCACTGTTCATAAGGTGGGCTCTCAAAAGCCTATTTTGAAAATTTGGTGGAAAAATTCTAAAGCATTTTTACGTAGCGTTGCGCTAAGTTCCTATGCACGCCGTAAGTTTACGAATTTTCAATATTTCTACCCAGATTTTCAACATTGCCATTTTACCACACCTCCTTATGAGCAGTACAGCTGTCATTTTCACATCTTGCCCAAAGCGTGTTTCCCCATATAGTGCACAATGGGCGCAGTCGGTTCGAAATCAATGCATGGGACATTAAGAAAATCACAGTGACACTGTTCATGAGCAGAGGTCTTAAAATGGTTATGTTGAAAATTTGGTGAAAAAAATTCCTAAAATGACTGTTTTACCTGCGTCGTTATGTAGTTCCTACGCATGTCAAGTTTGCGAATTTTCAATATTTTCAATCCAGATTTTCAACATTGCCATTTTATTATACTTCCTTATGAGCAGTACAGCTGTCATTTGTCACATCTTGCCCAAAACATGTTTCCAGCCCATGTGGCGCGATAATGTGATCAATTGTCTTGAGAAATCAATGTATGGGACACATTAAGAAAATCACAGTGACACTGTTCATGAGCAGAGGTCTTAAAATGGCTATGTTAGAAATTGGTAGAAAAATTCCTAAAATGACTGTTTCTGAGCGATGGGTGCAGGAGTTCCTCATGCACCGTAAAGTTCTAATTTTCAATATTTTCACTCCAGATTTTCAACATTGCCATTTTATTACACTTCCTTATGAACAGTACAGCTGCCATTTTTCACATGTTGTCCAAAATGTGTTTTCGCACATGTAGCGCACAATGGTGCAGTCGGTGTGCGAAAGCAATGTTTGGGATAGATTAAGAACATCACAGTTACACTGTTCATGAGCAGAAGTCTTAAAATGGCTATGTTGAAAATTTGGTGACAAAAGTCCATAAAATGACTGTGTTATAAGTGAGCATTGCGCAGTTTCCACGCACCCTCGTAAGTTCATGACTTTGTAATATTTTCAGTCCAGATTTTCACCAGTGGAATTTTTCCACACTTCCTTATGAACAGTACAGCTGTCATTTCTCACAACATGGCCGAAATGTGTTTTCACACTTCCAGCGCAGAGATGCGTGGTCGCTGTGGGAAATCATTGTTCGGGACAGATAAAGAAAATCACAGTGACACTGTTCATGATTGGAGGTCCCAAAATGCCGTGTTGACAATCTGCTGTGAAAAATCCCAAACTAATTACATTACAGGTGTGCGTTGCACAGTTTCTATGACGTACCGTGACTTCACCAGTTTTTTAATATTTTACTGCAGATTTTCAACATTGCCATTTTTACACCTCCCATGAATAATACAGCTGTCATTTTACATCCTGTTCAGAATGTTTTGCACCTGTGGTGCTAAATGCTAGTCGCTGTGCATAAGAAGCTTTCGACTAACAAACTGATATTGCCACTGTTCATGAGGTGGGGTCACAAAAAACATGCTGAAAATTTGAGTGAAATACCAACGAATGCCTGAGGTATTAGGGTTTCAACCATAACACTCCAACCCTCTGTAGAGAATGACAGGCATCTGGGGTGTGACTTGGGGATTCTTGCCTGTAATGCTCATACCATTCCACACCCTGCAGCCAGTGAGAGGCATCGAGGTATGCCTTGGACTCTTCGCCCCAAAGTTCACCCCATTCTCCTATGCACCCATCTCACCGTATTTCCTGATGGAATGGGATTAGCATAAGGCCAAAGACTAAGGCACACTGTGACACTGTCAGTGTCTGCAGGGTAGGGTGTGGTGAAATGGCGTGGCCGTTATGCCTGACGACCAAAGGCACACCCCAATGCCTGTCACTCTCTGCAGGGTGGTGGTGGGGTTGGCTTCAGTTCAATACTTCACTGCCATTCCTATTACGCAGCTCTGTAACTTCTACACTACCACTGCCAATGCCAGCAAGCAAACATTCGGCATTGACAAATGCTTGTTTTTTTCATTTTAAATAATCAGCAACTGCATATTAGGGAGAAAACTCAAGTGCAGAGCATGAGACAAACCTGCTAGTGACCTTAACCCACTTATCCATAATGCAGGGAGAAACATGTCACGTAGATTTTAACATAGCCATAATCCGAACATAAACTCTTTAAAAAAATAACAAAAGGTGCTGAATTCATGTGATCTCATCTTAGAACGTGCACAAGAAACACTCTCTCCCATCAGGAATGCCAGCTGGATCCACAAGATGTGATCACACAGGATGACCAGAAATTATCCTGAAATGAACAAAGTGACGACTATGAAAACTTTTGTCATAAATAAAAATGAAACCAAATAAAGTAAATACAGATTACAAATCGAGGTTTTGGCACCAAAACAAAGCGAATATTTTAGGATGAAAGCAGCGCCTCTATCTTGAAACTAAGTTTCCAGTCACCACGCTCTTCCTGCACCAGTGTTGCGCTCTGACTGGTTAATGGAAATAGTGACATGTACAATAAGCATAGAGGAAGCATGGCAACAGTGAGGATCAATATGACCAAATGGTGCCGCACTACAGAGCTAGGGCAGGGTGCGAATGAGTGCTATGAGCCCTAACTGAAATAAAAAAAATAAATAAATAAAAATCACTGTACACTCCAGCGCCGAGAGAGCCACTTTCCCTCCAATGACAGTTGTAAAAAAATACCAGAATCCTTGCTTGAATGCTAAATAAGGATTTATTCCAAAGTTTCAGGCACACACATTGAATAGAATAGTGGAAGGCACAACAAACAGATCTACGTGCAGGTTCCCTGGTGCCTCGCCAATTAAGGCTTCATCATTACTGAATTTTGATAACTGGGTAGGCTTACTGAGACTTGCGTCCCTTTTTCAGGAGCGACACAGGATAAGTCACACATAATAAACGACAGTCATATGCTACAACATTAGATACAAAACAACAATAGAGACAGTGTGAACCGTGCTAGTAACAGTTGGTTCAACAGTCATTGCTCAACAGGGGTTATAACAATTTATGCATACAGATCAATAGGACAAAGTGTGTTTGTGCAATATTACAGAATACAGCACATCACTCAGGTTCTGGGATACAATGACAGCTTGGCACAGCAGAGGCTAAGTCTGATTCAGTGGAAACAGAAACTGCTATGCTTGGGGGGGGGGTGCCCTTTGAGTCACCCCTTGAAGGACTAATATGCATGGTTTTCCTTGGGCAGGAAGTTCATTCCAAAGTAATGGAGCTTTGTGTGAAGAAGACCACTCACTGAAAGTGGTCCATGACCTAGGGACCTCAAGCAAGGATACTGAGGAGCAGAGATGCCTTCTCCTGGGCTTCCAGAACAGTACATCTCTGAGACTGGGAAGGCAGTCTGTTAACATCTTATAGGCCAGATAAAGGGCTGAGTAGTGGAGGCACTCTTCAAGTCGGGGCCAGTTAACGGAGGCAAGGACGTTACAGTGATGTTCTCTATTCTCTGCCCCAGTCACAAATCTGCAGGTTCTGGGATACGGTGTTTTAAGCTTTCATCCCCTCTCTTCTCCTACCCACTCAGTAACACTGTTACCAGTACCTTTCCTTTACCCCCAAGAAATCTACAGTTGGCCAAACTGCCTTCTCATATTGTTTCCCTAAGCTCTGGTCCTCTCCTCCTCTGTCCTTTGCTCAGCCTAGTCCTCCATCTCCCTTAAGTCTCTTCTTTGTGACTTTACAACTCCCTTCTGTGACTACTTTTGACTCAGACCTCAGCAGCCATCCTCCAGCCCCCAACCATCATGACTTGCTCAAGCACTGTTATGCCCCCACCTTTAGTCCCTAGTTATGGGGTTGTTCACTGCTCCTGTTCAAGTGCAATCCTATCTATCTCATACATACCCCCCCCAGACAAATCTTGAAATGAGCTGTTGCGAGGTCAGTATGTCTTTCCAGGGGCTGAAATTAAATTTTGCAGCCACGAGCCAGCAGGGCTAGTGACTGAGAAAATCCACTAGCCTCACAGACTTTTCCACTGACTGATCTGGTGTACTTATTGAAATGCTGCCTTCTCCACCACAAGCCCAAAGGACTAGTTAAAGGAAAATATTACTAGCCCAATACAGAATCTACCAGAATTTGGCTAGTGGGCTGGTGCCAAATTCGACCTCCTGCTTTCCCAGTAAAACTTTAGAAATAAGTAAATAAAACTAGATAGGACTGGAAAAGTTGTGCTGAGCTTTAAAGCCAGACTGTCTTTCGTTTAGTACCTTATTATCTTCCAAAAAAACTAGTCATCTGCCTAGTTACCAACCTCCCCAGGACCTTCAACTTGACCAGAAGAAGAAGAAAATGAGTCTATATATTTTGACAAATACTTTGCTCCTACCTTAAATAAAGGAGGTTACTTTAACTGTTTTCAATTAACTGGAAATAGTTCCTCAACTTATCAAAAAATTAAACAGGTATTTTTTAGGGGTCTACGTGTAACTGGGGCCGCAAAGCTTAATAACTTATTACTCAAGACATTCAGCCTACTTGCTTTCTGAGGTTTAAGATTTAGTTATTCTTTTAAGACTTCATTCGCCCCAATATATTAAAAGAAAAATAAACGGCCCAAGGCATTTGATTGTTCATTTTTTGTACATGATTCAAGTAAGAGGGCAATACCCCGAGGACATTTTCCTGCTGCAGTGAACATCTCAATAAAAGCATCAATTAATTATCTTTGAATCACAAATAACATTATCGTCAGCATAGGATGGGGTAGTTCACTTACTACATTTTCAAATGTTCCTGAAATTGCTTGGTTGCAAGTCTTCCAATGTATCCAGTTTATTTTTAAAATATTGATTTTTGACCTTTCTTATAACTAGTTATTTTTAACTGCTCTAAAAATCATTCCACCGAACATTATTTATTTCTAAATGTGCCTTTTCCTGAATTTTAGCTCATTACTTATTGCACACTGCACTAAATTTCCTATAAAAAAAGTCACAGTCATCAGTTGCTGTGGTGAGTTCCAGCTTGTCCTGGACTCTACAGTCCAAATCCTCCATAAACTGAGAACAGTCAAACTTTTTAAAATTTTGATAGAACAGACTAGTTACAGGCCTTTGGTTTCTAAATTTTCCATAGCACAAAAGCTGCCTTGGTGTTCTGAAAAACATCCCACCAGGACACCTGATGGTGAAAAGCATTCTATTCTGTTTATAAAGGTCAAATCTCAAATGGAGTAATTAAGAGGATTCAGAGGACTGACTAATCCAGTCAGTGATCTGTTGTGTCATGCACAAATCCTCAGGTATGTTCCTAAATGGATTTATTCCCATAGTCTTAGTCCAGTACAAATTAAAATCCCCCCAAAGAATGAGATTATGGGTATACTTACAAGGAAAGACCGTACTACCATGATGAATAACTTTTTTTGCAGCCGAAATTTGAGTGGCTAACAGCAAACCCCTTTTGCCAGACATACTGGTCTGGCAAAAGGGGTATTTATCTCAACCCCCAATAGTTCAGCATACTCATGTGGGACCTCAACAGGGTGTGATTTTATCTTGCATGCCACGGAGGCATACAGTACAATACCTCCACCTTGATGGCCTTGTCGGTCCCTTCTGAAGACTTGGTAATCCTCAATTTCAGTTAAATCATCTAGGGTTCTACTAGTCAACCATAACTCTGTCAAAATGATGGAATCCACAAGGAGGGACTTAGAAGGCAATTAACACAGGCACCATTGGTGGGACAGCGGGGCAGCCAACACTGGAGACCCCAAGGTTAGGGAACCATTAATAACCATGGATGGGAAACCAAAAGCAGTGAAAGAGTCAGCACTGGAAAGCAGGTGGCAATTCCACAGCGACAGCAGTAGAGAGAAAGGGCCCAGGGACCCCACTAAGCAGAAAGAGAACAGAAAACACAGGCCTCAAACAGCATCAAAGTTAAAAGTCCACAACTGAAGATAAAACAATAGAGGGACCCGCAACCACTGCACTTGCACAGACCCTGCCCTTCCAACTTACTGAAGGGCTTGGCAGGGCAATGCTGCCGGAAGTGCTGCCTCTGTTGCTGCTGAGGCTGTTGCTAACTATGCATGCTCTGATACAGACCATAAATG
Source organism: Neoceratodus forsteri (assembly GCA_016271365.2). Lineage (NCBI taxonomy): Eukaryota > Metazoa > Chordata > Ceratodontiformes > Ceratodontidae > Neoceratodus > Neoceratodus forsteri. The sequence goes on from CM028134.1 coordinate 228,753,601, forward strand.
AAAACTGAGCTCTGTGGACTTGACTCAGTCTGTTGATTTGGGCTGGTGACCAATGTCATCGAATCCAGGATCACACTGGACTTCTCTATACATATGAGGTGGTCCTGAACCCCTAACCCAAACCCCTGGCCCAAAGAGACCAGGTCCCAGTGAAGGACAGATCTGCCATCCATTGCTTGGTTTCCTGCATGAAGGGTGAAACCCACAACCAGGCATGTTGGCATATGGACACTGTCACTGCTACAGGTGGCAGGCAGCATCTCAATTGGGACAGAAAATGTTTGCAGCATTTCAGCTCCTCGCCACCACAGTGATTTAACACAGCCTATCAAGTCAGCTTCCACCACTCGTGCACCACTCAGTATGATACGGAGCAGCTACTGTGACCCACTCACTGTAGTCCACAAAGGTAAGTGTAGATATGCCTAGTAAAGGGACTACTGTAGATTTTATTTAGAGATTTTGAGGGTCCCAGCAATGAGCTATACACTTACAAATTACAGATTCAAAACTTTTGCAAGCAACATAATACAGGCTAGATACAGGAAAAACAAAAATCCAAGAGCAACACTGTGCATGTGTAACTGTGGTTATCTGGAGAATCTTGAGCACGTTATCTTAAAACAGCAGTATTTGTTACTCACCATATAGTTTTTTTCAGCAATAACAATTTTCTGGCAAACAATTCAGTATACCCATTTTTCTTTCCATTTTCTTTCACCATTGAACTAAGATTCAGGATTTTAAAGTTTTTAAAAGTTCCAGTTCCTGTGCTATGACCGCCATGAAAAGGAACAGTTACATACTTAGCATAACAGTAGATCTTTGAGAGAATCTCTTTCAACAGGCCACACCTATGGAACTTTTAGCCGCCAGGCACTAGGACCACATGGAAACTTTTTGCAAGTAGTCCACGACGTCTGACATCAGCTCTCCCATAAAAACGTGGGCGTCTCTTTCCCGCCTCAGTTCCCCACCAGAGATCATGCTCGGAGGACCTCCTGTAGGGAACCAGGAGAGAACCTATGGCTCTGCCTACCAGATGAGGCAGAGAAACAACAGACAGACCCTTATGGAGAAGGAGGCAACACTGACAGAGTCCTAGAACTGCTGTATTAAGAATGAAATGAAAGGACTGATGTGTTTTGACAGACACAACCTCAACACCAACAACTTGTTCCAAATAAAAATAATAAAAGTAAACCAATATTACAATACAGTCAATATTGTATTTGCTAGAAGTAACCAGATTTTACATTGTTCTGCTAACTGTACCTTAATTCATGACATAAACACTCAAGGTCAAATACAGCATTTGCTATCAAAGTTCACAAAGTGCCCTAAAGACAAAACATATATAAAAACACATTCATAATGTATTTACATAGATCAAGCAACCACCTAATCAGTGCTACTTCACAGCTGCACAAAAGTGCTTACACCTCCTGTCGCTGTATGTTCCATACTTCCAGCTAATAAAATAAAAAATGGCCATATATATTTATATATTCTTTGCAAAAAACTGCGTTAATACAACATTTAGGGTTCAGGCTAAAGCAACAAAAGTAGGGAAATGTGGCTTTAGGGTTTCCAACCCTAAAACCCCAATGTCAATTCTAAAACAAATCAGGGGCAGAGTCTTCCTACGGGTTCTCAGTCCTAAAGCTCATCCCATTAGGTGCATATGTTTCCGGACTGTATAGAATGGGGTGATCTTTAGGGTTGACAACCCCTAGGAAGACTCCACCCCTTACTTGCTTTAGGGTGTGGCATTGGGTTTTTTTGGGTAAACCCCAGCCACATTCTCTATTTTGTTGCTTAGCCTGAACCCTAAATGTTGCGTTAACTCAGTTTTTTGCAAAGAATTTCTATACTTTTTTAAGATAGTATAATGGCATCCTTACTTTTCTGTTGGAGCGTGGGGCCCTGTGCTCCCATACATCCGTACCTTTTGAAATAGTGTAATCGTTTCCTTATTTGTCTGACGGGGAGCAGGGCCTGCACTCCCATCCCTCCATAGATGCATATGTTTATGAGTAAGCACAGAGCCCTCCATTTGTAGAACAACAGCAAGCAAACTGTCAACATGGCCTTCCTATTACCCCACCTCATCAAACCAGTGGTAAAAATTGCCAGATCCTCACCAAAATGTCATTCCGCGTCACCACAGCGTAATTCTGCGGCAGAGGCATGAAAAGACATTTTGGGCAAGATTTTAAAAATGAGAGCTGTCACATTCATGAGGTGGTGTAAAGAAATGGCTATGTTGATAATTTGGGGTTAAAATACTGAAAATTAAGAAAGTTACGAGCGAGTGTAGCGGAATGTCAACAGATGTGCACAACTTTGCCATTTTAGCATATTTTGACCCCAAATTTTCAACATACCCTTCTTATGACCCCACCTCATGAACAAGTATGGTGAAAATTTTAAAATCCCACCCGAAAGGTGATTTCGCCAACCAACCGCAAAATCACCTTTTGGGCAGGATTTTTGAAATGACACCAACATTGTTCAGGAGGTGGGGTATCAGAAAGGGTATGTTGAAAATTTGGTATCAAAATCTTGAAAAACGACAAAGAGATGCATCAAAGTTTAAAACCCCTTTGAAATACACTAATTGCCCATACGAAAAAAGATCTTTTTTCGTGAGTCGTCATACAAAACAAGAATCTTGTTTCATATCACGAGTCACGAAACAAGATTTTTAATCTTTAAAAAAAAAAAAAACATTTCAAGGGCATTTCTGCAACAGTTAAGTGAAGATTCCAGCTAAGGGGGTCACAATAAGTAAGCTACATGTGTTGGTTGCTCTCAGGAATATCATTTTAGTGGCTTTTCAAATGTGAATTTTTATGGAAAAGGGGAAAACAAGATGGCGGCAAATGAAGCAGTGTTTTTCCCCTCATGAAAAAAGATTGGCCCCATATGAAAAAATATTCTTTTATAATTTCATACAGCTATTTTTTTCAGAGCTTACTGAGCATGCTCAGAGCCAAGTATCCAAAATTTCTAAATTAAGTAACTTTGGAATGGATTAATATTTTTTCACCAAACAAGCAAAAGGCAACTCTGTGGTCCAGACCGTTTTTGCCCAGAAAAAGTCAGGCCAAAATTCAAAAACATCTGGGTGCTAGCCAAGTTGACAGAAAACCCATTCAAACCAAGGTGATAAAATTCTGAAAAATTAATTTTTCACACTATCTATATCTTGGAATCTGCACAACCAACCAGAACGAAACTTGATACGTCAAAAGATCTGGCCCCACAAGTCCACGCATGCAAAGTTTAATGCAAATCCATTGAATGGGTGCGAAGTTATTAAAGTGAAAAATTGGGGATTTAACACTGAAATGTCCATACAACCCTAAATATAGGGCCGTGCCACACCCTTATAATATATGCTCCTATTTATAATATTCAGTGTTCATACGACATAATAATCCAATACAAATACTCTATAATGTTTTTTAATCTTTTTAATCAATAATAAATCCCAATGGATTTGCCAACCTCTCGAGCCCACACCTGCTCAGGATGTCAGTTGCCTCTGCCATAGACATCATGGATGACCCATTATATATAGGATAAAGTATGGGGTGGTGTGTGTTAACAAGAATGTTACACCTCCCCGAAGTGTTGGATGCCACATAAACCCTGGGAGCGAAACTCAAGGGATTTATCTTGGCATCCAACACTGGTGGGGGTGGGGGGTGGGTAAAATTCAAGTTTACACACCACCCCATATTTTATTTTATATAATTGTTGATGGTTTTTTCCACCACAGCAATTATATAAAATAAATAGAAGATGTCTCTCTGCAGCCGCCGTCTGAACAGGTTTCAGCTGGGTCAGCGGTCAGACGCGGCTGCTAGCAAAAAAAGCTAGTTTTTTTTCGGTTGCTAGAATGCACTTCAAAAGAGTTTGCATAGCCGTTTGTTTCTGTTTTTTTTAAGAGGTTTTACTTACCGCCGACTCACAGTAGCGGTCCGGTCTGTGATGAAGCAGAAGAGTGGCGGCTGTGGCTAAGCATGCGCAGAGCGAGGGAAACCTGGCGCGCGTTTGCCATAATTAACATTCCTTTATTACGGCAAATTACACTACGGGTTTTCCATTGAAAAAAATGAAACCCATTAATTATATAGTTGAATACAACTGGTACCTTAGGCTAACTGCCTATACGAGCTTTGGGTGCGGGATCGTTATGCACTGAAAAGGTTAGTTGCAAGCCTCCCTAGCAGTTAATAGTGTCACCTAATAATCCTACATACATGTTTTATGGAGAACATAAAAATTGCAAATTTATCCCAAAATTCATCATTTATATGTATATCTTATATCTATATCAGACAATATGATAGGCATAACTTTGAAATTACAAAATCAAGGAAATGAGTGAGAAGAGGTGAGTGAAACAAACAGGACAAATGGCAATCTCATGTTTCTTTAATAACATATTTATGCAAGTTAATAACCAAAAGCCCACTAATGTAAATGCATGCCTCCAGTGCTCATCACCATATTTCCTTGTGCACCAAAGTGCTTCATACCCCATCACCAGGTGTCCGTAAAAAACTTTCTATACTTTAAAATACCTCCCGGGTTAAAAATGTTAAATGTTTCTTGAGTCTGTGACTTAATGAGTCGTCTGTAAGATTGTAAACAAAACAAATACGGACTGCACTTAATTCCATCCATTAAAGTTAAGGTCATCATATCTAAAATAAAAGAGTTCTTTCCTAAAAGGTTTTTAAACATTTTTAAAAATCCTTACTTTTTGGTGTCTTGCATAATGGCGTCCCAAGAAAAGAACGCCTGAGCTGACCAACTCTCCTCTTAAGCCTGCACCTGAAGCCTATGACACACACATAGTGCACAGACGTCCAATATGGTCCATGAATAGGTGCTAAGCAATTGACAACACCAGGCTACACCTGCTGAAACTGCAGGTGTGTGCTCAGATGGTGACGAGCATTTAAAGGCACAGAACATAATTCTAACTTCTAGCCACGTACAATCTTATTAATGAATATAAATAATCTTTAAAATGAAAAATACTCAAAATTATATTCAGTCATTGGTATCATCCATCCTTTAATGTTGATTTTACAAAATCACTCATAAATAATATACAAAAAAATATAAGGTTGAGGAGAAAAAGTGAACAGAGAGGAAAGGAGAGAATGATCTCAGGACATAATGGACGAATTGATATAGTATAATTAAACTAAAAATCAATAAAGACACATACAGAAAGGGCTTGGTTGGGGGGGAGAGATGACAAGTGAAAACTAGTACATACAATATCACCCTAGTTAACAACTTATGGGCTAGAATACACAATGATTATATGTTTGTTTTGTTTTTTTGTTATAATTTTTATTAACTTTTCACATAGGCAGAGTACAGGGTGTTGACAGTCACAAATTCATTGTTACACACAAGTTAAGGGGAGCAGGATATCAAATCAACAGTTTAAGTTATACAGATTTTACAGAGTATATAAGGATCTGAGACCCAGTCCAGATGGAGGGACTCAGGGACAGGCATATCAGGAACAAAAAAGTCAGGTCAACTTTAAACTTCATACATATTTTCAAAGGTCACTTTCCCTCCAGACCCCTGCAGACTGGTAAACAATTCCCATATGTCGCAGTATAACTAACAGCTCAAGTGTTCATAGGTATAATCAGTGAACTCAAGGGATAAAGGTTGAGTCTTTAACCATTATATATAAGATCCATCTAGTCCATTTCAGTGAACATAGCTCAGAATGATCATTCAAGTGATAGGAAATCCTCTTTGACCTATAGATCCGAGTCACTATCTCTCTCCATTCCAGTATTGTGGGGCTTTGAGGAGTGAGCCAGTGTCTAGTCAAGGTTTTCTTAGCCGTCAATAGGGCTATCCTACAAGATAACATGTATGGGAGTCCCTAAGCCCTCGGGGAAACACATGCAGTATAAAGAAGTCAGCTGTAAGGGTGAGTGGATGCCCAATAAGGTCACTCAACTCTGACTGTAGGGAGGTCAGAAAAGGTTATGTGCTGGGGCAGGACCAAAATATGTGCTCATGGTGTGCTAGTAGCTCACCACACTGGCACCAACATGCCCCTGATCTTGTTGTTGAAAAGTGAGCTGTTATGGCTGGAGTTCAGAAGTATCTGGTCATTATTTGCCACAAGAACAATCTCCAGCAGTGGGAGTAGGTAAGTTTGGATGACAAATGACAGCCCTTGTCCCACTGTTGTGTGGCGATATCCAAGCCTAATTTTACGTTCCACTTTTCACAGATCCCCTCAATATTTGTCCCCATAGTGTCTCCGAGGGCAAGGTACAGAACTGAGACAATGTGGGGCATCTCAGTGGAGGTGAAGGATTTCTGAAGTAAAGATATTGGGTGGGTGGGGGGATCCTCAGGGTTTCGTAACCCTGCTGGGAGAGAGTAGTAAAAATGTCTCAGTTGCAGGAACTGGTAAAAGTCTGATTGCCTTAGACCAAAGGTTTGACTTAGCTCTTGGAAGGATTTAAAATCCCTCCCATTTAAAAATTGTGAGAGGGTTAAGAGCTGGAGACAGTCCCAGGAACCAAATGTGTGGTCCATACGGCCCGGGAGGAAATCCTCCAGGAGGGCTATCGGGCATAGAAAAAGTAGATATGGGGAGAGGGAAAAGTGCTTGCGGGTCGTGTTCCAGGTTTTAATCTGATGTATGATCCATGGACCTGGAGCCATCCGATCCAGGGGGCAGGGGGAATAATATAAGGTTGCCTCAACTAAATTATTAAATGGCAAGAGACGTTCCTCGATTTCCCTCAAGAGGACGGGACTGGTTCTCCTATATCAAATGAGGATAAAGGAAATATGTGAGGCCCAATTATACAATTTAAGGTTGGGGAGAGCAGGCCCAAGCCTTCTAGAGGGGAGGAAGAGAACAGAAGACCTTATTCTAGGGCTTTTCCCAGCAAATATGAATCCAATCATGGCCTTATTCCATACTTTAAATGTTTTAGCTGGGATATGTATTGGTACGTTCTGAAAGCGGTAAACAGCCCGGGGCAGAGTCACCATCCGAATAGCCTCCATTCTCTGAAGGAGACTCAGTGGGAGGACACTCCACCTAGCCAGAGCAGCCTAGAGTTGGGCATAAAATGGGTCACAGTTGTTTCTCACTGCTCTCCCTGCATGATGTGAGAGATAAATGCCCAAGTACTTCAATTTTTTTCCAGGTCCCAACGGAATGGAAAGAGTTGCTTAAATGTTAGAGAAGGGGTAAAACTAAATGTTGGAGCCTCTGTTTTGGAGGTGTTAAGTTTATATCCTGAGCATCTACCAAAGTTTTCCAAAATGTTAAAAACAGTTGGGACAGATTGAGAGGTACTAGCAAGGAAAAGCAAGACATCGTCAGCGTACAAAGCTATGCGATGTTCCATCCCCTCCATCTGGATCCCACTTATTTGAGGGGAGCGTCTAATAGCCTCGGCCAATGGTTCAATAAAAATGGCAAATAGAACAGGGGACAAAGAGCAGCCCTGGCGAGTTCCCCTAAATAGGGGGAAATAGGTTGAGTAATGACCAGTTACCTTAATACAAGCTTGGGGAGGGGAATAAAGTGTTTTGATCATTGAAATAAGGGGAAGCAGGGAATTCCATTTTAGACATAGTAGCAAATAGAAAGGGCCATGAGACCCTGTCGAACGCCTTCTCAGCATCTAGGCTGAGAAGGACAGAGGGGAACTTACGGGACTGTATCTTCTGGACCAGGTGGAGTGCCCTCCTTGTATTATCCTTTGTAGATATGAAGCTTACAAAGCCTGTCTGGTCCAAGTTAATTATGGAGGGAAGGACATTGTGCAGGCGTTTGGCCAGGACAGACATAAGGAATTTATATTCTAAGTTTAGGACCGAGATTGGGCAGTATGAATTACATAGTAGGGGATCCTTGTCTGGTTTAGGAATGATGGAAACTACAGCATATGACCAACTCAGTGGGGGGGTCTCTGAGTCCCTGCAATACATCATTATAAACCTGCAGGAGGAGTGGACTAACCCACTGCACAGTGCGCTTATAAAATTCTGTACCATAACCGTCTGGACCAGGGGCCTTCATAGTTTTGGACTGGGAAATGGCAGCCATTAATTCCGTTTGGGATATAGGGGAGATCAGACAAGTCTGTTGTTCCCTATTGAGCCTGGGGAGGTCTAATGGGGAGATGAAGGCACTAATGGCAGTATGTTCTGAGGGGTGATCGGGGGTGTATAGGTTTTTATAATAATCACAAAAGGCCTGGGTGATGCGCCCCAGTCTAGTGTGTAAGGTGCCAGTGCTAGGGTCCCTAATGGCAGCTATGGTTGAAAGCCATCGTTGCTTACGCAGGCAAAAAGCAAGGAGATGAGAGGCCCATGGCCAATCTCTCCATATTTCTGTCTTAAAAAGGCGAGGGCCATCTCCATGCGCTACACACACAACGTGTCCAACTCCTGCTTAGTCTGTTTAAGTTGGGCTGTGACCAATAGGTTACTCTGCTGGTGTGCAACTTGGAGAAAATTGAGGGTTTGCTCCAGATGGGATTGTCTTTCCCTGTGTTGCTTCGCCAAGGCTGATGTGTGTTGTATTAGGCGGCCTCGAAGGACAGCCTTTAGGGTATCCCACCTAATAGACGAGGCAATCTCTGGATCAATGTTGTCCTCCAGGATCTCCTGTATTTTATCATCTAGGCATTCCCAGAAGGATGCACTTTTAAGATGGATTTGGTTAAATCTCCAAAAAGTATTTCATCTCTCCATCCCCAGCTCCCAAGCAGTAGTCACGGGGGCATGGTCAGAGTGGGCGATATCACCCATAGAGGCCTCTCTTAGGACATCCAGACATTCCTTTTGTGTATAGCAATGATCTATCCTGGTATACGTGCCATGAACAGCTGAGTAAAATGAGTATTTTCTTTCCCTGGGATGGAGGGTACGCCACATGTCTAGCCAGCCCACCTCCTGGATAAATCGCTTAAAAAATTTATGCGAGGCAGGTTGCCTGCCCTTAGCCACCCCCATGGAATCCAAATTAGGACTAGGGGAGATATTAAAATCACCCACCAGTATTAGGGTACCCTTGGTCAATTGTACAACTTTACTCAGGAGGTATCGAATTGTTGGTGTATTTGACCCCGGGGTAAAGTAGGCATTAGCCATGGTTACCTCTTTATCTTGTAGCAACCCCTGGACTACTACCAAGTGGCCTTCGGAATCTTCTGATTCCTGAGTGGCCTGAAAGAGGTGTGACCAGAGACTAATATGGCGACCCCCTTCCTCCTTCCACCAGCGAAGGAGGAGGAGGAAAACACCTGGGTGAATCCCCCTCTGGTAAGCTTTCTGTGTTCATTAATAGTCATATGTGTTTCCTGTACATAAATAATCCCTGACTGACTTTTCTTGGATGATTAAATCATTCTCGATCTTTTGACAGGGCTGTCCAGTCTGTTCACACTTAAAGAAAAAATCTGAAGTGGTGCGTTAGCCATTTAAAAACTCTGATAATATTTGGAGTGCTGCTGATTCCCATGTCTAGACTCCAATTCGGAAACTCTGCCCAGTCCAAAGCCTGCTGTATGAAGATGTGACTGTATGGGGGTGTAAGTGAGGAAAAACATCCTCAAACATCGAACAATAGGGTTTTAACACTAAGAGGGAAAACATCCTAAAGCAGTATCCTGCCAACTGGGCAGGTACTTCTGAACTACGAAGGGCTTCCATGGGGTTGGTAGCTAGAGAGTAACCAGTCCCCAGAGTGTGCCAAGTTTGGCTTAGTCTGCCTAAAGGGTGGACCAGACATAAAACATCTCTGTGAAAGGAAGGAGGGGGCAATCATGCCTCGACTCCACCAAGGCTGCTGGTAAGAACCGTTAACATAAAGTTTTAAATTCAATTGTTAACTGTAGGGTAACTTCACTTGCTGGGCTAATCAAGTACACTTTGCTAGTCTGCTATGGCATTTATGCTTGGCCCCGCCCAGCTAGCAGGACAAGAGGAAGCTGAATTGGGAGACCAGATGCCCCGACCCTCCACCCCCCAGGACAGCATTGGGTGGGACATAATGAGAGGGAGAGAAACCGGACTCCCATCCAAAGTGAGGTGAAAAGCAGTGCGGTACCCCCACCCCACCCCCAGCAGCCGCAAAAGCGAGCCAGGTGGGGGGACAAGTCCCACAGCTCGATCCTGTATGACTGTCCTTGCACTCCAGAGGGCAAACTTCCCCTATGATTCCCCCAGCAGGCGGGGCCGCAGCCAGCCCATGCCTATAAGTAGAGTACATCAGAAACAATGATGGGAGCAACATGTTGCGCAGATACTGCGGGTAAAAGGTGCCTCCGACCTGACTCATAGTCTCGCTATTTCCACAGCCACGAGGATGCCAGAAGAGCTGTCCAGCTCGCTCTCTCCCCTCCAACACAACCCAACTGGTCTCTGTCCCTCAACCCTTGTCTCCCTCACCACCACAGGAGTCACACACTGAGACCACTATATCAGAAAAGATGGGTGTGCTGGGGGATTGTGCCGCCTATGCCACATTAAATCATCCCAGACTAACCCACTTGAAGAAACAGAAGGCCCCCAATGCCCTCATGTAAGAGGGGGAGGGGCCCCTCGTGTGTATCACCACAGTACAGGTTCAGACCTGTTGGGGGTGGGGTACTCAGGGGAAGGTGGGTAGCCCAGAAGTCACAAGGGAGATTTTAGCTTAAGGGGGAAAAACTGAGGTGGCTTACCTGTAGAGGAAAGAAACAATAAGTCCACGAGTCCTTTCACTTCACTGCTTGACTGGGTGATGCAGTCTCAGGCATGGCTACGGCTTGTTTCTTCAGTCCCTCCACTATCTGCTGAAGTGCCAAGGCACCCACCCTACAGTGCTGCTATCTCTGTGGCATTGTGTTCCAGGCCTTCTGTGCCAATTTGGCGGCCAGAGAGGTGCTGATCGGTCTCTGGCCCAGTGTAACTATGATGTCCAGTTTAGAGAGTTCCTGAGCGGCTTCTTCCGCACTTTCAAAATTTTGTGGGCCTTTGGTAAGCTGTACGATGAGCTCGCAGGGTAGGGGATTCTAAACTTAATCTTTGCCTCCTTTCATTTTCTGAGGATGGGGGCGTAAGCTCTGGGTTTCGCCGCAATAGCAGTCGGGTAATCATTGTCCACATATATTCGATGCTCTTGGTAGGTTAGAGCTCCCTGCTGCCAAGATTTGTGCAGAACCATTTCCTTCTCCTGAAATCTCAGGAACCTGATCAGGATAGCACACAGGTGATTGGTCGTCTGGTGGGCCAGAGTACGATGGACACGATCCATCTCGAGGGAGCAGCTCTCCAGCAGGTCCAGCTTAGTTTTAAAAAAGTGTTGCATAACTTGAATAGGGCTATTGCCTTCTGATCCCTCCGGGAAGTCAGAGACCCTCAGGTTATTCCTGCAGCTCTGCATCTCTGCATCATCTGCTCTGTCTTGTAAGCCCTGCAGCGCCTGGTGCAACTGGATAATGGCATGTTCTGTGCAGTCCACGCGGGTGTCAGTGCTTGTGGCCTGCTCCTTGAGGTCATCAAGCTGTTTCTCCATTTTGCCCAAATCTGTGTGCAGAGCGGTAAAAGTGGAGCAGGTCTCTTTTCTGAAATCCTGTAGTTCCTGCAGAATGACATTCATCTGACTGGCTATATTGGGCACTCCAGTGTGGTCGGCCTTTGAGGGCTCGCTCCGGCCCGAGATCTGACAGCTGTCGCTATCGGTGCACAATCCATCGGGATCAGCAAGATCTGGTGATGATTTTAAAACGTAAGGTTTTGGTCGGGGCATCTTTGCATTAGCTAAATATTGATTAGCCCCAAATTAGGTTAAATTTAGCTGTTTTTAAACCTTGGTGGAAACGGAGCTAAAAGCTCAAGCAGCTTCCACGAGCATGACGTCACCAGAAGTCCTCATAATGATGATATGTAAATGCTACATCACCTATTGTTCACCAACAAGCTGACCAACTGGTATCTGTATTCATGCCAATTATAGGAATGAGTACCTAAAATTGAAAAATCAATTTCTTCTCACAACAGTCCAACATTTTAATATAATCCCCTGCCCTATTGGGTAAAGGGACCAACTCCAGCCCCCAGAATCTGAGGGATGCACTCTGATTCCCTGCTCCCAAAAAATATAGTGCTACTGGAGACTTTTCATCTCTCTGCCTGATGTCTCCTTTATGTTCTTGTATCCTAGATTTCAGAAATCCTTTAGTTCTACCTTCATAAAGCTTATCACATGGACATTAGAGTACATAAATAACGTTCTGACTAGCACAATTGATGTGTTGACGTATTGAATACTCAACCCCCATGAACAGATGTCAGAAACGTTTTTCCTTACTTGAGTGATTACATATTGAGCAATGACCACAGGGTTCCATCCCTGGCTGGAGTTATTCCAAAAGTAACTGACCACCTGTATCTCTAGGAATCTGCAGTTGTGACCTAACTACTTCATCTTTTAAATTCTTCACTTTCTTGGCTGTAATCAAAGGTGGTGCTTGAAATTCAGGTACGTTAGGGTGCCCCTACTCAGTAAGTGCCAATGTTTATTGACAATTTTCTTAATCTCACGAAATTGTGAGCTGTATTTTGTAGCAAGATCCAGTCTGCCTTCCTGCCTAACTGAAGTACCACCTGCCAAAAGAGCCTCACTGTTAATATCTTCAAGTCTGTGTTCTGCTTTATTGAGATCCCATTCCATGTAACCCCAATCCCCGAACCTGAAGTGCATTACCCTCAATCTGCTGTTAAATTCATCCTCATTACTACAATTTCTTTTTATTCTAGTATACTGTGAGAAGGGAATGCTCTTAATCAAGTTTGGGTCATGGTAACTGGTGGCATGTAGAATGGTGTTGCAGTCAGTACTTTTCCTGAATAGTCCAGCACTTAGAATGCTGTATCCAACTGTATGGTTAAATCCAAATATAAAACCTTGGTCAAACTGTGTTCAAACTGAATCTTACGTTGTCTTTTCTAGAATTTAGATAACCATAAAAATCATATAGCAATCTCTCAGAGCCAGAACACATGAAGAACATATCAATATATCTATACCACACACCAATATACTGATGGTAAGGATTTTGTTCAGGTTGTAGTATGAAATGTTGTTCAAAGTCATGTACATAAGCATTCACATATGCTGGCGCCATTTTACTGCCTATGGCATTACCCCGTGCCTGTTCATAAAACACCCCATCAAATTCAAAATAATTTTTGTTCAATATGAATTCAGCTAATTCTTGTAATAAATGAATCTTAGGCTTAAACCAGGGAGGTCTAATATCAAGCACCTTACCCAAACTTGTTACCCCTTCATGGTGTGGTATTGATGTACAGCGCTTCGCTATGTCTGCAGTTACCAGCAAAGCCCCTTCTTGAATACCCTTCCTCGAGAGTTCTGTAAGTTTTTGAATAATTTTTCAGTGCCCTCCCTTGAGAGTTCTGTAAGCTTTGAAATCATGTCCAAAGAATCTCTTGCATAGGTAGGCACAGCCTTGATCAAAGATTGCAAATGAAAATTATTAAAGGATGCAAGTCTTTCAAAAGTACATTCGTTACAGGAAACAATGGGCCTTCCAGGTGGATCATTTGAGTTTTTATGAATTTTGGGTAAGCAACAGAAAGTGGGTATCCTAGGATGTCTCATGATCAAGTTCTCCACATCCCACTCATCCAACCACCCCAAATCTATGTACTCCGCTAGCTTCTCTCTAAGTACTTGTGTGATATGGTGTTGGATCTGCCTCTAGAACCTTGTAATTTGTCCTGTTGCCACAAATCCACTCAGGGATCAGGCCCTCTGCTCCCACAGTGCCCAACCTTGAAGTGTGATTCGTGATCAGGGGACAAACAGGGACACCCTCCTGTTTGTTTTGGGTCTGAGCAAACTACCAGTCTCGAGTCCTGGGGTCAATTATGAACCTTTTTTAGCTAGCACGCCCAAGTAACAGGTCCAAATATCACACTCTCTTCGGGGAAAGGAGCGCAATACTTGACCCAGTGGGCATATAACCAACCTGGTTCACAACCTCCTGCTGACTCAATTGAGACTCAGGTATTTTCTTACCTTGCTGAATCTTTACACAGATCCTTGTTAGCATGGTTGCATATGGTGACACACTAAGCAATTTAACAGTAAAGTCAGAATTATCAATACTGTTCCACCATTCACACTCAAAATGAGAAAATGTCTCAGGCAGGTTTAAGGACAAACAAAATTTACTAAGATTAAAAATAGTAAATAAATACAGTACATAAAATGGACATATATGCATTAAGGTTACAATCAGAGAAAGAAATGGAAAATTTCAAATTAAAGCGCCTTGCAACTGATTAGCTAATTCTACCTTAGTGTTCAGTTGGCAAGGGGTTCACACTTGAATTAACAGTCTTGGCAGAAGTGGTTTCTCTTGAGTCCAGGAACAAAGTGTCCCTTAGAAGTCCAAAACAAAAATGTCAGTCCTTTTAGCCAGCTTCACCAATATCAAAGAGGCCAGAATGTCCCTCCCATCCTGTGATGTCACTGGGCTGCTAGCATGAGGTCACACTCAGTTCTACACTTAATTTGTAACATGCAACTGCATAGACAAAACAGGTCAGATTACTACTTGTTTCCAATCTGCAAATACAGCAATATTTTTAAGTATACCAAGACAGGCTGTCTTCATCAGAGTATAGTTTTATGGCAGGTTACAATATCCTTTTGATCTTCCAGAGAAACATCCTGGAAACACTTCTCATATTAGGTTGAATTTTCATAGAAGTCTATCAGAAATGGTTTCCTTCTTGGTACGCCATAAAATGTAATATTTTACGACCGGTTACCTGGGTTCAAAGCAATGGCTTGTTATAACCTGGTTTTTATAACAGTTACAGGAAGTTTAGCAGATAAGTGTTAGATTTTCTACAAGCCAGCTGGGCCCTTTAGGTCAGCAAGAGGGCAGAACATTTTTTTCTTTTTAAAACAAATCCAATGTCCCATGATGCCTTCTGCTGACTGCCATGTTTCATAAGCAGAAATTCAAAAAAACATATATTTATAGCAAAAATATAATACAAATAACAGCAGATGGCTATTGCCACACCCCTCCTTCCTAGACTGAATTTGGGGGAATTTATTCCTAGGCATGGGATGAGTTTCCCAAATTCAGTTCAGTTCTCTAACTGGCGCGAGAGACCGTCTGTGTTTGTCAATCCAGCCCTGTGGGTAATATTCATATCGTATCCCTGTAAGGCAAGGCTTCATCTTAGAAGCCTACCATCTGTCTTACCCATTTGTGCCAGCCAAATCAGAGGGTTATGATCCATCTGTACCTCAAAGTGCCTCACGTATAGGTATGGCTCTAATTTCCTCAGTGCCCACACCAGTGCCAGGCACTCCTTTTCCACTGTAGAATAAGCCTGCTCCCCTGGAAAGTAATTTCTTACTGAGGTACACTATTGGGTGATCCTTTCCTTGGTTAGAAGTCTGGCTAAGTACTGCCCCAATACCCACGTCTGAGGCATCTGTCTGGACTACAAATGGCTCACTGTAGTCTGGATTGGCCAATGCAGGAGCACCGCACAGTGCCTTCTTTAACCGTGTAAAGGCTCACTCATAGGCTGGTTCCCAATTTACCCTTTTAGGCATCCTTTTCTTTAGCAAGCCAGATAGGGGAGCTGCCAGGGCACTATAGTTTGGAACAAACCTTTGACTGTACCCGGTGGTCCCTAGAAAACTTCAAACCTGCTTCTGTGTTTCGGGTCTGGGTCACGCCTCTATTGCTTCAACCTTGGCTTGATTAGGACACAGCTGTCCCCGCCCTACTACATGCCCTAGGTATGCCACCTCCACCATGGCCACCTGGCACTTTTCAGCTTTGACAATGAGCCTCTGTATCTTGCCCAACACTTCCTTAAGGTGGGACAGGTGTTCCTTCCAGCTGGCACTGAAGATGGCAATATCATCCAGGTATGCCACTGCGTACCCTTCAGTACCACCTAACACCTGGTTCACCAACCTTTGGAAGGTGGCAGGGGCGTTCTTCATTCCAAAAGGCATTACCTTGAACTCAAATAACCCTATTGGAGTGATGAAGGCCGACCTCTCCCTAGCTGTGGCAGTTAATTCCACTTACCAATACCCTTTTGTCAGGTCACTGGTGGTAAGGTGGGTCACCCCTCCCAACCTGTCCAGTAGTTCATCCTTCCCTGGCACTGGGTGGGCATCCGACTTCATGGCTGCGTTGAGTCCATGACAGTCCACACAAAAATGAGTACAGCCATCCGGCTTGGGAAGGAGGACTATGGGTGGGGCCCAGGGGCTATGGGATTTCTGGATTACCCCTAAATCCAGCATTTCCTCCACCTCCCTCCTAATGTCCTTTAGGACAGCCTCAGACACCCAGTATGCTGTCCACTGCATGGGTGCGTGCATCCCCATGTCTACATCGTGCGTCGTTAAGGGGCTTAGTCCAGGCTTGGCATTAAACAAAGGGGTAAAGTGTGCTAAAACCTCCCTTTCTTCCAGGGTCTGTTCTGGGGTCAACTGGGGTGACAGTTTGCCTCCACAGAGGACTCGTGCTTGCTTTCCTCAGTCAAGTCCAGAAGGGGGTCTTCCTCGTCCATCCCGTCCCCAGGACTACACACTGCAAATACCATGTCAGCCCTATTTGCATAAGGCTTCATCATGTTGACATTGTACATTCTATTGGGATGTCTCCTGTCAGGCAGTCCTACAATGTAGTTTAAGTCATTCACCTGTCTGATTACCTTGTATGGTCATGCCCACTTGGCCTGCAGCTTATCCGTCCAGACTGGGATTAGGACCATGACTTCCTGACCTACAGTGTACAAGCGAGCTCTGGCTCTGCGGTTGTACCATACCTTTTGCTTCTGATGGGTGGCTGCCAGGTTGCTCTGGGCTGTTCTCATCAGTTCCTTCAGTTTTTCCCTAAACCTAAGGACATAATTCACTATGGGAGTTCCCTGGGTGGCATGCTTGCCTCCCCAGTCCTCCTGGATCAAGTCTAGGGGCTCACATACCCTGCGTCCATATAAGAGTTAGAAGGGGGAAAACCCTGTCGACCCTTGGGGCACCTTCCTGTATGCAAACAATAGGTGAGGAAGGTATTTCTGCCAGTCTCTCCCATGCTGTTCAGTAAACACTCTGAGCATTGATTTAAGGGTACCATTAAACCTTTCCACAAGCCCATTGGCCTGTGGTTGATAAGGTGTTGTGCGTCTCTGCACCACCCCACACTTCTCCCACAAACACTTCATCAGGTCTGACATGAAGGTACCCCCTCAATCAGTGATAACCTCCTGCAGAAACCCAACATGGGAGAAAATCCCAAGCAAGGTATCTGCCACTTTATCTGTCCTCAGTGAGGATAGGACAACTGCCTCTGGATATCGGGTGGCATAATCTACCACCATCAGGATATACCTCTTCCTGAAGGAGCTTGGGGTACTCAAAGGTCCCACAGATGAAAATGACGTATCTACCGTAATTATGATCTTTCTGTGTATCTTCACCATTCATCACTGTTGGGTTACTGGCCGGAGGTCAGGACCCCACGGGAGCTTTTTTGTTTTTTTAAAAGGTAGGCAGAGCCGACGGACCATCGGTGCCGCCCTCAAGACCGACGGACTGTGTGGTGCTCGCGGGTTGGCCGTTAGGTTGTGTCGACTCCGCCTGCCTGCCAGTTCTGAGTCACCGGAGAGGTAAGAGGAAGGGAGTGGAGGGTGGGACAAGGAAGTCCAAGGGACAGAAAAAGTAAAAGATATATGAAACAAAAGGAGAAATAACGACTGAGAGAACAGAAAGGGAGCGAGTCGGAAACTAAAGGGATTGGGAGGGGCCCCAATCTCTGGAAAGGAAGAGGGAGGTACGGAGGGTGAAGAATTTAGGAAGAGAGGGGAGAGGTCAGTACATCCCAGACCCTGGTCCATCTCCAGATTGTATAGGAACTGCCAGGAGTAGCCAGATGCTTTCTGCCAGAATTCAAGGCACAGAATAGCTGGTAAACCCTTCAGATAAGCAGAGTCGGCTATTCTGGAGGAAGGGCAGGGTACAGGGAATAAACACCCTCTCAAGGAAGATTATTGGTGAAAAAAAGGGGAAGACTTTTTTTTTTTTTAAACAAGGAGAAAAAGGTTGGACGGGAACAGGGAAGAGGACAGAAAGGAGGGCAACTGCCAACTCCCACTCCACAGGGGTGGAGCTAAAGCACTGGAGAAGGAGTGCCCCTCCCCTGCTGTCCACTCTCCCCGGAACATCATACCCCTGTGTGCCCATTTTACCCCACTCCTAAGAAGGAGAGGGGGAGGATGGGCACAGAGAGGGAGGGGACCCAGAGACTGAGGCCCCGGGGGATGGAGGGTGGGTTCATGATGAATGGTGAAGATACACAGAAAGATCATAATTACGGTAGGTACGTAATTTTCATATCTTATCTGTGTCAATCTTCACTATTCATCACTGTTGGATGAGTACCGAGCCCCCCTGAAGGGGGTTTCTTTACGCCCTAAGGGACAAAGTCCCTTAGCTCTCAGTGGGTGACACACTTAAGAGAGAGAACCTTCAGGGCTTGGAGAGGCCCGAGAGTGGGGAGAGTGAGATGGGGTCCCCCGGAGGTGGAAAGAAGTTGCCCCGACAAGCGCCGTCTCGCTCTACAGGAGAAGAGATAGCGTCTCTGGTGAGCGGAGTTAATCACCCAACGCCGGACCAAGGGTGACAACCGGGAAAGACGCAGCCATGCCGTCTGCCTAGTGCAGATCGCTGTCCCTACGACCCTGGAAGCTACCTCGTTGACATCATAGGATGCCCTCGCTTGGTGCCTTGCTAGCTCCAGGCCATGCACAGAGTGCAATGGCTTGTCTGGTTTGCTCTGTATCAGGTAATGAGGCTAGAAGCTGACCTAGCCTGGACCACAAGAACCTGTCGTAGGCTGCACAGTGGGCCTGATGTGCAGAAATGGAAAGCAATAACCGTGCCGAGTAGAAAGTCCTCCTATCCCAGAAGTCAAAATCCGAGGAGTCTTGATCTGGGGGCTGGTCACGGTGAAGGGCGCGAAGCCCATCAGGAGTATCCAACTGCATCAATCCAGACTGTGGATGAGGCATGGAACCTGGAGACTCCGGGGGTGCGCAATACCTCTGGCTGAGATCCCTTGGGGCGGGAACTCCAGAGAAGGATTTCGCCAGGAACGCAATGACGCCTCCTGAAAAGGAGCAGGCCAGGGCAACACCACCAGGGTGGCCTCGCCAAAATCACCTAGAAAGGCGTGCGCCGAGTGCTCAGGAGTGAGATGCAAGTCCTCCAACATCCTCACGAGGAAGCACTGATACTCAGCGAGATCAGCAGCTGGAGAGATGTGGACAGAAGGTTCCTCTCCGCCAGAAGAGGGGGATGAGGAGCTGGAGGGCACCGGCTGTTCATTGGGTGGCTGCACGGGGGGAGGTTGAAAAACCTGGCTGTCCATCGCCCTAACGTAAGCAGGGAACTGAGCAGCCACCGCTCTGAACTGCTCCCAGGAGAGAGGCCCGCTAGGACCAAGGATGCCTGGGAGCGCAGGAGAATGTGGCAGAGGGATGGGGAGAGAGCCGAGAAGAGATGTCGGCTGACCTCCACCTGGGCTAAGGGGCGGACTGTGAGCACCCACGGAAGAAGGTGCCCCGGAAGACCCCACAGCCGACAGCTGAACAACCATTTCGGTACTGCCTTGGCTGCGCCCAGAAGAATCCCCCCGTGAGGTGACCGGGGCCGTTTAAGTCCAGAAGGACGGTCCCCTACCTCAAAAGAATGGGGCTCTCTCAAAGAGACCAAGGAGGCAGAGCGGAGATCCACACTATGACTTCTCCCGGAGCCCGGGTGGACCCCCGAAAAAGGCAGCTGCACCGACCCCATGCCCCTCGACCCCTCGGAGTCTGAAAGAGCCCTCCTCCTTGAGAACATCAGCCTAGGTAGCTGACATCTCTGAGCAGCACCCGAAGGAGTTACCCAGGGAACAGTACCCTTCCCTCCCTTCCCCTCCCGTAGGTGCTCTGATCGGCCCCAAAGTTAGGCAATCTAGGCACACCACAGGTGGAGGTACCACTGCTGAGGCCTCAGTGAACCCACCAAGACCAGGTTGCAGAGCTATGGTGGCTTGCACCACTACCTGCTGGTCAGCACCCCTGACCCCAGTCTCGGTAGCCACCGACCCCACCTCAGAAAGGTGCTGACTCTGGCTTGTTGAAGAGACTACTGGGCTGCCCACCTCAACAGCCAACCCCAAAGGGTCAGACTGTCCATCTGACTCAGAGCTCGACTCTGCCTCCGAGGAGGTAGAGGCTGAGGCCCTGTGCCAAATTGTAGGAGGGCGCCAAATACCATCTTTGTCAAAGGGCACAGGAACCATAGCCATGTCCGAGCCGGTACCAGTGCCCCCCCCAGGCACCGCGAGCAGAATCCACAGAGGGCATGGCTTCAGCTCGAACAGGGGCTCCAGAGTCGGGACCAGCCACAGCGCCATCCGGCTCCACGGCACCGAGAATGAAGACGGCACCAACAACGGTCCTGACAGCTCCATCGGTGCCGAGGATGGCGCCGCCCCGCTCCACGGTGCCGAGGGCAGAAACGGCACCGCCCGGCTCCAAGGCACACTGAATGGCACCGAGGGCAGAAGCGGCGCTGACGGCAGGATCTGATGGCCCCACAGCACCGAGCCCAGAGGACACAGCGCCGTGCTCAACATCAGCGCCGCGGACGGCGCCGAGGCAAACACAGACAAAGGCGGCGTGCCAGCAGCTCCTACGGGCCGCTGGCAATGTCAGGCGCGATGAGCGACTCCGACAAAAGCAATGCCGCCATCGGACAAGTCGGCGCCCGTGATGCCTCCGTCGGGGCTCACGGTGCTAAGCGGTGCTGAGGCCCGCGGCGCCCGACCGATGTCGAGGAGCGGTGCTGACATGGGCCTCGCGAACTCGCGGGTCCGACACGGGGAGCCTTCGCCCCCAAGGCGTGCCATGGTGATGCCTCCCACCCGCCCCGGGGCGAGGACGGTCTCCTTGCAGCGGAAGAAGCCCGGCAACGACTAGGCTACTAGAAACCGAGCTCCCTCCTCCTCGGCCCGTATAGAACAGGAGAGGACCCAGAGGAAGAGCTGAGAAGTGTGGTTTGGCCAGTGCAGCATCCGACCCCCAAAAGTCGGCAGAGCTCGCCCACTTTCACGCCGTTGTTCGATGACACGGTCCATGTAGAAACTGGCATCGCATCTAATCCATGTCGGAAGCAGGCCATGACACACAAGACACCGGGCGTGCTGGTCGGTAACGGAATACTTTAGGCCACACGGGCACCGTCGCATGGGGGGACAACCCGTCTTAGAAGATTTCTTGCCCTCCGACCGAGACAGGACCTATGGGGAAAAAAACACCAGAAACAGACTCAATGTCGCAGAAATAAAAACAATGGAAAGATCTTACCGGGTGACGTCGAGTATGGCAAAGCAGAACCGACGGACTTTGGTACCGAAAGGGAAATTGGAAATGGCGTTGAAGGCTTTCTTGTCGAACTAGACCTCAGCGCAGCAGCTCCACCTGGAGTGACCTCTCACGGCGAAGGCGAAGAACTGGCGGGCAGGCGGGTCGACACAACCCTAACGCCAACCGCGAGCACCACAACAGTCCATCGGCCCCGAGGGCGGGCGCCAAGAATGCGCTGCTCCACCCTACCTTAAAAAAAAAGTCTCACAGGGTCCTGACCTCCAGCCAGTAACCCAACAGTGATGAATGGTGAAGACTGGCTCCTCCACTAGGTGCAAGAGAATAAGGGCAGCTTTGCTTTTACTGCCTACTTTTCCTATTTCTTCACCTGCTGGGTGAAGTTGGGCCAATAGAAATTCTGGGCCAATTGCTGCGTAGAGCTTGCGATTCCCAGATGTCCAGACATGTGGATATCATGAGCAATTGCTCACGGTACCCCTAGGGAACGACAAGCTGCCTGCCCATCACCCCTCCCTCTGTCTTTACTTCCTCTGTATACAACAGTCCACTGTCCGAATACATTCTATGTCTCACATCACCTCCCTGTGTCCTGTCAGATTCTGCACAAGCCCTCAGCCTCTCTAAACTAGGATCAGTTCTCTGAGCAGCTGCAAAATCCGTACATTTTCCCAAGGCATGGGACATGTCCCCTTCAGTCTCTAAACTGGGATCCACAGCTCTAGCGTCAGGGCATTCAGGGTCACTGCCATTCCTAACCGTTTGACCATTGGTTACCTCTCCCTCCTTAGAGTAACCTTCTGTAGCTGTTTTGTGAACTGCTACGTGGGGAAGTCTTACCTCCCTTTCACCATTCTCCATGTCAGGAGACACAGGCTGAGGAACCAGCCTCCCATTGTTTTCCACAGGGGCTTCTACGAGGTTCAGGGAACTACAGTCAGCCTTTGCCATCTGGCTGTGGGTAACCACACACACCACCTCCTTTTGTAGCTTATTCCCTATAATCACATCCAGAGCGAGATTGTCTGCTACAGCCACTTTCTGCACCCTCTCTCCTGTGTCACTCCAGTCCAGAAGAACACTTTCTAGGGGAAAAGATTTTTCCTCCCCAGTAAATCCCCTTACAGTTATGAACTGATCAGGTATAAGCTATACAGGCTCAACCAAATCCCCTTTTACCAAAGTAAGAGACACCCCCGTGTCCCTTAAACCATGGGCTTGCACCCCATTCACAGTAACTGCGTGTATGTGCTCCCTCATGTTTACTGGCATGCTTTCAGGGATACATAAAAAAAATACCTCCTACCCAGCACCACTTTGCCCACTCTGTGCCTTTTTAGGACTCTGTCTAGCAAGATGCCCAGGTTGTTTGCAAAACCAACAATCATCATTTCTTTTATCAGGCAAATCCTTTCTTTGTACCTTGGGGCTGCCCACTTTCTGGGTAAGCAGTGAGGATTTTAGCTGCCCTGAAGTCGCACTTTTTCCTTTCTGTGCTGTCACACCTGCCCCACTTCCTTTCAGAGCAGGTCTGCTCCTGGCATAGCAGTCCGAGAGCTCAGCAGCCTCCTGCACTGTTTTTGGATCTCGGTCCTCCAGCCAGATAGTCAGCTCTGCTGGGCAACCTCAAAAGAATTGCTCCAAATGTACCACATCCTCTACTTTCTCTATAGCGTCTGCTTTGATCCCCCCTCCCACCGTTTTAAAAACTGACGTTGCTTTGTAGCGAGTTCCTCGTAGCTCATGTCAGGGCTTCTTCGGAGGTTATGGAACTTAACCCTGTATGCTTCTGGAGTTAACTCATACTTTTTAAGCAAGGCAGCTTTAAGTTTCTCATAATCATTACTGTCTTGATTGTCCATTTGACCGAATGCATCATGAACTTTACCAGTAAGTAGCGGGGACAGCTGGAAGCTCAGGACTCCTTGGGTATTTTAGCCTGAATACAGACCTTTTCAAACAAATTCAAAAAAGCATCCATAACCTACCCCTTTACATTCAGCTATTCATTTAGAATTTAACTTGTACCCCAGTCCTGGAGGTCCAGGTTCACCCCTGCCATTTACCTCCTCTGGCTCTGGTCTTTGGAGTTTTAGCTTTGCCAGTTCGAATTCCCTCTGGAGCTTTCTTTCCTCTCTCTCAGCCTCTCGCCGAAGCTGTTTTTATCTTTCCTCGGCCTCTCGCTGAAGCTGTTTTTCTCTTTCCTCAGCCTCTCTCCAATGCTGTTTTCTTTTTCCTGCATCTCCACCTCCAACTGGAACTTTCTCTGCTCGAATTCTAGCTTCATTCCCCTCAACTCTATCTGCAGCATGATCCCTTCTGGCTCCAACCCTGTGGTGACCCTCCCCTGGTGCTGTGGCTCTCGGTTCTCACTGTCCTCCTCCCTGGGACTGGACACTGCGATAGACTGTGGCACCACCACATCCAAGGTCTGGTCCCCTTCAGTCACCAACTGTGACATGAGGCCCTGGGCAGTTGCTTGTGCATTGGCTGCCACAAGACCCTCCACGAGGTGCTGTTTGTTTCACACCTCACTCCAGACTCCTCTTTCGTGGCACAATTGCCTCAGGTATTCCACAGTGTAGTCGCTGTAGGTGGAAGCCATCTTCTTCCCTAATTATGGCTACACTAGCTGGTGTAACCCCCCTACAAATGGGGGGTTCCCAAAAGTCTTCCTTGGGTGTGCCTAAATGCCCACTGCCATGGCTGGTATCTTGTGTCTTAGCGCTTTGAAAGTGTTTGTGTGAGAGTGACTTAATGCCTCCGTGCTCTGTCTCTTTAAGAGCTGCCAATAATGTGGTGCTTATTTCATCTGGGAGGGGGCTGAGTGTTTTTATGCTCGAGTCCTGCCTGGGCTCTAAGATAATTGTTCCGTTGTGCCATCGCTATTTGCTCAGAGGAAGCTCTGTTAGAAGCTGTATTTTTGTGCTCGTTATCTATTAGCATGGCAATAGTATTGTAGTTTGTTTAACCTGCCTTCTCTGCAGCATGGACTTTATGTATTGCACCACCATTTTGGTTTTGGACTGCCAGTTAGCCCCAATCAGTACCTTTGGGGACTCTAAAATGGAGCCTGTCCCCAGGGGTCTTGTGGGAGCAAATTTTTGTAGGAATTGCAGTTTTTACATTTTGGCGCCAAAACAGACCTGGAGGGGGAGCCCTTGCTTTGACAGACAGATGGATCAACCAACCAGAACCTTTTGGACCGAAGGGAAATTCCCAAGCTGCCTGCTGCAGTGAGTCAGTCTGGAGTCAGAGTTTGCAGAGTAAACAGCTTGAGTTATTCAAGCAGCAGCTCCTGCGTAGTTCACACGGGAGATTGGTGGAAAGGCTGAATCTGGCCTGTCTGCCTGCAGTCCCTCAAGAGGGAATCCTTTGAAAGGCTTAATACTCTGGACTGTATCCGAATTGAATGAGAGAAAAGCCACTGAAGTGTGACCAGGCTTAAACCTGAAGAAGACCGAAGATTTGCTGTATGCGATCGGCCTGTCAGGACATCCATTCACCATAGAAATCCCGGTTTTGCTCAGAGACACTGATATTGCTGCCAGACTGCTATCCGCCTTGTGGGATGGTGATTGCTTTA
This sequence comes from Neoceratodus forsteri, assembly GCA_016271365.2. NCBI lineage: Eukaryota > Metazoa > Chordata > Ceratodontiformes > Ceratodontidae > Neoceratodus > Neoceratodus forsteri. The sequence goes on from CM028134.1 coordinate 228,778,706, forward strand.
CTATAGATGTGCTGTGTGCTGTTAGTGGGTCACAATTTGGTTCCCCACTGTTTAATTGTGCCACGCTTGCTGGAAGCTGCATCCAGCCTTCCCGGACTGTTTTACCCAGCCTGGGCCCTGCCACACTGGCCCAGCTAGCTACTTCAGGCACAGAGAACACCATCGATGAGAGACTCGCCCAGGGATCAGCCCCCTGCTCAACATCTTGAACAGGAACGACACCTCGGTGATCCGTGTGGGCCCTGCCAGGGGTGTAGCCAGAAATTTCCATTTTGTACACATAGTCTCCAACAGTTACACCCCCCATTAAAAAAATGTACACATCCTCTCCAAAAGGCACCCCCTTGCAAACAAATCAGATTGCTGTCAGATAACTTCTCTAATCTCTAAATAGGTTATACACATATCTCTCTCCTAAACAACAGAAGTGTAAACAGAGACACTCCTCAGTGGCCTACACTAACCCAAATACTACAGACGAGAATTAAAATGTTAACAGAAAGGCATATGGTTTGTGACAGGCACTCAAAAACTGTACACAAATGTGTACAGTGAGTATGTCTCTCTACACCCTTGGGCCCTGCTTCTCCTGGCATACCAGTTGTCAACCTGCAGTCTCCACCTCGTCCCTCCTGTGTCTTGCATTGAGTAGCGTGAGTAACAATCAGGGTAGCTCCCTGCAACAACAGCTAAAAATCAAGTGTTGTCATCTGATTGCATTGTTGTTTTTCCTTTCATGAACTGAGCCTTCAGGCTCTGGATTACAAATTGTGTGTGGTTGTGCATGCTTTTTCTTTTCATCCCAGGGCCCCAACCAGCTACGACACTGACCTATCCCAGGCAATGTTCCAGGCTAGCCCACCTTACTTCCAACTGGGTACCCAGAGCGTGTGACTGTGTAGGGAATAAAAGTGCATGCATAATTGCCTGACTAGATTAGTTTTCGAATCAATCAACCTGATTACGCCCCTCCCTTCTTCAATTCCCCTGAATAAATCAGATCTAACTCTTTTTGCATTTAATCTGACTGTGATTCTAGTTTGTACCAAAAACACTGTACTGTTGTTATTTGCTGTGCCTAACCTTGTTTTACAGGGGGTCTTCAAGGTCAAACTGGTGGAACCAGCCCTGGTGGTAAGTTCAAACAGTGTGGGGAATTATATGCTGAATAGGGGCTACTGTGAAAGTGTTTGTTGCCTATTGTCTAGGCCACTAGAGAGGAAAGAGTGGGGTTACAGTGTCCCGGAGGGCTGTACCCAGATTAGCCTTGTTACTAAGAACCCTGTCCTCCGGATGGAGGCACCTGTTTCAGTACCCGGGCCCCTTAACCTGCAACTAGCCAAGCAGGCAGGGGTTACACTTGCACCGGAAAAAAAATAAAACAGGTAGGGAACTTTAGACTGTAACCAAAATGATATATTTCTTTAAAGAAAACCCCTACCTTGTTTGTGTGTGAAGTGTTGCAGTTTATCAATCTGACACACTGGACTGTTAACGCCCGAGCCGCCAAATAATTGCACAGTATGCAAACAAATCTTTCAGATCCCAGTGCTGCACACCAAATCTGTCACAAATCCACTCTGGGGGTCAGGCCCTCTTCTCCCACAGTGCCCAACCTTGAAGTACGATTCGTGATCAGGGGACAAACTGGGACACCCTCTTGTTTGTTTTGGGTCTGAGCAAACCACCAGTCCCGAGTCCTGGGGTCAATGATGAACCTTTTTTAGCTAGCACGCCCAGGTAACAGGTCCAAATATCACACTCTCTTCGGGGAAAGCAGCGCAATACTTGACCCAGCGGGCATACAACCAACCTGGTTCACAACCCCTTGCTGGCTCAATTGAGACTCAGATATTTTCTTACCTTGCTGGATCTTTACACAGATCCTTGTTAGCGTGGCTGCATATGGTGACACGCCAAGCAATTTAACAGTAAAGTCAGAGCTATTAAAACTGTTCCACCATTCACACTCAAAATGAGAAAATGTCTCAGCAGGTTTAAGGAAAAACAAAGTTTACTAAAATTAAAAATAGTAAATAAATACAGTACATAAAACGGACATATATGCATTAAGGTTACAATCAGAGAAAGAAATGGAAAATTTCAAATTAAAGCGCCTTGCAACTGATTAGCTAAAGTTCAGTTGGCAAGGGATTCACACTTGAATTGCCAGTCTTGGCAGAAGTGGTCTCTCCTGAGTCCAGGAAGTAAGTGTCCCTTAGAAGTCCAGAACAAAAAGTGTCAGTCCTTTTAGCCAGCTTCACCAATATCAAAGAGGCCAGAAAGTCTCTCCCATCCTGTGATGTCATTGGGCTGCTAGCATGAGGACACACTCAGTTCTACACTTAATTTGTAACATGCAATTGCATAGGCAAAACAGGTCACAGTACTGCTTGATTGGAATCTGCAAATACAGCAATACTTTTAATTGTAACAAGACAGGCGGTCTTCATCAGAGTAAGGTTTTATGGCAGGTTACAATATCTTTTTGATCTTCCAGAGAAACATCCTGGAAACACTTCTCATATTAGGTTGAAGTTTCACAGAGGTCTATCAGAAACGGCTTCCTTCTTGGTACGCTGTAAAATGTAATATTTTACGACCAGTTGCCTAGGTTCAAAGCAGTGGCTTGTTATAACCTGTTTTTTATACCAGTTACAGGAAGTTTAGCAAATAAGTGTTAGATTTTCTACAAGCCAGCTGGGCCCTTTAGATCAGTGAGAGGGCAGAACATTGATTTTCCTTTTTAAAACAAATCCAGTGTGCCATGATGCCTTGTGCTGACTGCCATGTTTCATAAGCAGAAATTAGAAAAAAAAAATTTTATAGCAAAAATATAATACAAATAATAACAGGCAGATGGCTATTGCCACACTGTCATCCAATATTTTCTTACACGTTACAATACTGATGTCTATCTTGAATGACAATGCCACCCCCTTACCAGTGGGTTTCACTATTATAGTATCATCATTGGATAAAGTCCATAATGCTAATCTTTCCTCTTTTGTGAGATTATTGCGTGTTTGGAATCGATCATTTCGTTGCTGAAAAAGCTTCATAATATCCTCTTCTACCATTTTTTCAAAAGTTTCTGCTGGCAGACTCCTACCCTGAGGGGATTAAAGCTAGATTTAATATTTAGGACCTGTTTTAGTCTGAGGTCTATGGCAGATTCTTCCATCTGATCTTGAAACATGACCTTTAATCGAAGTGTTCTGAAAAAATGGTGAAAATCAGCTTCAAGTTCAAATAAATCCACTACCTGGGTGGGGGCAAAGGAAACCCCCTTGCTAAATAATTGTAATTCACTGTCTGCTAAGGACCTCTGACTTACATTAAATACGGTATTACCTCTGTGCCTGGTAACTTCTGCCCCCTCAACCTCCAAAATTTTCTTGTCTGGGATCTTTTGGACCTGTGCCCCATGATCCCTGTTGCCCCTCCTGTCGCAAATCTGTCTCCAAAGGGTCATAATGTCATAACCAAAAGAGCGCAAAGCACAAAACTGCATGGAAAACGCTGTGCACTTTAATAACGTTGGCAAATGAACATTGACCACAACAACAACAACAGTGCATACCACCAAATAAAATATCATTCCCTGTTTTTTTGAGGGGGGGGCTTTGCCCCCGCACCCCACAAAGTTGAGGGCTTTACCCCCACACACCCCGGAATTAAAATAACGAACTCTGAGTAGGTGTGGAATTAGAGGATGGGGCGAAACTCTGGAGGGGGGGGATTTCATTTTTAAAATAAAAAAAAGCCACAACAGTATGGGACCTGGGGGGAACCAAACCACGGACCCAGGTCCCCCATGCCACCAGGTGCTGGTGCCCTAGCCACTCCACCACGGGAGTGGCTCGACCAGGCACTGCACCGGCAACCTCCTTCACACTTCTGCATCACAACGTACAGCGACAGGGGTAGTGATTTTCCTCATACGCTGAGAAACCCCTGTTGCTGTATGGAGTTTAGCACTTTCTGCAGCGCGGTTATTTCTGTGCTGTTTCAGCAGTGACATTATCGCCTATTACCCCCGGATCCTGTGTGGGATGAGGCCTCAAACTGTAGCTGCCTTCCTGATCCTCTAAACCCCTCATGTTGGCTGGAACCTTGTCCTCCTGCTGATTCCTGTCTAAAAAAGGTTGTCCGTGCCTAGAAAAAGATTTTTGTGTCTCATGCATATAACTAGATTCACTGTCAGTGCCACTATCTGTGGATTGTATGTTCCTTCTTGGTACAAAACTTTTATAGGTATAAACCTTATTGTCCCTATAGTCCACTGTATCTCCTGTAAATTTTCTAATTTTTGTTTATTTTTTTCATATTCAGTGAGTCTCTTTTTAATATCATCTAAGGTTGTCTGAAAAGCAGCCCTCTGGTTTAAATGATAGACTTATTTTCCACTAACATCTTTCAGCCTCCCCCTTTTTTTTTTTTCCTAAAGTCAATTTGTTTTTGTACTGATTTATTTTTCATTTTCACCATATGTCTCCATTTCTGTCTCCTTCTCACACATTTGTCACCTTTCAACCTTCTTACAAGGCCCTGTTAATCTGTCTCTACCTGGGAACTTCCCAGCTCTTTCTGTCCCATTATGTTTTATCTTTCCCATCATCACCTTTTTGTTTCACAGATTCTCTTAATCTTACCATTTATCACTTCTTCTCTCTTTGCCTCCCCTTCTTCTTTCTCCACATATATATCTCTCTCATTTTACCTCTCCTCTACACTAACTTGTTTTTTTTCTCTTTTAGATATTTCCTGAAGAAGACCTAAGGTCGAAACGTAGATTTTTAACTCTATTTTCTATTTTCAGCGTGCATTTAATATAACCATTTTGTTTTGCTTTTAGACCACATGCTGACGCAGCGCCTTGTCTTTGTTTTTTTACAAAAAGAAGCAGTATGCAATAACTCTAGGGAACTTGTCCCTTCACAATCTCAGTAATCTCAAATAATGTATTATTAAATATTATAAATAAGCATGTATATATATATATATATATATATATATATATATATATAATATATATATATATACACACACATATATATTAATTTAAAAACTGCATTAATGCACTAGTGAGGGTTGGTACCATGCCTATTAAAGCATGGAAATATGCTGTTAGGGTGTTTCCAACCCTAACACCCCACCCCCCCCCGGCAGAGACTGACAGATGTTGGGAATGTGCTTTGCAGTCGTCAGCCCTAAAGCCCCCACACTGCAGAGACTGACAGATGTTGGGGGGTGAGTTGGAGTTGTCAGGCCTAACGATCACCCCCTTCTCCTACAGTGTGCCCATCTCAACTTATTTACTTATAGAATAGGGTGAGCATTAGGGCTGACGACTCCAATTCACACACACACACCCCGACACCTGTCAGTCTCTGCACGGTGAGGGTGGGGGCTTTAGGGCTGATGACTGCAAGGCATCTTCCCAACACCTGTCAGTCTCTGCAAGATGGGGTATTAGGGTTGGAAACACCCTAACAGCATATTTCCATGCTTTAATAGGCACAGTACCAGCCCTAACTAGTGCATTAACACAGTTTTTTTTGCAATTAATTTCTTTACTTTTTGATATAGTATAATCATACCCATGTTATGATACAGAATTCTGTATTGAACACCCATTTTATGATGCACAATCCTGCATCAAACTGCGCATCTCTGTGATGACCGATCCCCGTCCCAGTATGAAAACAAAAAATATCACCTGGTAGTACAGTACTCCCTCCCCCTCCCCGGATGCCCGATCCCTGTCCCAGCATAAAAGAACAGCATTCTACATTCTGTAGTCTAGTGGTACCTCACCAATCCACCTGAAAACTACACTGCGGCAATGAATGTAGTAATGTTTATTTTTATACTGATACGGGGATCCACGATCCAGCATGGGGGAGAAGGGAAGGAACAAGTACAGTACAATGATGCAGAATCCTGCATCAAAATGGCATGTTGCGATGCAAAATCCTGTATCAAACCGCCATTCTACAATACAGAATCCTGCTTTGAACTGTGTATCTCCCTGATGACTGATCCCCATCCCAGTATGAAAACAAAAACATTACCTGGTAGTCTAGAGGTTCCTCCATACTCCCTGATGTCCACTGCAATTGCCTTTAGAAAAAAATAAAAAAACCTTTGTTTTATAGTGCTCCCTCCCCCGATGACTGATTCCCGTCCCAGTACAAAAAACAGCAGCTTACTTTTTGAAGTGTAGTGGTCCCTCGCCGATCTCCCCCTGAAAACATATATTCCTGGTGGTCTAGTGGCCCGTCCAAACCCCCACCCTCTTAGGTAATGAATGACCACCCTGCCCCCCCAATGACCCTTCCTGGTCTGCGACCAGCACAGCCCTCCTCTCACCTCCACAGCTGGCCGCAGACTGCGCTGTGAATGACTGGTGCCGTGCACTGAGGCAATCAATAACAGAATCCTGCATCGAACAGCCACTTTACGATGCAACATCCTGCATCGAACTGCCATTCTTTAGCAAACAGGATACACTTCGCCTGCAACATACAATTCCTTGTCGTGTGGGACATCTATTTTTTCCCATAGCAAATAATGGGAAATTCAACCCCGTTTTGCACTTTGCCAGTGACATGCAATCCCTTGTCCTGTGGGACATCTATTTTTTCCCATAGCAAATAATGGGAAATTCAATCCTGTCTTGCACTTCGCCCGCAACATACAATCCCTTTTCGTGTGGGACAGTTATTTTTTCCCATAGCAAATAATGGGAAATTCAATTCTATCTTACATTTGCCTGCAACATACAATCCCTTGTCGTGTGGGACATTTATTTTTTCCCATAGCAAATAATAATGGAAATTCAAAATGTAATCACTTTTCAACGGATTAATATTTTTTCACCAAACCTTGAAAGGGCACATCTGTGAGGCAAATCCTTTCTACCCTGAACATTTCAAACCACACCTTCAAACCATTTCTGAGATACAGGTGGACAAAAAAGTGCCAAAAAGCTCCAAACCCTCTATATTTTCAACACTCTGTATCTCGGAAACCACAAAAGGCATTGACAAAAAATGTATCACATACAGAGACCTACCCCTGGCCATTATGCATACCAAATTTCATGCAAATCAGCTGAACCATTACAAGTTATTAAGCTACAAAAACTGCCTATTTTATTAGCTTGAAATATGTAACTTGCAGCAACGGGGGGTGTAAGCACTTTTGTGCAACTATGAAGCAGCACTGATTAGGTGGTTGCTTGATCTATGTAAATACATTATGAATGTGTTTTTATATACATGTTTTGTCTTTAGAGCACTTTGTGAACTTTGATAGCAGAACATGTATTTGGCCTCGAGTGTTTATGTCAAGAATTAAGGTACAATTAGCAGAAAAAATGTAAAATTTGGTTACTTCTAGCAAATATGATTTGGACTGTGTTCTAATATTGGTTTATTTTTATTATTTTAATTTTTAGTAAACTGAAAATGAATCCTTTAAAAGCTTGATTTAAGCTGGCCTGGTGGCGCTGAGGGTTGAGGCGCTGGACGCCACACCTCGCACCACGCCGGCGACCCGGGTTCGGACACGGACTCGGGTCATCGGAGGTCAGCAGGGGGAAGGAGGATTGAGTGTCCCAATGGATGCTCTCCTCCTTCAGGGTGGGTTACCAGGGGTGCTGTATGCACCCGACGTCCCTGGGGGCTAGTAGGAGTACTGACTCTCACGGGGCATTGGCGGCTCCAGAGGGCTGGAGTCGGGGAGGAGAGGACGTTGTTAGGCCCTTGGTAGGCATGCGTCAGCACGCACTTGCCCGAGCCAACATCCTCAGGGAAGGGGGGGATGGGAAGGGAGAAAAGCGGAAAACAACCCTCGGCGTTCCTAGATGATGGATGCACCATGCCATCCAGTCCAGGAACCACAGGCAGATCCCCGCTGTGCAGGTGCTCCACAGAGGTAGGAGGGGAGGAAGGAGTTACCGGGGCACTCTAGGGGGCAGACTCAAGGTCAAGGAGTATGGATGGCATGAGCAGTGCCTGAAGGAGTGGGACACCGAGGGCAATGTGGAGGGATAAAAAGGAAAGTTAAAAAAAAAAAAAAAAAGCCTGATTTACACAGGCAAAACATTGGGGCTATTATAAATAAAGAAGATTGTGGAACAAGTTATTGGTTTTGAGGTTTTGTTTGTCAAAACACATCAGTCCTTCCACTTAATTCTTAATACAGCGATTTATGAACCTTCAGAAGGACTGCTGAAGAAACTGGATACTCAGCCATTGCCCAAATCTTTTTCTTTACTTAGAGTCCTAGAACCCTCAGGGGGATGGAGGGTAGGATGGCATGGCCTGATGAAACAGATTCTCTTGAAGATCTACTGTTATGGTAAACACATAATTGTTCTACCTTCTTCGAGGACATCTCTTTCATCAGGTCACACCTATGGAACAAGTACCAAGCAGTACTGATAGTGAACAGTCTGGGCGGCTGGAGCCTACAGGCCTAAGAAAAAAGGCCTTAAAACACTGCTACGCCAAAGTCAGCCCTTTTTTGGGATGCAGTGTCCAGAGTGTAGTGTTTAGTGAAAGTGTGGACAAACTTGAGGTGGCAGCTGCACAAATCTCTGCAGCAGACACATTTCTGAAACATGTAACAGAAGTTGCCATGCCTCTGGGGGAATGACCACGAACACCAGGAAGTTCCTTACTGTACTTCCTGTAACAGAAAATACTATAGTTGGCCAACCATTTGGACAGGCACTGTTTGGAAATTGGAGTGCCCTCTTACCTAGGGGTGAATGAAACAAAAAGTTGTGAGGACTTCCTGCAGTCTTTCATACTGTGTATATAATACCTGAGTATTCTATGTACATCTAAAGTATGGAGAAATGCTTCCACTGGTTTGGCACGCTCAGGAAAATAAACTGGCAGGTGGATGGTTTAATTTAAAGTAAACTCAGACACCACATTTGGTAGGAATTTAGAATTAGTTCATAAACACACCCTGTCTTTGTGAAAAATCAAATAAGAAGGCTCACACATTAGAGCCTGGAGCTCTGAAATCCTTCGAACAAAAGTAATCGCAACTAAAAATAATGCTTTCCAAGAAAAGAAGCATAGGCCACAAGTCACGGCCGGCTAAAAAGGAGCCAAAGTAAGCTTTTCCAACATAAAATTTAGGTCCCAAGCCAGAAGTGGATTAAGAATAGGAGGCTTCAAGTGCAGAATGCCTCTCAAGAATGTGCAGGCCACCTCCAGCTGGGCAACTGTATGACCCTCAATTGGCATATGGAAAGCTGAAATAGCAGCCAAGTGCACTTTGAAGGAAGAGTACTGCAGGCCTGCATCTGACAAGGACAGCAGATACTCTAGAACCTGATTTACTGGACAGGTAAATGGATCTAAGTGATGAGAAGTGGCCCACAAAGCAAACTGTTTCCACTTCATAGAATAAGTAGCTCTGTTGGAAGGCTTTCTGGCAGTCACCAAGACATCAGCCACCTTTTGGGAAAGTCCAGATCTAGCAATGGCTATGTTTTCAGGAGCCTTGCATGAAGGTGAAGGGACTTGAAGTCCAGATGGACCAAGGTTCCCTGTTCCTGTGACAATAGGCAGTGGCATAAGGGCAGGGATACTAGTGGTTCCACTGCCAATTACTATAGTAAGATGAACCAGCTCTGACTAGGCTATAGGGGAGCGATGAGGATCAGAGTTGCCCCCTTCATCTGGACCTTGATTCGTACCCTCTGAGTTAGAGAGAAGGGAAGGAAAGTGAACAGGAACCTTACCTTCCAACAGAGGGACAATGCATCTCGCCAGACTACTCCAGGCCCTACAATGAACAAGCAGAAAAGTGGCAGTTTTGTGTTGCATGGGGACACAAAAAGGTCTTACTCTGGACGACCCTATCCATCGAACAGGTCTTCTGCCACAAAGGTCAGCAGTTCCCACTTGTGCATCCTGGATAGTGACCTGCTCAACCTGTCTACCAAGACATTTTGGGCATCTGGAACATGTACTGCTGACAGCTCTAGACCATGTTACAGAGCTCAATACCAGACTCCTACTGCCTCCCTGCACAGGGGGTAGGAATGAGTTCCCCCTTGCTTGTCAATGTAATGCATCATGATGATGCTGTCCGTCTGTATTAACAGAGGACCTGGGGATAAGTGGGTCTGGAAATCCTGTAGGCCATACAGAACTGCTCTTGTTTCTAGGAAGTTTATGTGAAAGGTGCTCTCCACTTTAGTCCATGTACCATGTGCCTGATGAGGCCCCAGATGTGCCCCCCCAGCACATCCCTGAAGCATTCTGTAGTTAAAATCTGGTGAGGGAAGGGGATCAGGAAAGGAACCCCTTTCAATAAATTGCTGGGTTTCATCCACTACTGCAGCACTCTGCGGACATCTGTTCTAGATTGTCTGTGCGCTGATACCCCTGGACTCTTACTGTCCACTGAGGGATTCTCATATGCAGGCTAGCCAGTGGTCCTAGGACAATGGCTGCTGCCATCAGGCCTAGGAGCTTCAGGAATGTCCTGGCTGTGACATACATGCTGTTGTGGACCATTTGGCCATGTGCAAACAGACGTTCTGCTCTGTCCAATGGCAGGAAGGTTATGTCGTGGGCTGTGTCCAAAACTGCCCCTATATACTGTAGATGCTGGCAAGGGGACAAGACAGACTTTGCTGTACATTGACAGTAACCCCTAGAGCATTAAACAGGTGTCTTGTGTGGGCTAGGGTGTTTAAAAGCTGCTCCTTGGAGTGAGCTTTTAGTAGCCAGTTGTCCAGGTAAGAAAAGACATAAACGCCTTCCTATGAAGGGATGCCGCTACTACTGCTAAGCATTTGGTGAAGACCCATGGTACAAATGATAAGGCAAAGGGCAATACTCTCAACTGGTAGTGCTCCCCTTGAAACGGGAACCTTCAACATTTTCTGTGAGGTTACCGAATTTTGATATAAACGTAGGCATTCTTCATGTCCAGGGAACAGATCCAATCCCTACCTACCTGCAGTGTGACCATTCTGAATGCTTTGTACTTGATAAAGTACTTCAGGTCCCTGAGATGCAGAATACATCTCAGTTCTCCCATCCATTTCGGAACTCGGAAGTACCAAGAATAGAACCCTGTGTTCCTTTGTTCTAGGGGAATTTGCTCTATTCCCCTTTTCTGAAGCAAGGATTGGTCTTCCTCCAGGAGCAACTCAACTCAACTTTTATTTATAAAAAGCACAATTCACCAATGGATCAAAGCGCTTGTACAATGGTTAAAACTCTAAAATTAAAATATCAATAAATAACGAAATACATATTTACGTCAGCAATCCATCAAAGCTCAAGAAAGGCAAGATTAAAAAGATGTGTCTTCAGTGCAGATTTAAAACTCTCCACAGTCAGGCACTCTCTTATCCAACGAGGTAGAGAATTCCACAGGGTAGGGGCCACAAACACAAATGTCCTGGCACCCGAGGTCTTCAAATGGAACTTGGGAACCTCTAGCAATCCTTCATCAGCAGAGCAGAGTGGGCAGATGGGGCGGTAGAGGCAAAGAAGATCTTGCAGGTAAAATGGTCCCTGTCCATGTAGGGCTTTATAGGTCAGCAAACCAATCTTGAAGGTGATCCACACTGAATAGGCAGCCAGTGCAGGCCGTGGAACACAGGCGTGACATGGCATGATTGAGGTAAACCAGTCAACAGCCTGGCATCCGCATTCTGCACCAGCTGTAAGCAGCGGATATCAACCCCCGGTAGCCCTAGGTATAAGGTGTTGCAGTAGTCAAGGCGGGAGGTCACAAAGGCGTGGACCAACATTGGAAGGTCATCAGGTGGGACCAGGTGCTTGGTCCTGGCGATACTACTCAGATGGTAAAATGAGGTCTTGATGACGGACAACACCTGAGATCTAAGCGTCAACCCCTTGTAAAGGATAACGCCCAGATTTCGCACTCAGTCAGAGGTTATCAGCTGGCTGCCTCCAAGCCAAAGCCCGGAAAGCTGCCCAGCCAAAAGCCCCGCTACTTGACGACCCGGGTCCACAACCAACACCTCAGTCTTGTCTGAGTTCAACCTCAGCCAGTTGGCACTCATCCAGTCTTGGATCTCAGCGAGGCAGTTGTTAAAACTCAAGACAGTTTCATCCTGCCCAGGCACACAGGACATGTACAGCTGAACATCATCTGCATAGCAGTGAAAACTCAGCCCATACTGCCTTACAATGTCTCCCAATGGCAGAGGAATATGATTTGGAGAATAATATGAAGGCACTGGGGGATGATCTAGAGGCAGTTCTAGAAGTTTCAGAGCATGGCCTTGTGCTACTATTTCCAGGACCCAGGCATCTAATGTCACCTCCCTCCACTGGTCCAGGTGGAGGGAGAGACGTTCCCCAACAACCACCCCTGGAAGCAATGGTGATTGGGGGTTGCTCAAGGAGTCAGGCACAATCACATGGGACGGCTACTGCCACTCCACCACCTCTAGGGACTTTCGAGTGGGTACCTGGGGTGGCTCCTGGGGGAGGCAGAGCTTCTGCTCCTCTACCTTTACTCTGTAGAGTGGCAGTGGTACGGTGTCTAGTACTGGCCGGATGAAAATGCACCTTCTGTCTACTCCTTGGCTGGGTATGATAGAGGGAATGTACTGATTTCAGTGTTCTGCCAGGGGCCTGCAGATTAGAGAGGATATCTTGAACATCTGCACAAAATAATTTGTATCCTCTAAACGGGGCACTGAAAATTGACTGCTGTACGTCATTTGCAAAGCTAGCCACCCTGAGTCAGGAGTACCTCCTAAGGCATAGTCCTGATGCAGCTGCTGTGGCTGAAGCATCAGAGATGTCATAGACTGTATGTAGCAGGTGTTTCCCTACATCAGCCCCAGCTGTTAGAGCTTTGGGAAGCTCCTGTTTAGGTGCACCTTCTGGGAGAGCTTGAGTAGCTGCTTTAGCTTTCCTCCAGAGAGTATTCTGGTATTTGACCATATGGGCCTGGTAATTTGTTATTCTAAAGCCCAAAGAGGCTGAGGCATAGGTTCTTTTGCCCAATACATCTAACCTCCTGGATTTCATATCAGGAGTCAGGGAGCTAAGATGTTTTGATGCCTAGGATCTGTCATGGGCAGCAGTTATGACTACAGAACCCACCTCAGGTTGGCCTGCAAAAAAGGATTTACCTGAGGGGGCCTGGTACATCTTGTCTGCCTTTCTTGGTATAGCAGGAATTATGTTGGGCCTATGCCAAGCAGCCAGGGTGGCATCCTCCAGGGCAGTGAGGCGGGGTGGAATAACAATGGGAGGGGTATCAGGCAACTCCAAGAATTCTGCCAGGTTCTTCTTGGTGATGTCCTGTTCCTCTAAGTCAAACCCCACTGCAGCCTGCAGTTGCTGCATCATGGTTATGAAAGAGGGGTCATCGGGGCTGGGGGGTGTAAATCACTGAGTCTTTACTACCTGTGGACACATAAAGGCTTTCCACATAATCTTTAGCATACTCCTCTTTATCCTGCATCACAAGGTCAGGATTATATTCTAGGTTGTCATTGGTCTGGTTGATGGGACGAAGGGAGCATGCTGGCAAGGCCATCGGCACTCAAGGAGGGGGCTGGGGCACAGACCTAACAGGTGTCGGCATGGGTATCTGGCTTATGGGCCGCATCAATATGGCTCCTGTTACAGGAGGAGGAGGAGGAGGAGGAAGCAGGTGCTTCAATATGTCCATAAAGGACAAAATTACCACCTGGATATCGGCACCCATGTGGTCAACTGAAACACTGGCAGGGGTCGACAGGGGAGGCAAAGTCCCAGACATCGATGGTGATGCACCAGCCATGCTAGGCCTGGTGGCGTCTACAGCCTGCCCAGCCCTATCGATGGTCTTGGCGGCAGATGGCATTGCCACCAAAGTGGTCGACGGCACTGAAGAGGTCATACCTGTATGGAGGGGTGACCTGAAGCGATCTGGGGAGGTCCTTGCCTTTTCTTTCTCTCTCCCCTCCCCCCGGTGTTCATAGTTGCAGGAACCAAACATCTTCTCCTGGGACTTGGAAGCCTTGGATCCCAAGGAATGGGCCAGCAATGCAGAAGGACTCTTTTGCTGGAGCTTCCTCTCCATGCAGGTTAGCTGCTGTTTAAGTAGGTGCTTTTCCAAAGCACCCCATGGCATCACCGGGTGGCAGTGTTGAACCCTTTACAAATTGGGCACACCTGAACATTATGGTCCAGGCCGAGACAACACACAGACATCATGTGAGTCTTAGGAATATATCTTTTCACCGCAGTCACAATAACGGAACAGTTTTGATGGCTCTGTAGTCGACATACACATCACTGAAAATCACTTTTTTTTTTTGAATTGTATTTATGCTCCTACCCTGTACTCTCTCAGGCTGCCCCGACTTGCTTGGTGTACTCTACCACCCACCATGATCCTCCTCCTATATATGATTACTGCCTCTCGGTTGCCTACTCCAGCCAAGCCCCCCCAACTCTGAGCCCCTTGGGGCAGGGCCGCCATCCATTCAATCACTCTAGAATCCAGATTGCCTGGATTCAGCACCATGAGACTGAAGGGCAGAGAGAGGACCCAGTGTTGGGCGCGTGGCGACCAGCACTGCGAGGAGCAATCACCTATCAGGGAAGGGGATTTTCTTGGGTTACGCCCCAGACATTGGATGTGCAATGCCACCCAGCCCATGACATGGATACTCCCACCCACGTCCGGAAGGCAGCTGTCCAACGTCTTCCCCTACATGCGAGCCCTGCATGTTGCAATGCCTCTGATCTCCACCTGGGGCCGCTGTGATGCCGGGCCGACCCCGGAACCCTCCCTGAGAGAAGAGAGCAGTCCTCTGGACGCTCGATCCTCTCCCTCCCCTGCCGAACCCCTGTGGCTCAGGCTCATTCCCGAACCCAGGTTGCCACCGTGATGCGAAGCGTGGCGTCCGGCACCTCAACCTTCAGTGTCTCCGGGCCGGCCCAATGAAAATCACTTTAGGAAAGTGATTACTAGCTATGGGGAAAAAACAAGAAACATGTTTACTGCGTTAGTGGCATTTCCATGCACTGTCCAACAATTATGGTCAATGGTGGGAAAAGAACTGAAGAGGTAAGGAGCTGCCAACACTTATATGGGAGAGCCGATATCAGACATCATCACGGGCAGTCCCTACTGGACTGCTTACAAAAGTTTCCGTGTGGCCCTAGTGCCTGGCGGCTATAAGTTCCATGTGTGGCCTGATGAAAGAGATATCCTCAATGAGGATAATTAAATATCTTGGTACACTGCTGTGCTGTTTACCATCAAAAGCATGTGGTAACACCATCCTAATACATCCGGAGTATGAATCTAATATGTGCATTTAACAGGTAATCTCAAGTGGGTAAACCACTGAGTTTTTACTACTTGCGGACACATAAGGGCTTTCCATATAATCTTCAGCATACTCCTCTTCATCCTGCACCACAAGGTCAGGATTATACTCTAGATTGTCATCGGTCTGGTCGACGGGACGAAGGGAGCATACTGGCGAGGCCATCAGCGCTCAAGGAGGGGGCTGCTGTATTTCTCAGAACTGTACTCTGCCCTCGTGGAAATGTTTTACGTAAACTATTATTTGTTATTGTGCTTGTGTAATGCTGTATTTTCAGAGCTGTAATCTGCCCTTCTGGAAATGTTTTGTAAACTATTTAAGCAATAATGCCCGACAGGGTGTGTGCAAATGCTGGGATATCACGCCACCTCAGGTGGTTAAGCACGCGCCTCCAACAACTGAGGCGTGACGTTATCCCAAACGACACACACCCTGGAGGGCATTATTGTTATTATACAATGGCTTATTGTTATACAGAATAAAAAAATCATTTTAAAGATGCTTTTGTGTGGAAAAATATTTTGGTTTTTTTAAGAGAAGAGGAAACAACCCAGGAGGTGCTCAAGCATATCAAGCTCATCATATAGGTCATCTGCAGGTTCACAATGAGGCTGAGACTAGACCCGTGATGTTATGCTGGGATAACAGCATGGGTCCAGCCCAAGACTGACCAATCAGAGTCCAGGATTTTTTCTTGCCATTGTATAATATTTGTTATTTGTGCTTGTGAAATGTAATCTCCCGGTCCATACTTGAAAATAGGCACACTGCTGTCTAGCATACTTACCTGGTTACCAAAAACCAAATAAATAAAATTAAATAAAAGGGAAGAGAGTTTTTAAAATTGCAAGTGGCGGCCATCAATGACATGAGTTATTAATTACAAAATATGCTAAAAAGTTGTTTTAAAATATTTGAGAACTAAAAAGACACAAAAGATGAATCTAAGGATATAAGAAATTCATTTTTACTAAAAAACAAAAAAAAGAAACAATATGATTAAATTTTTTTGCCAACTAATAAATATTGCTGCTATAAACTGCACATGGCACAATCAGAGAACTTATGGGCTGGCACCAATCTTGGCACTCTTGCACCTAGACAGCAAGAGTATAGTTAATTTGTTTATGACAAAGATGTTTATACAATACATGTATAGCTAACTGTCTCGTTGCTGCAAATAACTTACAAGCAAAGACTGTGGGGTCAAAGTGGAATATACAGTAGTTGCTATGTATACACGGTCTTCTGTTCTTTTATTATTTAGTTTTTGTTGACCGGGAAGGAGGACTAGGCAATTCTGCCTATTTTCAGCCTCATCCCAGGGAGGGAAGGATACAGATGAAAACCAACTCACACTGAACCAGATTAAGCTGTTGATGGTATTTTTTGTGAACAGGGGAAATTTGGCCAGGACACCAGGAAACTTCCCCTTCTCTTTTTCGAGAAGCGCCATGGGATCTTTAACATCCACCTGAACTACCACCGGAATAGGCAGATGGGACCTTGGTTTAACATCTCATCTGAAAATGGCTCCTCAGGAGTTCAGTACCCCCGCCCCCCACTGCACTACAGTGTCAGTATTAGATTTAATCAAGTTGCTGGTGTGGGATGGAACCCACAGAACTCTGATCTTCTGCCCTCAGAGGCGAGTGTGCAACCTGCTGAGCCACTGACACTGATAAAACAAAATATTTATTTCTCACTACATTTTGTGATCTAAATTGCTCAGGCAGTGGCTAATACTGGACCAAAAACAATTGTCACCTCAGTTGTTCCTAGCTGCAGAATTTCAATGCCAGATAAAGCGAGTGTGTCTGGAAAGAGTCAGGTCCAACAACGTCAGCCTATATATAGCTCAGTGGTTAGAGCACCAGGACGGTATTCCAGGGACCAGAGTTCAATTCCCAATAGGTCACATTATTTCTTTCTCACTACAATTTTTAAAACAAAAAATGCTTATTGCCATATTGGGTCCTTGTACAAAAAGATGCATAAAATTGATTATTTGACACCTTTTATTTTGATGATTTGATACCTTTTATTTCTATTAAAAACATCTATATTTAAGAAAATACAAAGAATTACCAAATGCCTCATCACAGACATCTTTAAAAAGGTGACATAAAATTGGATGTCAATTAGCTGTTTTTGGTGCAGTATTAGCCACTGCTAAGCAATTTAGATCAGAAATTGTAGTGATCTGACACCTTTTACTGGCCCAACAGAAAGATTTACAAAATGTTTTTTAGCTTTCGGACTATACAACAGAGGCCATTTTCTGATGAAGGACTCTGTTGTGTAGTCCGAAAGCTAAAAATCGTTTTGTAAATCCTAGACCGAAAGCTAAAAACATTTTGTAAATCTTTCTATTGGTCTAATAAAAGGTATTATGTCACTACAATGTGTGATCTAAACTGCTTAGCAGTGGCTAATACTGCACCAAAAACACCTAATTGTCATCCAGTGTTATGTCACCTTTTTAAAGAAGTCTGTGATGAGGCACTTGGTCATTCCTTGTATTTTCTTAACTATAAATGTTTTTAATATTTGCAATGATCATGCTGTAGATCGTACAATAAACTTTCTACTACTTGTAGTGAAGGGCGTGTCAAAGATACCTCCCTATACAATGCATGACACCTTCGTCTGTGCAGCGATGCATGAAACCGGCTGGAAACAAAGCTGCTTCTGAGGAGGACAGTTCTCAGCAAAGCTGTACGTGACCTACTGACTTGGAGACCTGTGACAGAAATTCTGACAGGACAAGCTGGGAAGACGGGCGCTGGGACCCCAGGGAACCCTGCTAGCTAGGCTTTGGCCTTTGTCCAGAAGTTTTAATAAGCTTTAGACCTCCTCTGGATGTCCTCTGCCCCCCCTTGCAAATCCCCACCTTCTCCTTGTGCCTGGCACACAAAGCCAACCCAATGATTTATCGTTTACTTGTGTTGCTACCTCCAACTCTAATGGGGCCACCAAAGTGCCGATCGTTACTGACATGTAGAAAAAAAGTTTTTTTTTCCCTTTAAAAAAAAATAAGATGCGAGGTGGAAAAGCTGTTAATGAATGCCAGTTTCCTGACTTACACTCCTAATGAAAGAATTAATATGCCTTCAGGTTTCTGTCTCTCTGTTCTTTTAAATGGTACTTTCTTTCCAGATGCAGAAAGAAGTGGGATTCAGAGCAGAGGCCATTCCAAGGTATTCAGATGCAACTGGTTGAAAAAGCTGACGAGCACGAAAAAGTGAAAAAAGATCAAAGCTGAAATTGGTGTTTATTTTCCAACTGCTGATATGCTTCCCGTAGGCCTGCAGCTTCCTGTGCCCTGCTGTTTTTTTTTTCCCCAAATCTATTTTGTGATATCTTAAGAGGCAAGCTTCCAGCTCCAACAGGGGACCTTTTGTCTGCCTCTTTATAAGTGGACTTTAACCCAGTTTCTATAGACTGATTCACAGTGGTGGGAGGGGGAAGGAACTCATTCTTTCTGCTTTCATCACACAATATGAAGGCCTTCCTGAATACTCTACAGAAACTCGAGTTTCCTTTTGATTCCCTTATTAAAGGCAAGGACCATTGTGGTTGGCAGGGAGTAACAGTTACACTGTTCTGAAGGAACGCCAAAGCAATGCAAACAGGGAAACACTAAACAGTACTCCATGTAAAGGCATATTTCACATTAAGCATTAAATGAAAGAAAACCAATGTATCAAAAAAAAAAATCCCAGCCTTCTAAATCCTGTCATAAAACCATCTGGGGTATCTGATCCATGTTCCAATAAATGAAGGAGCCAAATGTTGCAGCGGTTATGGTACTGGTACTGACTAGCTTGGGTCATAAAAGATTTGGGTTTAGAAAGAGGGGTGTCAAATCAGTTTTTGGTCAGCTGGGAACCGATACAGTCACAGTTGGGGTGGCTGACTTCAGGGGTGTAAAGAGGCTACCCATTCTGCCTCTTCCAAAAACTGATATACACAAAGCCCTGACTTAGCCACTTGGGGGGAGGAGTCTTGCTTGGTGGCTCAGTCACAGTGCAAATAATTGTTGCCAGATGTTTGAGGTCGTGAATAGAATTTTTTTTTCTTTTTCTTTTATACTGTGTCTACCAGACTCCCTCAACAGGCCCCCATCTGAAGGTGACCCTCAGCCCTGCTACCCACCATCCCGGGATTTACCCCATTCTCTTACAGACTACCATGAGTGGATGGGTACCATGGGCAGTGGTGCAGGGTCTGCAGGGTTGCCGTCATCATCATCCTGCTGGTCGAGGTGTTTTTCCTCTTGATTTACACTCTGATTTTTCCCCAGAGGTTGGCATACATGCAATGTCATGGATGTGAGACTTGAAGATGTCAAATGCACTCAGCGGCTGCAAATAGCCCTCCAAGAGGCAGCTTCTGGCTATGACACCTAGTCTCCACCAGGTGTCATCTGTGCAGTGGCATGCACTATCCCCCCACCCTGAAGGAGGAGAGCTGCTGATTGGCGCTGAATCTTCCTCCACCCAGCCGGACCCACGAGTGGCCCTGGTGTGTTCTTGAACCCAGGTCACCAGTGTGCCAGACAGTAAGGCAGCCAGAGCCTCAGCCCTCCTTGCCACCAGATCAGCTTCAACGAACAGGATATTTGACCACAAACATACAAAATGTGACCACAGACTTCTCAACATAACATAGCACCAGTTGTATGGTGTGATTCCATGCCCAGAGCCCATGGCACAAGGCACTACTACCTCAGTCATACCCTAACCATGTACCTTATGGCCTGCTGATGGCCTCAGTCATTTACTATTGGTCTCGTACTTTGTTAGTCATCCCTGGTAGCCTTGTGCCCCCCCCCCAACTGCTGCATTTCATGGACAAAATCCCTGGTGTCCAGTGAAACTCGCCAACCCCGCTTCCCTGCACATGCAATTGATTTTACAGGTCTCATGCGAATCTCAGTCCCACACTGACTCAAGTGACAGCCTCTGCACACCTGTGCCACCCCTGCAGAACTGCTCCTCACAGTTCCATGGATGCTGGAGGTGCTGTAGTGTGTGAGTGGCTGTTCAGGGGCCAGGAAGCGTCTGCGCATAGCAAAGCACTTTGCATGCTGGCCCTACCCCATTCTCTGTGCTGTTGCAATGCTGAGTAATCATTACCATACAGTACCATACAAAGTTATTCTGTTTTATCTTGGTGAGCAGAGCAAGAGAGCAGGAACTTAAATATTTCAAAACACCATATGGGGCCCTAAAGGACCCTATTTTCAAAAGGGTTGCTCTCATTCCATGCTTATGGCAAAATGCTTTTGAAAACACGGCAATGTATCTCAGTTGACGAATGACGCAAAAATGAAAAGAAGAATGGGCAGAGTGATATTTTTGACAGAAATATATTATTGCTAAAGAGCTACAGTATGTTATGACATTTTTGCCATACTAGCTAATACTGCTGTTTTAATAAAGGTCAGTTAATTACTGTTGCAGTACACCTTCAAGAGAATCTCCTCTATTGGGCAACACATTTGGAACTGTAAGCTGTCAGCGTCAGGACCTCTCGGGAATCTTTGCCAGCTGGGGCCGTCCCCCACCTTGAGGGATACTGGCACTGCCTATATAACATGGTGGCCCCTCCTCTCCCCAGTTATCTCCAGCTGGAGCCAGTCTCTTCTGACAGTGCAAGTCGTCAGAGCCCAAAGAGCCAGGTACAAAAACCAGGCACATAGCAGATGGAATACAAAAAGGAAAAGTGTAATAATCACGGAGTGTCTGCAACAGATGATAGCCAAGCAGGCTGGCAATGGCCGACCCTTGTAAAGAGACACCAACTAGAGGAGGGAAGGTAAACTTTGGCTCAATGCAAGAAATTCAAAGATCTACTATAACAGGCTGGCCCAGTGATGTACAGGGCTGAGGTGATTTGCACCTTACCTCTTACCACATTGGCGTCCTGGGTTTGGGAATCAGCTGGGGTCACCAGGGGTTGGCCAGGGAGAGAGGATTCAGCAGCTGGAGGACAGCTCTCCTCTGCCGGGGTGGGAA
Organism: Neoceratodus forsteri; assembly: GCA_016271365.2. Lineage (NCBI taxonomy): Eukaryota > Metazoa > Chordata > Ceratodontiformes > Ceratodontidae > Neoceratodus > Neoceratodus forsteri. The sequence continues at coordinate 228,800,087 of CM028134.1, forward strand.
GGTCTGTCGACTCGGCCCTTGGCTGCCCCCAGGAGGAGGCCTAGAGGTAGCACTGGCAGCTCGAACAGTACATAGGGAAGGGATGCGGTTCCATGGCGTGAGTGCACTACATGCTTACATGTGCTGCAGCTGGGGAGGGACTATATAAGAAAATGGAAAATTGGTTGGTATGGGCTAAATGAAGCCCTGCCCGGCTACCTGTGCCCCCACACCATCGCCTGGTCACCAGCCCAGCAGTCTGGATGAGAGTCACCAGGTGGGAGGAGGATGGCCTTCCCCTTACCAGCACCACCAGTCTAGAACAGAAAGAACCTCAAAGGGGGATGGTGGGTGGGACGGCATGACCTGCTAAAAGAGATTCCCTCAAAGATCTACTGTTCCGGTAAGTTCTTACGTAGCTATACTGTCTTCATCGGGGTATCTCTTTCAGCAGGTCACACCTATGGAACAAGTCCCAAGCAGTGATGTCAGAAAGGACCAAACGGAGGCAGGATAAAAAGACCTCAAGAGAAGAGACCCTAAAGCATGGCTAGGCCAAATCCTGCCTGCCTGCTAGAGACTATGTCCAAACTGCAATGTTTGTTAAAAGTATGGATAGCACTTCAAGTGGCAGCAGCACAAATGTCAGCAGCAGATACATTCCAGAAACAAGCAGCTAAAGCAGCGATGCCCCTGGTGGAATGGTGCTTGATATCCCCAGGAAGCTCCTTACCGTACTTTACATAACAAAAGGTAATACAGTTGGCCAATCATTTGGACAAGCACTGTTTAGAAACTGGGGAACCCTCTTTCCCAGGGGCAAAAGAAACAAACAACTGCTTGGACTTTCTGCAGTCCTTGGTACAATTTGAGTAGTAATGCAAATTCCTAGGCACATCCAAAGTATGGAGCAACACTTCCCCTGGATTAGCATGCTCTGGATAATAAACAGGAAGATGGATGGACTGATCAGGAATGAACTCAGACACCGCTTAGGCAGAAAACTTGGATTGGTATGCAAAGAGACCCTGTCTTTGTGAATAAATTAAATAAGGTTGCTCACACATGAGAACCTGAAGCTCGGAAATCCTTCCAACAGAACTAATAGCAACTATAAACAATGCTTCCACGAGACAAAGCATAGCTCACAAGATGTGGCTGGTTCAATAGGAGGCAGGGTCAGGTTCTCCAAAACAAAATTCAGGTCCCAAGCCATGACAGGGTTACACACAGGGGGCTTCAAGTGAAGAATGCCCCACAAAAACATATGGAGCACCTCTAATTGGTCTACCGGATGACCGTCTACTGGCACGTGGAAAGCAGAGATGGCAGATATGTGCACCTTAATGGAAGAATATTTAAGGCCTGAGTCAGAAAGGGACAGAAAGTACTCCAGGGCCTGGCTCACCAGACAGGTGAAAGGGTCCAAGTGATGGGAGGATGACCAAATGGCAAAACGTTTCCACTTTATGGAATAGGTGGCCCTGGTGGAAGGCTTCCTTGCCACCACCAAGATGTCAGTTACTTTCTGGGAAACGTCAAAATGGGCTATGGTTATGTCCTCAGGAGCCAGGCGTGCGGATGCAGGGACTTGAGATCTGGATGGACCAGGGTCCCTTGGGCCTGAGTGAGTAGGTCTCAGCAAAGCAGGAGTGGGACCGGAGGTTCCACTGCCAGTTGTTGCAACAATGGAAACCAGATTTGCTGCTGCCAAAACAGTGCCACTAGGGTAAGGAAAGCCCCCTTCCTCTGCGGCTTGAGAAGGACCCGTTGAATCAGCGAGAAGGGGGGAAGGCATAATGAAACCTTCCTCTCCAAGAGAGGAACAACACGTCTCACTAGAAAACTCCAGGCCTGGGATCTAGCGAGCAGAAAAGCAGCAGTTTTGCATTGTGTGGGGATGCAAAAAGGTTCAACTCTGGCCACCTCCACCTTCAAAAGAGGCTTTCGGACATGGAGGGCAGCAGTGTCCACTCATGCTAGCAAGACTGCAACCAGCTTAGCCTGTCTGCCAAGATGTTTTGGTCTCCTGGAACACATGGACAGCTGACAGCTCGAGGTCATGGTTCACTGCCCAGTACCAGACCCTCACTGCCTCCCGGCAGAGAAGGTGTGAATGAGTGCCTCCTTGTCTGTTGAGACAGTACACCACACAGATGTTGTCTGACTGGACCAGCGGGTGACCTGGGGACAGGTGGTTCTGAAAGTCCTGAAGGGCATAGAGGACCGCTCTCACCTTGAGCACATTGATGTGGAGGCTTGTCCCCATCGTGGACCAGGATCCTTGGGTCTGAAAAGGACCAAGGTGGACTCTCCAGCCTGATTCTGAAGCATTCATTGTAAGGGCCTGCCCGGGAGAGGGGAGGAGGAAGGAGACCATCAAAAAAGATGGCTAGGGTTCTGCTACCACCAAAGGACCTTGCAAACAGGGGAGGAGACCAGGACTAACTGATCCAGGTTATCGTGATACTGATCCCATTGGACCCGGAGGGTCCATTGGGGGACCTGCATGTGGAGCCTGGCTAGTGAAACAGTGGTTATGATGGCTGTCGTCACACCTAGCAGATGCAGAAAAGACCAGGCTGGAATGTACTGTTCCCAAGCAACTAAGGAGGCCTGCACCATCAGGCAGTCTGACCTGTCTTGGGGCAGAAAATCTCTGCCCTGAGAGCTGTCCAGAACAGCACCGATGTACTGGAGGCACTGAGAGGGAGTGAGAACCGACTTGGGCAGATTCATGGTGATGCCCAGGGAGTGGAACAGCTGCAGAGTCCTGTGCCAGATGGTCAGTAAGAGTTCTCTGGACGGGGCTTTCAAAAGCTAATCATCCAGATAAGGGAACACATAAAGGTCCTCCCATTGAAGGGCCAGAGCCACCGCTGCTAAGCACTTGGTAAAGACTCGCGGCACAGAGGACAAACCAAAGGGCAAGACTCTGAATTGAAAATGTTCCCCGTGGAACAAGAACCTGAGGTACTTCCTGTGGCCAGGATGTATCAGGATGTGGAGATATGCATACTGCATGTCCAGAGAACAAAGCCAGTCTCCCTGCTTGATGAGAGACAACAGACCCTGGAGGGTGACCATATGGAGCCTCTTGTACTGAATGAACTAATTGGGCCCCTTAAGATCCAAGATAGGGCAAAGATCACCTGTCTTTTTGAGGACCAGGAAAAACCTGGAGTAAAACCACTTGTTCCAGTGAGCAGGAGGGATGGGCTCTTTGGCACTTTTGCACAAATGGGATTAGAATTCCTCCCTTAGCACAGGAAGGTGGTCTGAAGGACAAGAGTCGGGCCCTGCCGGGATGGTGTGGGGCCTCTCCAGGAGCTCTAATGTGTGGCCCTTTTAAACAAGCTGCAGTATCCAAACATCCAAGGTGATTTCCCTCCAACATTGCAGGTGGAGGGATAAATGACCCAGGTCGCCTCCCCTGGGTTTGGAACCAAAGGAAGGGGGTCGGGAAAGGAGTCAAGTGGAGGCAGGTTGAGTGGCTGCTCTGCCCTTGGAGGATTCTGCAGCACTAGGGGTGGGCAGGAGAGCACTAGCGCAATGTTTGCCCTGAGGTTGGGACCCTTGCCCAGTTTTTTGTGGGACATTCCGAAAGGAAGACCGTGGACAGTTCCTGGGTTGGGTATAATAAAAGGAATGGACTGACTTGATGGCCCTCCATAAAGCCTGCAGTTCATTAATTATATCCTGAACATCTGGGCCACAAAGCTTGGTGCCCACGAAAGGGGCATCCAAGACCTTCTATAGTGTATGGTGGAACGTTGTTCTCCACCAAAATCAGTGACTGTAACAGCATTGTTGTGCTGCCCTCAGTACATCATGATGTTGTGCTGCAATGAATATGTCACTAGTGCAGCACAACAACATCGAACACTGTCACGCATGTGCATTGAAGCAGCTGCGGCAGTGAGAGTTGACGTAGAAGTCACTGGCACTGGAGACAATGTGCCACAGCAAATCAGTACAATGTCATTTTTGGGGAGGCATTTTGTCATTGTGGCTCAATAATGAGCACCCATACACCATGCGCTCTTGAGGTCTCAGGTTACCACAGAAACCTCTCGATCATACAACTGCCTTGTTGTGTATGACTGCTCATACACAATCCTCTATGTTGCACATCAGCTGCAAATCCAGAAACCTGGAGCCAGGAATGCATGCAGAGGCAAATGCCTGATGCAGCTGCCCATGCTGTAGCATCAGACAAATCATACAGAGCCCTAAGGAGGTGCTTACTAACATCCTCAGCTCCTTGCAGAACTTTGAGAAGCTCCTGCTTCTGTGCCCCATCTGGGAGGGCCTGAGCAGCCACCTTGCATTTCCTCCAGAGGGTATTCTGGGTGGCAGAGGCAAAGTTCCTCTGGACCCACAGATCCAACCTCCTAGATTCCCTGTCTGGAGGGAGAGATCTAAGGTGCTTGGGCAGCTTTTATGACCACCAAGTCCATCTCTGGCTGGGAAGAATAAAAAGGCTTGACCAAGGGGGCGTGATAAAGGTGATCCACCTTCCTGGGCATAGCTGGCACAGCGTGGGGTCTGTGCCAGATCACCTGGGCCACTTCCTCCAAGGCTGGCAGCAAGAGAGGGATGACATTGGGTGGGGAGTCAGGAATCTCCAGGAAGTCCACCTTGTTCCTTCTGGTGGTATTGTGCTCCTCAATCTGGAACCCCATAGGAGACTGGAGCTGTTTCATGATGCCATAAAAACTAGGGTCCTCAAGGGGGTACAGAAGGGTAGGGCACTCAGAGCATTCTGGAGGCAGTGGACCTGTCAGTGGAATAGGGGTCTTCTTTTAATACCTCCTCCTCAGGGAGGTGAAGATCTGCATGATGCTCCTTCTCGACATCAACCAGGTTTGAGCCATGGGTCAACGTAACAGACACCGCCAACACCCAAGAGGGTGCCTGGTGCACAGACCCCACAGTTGAACCCGGAGGCGTCAACAGCCTAGCAAGCACTGGGGTTAACTGCTGAACCAGTGACATAGTAATTGAAATAAGCAAGGAGTTCAGGTCAATGACGGGTTTCTAGATGACGGAGGCCATCTTGACTGGAATCGGCGGCACAGGGGAACCGCCAATCGATGAAGGCCTGAGGGCAATGAAGCCTCAGGGAACCTGGCCGTTGATGACCCCACTGGAGCAGAGTGTGACAAGCTCACCAGAAGGCCAGCTGTCAACTACCCACTGTCCACAACTGCGGCAGTGGAGCCCGATGCCGGAGACACTCACAGAGGAGCAGGGAGAGCCAGCAGGGCAAGGGCTGCTGACCCAGAGGTCGACTACCGAGAGTTGTCCGGAGCCAAGGAAGAGATTGCTGCCTTTAGTGGCCTCGGGGAACCCAAGGCCAGGGTGGCGGAGGAGGTCGCCCCTGCAGGAGTTGATGAGGAAATCCGGGAGGACTTAGAAATAGTGCTCAGGGTGTAGGACCGGTGACCTGAAGGGTGGTCCTTTTGGCGGATCTTCTCCTTGTGCATCCCCAAGAACTTGCTCTGGGCCTTGGATGCCTGTGACTGAGAAGAGTGAGCTGGAGAGGGTCTGAAGAGGACCCGGAGCCCACTTCTCCTGACTGGCTAGTTTTGGCTCTATAAGAAATACCTTGAGTACGCATTTGCAGCACCGGAGGGTGGTAATGTTAAATTTCGAGCAGATGGTGCAGGCTTCAGGAGAGTGTCAAGGCCCCAGACAGCAAACACAGACGTCCTGAAAAATCTTCTTTCCGCAGCGGCAGCAACGGAAGAGAGAGAGGACGACTCGACGGTTCTAGACATAATAGAAAATAGAATGAAAAATGGTGGTCAACTGAAAGACGAGGCTTCTGAAGGAGACCGTGCAAGTCAGGCAATGGCGGGAAAGAAATGAGGAGGGAGCAGAGCTGCCTACACCTTTATATGGTATGTGACGTCGGCAAGCTGACGTCAGTGTGGGCAGTCTCTAGTAAACTGCTACAGAAAAAGGATTCTGTTGGATCCTAGCATATGACGGCAGAGTTCCATAGGTGTGACCTCCTGAAAGAGATATCCCTGATGAAGATCATATGTGATGAGGAGCCTTTGAGTGATCATGGGCAGCCATTACTACTATAGAATCAGTCTCAGGCTGTGAAGTATGGTAGACTTGATGGAAAGAGGAGCGTATAATTTGTCAGTCTTACATGGCACAGCAGGCAGGCAGGCTTCCAGGTCCATACGAGACTTCCATACATCCTTCAAAGCAGGATATATGGGAACAGCCACCACAGAGGGGCCAGAGAGCATCTCTAAAAACTCATAGAAAGCCTTTTTAGTGGATTTCTCCTCTTCAGCTAAAAATTCCAGCTCAGAGTGTCTTACACCTTCCTCAGTAGGGTATGAAGAACTGGGTGTAAAGGACAGAGTCCTGACAACAGGAGAGCAAACTGGAGCTGGTTTCCAGGCACACAGATAAGCCCAGATCAGCACCCTCATTATCCTGCTTATCAAGGATCAAATCAGGGTTATACTCCTCCTCTTCCTCAGGCTGACAAAGAGAGAGAGAGAGAGAATAGAGGCCACCTGCTGCCTAGAAGACAGAGAGGGAGGAAGCACAGTGGAAAACATATGCCCAGAAGGACCAATAAGCATCATCGATGGCTAGAGAGTTACAATTATGGTGGAACTATTGACAGCACTGATTGAATTTATTTCAGTGACAATAGCCATTATAGCCTGAGCGTCGACAGCTCCAACAAGGGGCATCAATGGCAGAGGTGGTGACAGGGCAATACCAATCATCAAAGGCTGAACACCACCATCAGCGAGTGAACCAGAGCCAGATCCTGACCTTGATGTCGTAATGGTGGTCAGGGGCATCGACAGGGGCCACTGATGTGGTCAACAACTTACCTCCACCATCTAAACAGTGCAGAGACCATCAGCAGAAGAGATGAACACTTTTCTTTTAAATGTTTCTGCTTATCACTGTGCTCCAACATACGACTATGATATTTATGTTTCAACTTTGACAAAATAATAATAATAATAATTTTTATTTATAAAGCGCCTTTCATAATATCAAGGCGCTGAACAAATCCATAAAAACATCAGCAAACAAGATAATAACAGACCATAAAAATTATAAAATATATTCTAAAACATAATAAATTACAATAAAATTACGCACACTATACAGTGTATTTAACTTTCAAAAAAGGCCCTTCTCCAAAGATAGGTTTTTAATTCCTTTTTAAAGGTCTCCACGGAGGGGGCATTCCCGTAACCAGCAAGGTAGAGAATTCCAAAGAGTGGGTGCGGCATAGGAAAAAGCTCTACTGCCGGAAGATTTCAGACTCACTCTTGAAATCTCTAACAACCCCTTGTCGGCGGAGCGGAGTGATCGGCTAGGGCAATAAGGTACCAGAAGGTCTTTCAGATAGGCTGGACCCTGATCGTGAAGGGCTTTGAAAGTCAATAAAATGACTCTGAAGGTGATCCGCCACCGTATGGGAAGCCAGTGCAACTCGCGGAGCACCGGGGTAATGTGACAGGACCTGCTTGTCCCAGTCAAAACCCGGCTGCCGCATTCTGCAACTAGCTGGCGCGGATTTCAACCCAGAAAGCCCAAAGTAAAGGGCATTGCAGAGTCGAGGCATGAGGACACAAAGCGTGGACCAGAGTTGGCAGGAGTCAGACGGAACAAGGTGCCTTACCGGGCAATATTCCTAAGATGGTAAAATGAAGTCTTGACGATGGCTGACACCTGAGATTGAAGAGTCAGCCTATCATCAAGAATCACCCATGGTTACGCACCGTTCAGAGGCCAAAGCGACACACCGCCGAGATAAATTCCAGACGGCGCCAGCACATGACCTCCAATCTGACCACCTGGGTCCACTATCAAAACCTCAGTTTTCTCCGAGTTCAACTTTAGCCAACTAGAATCCATCCAGTCTTGGATCTCCCCAGACAGTTATTAAAACCGGAGAGCTCCATCCTGGTCGGTGCAAAGACAGGTATAGCTGAGTATCATCTGCATAGCAGTGAAACCTCAGCCCATACCATCTTATAATGTTTCGAGGGCAGCATTACACTGCAAATAACATGGGCGACAGCACAGAACCCTGAGGCACTCCACACAACAAAGAGACTGGGCCAGAGGAAAAATCCCGACACAACTCTTTGTGATCTTCCAGTGAGGAATATTTCGAACCATTTAAAAGCGGTTCCAGACATTCTACAAATTTGCCCCAGGCATGCTAGCAACACCGTGTGATCCACAGTGTCAAAGCTGAAGAGATCAAGGAGAACCAAGATAGATCGCCTCCTTAGATCCTCGCCTCAGAAGATCATTTAGCCCCGAACCAGCGCTGTCTCGGTACTGTGTCTTTTACGGAAACCAGACTGGAAGGATTCGTAGATATTATGGATGGCTAAATGGTCATCCAGTTGGGCAGCCATGACCTTTTCAATGACCTTTCCAATAAAGGGAAGGTTAGAGATGGGTCGGTAGCTGGAAAAACAGTCTGGGTCCAAGGAAGCTTTCTTCAAGAGAGGTGTCACCACCGCCTCTTTCAGGGAGCTAGGAAACTCACCGGACTCCAAGGAGCACCAGACAATTTGCGCTAATACTGGACCTATGATGTCTACACAACCCAAAATTAGAGTAGTAGGTCCAGGATCCAAGCTGCAGCTTGTAGGGCACACACTATGGATGATTCTCATAATATCCAAGAACTCAGGTCGACAAAAGGAACTCCAGGAGAAGTGAGGTCTTGTGCTCTCGCACACTCCCACCACAACATCCTTAGAGGTTGCCAGACGCAAGTCCGCCCTGATGTCAGCCACCTTAGTTGCAAAGTATCGAGCAAGCTCATCGCACTCACTTTGCAAAGGCTTTCCGAACTTGCAGACAGGCTGGGTTGCACAGTCTGTCTACAGTTCGGAACAGCTGAGCCGGTCGATTCTGAGCAACTGCAATCTCCCTGGACAGGAATTCTGCCTTCTTATGGGTGATTGCAGATTGATAGCTAACATAATGTTCAGTCAATCTAAGGCGGTCATCACCAAGACCGGACTTGCGCCAGCAACGCTCTAACCTTCACCCTTGTCTCCGCATCTCCCTCAGAGTCCCATCAAACCAAGGGGCCCTGGGGCGACGGGAAAGAGGGCGCTCACGGACAGGAGCAATAGATGAAGCATGAGAGTGATGAAACCACTAACCAGTAAAGAGAAAGGCAGAACAATGCCAGAGCCAGCACAATAGATTGGGATGGCAAAACTGGACCAGTAGTAGACATCCTGTACTGGAAAGTCTCCATCTTTTGTATGAAAGGTTCATGAATTTTCTGACTGCATCTCCACATGGTCTGGTTTATACCTTGGCAGACTGGACAATGCTTCACATCATGCATGAGGCCAAAACAGCAAACATACACAGACTGAGTACCGTCTTGGTAAATCTTCATACCATACCAACAAAAGCAAAAAAAAAAAAAAAACAGCTCATATTTCTTCACCAAACTTTATGACAGAGTGCAACAATTATATATTCAAAAACAAATAAAATAAAGAAATGATGTTTGTAAACAGGGGTATTATTTCTTTGTATCTGACAGAGATGTCAATGGGGAGAGAAAGAACTGAGGAGGGGCTACCCACATTATATAGGCAGCACTGAAATCCGATGAAGTGGGTAGTCCCAACTGCCAAAATTTCCAAGTGGTCCTGATGACAATGGCTGACAGTTCTAACAGTGTGGCTCAACAAAGAGACAGAAATCCTCGAAGATCAATATTTTGTGTGGAAAGTGATTTATTTGTTCATTTGCTATTATCCTTATTAATAAATCAGTCATGTGATTTCAGCCAATCAGCATTCAGAAAAGCAGGACCTCATATCCTCTGTATAGCTGTCACCTTGTATAGGCTCATTACACTAGAGCTGCCTACTTCAAAGGTGGGGAGGAGAGAGAAGCCTTTTAAAATTAAAAAAATATATTTAACAAACGTATTATTAATTAATTCTAGCTGATTCAAGAGAGTCATAATACCTCAAGTTCTTCTTGTCAGGAATAAACAGGGTAGACTGCAATGATTTATTCATAAGGTACGAGACACCATAACCTGGAGCATGGATTTGAAGTTGCTGGTGGTGGTGAGGAGATTCACAGTGGATGCAGGGAAGTTCCTATTTTATTGAGCAGATGGCAAATGACTGGAAAAGTTTACCCAAGCAAGGGGTTGAAGCCAAGTCAGTGACAGGGTTCAAGCATAGATGGGAGAGACACAAGAGGATTGTAAGGTACATGGGAAGGTGTCCCAAGACACTGTCAGGGCAACTGTGTAATAAATCCAGTATGGCATTAGGTTGGACACAGAGTCAGGCAGGTTTTAGGCAGACTAGATCGACTGTTGGACCTTAATCTACTCACAAATTTCTAAGTATCTATGTATAATCATAGAATCTTGACGGCAGAAAAGGACCCCATCGGCCCATCTAGTCTGCCCATTGCCCCCCTTACTCAGCCCTCCTCCCATTGGCCCCCTCCCTCCCCCAGTTACTCAGCCCCAATAAGTTCACAGACCCTCTCAGGGATGTCCATTATGGTATAAGTGAGTCCTCGTGTGAAGTCTGGGCAGTCAGAACTGCTCAGCTTTGATGTGCGGTCCTCTTGCTAAAGTCTTATGTAACCCCCCTGCAAATGGGGGTTCCCAAAAGACTTCCAGGAGCTTGCTTGAATGCTCCAAGCCTGAATGGTGTTTGGCATTTAAGACATTTATCAGTGAGTGTTTTTAGAGCCTCTGGTACTGTCTCTTTAAGAGCTGTCTGCTTGCAGACATAATTAGTTTGTATGGGGGGACTGTGTGCTTCTCTGAGTACCACTCGAGCTGCTGCCAATTCACTTCATTTTGCAGTCACTAGGAGTGCAAAGGAACCTATCTGAAAGATGTAACTGTTTGCCAGAAATTATTTAGAGTAATAATGAAATTACAGTTTGTCTAACCTGCTTTCTTTGCAGTCAGAACTGTGTCTGCTAGTTCCCCATTCTGGTTTTGAACTGCTGAACTGGACCAATCAGTGTGGGGTAAGCTAGCTCTAAAATGGTCCCTTGGACGAATCAGAACTTGGACTCATAATCTGAGCCAGTCACAAGAGGATTGTATGAGCAGTGACTCTGGGAGATGTAGTTTAGACTTCAGCACCTTTTTGGACCAACAGCAGCAGTCTATTGTGAGTGACAGCCAATCCAGTCAAGAACTGGGAGGAACTCAAAGGAAGTGCTCGGTTTTGTCGGTTGGAGTTTCAGTTGAGCTTTGGCAGTGAAGAAGGAAGGAGCCCTGTGCTTTTTCAGTGTGCAGTTTTAGTCAAAACGTGTGTAAGGCCCAGAGTTCCGGTCTGCAGCTTGTGTAACAGCATTAGGACTGAATCTGTCCTGTGAAAAGAATCAAAGGATCTCTGAAGAGTAGAAACCAGGCTCACCCTGTAGAAGACTGGAGGAATTGCTGAAAATTGCATTCGGTCTGTCAGGAACTGAATCTGCTGTGTGTTCTCCGGGTATTGTGCAGTAATTGCGATCGGGATACAGATGCAGCCTGCCTGGTATAGTGCTTTCTTTTATATGGATGTGTGAAGAGGTTTGTGTAACCCCCCTGCAAATGGGGGTTCCCAAAAGACTTCCAGGAGCTTGCTTGAATGCTCCAAGCCTGAATGGTGTTTGGCATTTAAGCCATTTATCAGTGAGTGTTTTTAGAGCCTCTGGTACTGTCTCTTTAAGAGCTGTCTGCTTGCAGACATAATTAGTTGTATGGGGACTGTGTGTTTCTTTGATTGAGTACCACTCAGCTGCTGCCAATTCACTTCATTTTGCAGTCACTAGAGTGCAAAGGAACCTATCTGAAAGATGTAACTGTTTGCCAGAAATTATTTAGAGTAATAATGAAATTAGTTTGTCTAACCTGCTTTCTTTGCAGTCAGAACTGTGTCTGCTAGTTCCCCATTCTAGTTTTGAACTGCTGAACTGGACCAATCAGTGTGGGGTAAGCTAGCTCTAAAATGGTGCCTTGGACGAATCAGAACTTGACTCATAATCTGAGCCAGCCACAAGAGGATTGTATGGGCAGTGACTCTGGGAGATGTAGTTTAGACTTCAGTGCCTTTTTGGACCAACAGCAGCAGTCTATTGTGAGTGACAGCCAATCCAGTCAAGAACTGGGAGGAACTCAAAGGAAGTGCCGGTTTTGTCGGTTGGAGTTTCAGTTGAGCTTTGGCAGTGAAGAAGGAAGGAGCCCTGTGCTTTTCAGTGTGCAGTTTTAGTCAAAAACGTGTGTAAGGCCCAGAGTTCCGGTCTGCAGCTTGTGTAACAGCTTGTTAGGACTGAATCCGTCCTGTGAAAAGAATCAAAGGATCTCTGAAGAGTAGAAACCAGGCTCACCTGTGAAGACTGGAGGTTGCTGAAAATTGCACTCGGTCTGTCAGGAACTGAATCTGCTGTGTGTTCTCCGGGTATTGTGCAGTAATTGCGATCGGGATACAGATGCAGCCTGCCTGGTATAGTGCTTTCTTTTATATGGATGTGTGAAGGTTTGTGTACCTCAAGTGAGCCCTGCTGACATTGAAGGACCCTATCTTATTTGGAGGTCGTCGAGTACTAATTCAGGGTTGCTCCTGTTGATTACTACATTAAATCCAAATGGAATTACTGTACTGCTGACTGTTTAATTCTCCTTTTCTCTGTGTGAAAGGGCCTACCAGCTGCCACGGTTTGGACTAGCCACTAGGGCTTGGGTACCCAGGGACAGTAACTGATAGGGATAGGCCTGTGCACAGAGCCATAAGTGAATTATTAGGTGATAAGCTAATTAACCTGATTTCCCCTGTCCTTGTTATATCCCCTAAATAAATCAGAGCTGCTTGTTTCAGCAAAGTTATACTGCCTGAGGTATTTGTCTATGTTAAAGTACTGTACTGTGATTGTTGCACTGTATCTCATTTCCAGGAGGTCCCAGTGCGGAACCAGACCTGGGGTAAGTGTATACTGTGAAGGTAATTCTGATATATTGTGTGGGCCACTAGTTGGGAAGAAAGGGGTTGCAGTGTCCCAGAGGGCTGTGACCAAGTTAGTTTAACTATTGCAAACCCTGACCTCTGGGTGGAGGCACCGCCATTGGATCAGGCCCCTCAACCTGTTGAGTGGCAAATCAGGCAGGGGTAGTAGCCCCTGGGATAGCGCCATCTGGGGTTACATCTTGGAGGCTCACCGCTGGGATTGTGTGTCCTCTAGTGGCCATATTACTGAACCACTGTTAAGAAAAAATGGGTACCCGACAGAGTGGCTGTGCACGGCTGGTGGAGTGGTGTACTGGGAGGAGATCGACCCCAAAATGCTATGCTTATCCTGGACATCCCTGGGTATCAATACGGACACTGTGCAGGAGTACTTTCCAAGGTGGAAGGTTTACAAAACCCTGTGGTGGTGGGTCGGCATGCTAATCTGCTCACCCACCTTTCCTGGCCCTAGTAGAGTTTAGGATCCCATAGATAGCTCAAAGTGCCACAGACCATTACCCCAGAGGGAGCCCTCACTGCTTGGAGAGTGATAACTAAGGACAGTAAAGACCCGGAAATCAGCCCCACCACTATCTGAAACTTTTGAGGAGAAATTTGCTGAATGGTTGCTGGGAGAGGGAAAACTGTGGAGGACTTGAAGAAACTATTCTTGCCACCTGGGGTGTTCCTCCCCAACACCCTCTCCTGCTCCAGTGCCCGTAATGGTGGCTGAACCAATGCAGACTCCTGTTTCTGCACCTGCCATTAGTCACGACTCTTACCGAAGGTTGAGGATCTTCTCTGGCACCCTCCCCACCCCCCAAGGGGAGGATGACTGGGAGACCTGGATAGACTATGTTGCCCCAAGTGCTAGAATGGCAATGCTCGGAAGCGGCGAAGAGGGTTAGTGAGAGCCTCCGAGGTCCTGCCTGGCTACCATCCGTGCTAAGCAGGCCAGTAACCCTGGCGACTGCACAGGCCTATCTTGAGGCCTTGGAGAATGTGTATGGAGCCCAGATTCTGATGAGGACCTATGGTGGAGAGTAAGAAATGCACAACAGTACCAAGGGGAGTTGTTGTCTGTGTATGTCTCTCGGCTGGAAAAATTGTTGCAAGAATGCCTCAGAAAGGGTAGTTTGCCAGCGATTGAACTGGACCGAACCAGACTGGACAGAATCCTTAAGTCTGCCCCCTTCTCAGAACTGCTGTTGCTTCAGTTACGCCTGGCAAATCGACTGGAATCCCCACCCTCCTATGATGAGTTAATGAGAGAAATTGAGGAGTTGAGAAAGGCGACCTCGGGAGGTACCTGCACCAACAGCTGTGGCTACGACCCGAGTGACTGAGGGTGACCCATCAAGTGAAGTTCAGGGGCAGAGGTTGACAGTCAATGAGTGCTCTGACAAGGAAAAAGATATGCCACAATGGGGCGAACTGTTGAGAGAGATCGGGAATTCAAAACAGTCCCTTTATGAAGGCCACGCCTGCAAATGCAGGCCCTGACCTATATCCGACTGCATCTGCTATGGGGGTGGGGTACCCACCCATGTATCTCCTGCTGATAACAGCTCCAAACTCAATTCCTTGACCATGGAAGTGGAGAAACTGACGAGATGTCTCAAATGCTTATCACGCCGCAGACAGAGATGGCACCCAGGTTTCCAGTTAGTAATACCCCGCCCTGGCTCCCAGTGTGGCGCCTCGGCCAGCTCAAACTCCAGAAAGTATATTTTGCTATAATTGTGGGAAAGATGGGCACATGAAAAGGAATGCCAGTCCCAAAGACACTGACAAAGTTGCATATAGGCTACAAGGAGAGCTTGGAGAAGAAATCAGTGGTTAAGAGGTGCCGACATGATCCAGTGAGGGCACCAAAAATGCTAATTCACGTCCTTTTGTGGCAAGGTCAGTTGCCCAGGCCCCACTACCGCCTCCAGACTGGTCCAGAATAGTGGGTCCCTCCATGGAGACCACTGTAAAGGTGAATGGAGTGTCTACAAGAGCTGTATTAGACAGTGGCTCCCAAGTGACAATTATGTTCCAGGATTGGTATCAGAAGCATTTGTCAGGCGTACCCTTACAACCATTAGAAGGACTGCATGTATGGGGGTTAAGTGAGAAGGCCTACCCCTATTCGGGTATATCGAATTTGGCTGTCTTTCCCCACCTCCGTGGCTGGAGTGGCCGAACAAGTAGAGACCCTAGCCTTAGTGTGTCCCCCACTGGACTGTATGATGGTGTCCCTTTGTTGATTGGAACAAATGCTCATATGTTCGGAAGGCTGGCACAGTTGTGTTATGAAAACAGGGTCAAAGACTAGTAGAGCTTTAAGAGTTCGGCTTTAATTAAGAAGGCCTATGAGGCACAGAGAGATGCTGAAAAACAGAACCAGAGGAACCGGTCGAATTGTATGGAAGAAGGATCCTGAGTCTCTGATCCTGGCGCCAAATGCCCAGTGTACCTTACAGGAGAGGTCCGTATCAGAAAGGATGTTAAGAATAAAATATTAATGTTGGATGCACCAGGCGATGGAAAATTGCCAGAGGACTGCTGGTCAAGCCTAGTATTTTGCCGCTAGAGCCCATGCTTATGCCAGAAGGGTAATGGTCCAAGTTCATAATGTGTCTGAAAGAGACATTCGAGTAAACAGAGGTTGCATCCTGGCTAATGTGCATTGTGCAGACACTGCAGTGCTACCCAGCAGCAAGAGTTCAAGGAAGAATGACAGAGTAGCGCCTACTTGTTTGATTTGGACTCCCGCTGCCAGCTGAATGGAAAGTGAGGATCAGTGAGAAGCTTGCCCAGAGAGACCAGGTGTTTTCTTTAAAGGAATGGGATGTAGGATGCGTGCAAGGAGCTGAGCACAATATCCGGCTGCATGACGAAAGACCATTTCGTGAGAGGTCTCGACGCCTGGCACCTGCTGACATAGATGATGTGAGGCGGCATCTGCAAGAGATGTTAGCTGCTGGTGTAATACAAGAATCCAGAAGCCCTATATGCTTCCCCCATTGTGGTAGTGAGGAAAAAGAATGGAACAGTAAGGATGTGTGTGGATTATCGCACCTTAAACGGCGGACTATCCTGATCAGTACACAATGCCCGCATTCAGGATGCTTTGGACTGCCTAAGCGGGCAAGTGGTTCTCTGTGCTGGATCTCCGCGAGTGGGTACTACCAGATCCCGATGGCCCCAGAGGACCGTGAAAAGACAGCCTTTATCTGTCCGCTTGGCTTCTATGAATTCATGAGGATGCCTCAAGGGTTTCAGGTGCCCCAGCCACTTTTCAGCGATTGATGGGCGTGCAGTGGGGACATGAACTTACTAGAGTGCCTGGTATACCTAGATGATGTCATTGTGTTTGGCAGCTCACTGGAGGAACATGAGAGCAGATTATTTAAGGTATTGGACCGACTGGAGGACTTTGGCCTTAAACTGTCCATTGATAAGTGTCAATTCTTTCAAACATCAGTAAAGTATGTGGGACACATAGTATCCACCGAGGAATAGGGACCGACCCAAGTAAAGTTGAGGCCTTGACCACCTGGCCACAGCCAAAAATCTAAAGAACTGCAAAGATTCCTGGGATTCTGTGGTTATTATCGGTGACTTCATCAAGGACTATTCAAGAGTGATCCGCCCTTTACTTAACCTTACTCAAGGGTATCCCCAACCCACAAAAATACCAAAAGTCAGCGTCCCTCAAGACTGAAAGAGTGTATTTTCATCCGAGTGAAGTATTTGGGGCCGCTGGACTCCTGATTGTGAGACTGCTTTTCATGAGATCATATATCAACTACCCATGCTCCAGTGCTGGCCTATGCCGATCCAAGAAAACCTTCGTCCTGCACACTGATGCTAGCTTGCAAGGGTTGGGGGCTGTGTTGTACCAAGAGCACGAGAATGGCCTGAGACCAGTGGCCTTTGCCAGTAGAAGCCTGACCCCATCCGAAAAGAACTATCCTGTACATAAGTTAGAGTTCCTAGCTTTGAAGTGGGCTATTGTTGACCAATTCCATGAGTACTTGTATGGGGCTAAAATACTAGTAAAACTGACAATAATCCTTTGACCTATGTGCAGACCTCAGCTAAGTTGGATGCCACTGGCCATAGGTGGCTTTCTGCATTATCTACATATGACTATGCTCCGAATACCGAGCAGGTCTGAACCACATAGATGCTGATGCTCTCTCCGGAGGCCTGTTCCCCAGAATGATTGGGTCCAGATGGCAGAACCTGACATTGACACTCTGCGGAAGTTTGACAGGGAGGAACAAATGTCCCCGGATGCAGTGGACTGCATAGTGGATTGCTTGGAGCCTCTGAGGATGCATACCTGCTGCTTATTGCCACTTTTCTGCAATAGACATTGGTGCACTGCCTCAGCTGGACAATGACAGTATTCGGGCTCAATCCCGCGATCCCATGATCAAAGCAGCTTTAGAAGCCCTCTATGCAGGAAAAGATGTGTCCAAATTCGCTCCACTGATTTGAGAACTGCACTGTTATACAAAGAAGGTCCTAAGTTGAAACTGATCAATAAACTGTTATACAGAGAAACAGCAGACAGAGGGGACAAGTAGACAAACAACAACTAGTGCTGCCCACTGCCTTCAGAGACTCAGTACTGAGGTCCTTGCACAACCACATGGGGCACCTTGGTATAGACAGAACACTTGACTTGGTGAGATCCAGATTCTATTGGCCTAAGATGAGGGCTGATGTGGAGCAACACATTCGAACTTGTAGTCGCTGCTTACAGAGGAAAGCTTTGCCCCAGAGGGCTGCCCCCCTTGTTAACATCACCACCAGTGCACCCATGGAGCTGGTCTGTATTGATTTTCTGAGTTTGGAGTCAGATCAAAGAAATATCAGTAATGTGCTGGTGGTCACTGACCATTTCACGAGATATGCCCAAGCTTTCCCCACCAAAGACCAGAAAGCATCCACTGTGGCCAAAGTACTTGTAGAAAACTTTTTGTTCACTATGGGGCTCCACAAAGAATCCATTCTGATCAAGGAGAGACTTTGAGAGTCGTCTGATCAAAGAGATGCTTTCTCTGTGGGGAGTGCGAAAGTCAGAACCACTCCTTACCACCCCAGAGGACCCACAGCCTGAGCGTTTCAACGCACTTTGCTAGATATGCTAGGCACCCTGCACCCAAAGGACAAGCCTAGATGGAGCCAACAAATTAGCACCCTGGTACATGCTTATAACTGCACCAAAAGTGATGCCACTGGATTCTCCCCTACCGCCTGATGTTTGGAAGAAAGCTCGACTACCAGTAGATGTGTGTTTGGGGTCTCTCCTGATGGGGTTCAAGCTGACAACTATTTACAGTATGTGCAAAGTTAAAGGCCCAGCTAACTCATGCGTACCAACTGGCTCAAACCATGGCTGCCAAAAGAAATCTGGCCAACAAAGAAAGGTATGATAAAGGTGAAAGCACAGGAACTCCAGGAGGGAGATCGGGTATTGCTAAGAAATCTGGGACTGCATGGCAAGCACAAGATTGCTGACAGATGGCACCATCTCCCTCACATTGTAGTGGGCAAACTAGATGATCTGCCAGTGTACAAAGTAAGGCCTGAGAATAATTCAAAAGATGTAAAAACAATGCATAGAAATCATTTACTGCCCATTGGACAAATCTTAATTGAGTCTGAGCCCCTAGAAGATGCCCCCTCTGGACCAGTGACTAGAGCTGCTGCTAAGAAAAGACCAAGGAAGTCTGCACCTACAGAAGCAGAGTTAAAGTGTTCCCCTGCACAAGTCCCAGTTGAGCATGACTGTCAGTCCATATCAGAAGAAAGTGAGAGTGACTTTGAATACTATCCTTCTTACGAACTGAGTCAATTGTTTGGGCAATCCCTAGTCAATACTGGAGATGAAGCTGGGCCTTCTGGACTGTCCAAGCCCCCAGCTTCATCCCTGGAGCCAATGCTCCCAGAAGTGAAGTGCAAAGCATCAGATCAGATGAAATGGAATCATTGTGCATGGTTGAACTGTTTGAGCTTTCAGGGAGGAAAATGATAGATTGGGGCAGACTGGTGATACACGAACAACAAGATATTCTGAGTGCCCTGACAGTCCACTGCCAGTGTCGAAAGCTCTCCATGCGAGCCAAATGTTGTGGACTCATAAACTGTAACTCCTGGAGCTGAAAGTGCCCCAAGTTCTAGCCTCTCTACCCCCATGGAGACTCCCCTGACAAGTGAGGACAATGCTGAAAATGAGGCTCAGAGTGCAGAGACTATAACAGTTCCCCCTAGAAAGACTGGTCGAGCTGTAAAGCCTGTGGTGCACCTCAGTTATGATTCCCTTGGGAGGCCTGTGGATTTGCCTCTCAATGTTGTCCATAAAGGAGTGTATGTCCCGAGCTCATTGCCCAAACTGAGCATCAGTGCTAACTCCAAGTTACTTGTGTTGCCCTCTAAGTATGGTGCCCTTGCCCCATCCAGCCCCAAGGTAACTGATAGGAAGGCCCCTCTCTTCAGGTTTCATGTACAAGAGGTAATAACTTGAGTTATGGTACAATGTGTATGTAATACTGTGTAAAGAGTGACGTACTGCAATGTTTCAGAAATGTGTTCTTGGTAAAATGATATATTGACTGATGATTACATATGCGAGCCTAATGCAAATGTATATGGTTGCAGTTGAAACTTATGGGGGTACTTGCTTGACGCGGACATCAAGCTTTCCCAGGCCAGGAAGGGTGTAACCCCCCTGCAAATGGGGGTTCCCAAAAGACTTCCAGGAGCTTGCTTGAATGCTCCAAGCCTGAATGGTGTTTGGCATTTAAGCCATTTATCAGTGAGTGTTTTTAGAGCCTCTGGTACTGTCTCTTTAAGAGCTGTCTGCTTGCAGACATAATTAGTTGTATGGGGGACTGTGTGCTTTCTGAGTACCACTCGAGCTGCTGCCAATTCACTTCATTTTTGCAGTCACTAGGAGTGCAAAGGGAACCTATCTGAAAGATGTAACTGTTTGCCAGAAATTATTTAGAGTAATAATGAAATTACAGTTTGTCTAACCTGCTTCTTTGCAGTCAGAACTGTGTCTGCTAGTTCCCCATTCTGGTTTGAACTGCTGAACTGGACCAATCAGTGTGGGGTAAGCTAGCTCTAAAATGGTGCCTTGACGAATCAGAACTTGGACTCATAATCTGAGCCAGTCCACAAGAGGATTGTATGAGCAGTGACTCTGGGAGATGTAGTTTAGACTTCAGCACCTTTTGGACCAACAGCAGCAGTCTATTGGTGACAGCCAATCCAGTCAAGAACTGGGAGGAACTCAAAGGAAGTGCCGGTTTTGTCGGTTGGAGTTTCAGTTGAGCTTTGGCAGTGAAGAAGGAAGGAGCCCTGTGCTTTTTCAGTGTGCAGTTTTAGTCAAAAGCGTGTGTAGGCCCAGAGTTCCGGTCTGCAGCTTGTGTAACAGCTTGTTAGGACTGAATCCGTCCTGTGAAAAGAATCAAAGGATCTCTGAAGAGTAGAAACCAGGCTCACCCTGTAGAAGACTGGAGGAATTGCTGAAAATTGCATTCGGTCTGTCAGGAACTGAATCTGCTGTGTGTTCTCCGGGTATTGTGCAGTAATTGCGATCGGGATCAGATGCAGCCTGCCTGGTATAGTGCTTTCTTTTATATGGATGTGTGAAGAGGTTTGTGTACCTCAAGTGAGCCCTGCTGACATTCAAGGACCCTATCTTATTTGGAGGTCGTGAGTACTAATTCAGGGTCGCTCCTGTTGAATTGCCACATTAAATCCAAATGGAATTACTGTACTGCTGACTGTTTAATTCTCCTTTTCTCTGTGTGAAAGGGCCCCTACCAGCTGCCACGGTTTGGACTAGCCACTAGGGCTTGGGTACCCAGGGACAGTAACTGATAGGGATAGGCCTGTGCACAGAGCCATAGGTAGATTATTAGAGTGATAAGCTAATTAACCTGATTTCCCCTGTCCTTGTTATATCCCCTAAATAAATCAGAGCTGCTTGTTTCAGCAAAGTTATACTGCCTGAGGTATTTGTCTATGTTAAAGTACTGTACTGTGATTGTTGCACTGTATCTCATTTCACAGGAGGTCCCAGTGCGGAACCAGACCTGGGGGTAAGTGTATACTGTGAAGGTAATTCTGATATATTGTGTGGGCCACTAGTGGGAAGAAAGGGGGGTTGCAGTGTCCCAGAGGGCTGTGACCAAGTTAGTTTAACTATTGCAAACCCTGACCTCTGGGTGGAGGCACCCGCCACTGGATCCAGGCCCCTCAACCTGTTAGTGGCAAATCAGGCAGGGGTAGTAGCCCCTGGGATAGCGCCATCTAGGGGTTACACTTACAAAAGGATTCATATACCATAAAAGACAGCCCTTGGAAGATCTATTTAAGTAAAAATACCGTACACGAGATGCTGTGATATATCATGAGATATCGGAACCAACCAAGAAGTGACAATGACCCATAATATATCCACCCCTTCCCCCGGAGTGCATTACTGAGATTATAAAATGGCCCCAGAGACATATCAGTTGTGAGCGTGACAGACAGTTCTGGGCAGACAAACTGGATTCCCTCCTCTAGATGTTGTGCATCCAGTTGCCAATGGATGGCATCCCACATCAGTTAGGTCACCACGACTGGCTGGTCGCAGTGACCAAGGTACTGGGACCACTGCTGGCCCAACTCCTATTGCAGGTCAGGTGGTTCACCCACCAGTGAGACAGACAGATCACACTGGTAGAAGATGCCATGTACCCCAGCAGTCACTGGAAGTACCAGGTAGGGTGTGAGCACCCAAGCTGAAATGATTGGTCAAGGGAGGTAATATCCGATGCCCGGTCTGCCAGGAGGCAGGCCTTGGCTTGCAGGGAGTCTAGTTCTGCCCCAATGAATGTGATCACCTGCAAAGGGACCAGCTCTGACTTGCAGGGTTGACCAGAATGACCAAGTCCTTATAGGTTTGGAGGGCCAGATCCCTGAACCTCCCCGCCGACTCTTTGGACAACCTGGCTGTCAGCCTGTCATCCAGGCAGGGATACACCATGATGCCCTTGCACTGCAGAAAGGCTGCTACCACTATCATGCACTTGGTGAACACCTTGGGTGCAGATGACAGGTCAAAGGTCATGCCCTGGAACTGGTACAAGACCCCTCCACTGTGTGGAACTGAAGGTACCAGCAATGGGATGGATGGATGGAAATGGATGTGGAAGAACACATCCTCGAGGCCCAGGGAGCAGAACCACATGCCCTGCTCCAGAGACAGAATGATCTGATTGAGTGTGACCATCCAGAACTTTCGCTTCTGCATGAACTGGTTCAGATTGTGCAGATCCAGAATGGGGCACCACCCTCCCTCAATTTCTGAATCAGGAAGAAACTGGACACATATCCTTGAGTGGCCAGGGTGTCTGTGACACAGGCTATCGCCCCACACTTTAAGAGCTGAGCAATGTCAGGTCGTAGCATAGAAAATATATCCTTCAACATCCTGGACTCTGGAGGAGCTCAAAGGGAGAGCATCAAAGTGCAGAGGCAACCCTCTGCCCACCATTTCCAGAACCTACTTGTACAAGGTAATGGTGGACCACTGTGGCAAGAAGTGGTGCAACAGACCCCCAACCAGGAGCTGGAACATGAAATGAACGAGGGGGGATGACACCCCACAACCCATCACTTCACAGTCTTGGAGGGGGCTCTGGCCACCAGTACTGAGAAGGCACCACCACCTCTGCCCCCTACTTTTTTTGCCCTGGCCAACAAACTTGGATTTCAGACACCAGCCCTGAAACTGACCCTCCTGGGGCTGCTGCTGAGGCAGTTAAGACTGAAAGGACCAGAACTAAAAGGCCATTTTCGTAGGCTTTTGTGCCTTCTGGTCCTTCTGCAACAAACCCATGAAATCAAGGGTGGCATTAGACTTTTCAGTTCATGTAAGATGTCCTTCCACCCCAGGGCTGAAAAGGTTGGTGCCCAAGAAGGGGACATCAGCCAGCTTATACTAAGCATCCACTGTGAAGATGGGGAGCCTCAGTCAGACCCTATGACACATGGCGATGGCCGTTGCCATGTCACAGGTATAGGAATCGCCCATGCTCAAAGCCATCTCAAGCTGTTGTTTAGCCAGTGACTGACCCTGGTCTCCGATCATCTTAACAGGAAGCTGTTTGTTGGCTGGAAGAGGGGGGGGGAAGAGTTCCCCCTAACACTGCAAACAGGAAATGGCTAAAATTTGCCATCTTACAGTGCAGCTGAGCTGATGGAGACCCAGAGGCGCAGCAGTGTACATCTTTTTAGCTACACGGCCAATATTCATGGACTCTTTGTCTGGGGACTTGTCCACATCCCCTTGGCTTCTGGTTTTAAGGAAGGCAGAGTCTGAAACCAAGCCCTCTGCAAAGAAGTGGTCAGAAAACCTAGACAGGGAGTCCACTGGGACCGTGAACTTGCGGAACATATGAGGAGAGGGTGCCAGCAGGAATGCCGAATGCTGCCAAAGCTCCAGGTCTGTTCCCAAAATGGCCTCAGCCATGGGAAAGGCAACCCCATGGAATAATAATCAACACACCCCCCCCGAGGAAGACCCACGTGGTTGAAGTGCAGGGGCACTGTCTATTCAGCGTCTTCATGGGTTCTTTGAATAAACTCACTTATTTTGCCTCTATTTTAGCATTTATCTTTTTCTGGACTTGAATGCCACTTCATCGTGATATTATTGCCCCAGGGAATAATCTCTGTTAAGTATGTCAGTAAACAAGTACTTAGCTCTGAATTTGCTCTATGGGAACTTTCAAGGACTCCAACATATGTCAGGCCAAAGCTCCAAATGACATTGGCCCATGGTCAGTAGCCTGCTCCACGACTGATTCCCAGTGAACAATATCAGTCCTGGTCTTTGGAATTGAAGGATTCCTCAAAAACAGCCCCCGAACATTTTCCACCACAGGCCACCCTGGTATCCTCATTCTGGATAATCTACACTGAGAGCTGGCCTGGGCAGCTGCCGCTGGTGAGACTCCTTGGTCAGAGCCACAAAAAAAGGCTGCAGTGGAGCTGGCTTCACCCAAAGTGGCAGAGTAGCAGACACTGGGGACTCCTGAGTAGCAAGGACTGGTGAGGGAATAACCAGCATGGCCAAGGCACTAAAGGTCAAGGAGGCAGAGCCCTAGCCCTCCCAGTAATGGTCTACTGTTGCCAGAGGAGCAAGCACCTCATAGCGCTGAAGCATTTTACCGTGAAGCCTCCCCTCACTACAGAAGGTAGAGGAATGTCAACAGCAACATCTCCTGGCATCTGGACCATGACTGTCAGCCCAAGGGCCAACATTGACAGGTGTCCTCTGGAGGGTTAATATAAACCATCTGCATCAGCAGGTTAAGCATAACAGGCTTTGGAGGCATGACTATTGGTGGAGGACATTCCTGAGACAATTCAGCCAGGGGTACCAATTGGACCTCATCCTCCTTGCTGAGAATGAGGTGCACCAGGGCTAAGAGATTGATTCCTGTTCGATCTCAGACTACCAGCTGACAGGTTATAGAAATTACTCAACCCACTACTCGACCAGAGCTGAGGTCAACTGGCCTGACAGGGTAAACGTGGAGCCCTTAACCATCTCCCCAACCATAGGAAGCTTGACCAAGGCCTAGCAGTTGGGGGAGTCGAAGAGGTGAGAGGAGCCTGATCTTTCCCAATCCAATGAACTGCAGTGGTACTGTCTGTGTTTTCTGCTATGGTGACAAGGGCTCTCACTGAAGGTCTGGAGGACCAGACGCATTTCTTTGAATAAGTCAGAGAATGACTATCCTATGCTGGCCCCACCCAGGACCAGCACCAAGATTGACGAGGACCCCACCATAGCCACCACCTATTCTTCCATGTCTGCAAGCTGAGCAGCTAACCTGACCACCATCAAAGCCTTTTTGCAGTCTTCCGGCCTACAAAGGGCCTGTAGAACCCTCCAGTCTTCAATGGATGTGGGTAGCATGGCTCGGCACAAACTGCATCCCTCAAAGTAGCGTTGATCACTCAGGCAGTATAAGCATGTCATATGGCTCAGTGCCTGACATTTTCTGTGTACACCGACTACAAGATTTAAACCCCAGTTTCTTGCTCTCCATCGTCAATCACATTCATGAAACTGAACTGAAAGACTTTGGAGCAACTTTAATGCTGAAAGTGGACTGAAACAGTCCAAGATTCACCTAAAAAAAAAGTGTGTGAAATACTAAAATCCTTCAGTGCTGCAGAGCTGCCAAGCAGGAGACATGTCCCTTCCAACTGAAAGGAAGATCTGATGTCACCAGCCAGAGATGGGGGATATGCCACCCAGGTGGTGGGAGAAGCTTAACTTGAAGATGTCCAACGACTCTGCTATCACCAGCAGAACTGTCAGAGAGTGGCTGGTGAACTGTATTCAGGTTGTTGGAATAAATGTTACACAACCCACCCCGAAGCCCCACTAAGTGATGCTCCCATCAGTCCATGATATCATTGACACTAATGCACATGCCAGGAGTCACAGCTTCAATTTTCAAACACTGAATTAACTGGGTTTCAGAAATCATTTTGAAAAAGAGCGGCTCTGCTGAATTCAAGCAAATGAGAAAAAGCATTTAGTTCACATGCTTTAAAAACTTCCAAAGTCACTCATGAACGAGTTTATCCCAACTCAGTGCCATATAATATCGTGGAAGCGCAAGAGCATCGGACAGCAGGTTGAGTAAAATTTATTTTTAAAATTAAAAAAGTATAAATGGAGCTTCTATGCAAATCATGAAACCATTTGTGAATTCTGTAGTCATAAAAATGCCACAAGACAACTGTTAAAATATGCTTTAGACATTTTTTAAAAAAGCTGACAGTGAGGCTGGCCCAGTGACACAGAGGGCTAAGACACTGAGTGTCTTACCTCCTTCTACGCCAACAACCCATGTTCAGGAACAAGCATGGGTTGCCAGGGCTTGAATGGAAGGAAGAGGGCTGGCAGAGGATTAGGTGGCTATCTGGCAGCTCTCCTCACCCTGACTGGGGTGGCTGGCTGTCTCGGCTCTTGGCTGCTACCAGGTGGAGGCCTGGTGGTAGTCCAAGGAAGCGGAGAGGCAGACATGAGTCAGGGGTGGAGGATGAACCTGCAGTCCTGGGATGCATGCATGCATGCCTCCATTCACAAGTGCTGCCTGAGTATGCTGGGGCTAAGGTGAGGAGCCCAGGCAGAAAACAGGAGGAAAAAGGTGGAAGTAGACATGATGCCTGCACATTGTGCCGCCGCCCACCACACTGCCAGCAGTGGCCCACCGCACAGTGACACCACAAGAGTAAAACCTGAAAAAAGATCTTTACAGCAAAAGTCGCTGTAATGGTCTGGGTTTCACTGATGTGGCAACTCCTGGTGTTATGCCCCTTCCTTGAAACAACTCCGACCTGGAGTTGATAATATAAAATTGCAGGGGGTGCGGGGGCAGAGCCCCCCACAAAAAATACTTAATTTTGATGGTGGTTATCACTACTTGCCTGCATTGTGCCACTGTAGGGAATGTTGGCAGATTTACTGTCGACAAACAGTGGTGCTTCCCATTGCCAGGAGAGACCTATTGGGAGAACTGAATTGACATTAGGAGGAGGATGGCCCTCCCCCTACTGATCCAGCCACAGGGGGGGCATCCATGGAGGTACCGGTTATACAGGTAAGTCTGGGAAGATGCTGGATGGTGGAGGGTGGTGGAGCAAGGCTTGATAGGAAGCCAAGCTCATCATGGCACAAAAAGCACAGATTACAGAAGGAAAAAAAGTTGATAGTGTCCCTTTAACTTCTTGTATTATTATTATTATTATGAAAGCATGTTTTGAACATTTCGGATTAGTTTAATGGTTACTGATAGCACAACACCAAGAGCATTTCTGTAATTATGATCAACTGGGTTCATCTAAGTTATATAAAACTCTAGCATCATTAACAGGTCTAATTAGAAGTTCTCAAGTTATACTATGCCAAGAATATTAAGAACATATGAGGTAAGTGGCGAGCGCGTTGTTGTTGTTACCCAGGATAGAGGTGCTCCCTGCTTGGTTCCTATCCCTAGGATTTCTGAAATGTAATTGGACAATGTAGCCCAGCCCACCAGTACAGCTCCTCCCCTTAGGGTAATTCTGTGCATCACCAAGACCTTATTTGTTTGTTTGTTTGTTTGTTTATTTATTTATGTCTTTGGTAACCGGGTAAGTGAACTGATCCAGAGGACCATTTTCAGCCATGACCCAGGCAACACAGTGACAAGCAACAAGTAACAACAGAAATACAGTGATCAGGTACAGGCAGCAGTAGCAATACAATACAGGAACACAATGGGATGCACACTCCAACATGAGGTCATAATATATAGTAAGCAGAGCAGTCAGTACATTTAGTAAGAAACAAATGCAGGTACAAGGGAATACACACTGCAGCATGACGTCATAGTACATAATAAGTAGATCAGTCAGTACATTTGGTAAAAACACAAATGCAGCCACAAGACAGTTACGTGGTACAGGATTTGCAGCCATAAGACAGCTTGAGCAGCAATGTATGAGTGGAGAGAGGTGCAAATAATCAAGATAGGGATGCAGGAAAAAAGTTAAATAATAGTAAGGCAGCTAGTACAGGATATCAATGGCTGCAAGTTATAGCGTGCCATGGCCTAATCTGCTATAGCAGCTCAGTGAAGAAGGGAGAGAAGGGAGATAGGGCAGAAAGCACACAGAGCATGCTCGAGATAACAGGAGGGAAGTGCTAGAGGAGATGGGGGGTCGGTGGGGGAGATAGGCAGGCAACACACGGCGCAACCTAGGAACCTGGCTGGGGGATAATTCTGGTCCTGTGTTGGAGGCGACCATTCTGCAGGGTTATATGATGGTGCACTGCCCTAGGCAGGAGTGGAAGGGGGGGTGGCCATCTGTTTTAAAACTGGCCTGAGACTTGCAGCCCACCTAGTGGGTCAAGCCAGGTCATTTGAATGCGTGGCAGTCAAGGGTGATGCAGGTGTGGAGGGCAGGATCATTCTTGTTTACTGTGCTCCTGGTGGCAAAAGTGGATTCCTGCAGCAATTTGGAGAGTCTGTGGCTGGTCTCACATTGCAGTACCCCAGTTGGCTTGTGCTGAGGGACTTCAGTATCTGGGCTGATGACGAATCCTTTTTGCTTGGGCAGCAAATCCTTTGCCAGATGGAACTGTTGGGCTTCACACAGATTGTCACCTCTGCGATAAATCAAATGGCCACATCTTGGACCTGGTTTTCTTAATGTCAAGGTTGGTGCACTCAGTTGGTTGGATCATCACACCGTCAGCTTTCAGATCAGGGCTCCCCCAAACATGTTACCAGTTAACTGCTCCAGTGGAGTGCTTGAGCTTGTTACATGGATGTGCTGATGCGGCAGAGAGTGCCATGAAAGCTTATAATACAGTGTCCACGGCAGTTCTTGATTCGCTCATACCTTTTCAGGTACGCCTGAAAGTCTCCTGGCAAAGCTCCTCCTGGTTTAGTGAGGAGCTCAGACGGTTGAAGGCCAAAGGGTGGAGACTGGAGTGTTCTTAGTGCAGATGGGGACCGTTAAGGGGGTAAACTAACTCTGAGAGCTCATTATAAGAAGTAACAGCGCAATCACTCTGAGAAAGGCAAAGTTCCTGTTACGAGTGCTGGGGAGAACAGACCAGCTCGGCTCTGCCACACTTTAAATAGGCTGTTACATCTGGCCTGTCTACAGTATGGAGGAGTTTTGATATGTGAGTTATGCAAGGAGTTTGGTCAGTTTTTCCTTGATAGGGTTTCTTCCGTTCATTCGTCTGTCTCTTCAAATGGATTGTTATGGCCCAACATGGTCCAGTCTGTGACTAACAGGAGCCTTTGGTCTTTCTGGGAGGTTTTTCATCCTGAACTGACTGAGGAGATTGTCCGGGTGATCATGAAGCTGCATCTCACCTTCTGTTTACTGGGTCTTGGACTTAGTTGGTTGTTAGTATATTGTTGGGAGTCTATTGGTCTGGTGATTGCTGAGATTGTCTGGTGTTTGCTTGGGGAGGGTATGTTTCCAATGGGTTTGAAAAGCTCAGTTGTGAGGTCCTTTCTCAAGACACCCTCACTGAACCCAGCTGTCTTGGCAACTACAGGCCCATCTCTAACCTTCCCTTTTTAGGGAAGCTTATTAAGAGGATAGTGGTATCACAGATGGAGATGTACCCGGAGGCTTTCTCGATGAGCCATTTTAGTGGGGTTCAGGATGCATCATAGCAAGGAGACTGTGCTCGTCAGAGTGCAAGATGATCTCCTCGCTGAAGACAGAGGGGAATGTTCCATCTTGGTTCTTCTCAATCTCTTGTCAGCATCTGACACCGTAGATTATGGGATCCTAACGGCTTACCTGAAGGACCTGGTGGAGCTTGGTCGAATCGTGTTATGGTTGTTCAAGTCCTTCTTTTCCAGTAGGGTGCAGTAGGTTGCATAGAGTCCCTCAGGGTTTGCTTTTGTCTTCCCTGCAATTTGCAGTGTATATGCTGCCGAGGGGAGAAGTGATTCCTAGGTACAGTCTACAGATTCACTGTTACGCATATGATACGCAGCTGAATCTATTGTTTGCCCCAGGGAGAAAAATGCAGTGGTCATACTAAATGACTGCATGTCTGTGATTAATGACTGGATGGCCTCCAGCTGGTTCATGCTGAATCCAGGAAGACTGAAGTGCTACTGGTGGACTCGGGTATCCAGAGGGAAGCTGAACTTGGTGGGGTGGTGGCTGGATTACATCATGGCACTACTCAGGTTACAGCCAGAGAGAGGGAGAAGAATTTAGGCATCATCTAGGACCACAGGTTGACAACAAAATATCAGGTGTTGGCTGTGGTCTGTGGTGGTTGTGATAAGGTTGAATAAGGTCCTGTCCCATTTGTTATGCAAAAAGAGTTTAAACGCAAGGGTCTGTTCTATCCTCTCCTTTTCTGTCTCTTCTCTGTCTGGTGGTGCAACCAAATGTCCTTGTGAGACCTCGGAACTAATCACTGCGACGGTTTCGCTATCTCTCTGCCTTCCCTTGCTATTTCTGCCTTTTCTTCCCCATTACATATCTTCAGTTATAAAAACATATGTGAATCTTTGTGTGAAACTGTCACTGATACTGGGATCCATTTGTTTAAAACCGTATATAGTTATACTGTTGAAATGATTGCAAAAAGCTATTTGGAATGCAATGGGTTAACCTGAGATGCAGTTTTTAAGCCCTTTGCAGAAGTGTAAACAAGAGGTCAGTTCTGGGTCACTATGTTCTTTTTGCTGCACCTGCAAGGAATGAAACTTAGAAGAACATTCTGTGAGAAGCAAGCTCTCTTAACGAGCTCTCTGCAAAGACTGATTATAAAAAGAGTAGCAAAGTTTTTGCAAAAAGAGAGTGACAGAGAGAGACTGAGATTTGAAACTGAGAAGAAACACTCAGAAGGAGGACTGTTTTCTCTGTTTGAACTGCCTTTGTAAACAGTAATTCTGAACAACTTTTATTTTACAGTTATTAATAATAATAAAAACGATCACTGTGAATTTTACAAGTGCTCCTGCTTTTCCCATGCTTCCTGACCTGTGCCTCAATGACAGTAGTTTCTTTCATCTGAGGAACATCACCTGGAATAAGTCCTTTCTTAGCCCTCATGACCAGAAGACACTTGTGGACTACTGTGATGATCTTTATTTCAGGCTATCTGAAGGTTTGATGTGTGGCTTGTAGCCGGTGCAGAACACTGTGGCTCGACTGACTGCCAGAGTCTCTTGTTCAAAGCATATCTCTCCTGCTCTGCAGATGCTGCATTGGCTGGTTGAGAGGTGGCACATCTTCAAGACAGGTCTGTTGACATACAAAGCCCTACACGATCTAGGCCTGGCTACCCAAAAAGCTCTTATGTCCATATGCCCCTGACCGTCCTCTCCACTCTTCAGAGATGGGCCTATTAAAAATACCCAGCTTTCGATTATAACTGTCTGGGGACAGGACTTTGATGGTGGCAGCTCCAGTTTTCTGGAACCAGCTGCTGTGTGATCTTTGGGAGGACTCCCCTCAGTTGATTGTTTTAAGTGAGGTTTAAACATTCTCTTTTTATAAGAGCTTACATGACTGACTCACAAACTACTGTCTTTACGGTTTAGTTTGTACTGTAAGATATTTATCTGCTACTGTTTATTTGATTAGTTTTGTAAGACATCCACCAGATCCTGTGGAATTGTGTGCCTAAGAAATAAATATACTACCACCACTGTGTATCTTGCAGAGGCCACACACTTATCTACTGTAGTTGAAAAAAAAATTTGATATTTTCTGAAAAAGCAGACTGTGCAACACAGGGCTCTCCCACCCTTCCATATCACCGCAGATGTTACAAATGAAACAGTTTTGGAAAAGTTAAGGTCAAAGCATGAGGGCGTAACTTTGCCTCCAAGATTAGTTGCCTCACCCACAGCTGATCGTAATTGAAATGTTGTTAACTGGGTAGGCCCACTGAGACATAATGTCCATTTTTCAGGGGTGACCGGAATTAATTATAGTCGACAGAAATAAAAGTTTACAGTTACTGTCAAGACCTTCAGCATGCTTTACCACAGTCATATCTGTGTCCCACTAGCCTCAGCCAAGGTCTGAAATGGCTGGTACTTCAGGGCGGTGGATTATGCTCTCAGCAGCTGAGCTGCCCAGGGATTCTGAATACAGTCAGTAGGCTCTGTCCTGTGGAGCTGGTCTTTCAGAGACTACAGCATGCTGCTATTCATGACGGCAATAACAGACGACATGATATACTGCATAGGACAACACAATGTTTCACATTTGAAAAGAAACCCATTTGTTTTGTAACATTGAGTCTGAAATGCTTTATGACTTTTGAACCAGGTCAATGGCAAGCACATTGTTACCTTGCGCATTTTACCCAGTCTAACAAATTACTATTTTAACATAATAGTTAACATACGTTTTCTGAAAAAGCAGACTCTGTGGCATAGGGTCAACCAACCAGTCCATATCAGCAGGATCAGATGGCATGTACCCAACCTAACTCATAGAACTAGCAAAGAATAATGGAGGAACAGATAAAATGCTACACATTTATAAATCACATTTGCTTTGCTACAGTTAAGTCCGAGACTATGTCACTCACGTCATTTCATTTTATTTGTTTGCCCGGGATGAAACACTGAGCCAAAGAGTCTTTTTCTGGTGAGGCCTGGAGCCACAGTACGAAGCAGCCACAGTTGGCAACACGATTTACAATTAAAATTATATTCAATACAAAAACTAACATCTCGCAATATGCAGGAAACACTCTAGGATAAAAGCACTCAATGCAAACTAAAATCATTCAAACATGAACTGGAATGCAAATAAATGTTCCACTGCTGTTTAAATACAATCCAAAAGTGGGAAATTTACTTCCAGGAAAAAAAAGTTCTTCTGCCCTCTCTGGCTTGAGACTTGACCTGTGTGGTGCTATAGCATCACCTGCAGTACTAAATATATTTCTCACGGCACACTCATGGAGGACATCCCCAAAAACTGACAGCTACTTTAGTAAGTGCAGGCCATGCCATGTTTTTTGACGTTCAGTATTCTAAATGATCTTTCATGCATTGTCTTTGTCCTCTCCCCCAAGTAACTAACCACCCTATTCTCTGTGCTAATAGTGTGCCTAAAGATGGAGCTGTGTCTTCTAAAAGACAGATGTGAGCCAACATATCACACCCAGATTATGTTGCTGCAGCTGTAGTGGTACAGTACCATCACCTGCCTGTGCCTTGCCAGTTCCAGTGCCATCATTTGATCGTTCTCCTGGGAGTCACATGAATTAATATGATTCAGCTAATGTCCCATGCTACTTAAACTGGGCACAGTGTCCGTAACATGCAGAACCTCACTTCCTACATCATTTTTAAAGATCTTGCAATCTCTTTGGCAGAACAGACACTTTCAGACAAGGGTCAAGAATTGTAGAAAGAACATACTTATTCTCATCACAGTAGTGTCTGCTAAAATGTTTGTGAAGTTCTTCCAAGAAAATATCTGCAACTGAAGCTACCTCTTGAGGGCTATGCTTTTTATGGTGGAATGCTTCCATGTGGATCCCCTGACTCAGAGAAGCCACTTCAGCATGTAAGTCCTTGGCTGCTTGTACAAATGGTCACACTCAACACATCAACAAGAGCTTCGATTATACTCCACTGCATTCCAGTTACAGTGCCACCCATACCGGGCTCAACAGCAATTGCATGGAGTGTCATTTTCTGCTTCACTAGCCATTCCAACATACAAAACAATGAATTCCGCCTGCTCACAACATCTTGGTCAAGTGGTACTGTTGAGTTTCAGTATCCTTCTGAAAAATTGCTCAGATACTCATTGGATTTTACTGAAAGGGGAAAGTGACCAAATAGTTTTCATGCAACACTGAGTACATTAGAGACCACTCTATTACCATCTAGGGTTTTGTGCAGTACGAGATTTACAGTGTGTGCACAACAGGGAAAATATTCATAACCCCCATCACAAATGGCTTTCAAATAGTTTCTGCCATAATCTATAACACACATGCCAAGATTTACTTTGTTTGCATTCATCCAATTATTCATTATGGTGTTTGCACGCTGCATGATACTGGCAGCAGTCTATTCCCTCTTAAACACAACAACATTCTCAAAATCTACCGCAATCAGCGCCTGAATCAGATCGAACATCCTGTGGTTTCATGTTTCATCAGCAAAACTGTACCCAGTGAGCTGTTATAATGGATATACTATGGTATTCCTAAACTCAGTTTCCTGAGTCTCGGGTTACCGACCCCACTGGCCTGAAATGCATCGTGCCGAAACAATTAGATGCCTGAAAATATTATTTCAGGCATCTGATTGTAAAATACAGTTGGCAAATAGGGGGTCTTCGCCCCTGAACCCATGTGGGGGGCTCCCCCCCACATACCCCATAACTAAAATATCTTACTCTGAGGGGGAGCAGACCTCAAAGTTAGTAAAAATCAGTTACGGGGGTGCAACACTGCAAAAAGTTACACAGCAGAAGGTGGGATAAAACCCATGCCTCCCTAAGCATGCTGGCTGAGCTGTCAGTGCCTTACCCCTCAACACCACCATGGCAGCTCGGCCAGCCTTCCGATTCCACTGCCACTTCACTGGTATGTACAGGGCTAAGGTAGCAAGCCGCTGCATCCACTACCTTACCCCTGTAACGTCCATCAGGTTTCCTTACTGTCGGGCTGCTCACTGCCTGGATACTGCACCTGTCGGGCGATACTGCCCAGGCAGTTCAGTTTTGGGACAGTGAGCCTCGGCAGAACGTAAGGGTACCATTATAACAAGTATGCATTACAACCACTAGTGCTTGTGCAGGTGTCTGAAGTGTAAAAGACCATTTTTAGCTCATTTTATTTTTTCACAAATTTTGTTTTTCACTGCGTTATACATGGAAGGTAATATAGAACAATTGAATGGGGTACAAGATGGAATACTGTAATGGGGTTCAAATAACTTCACACGCCTTTTGAGACTAGCATCTTCAATAAGAGAGAATATCTGGAGACCAAATTCTACCTATGTGTTTTGCTATTATTGAAGACAAATGGTTACAAGATGAAAAAAATGGTCTTGCTTCAAAAGCTTGCAAGATTAGTGATTTGCTTCCACTTGATGCCCTGGGCTATTACTGACTTGAACTATAGAATTCACGGTGACATTTTCTAATATGGTGCTGCCTCGACTAATGCAAGCTCTGCAGTATACACAGATAATTATTGTTACTTCTTCTGAACGCAAAATAAAATTCTGCCATGCACCAGAGGTAGGACCAATGATTTTCCATTTTCAACAAGAAACGCTATTAAAAAATAGAATTTGTCATTTTTAAGCCAGCTACTGGAAGTAATTTCTTCATGAAACCCCCACTTTGCACCAGCTTTTTGGACAAACCCGTCAACTGTAAGCTAAATGTTTTATACAAAACATTCTGAGTTGTCCTCAATTTGGGGGAAAAATACAGAAAAAATGGCTTTTATGATTTTGCCAAATTTATTTTATTTATTTATTTATTAAGCATCAGTTTATAACCTTTGAGCCAGAGGCTCATTTACAAAGGTACCTCGTCACAGAGAGGACAAAACAGTGATAACAAATTGGTACAGGAGAACAGTGTACAGATTTTTGAGGAAACAGGAGAACATAAGAAAGCAACAATTTTCAAAAATACAGGCTTGGTGAAGTTAACATTGGTCCGGAGATAACTAGAACATCAAGCAAAACAAAACAAAAAAAATATATACAGGACATCTATACGGTGCATTTTGGCAGAGTCAACAGAGAGGTATCACGACCCAAGGGTAGAGGAGGTAGGAATTTGAGCAGCCACTCAGGTAGCTTTATCAGACAGTGAGCAAGAGAGCTTTAGAAACAGCAACAGCTGCGAGTAGTGAAAAGGTGGTTCTGGAGGGTACTTTTAAAGCGAGAGATTGTGGGGGTGTCAGAGATACTGGCGGGGAGGGTATTGTACCAAGATGGGGCATGGTAGAGGAATGACCGTTGCCCATGAGAGGTCCTTGCCCTAGGTACCTTCAACTTGGGTTTACAGGAGGACCGCGTTGGAGCTAGAGAATTTACATGGTGGATAAGGGCAGACAAACCAGGTGGAGATAGCCCAAGGAGAGTTTTTTTTGTAAGGATGCAAGTTTGGTACCTAAGACGTTCGTCAAGATCGAGCAAATTCACCTGGGAGTAAAGATGGCAGGTATGTGTAAGCCTGGGAGCACCTGAGATTAGCCTACAGGCCTTATTTAAGGTGAGGCGGATTTTGTTAAGCGAGGTCTGGTCAGCAGCCCCATAGACTAGT
Source organism: Neoceratodus forsteri (assembly GCA_016271365.2). Lineage (NCBI taxonomy): Eukaryota > Metazoa > Chordata > Ceratodontiformes > Ceratodontidae > Neoceratodus > Neoceratodus forsteri. The sequence goes on from CM028134.1 coordinate 228,835,966, forward strand.
AAGCCATAGTCGACTAGTGACAGAATAGAGGACATAACCTGCGAGTCAGAGGGCATCGGGGGGAGACAGTGTTTGTGGCGGTAAAGGATACCCAACCTAATATTGGCGGTAGAGGCTAGGGTGGAGATGTGGGAATGGAATGTGAGGGCAGGGTCAAAGGTTATCCCAAGGTACTTGTATGTGTAAATTTGTTCGAGTGGGAACTTAGAGCCGGCGAAGACTTGAAGTTAGAAATTACTAGCTTTATTTTGGGGGTGGGAAAAAAGCATAGATTTGGCCTTTTACTTCTTTTGTGCGTGAATGGAATGGAACTGACCATGTTTAAAAACAGAAAATCACTGGCTCTGCAGATGTGACTCTGGAGCAACTTCCTTAAGTTTTTTGACCTATGTGCAAAATCTTTGACTGATGAAGCTTTCTGAGAACATTAGACAGGCAAGAATCAGAAGGTGGTGGCAGAGGTGGAGTAATACGACTGGCGTCTCTCTTACATTGGCTATTGCCTACAATGAAAAGAGAAATCTGAGATATCATTTTAATTTTCATCATTTGTAGAAACAGAAAATTTCCAGCAGCAGCAGAAGGCACTACTTTGAGGTTGGTGCCAATGTCCTACAGGAGAAGATGTGTTTCTCAGAGACCCCTGAAGGGTGCTCAGTAAATTGTCTAAATATAAAGCCTTTTTATGTTGTTATGTTGATTGCACGCATGCGCAAGGAACATATTGTGACTGCTTGCTCCAGAAGCAGGTTGTGAAGGCACGGCACTGTTGTGGCCAATGCCCCCAAAGCCTTTGGAGGCTTGTCCCACTTGTCCTAATGGGGTGGCACGCTGCTGCTGACACTAGTTCAGCCAGCATGCCACAACCTTGAAAAGTTTCAGCCGCTGCAATCAGGGGCTGCCTCATCATTGCAGCGTAAGCCTTTCTGCTGCAATGAGAAAGCGACCCGTCGTTGCTGGGCGGAACCTTGTTACTGTGATATTGTTTAGAACATGGCGGCTTTGCCACCGTTTACAAACAATATAAAGAAGCGCCCCACTGTCGAGGGTGCCCAATCCTCGACAGCAAGTGCCCTCCAATGTGTTTGTTTGCCGATGGGGGCCCCAATCCCCGCCGGGCTTCAGTGCCCTAACGATGTTGCTGACGGGGAGCCCACTCCATCGGGCGCACATGTCCCCTACCACTTCATTTGCCGATGGGGAGCCCACTCCGTCAGCACAATTCCCCCAAACACCCAGTGCAGTTGTGCTGAGGAGATGCCCAATCCCCCGACTCTTGCATCCCCCACTTTTGTGCCAACAGGGTGTCCAATCCCTGTAGGCTAGAGCTACCCAAAAAAAAAACATTCTGTTGGCACGCTGGGAGCCCACCTCAGTGTGCCAAATGGCTCTGAAAAAAAATCCCACAATTTTTTATTTCTTGCAACCTGTCAAAAAGAAAACGGTCCATCGTGGTCTACCTGCCCCCCTCCCACAACCCGCACCCACCCTCTGCGCACCCTGCCTCCCCACACCCCTCACCCCACACTTACCTCCAGAGTCCGGCGCAATGATCTTCAGTGGACCGGGACCATGTCTGCACTCTTCAAAGCTGACCACGAACTGAGGAAATGCCAGTAAGCTGTATAATGGTATAAACAGAGTTTTTACAACTTTTATTTATTTATTTAGCTTTTGTTGACCGGGTAAGTGCACTAGACAAATCCTGCCTATTTTTAGGCACGACCCGGGGGAGGGGGATACAGATGAATGCCAACTGACCTTGAACCAGATTAAGCTGTTGGTGGTATTTTTAGTGAATGAGGGAAATTTGGCCAGGACACCGGGGAAATTTCCCTACTGCAGTCTGGCAGTAGGGGCTAGGGCGAAACAGCGAGTTCAGTCAGTGGAGGCTGGACTCGAGCAGATGGCCGCATCAACGGAGGTGGCTGGTGGTAGTCCTCTGAGAGAGGATAGTTTTGACGGAGGAATGCAGGAGGTGCAGTCGGCACGAATAGGTTTGTTGGAAGACGCAGAAGTGCGAACTTTGGGATCAGTTGTGGCAGGAGCTGGAGTTTCGGTTGAATCTGGAGAGATGGAGAGTGTATCGCCAAGGCAAATGATGAGGCAGGAGTGGGAGAGTGTGCGGAGAGCGGAGTTGAGTGCTAAATTCGCAACTTCTCAGGAGTCGGAACTGGAGGAATGAGAGGACACAAGCGGAGTCGTAGCGGAAACTCCGGAGGGTATATCTGTGAATATGGTGGAACGTGGAGAGAGTAATTCGGGAAGCGATAGGATTAAGGGTGCATTAGACAAAAGTGTTAAGCTCAATGTTTTTGGAGAGCTGCAAGACGAGAGTCGAACTGGTGAAGAGAGGTTACATGTAATGGATTTACCTGAAAAAGTGTCGGCGGTTGCTATGGATACAGTAGGTGACCCGGATGTGCTACGAGAATCAACTGTGGAGGATCTGAAGGTTGTGGGTGCTGAGTTTAAAGGAGGAGATTTTGTTGTGCAGGGTGATCGATCCTGTGTTTATCAAAAAGATCCGTTCCAGCAGGATGGAGTTTCAGAATTTTTTTTCAACCAACGTCTTGAGTCTGGTACGGACAGAGTTGGTAAGGATGGTAAAGGTAAAAGAATGACGGTTTTATTTGCAAAACGGCATATAGAAGTTACGAATAAAGCTAGTGAACCTGAGAGGGATAAGTTGCTACAGAAGGGACAATCTAAAGATGCACTTTCCCTGAGACAGGGGTCTGAAGTACAGGCCCCACAGGTGGATGCTTGGTCCCCTGAACGAGCATTACAAGAGGCAGGTTGGACGTTGAACAAAGGGTCTTGGCACCCAACACCTGACTGGGATCCTACTTTGAATTTTTCTCAAACTACACCTGTTTGGAAACCTAATGTACTTGCTTATGGTTCCTGTCCATGGTGGAAGGGGGTGATGGGGTACAGGCTGGTCTTAAGAAATTAGTTTTACCTAATGATAACTCAGCACCATTAGTAACTGATTTACACCATGGGGCAGATTTTGAACAAGCATTACCAGTCAAGAAACCTTTAATGTCTGAGTTATTCTCTGGGTCCAAGCAGGAGGCAGCCCCACGGAGGAATGCTGTAAGGATTAGGTATAAGGGTGGTTTGGAGATTAGGCCGGATAGGGGATATGTGGGGAAATGTTTATTAAAAGACTCCCTGCATTTTTCACCTAGGGAAGTTTTTGCGTTCATAAACATATCTGGTGAGGACAATTTTGATGTGAGTTTTAGATCTGCCCAGGCATTGGACCTGTTTTGGGAGAGATATAGCCAGGTGAAGTTCTCACCCCTGTGGACACCCTTTTTCGTGATTCCCCTGACAAAACCGTTAATTAAGTTTGTCACCATTATGTTTAGGAATGAGGGTGTGCACGTGGATGATATTTCATACTGGTTGGGTCAGAAATGAAGTGTTAAGTTCCCGGTGGCCATTCTTGACTCTGAGCAGTTTTGGACTGGGGGATGGAAATTTAAAGTGAAACTTCGGCAAACGGACAAAGGTATTGAACACATCCCTAACTTGTTTCTTTTGGGACAAGATAGGGGGGTGTGCTTCTATGCAGGACAGCCCAGAGCTTGTTACAGGTGTGGTGCTCGTACCCATTTGTCAAGTTCTTGTGACAAACCCCGCTGTGAAAATTGTGGTGAGATTGGACATGGGATTTTCCAGTGTGAGAATCCAATGAAGTGTGACTTATGTGAAGGGGCTGGGCATGTTTTTGCTGAGTGTGAGTAGGCCGCAAGGAATAAAACATCAATGGGTTGTCCTGAATTATTGATTCAGGAAGCACAGGATAAGGTCATTCCACCAGTGGGGGATGGGATAAGGTCCCAAGTGGATCCAAATGCTGCAAGTGTCAGGGAAAAAAGTAAAAATGTGGTGGCAGAGGAGCAGTCGCGGTCACCCTTAGTGGAGAATCCGGGAGTTATGGTGTTACAGAAGGAGACGGAAGACAAGGGGGTTTCACGTCCTTTGGTGTTAGTTCCTGTACGACGATCCTCAAGGAACACTAAGACTAATTTAGGGCCTTGCCCGGTAGAAGTGGAATCGAACAATCCCTTTTCTGTGTTAGCTTCCTCTTGGGGTGATGTAGAATTGAATAGTCAGGAGTTAGATTCCCAACAGATACAGGATAGCCCGCCTTCTCCTTTGAGAGTTTCTGAAGGATATAAAGGAAAAAGAAAGAGGAGGAAAAGGATGGCTGATGGGTTCTTCTTCTTTTTTGTGGATGGCTGTTACCCTGGGTTCAATGAATGTTCATAGCCTTTTGAATTATAAAGAAGGAGGATAGTGTTTGAGTATATTCATTCCCAAGTTTTACAGATTTGCTTATTGCAAGAAACTTGGATGTATTCTCTGGATCAAAGTAGGCTTTTTCAGCGTGAATGGTGCTGGGGGCCTTCCTACTGGTCATTTGGACAAGACTCTGCAGATGGTATAGGGGTTGTGTTTAACTCCTTTCATTTTTCTTTAATTAAGTTAATGGATATAGTGCCAGGTCGCTTATTGATTCTTGATGGGGTATGGAGGTCTTTGACTTGCAGATTCATTAATGTTTATTGTTTCCAAATTAAATCTGAAAAGATAGCTTTGTTTCAATTGATTAAGCCATATTTGTTTACCTCGCATAAAAATTTTTTGTGTGGTGACTTTAATTGTGAGCTCAAGTGGCAGGCCGGGGTAATTAAGCTTGGGGATTAGGATAAGGAAAAAATGACCAAAAAAAAGGTATATTGTGATTCCAAGGCGTTGGAACAATTGATAAAGGGATCTGGCCTGGTAGACGGTAGAAGTAGGCAACGGGGGGGAGTAGATTTTACTTATAAAAAGAATACATTTACTTCCACTATTGATTACATGTTTCTTTCAGAATCTGTATTGTTTGATTTTTTTATGGTACCTGTTTCTTTTTCGGATCATATGCTTTTGTTATGTAAAATTGGACCTGTACGGTTACCGGTAAGGCCGAGGGCAAGATGGAAACTGAATGCTACATTAGTACAGTGCCCAGATGTTAGGAATAAATTTGAATTGTTATTACAGGCCAGATTATCAGTGGCTTTTTTGTATGATGATTTGGGGGAATGGTGGGCGGATTCGAAAAAGGATTTTGCATCATTATTTAAAAATATTGGTAAGACTAGGGGTAATGTGAAGTTTTTGCATTATCTAAAATTGAGGCAACATCTGTATGATCAGATTTCTTTGGCAAATACTTCTAAAATTGATAATTCTGGCAGAATTGCATTTCTTAAACAACAGCTTAAAAAATGGCAGTACGATAGGGTGGAAACTCTACAAGCTTTGTTTAAATTTGGGAGGAACGGGTCGTCGGAGGGCCGGCCGGGGGGAGTAGGATCGAGCATCCGACGGACAGCTCTCCTACTCCGGGGGGAGGGCGCGGGCAGCACTCGGTGTGCTGGGGACACCTGGTGGAGACCGGGAGTTCCACGCATCCGACGCTCGACGTGGAGGGGGGGAGGAGGCTGGGCGGACGCTGGCGTCATTGCACGTCCCCGCCTCCTCTGGGGAGAAAAATCAGGTGGAAAAAGATGGTGGGCAGGACCACCGATCAATGAAGCCCTCCCTGGAGAGCCTCACATTGCCGCTGCCGCTGCGGGACCCCGACCAGTCACAGTTCCGGGGTCACGAAGGTGGCCCGCGGCCCCACCCTCCGGGGGGCAAGCCGGGGGTGACCGAGGGTCCTCAGCAGCAATTGACGGTGGTAGAGGTCTCCGGGGGCCGTGACCAGGGTGGATGGCTGCCGGTGGTCCTGCCAGGAAAAGGGCAAATAAAAAAAAAAAATTTGGGAGGAAAAAATGTCCGGAAGGGGACCCTTATGAGGCTTTTAAAAAATATAAATTAAATACTACCATTGATGGCCTGAAGGATGTTGATGGTAACATGGTTACAGAGCAGTGTGTACTGCAACAAATGACTGAAAATGTTTTTGAGGCTCATAAACCTGAGACTGTACCTAGCATTTCACTGATGGAACAACTCTTGGCAAAATTAACGAAACCAGAATATCCAAAGGATAAGGGAGCTTTAGTGTTGCCTATTTCAAAGCAGGAAATTGTTACAGCGATTCAGCAGTTGAAATCTGGAACGTCACCTGGTATAGATGGTATGACGATGGAATTATATAAGGCATTCCCTGATTCATTTGCTATAGGTTTGGAGTTAGTATATATTTTTTTTCTTGTTTCTGCTAGTTTTCCACTTTGGTTCTCTGAGGTCTCTTAATTTTTATTTAAATCCGGATAGACATTCACTAGACAATTGGAGACCTATCACTTTATTGAACTCAGATTATAAGATATTGATGAGTATATTAAACACCAGATTAAAAAACGCAGCACTTCATGTTATATCCCCTAACCAATTTTGTGGTATGCCAGAAAAATCAATCTTTCAAGCACATCGATACATTAGAGATTGGATAGAATATGTTAACATGTGTAAATTAACTGGTTGTGTTGTATCGGTGGATCAGAGGAAAGCTTTTGATAGGGTATATCATCCGTTTTTATTTTTAGTTTTGTCTCATTATGGGGTGCCTCGGCAATTTGTGCATTGGCTTAAGGAGATATATGACACCAATATGACTCACCCTATGTTGAACACTACGATACGGACTGGATTTCATATTCCTACTGGAGTGCGGCAGGGATGCCCGCTGAGCCCACTGTTATATGTATATGTCATAGATATCTTGATTCAGTATGTTTCGCAATCTGAATTGTGGGAGGGGATTTCGGCACCTCCGTTACATCAGAATGTGAGGGTTCTGGCTTATGCTGATGATCTGTGTTTATTTTTTCAGCGTGATGATCAAATATTGTTTTTTCTAGATTTAATGCAGCAGTATTCAGCGGTTTCCAATTCACAACTGAACCCCTCTAAAAGTAGAGGATTATTTATAGGGGTGCAACTTCCTGAGTCATTATTTGTTCAAGGTATTTATATCTTTCCTGACCCTTTAAGGATACTTGGGCTGTGGTATGGGCCTCAGAATTTACCTTCCATGAATTGGGAAAAAGGATTGCAGGCTGTAGAATATAAGGTTAATATATGGAAACATTGGAGACTGCCAAAATTACAGAGGGTAGTAGTTATAAAAATTCCTTGTGCCACTATTGTTGTATATTGCTCAGGTAGTTCGATTCCGCTTTCATTGGAAACTAAACTTACAGTTTATTTTTTCAAATGGTATAGGGCAATAGGCTCAATCCAATTAAGCGTCATTATACTTATTTATCAAAACAATGGGGGTTTGGGGATGATTGATCCGATTATTTTCTTTTCTACCTTATTTATCTCCTCAAATTTTAGGAGGTATGGATTGCAACCAAGGAACGAGGTGACACTACTCTGTTATACTGGATAAGTACTTTAAGGCTTGGTGTAAGGGCCTAAACCTATTCCCGTTATGCATTCCTGTTCTTTTTTACCTATTGTTAAAAATTATTTAAATGGAAATTAACAATGGATTGTCTACAGAGTTGTTCGGGGAAATTGTTATATAGTAAGGTGATGTTACTATTATACCCCAGTGAACCTGCTTTTAAAAATTGTCCATCCCAAAGTATTAAAGTAGTGCTTCAAAGGTTAAATAATTCATGATTACCCAATTACATGTGGGAACTTATATGGCTATCGGCTTATGGTCGGAGTTAAGAGGAATTGCTAAATATAAAGCTCATTCTGAACGTAATTGTCCTTATTTACAGTGTATTAATGTGGAAGAAACGATGGAACATTTTTTATTTGACTGTTCGTATGCTCAGTCTCTATGGAAATTTCTCATGGTTCAGTGGAACATGAAATGGTTAGGTAAACTAGATTATAATATTTTGGTGTTGGGTAATTGTGCTCATTTGCAGTCAAGATATGATAGTGGGACTCTGAATATATTGTGCTGTACATTGATATATTACCTCTGGCAGGCTAGGTGCCAATGGGTGCTGTATCAGAAACTGATGCCTGTTGAAGTAGTCTGTTGTCTGATCAGTAGGGCCTTAAAAGGGTGTATTTGGCAGATGTTGCCTTTGCATCTCCCAGAAAAGTTGATAATTGGTGGAAAGGGATGACTTACTTTATCAAATATAAATAATTGTGAGATAAGGGTCACTTGGGATTGGGAAAACAGTCTAGGCAATCGAAATGTTGTTCCAATGAATGTATGTATGTGGCAATATGTACTGTTGTTCGTTCTGTCATAATTCCTTTAGATTCAGATTGACAGTTTTCAGACTCATTTTTTTGCTTTACTGTATATTATGGGACAATATTAAGGGTTTATTTTGAATGCATACTAGGTTTTGTTCAGCTGGGAGAGAGGGGATACCTTAAGGCAACTGTGATTTCTAGGCTATATGTGACTAACAAGGCTGATTTATTGGTTTCTTTTATTATTGTTTGGTCTTGTTCTTTTTATTTCCTGATCTGTACTGTATGACTGTAATAATTATTTGATGGTATGTCATATGATTTGTATTTATTTTGTGTGACTCAACACTGTTATAATTATTTTTGATGTTATTATAATAAAAAATTCCCCTACTCTTTTTGATAAGTGCCATGGGATCTTTAACATCCACCTGAACTACCACCAATCCAGGCAGATGGGACCTCGGTTTAACGTCTCATCCGAAAGACGGCACCTCAGAAATGCAGCACCCCTCTCATGCTGCATTACAGTGTCAGTACTGGGATATTAACCCAAGTGCCAGGTGTGGGAACTGAACCCACAGCCCTCTGATCTCCCGGCCTCAGAGGTGAGTGTGCTACCTACTGAGCCACTGACACTGCTACTTTGATGCATATCTTCGGCATTTTTTAGAATCTTGGCACCACATTTTCAACATGGGGTTTCTGGGACCCCTCCTCATGAATTCTGCCACTGTCATGGCGTTATTCGGCCCCGAAAGGTGATTTTGCGGTCACTGCGCGGAATCACCTTTTGGGACCTATTAATGAAATGACGTGTCAGTGTTCATGAGGTGGGCTCTCAAAAAGCCTATGTTGCAAATTTGGTGGAAAAAAATCAAAAAAATGACTGTTTTACGAGCATGCCTTGCGCAGTTGCTATGCATGCTCGTAAGTTTGCAAATCTGCAATATGTTCTTGCCAGATTTTCAACATTACCATATTTCCACACCTCCTTGTGAATGGTACAGCTGTCATTATTCACATCCTGGCCGAAATATGTTTTCGTACTTTCGGGGCAGAATAGCGTGGTCGCTGTGGGAAATTAGTGTTCGGGACAGATTAAGAAAATGACAGTGACACTGTTCATGAGCAGAGGTCCCAAAATGCCTATCTTGAAAATTTGGTGACGGTACTCCATAAAATGACTGTGTTACAAGTGTGCGTTGCGCAGTTTGCACACACACACTCATAACTTCGTGAATTTACAATATATTCACTCCAGATTTTCAACATTGCTAGTTACCTACACCTACTTATGAACAGTACAGTTGTCATTTTTCCCATCCTGGAAGAAATGTCTTTTCGCACTTCCGGCGCAGAATAGCGTGGTCGCTGTGGGAAATCAGTGTTAGGAACAGATTAAGAAAATGACAGTGATACTGTTCATTAGCAGAGCTCCTAAAAAGCCTATGTTGAAAATTTGATGACAAGAGTCCATCAAATGACTGTGCTACAAGTGTGCATTGCGCAGTTCCCACGCACCCTTCTAACTTGGCAGATTTGTAATATTGTCACGCCAGATTTTCAACACTGGCATTTTTTCACACCTCCTTAATGGACAGTACAGCTGTCATTTTGCACATCCTGACCAAAATGTGTTTTCGCGCTTCCAGCGCAGAATAGCGAGGTTGCTGTGGGAAATCAGTGTTCGGGACAGATTAAGAAAATGACAGTGACACTGTTCATGAATAGAGGTGCTAAAATCCCTATGTTGAAAATGTGGTGATGAAACTCCACAAAATGACTGTGTTACAAGCGTGCGTTGAACTGTTTCCATGCACCCTTGTAACTTAGCAAATTTATATTTTCACGGCACATTTTCAACACTGGTATTTTTTCACACCTCCTTATGAACAGCACAGCTGTCATTTTTCACATCCTGGGCATAATATGTTTTTGTACTCCTGCGCAAAATAGCACGGTCACTGTGGGAAATCAGTGTTTGGGACAGATAAAGATCGAGCGAGTGAGGGGGGAGTGACTGAGCTCAAGTGAGCTCTGCCGGGACTGCTGCGTATTTCTTTGTGGGCAGAAAAATGCCCCATCACAGGTGCCCAGTACAAAAGGGCAGTCTGCAGCAGTGGGAGAAACAGAACAAGAGAACGAGTGAGGGAGGGGGAGTGAGCGGACTCAACGGAGCTCTGTCAGAACTGCTGCGGATTTCTTTGTGGGCAGAAAAAGGCATCAAGGCAGTTAGGGGCCCAGTACAAAAGGGTAGCCTGCAGCGATGGGAGAAACAGTCCAAGCGAGTGAGAGAGGGGGACTGAGTGAGCTCAACGGAACTCTATCAGGACTGCTGCAAATTTCTTTGTGGGCAGAAAAAGGTGCCAATGCAGCAGGAGCTCAGTACAAAAGGGCAGCCTGCCGCGCTGGGAGAAGAGGAATGAGCGACTGAGAGAGGGGGAGTATGCGAGCTCAACGGAGCTCTGTCGGGACTGCTGCGGATTTCTTTGTGGGCAGAAAAAGGTGACAATGGAGGCAGGAGCCCAGTACAAAAGGGCAGCCTGCAGCACCAGGAGAAACAGAATGAGCGGGTGAGAGAGTGGGAGTGAGCGACCTCAATGGAGCTCTGTCAGGGAAGCTGTGAACTTTTTGTGGGCAGAAAAAGGCGCCGACACAGGCAGAAGCCCAGTACAAAAGGGTAGCCTGCAGCGTCAGGAGAAATAGAATGAGAGAGTGAGAGAGGGGAAGTGAGACAGCTCAATGGAGCTGTGCCAGAACTTTAGAGTTGCCCGCCTCCCAGCCCAGGGTCCTATGTGGTTCTATATTACAGCAGGGTCTGTGGAGTGGAGACAAGCAATGAGTAGATACGCCCATACCTCCTTATGAACAGTACAACTGTCATTTTTCACATCCTGGCTGAAATGCATTTTCGCACTTCCAGCGCAGAATAGTGCAGTTGCTGTGGGAAATCAGTGTTCAGGACACATTAAGAAAACCACAGTGACACTGTTCATGACCAGCGGTCCTAAAATCCCTATGTTAAAAATTTGGTGACGAAAGTCCATAAAATTGCTGTGATACAAGAGTGCATTGAACTGTTTCCATGCACCCTTGTAACTTTGCAAATTTGTAATATTTTCACACCACATTTTCAACACTGGCATTGTTTCACACCTCCTTATGAAGAGTACAGCTGTCATTTTTCACATCCTGGCCTAAATATGTTTTTGCACTCCTGCTGCAGAATAGCATGGTCACTGTGGGAAATCAGTGTTTGCAACAGATTAAGATCGAGCAAGTGAGAGGGAGGAGTGACCGAGCTCAACTGACCTCTGTCGGGACTGCTGCAGATTTCTTTGTGGGCAGAAAAAGGCCCCAATGCAGGATCCCAGTACAAAAGGGCAGCCTGCAGCACCGGGAGAGACAGAACGAGCAGGTGAGGGATGGAGAGTGACTGACCTGAACGGAGCTCTGTTGGGACTGCTGCGGATTTCTTTGTGGGCAGAAAAAGGAAGCCATACAGGCAGTGGCCCACTACAAAAGGGCAGCCTGCAGCGACGGGAGAAACAAAATGAGCGACTGAGAGAGGGCGAGTGAGCGAGCTCAACTGAGCTGTATCGTGACTGCTGCGGATTTATCTGTGGGCAGAAAAAGGCAGCAACGCAGGCAGGAGCCCAGTACAAAAGGGCAGCCTGCAGCAACAGCAGAAATGGAACGAGAGAGTGAGAGAGGGGAGTGAGCGAGCTCAATGGAGCTCTGTCAGGACAGCTGCAGACTTCTCTGCAGGCAGACAAAGATGCCAACAATTGCAGGAGCCCAGCACAAAAGGCCAGCCTGCAACGGCAGCAGAAACAGAATGAGCGTGTGAGAGAAGGAGACTGAGCAACCTGAACGGAGCTCTGTCAGGACAGCTGTGGATTTCTTTGTGGGCAGACAAAGTTGCCAATGCAGACAGGAGCCCAGTACAAAAGTGCAGCCTACATCACCAACAGAAACAGAATGAATGACCGACAGAGGGGGGAGTGAGCAAGCTCAACGGAGCAAAGCAATCAACATTCGGCATTGACAAATGCTTGTTTTTTTCTTATTTTCATTTTTTAACATTACTAATTCAGTGCAGACTAACCTTATCGATATTACAGTGTTTTTTGGTGTTCCTAGAAGACGCACTGCCCCCGTTAGCCGCAGTCACTGGGGTCAGGGAAGGGAAAGGGTCTGGGAGCTGCAAGATGTGCAGCCTGTGGTAGGCGTACTGCTGAGGTGACTATGGAAGTGCATCTCTCACTGAGGGCCATGCTGGAGGTGGGTAAAAAATCTGGCCTCAAGAATGGACGCCTTCAATAATCGAGGGACCACTTTGGAGACTAAAGCAGTGTCATCAGAGGTGAAACTGGACACAGATACCTCCAATAAATCTTTCATAGCTATAAGGGGGAACATAAATGGATGCAGGGGAGGCTAGGGCATTTGGAGAACATCACACAGGCCATGAACGTATGCATCATCGGCATTCCAGAGGGCTGTGAGGGAGATGGAGCAATCAAGTATGCCCAGGACTTATTTTTGTATCTGCCTAGGGACAATTTGGGCCTTAGGGTCATTAAGGCATAAATGCTCCCTCCCCCCCCTCCCAAAAGCGACCTGCAAATGAAGTTTTGCCGAGACCGTTGCAAGTAGTCCTCAGAGGGATGAATATGCTGGATATGATATTGGGAAGAGCCAAAGAAAAGGGTCAACTAATACTGCAAGATGGAACTCAGGTCCATTGTTATCCAAATCTGAGTTTCGTGACAAGGGAGTGCTCCTGGGCTATGGATCCAGTCCAGGAGTGCCTCCGTGAATTGGGGGTATCCTACTGTTAACAACTGCCTGCCAAACTAAAAGTCATCTGTGTGGACAAGACATTTCTGTGGTGACCCTGTTAAGGCAGGAAAAAAGTTGGAGAAAATAAGAGGAGACCTTTTGGCTAACAGACAGTCCAAGAATCGGACACGGAAGACTATACTGTTAACGGTGTGTTGTGCTCCCAAAGCAACAGGAGCACAACTGTTGATGTTTGACGGTTTATAATCTTCGGTTGCAAGTTTTCAATTGCTAAAGTTTCTTAATAAACTTCATCTGTCAAAACGTTTCTAAGTTGCAACTGTTTTCCATTGCATGAGCTATTAGCCAAACTTCTTACTAGGCTGGGTTTTGGCTATTGCTTTCCGAGAGTTTATGGGGGCTCTGTACTTATACAGACACTGTGAGTTTCTGTGTCAGTTTTTACTATTCCTGTTGATGCCTAAACTACCCCAGTGTCTCCTTTTCATTTAGCAGAAGTTGGTGCCTCGTGGCAGGACTCGGCTTCCACAGCTGGTTCTAGGGTGGACAAGACTGCCATTGTGGTGCTCTGGGTATGTTGGATGCGTGGCAGATGTGAACTACTTGGAGCTCCCTGGGATAGGTAAACACTAAACTTGTATGTTTTACTAGCTACACCTCGGTAGCTCTGAGGGGAAGGGGCGCTATGACCAGTTGATTCTTAAGCACTGTATGGAGAAATGCTGTTAACCAAATGTGTCTGCAAAATGGTTAGGTGCCTGTGTTTGTTTGCTTTCCTTCATTTTCATATACTGACCAGTGCTGACGGGAGGTGGAGATTAACCTGTCTGTGTCAAAGATGTATAAAATCATCGCTTTTACTACATGGTTGGACTAGGCCTGTGTAACGCCCTTCCCCTAGAAGTGAGACGTGCTCCTTCACTGACCGCTTTTAAATGCCATTTAAAAACATATTTCTAAAGGTTTTGGCCTGGATTCAAGCTTCTGAAGTGTTTAGTATTTCTGTTTGTTTATTTTTATTTATTGTGAGGCACCCACAGCCTCTGGGAATGGGTGCTACATAAATAAAACCGTCTTGTCTTGATGTAATTCGCTAAATTTCATCAGACATTTTGTTACTTAGTACTGTTAGCAATGGGGGGGGGGACTGTTCCCCCATCCCTACCTTTTCTGCCAGGCAGTATTTGCAATACAGTGGCTATCAGAACAGTATCCCAATGTAGTATGTCTATGTCACAATGATCAGTTCATGTGTGTCTTGTACACATGCAATATTTGTTACTGATAAATGGCCTAAAAATAAAGTTTGCAAATAAAGATGCCTTACAGTCTGGTCAGTCTGCCCAGTGAGGTGGTACATGTACCCTTGGAGTCTAAAAGCACCCCCCCACCCTCTCCATCAGGTCTCTTGACCTGTCATTTATGCCTGTACTGTTTTCACCCGAGTCCCTCCACTGTTTCCACGCTGGCTATCCTGCTAGTTTGTTCAATTTCTCCACCACCCTCGCTGTCAAAAACAGTTTTCTGATGTCCTTTTTAAACCCACTGCCAATCAGTTTTCTGTTGTGCACCCAGTATTAATGGTGCCACTCTCTGTGAACAGCAGACCTGTGTTGACTTTCTTTATTCCCTGCAATTACTTAGATGCTGCAATCATGTCCTCCCCCCCCGACCTCCAGAGAACACATGTTGAGGGTCTCCAGTCTCTGCTCATACAGTACATCCCTTCCTGATGGTAATGTTCCATCTTGGTGGCCCTACTCTACAGTGACTCCAGTTTGTTTGTTTTTGCCATAGAGTTTTTTTCCTGTGGGCTCGGCACAGGCAAGCTATTCATCCCTGTCCCTGCCTCCCCCACCTGGCACATACCAGCCCGACTCACCTTTCCCCAAAGATTCCCCCATGGATTACCCCTTCCCCCCGTGGTGGGGCCAGGAGGGGGGAGGTCCATCCTCCCCCTACCTGATGATTCTCATGCAGAACTGGAGGCTGGCAGTCAGGCAGTGATGTAGGAATGCGGGCAGGCAGGGCGTCATTAAGCTGGTGTCAACACTTTTTATGTTTTCTCCTTTGTCCCTAGCTGTGGTAGCACGTAAGTGTATGCATATGGAGGCCCACACACGCTACAGAACCACGCCTCCCCCCCTCGTCGTTCATACTCTGGCATTGCCACTGGGCCTCCATCAGGTGGCAGCCAAGGAGCGAGATGGTGTACCTCCCCACACCAGGAGAGAAGAGCTGTTCATCAGACGCTCAATCCTCCCACCCCATATATGACCTCCCCCCCGTGACCTGAGTTCATTCCTAAACCCAGGTGGCCAGCATGGGAAAAGGTAAGGCATGCTAGGACCCCCTCAGCCCTCTGCACCACTGGGCTGGCAGACTTCAGTTTTTTGAAGTCTATCCTGAGGTGTGCGTTCCTAATTACATGCAGTACTCCAGGTGTGGTCGCACTTGGGTTCTGTACAGATAGAAATTACCTTTCTTCTCCTGCTGCTGAACCCCCAACCCCATGCATCCCAACATTATGTTTTCTTTCCCTATCATTTTGTTTCACTGCACTGATGATCTGATGTTACTGGAAACCATGACCCCTAAATCCCTTTCCTCCTCAGTCACAGCAACTGCCCCCCCTTCCAGAATGTACTCAACCCGCAAAGTTACTGCTGTCTATATGCATGACCTTACATTTCTGGCATTAAAGCTCAGCTGACAGAACTTCAACTTTTTCTCCAGATCTTCCATTAGATTTTGGATACCCTCCTCAAAGTATTCCTTGTAGCAGAGTTTGGTGTCATCCACAAACAGGCAAATTTTCCCCTCTGATACCACCCTCTGTTACTGACGAAGACGTTTAAGTATCCCGGCCCAAGTACTACCTCTGTGGAACCCCACTAGTGACCACCCCACCCCAAGTGCTTCCCATTTCCTGCTACCCTCTGTGTTCTCCCTCTTAGCCAGGTCCTAATCCACCATGTTAGTCTGTTCCCCACCTTGAGATCCCTTAGTTTCTTAACCAGACACTTCTATAAAACCAAGTCAAACACTTTGCTTAGGTCCAGAGTGTATCAGTCACCTGTCCTTTATAAACAGCCTTTGTCATGCAGTAGAAGAAGTCAATCAGGTTTTGTTGGCAAGATCAGCCTGCCACAAGCACAAACACATGGTGTCTACTGTCTTGTAGCCCATATGCCACCAGGAATTCCACTAGCCTCTCTCTGAAGATAGATTCCAGCGGTTTGTCCACTACTGTGGTCAAACTTACTGGTCTACAGTTTCCCAGCTCATCCTTTCCACCGCTTTTGTGCAGAAGAGCAAAATCTGCTGTTCTCCAGTCTATAGACACCTGTCAGGACTACAGGAAGGCGGTATATAGATCTGCCAGTGTTGCTGCCAGCACCAGCACACCAGCACCATCTCTCTCAGCACTCTGGGGTGTAACCTCATCTGGACCCACAGATTTATCAGCCTTTAGGGATGTGAGCCCCTTGAAAACCCTTTCTACAGTTACTGGCTCCATGCACAGTTCTGCGTCTCCCCCCTGCTGATCTGGTGTTAACTCTCCTCTCTGGTAGTGGATATTCTTACTCCTTGGTAAACTCCAAATAGAAATAATCAATCAGTATTTTCACCCAGCATGTTTCTCTATCTTCCTCTGTTTGGCTCCCCTTGAATCTCCTAAATGCCACTTTTTTGAATGACTCACTGAATGTCCCCTTTTCTCTCACTGCTGTTCTCATCTCCCTTGTAAACTAAATTGGTTTCATGCTTTTCTTGCCTTTCCCTTTTGCTTCATGCAGGAGCTGTCAATATTGTGCAGACTCTTTTTTTTTTATTGCATTTTCTCAAATAGCACAATACACATTTTCTTTGTTCCAAGGCAAAGTAAGAACAAGAGGTACAGTTCATATACAAAGGAAAATAGATTCTCTATACCTAGGGTTACCAGGGGTGGAGCTCCGTTGCCTACAACTGGTGCAGAACGCTGCGGCCAGGTTGTTGACAGGGTTGTCAAGAATTAGCCAAATCACACCTGTGCTGCGTGACCTGCACTGGCTGCTGGTGCGGTGGAGGATCACCCTCAAGGTTGCATTGCTGACCTTTAAGACCCTACACAGACAGGGACCGGGTTACCTGCAAGACCTTGTTCAGCCTTACAGCCCCCTCCGCTCCGCCGACAAGGGATTGCTAGAGGTTCCCAGGGTCTGTCTTCAGACATCAGGTGTGAAGGCTTTTCCTTTTGTAGCCCCAACCTTGTGGAACTCTCTACCTCATCGGACTTGAGACTTTTAAATCCTCATTAAAAACATATTTATTTGGATTGGCATTTGGGGATAATTTTTAGTCTTATGATTGCTACCTTATTATTATTTTAATGTTTTATTTGTTTATTGTTGTTCTGAACTGTGTATGCACTTTGGTTTTTGAAAAGCGCTTTAGAATTACATTTTTATTTGATTTGATGCAACATATTGGAGGGTAAATAGAAAAGTACAGTTACGTAAGAACTTATCGTAAGAGTAGATCTTCGAGAGAGGTTCCTGCAGTAGGTCATTACTTGTAGGACTAGCGCCACCTGGCATCAGAACTGCACGGCAAACTTTTCCAGCAATGCCTGGCAGGGAACCCCCCACCTGACGTCACCTGACCGACGTCAGTGTGACCCTATATAGTGGGTGGTCCCCACGCCCATCCTCCAGTTCTCCCACCAGAGTTCCTAAAGGAAAGAGAGGAGAAAGGAAACAGGATCTGGAGTCCCAAAAGAAAATTGGGAGAAGGAAGAAGGGAAAAATATGACTTACTACAGGAACCTCTCTCGAAGATCTACTGTTCCGGTACATTCTTATGTAACTGTACTGTCTTACTTCGAGAGGGTTCCTGCAGTAGGTCATTACTTGTAGGACTGAATCCCAAGCAGTCCCTCAGAAAAGACACTGAAAGAAACATGGGAGGAGGAGCAACAAAAAAGGACTGATCAGAACCGGCCTAGGACAATAGGCCCTGCAGAACAGTGAGGCCGAACCTGGCCCTACGCCTAGAAGCAATGTCCAGACTGTAATGCTTGGTGAAGGTATGGACCAAACTCCAGGTGGCTGCTGCACAAATCTCTGCTGCAGAAACATTTCGAAGAAAGGCGGCAGATGCAGCCATGTCTCTCATGGAGTGACCTCTGATAGCCCCTAGCGGAGATTTGTTGTGCTTCTGATAACAGAAGCGAATACAGTTAGCCAACCACTTGGAAAGACATTGTTTGGAGACAGCCGTCTCCAAGGATTTGGGAGCAAAAGACACAAACAGCTGGTCACCCTTACGGGAATCATTAGTGGGATAGACGTAGCATCTCAGGATCTGATACACATCTGAAGTGTGCAAAAGCTCCTCACCTCTGTTCGCGGAAGCAGGATAGTAAACTAGTAGTTCCACTGACTGATTCAACGTGAACTCCGACACCACCTTTGGGAGGAACTTAGGATTTGTCCTGAGGACCACCCAGTCCCCGTGGAAAATTAAAATAAGGCTCCTTGAAAATTAGGGCATGAAGCTCAGAAATCCTTTGAGCAGAAGTAATAGCAACTAAAAATAATGCTTTCCAAGAAAGATAGTGTAAGTTGCAGCTCATAGCTGGTTCAAAAGGAGGAAGTGTTAGCTTCTCCAACACAAAGTTCAAATCCCAAGTCAGTGTAGGGCTGCAGATGGGGGGGGTTTCAGATGGAGAATTCCCTTCAGGAATGTCTTGGAGATCTCCAACTGGGCCACAGGCTTACCATCCACAGGCACATGATGCACCAAAATGGTGGACAAACGTACCTTGAGGGAAGAACAGGATAACCCAGAATCAGAAAGATGGAGCAGGTATTCCACGATTTGTGGGGTTGAACAGGTAAAGGGGTCCCACCCCTTGTAAGCGGCCCAGATAGAAAAACATTTCCACTTTGTGGCATAAGTGGATCTAGTGGAAGGCTTCTTCGCTTCCACTAGAACCTGGGCCACTCGGGAGGAGACACCGAAACGAGATTTAATTATCTCTGCAGGAGCCATGCATGAAGATGCAGGGTTCTGAGCCCAGGATGCACAAGCTGGACTTAATTCTGAGTGAGGAGGTTGTGCATCAAGGAAGTGGAATTGGAGGTTCCCTCGCCAACTGCTGAAGAAGCGGGAACCATATTTGAACCAGCCAGAGAGGGGCAATCAAAATCATCTGAGCCCCTTCTGTCTGAAACTTGAGGAGCACCCTCTGAAGAATGGGAATGAGAGGGAAAGTGTATAAGAATTTCCCTGTCCAAGAGAGCGACTACACGTTGTGCCAGAAAGCACCATGCTCTGGAACGAGTGAGCAAAAACTGGGAAGTTTTGCGTTGGATGGAGAGGTGAAAAGGTCGAGTTCTGGTTGCCCCCACCTCTGAAACAGAGAATCTGTCACTTCCTGATTTAGTTCCCATTCATGAGCAAGGGTGTAGGTCTGCTGAGGCTGTCCGCCAGGACATTTTGCACTCCTGGAATGTGCACAGCTGTGAGAGACAAACCATGTTGGACTATCCAGTTCCACACTCTCATCGCCTCCCTGCAAAGGTGGTATGATCCAGTGCCTCCCTGCTTGTTGATGCACCAGACAACCGACATACTGTCCATCTGGACTAGCAGTGACCCGCTGGGAAGAACAGATTGAAAGGCCTGAAGGGCATACAAGACTGCCCTCATCTCCAGAACATTGATGTGCAGGGACATCTCCAAATGAGACCAAAGCCCCTGAGCTTGGTGGTCCCCCACATGGGCTACCCATCCCAGACTGGAGGCGTCTGTGGTGAGTGCACAAAGGGGAGTCGGACCTCCAAATGGGAGGCCTTGGGTCAGGTTCAAGGGATCCCTCCACCATTGCAAATCCCTCTTGAGAGCGGTGGAAATCAGGACCGGGTGATCCAGATCGTCCATGAATTGGTCCCACTGAACCCACAAGGTCCACTGAGCAATTCTCATGTGGAGCTTCATTAGGAAGACTGTGGAGATGGAGGCCACTATCAAACCCAGCAGATGGAGCACAGCTCTGGCTGGGAGAAAACTGGAGGAGGCTACCAAGGTAGCCTGCTTGAGAAGAGTTTCCACCCTGTCCAGGGGAAGGAAGGAAGGCCCTGCCCTGGACTGCATCCAGCATTGCTCCAATGAACTGGAGCCTCTGAGAGGGAGTCAGAGTAGATTTGGGGATACTGACAGTGATCCCCAAGTGGGAGAACAAGTCCAGGGTGACAGAAAGAGATTCCAAAAGATTGTCCTTAGACAAGACTGAAATCAGCCAATCATCCAGGTAGGAGAACACTGCAATGCTTTAGTGTCTCAAGGTTGCAGCCTCCACCACTAGGCACTTGGTAAAAACCCTGGGTGCCGAGGAAAGACCAAAGGAGAGGGCCCGAAATTGGAAATGCTCCCCCTGGAAGACAAAACACAGGAAGTGACGGTGACTGGAAAACACCGGAATATGCACATATGCGTCCTGCATATTCAGAACACACAACTAGTGAGTCTCCTGAAGAAGAAGCAGAAGGCTCTGTAGAGTAAACATTCTGAATTTCTTGTACTCGACAAACAGACTGAGTCTGCTGAGGTCAAGAATGGGTCTTAGGTCGCCCGTCTTCTTTAGAACCAGAAAAAAGTGGGAGTAAAACCCCCTGCCCTTTGTGTCGAAGAGGGACTGGCTCTGTTGCCACTTTGTGTAATACAGCCTGAACTTCCTCCCTCACAAATATGATCTGGTTTGGGGAGTAGGACGACCTTTACGGTGGAGACTCCAGAGGGGCTTCCAGAAACTCCAAGGTGTGTCTTTGGGACACAAGTTGCAGGACCCAAGCATCTGAAGTAATGCCCTGCCATTCCTGCACGTGGTGGGAGAACCTTCCCCCCCACCAGCTCCTCACTCTGGGGCTGAGGACAAGGCGGGGACAGGGAGTCAAGAGGTGACTGGACGGGCAGGGGGAGGACCCCCTGAGCATTTCGAAGTCTTGGAGGCAGGGGGGAAAGAGAAGGAGGTGCCTGTGGCCCTTCGTTTACTCTGACAGTGTGTCTGGGCTTGCTTGCCCTGCCTCCTGGTCCATTTCCGAAGGGCTGCTGACCCTGCATGCCCGATCGGTACATGGACCTAATGGACCAGAGGTCCTGACCTTGGTCCTGTAGGCCCGTAATAATATCCTTGGTGTCCACTCCAAAATACACCGAGCCTCAGAAGGGAGCATCCTGAATTGCAGTCTGGATGTTATTGGCAAGTCCAGAGATACAAAGCCAAGCGTGCCGCCAAAGAGAGACAGCAGTCACCGAAGTACAAGCCACCGAGTTGATGGAGTTATAGGTGGCCCAAACAGCATGCCTGCAAGAAAATTTGGACAGGCGAATGTCCTTGGCGAGCTCCTTCCTGAGGTCCAAAGATTCTACAGATTGGACGCAAGCCTCGAGCTTGACGAGGGTCACTTTTTGAAAAGACACCATATGGGCTACATAGTTAAAAGAACGCAAGGCACATGTAGCCGATGAGTAAACCTTTCTCCGGTACTGGTCAATCTGCCTGGACTACTTGTCCTCCGGAGAACTGCTCATGTGGTTCAGGGTCACTGAGCGATCATGAGCAGCTGTAATGACCATGGAGTCCACCTTTGGGTGCGCATCCAAGAAAGGATCACCCTCAGGTGCCCGGTAGACCCGAGCTGCCTTTTTAGGGACCACCAGCATGGAGTGAGGCAGTTGCCAGACAGTCGTGGTGAGTTCTTCATGAGGTCCAATCCAGGGAGGAACTGAGACTGGGGAGAAGGATTCAAAATCGAGATGCTTGGCAAGCCTTTTCCTCATAGGATCCTGTTCCTCAGTCTCCCAGTTGTATAATTCTTGTATGGACCTCAAAAGATCCGAAAAGGAAGGGTCCTCTGAAGGGGACTTGTGGTCTGAAGAGTCCTCCGATGTATCCTCCCTCAAATCTAGATGGTCTTCTGGGGTTTCAAAATCCAGAAGAGGGATCTCAGTGGGGGTAGTCCCCAGGACGTGAACCATGGACTGAATAGAGCTCACGGAGGATGAAGACCTGGGAGGAGAATGCATGGGTACTGGGAGATGACTCTCCAGGTCAGTGACCAACTCTGTCCTGGCCTCCTTCCACCAGGACTGAATCAGTGTCCTGAAGTCCGGCTGCAGAACCTGAGGTGGCGGCGGAGGAGGAGAAGGGGGAGGAGAATGAGGAGGAGGAGGAACTGGAACCTGGGCATGTGGATAAGGATACCCATGGAATCTGGAGTAAGGGTAGGAATAACCAGGGCATGAAGAGTAACCTGGGTAATGATGTCCTAACGGGTAGGAGAAAGTCAAATTGGGGTGTGGACCAGCTTGGGGAAGGTCCAGAGGGAACTCTGAGGGGTCATTCGGGACATTAAAGGGTCTCGGGTAATGCCTGAATGTCAGGGAGCCTGACGTTGGGGGCGCCGACGGAAGCCCCGCCGTCCTATATATAGGAGATGGGGCAGGTGTCAGAATGACTGACGTCAGAACTGCAAATGTCGGAACTGGTGCCACCGGGTGTGGCGTCAGAAACGGATCCGGCATCGGGGGGGGGGCTGGGGGCTGGTGTCGGAACCAGACGAAAGGGCTCCTATATCGCAGCCGGGTCTGATTTCAAGATGGGCATCGGGATCAGATGCTACAGCTCCAGTGTAGGAGAAGGCTCGGTCATCAGAGCCGGCGTTGGGACACTTCCAGCAGGCTCCCTGGAGCATGTACTAGAGAAGGCACAGAGGCCAAAGAGATCCGCTCCAAAGAGCTTGAAGGTCGGAACTGAAGTAGGCGGAGGGACCGCTTTCCCTGAGACCCCATCGGGTGAGTGAGAAATGAAAGCCGGAGACTGGACTATGTCCAGCTGTTCCTGACTCTCTTTCTCCTGGGTGGCCGGATGCGAAGCCAAGGTCACCAGAGGCGGAGAAGGGGGAAACTGGCAGTCTTTCCTGAGCTTGACCGGATGTCAGGTGCAGAGGCGGAAGCCCCTGACGGGTGAGCAGCATCTGGGCGGTTGTCGGAGGCGGCCATCTTATCACACGACAGGGCTGGGCGGGAAGGGAAAGAACCCCCTGCCGACTTATCGTCTGAGTCCGGGCAAGTCCCCTAGGGCCGAGGAGTCAACTTACTGGAAGTCGGGCAGTCTCCGGAGGAGCTGGGGATCGACTTACCGGCATTAGCAGGGTGACTGCCAGAGAAGCCAGTGGGTGACTTACCCACAGAGATCAGGAGCAAAGCCATGGATGGTCCAGCACAGTCCATGGACGCAGCCTGAATGGAGTCTGCCTGGGACCCATCCTCAAGGTGCTCAAGCTACCGGTGTTTCTCCTTCTTGAGCTTCTTCTTATCTGGAGAAGGTGAAGATGCAGACTCCCAAAGGTGCTCCATCTCCTTTTTGAGCAAAGCCATCCACAACTTTAAAAGGTGGTTCTACAGAGCCTGCTGCCTCCTCTTGCGAGTGGCCTGGTTGAAGGGCTGGTAGTCTGGGCAAGTTGTGGTATTGTGGTCCAGGCCTAGGCAAAGAAGACACCTGTGATGGCCATTTTTGTGTGGGATCTGGGCTTTGCAATCCTCGTGCTTCTTCTTCGGTGGTGAAGAAGACATAGGGAAAAAAGGGAAACCGAGAACACCCAGTAAAATGGTTATTCGCTAGCGGAAACTAACAGCGATCGGTTGGGCAGTTTACCGTGAGGTACCATGCACAGGACAACGGCGGGAAAGAACTGGAGGGCAGGCGTGGGAACTGCCCACTACTGTATATAGGGTCCTGCTGGTGTCAGTCAGATGACGTCAGGTGGGCAGTCCCCCACCAGGCATTGCTGGAAAAATTTGCCGTGCGGTCCTGATGCCAGGTGGCGCTAGTCCTACAAGTAATGACCTACTGCAGGAACCCTCTCGAAGTAAGATCTATAGGTATGAGAAAAGAAATGTTTACATTGTGACCCCGGCAGACCATGGACTGTAAACTGAAAATAATTTCCCCAGAAATGTCCCAAGTGTATTCACTCCTGAAGTTGCTACTAGTCATTCAAAAGTCCAAGTAACACTATTTCTTATAAAATAAGAAACATGATAATAATTGTCTGTAGATGAAAATGGCGTACTATCACAAACCCCAGCACATCTGTAATGTTCTAAACATTGTAATAAACATTCCTAATAAATAACTGCATTAACATTTAGTTCCCAGTGTCACAAAAGCACTCAGCAGGTCAGGCCCTCTGCTCCCATGGTGCGAAACTCTGAGCACAGTAATGTGAACAGGTAACAGATAGGGTAACCCGCCTGTCTGCTTGTGGGTCCAAATCACCTTTAGTCTCAAGTTATGGGGGGATGATTCAAACTGTGAACCTTATGCTGACATACCCAAATGTACAGGCTCAGATAATATTCTCTTCGAGGGATGCACTATATCTTTTGCCTAAGGACACCTAACCCAGTATCCCAAATGAACCCTTAAAACTCTAAGACCTTAGGTATATTCTTATCTTTGCTCAGTTTAGTAACACCATCAAGCTCTTGAACTATTGTCAGACTTAACCATCTATACGTCACATACAAAAAGAACTGGCAGACAACCCAAGGCAGTCTTTTAAATAATATATTTACTAAAAATGGATACAAATATGACAAAATGTAAACACAGAACAATATATTAAAGAGCACACAATCACTTAAAAGAAAAGCAAAGAAAACTACAAACTCCTACCAACATACAGTTAGACTTTTTCTATCTAATGTATTACCGCTATAGTGCTTATAGTTAGATCTTGTTTCTTAAGAATCCAAAAAGATGTCAACAAGTTCAAACCCAGTATACAGTTTAAAACTCTGTGTTTCCACACCCCATTCTATGATGTCATCTATCTCCTCCTTTTAGAATATAAAAAATATACAATGATCTCCTGCCAGATGATATATTAAATAATGTGACATCAGCAGGAAAAAGACATTTCCTAAATATGACTCCTTAATTAAACATTTTCTTTTTGATCTTGTGTGGTTCCTTTGTAGATTTACAACCATGCAATCCTTCACCAACATGCGATACAGCTTTACAGGAATCAGCATATCTGAAGTCATAAAATGTATATTTTAGTTTACTAGCTTCAGATGCAGGAGGTCATAAAAAGGCTATAAAATGCAACTTCTCAAGGAAGTTAATTACATTACAGAAATCTCCTGGTCAGTTGCATATATCCTGTTATTTTCACTAAAACCTGGTGAGGGGAGGGGGTCACCCAGGAGCACAGGGTGTCTCATGTGAGGCAATCATATACCACATTCTATATTACAAATGTCATAGAACAATCATAACCAGCTGGCCAAGCGTCACACCCAGCTCTTAGTAGGTGTTGCAAACCCCCAAAATAACTATTTGTAACTCTGAACTAGAACATCAGATTTGATAACTTTTCAGGCAGCACTGAAGCCCAACAATAAAAGAGATATTCTTACTGAAACATTGTTGCGGGCTAAGCACAGTGTACAGGAGCACTGAAAGCACCATTTTACTTGATGATCATACAGTCTGTGGTCCCATCGCACTTGGAAGCCTCCGCTTCCAAATACTAAGGAGGCCAAACAAAACAACAGTAAATACAGGCATCCAGGGGAACATATCTGTATCCTACATCTCCTTGTGCTGCATATGAGTATCAAATACACCATCTCTACTTACCGCACCTGCCAGCACCCCATGTATAACTTTATAAGGAAAAATAGCAAATATTTTTACATTTGTACTCAGAAACATGTTATAAGCGTTAATAGATGAAATCTAACATCCAAATCATTTTATTCATTCTCTTCCAGTTTCCGACTCCTCTTCTGCTTGCTGTTTCTCAAAGTCCTCTTATTTTGTAAAGTTTTTTTCCCTGTCTCAGTTGGATCATTAGAAATAAATGTTTTATCAAAGTATAAAAAGCAGAGTTTAGCAGTCAAAAGTAAGGTGTTAGAAATTCCCAGTTGACAGAGTTCAGTTTGGACAAAGTCAAGTACTTTACTTCTCAGTCGGGTGGCATAGGACAAATAAGGACATGTTAGAACGCTGGTGCCATCTTCGAGAGTCATTTTTCCTTTGGTTTTGACTGCTGACAGAATCAATCCTTGACAAGAGAACGCCAACCGATGATTAAAATAGTCCGAGTGGCAGCAGGGTCTATGAGTTTTAGTCTTGGACTTACGTGGTAACTTTTCCCAAGTTGCCCCAGCAGGTTAATTTTTAAGAGTTTGGTGAAACACCTTTTGTACAAATTGAATGGGATTCTCTTCTTCTCATCCTTCTGGGACCCTCATCAGATGGATGTTCACTTGCCTTGTTCTGTTTTCCAGCTGCTCGAGCAACATACAAAAAGCCTTCTTCTCCTGTACAATCCCTGATGCGACTACTAAAATTTATCTGCCATCATCTTTGCTTGCTGTATATCGGCAGTAACGGCATCTTATTTAGTTTCCACCACTGCAACTGGGTCATTTAATGAATCAACTTTCTTGTCAAGGACATTTTTTTAAATTCTTTTACAGTTTTCAAGACTCCGCATTTGTTGGATTGACTTCTCCATCTGGCGCTTTTCCTTTGGCCTGCTCCTGAGATATTAATTACAGATAGGGTAACCCTTCTGTCTGCTTGTGGGTCCGAATCACCTTTAGTCTCAAGTTCTGGGGGATTCAAACTGTGAACCTTATGCTAGCATACCCAAATGTACAGGCTTAATTGTTTGGGTTTCCCCATGTTGGATCCAAATCAAATTCCTCAGTTAAAATCAGAGTTGCTTCTATCACCAGTCAGAGTTATTCCTAATAAATCTGGAATGCTAAAATTAGCTATTTGAAACAAATACAAATTGAGTGTGCTAGAGTATGGCAACTGGGTTTCATTGCAAACAAGTGCAAAATAATGCACTTGGGGTACACAAACCCTGGGGCAAAGTACAAAATGGGAGGAGTATTATTGACAATCATCAAGGAAAGAGTTCTGGATGCAATCATCTCAGATAACCTAAAGGTAGCCAGGCAGTGTGACAAGGCAGTTAGAAGGAAGGAGGTGGTGTTGCCTCTGTACAGATTGCATGTGAGACCTCATCTTGAATATTGTGTATAGTTCTGGAGACCTCATCTTCAAAAGACAAAGAGTGGTTGGTCCGCCGGTGCAGCCGTAGCGCTACCGCTTATGACCCGGGTTCAGGAACGAGTCCAGGAGCTGGAGGGCGGGACGGGGAGGAGGAGAAGGAGGCTTGAGTGCCCATGGGCTGTTCACCTTCTCCAGGGAGGGAGGGAGGACAAGGCTCGGTGCTTGACTGGCCTCTGGTGGAAGCCAGAGGTACAACCAGCGCCAGCTATACTGAGAGAAGGGGAGGACTGTGAAGGATGTCAGCGTTATCACCTTGCCGTCCAGGCGCAGTCTCGCTCCACAGAAAATCAGCCTCCTGTGCTCCGGGAAGACGGAGTGCTGGCACTGATCCCCAACCTCTACCTACGCGGTGGCAGAACAGAAAATACTAAGATTCGGGGTGTACAGGCCCCACCTCATCCCTGCCTGGGGGGAACAACCAAGGCTTGATGGGGTGCACCGGGAGGTAAGAGGGGGACAAGATGCCTTGGCGACCCCGAGGAAGTGGAGAACAAGGGGCTTGGGGAAGGAGAGTAAACAGGAAAAAAAAAAAACATGGGGTGGAGGTGGCCCAGAGGAGGGCAACTGAAAGGGTGCGGGGTCTACATCAAAAGTGGGCCGGCAGTATAGCACAGAGGTTAGAGTAATGAGCTTGGTACATCCAGCAGACCAGACCTGGGTTTGAGTCTCACAACCTCCACTTGCATACTGTTTGACTCGAAGCAAGTCACTTAACCGCCCAGTGCTCCCAGGTCACTCCTGAAAACAGGCACTCGTGCTGAGTGGGCCTTACCAAAGACTAAAAAAAAAAAAAATCCTATGAGAAGTGACTAAGGGAACTCAGTATGTACACCTTGGAAGACAGGAAGGAGATGGAGGATATGATGGAGACCTATAAATACCTAAAGGCAGTAAATGGTACAGGAGAAGAGTATTTTTTAGGAACAAATGAGCTGAAGAATATGGGCACATGATATGAAGTTGATGGGGTAAATTCAGGAAAGATGTGAGAAAGTACTTCTTCACAGAAAGAGTGGTAGATTCTTGGGACAGTTTACCAGCCGAGGTGGTGGGGGCAAAAACAGGGGAAGGGTTCAAGAAAGCTTGTGATAGGCATAAGAGAATCTTAGTGAAAGGAATGAGGGGCAGGAGAAAGAGCCAGAGATCTAGCAGGGTCTGTAGTGATACTGTGGATTGGAAAAAATGGGCACACTGGAAAAGCCAAGCAATCCATTTCTATGCTCGGCTGGCTGCTCGGTGACGCCCTCCTGCAGACTTTTCACAACAATGCTACATTTTTTATCTGTATCACCTACACCCTCTGACCTGCTTTTGAGTTTCATCCTCATTTCCCCAAAGTTTACCCTTCTGAAATTCAGAACTCTAGTTCTGGAGTTGGTGTGCTCTTCGCCCAGTGCAATACTGAACTGTACTAAAAGGTAGTCACTTGTACCCAGTGGTTCCCCTGCTCTTATGTTCTTGACAAAATTGCTATTCATGAGCACTAGGTCCAGGGGTGCCTCCTCTCATGTTGGTTTCCTGACTCCCTGAACCAAGAAGCCATTTTGGAATGTATCCATGAGTGCTTGACTTTTAATGCTGCTTGCTCTGGGATATTCCAGTCCATGTCAGAAAGACAGAATTCCCCCGTGATGATCGGGGCCCCCTGTGATGTTGCCCTTTCAATTCAATTTCAATTTTATTGTTCAGCAGAGCTAATACAATTTACACATAAATACAATTGTTCCATAGACATATAATTGGCTACTTGTAAACATTTGAAAAACCTTAAGAATATAGAAACATAGAAGTTGACGGCAGATAAGGACCGCAAGGCCCATCCAGTCTGCCCATTTCTTTTTCTACCCTATAAATGTGCCATCGGCCTTTGCTCTGTCAGTGGCCTATCTATTCATAGTCATTTGTATTACTCCCTTATGCCTATCCCATGCCTGTTTGAAGCCCTGCACTGTATTCATAGCCACCACTTCTTGTGGTAAGCCATTCCATGCATCCACCACCCTTTCTGTGAAAAAGAATTTCCTCACATTCCCCCTTAATCGGCCTCCCTCTAATCTCATGCTGTGTCCTCTTGTCCTGCTATTTTTCTTATATTTAAACATGTTAGACTCTTTCACCTTGTTTATGCCCTTAAGGTGTTTGAATGTCTCGATCATATCACCTCTCTCCCTCCTTTGCTCAAGGGTATACATATTGAGCTCCGTTAATCTGTCCTCATATGTCTTCTGATGCAGTCCCTGCACCATTTTGGTTGCCCTTCTCTGGACTGCCTCAATTTGGTTAATGTCCTTGTGAAGGTGTGGCTTCCAATACTGCATGCAGTACTCCAGATGGGGTCTAACCAGTGTCTTGTACAGAGGGATTAATACCTCCCTCTTACGACTTGTGATACCCCTACAAATACACCCTAACACCCCCCTAGCCTTACCTACTGCTTTAGAGGTCTGCTTGGATGATTTTAGGTCATCAGTGATGATGATGCCCAAGTCTCTCTTCCTTTGTGACTGCTAGCAACTCCCTCCCAGCCTATAGGTGGCTTCAGGGTTTCTCTTCCTATGTGCATGATTTTGCACTTCTTTGCATTAAATCCCAGTTGCCACTCTTCTGACCATTCTGCTAGTTTATCCAGATCTCTTCTCATTCTGCCCACCCCATCTGGATCATCTACTCTGTTGCAGATCTTGGTGTCATCTGCAAACAGACAAGCCTTACCCTCTAGTCCATCTGCAAGGTCACTAATGAAGATGTTGAAGAGGACTGGCCCCAGGACTGATCCCTGAGTACCCCACTTGTGACTTGCATCTCTTCTGACTGTATACCATTTACCACCACTCTCTGTTTTCTGCCCGCCAACCAGTTTGCCACCCAGTTGACCAACTTCTGACCCACCCGAGCCTACCCAGCTTATTTATCAATCTTCTATGTGGAACAGTGTCAAAAGCTTTGCTGAAGTCAAGGTAGGCGACATCAACTGCTCCCCTTGGTACACCACTCTGGTTACCCAGTCAAAGAAATCTATGAGATTAGTTTGACAAGACCTTCCTTTGTAAACCCATGCTGTCTTGGATCCTGCCCTATGATTCCAGGTGTTGCACTATCCTTTCCTTAAGGAGTGCCTCCATAATCTTGCCCACTACTGAGGTAAGACTGACCGTCTGTAGTTCCCCTGCCTCCTCCTCACCACTCTTGTGGAGCGGGATCACATGAGCCCTTCTCCAGTCTTCTGGGACCTCTCCTGTGCTCAGAGACTCACTAAACAATTCTGCTAATGGCTCTGCTAGTTCCTCCTTTAGCTCCTTAAGTACCCTGGGATGTATGCCATCAGGTCCCATTGCCTTATCCACCCTGAGCTTAGCAAGCTCTTGTAGGACCCTTTCTTTTGTGAAGGAGTAGTGCTACCTCCCTCCCCGTGTCCATGATGCTGAGCTGTGGGCCCTGCCCTACTCTTCAGTAAATACTGAGCAAAAGTATCTATTTAGGATAGATGCCTTTACAGGGTCCTCCTCCTCACATGCTCCCTTTTCTCCATTAAGCTTAGCAATACCCCCTCTGGACTTTCTCCTTTCACTAATGTATCTATAGAAAGTCTTGTCACCTTCTTTTACTGTTCGTGCTAGTGTTTCCTCAGTTTGGGACTTTGCCTGCCTTACTGCCTTACCTGCTTCCCTTACGGCAGTTTGGTATGCCTCCCTATCTTCATCCCGCTGTGTTCCCTTATATTTCCTGAAGGCCAGCCTTTGGCTCTGACCTTTTCTGCTACTGTATTTGAGAACCAAAGTGGTTTCCTTCTTCTTTTGCACTTCCTTTTCTGTCTAACACAATGGGATGTTGCTTCAAGTATTGCATTCTTAATGCTTGCCCACTTTGCCTGTACCCCCTCACCTGTGTTTCTTTTTTCCAGGGCTAGCTTAACTCTGTTGGCCATCTTATCAAAGTCAGCTCCTCTGAAGTCCCATATTTTTGCCTTGGAATGGGATGATTTAGATGTAGTAGCCAAATTGAAACATACCATGTGATGGTCACTGGCTCACTTTCACAGCTAAAGAAATGTTGATAATAAAAACTTTGCTACATTTTGTAAAACAATTTTCTCAGTACAGGTAAAAAGAAATTCAATGATCTCATCTGAAGAGAGTTTGAGGCCACTCAGTATAGAGCCCAACCATTTTCTTCTGTTTTGTTCAAAAAGAGGGCATAATAAGATGACATGTTTCAGGTCATCTTTACATAATTTACCACATTTGCAAAAGGGAGACATAACATTATTTCTTTTCTGTCTGTGTAGAATAAACTGTGCATTGTAACTTTCTGTTCTGAATCTCGAGTATGCTCTCCTAAATTTTGGGCACGTTAAATGTGTTAAATATTGCTCATAACACCAAAGACCTTTAAAACGTTTATAATCATTATGTAATTTAGTCTGAGCTAATTTAGAAAAAGTTAAATTAGAGTCAAGATCTCGTATTCTGCATTTAATTGTTGAAACAATCTCATCCCAGGACTTTATATGTATATCATAAAGAGTATGGGTCAAACCCAATGGGAACATGGTTTTCCTAATTAATTTTATAGAAGGATATACAAAGCCCAACTCTTCCATTTTTATCTCCTCCTCGAGGCACTTTCTGGGCAAACGATGATCCTGTAACAAAACATTTTTAAGCAAAAACAGAATTTGTCTTTCTTTTATCAAGGAACTCAGAGAATATTGACCCAGTTCCAATCTGAGAATACAATTAGGAGTTCCTAGGGGTAACATGAGAATATGACGGTATAATTTATTCAGTAAGGTATCCAATGGGTTAATGTTAGCAAATCCCCATACCTCTCCTCCATACATTATACTCGCTTTAATTTTTGTATTTAATACCCTTAAAACCCCTTTTATGGAGGACTTCCCCGTTTTAGCATGAAATATTTTAAATGCATTCGTAGAAGACAATGTCCTATTTTTGATATATTCTATGTGTTTAGTCCAATTTAAATTATAAGAAAAACGTATTCCCAAATAATCATAAGTTTTAACTATCTCTAACTTTTCTCCTTTTATTTCGAATTTTGGATCATATCTGGGAGAATTTCCAAAAATCAAAATTTTAGTTTTATTTAAATTTACATTAAGCTTTCTCTCTCTGCAAAGAGTATCAAAACACTTCAATTTCCTTCTAAGTCCCAATGCAGTGGTGGATAATAGGACCAAATCATCTGCATATGCTAAACTGTCAATTCTACTTCGTTAATTTTGGTGCATGGAATTCTGTATTTTTATTTCAAGTAGAATAGTGTTTAAATAGATATTAAACAAAGTAGGTGCTAGTATACAACCTTGTCTAACCCGTATTAGTCCAGAATGCCTCAGTAGTGTGGACCATATTGATTATATTGAATCTTTGCCCAAGTATATTCATGTAGCCTCATAATAATATCCAAAAGTGTCTTTTCTAGTCCAAGTTTTTCAATGTGGTCCAGTACTTTCCTACTGATACTATCAAAGCTACTGAAAAATCTACAAAACAGTAATATAGTTTTGATTTGCGAATTTTTGTATATTTCCATGCTAAATGATGTAGAACATAACAATGATGAATTATGGACCTATTTCTTCTGAAACCATTTTGAGCCTCATCCAAAATTGAATTTTCTTCTAACCAAGATAACAATCTACCAAGTATAATTTTTGAAAACATTTTTTGGGACACGTCAATAAGGCTAATGGGTCTATACATCCTTGGATCTTTTACGTTACCCTTTTTAAAAACTGGAAATATGATGCTACCGGCCCAACTCTGAGGATATCTTGAATTCTGGACAAAACCATTGTACATTAAATAAAGAATTGGAGTCCACCATTCTTTGAAAGATTTATAAACATCTCCAATAATTTTATCAGGCCCTGGTGCTTTATTAGACTTTAGGGAATTTATTGAATTAAGAATTTCTAATTCTGTGATCAAAATCGGGATTGGAAAATTTGCCTCATATTTTATATCTATTTCTTCATCATCTTCATCTTTTGTGAAAAATAACTCTTGGAAATATCTTATCCAAGACTGCGGTGTAATATGACTTTCTATTTTCTCCTGGTATTTATTAAATCCTTGTGCTACTATTTTCCAAAATTGTTTACTATTTCTTTCAGCAACTGCTATTCTTAATTTTTCCCATAAAAGGAAGGAGTTTTAATTTTTTTCTTCTTCTAAAACTTTCTTATAAATCTCCCTATCTTTATTCAGATTCTGATAATCCATTTTATTTTTATTAATAATCTTCCTGTGTTGTCTTAATTTTTTAGAAAAATTAGCTTTTGCTTTTTTACATCTTTGATTAAACCATGATTTGGTATAATTTAAACTTTCTTTTTTGATTATTTTATTCTCCTTGCAGAAAGTACTCAATTTTGTTTGGATATTTTCCCAGATATCGTAAATGTCAGAGTTGGCTTTGTCTTGGGAGGAGATTGCCATTATTTCTCCAGAGTATAATATTTCTTGCAATTGATTCTGGTAGATTGGGTTCCATCTTATTCTTTTTTCATTAAGTATTTCCACATATTCAACAATATTCCCCATCTCTTGAGTTGTTTTTATAAGATTATTGTCTATAGTAAGCGACAAAGGGAGATGAGAAGATTCTATACGTTCAATAATTTCCAATTGATGAGTTATTTTTATTCCCTCAAGATTTGCCCATATCAAATCAGGAATAGAGGATCCCAAGGGGCCCCTAAAGGTCAATTTTCCCATTCTGTCCCCACTAGTTCTTCCATTCAAGATACAAAAGTTCCTACTGGCCAATGCTATTAATAATTTTTACCCCTATGGTTAGATCTTTCTCCAATGTAGATCTTGATGAAGTCAATCTAGGGTTGATTGCTTCAGAGCTCCTGCTAAAGATGAATACAGACCCTCTGTGATTCCCTCCTTTATTCTTGCATTGAAATCTCCCAGAATAAAGATGGGCCAGTTTCCTTCTGTTTCACTAATAGTATTTAATTGTAATTTAAGATTTGAGATATAGGGATCCTCCATTTCTATAGATTTGAGTTCTGGGGGAAAGTAAACATTGCACAATATTAATTTCTGGGAATCCTTAGCTAGTTCAAGAGTTAGGATATTATAGGTCTTACAAGGTAATTCTTTTATCTTCAAGTTTAAACTAGTCTTTATCAGTAATATTAAACCCCCCTTATATCTACCAAATTTCTTTTCTCTAGATGCTGGAAAACTATATGGTGCAAAGCTGGGAAATCTGGGAGTAACCCCTTCCGTACACCAAGTCTCTTGAAGGGCAATTATGTCAAATGATTCCAAGAAAGTAATTACCTCAAGGTCCATAACTTTCAGATGGAAACCTTCAATATTCCAAGACAAGATGGTTAATTTTCCCTCTTTATGACTGAAGCTGTTCCCCCCGCTTGGTATAGCAGATTCTAAATGTCATTCTGGATCCAAATTTATCAAAGTTTCAAAAACATGTGGGTCCCTCCAGTTCTCAAGGTCTATAAGGGGATAATCTATATCCTTTTCATCCTTCCTGATGGAATCATCCTTCATTTCTCTACTCATTTCATTTGGATAAGTAATATATATCCCCAATTTATCTAAACTTTCTGCCAGATCCATAAGGATTTTGGCCTTTTCTGGATTTTTAAAAATACAGTCAATTTGACTAGAACTGGTTGCGTTTTTGCAAACCTTGATATAATCTACCATGTTCTTAGATATTTTGGATCCAGAAATTCTTGTGAGAAAGGAGAGCAGTTCTTCTCTTATGCCTGCATCACAGTCATATCGGGTTGTCTCCCATCCAAATATGACCACTGTTCTACATTGCCAATTTTGTTTTTTCCCATATTTATCAATTATTTCAATTATCTTCGCAATCTCTCTACCCTCGTTCCTTTCTCTTCTTATCTTTTTAGGACTTATTCTCGTGGGGAACATTTCAGTGAAATTATAGCATTTTTTGAGATCCCTATGTCCATTGTTATCTAATTTATATTCTAAACAAATGTTTTTAGGGACTAAAAGAGGTGCCTTAAATAAGATTCCTTTTCCCTACAGGGACATTTTTAACCCCATTATCAATTTGGCCATTTCCTTAGTTTCACAATATAGTAAAACTGTATCATGAAATGCCATATTTGGTGGTCTCATAATAAATATCCCTTCTTTCACTAATGATGGTATAATCTCTAATACATATAAAACCCTCTCCTTTAGATCCTCTCTAGTCTCTGTTAAGGGTCTTAAAATTCCAGATATTTCAATCAGATATTCCATATCTCCTTCTGTTTCCTTCTATTGACTTAATCGGATTTTGTTGCCTGAAGTTGTTCAATCTTGTTATCAATCGCCATGCTAGAAGCCCTTGTTGACATCATAAAGCTAGATATGTCCTCATAAGTGAGGCTAAACTTTTCCTTTACTTCTATTTCATTTGTTTTTTCCCTGTCTTCAATTAGCTCTATTCCAGTAATGCCATTAGTCTTAATACATACTGACAAAATTTCCCCTTTCTTTACTTCCTTAATATAGTGTTCTGTGATCTTACCTTTCTCTTCTGTTGTTCTTTTCCCAATTTTGCTTTTCCCATTTTTAAATGTTGGTGAAGTTACTACTTTTCCTTTGTTTGTTGTTTTATCTGATGTTTTCATCTGACAAAAGAACAAACTGTTTTTGTTTAAATTTGCTGGTGATTGCAATGAAACCTGGATTCCCCTGTTCTCCATTTTTTTAATTTTTGGTGTTGGATTCTTTTCACTTGTAGTCTCCTCTTGTGTTTTAATATTTTTGTTGAGATTTTGTATAAGAGCTCGGTTATAGAATATATCTGCTGTTATATTGGACAGATCTTCTTTCAAAGCTAGAATATTCTCTAACACAGTAATGTCTGCATAATATTTATTTTTAAGTATTTCCAGCATTTGTTTTGATAATGAAGAACCAGCCAAAAAATCCCTCCTGTTATAAGTGAAATCTTTTTCTTGCTCAAAAATCTCATTCTGTGGAGTATCCCTAATTTCTGGAGAACAAACTTCAAAGCCCTGCTTAACCAAAGAAGTGTCCCAATTTTGTTCAACCATTTTTTGAGTCCTTCTATAGTAGAACTCAGTTCTTGGATTATCCCCTTTAATGCTTTATTACCTTTATTCCATTTATAAAGTTCATCCATGTTAAAAGGATGCAAGGATGATCCTTCAAACCTTAGGTCAGTATCATTTTTAGTTCTTGTAGAAAGAAAACTTTCCATGTAAGAGGGCTTAAGGGAATCATCAGTAGAAAGGGCTATAATTGAATGGTTAGAGTTGTTATTACTACAACCTTCTCCATTTTCTTTCTGAAAAAGTTTCCATGCATAATTATTGAAAGAAATTTCTTCTGAGAAGTAATTTTGAGGCATTTCATTATGCGCCTTTCTGGGGATAATAGTCTTTCCTTAAGTTACTAGCTTCATCTATTTGTAATGAAGTGGTGCATTTTGGAGTAGAAAGATACCGAGGGCCTCCTTTCTTGTCAGCCCATATTTCTGTAATTTTCAACTGCCTTTTGTTCTTATTACTGTCAATGTAAATTTCATCCTGCTTTGCAGACATATTTTTTGAATTAGATATCAGATTTGCTAATTTAGGCTGTAGGCCTAATTTTCTCCCTTTATATGTATCTTTGGGAGCAGGTTTTATTTTCGGGTCCAGGGTACTTCCAAAGCCAATTCCTTCAATATCCTCTTTAACTTCAATATCAGGATGAATTCCCCCAAGTATTAAACTACCTTTTCCGCTTCTAGTCTGGACCATAATAAAGGAGAGAGAAAAACAAAACAAAAAAAAACTATAAGTTATCTAATTCCAATCCCAAAAGACAGTAGGCTGGAGACGTAATGATCAGAAAA
The DNA here is from genome assembly GCA_016271365.2 of Neoceratodus forsteri. Classification (NCBI taxonomy): domain Eukaryota; kingdom Metazoa; phylum Chordata; order Ceratodontiformes; family Ceratodontidae; genus Neoceratodus; species Neoceratodus forsteri. The sequence goes on from CM028134.1 coordinate 228,873,014, forward strand.
AGCTCCAAAAAGCTTCAACTCCTACACCAACTCCAGAAATTCCAATACTGAGCTAATCAAAGCAAAAGTTGATGTCAATAGCAATTCACGATGTATACCACTGGAAAGGTTTTCAGAGTCCTTTGTATTCCTGTTGTAATAAATCACTGGAATAAATGCAGAAGCTTTATCCACGCGTTGAGATCATAGTGTTTTGTATTAACTTTAAGTCCCCTTTTATAGTGACCATAGAATGGTGACCCGTAAGCAATAAGCTTCTTGCACAGGTACACCTCTTGTCCTCTTGTTCTTCGCTGCACTAAAAGGACAAAGAAAGAAAGCTAACAGGGCTGACAATAAGGCTTACTTAAAATAGCAAAGTAACAATATTAAATACAATTTTAACACGAACTGTAATTTAAAAAATAAAACCAAGATATATGTCATAAGGAAATACCATGTAAATCTATACTAGTATTAAAATAAGTCCTTAGAAACCCTATTTACTAACAAATAAATAATCTATGCATATGCCAAAAAATTTATAATAGAATACCTAAGTACTCACTTTTAAAATTTTAGTAAAAATCCAAGTACTCTCAAAAGGTTTAACGCCTTTTTATCAGCTTCCAATAGAGAGATTCCGGAGAGCCAACCAGTCACTCGAGTAGAGACCCGAAACCGTTTTGTTTTTGGGAGAGCACCGTCCCTTCACAGTGTCGACCCACAACGTATCACGTTTGCGTTGATAGCTTTCAAAACGCCAAACTGTTTTTCGTAATAAAGTATAAACAAGGAGGTACCCTGTATTTGTAGACTTAAGTGAAAATACTAGTCTACCTCTAAGCAAATCGTTAGTCTCCCTTGTTCGCAGTCTCACGTTACGCCGAACGAACTGAGTAAGTGCCAAGCAGAGAATAGCTGTTAACACTCGGTAGAAATATACTCAAAGTAATTATGAGCAAAGCAGCAGATCAAATGGTCTGCTTGTGCTAATCAACTACCAATAAATCCCCTATACAAAGCAGCGGGACATTCTCCTTTGGCTGGCTGATGGCAATCTGGAATCTGACATTAATTTCTCATAAATCAGTAATGATTTAACAAGTGTTGCTAATAATTGTGAGTTAAAACATAGATCAATATAAATAAACTGAAGAAATTTTAACTTGACTTAATCCTAATTCTATTGTATTTAATTATGTCCAGGTAGAGCCAATTAGACCGAAGTCAAGTGCATCGGTTTTAAACAGTGCTCACAATTTGGACATAAATTGCCCAATTAACTTGACTAGCACAAGAGAATCCTCCGTGTTTTCCAGTGTACTAACTACTAATCTGCTCAACGATTAAACCAGTATCTCAATAACCAATCAACCACCACGTGTGTTCTACATCGAACATCTCAGTACCACAGCACTGGGCCCTCAATTACAAAAGCTTACTAAAGTGCAAAAGAAAATACGACAGACCAAAGTATAATCAATCAAACCAATGTGTTTTTAAATCGAAATCAAGACCAAAGTCACCACCTTTTAGCCCTAGTTTAAACCCCCTGTATTTTGACTAAAAATAACTAATTAAATCATGCGAACATAGCTTACAATAAATCGAGTAGCAATCTTTAGCTGAGTTGTGCAATGGATTTTTATTTTAAAATAGTTTAACAAATAGTTTATTAATATATTCTGATCCTCTCTGCCAAGGCGGAGCTCTCTGTTATGTACTTGTGCAATAAACTTTATTACTTGTATTTAGCTTATCTATTTTAAATTTCTGAAGAGTTAACTGAAAACAGTACTAATATCAAACACGATTGACACAGATGAATGAAGGAAAACTTTAGTTGCGAACTCTCGTAGTTTCACCCCAATGTCAAATTTATACAAAACAAGAACTTGTTGAGAATGCTAGTCTCCGCAGGACCGCCTCCCTGCTACCCTCCTCCAGTACGGCTCCCCACCGACTCCTGATACCGCACAGAGAGAGAGAGACTTCAGCTGGTCTGTTTTAAATCTGCAGCACAAGATACTCTGGAAAGGGCACCAGAACTAAAGCGCTACTATCACTTCTCACTGCTCCATAAATTGTTCAGACTCTCGTATTAGTGTAAAACTTTTCCGAGCTCTACACAGGCAACGGTGGTATACCTGCTATAGAGCAGTGGCAAGCGTTTCTGGTGCTCCTGCTGGAGTGCTCCTCCTCAGCCTCTCTAGCGTGCAGCTGCGCAGTCAAACGTCCGACGCCCACCCAATCACAGACCCGACTTCGCCCATAGTCACTAAGTGAGACCTGTTGCCCTTTTGATTTCCACTTCTAGCACCTTGCCTGCCTCATCCTTCTTTTCTTGTGGCCTGTAAACTACCTTGATTTTCACCCTCCTGACTCTGCCTGTTTCACCGGTACTCACAGCAATTCTGTTGTTGCATTCTCATATGTGATGTTATCCTGCGTTACCCAAATTACCTCCCTCATATACAGGGCCACTCCTACCCTTAGCCCTATCCCTTCTAAGTATCAAGAAGCAGCTTGTGGCACCCATGAAACACTAAAAAAAAAACAAAAAAAAACATATTATATATAAATATATATATTTACAAAATCACACATGCCCCCACAATGCAATGCATCATGGGCTGCATATGCAAATCACCACAGAATGTTATGCTGGTCCAACTTTAAGCAGAATTGCATGGTGCCGAAAGGCCCTCTCACACAGTTTCAAAGAGTGCTAACAGAAGACATAGACACGTGTTTCACTCTACCAGGACTCATCAGTATGCCTCTGCCTGTTTGACATCCCAGTGGAATGGACCAGCTACCCTTAAGGCAGTGTGCCTTGGATATATTGTGGTGAACCCATTAAAATAAAAACTATTTAAAGACAAAGAACCTCTGTGCGCAAACACTGAGGCAAGGGTTACCCAAAGGGCATTTGGCTGGGAAGCCAAGTTTCAAGAAAATACAAAATCACACATGCCCCCACAATGCAATGCATCATGGGCTGCATATGCAAGTCACCACAGAATGTTATGCTGGTCCAACTTTAAGCAGAATTGCATGGTGCCGAAAGGCCTCTCACACAGTTTGCAAAGGGTGCTAACAGAAGACATAGACACGTGTTTCGTCCTACCAGGACTCATCAGTATGCCTCGTCTGTTTGACACCCCAGTGGTACTTTACTTTGAGGGCAACCAGAGCCTGAAACAAATTACCCCATGGTCTAGTTAACCTTCTATCTATAAACTGTGTCAAAAAGGGGTTAGACAAATACAGTTAAAAAACTCTGGGAAATAATACACCCTCACAGAGTGGGAGACAATCATGATGGGCATACTGCCTACTATTGTCTTGTACTACCAAGTAACCCTGGGACTAGAGGTCAGAGTCATGATACAGGGTTGTCCAGCCACTGCCAGAAGATACCCCACTTTGTTTCCCAGGCTCCCTGGCACTAATTCACACATACACTTATTCACAATAAGGCTGGCTCTGCATAAGTAGCACTTACTCTCCAGTCCCATTTTCTTCCCCTTGACTACCTTTTCATCAAACTTCTCCCAGTTTACCTCTTCTCTTCCCTTCTGTACACTTCTACCTCCTTCTTCCCCCCTCTCCACTGTACCCTTCTCACATTATCGAAACCCCCCTCTACCCATCTAGCCTTCCTTCTTCTTAACTTCCTTCTCTACTCCCTTCCTCCACCACTTCCACACCCCCCACTAAGGACAATAGATACCAGCCCTGCTTCAAAGTGCCAGGTTTTTCTTGTTATCTACAAATGCTTTCCTTCTCTTGTACTAAACTCAAGTTAAGCTAAGAAATTTTGTACACCTGTTCATAACCTAATTCTTATTTGATGTATATCGCCTGTTGTTTTTGTCTGTCCAGAACAATTAGTGTGGAACTTCTGTAAATGAGCTTTTCGCTCTTACATTGTAATCCCAGACTGTAATAAAATTAAAAAAATAAAACACATACGGGCTTTACAGGCAATCTGATTCATCATTCTATTTACAGTATGTCTGCACCCAAACCCCTCACTTGCTTTGGCACCTACTGCTTGCTGTAGCCTATTTTCCTGTTACTGCTTTTGATGTTATGTGACGTTTCCTATAGCCAACCCCTCTGACAGAGTCATTCTTAGAGTTACCAGAAAACCAGAGCGTCGGCCCGGTGGTGTTGAGGTTGAGGCGCTGGGCGCCACCACCGCGTCATGCCGGGCGCACCAGACTGGAAATGGGCATGGGCTGGGTTGGCAGGGAGAGAAAGGAAAGATTGAGCATCTGAAGGACTGCTTTCCTTCTCTGGGAGGGAGGAAGCACAACATCCGTCTCATAGCCCCCCTGGTGGGCTGGGGTGCAGGCGCTGGGCGAGGCATGGGGAGCTGGGTGCAGACGCTGAGGGGAGCATGCACGATGCATGCAGGCTTTCCTCGGGCTTGGCCATTGCATCTAATTCGTCCCACAGGGGAAACATTCAAGAAAAATCCAGGTGGGGCCTCCGCCTCTATGAAACCCTCCCTGGGCTTCAATTAGCTGCTGTCGCTAGGATCCCCCACCCAGATACTTGTTCCACAGACTGGATTGGGAACCAGTTCCATGGCCCCGCCCTCCGGGGGAAAGCCGGGGGGGGGGGACCAGGGGACCTAGTAGTGACAGTAGGTGGAAGTCCAGGGGCCGTGACCAGGGCAGATACCTGGCAGAGAGCCCTACCACCAAAAATACTAAATAAAAATAAATAAATAAAAAAGAGTTACCAGAAAACCTAAATAGCATCCATGACTAAAGTGATTTGTCTAGTATTGAGACTGGGGACCATATACATTAATTAACACGCTGTAGAATAACTGAAAGTAACAGGAAACAGTAATCTAGAAAACAAACAGGTTATCACAATGATGTATATTATGGAAGCAGGTTTGATTTTCTTCTTTCTCTAGTAGCATTGTTTAGAAACTTGAAAATTGCTTTTAAAAATAAATATTAGCATTTTAGATGTCAGCACGCACTCCCTTTCCTGTCAGGTCCTGCACAGAAGAAACAAGCAACTTTTGGAACTGGAAGGCCACGGCTGTATTTTATTATTGTATTGCTCCCATCTCTCCCCGTTTTGATTCCTCTGTTCCCTACCGCAGTGATCAGGGTTACCACAGCTGCCCCCTTCCTCCAGCCTGAAGGCTGCCTTTGCAGTCAATGACAGTGCTGCTTGTGGTCGCCACCTGGGGCTGTGCAAACGTCAGACAGCCTGCACCCATTCTCCCCAGAAGCCGAGCACCTCACCTTTGCATTGCATGTTGCCCCCTGTGGGAGGGTGGGTTGGATGAAGACACAGAAGGCGAGACAAGTTCAATGTCCCATAGGGCAGTGCACTTTATTACAGAAGGACTTCACACACTTGGCAATACCATAAACAGTTTAACAGTGCAAATCTGCAATGTCTGTATTGTTCACACTGACTGAGTAGTCAGGATGATCTTCAGCAACTGTAATAAAACTTGGCTTGTAGGGCTGTTGGTTCCCACTCAGCCAGTAGGCTCACAGGGATAAATCCGGTGCCTGAGGGTGGTCCTACTTGTACCTGCAGTTTTGCAGCCAATACTTTATGAAGACCAATCACCCCTCTAGTTTCTCAACTCAGCTCTGGTTCAAAACATGCCAGCTTTGACTAGCAATACCACTGGTCAGTCTTTCTGAGACTGCTTCAAGCACCAACTACTCCCCTCTTGCATCAACCAGTTTCACTCCTGCAGAGGACGGCTCCCTCCACAGTTCAAATTTGATCTGCCAGACTGTGCTCAGCCAGCTCCTTTTATAGGGCTGGAGATCATGTGACCTGTCAATCATAGCTTAAATGTTAGTTAAATGTTTGCAACAATTTAAATATGACGGTTTCTCTAGACTATATTATATCCTCACAATCTGTGAGCACTTATCATTAATTCAAGACATTAGTATAAGCCCTAAACTAATATCAGATCATCACCCACTGACCATCTCTTTGGACTTAGGGTGGGAGGGAAAGAGAACACTCTGGAGACTTAACCCTGCAATACTGTCAGACCATGAATATACTGAAGGCCTTTCCTCCAAGATTTCCCGATTCTTCTCTGAAAATTCAGACCCAGCTATATCCCAAGCCATACAATGGGATGCAATAAAAGCTACAATATGGGGAGAGTTGATATTATATGCCTCCAGGAAAAACAGGGAAAGGGACTTAGAATATCATAGATTATCCAACCAATTAAAAAACTACCAGATGCTATATAGGGAAGGAGACGCTGAAGTGCAACTCTTGATTAGAAACACAAAAAACTGATCTCCAGAAGATAATTGATAGCAAAGTCCAGCAATCTTTGTATTATTTGCACCAGACGATTTAGGAGGGAGGGCCCAGGAGCGTCAAATACCTGGCACGTAGATTAAGAGCTAACAAGGCTACATCAACAATACTCTGACTTAAAATTCCCTCTTCAGGACAGATGCATCACACCGTGGCACACATCCAAAAAGCCTTCACAGACTATTTTTCTAAACTGTATTCTCCCCCAATGCACCCAATCAAGCCGAAATTATACAATTTCTGAAACATGCAGATCTACCAACTCTCACTCTTCTCCAAATTAACTCCCTAAAAGCTCCAATTTCCACATTGGAAATAGAAGAAACAATAAAAAAAAAAATAAAAACAGGAAAATGCCCAGAACCAGATGGGTACATATCAGAGTGGTACAAAAAATTCAAAAGAGACTTAATCCCAAAACTCCTCACTCTCTTCAACGAGATTTCCCGGGTCGGTTTGCCCCCTCCCTCATGGAACTATGCAACTATAGCACCAATAATAAAACCCAACAAAGATCCCACAGATCCCAGATCATATCGGCCAATCTCAATATTAAATGTTGATTATAAAATCTATATGGCTATTCTCTCAGCAAGACTCGAAAATATAATCTCTTCTATAATACACCCTGACCAATCCGGATTCATCAAAAGTCGGAATACATCTGATAATATCCGTAGAGCTCTTTTACTACAAGAATTTGTACGAACCAGACAGATTCCATCGGTATTCATTAGTTTAGACACGGAAAAGGCATTCGATCATGTGTCATGGCCCTTTCTATGGGAAACTCTTAAAATGTTTCACTTCCCCTCACAATTTATCACCTGTTTAAAAACAATGTACAGCTCCCCTAAAGCATACGTCCGTGTTAATGGCTCCCTGTCTCAATCCTTTCCCTTGGGTACAGGGACAAGACAGGGCTGTCCTTTGTCCCCTTACCTTTTTGCTTTATTCATAGAACCTCTAGCGGCTCTACTTCGAAACACCCCCTTAGTAGAAGGAATCCTGTTAGGCCAAAAGGAATACAAAATAGGATTGTTTGCAGATGACATTATGTTAACCCTATTATCTCCCTCACAATCTATTCCGTTCACATGGAACATTTTATCCCAGTTTGAAAAACTGTCAGATTTTAAACTAAACATAAACAAAACTGAAATATTATCTTTCAATTTCTCCCCTTCCCCCCAGTTAAAAAAGACCTTCCCATTTAAATGGCGAACAACCAAAATAAAATATTTAGGCCTCCACCTTCCTTCTGATCCTGGGGTCTTAGAATTGTCTAATTACGAACCTCTTACACCCCAAATACAGGCAGCTCTAGACAGGTGGTCCCCGACATGTATCCCTCTGCATCAAAGAATATCAATAATTCGTATCAATGTCCTCCCTCGGATTCTCTATCTGCTCTATACATCCCCTATTTCCCCTCTAAGTTTTACTTCACCTCCTGGAATAAAATCCTACAGAACTTTATATGGGGAAAAAAACTGTCCCAGAATCAGATTATCCATCCTAAAACTATCTCTAGCACAGGGTGGCTTGAACCTTCCAGACTTTTATTTATATGCCCAAGCAGCATTTCTAAGAACTTTAATATTATGGCTGACTGAATCTTATAACTCTCCATGGAAAACTATAGAATTTCAAATCAATGATTTATATGACATAAAAAAGATTCTGTTTTCTTCCGACAACAGATCTCTTAACCCTTCAGCTCTAACAGAAATAACAGCTCAGACATATAAGCTCTGGAAACAGATCAGAAAAGCAGGACCCACTCAAAAATATATGAATATTATAAGCTAATATCACAAGATGAAAAATTTACCCCAATTTATATGGACCACGCCTTCACTCAATGGCGTGATATGGGTTTATCACATATCTATCAGTTCCTTTCTACAGATGGAATTATTCCATTTGATAGACTTCAATCTTCATTCCCAACAAGAACACTGACCGATTTAGATACTTTCAGATTCGAAATCATATCCTCCGAAACACTACAATACCTTCCAGATTACATGTTCCTACCCCCGAATTACTTAAACTTTTCATTGAAGCAAATAAGGGAAATTTGGGAACTCACTTAATACATCTTATCCATAGAGAGCTTCGGGTTGGGCTCTCCCTTTCCACAACATCCATATTAGCCTCCTGGAATAAAGGCCTCCAAATAGAAATCTCCCCCGAATCTTGGTCAAGATCCTCTCTAACTGAGATAAAATCCACTTCATCCCCTTATTGGAGGGAGTTTACATGGAAATGCCGCTCTAGATACTTCAGAACTCTGTCAACATTAATGAAATATCTCCCTGACGAATTTGGGAAATGTTGGAGGAAATGCGGATGTCGTCATGCCACGCTGGGGCATGTTTTCTGGTCCTGTCCATCCCTTATGCCCTTTTGGCTAACCTTTCAGAACAAACTATTATTTTCACTGAACCAGTGGAACTTACTGCCGAACACTTTTTAATAGGAGTTAATCCAGACCATGCTCCCCCATGGGAGAGATCCTTACTACTGGTTTGTTTTATAGCAGCCAAGAAGGCAATTACCAGGTGTTGGATGAGGACTCAGATTCCAACAGTCCAGAATTGGAGGAATATAATGTCTGAAATTTAAAAAACTGAGACCTTCAATGCTGAACAGCGGGGAGGATCTGCATCACAAATGCTGAAATGGAAGGTGTGGATCCAATATGTATCTTCAGAACAGCTAGATCTGAGTATATAAAAACTACTTAAATTAAAAGAAAAATATCTATAAAGTCATACTAACCCTGAATTGTCACTGACCTGAGGCTTTACCTGCTAGTAAATTTACACAATTAAATACTTCTTAAGAAATAAAAGGGAGAAAAAAATGTATAATAATAATCAGAAAATGCACTTCACAAATGTCAAGAAATGTACTTTATTCAGAAAAAATGTTAACAGAATCTGTGTAATGTCCATTGTGTATTTATGTGGAAAAAATATTTAATAAAAATAAATAAATAAATAAAATGAATTTGACTGTTTCATACAGAAAAGTAAGCAAACATGAAAAACAATATTTTAACACATAACAGCTTTTAAACAATCAAGAAAATTAAGCAATAAGAAAATAAAGTAAGGAACTTCCTGGCAGGAAATCCCACCTTTCTTGTTCCCAGACTCCCTCATGCTAGAGCTCTATAAAGCCCACAGAGTTCAGCCGGCCTGAGCCCACAGTAATCCACAAAATGGATGCCAGCAAACTATAGCACATGGAGTCAGGCATTTTCCAAATGTAACCCACCTACAAATGGGGGTTCCCAAAAGTCTTCCTTGGGTGTGCCTAAATGTCCACTGCCAGGCTGGTATCCTGTGTCTTAGCGCTTTAAAAGTGTTTGTGTGAAGAGTGCCTTAATGCCTCTGTGCTCTGTCTCTTTAAGAGCTGCCAATAACGTGGTGCTTATTTAATCTCGGAGGGGGCTGAGTGTTTCTATGCTCGAGTCCCACTCGGGCTGCCAGATAATCGCTCCATTCTGCCATCATTAGTTGCGCAGAGGGAGCTCTGTTAGAAGCTGTACTTATTTGCTGATTATCTATTAGAATAGTAATGATATTGTAGTTTGCCTAACTTGCCTTCTTTGCAGCATGGACAGTTCTGTTTATCACCACCATCTTGGTCCTGGACTGCCAGAATGGGCCAATCAGTACCGTTGGGGACCCTAAAATGGAGTCTGTCCCCAGGGGTCTTGTGGGAGCAAATTTCTGTAGGAATTGTAGTTTTTACATTTTGGCACCAAAACAGACCTGGAGGGGGAGCCCTTGCTTTGACAGACAGATGGATCAACCAACCAGAACCTTTTGGACTGAAGGGAAATTCCCATGCTGTCTGCTGCAGTCAGTCAGTCTGGAGTTAGAGTTTGAAGAGTAAACAGCTTGAGTGATTCGAGCAGCAGCTCCTGCATAGTTCGCACGGGAGATTGGTGGAAAGACTGAGTTTGGCCTGTCTGCCTGCAGTCCCTTGAGAGGGAATCCTTTGAAAGGCTTAGCAATCGAACTGTATCCGAACTGGAGTGAGAGAAAAAGCCACTGAAGTGTGACTAGGCTTAAACCTGAAGAAGACCGAAGATTTTCTGTATGCGATCAGCCTGTCAGGACATCCATTCACCATAGAACTCCCAGTTTTGCTCAGAGACACTGATATTGCTGCCAGACTGCTACCCGCTTTGTGGTACAGTGATTGCTTTACTATAAATGTGCTGTGTGGTGTTAGTGGGTTACGATTTGTTTCCCCACTGTTTAATTGTGCCACGCTTGCTGGAAGCTGCATCCAGCCTTCCCGGACTGATTTCCGAACTGTTTTACCCAGCCTGGGCCCTGCCACACTGGCCCAGCCAGCTACTTCAGGTGCAGAGAACACCATCGACAAGAGACTCGCCCAGGGATCAACCCCCCTGCTCAACATCTAGAACAGGAATGACACCTCAGTGATTCGTGTGGGCCCTGCTTCTCCTGGCATACCAGTTGTCAACCTGCAGTCTCCACCTTGTCCCTCCTGTGTCTTGCATGGAGTAGCATGAGTAACAATCAGAGTAGCCCCCTGCAACAACAGCTAAATCTCAAGTGTTGTCATCTGATTGCATTGTTGTTTTTCCTTTCATGAACTGAGCCTTCAGGCTCTGAATTACAAATTGTGTGTGGTTGTGCATGCCTTTTCTTTTCATCACAGGGCCCCAACCAGCTGCGACACTGGCCTACCTCGGGCAACGTTCCAGGCTAGCCCATCTTACTTCCAACTGGGTACCCAGAGCATGTGACTGTGCAGGGACTAAAAGTGCATGCATGACTGCCTGACTAGATCAGTTTTAGAATCAATCAACCTGATTACGCCTCTCCCTTGTTCAATTCCCCTGAATAAATCAGCTCTAACTCTTTTTGCATGTAATCTGACTGTGGTTCCAGTTTGTACCAAAGCACTGTACTGCTGTTATTTACTGTGCCTAACCTTGTTTTACATGGGTCTCCAGGGTCAAACTAGTGGAACCAGCCCTAGTGGTAAATGCAAGAGCTACAGGTTTATAATCCTGCAACTAAGAACATATCAGACCATGTGAGCCTGTAGCTTAATGGTTAGAGCACTGGAACAGCATATCAGAGGTCTGAGGTTCAATTCCCAGTGGGTCACACTTTTCCTTTCTCATTTCCATCCTTGATTTAAAATATGCCTTGCGGGGGCTGAACTGCACTGAGAGAAGTGGTCTGTTTGTATGAGTGAAAATATTAAAAATTCTCAAACTTACAAGCGTACATGGAAACTGCGCAACGCACACTCGTAACACAGTCATTTCATGGATTTCTTTCACAAAATTTTCAACATAGGCATTTTGTGACCTGTGCTCATGAACAGTGTCACTATGATTTTCTTAATCTGTCCCGAACGTTGATTTCCCACAGCAACCGCGCCATTGTGCACCAGATGTGCAAAAACACATTTCAGGCAGTATGTGAAAAATGACACCTATACTGTTCATAAGGAGGTGCGCAAAAATGGCAATGTTGAAAATTTGGAGTGAAAATATTACAAATTCTCAAAGTTACGAGTATGCGTGGAAACTGCACAAAGCACGCTCGTAACATAGTCATTTTGTGGACTTTTGTCACCAAATTTTCAACATAGGCATTTTGGAACCTCCACTAATGAACAGTGTCACTGTGATTCTGTAATCTGTCCTGAACATTGATTTCCCACAGCGACCGCGCCATTGGGCTCCGGATGTGCGAAGACACATTTTTTCAACCAGGATGTGAAAAATGACAGCTGTACTGTTCATAAGGAGGTGTGAAAAAAATGCCAATGTTGAAAATCTGAAGTGAAAATATTACAAATTCTCAAAGTTATGAGTGTGTGTGGAAACTGCACAATGCACACTTGTAACACAGTCATTTTTTGGAATTTGTTCACCAAATTTGCAACATAGGCTTTTTGGGAGCCCACCTCATGAACAGTGACACTGTCGTTTCGTTAATCGGTCCTGAAAGGTGATTCCACACAGTGACCACGATATCACCTTTCAGGACCGAATAACCACATGACAGTGACTGAATTCATGAAGTGGGGTCCCAAGAACCCCATGTTGAAAATTTGGTGCCAAAATTTGCAAAAATGGGCGAGATATCCCCCTAAGTTGAAAAAAATCCATTTGTGCCATTATACAGCTTACTGGCATTTCTTCAGTTCACGGTCGGCTTTGAAGAGTGCAGACATGTTCTCGCTTCCGAAGATCATCGCGCTACTGGCTCTGTAGGTAAGTATGGGTGAGGGCTGTGTGAGAGGTAGGTACAGCGGGTGGGTGGGGTTGGGGGAGGAGCCAACGGACACAAGGAACAGTTTTCTGTTTTCACAGGTTAACAAAAAACCTCCCGGGACAGTTTTTTACTGACAGGGACAATGGGCACGCTGGGGTGAGCTCCCAGGGTGCCATCTGGGTGTTTTTTTGGGTGGGGGCCTGGAGCCAATGGGGACTGGGCACCCTGTCGGTACATACAATGTGTTTGGGGTGGGGGGCGCATGAGCTGAGGGGGATTTGGCACCCTCCACGGCACACAACGAATGGGCTGTTTGTTGGGTGGGCTGGAGCTGACAGGGACTGGGCACCCTGTCGACACATACAATGTGTTTGGGGGGGGGGCAATAACGAGGGAGCGGGGAGGATGGCAGCAGAGGGATGAAGCAGGAGGGATTTCATTAGCAGCTGGAGGGAAAAGGGTGACATCAGTATGCTAAATACACACGTTACCCCTGCTGATTGCAACGGTGCTTTTCTTTCAACTGAAGACCACTGCAGCCAAACTGCTGTCATAAACAGCTCGTGCATCCATTGGTGCGGCACGGTCGCACCCGTTACACTAAGCACTGCATTGAACAGGAGGGTCACACACCTCCAAAAAGTCATACTGTCCCAAAATGTTCCTTGCGCATGTGCGCAAGTGAACGCAAAAATGACTCTGTCAGAAGGACTGGCTGTAAGAAAAAAATGCTTATACAGTACAAACAGAAAAACAGAAGTGTGATTCCAACACCAAGTTTTTTTTTTTTGTAACTAAAAGAAGTATTTGGAACCTAACTAATCTGCATAAAATACTTGTCCAACTGCTACATTTATAGCCTTTCACCAACTGATGGCTCTTCTCATTGCTCCCTTGATCAATATAGCACTTTAGTTAGTTTTAGTTTATTTATTTCACCAGAAAGAGACTTCATTGAGCAACGCTCATTCACAAGGAGATCCTGGGTAGGACAGCATACAATAGTAGAAATACAGTGGTTATGTACAGCATACAATAATAATAAATACACTGATAGCCAAGGTAGGAGATATGTACAACAAAAAGAACATGTACACTATATAATACAAAAAGACTGAGAAGTGAACAAGTGTAGAGAATAAAGTAAAAATACCCAAAATAAGTTCAACACTGGCTCACCAAGAGGACATATATAATAGGCTGCTGTATAGATTGTGCATATTTATCTATACCATTCTATTAACGCGGAACAAGTAATGGACTTGTTCAACCTTTTATTTACAAAAGTACTACAACTGCATACCTATAGTTGAAAGTTAAATACAATTGAAAAGCTTATATCCTGCTGCAGAGCACAAAGTAACACTAAACTTCAGGGCAATTTTCCTGTGCCACTTTCCACCTGCATTTTGATTGGTCACTGACATCATGTGCTTCTTAGTATGTGTTATAATAATTTTAGTGTGTCTTGCACACATTTCTGTATGTGTTCTCCTTATTTCAGTATGCACTTTAGCTTTTTTAACGTGTCAGCATGCTATACTCATTTTATTATATGTTATACTCCTTTCGGTATGCGTCACACAAAGTTAAATATGTATCACAGTAATTTTAGTACGTGTTATACATATTTTAGTATATGCTGGATCAATTTTGGTATACGTTCTCATTTCAATATGTGTTATACTCATTTCAGTATGTGTTATACTATCTTGTTATGTACTGTACTCGTTTCAGTATACCTCACACTCGTTTTATTGTGTGTTACACCCATTTCAGCCGGTGTCATACTAGTATCATAATGTGTTATATTCATTGTGGCATGTATCCTAACTCATATCAATATATCATGATTCATTTTGGTATCATAACTAATTTCAGTGTATCATAATTCATTTTGGTATGTGTCCTATTCAAAAAGCTGCAATTTTGAATTGAATGGCCTCCCGTAAGGAGTCCATTGTAACTACAGTCTTCGAGTGTTGCTAACAACCTATCTCTGTGTTTTTCAGCCTTTGCAAAATTTCAAGAAAAAATGGTCCTACTGTAATTCAGATATTGGACTACTTAAAACTCTAACAGACTGTCAATATAGGTTTAGACCTGGGTATAAGTACCATATATCTCTTGTATCTATAAAATTTACAAATGACACGCTGTCTGCCATTGATAAAGGACAACTGCCGGAAGCTGTGTTTGTTGACTTTATCAAAGCCTCTGACCTTGTCAGGTACTCAAAACTAACCGTGAGGCTCTCAGACTTGGGCCCTTGGTAAAGCTACTGTGCACTGGTTTCTTACTTCTTCTTTTTTATTTACATTTATTCATTTATAAGTAGACATAAAATGCCATTCCCCTGTAAGGGTAGTCTATTACATAGAGATAATATTTTCAAAGCATGCATCACCCCTTACACTGTGGTACACCTATTAGGGGAATTAAAGAATGAATACAAGAAAAAAGTAAGGATCTGTAAATTACCTACAATCATGAGCCACAGACCTGACATTGTGTGTGTGTGTGTATATATATATATATATATATATATAACCTACTCTAAGGTGTGTGGTCGCATTCTGATATACGCACACCTTGGTGTGCATTGTTACGCATAAGGCCGCAGGCCGAGTGCATCACCCACCCAAGGCGTGCAAATATCGGAGCAAGAATGCACACCCTAGAGTAGGTTATCTATCTTATAAAATGGTAAAATTGTTTTTGGGGGGTGAAAGTGCAGGTGTGCGGTCATTGTGGAATAATGCATGGTCGTGTGACATGTGTAGGCCAATCAGGATATTGGATTATCACTGATTTTTCTTACCCATTTTATATCTACTGGGGTGTCTTACAGACGAGGCACACCGATGAGTCCTGGTAGGACGAAACACGTGTCTGTGTCTTCTGTTGGCACCCTCTGCAGACTGTGTGCGAGGCCTTTCGGCACCATACATTTCTGCTTAAAGTTGAATGAGCATAATATTTTGTGGTGATTTGCATATAAAGCCCATTATGGTTTGCATTATGGGGGTACGTGTGATTTTGTATTTCTCTGAAACTTGGCTTCCCGGCCAATGCCCTTTAGAGTAACCCTTGTCTCAGTGTTTACGAGCTAAGGTTCTTTGTGTTTTAGCTTGTTTTTGGTTTTTATTGGGCTCACCACAGCCCAACCCAGATAGACCAACTTAGGGTAGCTGGTTCATTCCACTGGGGTGTCATACAGATGAGACACGCTGATGAGTCCTGGTAGGACGAAACACGTTTCTGTGTCTGCTGTTAGCACCCTTTGCAGATTGTGCAAGAGGCCTTTCAGCACCATGCATTTCTGCTCAAAGTTAAACCAGCATAATATTTTGTGGTGATTTGCATATATAGTTCATGTTGCTTTGCATTATGGGGGCATGTGTGATTTTGTATTTGTTTGAAACTTGGCTTTCTGGCAAATGCCTTTTGGGGTAACCCTTGCCTCAGTGCTCATGCACCAAGGTTTTTTGTGTTTTAGCTTGTTTTTGGTTTTTACTGGGCTCACCACAACGCAACCTAGACAGACCAACTTAGGGTAGCTGGTTCATGCCACTGGGGTGTCATACAGACAAGGCACACTGATGAGTCCTGGTAAGATGAAACATGTGTCTGTGTCTTCTATTGGCACCGTTTACAGACTGTGTGAGAGGCCTTTCAGCACCATGCATTTCTGCTTAAAGTTGAACCAGCATAATATTTTGTGGTGATTTGCATATACAGCCCATGATGCTTTGCTTGATAGGGGTATGTGTGATTTTGTATTTCTTTGAAACTTGGCTTCCCGGCCAATGCCCTTTGGGGTAACCCTTGCCTCAGTGCTTACGCATTAAGGTTCTTTGCATTTACATATACTGTATATTTGAAAGCTTTTTAACAATAGTGCAAGCCCCCTCCCTGTCTAGGGGTATCTGGATGGTAAATTGTGGGAGAGGGCAATGTACAACCTAAGCAACACAGTTCAGAGACAATAAAAATATGCCCATCACCTGGTTCTTCTGATGGCAGCAAGTTGGCTTTGCTTGTGGAAGAGCAGGAAAGTACAGTTATGCAAGAACTTACCGTAACAGTAGACCTTAGAGTATATCTTGCTCCAAAAATAAAAAATAGATATAGCAAAATGACTCTATGTATAAAGTCTCGAAGAGTTGGAATAGGCTCCCCCCCCAGGGACTCAAGCCTGTCATTAGCAGGATACAAGTCAGCAGTAAAAAAAGAGCTGCTTTTTAAATGTTTGTGTAACAGGTGAAATTTGTATTGAACATTTGATGAATGGATGTATTTATAAATGAAATGTTCGTATGTACTTAATTGTATGTTAATGTATCCTTATGGTATGTTTTGTGTATTATGTATATTTACATTGTGCAAATACAGGGATGCCTTGTAAATAGGGATTTTCGAATCCCTAATGGCATAATTTTCTGTATAAATAAAATTTTACCTACCTTTGAGAAAGGCTCTTGCAGTAGGTATTCACAGATAGGACTAAGCCACCAGGCGTCAGGACCACACGGAAAACTTCTAGCTAGCAGTCTCTGGTGGGGGACCACCCCCACGTCAGGTGACCGGCATCAGATGACGACGGTATAAAGGGGGTTGGTCCCCCACGCCCGCCTTCCAGTTCTTTCCTGCAAAAGACCAAAAGAGGCAAGATGAGAGAGAAGAGGGTGTGCCCCCATGGAAAGGAAGAAAAGAGACTTAGGGGGATGGAGGGCGGGAAGGTAATACCTACTGCAAGAGCCTCTCTCGAAGATCTACTGTTGCGGTAAGTTCTTACTTAACTGTACTATCTTAGTTCAAGAGGGATCTTGCAGTAGGTATTCACAGATAGGACTGAATCCCAAGCAGTCTGGAACAAGAGAAAAATGGGAGGAGGATTGTCATCCACAATATAACCTCAGGGCTGAGCAGGTCTCAAGAAAGGAGGCCCTGCAGAACAGCCAACCAAAGCCTGCTCTAACGGCGAGAGGCAATGTCCAAACTGTAGTGTTTCGTGAAGGTATGGACCAAAGTCCAGGTTGCGTCTGCGCAGATATCTGCCACGGACACATTCCTGAAACAAGCAGCAGAGGCAGCTACTCCCCTGGTGGAGTGACTGCTGACCTGACCTGGAAGGGTCTTGTTGTACTTGTCGTAACAGAAAGTGACACAATTGGCCAACCATTTGGAAAGGCATTGCTTGGAAACAGCATTGCCTTCCCTTTTGTGAGCAAAAGACACAAACAGCTCATCAGTTTTCCTAAGATCCTTATTCCAATTGGTGTAGTTTCTCAGGATTCTGTGAAAATCCAGAGTATGTAAGAGGTACTCCCCATGACTGGAGTGTTGCGTAAAGAGAAAGACGGTAACTCAATGGATTGATTCAGCATAGATTCAGCCACCACCTTAGGAAGAAATGTAGGGTTGGTGCATAGAGCCACATGTTCCTTATGGAAAATCAAATACAGGATTTTACACATCAAGGCTTGAAGCTCGGAAATGCGCCGAGCAGACATCATGGCCACTAGGAAGAGTGTCTTCCAAGAAAGGAACTTTAAGTCTGCTTCCGCTGCCAGTTCGAAAGGAGGTGGTGTGAGCTTCTCTAGGATAAAATTTAAGTCCCATGGAGGTGCAGGATTGCAGATGGGGGGTCTCAGGTGGAAAACCCCTTTAAGAAAAGTCTTAGAGACTTCCAACTGAGCAAAAGTCCTGTCTCCAAAGGGAATGTGGCAGGCTGAAATAGCTGCCATATGGACTTTTAAAGAGGAATGGCTGAGACCCAGGTCGAAGAGGTGACGCACTGGGCAAGAGAAAGGCTCTAAGTCTTTAGAATATGCCCAGATAGAAAATAGTTTCCACTTCATAGTGTAGGTGGACTTGATGGAAGGCTTCCTGGCCTCCACCAAAATGTCTGCTACTAAGGGTGAGACTCTGAAGCGGGCTTTGGCTACGTCTGCAGGAGCCATGCATGAAGATGAAGGGATTTGAGGCCTGGGTAAACAAGGGTCCCCTGGTCCTGGGTCAACAAGTGCTGCAACAGAGGAAGAGGAAGAGGAAGTACCTCTGAATACTGTTGCAGAAGAGAGAACCAAACTTGCCTGGGCCAGAAGAGGTGATGAGAATCATTCGAGCCCCTTCTGATCTGAGTTTGTTCAGGACACTTGGAATCAAAGAAATTGCAGGGGAAGGCATAAACTAATCTGTCCCTCCAACACAGAGAAAGAATGTCCCGCCAGAAAACGTCTTGTCCTGGAGCGAGCGAGCAAAAGGCAGGAAGTTTAATATTTTGGGGGAAGGGGAAGAGGTCTACCTGAGGTGTCCCCCACTGCCGAAAGATGTCGTTTATGACCTGTTGGTCTAACTCCCATTCGTGAGTCCTGGCTGGGGATCGACTGAGTTAGTCTGCCAGGGTGTTTTCCACTTCCAGAACGTGAACTGCAGTCAGGTGAAGGTCATGCTGGGCTGCCCAATACCAGACTCTCATTGCCTCCTGGCACAGGGGATAGGAATGTGTTCCTCCCTGTTTGTTGAGGTACCAGACTACACACACATGTTGTCTGATTGGAAGAGAAGCTGACCGGAAAGAATGAAGGGAAGAAGAGCCCGTAGGGCATATAGGATTTCCCTCAGTTCGAGCACATTTATGTGCAGTTTCTACTAGAACAAGGACCAGCTGCCCCGAGTCCTGTGAGACCCTAGGTGGGCACCCCAGCCCTCCCCTGATGCATCCATTGTCAATGTCTGGGAAGGAGGAGCAATGCAGAACGGAACTCCTAGACAGAGGTTTTCCTGAACCATCCACCAGTGCAAGTCCCTGATCATGGGATCCGACACTAGCACCTCTTGGTCTAAATCGTCCGTGGTTTGGTCCCATTGCGACCGAAGTGTCCATTGAGAGATCCTCATATGAAGCCGAGCAAACAAAACTGTCAGAATGGCAGCCACCATTAGCCTGAGGAGGCGGAGGACTGACCTGGCTCCAATCCGTCTGCGACCGGACAGAAGACGAGCCTGATTCTGAAGGGTCTCGACCCTGTCTGGAGGCAAAAAGGCTTTGCTTGTGGTTGTGTCCAGTATCGCTGCTATAAATTGGAGGCATTGGAAAGGGACCAAGTGGGACTTGACCTGGTTGATGGTAATACCCAGGCAGGTAAAAACCTGCAAGGTAAAGGAAAGGGAGTGCAGGAGTTCTTCTCTGGATGGGGCCGCCAGGAGCCAGTCGTTCAGGTATGGGAAGACCTGCATGCCCTGGGTACACAGGTGGGCCAGTACCACTGACAGACGTTTGGTAAATACTCGGGGAGCCGAGAAGAGACCAAATGGGAAGGCCTTGAACTGGCAGTGGTCCCCCTGAAAGTAAAAACAGAGGTATTTGCGATGGGAAGGGCATATGAGGATATGCAGGTAGGCAGCTTGCATATCCAGAGTACATAGCCACTGTCCCGGCTGGAGTAACTGTAGAAGGCTCTGCATGGAGAGCATTCTGAAGCATTTGTACTCCACGAACATGTTCAGGGAGCTGAGGTCTAGGACTGGCCTCAAGTCTCCCATTTTCTTTGGAACTAGAAAGAAATGGGAATAGTAACCTGTCCCCCAAAGATGAGTGGGGACTGGCTCTATTGCCGCCTTTAACAGAAGGAGAAAAGATTTCTTCTAGAACCAGAGGAAGATGTTGCAGGGAGTAAGACAACTGAGGGTGTGGTTTTCAAGGAGGTTTCTGTAGAAACTCTATTGAGTGTCCGGCAGAAATTAGCTGGAGCACCCAAACGTCCAATGTTATCCTCTCCCAACCTAGCACATGAGAGGAGAATCTCCCCTCTACCGGTTCCTCTGGAATGGCCGGAGGCAGAGGGAGAGGGAGAGGCAGGGAATCAGGAGGTGTGGGTCAGCGCAGCAGCTGAGGCTCCCGCAGACTTTTTGCTGGGAGGTGTCTTGGTTGCTGGAGGCGCGCTTTCCTTGATTGGGCTTTTGTTTTTGTTGGGTTTGATGATGAAAAGGATGTTGCTGCCCCTGAGGGAACCTGTAGAAAGTCTGGACCGACTTTAGTGCAGTGCTCTTCTTCAGCAGTTCGGTTATGATGTCCTTGACATCACCCCCGAACAACACCAAACCCCTGAAGGAAGCATCCTGTATAGTGGAGTGTACTTCAGGGACCAGTCCTGACACACGGAGCTAGGCATGATGCTATAGGCCTATAGCAAAAGCGAGCTCCTGCTTGCTATGTCCACCACGTTGTAGGTGGCACGAAGCATGTGCCTACAGGCTGAATGAGCAGAATGGACCAGGTCTCTCAGTTCCTGCTTAGTTTGTGAATCAGGCAGGAAGTCCAGCTTGGATTCCACCTGGCTAAGGATGGACTTCTGGAGTTCCCCCATGTGACCGATGTAGTTGAGGGCCCTGATGCCTAGGGTCGAAGAGTAGTAAATCTTCTTCCCGTACTGATCCAGAAGTTGGGATTCCTTGTCAGGCAGGGATGAGCACAGATGTTTGGGGTTGGTGGAGCAGCCGTGGGCTGCGCTGATCACAACCAAATTCACCTTGGGGTGAAGACTAAGGAAGTCTTTACCCTCCGAAGCCTAGTATAGCCTATCCACCTTCCTCGGAAGGGGGGCTAGCATGGATGGTTGTTTCCAGATAGTGAAAACAAGATCGACGTGAGGCTCTATCCAGGGTGGAATCAGTGTGGGAGCGGTCTCGGGCAGATCCAGATGAGCAGTGAGCTTCTTACACTGTGGGTCTGGCTCCACTGATTGCCACTGATGCGTCTCCTGGATCTTTCTCAAGAGCTCCAGAAAAGAAGGGTCCTCTGGAGGGGACTTCGGAGGGTTCCTCGGCCTTGGGCATTCTGGAGTATGGAGCTTAGAGTGGTCAGACTCAGAATCTGAGTCAGATGGCTCTGAGGTAAAGACAATGACTCCTCCCTGGGAGGAACAACCTCCTGAAGCTCCTGGGGGTGCGTATCCTCCCACCTGGGCAGAAAGGTTCTCCTCTGGCGTCAGGTAAGGGAGGAGTTTCCCCATCTCTGACGTGGGGGTCAGCTAAGCCTTGGCCTCAGCCCAGTAGGAGGCTAAGGTCAAGGCCAAGGTCTCCTTCAGATCTGCTGGTGGCTGTGGAGTGGGTGGCAGTGGCGGAGGGGGGCTTGGATACGGTTAGGGTGGGTACCCGTATTAAGAGTATCCGTGGCCCGAAGGCAGGAAGCCTGGCATTGGTACTGCGGCATCGGATACTGAGGAGCAGAGTACTGCAGCATCGGGTATGCGGTGTCGGGTACCCTGGCACCAGGGGCTCTGATGGGGCTCTGGCAAAGGCCCTGCTGACAGACCAGACGGAAGAGGCGTCAGTTCTGCAGGCGTCGGGCCCGGCATAGGGAGACCGCCAAATGGGTCCAGTGGTCCTGACAGAAGAGCAGGTCTTTTATCGAGCAACGGGATTCTGGAGGGAGTCATAAGGTCCAGCATTCGAGGGTCCGGCGTAGGAGGGGGACCCTGATGGCAGCGTTCCAAGGTCGTCGGTCTCAACCGGGGAAGGAGGGTTGAAATCCCCGGGTGTGAACTGAGGGGACGCGGGGACCTCAGTAGACAATGGGGTTATCTGTTGCGGAGAGCCTGTGGTGTCAGGCGTGACAATAGGGTCTGACTCAGGCAGGTTGATCAGGCGGTCGTCGGAGAAGCCGACGGCCGTCTTGTCAGCAGTGTCCAGGCAGACGTCAGAGGAGCCGGCGTTCAACTTATTGGACTCCCTGTCCGAGGAAGGCCGTGAAGGAGTGGCGGCCTTGTTGGAAGGGGGGTGGGCTGGGTGATCACCTGAAGAGGTGAGCGGCTTAGCAGCCCTGTCCAGGCAGGCATCAGTGGGACTGATGTCCGACTTACCGGACCTGCTCAGACCGGAAAGCCGTGGTGCAGGAACAGCCCTGATGGGAGTGGAGGCCTCCTTTGCCCCGGAGGCTTCCGAAGGACCCGAGCGCGAGCCCGAAGGGAGGGGAGACGCCTTCTTGGTAGCCACCAAGATGGCTGTCGAGGAGCGATCACCTGGAGAGGATGATACCTGTAAGGCCGCAACTCCAGCTGAAGTCGCAGCTGCTGTGGAAGACAAATCTGCTCCTGGTGCTTCTTTTTCCCACGCTTCTTTTTGTGGCCTTCGGGAGAGGTTGACGCCTGCCTAAGTTTCTCCTTCTCCATGGATGCCATTTTATTTTGGAGGAGATGGGCTTCCAGGGACTGCTGCCTTCGCTTGCGGGTAGGCGAGTTAAATTTCTGGCAGTGCTGGCACTTCTCCATGGGGTGGTCTGGGCCTAGGCAGAAGAAGCATAAGGAGTGGCCGTCCTTGTGTGGAAGCTGGGAACCACATGAGTCGCACTTGTTTTTATGTGATTTGGTGGGCGTTGGGGATGACATACACAGCAGATGGTATGAGAAAAACCAAAAAATTCAAGAAAAAAGGTCAAAAAAGTTGAAAACTTTACAACCGACGAAGGTACTGACGAGTGCTGTTCTACCGTGAGGTACTTTCATAAGCCAACAGTGGGAAAGAACTGGGGAGGCGGGCGTGGGGGACCGCCCCTTTATACCAACATCATCTGACAATGATCACCTGACGTGGGGGCGGTCCCCTGCCAGAGACTGCTTGCTAGAAGTTTTCCGTGGGGTCCTGATGCCTGGTGGCTTAGTCCTATCTGTGAATACCTACCGCAAGAGCCTTCTCAAAGTAAGATCACTTCTTAGATACAAATGATGTACTGCAGGGGCAAGGGTGGTTAGCAGGCACAAAACGCACAGCTGAAATTGATTAAATCCACTGTCCACTCCGGAATTAAAATGCAACAAACAGGTTTAATAAACAGGATTAATAATGAACCATTCCAAGGAGTGCAGGGGTAACACATACAGTGGGGGCATCCACAGGCAGACACCTTAGTTTTCCTTCAACAGTCTCTTTTGCCAACAGACTGAATTATTTCATGCAGTAATTCCCCCGAGCCGACAAAAAGCTACATTCCTGGAAGCAGCAATACAGCGGGTAGAAACAGACCATATCTAGAGGTAACTTGTACTTAGCAGCATTTCCATTCCAATTCCCTTCTTTCAATACAGATCCTTACACAGGCCTCTCTGGCTCACATTCCATTTCTCAATTCTCAAACACTATGCACTCACTAGGGACTATGACAGCACAAGACATTTCTACTGTCCCAATCCCATTTTCAAACTTGGCCTTCCATACACTTTCTCCATCGGAATGCAACTACAATCCTCGGAGCACCTTCTTCACTTTAAGGTCTAAAATCAGTCAAATTGGTTTTCCTTAGCAAGAATCGAACCATGGAAGACCATTCGGACACCCAGACAGTGAAGCCACATGCCTAGAATAGCTTCCCAGGGAATTCTGCATCCTGATCTGGAAACCAACAGCACCTCCACTCATGCAGTGATTCCAATTTCTGGACTGCCTTCACCCAGGGGAGTAACTGCTGTGCCACATGGAGCACCCGGACAGACTGCCATCCCACCAGGGTCTCAACCAACCATTCCCTACATGGATCTTTCCCTGCTTCCACAGGCTGCCCAGTTTAGGAGTCCCAACTCTTCGGTGGCCAACAGCCAGGGAAAAAGGGGTAGTGCTGCCACCACTACACTCTCAACAGTCCAGGTTGCCACCACTGGACCGCACTCCAAGCCTAATTTACCATTGCAGGCCCACCCACAGGACACACTCTGACTCCACGATCTGCACTTGCCCACGAGCAAGACAACTTAAATTAAAAGGGCCCCATCAGTGCTTACCCAACCAAGGTGCCAAAGTTCACTTGGCGGGCCTCCATACTTCGTTTCTCTACCCAGGCTTCGGCTCCCAAATGCACCAACAGGCCCCGAACCTTCAGCTCCAACTTCTCCCTCTTCACTTTCATGACCCAAACCGCTGTACTTCTCACATGCAGATCTTCGAAGGAGGAGGGCAGGGGTGGTAAGTGGCCCACCCCATGCCCGGCCCTGCCACAGTCCTCCAGCCGAACTTGAGGGGCCAAGCCTCTGGACTCTTCTCTCCCTAGGCTTCTCTCTTCTCTCTCCCCCCTTGGCACCAAAACCCTTCTCCCTATATACCCTGAGGATAGGGCCCCCTGTGACCAGCAAAGAGGCTTGACATCCCAAACAGAGTGGCACCAAGCTCTCTCTTTTCCTAGCTACACCTAGCAACCAGAATTAACTAGTAAGCGCCCAGAGGGTGTTTACACTAGCACTGAACACATTCCAGAGCAAGCAAAGGATATTTCTGCAGGTCACTGGTTAAATACCTTTTACTGAGTAACCAGAACACAACAATTATTTATTTTTGGAGACTTAAAGTTGCAATCTCCCCAGTACAATACAGAAACAGTCATGTAGATAATGTCTAGACAGTGGGCTATCTATTAATTAACTGGAACAAACACCCACTATCTGATGAAGCAGCTCCATAGTGCATGGAGCCCTGGATCACACAGTTAATACACCCTGCTAGCAGCGCTGTTCAAACCAGCCCGGGGAAAAAAGTACAGTCGATCACATTCTAAGACACCATTTAAACCCAAGCAGTAACTCAGGCCCCTAGGTAAAACAAGCCACCCAAACTCCTCGAGGTAGCTTGAGTGTCTTTAACACAGTAAGGAAGTGAGAAAGTGAAAACAGTGTTAAATATATTTGGAATTTCTCTTTTGCCCTTCATCATCATTGGATATAAACAATAAGCAAAAAAAAAAAAAAAAATCTGTCCCTTCAAGACAGTCTCCCTCTCTCTCTCTCTCTCTCACTCCATCCAGAGCCAGTACTCACAGTACTTATTCAAATGGCTGGATCCTCCAACCCCACTTCAGATTCAGCTGGATCGTCTGGTGCTGCCAATGTCGCCTCCAGACTCTTCAACCACTTGACAGCATCTTTAGGGTAGTTGAAAAGATAGACATGGTCCAATTGTACAATGCAGAGATGCGCTGGCTTTAGTAAGGCACGTGGAATGTTCTTCTCCCGAAACTTAGTCTGGACACCATCAAATTGTTCACGCCGTTCTCTGGTGGTTTATTCAAGGTCTGGAAGATTTTAACAGCCAAGCCACCCACCACGAAGGATCACTTGAGCCTCACTACCTACATGACCCTGTCTCTGGCCCTCATTCCTGCCATTGTTACCAGCATGGTTCTAGGACCCTCTGTCAAAGATGCAGCTCTCCTCTGGGTGATATAAGATGCCCACTCAGTACTGAGCAGCTCTTTACCCATGTCGTAATCCCATGATCTCAGTCATTCCTGTATAGGTATGGCAAGTCCCCTTCCATCCCTTTGGGTAAACCCATCACAGGTATGTTCACTGCTCTTGCTTGATTTTCCATGTTTTCTAGGCAGATCTAGGGATACTTGTTTTCTTTCACTAGCTGCATCAATGCTTGTAAGACTTTCCCAGAAGCAGCTGTCGCCTCTGCCATTGCTTCAGCCTTCTCTTTTACTTTTTGTTCTGCCGCTGTAAGCCTCCCAGCACGTAAGTCCATGTTTTATCCATGGCAGTGACTGCTCTGCACACAGTGTTGGATACGCCCATGGGACATTTCCATCATAATGCCTCCCAATTTTGCAGGGCCTCCATCTCTGCCAAGCACCTCAGCCTTCGCCCACTTGCTGCTTCATTTTTAGTGGATTCCCCTGCTGCAGCTGCTCTTTGAGGTTTCGCCATCATGCCACAGTCTGTTTCCGTCCCTCTTAAGGCAAAATAGATCTATTTTGTGGAGCTTTATATGGTATTTTAAAGTGTTCAAATAACTGAAATCAGGAGCTCGGAGAAACAGCATCTTTTCTCCTCAAGTGTTAAGCAACGCCTCTACCTGTGCACTGGTTTTAAAGTTGTATCTTTAAAGAGAACCTACATAATTAAAACTGGAGATAAAAGACAGCCAACTGGTGAAGAGGGCTGAAGTGCTGGTGCCTTACCTTTTCCCATGCTGGTGACCCAGGTTCGGCAACGAGTCTCGGTCTGGGTGTGAGGAAATCGAGATGAGGAAGGGCGAGCAGCTGGACTGAGCAGCCACTTGGCAGTTCTCCTCTCCTGAGGAGGGATGTGGGTTTCCTTGGCTTTTGGCTGCCACCAGGTGGAGGTTTGGTGGTAGTGCCAAGCCACAGAAAGACCAGGCGCTAGGCCAGGTGGGAGGAAGAGACCATCACCGCAGCCTCGGAGCGCATGCGCACCTCCAACCACATGCATGTCCATGTACCAGGATCTCAGGATAAAGGGGAGAAAATGGAGCAGTGAAGCAGGCAGGTACGAATGAAGCCCTAAGCACAGGTGGAACAGAGTTCCTCTCATGAGAGGAACGAAGCCTTGCCTTCCCAGTGGCCCCAATGGGAAAAACACCTTACATGGCCAAAAATAAAAAAATCTGGAGGCAGTTTGTCTAAAATAAATTGTACCACCACAACATAAGGAACTTGCTCACAAGCACTGACAGCAAATGCCAGTAGGGTTTCCATCATTTGAGATCAGTGCAAAAACACAGCAAAGATTACACTGCGCTCAATTTAAACTAAACTGATGGGAAAAAGAAAATTATAACATTATGCAAACATGTAGAAATTGCACTACAAGTAAGTGAACAGGGCTGAGGCACTAAAAGTGGACACATGACAGAGTCTCAAGCACAGACATAAATTTAGTTTAAAATTTCCAGATCAGGTTTAGTTCTCTCCCCCCCCCCCCCCAATTATAAAAACAAAACAGGGCACTACACTGGTGCGATCACACCAACACACAGAGGCATCACCTTCTGTTGTATGCCACTATCTCATTTTTTTTTTATTTAATTAAAAATAAAAGCTTTTGAGGTTTTCATTTTAAAGACATCATTCAGTCCTGTGTTTACGGCAGCCTCTGTGCTCTTTTTTCTTGTTACAGAGGGCTACAATCGGACTGGGGCTGCAGGGGGCTGTAATAGGGGTACCTTTAAATAATTATAAAGCTCTTGTAGAAACTGTATTCAGCAAAAAAAGACTGTACAAAATCCCATTCAAAATGTCCCAATCTTTAATGCAGATAAGAGCAGGAGTCAACAAAAAGCAGTCTTGCTGAATCTGCCAGTTCACAGCTGTGCGATACAGAGCCGAGGTGGTGACAAAGACGAGGATGAAAGTCTTGCATGAGTGAAAAGATATGCTGAAATTGCCACAAGAAACAAGATGAAAAAAGAAAAAAAAACACTGATACCAAGCTAAAGAAAAAGAGATTTGTCCCAGCACACAATGCAGCTAAACAGTCCCCTTTTTTCCCCCAAGAGGCCTCTGTGTAGTGTAAAGGACCATTTTTCCACTGGACAATAACCGGGGTCACTTCTCTTTCACTGCTGCTTTCCACTTGGCTTGACGATTCATAAAAAGACTCTCATTCATTGTTAGGGAAGGGAAGGCTGAATAGCGTGTCTCTAAACATTAATTATCTGTCTCCTAATTACACGTCCACATACCGGCATCTACATGGGAACATTGCAGCACACTAATCAGCATGCAGAAGAATTAACACCACATAGATGCAGCAGGAAAGAATACCCATAGTGGGGGTTGGTGGGGGGGACACTACTGAGATATTAAAGCATCCTGATAGGAGGGGTCAGGCAGGCTAATCTGAAACTTGTCGCTGGACCGTTACACTTCTCTTATTCCTATGGCATCCCAAGCCTCAGCCAGAACTTTGGCCATCTCTCCGGGCTACAGTCTCTCCATGGGGCTTCCCACAAACTAGCTCTGCAACCTGAGAATCCAGCTGAGCCCCTCTGTTGTCTGGGAGGTTAACTACTAGCATCCTTGTGAGTGGAGGAAAAAAACTACCTTTAAAGGGACACTGTCAACCCCCCTTAGGTCTCAGAGTGTGCCTAGTTTAAACAAGCATTTGTCAATGCCGAATGTTTGCTTGCTGGCATTGGTAGTGTAGGAGTTAAGAGAGCTGCATAATAGGAATGGCAGTGAAGTACTGAACTAAAGCTAACCCCACCACCACCCTGCAGAGACTGACAGTGTGCCTTTGGGGTGTCAGGCATAACGGCCACGCCATTTCACCATGCCCTACCCTACAGACACCGACAAGTGTCACGGTGTGCCTTGGGGTCTTTGGGCCTTATGCTCACCCCATTCCATAAGGAAATATGGTGGGATGGGTGCAGTACAAGAGAATGGGGCGAACTTTGGGGCCGAAGAGTCCAAGGCACTCCTCAATGCCTGTCACTGGCTGCAGGGTGTGGATGGGGGTGGAATGGTATGAGCATTACAGGTGACAATCCCAAGTCACACCCCTGATGCCTGTCAGTCTCTACAGGGTGGGGGGTTATGGCCGGAAACCCTAACGCCCCAGGTGTTCATTGGTATTTTCACTCCAAATTTCCAACATGGGTTTTTTGTGACCCCCCACCTCATGAACAGTGGCAATATCAGTTTGTTAGCTGTAAGCTGATTTTGCATAGTGACTTTGCCATTTGGTACCACAGGTGCGAAAACACATTTCGAACAGGATGTGAAAAACGACAGCTGTACTGTTCATGAGGAGGTGTAAAAAGCAATGTTGAAAATCTGGAGTGAAAATATAAAAAAACTGGTGAAGTCACGAGCGTGCATAGAAACTGTAATTAGTTTGGGGACTGTTCACAGCAGATTGTCAACAAAGGCATTTTGGGACCTCCGCTCATGAACAGTGTCACTGTAATTTTCTTAATCTGTTCCAAACACTGATTTCCCACAGTGACCACGCATTTCTGTGCCGGAAGTGCGAAAACACATTTCGGCCAGGGTGAGAAAAATGACAGCTGTACTGTTCATAAGGACGTGTGGAAAATTGCCACTGTAGAAAATCTGGAATGAAAATATCACAAATTTGTGAACTTACGAGGGTGTGTGGAAGCTGTGCAATGCATGCTCGTAACACAGTCATTTTATGGACATTTGTCACCAAATTTTCTACATAGCCATTTTAAGACCTCTACTCATGAACAGTGTCACTGTGATTTTCTTAATCTGTCCGGAACATTGATTTCACACACCGACCGCGCCACTGTGCACTACATGTGCAAAAACACATTTTGGGCGAGATGTGAAAAATGACAAGCTATACTGCTCATAAGGTGTGGTAAAATGGCAATGTTGCAAATCTGGAGTGAAAATATTAAAAATGTGTGACGTTACGAGCGTGCGTAGGAACTGTGCAATGCATGCTCATGAAACAGTCATTTTGGGGAATTTTTTCACCAAATTTTCAACATAGGGTTTTGGGGGGCCTACCTCATGAACTGTGACACCGTTGTTTCATTACTCGGTCCTGAAAGGTGGTTCCGCACAGTGACACCAAAATCACCTTCGGGACCGAATAACAAAATGACAGTGACTAGGTTCGCGGTGGGGCCCCAAGACTGTTGGTGAGTAATAATCCCAAAATATTTCCTGAATCTCAAACACCAAAGTTGAAAAAACCCATTTATGCCATTATACAGCTTACGGCATTTCTTCAGTTCGCGGTTGGCTTTGAAGAGTGCAGGCGTGTTCCCAGTCCACGAAGATCGTGCTGGGTTCCAGAGATGAGTATAGGGTGTGGGGAGGTGGGTGTGCAGAGGGTGGGTGCGGGTTGGGGAGGGGCAAGACAGTCATCAAGGGACTTTTTTTGTTTGTTTTTTACAGGTGTCTTTTTTTTTTTTTAATAGAAGACAATGTAGGACTTTGCCACGCTGGTGTGGGCTCAGCGTGGCACCTGGAAATCTGTTTTGGGGGCAGCGGAGCTGACAGGATTGAGCACCCCGTCGGCCATGGGATGCTCTGGGAAGTAATGAAATCACGCTGGGGTGGGCTCCCAGCGTGCTAGTAGGTGTTCGGGGCGGGAGGCAGGAAGAACTGTCTATGACAGTTCAGATGCAGTGTGACGTGCAGGCAATTGCATACTGCTGACGGCAGTATGCAAATTGTCTACACGTTACCACCACTGATTGCAGCAGTTTTTTACTTTCAGCTGTACGCCACTGCATCTGAACTGCTGTCATAGACAGCTCCAACATGTACTGGTGCAGTGAGACAGCGCCTGCAAAAGGGAGCAGGGTATTGGAAGCTGAGTGGCACACCTACGGAAATTCATATGGTGGCACTATGATTCTTGCATGTGCGTGCAAGCAAACATAAAAACACATTTTATGATTGCCAACATTCTGTACGGATTGTTGATGTAGCCGGTAGTTTGATTATGACTCTTTTTCTTAGAAAAAGTGAAAAACAGACTGCCTTCCATACTAGTGGTACCACACAAACACAGGTTTGTTTACATTCCTTGACAGCTCCAACTGCATCTTTCCGGGACCTGGGAACACCCGCAGCATAATCTATCCACTAGTGATGCAGTGGGAGTTTAGGAGGCTACTGCCTCATGAGTGACTGCACTATTTCTATGTTTCTCATGCTCAGGAAGTATGCAGTAAGAACACATCCAGGATTGTAAACAAAAACAAAGTTGTTTACAAATATACACTGCCATGCATTTCGGTTCTACTAAACAAGGAGATGGACAAAACAAACAGCAACATCAGTGAATTTTAGAGAAGGTAAACCATCGTAAAATCTGAGTTTTTAACTAGAAATGATATGATGATAAACAGGTTAACAGTGTCCCTTTAATCATATTCCTATTGATTTTTGCAGGAGTGTTTTGCATAAGCAAAACATGAAATGTTATGTTAAATAGTATTCAGAATTACCCCCAAGCTTTTAAAATATTCAACTCCATCTTGTTGTCCCATCCTATACTGGTATGCACATCGTTTCATTTGGTGCCTCCGCTGACACCTGTTGTGCCTTCATGTTATAATATTATATGGTCACCCCTTGTTGTGCAAGGAATTCAGCTCAAAATCCTTGTTGTGCATGTTCAAAATGGTTATGCATATCCTACAGTCTTGTTGTGCACGTTGCAAATAAAATCGAAGCTATGGTATCCGTTTGCGCTGTGTGTTAACTCCAACAGGTGGCAACGCAACAGTAAGAACATTTCCTTCAGTATGATCAACTTGCATACTATGAAAAATAGAATTTGGACAATCATATACAGCTTGGTATGTGTTTCTATCTCGAGGTTGAAAAAACATCATGGACCTCTCGAGCTTCCCTCTTGAAGTCCCTGTGATGTTTTCTCAGCCTCTCGATGAAAACACAGCCTTGTTGTGTATGGCTGTCTATACACGCTCTATCTAATCTGCCCACTCATTACAGAGGTACAGCCCCAGCATTTCCCCTTGCATTTTCTTTCTTGTTTTTTTTCCTTATAATTAGTTGTTTGTTTCTTTAAAAATCTTCTTTTCTTCCATTGTTTTAAGTTATAGTGTTGTGGGTAGTAGACGACAAACCTGCCCAAACCCTGATCCTTTTCCCTATCTAAAATTTAATTTCTAATTACTGCTGATAAATTATCTGGTTCTTTTTTCCACCAACAATGTTCAACAACTGCGCAGATATTAAGTGCTGTAGGTTCCCACACTGCCTTCTCCACCCCTCCTACTCGGACCCTGGGTGTCTCGTGACAGCCTCACCATTATTTTGGCCATCCTGTCTTTCAAGCTGCTACTGCGTGTTGTGCCACAGACATGCTTGCGCCTCCTGCTCAGTCTCTTACTCCTGCCACTCCAGCTCCCTCAATGCTACAGTCCTCAACCACCAGCTCCCTCCTGGCTATTATGCCTCCTCATCATCTTGCTCAGCCGCTCGCTCCCAATGCTCTGACTCCAGCCTAAGGCAGTGCTCACGTGACACAGCAGCTCACATACTGTGGCACCCTAGTGGCAAGATGAAGAAAGGCAGGCAACTGAGGCAAGAAAAAAAAGTACATTTACTGGTTGTCTGTGGGACTCCAACAGGGTAGTTGGTGCTTGTCACGGCCAGTAAACTGATAGGCCGGGACACTGGGCTATGGGATTTGTCAGCCCCTGAAAGGCACCTTATTCTGCTGCCACAGCAACCCTCTGCTATGACTCAGGGAGCTTGATCCCTTGCGGGGGGGGGGCAGTTGCATGCATGTGAGTCTGTAATGGTTTGCATGCGGTGCCCCGGGAGATGGGATGGAAGGGTCAGAGTTCAATCCCGAAGGAAAATGGCAGCTGCCAGGACGATGACACATGAAGCTAAATGTTTCAAATTTGTCCTTTTATTGCCACATATCACAGGACAGAGGACCAGAATGAGCAAGCCCAGCACTTCCGAGTCTCTGCAACTTTTCCTCAAGGGGCAATAAAGGGGCACAGTGGAAGCATCTGACTTTGTGTTTTATTATTTGTTAGCCATATAAGTGCACGGACTTCAGTTTTGCTTGGCAGTCACATTGGTGGTTTTCTTTAGCAGCACCAGGTCTGGTATTCAGTTGCACAACCTTCACCAGTGTGTATTTGAGTGCCAGGATGGTGACACCTGCACCACAGGATGCTGTGATCCTGCCTGATCCCCATGCCAGATCCTGACCCAGGGGAGGGGTGTCCATGACAGCCGTACAATGGGTATAAAGCCATGGAGGAGCCATGGAACTGGGTAAGGATTGTAGGGGTTCACAGGTAGATGGACATGATTGAGGGGAAGGGGCCTGCCAGAGAATGAAAACCTACTTAACATAAATAATCTTCTTGGCCTAACTCCCTTTTCTTCTCAGTGTGGGATAAATATGCCAAGCTTCATACATCTCGAGTTAGAGGTTCCCATCTCCCCTGGGTAACCACAGAACTCATTTTCTGCCTGCCATCCAGAGACTTTGCCTGGTATTTATAGACGGCCACACCTTCTAAAGTACAAAAGGCTCCAAAATGCTTGCACACGTGCCATCTGACAGGCCAGAGCCAACTGCTTCTCCGCAAACTTCCAGAAAGTTTAAACTCCCTTTCTAAACTGTGGGAAAGTTGTTCATGCCCTCTTTAACCCCACCCCCAAGTCGCCCGTCCCATCTGCGTTTTTTTGTTTTGTTTAATATTCGCTGTTTCTGTGCCCCCTTACCCAAGTCATCTTCTATCTCTCCCCCCTCCCAATCCCCAGCACCATCACCCACTTTCTCTGGGACTTATCACTTTCCATCGAAGTACCCCTGTGGCATACCCCCCATGACGGGACTCTTCCATCAGGGTTCAGGAGGGGCTATGGACCCCTCAAAGCAACTCAAGTCAGCAATTTCCAGAGTGCCACCACACGCAGCAGTTCAGGGCCTGCAAGAGGAGTGGTAGTTCATCCTGCCTGGCTGGGGTCATGTTTCTTGTTTTCCCCAGCCCCTGAGACACAGACATGCAAGGGGAGCCAAGGGGGGAGTGTGCACACACTAAGTGTGCATGCACTTCTAGTTCCTAGTCTACAACCCTGTTCCCTCCCCAGCGCCCACAGCTGCACTGCCACCTGTGGTCACCCAGGTGGCAGTACTGCAGTGAGGACGGCAATCCTCCCTACCTGGAGGAGGAGCGCATTCCCTGGGCTACTCAATCCTCCTCCCCCGGCCAGTCCCCAGTGACACTGGTTCACTCCCAAACCCAAGTCACTGGCGTCGCAAGCAGTAGCGGCCCCTTCCTCTCCTCCCCTCTGCAAGGAGCTTCCACCTTCAACCACTTTTTTTCTACCTGTGCTTCTCCCGCCTGTCTCCCTTCACTCCTTCCTCCCCAAACTTTGGTTTTATTTCTGTCCTACCACTATCTCAGCTACCCTCATCACCCTGCTTTCCTTAAACCCCTTCGAGGGCACAAGCCCAGATGGGCTTGGCCCTAAACTCCTCTAACTCTCTCTCTGCTCCTGCTTCCCCCTAACTGACATTTTGCCTCTCATTCTGCCTAGACACAGCTCCTCAGCATGGAAAGTGGCTAAGGTCATCACCCTCCAAAAGAGAGGTGTCACTGCCCTCCCAGAAAACTACCATCCTATCTCCCTCTTCACTATCCTTGCAAAACTCCAAGAACATCTTTTTTGTTGTTGTTTTTTAATTCTTTAGTAACTGGGTAAGGCCCACTAGGCACCAATGCCTATTTTCAGAAATGACCCGGGAGCACTGGGGAAGTTATGTGACTTGCTCAGAGTCACACAGTATGGAAGTGGAGGTTGTGGAAATCAAACCAAGTTCTGCTAGCTGTACCAAGCTCATTCACAGATTGTTACTCGAAGCTATACTGCCAGCCCAGTCTCTCAGCTCTCTTTGATCCTCGACTCCTCCACTTTCCTCAACCCCTTCCAGTCTAATTTTCATACTTCCCACTGCACCACCACCTCCACTCTTCGTCTCACCGACTCTGTCCTTAAAGGGATGGACCGAGGCCACATCACTGCTGCCATATTTATTAACCTGCCAAAGGCATCTGACATGGTCTCCAACTGTCTTCTACTGTTCAAACTTTCCAATGCCTGCCTAAGTGCCCCAAGAATCAGCTGGTTCCATTCTTACATACATGGTAGGTCAGAGGCCGAGAAGCCCCCCCTCACCAATCGAGTCCTGGGTACCGCAGGGCTCAGTTCCTGCCCTTATCCTCTTCTTGATATTCCAAATTAAAAGAGTAGGTACCTGACCTTTGAGGAGATCACCTTGCTGTTGATGGCCTCGCTCAGGCACAACTCTGCCTATTTATGAAACCAAGACTCCCCTTTCAAATCATAGGAAGAAGAAAAAGTGAGTAAAAAAAACTATAACAACTTTAAAATGCATTACAGGCTCCTTTGAGCAGTATTGGGGAGATGCACAGTATACTGTTTGTTTCTGATATTGCCATTTTGTTATTAATTGCCAAATGATTAGGGAAGGTGTGGCCATCTCCTATTAAGCACGCTGCCCGCTGGCCACCTATGAGCCCATTATGTGCCAGCGCTGACTAATGCCAGTTTTCTTTTGAAAATATTTTATTTATACTTAATTCAGGATTTTATACATAACACATTTCATACATCAACTACACAGTAAAAATAAGTGAGAATAAACATATTTTAATAGCCCTGTAAAATCCAACACTCCCCTCTTACCCATGCTCTAAATATCTAGGAAGAGATGAAAAATCAGTGGAGACTAAATAAGAACATTGTGATGGAAACTGCCTCTTGGCCCCCTTGCTTACAGGGCAGTTCCTCTGTCAGGGACTTTTAATACTTTGCCACCACCTGATATTTACCAGGAAACAGGAAACCTGTCTTTGACTCCTGCTCAAGGTCAGGGTGGTCACCACAATTGCTACTGGTAGAGTGCCCTTCGGAGATGGACTGCAAACACAGCCCCTCAGAAATAGTAAAATTACCTTTTTAAATAGAACAAGCAGTCGCTGATTCTATAAAAAATGGATTCTTTACTAAAACAAGTAGTTACAAACAGGATATATTTACAGTAAAACAAAAGGATTACCAATTTACTGAGAAACAGAAAATAAAGCAAGTTACACAGACAGTTGATGTATAGAAAAAATCTGGGCTTTCATCACCTAAACTCTATACCTGCCCACTAGCTACAGAGACACTGTCCCTAACTGTGCTGTCTTACCCCTCAGCTAGCCCTCAGCAGGGCCCCCTTGCCTTCTGATGTTGAGTGTTCCAGACAGAACAAGGGCCTGGCCCACTCCCTGGCTTATACCCTTTGGAGAAGGGGAGTGACTTCACCCTTTTGAATGACAGTCCCCCCCCCCCTCCACCAAATATGTGTGTGGATGACATCTGAGCCAACAGGCCTTCTTCACACCTAGACATCTTCTGTCCAGTTTTACAATTTTATTTTACAGGATGTTGTTTACACCTAAGTCGCCTCTATCCAGCTTTGCAATCTTGTTTTCCAGGATGTCTGAGGTGCTTGAAATCATACCCTCCCATCTGCCAGGACGTGCAGCTTAGATGAGCACATGAGAAAGCCATACACTGAGCAGTTAACCAGTATTTCCCACAAGACCTGCCTAGACATGTGCCTTGGAGGCCATGTGTTCATTTATTTTCAAATAACAGAACCTAGAAATGGAAAATATCTACACTAAAAAAAAAAGAACAGATCAATTTGGTCATATGCCCATCACAAACACATGCAACTAGTCAAATACAAATTAAATACAAATTAGTGGGGGAATAATGCATTAATTCCTTCTAGGATATACCCATAATCAAGACCATTGATTTATACTGATTAAAGTAATGAAACTCCTTGAAATTCCAGGAATTGCACCGGTGATTATAAGTCTAATTTCCAGATTTTACCATGATGCTACAGCCATTATTTTAGGATGTGTCTAAATAATCAGAACAAAGAAGAAGACTTAATATACAGAGCCTTAAATGAAGCAAATTAAAAACAGAACAATAGAACAGAGAGCAATTTCAAGAAAAATACAAGTTCTGTAGATTTATTGATCTGGTATAAAATGCCAAATTCTGTGAAATTCTCTGTCTTTACTGCTGTGCAGGCAGTCCAAATTCCAGAATTTTACATAGTTTTTCAGTAAAAAACAATTACTGGCCTTGTCCATAATATCTTCCACTTCTTCAATATTATGCCACAAAATATTAATGTTTCATTTAAAATATGCCCCCAATTCTGTGCAATAGTTTGAGGGCGATCCTGGCTGTTCTAAAAGAAGGAAAAAATGTATACACCCCTGCCCCCCCCCGAGCAAGATGAAAGTAGCCTTGAGGGAATGCCCAGGCGGACAGAATAGGAGGGGTAAGAGGCCTCCTCTGAAAGCCGTGGGAGCTGGGCAAGTGCAAAAAACAAAAAAACCTGCAAGCCATTTCTCCAACATCCAACAGTAGCATCTCGACCGCAGAGAGTAGTTGGTCCGGGAAGTTGGCAGGTGTTAGGAGGGGCAAATTAGGTCCCCATAACTCGGTGCTCTCCAACATATCACCTCCACAAACCATATAAAAAACTACAAACAGGTATCTGCCTCTATCTCCGAAATCAAACAGAGGGACAGAGAACACTGCAGCACAAGAGCTAGCACAACAAAACTCACCCAAAACAGGAATCAAAACAAAAAAAAGCAAACAGGAAATCCAAAACACTTCTGATCATAGGAGACTCCATCATTTGGGGAGTTGATACCTACCTCCAGCCAGGGGTAATGGTCAGATGTCTCCCAGATACATCAGCATGGACAGACATTGACTACATTGCTAAAACTGTACAGGAAGCAGGAGAAAACATCGACGTCCTGGTACACAGAGACTAACGATCTCGCCAGCCGGTCAGTTGTGGAGACCAAGGAACACCCGACCAGGCTGGGTGACAAACTATCATCCATTTCATCCGGCATCTCCTTCTCTGAGATCCTGCCAGTTTGGGGGGCAGATGGACAGAAGGTCAGAGAAAGGGAGATAGGGGAGCTAAACATGTGGCTCAAGGGCTGGTGCCAGAAAAAAGGACACACATTTGTAGGTAACTGGCAACAGTTTTGGGGGCGAAAGTTCTTTGAATTTGATGGACTGGATCTGACTAAGGAGGGAGTCAGTGGGGTGCAGCACCTGATACGTCGAAATGGCAGAACACCCCTCACCCCTCAGCTAGTGATCAAACAGTAGTTCAGCATGTTTGTAGTTCATTTGCATCACCAGGTAAGGAAAAAGGTCCGGCTCCCCATACAACTCACAGGGGAAACACCAGACCTCACCCAGCAACCAACACACCAAAATCTAGCCAGTGGAAAATCATGTACACAAATGCTCACAGTCTGGGAAACAAGATCCCAGATCTGCAGGCAATAATGACAGAGGCTAAACTGGACATAGTAGCCATTAGAGAGACATGGTTTACCAGTAACCACACTTGGGAGACTTAAGTACCCGGCTGTGTACTGTTCAGAAGAGACCGAGGTGCAAAAAGTGGGGGGTGGAGGGGTGGAGTGGCCCTTTATGTCAATGAAAATATCAATGCTACAAATATTCAGAATACACATAAGGAACCAGAAGAACTGTGGGTCACCCTGGAAACAGGAAATTGGACAGCCATACAAACTGGGGTTGTTTACAGGCCTCCAGACCAGGGGAAGGACACAGACACATTACTGTTAGAAGATATACAAAGCATGACAGCTAAGGGGGAGGTTCTGATAATGGGAGACTTCAACATGCCAGATACAGATTGGTCAATACCAGCAGGAACATCTGCCAGAACTAGACACATAGTGGATTCCCTGCAGGAGGAGGGCCTCAAACAACTGGTACAACAACCCACAAGAGACAGGGCTTTCCTAGATCTAGTACTGACTAACAGGGGAAAGGATCACAGATTTCCAGGTAGAAGGTCACCTGGGGGCCAGTGACCATTACATGGTGTGGTTCAATTTGGCCACTAGAACTAAATCATCCCATTCCAAGCCAAAAGTATGGGACTTCAGAGGAGCTGACTTTGATAAGATGGCCAACAGAGTTAAGCTAGCCCTGGCAAGAAGAAATATAGGTGAGGGGGTACAGGCAAAGTGGGCAAGCATTAAGGATGCAATACTTGAAGCAACATCCCATTGTGTTACAGAGCAAAGGAAGTGCAAAAGAAGAAGGAAACCACTTTGGTTCTCAAATAGAGTAGAAGAAAAGGGCAGAGTAAAAAGTCTGGCCTTCAGGAAATATAAGGGAACACAGCAGAATGAAGATGGGAAGGCATACCAAACTTCCCTAAGGGTAGCAGGAAAGGCAGTAAGGCAGGCAAAGGCCCAAACCGAGGAAACACTAGCATGAACAGTAAAAGAACGTGACAAGACTTTCTATAGATACATTAGTGAAAGGAGAAAGTTCAGAGGGGGTATTGCTAAGATCAAAGGGGATAAGGGGGCATGTGAGGAGGAGGACCATGTAAAAGCATCTATCCTAAATAGATACTTCTGCTCAGTATTTACTGAGGAGAAGGTGGAGGCAGGGCCCACAGTCAGCACCATGGACACAGGGGAGGAGGTACCTAGTCCCTCCACAAAGAAAGAGTCCTACAAGAGCTCGATAAGCTAGGGTGGAAAAGGCAATGGGACCTGATTGCATACATCCCAGGGTACTAAAGGAGCTAAGGGTGGAACTAGCAGAGCCATTATCAGAACTGTTTAGTGAGTCTCTGAGCACAGGAGAGGACCCAGAAGACTGGAGAAGGGCTCATGTGATCCCGCTCCACAAGAGTGATAGCAGGGAGGAGGCAGGGAACTACAGACCAGTCAGTCTTACCTCAGTAGTGGGCAAGATTATGGAGGCACTCCTTAAGGAAAGGATAGTACAACACCCGGAATCCATAGGAGCACAGGATCCAAGACAACATGGGTTTACAACAGGAAGGTCCTGTCAAACTAATCTCATAGATTTCTTTGACTGGGTAGCCAGAGTGGTGGACCAAGGGGGAGCAGCTGATGTCACCTACCCTGACTTCAGCAAAGCTTTCAATATTGTTCCACATAGAAGGTTGATTAATAATCTGGGTAGGCTTGGGGTGGGTCAGAAGTTGGTCAACTGGGTGACAAACTGGTTGACGGGCAGAAAACAGAGAATGGTGGTAAATGGTATACAGTCAGAAGAGATGCAAGTCACAAGTGGGGTACCTCAGGGGTCAGTCCTGGGGCCAGTCCTCTTCAATATCTTCATCAGTGATGGTAAGGTTTGTCTGTTTGCAGATGACACCAAGATCTGCAACAAAGCAGATGATCCAGATGGGGTGGGCAGAATGAGAAGAGATCTGGATAAACTGGCAAAATGGTCGGAAGAGTGGCAACTGGGGTTTAATACAAAGAAGTGCAAGATCATGCACATAGGGAAGAGAAACCCTGAAGCCACCTATAGGTTTGGAGGGGAGTTGCTAGCAGTCACAAGGGAAGAAAGAGACTTGGGCATCATCATCACAGATGACCTGAAATCATCCACGCAGACCACTAAAGCAGTAGGTAAGGCTAGGGGGATGTTGGGGTGTATTAGTAGGGGTATCACAAGTTATAAGAGGGATGTAATAATCCCTCTTTACAAGACACTTGTTAGGCCCCATCTGGAGTACTGCATAAAGTACTGGAGGCCACACTTTCACAAGGCCATTAACCAAACTGAGGCAATCCAGACAAGGGCAACCAAAATGGTGCAGGGACTGCATCAGAAAACATATGAGGACAGATTAACGAAGCTCAATATATATACCCTAGAGCAAAGGAAGGAGAGAGGTGATATGATTGAAACATTTAAACACCTTAAGGGCATTAACAAGGTGGAAGAGTCTAACATGTTTCAATTAAAGAAAAATAGCTGGACAAGAGGACACAGCATGAAATTAGAGGGAGGCCGATTAAGGTGGAATGTGAGGAAATTCTTTTTCACAGAAAGGGTGGTGGATGCATGGAATAGCATACCTCAGGAAGTGGTGGATATGAATACAGTGCAGGGCTTCAAACAGGCATGGGATAGGTATAAGGGAGCAATACAGATAAGTATGAATAGATAGGCCATTGACAGAGTAAAGGCCGATAGCACATTCATAAGGTAGAAAAAGAAATAGGCAGAATGGGCCTTGCGGTCCTTATCTGCCATTAGCTTCTGTGTTTCTAAAATGGCAAAACCTCAGCTCAAGGTGTTTGTAAACTCCCATTCAGAGGTTCAAATCCTGTTAAACGAATCCCAACTATTTCACACAACGACCAAGTTGCAGGGGCAAGCGCTGAGTTTACTCATGTTTCTGGGGCTGACCAAATCTTTCCTCGCTGTGCAGAGCTGTGATGTCATAGCTGTCAGAGGTCCAGTGTTGGAATCACAGGGGGGCTTGCCAAGGCTGGGCCCCCCTAGCTCTGATAAAAAGCCCTGGTAGATCACAAATCACTGCCATTGACTTTTAATAGGAAGGGGGGCTCAATTTAAAGATATGACCCTTATGGGCCCCCCTAGCTCCCAAAGCTCATAATGTTTAATTCCAACATTGCAGGGGTCCCTCTCAAGCACTCAGCTGCCCTCTCCTTTAATCTCTCATGATACATCAACTGAGGCAATGCAGATTGAATTAACAGCTATCCTCTGATTGATCAGACCATTACTGAATCTGCACCAACCTTAACGTGCTGACTTCCAGACCCTCAGGGCAGTAATGGCCTGATACCAGGCTATGGTGCCCACTAGTGAATCTCACAGCAGTCATGGGAAAAGGTTCACCTCTATCTTAAACCCTCATATTTTCAGTGCACTGACAGTGCTCAGCATAGTGGACATGCTGGCTAGCACGAGAATGTCTCTATTTCCTCCAAACCGTGACATGGCCTTCCTTCCCACTATGTCCACTAAAAGACAAGTGGTCTGTTGCAGTACAGTTCTCGGGCCTGCCTCACTGCAGGTGACTGGCAGTTGTAAAGGCACCTGAATGAATTAGGTCCATATCTAGTCCATGAGCCCCTGAGCCTCGGAATTTTATTTTTATTCTTTATTTAACCCCCTACCATCCCTCCCCCAGCTCCGTTACCTGCCATCCCTGGGATTTACAACTCTGACTCCTAGTACCTCCATAGCTTACCCCCCAAGGCAGAACTCTTTCATCAGTGTCCTGGGGGGGTGCAACTTAAGCCAGTGTTTGGAGCATGGAAGTGCCGCAGTTGGTGGTGTAAGGCCTGCATGGTGTGCGTTGAGTCACTCTACACAGTCGGAGTATTTTCCTTCAGTTTTCTCCCTGCCCAATAGATGCAGGCTTGCTGAGGAGAACCAAGGTGCATATGCATGCGAAGAGTGCATTGCGCCGGTCCCCAGCCTTTGCATCACTCCCTCCCAGGCATCCTCAACCACACTGCCACCTGTGGTCACCCAGGTGGCAGTACTGCTGTGAGGATGGCAACCCATCCTTCCCCGAGGATGACAACATTACCTAGGATGCTTGCTCCCTCTCCTCCCCCAGGCCAGCCCACCCCAACCCTTGTCATCAGCATCACCAGTGGCAGCACTACCACTGTGCCGGAGGGCTAGATTAGCCCCGGATGTCTTTGATGTCCTAACAAGTCAAGGAGTCTTAAAGGCTCCAAGCTGAGTACAGTAGACTGGTTTGGTCCATGGCACCACATACTTTTTATCCAGTAGCCGGGGGACTGCTGGAAAAGAAGTACGTTTTCTCCATTCTACCTTTGTAAGACTTTCCTGAGCAGATTAGGCGGAGCAACAAGGATACAGGGAGTGCAGGTACATTAAGATACACCATCTGTATCTTTTTAGACTGCTCCAAAGCCACTGTTTCGAAGTGGGTCTGAAGAGACAGAGGCAGCAGCACTGCCTGCGTAAAGAAGTCCAGTATCATATCCTCCCATGTCAAGTACGATGAAGGATGGGACACAGTAACTTCCCTCACAACTAACTAAACTGCCTCAGGGAAAATGTTGAGAAGTATACCAGGACCTATGTTATCGCTTTTTATTCTTCCGCAAGGACAAGTTCGAGCAGTTCCAAGAACCTGACGTGAGCGGGCTGGGGCTGTTTCTTTTTATGATTATGGGAGGACTGCCTATCCCCCCAGTTGAGAGACTGTCTGGTTCCAGAACACCCACCCAGAGAGGAGTGGTGGTCTAAAACAGACTCAAGGCCAGAGCAACTTGCCTAACCAGGCGCTCTGCCTGCCATAACAGTTGTTGAATATCGTCAAAAATGGTAGCGTTGTGAGAAAACTTGATTTCAAAATGCTACAGAGACGGATAAAAACAATAAAGTTGGTTATTCAAGATAAATGAACTGTGACAAACTAGACCAGAATGCTATTTGTATGAAAACTGAAGTTCTGGTCCCCAACAAGTAAAGGGCTGCACTTCGATGGCAAGCAAAAAGAACAGAGGTGGTTGGTGTCGGTGTCTCTATATAAGTTTCGGACATGCAGACAAGGCCAAGTGTTGGTGCAACACACCAGTGCTGCCAGCCCCAGAGGTCCTGGTTCCCATAGGCTTCTATCCCATCTGATTTTGAATCCAGCTACACTTTTAGTTTTGACCACAATGTTAGACAAACTGTTCCATTTGGTCACCACCTGCTCAATGAAGAAGCAGTTCCTCACCTTGTACTTTTGCCCCCAGTTATTAGCATTCATATCATGTGAACAGCACAGAGGAATCCACCCTGTTGATCCCATGAAGAAATACGAAGGTTTCTATCAGATCCCTTTCCCTTCTGACCTCCAAGGGATATGTGTTCATGTTTTGCAACCTTTCCTTACATGAACTTCCATACTGGCCCTATACCATTTTAGTCACGCACTTCTAGACTGTGTCCAACCTGTTCTGTTTGTTCCTCAGATGTCAGAAACTAAGGGGACTTCTGGAATAGAAGGCTCTTCAAGGGTGATGGCCTTCACCTGACCAGAAAAGAGATGAGTGTGCTTGGGCAAAAACTGGATGTCTACGTACACGGACATTTACACTGAGACACAGGAGAGTGGGGGAACTACTGGGGATGGAGGGATACGAGAAACCTAGTTAATACTCCTCTAGAACTAAGGACTAGATGAAGAGAGACTGGGAATGGCCTGGCAGTGGCCAGACCTAGTTCAGGAAAAGATTACAATAGAAGAGATCCTGAAAAATTAGCAGGTAGCATGAACACTGAGAAGGATAAGAAGAGGGAGGGAGGCCAAGGGGAGAGGCACTGACAAGAAGAAGATGGGTAAGAAGGAAAGATGGAAGCTGGTCTGCCTTAACACCAGGAGCCTGGGTAATAAAAATCAGTGAGCTCCAGTCAGTGGTGGCAGATGCAGGGTTGGACCTCGTAGCCATTACAGAAGAATAAGCATCAGGTAACAACAACTGTGACCTGGTGGAACCAGGGTATAGTCTGTATAGGAGGGACAGGGGTAAGGGCAAGGAAGGTGGAGTAGTCCTCTATGTTAGGAGCAGCATAAACACCACAAAGGACATGTCCATCAAAAGAGCAGGAGGGAAGGGGAAATCGTACTTGGTAGGGTTGACAGCAACCTTGGGTGAAAACATACGCATGGGGGTGGTCTATAGACCGCCAGGCCAGAGTGTTGAGGAGGATAAAGAACAGGGGAAGAAATTAGGAAAGCGGTCGC
This sequence comes from Neoceratodus forsteri, assembly GCA_016271365.2. Classification (NCBI taxonomy): domain Eukaryota; kingdom Metazoa; phylum Chordata; order Ceratodontiformes; family Ceratodontidae; genus Neoceratodus; species Neoceratodus forsteri. The sequence goes on from CM028134.1 coordinate 228,917,592, forward strand.
AAAAAGGGAGGTGGGGGATCTCTATGTACCAAATATAGACTGCATACCCCAGCAGCAAGAAGCACCAGAAGTGGGCCCCTCCTTGGCATGCAGTGGGACTGCTCACTGGCACAACTGGTCAGGGAACTCACAAGGCAATCTATCATCCTCAATGTGGTGCTTACCAACTCAAATGCTGGGTGAAGGGCAGGCTGGGGAACCACTTGTGTCCAGTGACCATAATACCATATGGTATGAGCTGTCCCTGGGTAAAACCAAACTCTGCAAGTAGAAAAACTAAAAGGTTGTTCAGATGTTGTAAACTAGAGCCATTACGTCTGTGCCCAAAGTTTCTTTTTACAAAACTCGGCTCACAGGAGGACATAAACAAAACCGTAAATCAGTTGTAGGATAACCAATACATTTATTAATTGAGGTGTTCACCCAGCGATGCAACTCCCACTCCAGCCAGCATTTCATGTACAGTTATGCTTTATCAAGGCCTTGCTTGATCCACAACTGATCTACAGTTTTGTTTATGCCCTTCAGTGAGCCGAGCTTTGTAAACCCCTGTCAAAAGCGGAGGTTCTGGATTTCAGGTGGGCAGATTCTGACCAGAGAGGGGAAAGAATTAAAGGAATGGGTAAAGTCAGTGGGGAGGACAAAAAGTTGGGAGAAAATAAAGGGGCCATTCTCAAAGTAACTAAATCTTGCTTGAGAACGATCACCAAGGGTAATAAATACAAGAGACAGATATGGTTCTCTAAGGAGGTGAGGGAGGCAGTGAGGGTAAAGAAAAGAAACTGCACTAATTACAAGAAGCACCACAGGGAGGATGAATGGAGTGAATATGAAAGCTAACTGAAGAAAGCCAAGAAGGTGGTCAGGGGTGCAAAGGCAGACACAGCTGCAAACTGCAGACACGGAAAAGGGAGAGTTTCTTCCAGTGCATCGGGGGAACGTGGAAGATGAGTGGGGAACTGTTAGGTTGGCAGAGGGGGAAGGGTAGTAGAGGACTTTTTATTTTTGTTTTGGGAGGTAAAAGCTTGTTTGACCTTTTGGTTATTGCAACTTACAGTATTATAGAACATAGGAGCATCCCTGACCAATCACAACAGTTTCTTCAGCTGTGCGTGAGGTACTCTTATTACCGTAAGAGTACTCCACACACTGAGTCACTGTAATGGGCTTATCACTGACGCGATGCTGGATAGCAATAAGGGAATCACGGAAAGGCAGAGAGATGTATGGAACCTAGAGCGGTGGTCTAAGGTTCGGCAGTTGAAATTCAATACCAAAAAATGTAAAGTAATGCACCTATGGAACGAGAACCCCAGGACAGAGTATTGGATGGGAGGGGTGAGACTTAGCAATACGACTCAAGAATGGGACCTTGGAGTTATCATCAGTGACTCCCTCAAACAAGCGAGTCAGTGCAACAAGGCATATATAGCAGCAAAGCAAGTAGATGAGAAGATGTATTGGGAGAGGTATTGATAGCAGAAGGAAAAAGGTAATGCTTCAAAGAAGGACAGAGATAGCCTGGAGACGGTGCAGCACAGGGTAACAAAAATGATTCAGGGCCAACAGGGCAGGTCCTATGAGGAACATCTCAAAGCGTGGAATGTGTACTCACTGGAAACCAGAAGGCAGAGGGGAGATACGATAGAGGCATTTAAATTCCAAAAAGGAATTAATAAGGTGAACTGTGGGGAAATATTAGACAAGTGAAAATTGATAGGAGGGATGCTCAGAAGGGACATGAGGAAATATTATTTTACAGAAAGGGTGGTGTTGCTATGGAACAATCTGTCTGCCAAAGTGGTGGGTACTGATACTGTTGATGGGTTTAAGCACAGTTGGGATAGAATGAAGGGTATAGTGTTTGTTCAGGTGGTAGAAGCTGGGAATGGGAGGAAGGCAGGGGAGGGCTAAGATCCTGGAGGAACAGTAGGTCCCAGGGCTAAATAGGGAACTCGGGCAGGCTGGATGGACCATTGCTCTTGTTCTGCCATCATTGTCTGAGTTTCTATGTTAGATCTTTTTTTTTTTTATCATGTCAGATTTTTTTCACCCCCGGATGGCCCCCATCCAACCGACTCCCCAACCCGTCACCCGGAATTACCGGGTCTTACCTTTTTTCCCAGCCCAGGTGCGGCGCCTGCGGGGAGTCGGTTCTCATCCTGCCGCCGACCTTTTTCATCCTCCATTTTCTACAGAGGGCCCCAGGAGAATGGCGCATGCGCTTGAAGGCACGCATGCGTCTTCAGCCCCAGTAACAACCCCCTTCCGCCCACCCCATTGGCCTAATGCCGGGCACCCTGTGACCTGCACTGTCTCCTGGCCTCCACCAGGGGGCAGCCATTACCGAGGGATGCCACTTTCCCCAACCCGGAGAGGAGAGCTGCCTGCGGCAGCTCCATCCAACTCTGCCCCCGTGCCGACCTCCGGCGACCGGTTGTTCCCGAACCGGGTGGCAGTGGAGTCGAGGGTGAGGGCGCCAGTGCTTCAGCCCTCTACGCCACTGGGCCAGCTCTATGTTACATCTTTTAGACCTTTGAGAATTCTGTCTATTGTAATGTCCCCAACCTTCAACCTGTACCCTTAAGGGCCCATAAACTGCACCCTGCTGTCTGGCAACAGACCCCCTATATCCCTTGGGAAGACTGTACTCATTCAGGATGTTGGCCTTCTCTACATTCTACTCTACACTTGCCTCATCCCTTTTAAATCTTTCAATGCCCCCCACCATCGTTCATTTTTCCCTTATTTACTTATAGAATGCTTTATCATTTTTCTTAACCCAGCCTTTCCGCGATCTTCAGTTCAACATTTGCTTTGGTTTCCCTGATCTAATATTCAGCAATTTTTAAGTTGCCCACATACACCTCCCTTCTCCCCACCATCTGGCCTTTTTTATATTTTTTAAAAGATCTTCTTTTCTCTCCAGCTCTTTTTTTTTTTTAATTCTTTGGTGACTTGGAAAGGCCCATTAGGCACAAGTGCCTGTTTTCGGGGGTGACCCAGGAGCACCGGAGTGGTTATGTGACTTGCTCAGAGTCACACAGTATGCTAATGGAGGTTGTGGGAATCAAACCGAGGTCTACTGAATGTACCAAGCTCATTCACAGCTTGTTACACTAATCTCTAGGCTATCCTGCCTGCCCCCTCTTTTACCTCCTTACTGAACGAGACTGGCCTTCTGTGTTTTTGCTCTTGCTTACATAGTCCTTTGTTGCTCCACTGCCTCCCCCCTGATGGCTGACCATTTTCTCTCCACCCCTTCAACCTCCCTTAGCCCTTTCAGTCTATCCTAGAAAATTTCCCCGAACCTACCAAAATCCACCCTCCAAAAATCTGAAAACAACACATCTGATGAGGCTCACTGGGTCCTCAGAACTGTGTCAGAGTACAAAATGTTACAGTAACATGTTCCCAAGGGGTCCTTCACTCTTAGATTACCTATATTGTCCTAGCTGGTTTGAAACTACAAGGTCCAAGGTAACCCTCTCCCTTGTATCTTTCTGAATCTACTACTGCAGAAAGCAACCCTGAAAAAACCTTAATGAACCCCTGACTTCTGCTACTCTTATACTGCCCAATCTACATCAGTGAGACTGAAATTCCCTGTACCTGTCACTCTGGACTCTACTGCTTTACTGATCTTCTCTAAGAGCAGTTTTTTTCCGCCTCATCAGCCTGATTTGGTGGCCTGTAGACCACTCCAGTTCTTAGGCTTTTGCCCACCTCCTCTACCAATTTTAGCCTTAGAGATTCTGTATCTGTCTCCCCCACAGGTCTGTCCTCCACCACTCTGATGGAGTCTTTAACATACATTTATACTCCCCTTAACTTCCCTCTACCTCTTCTAAATAGGGCATATCCAGGTACAATGTGGTATCAGCTAGGATTTTGTGTTGCCCAGGTTTCATTGATAGCCCGAAAGTCTGGCTTATCCTAAGCTGCTAAGCTCTGCAACTCCTCCATCTTGTTAGTCAGACTCCTAGTGCTCACAGAGCGCACCCTCCAAGCTGCCCTCTGTTTTCCTTCCCCTCTTGTTGCCACTATTCCCCATTTCCCTCTGCTCTGACTGCTTTTTTTTCAGCCCAGCCCATTGTGCATCGTAAGCTTAACCTGTCTGCTACCCCCCCTCACTTAGCACCGGTAGGACCGCAGAAAAGATTACCATTTCTGTTTTTCCTATAGTTTACCGCCCAACAAGTGGAAAATGTCTTTGACCCTATCTACGTTGCACTTGGCCAGATTACTGGTGGTCCCTAAATGCATTTTTACAGCTGGGTGACCTGAAGCACTGAGAGGTTAAGTGATTGGCTAAACTTACACAGTCAGGAAGTGAATGTGATGAGATCTGAACTTGGGTCTCCTGAATCCCAAGCCTGTGCTCCAGCCAACAGACCACACTGCTTGTTCCCCTTGAGCCACTAATCAGTTTGGTGGCCCTGCGCCGGAACCTGTTCACCTCCTCAATGTCCTTTTTGTTTGGCAGTGATGAAAATATGAAGCAGTAATCCAGCTGCTGTCTGATCAGAGGCAGTGTGCTCTAGAAGTTAGAGCACCAGTCTGGGAACAGGAAATCACAAGGTCAAACCTTGCAAGCGCCAAGTACTCATTTTGTGACCTTGCGCATGTCACTTAACCTCCCAGTGCTTCAGTTCAACCAGCTGCAAAAACAGGAGGAAGCAAGACCCCACTGAAAAGTAGATGTTGCATTTCAATTGGGCTATACTGTGTAAAGAAATTAAAATTAAAAAAGAAGCCGGCCCGGTGGCGCTGAGGGTTGAAGCGCTGGCTGCTACACCTCGCACCACGCCAGCAACCCAGGTTCGGGAGTGAACACGGGTCGACGAGGGCTGGCAGGGAAGGAGCAGGATTGAGCTTTGATAGACTGCTCTCCCTCTCCGGGTTGGGGGGTTCACAATGGTCAGCGTCCGACTGCCCCTGGCAGGAAGGCTGGGGGTCAGGGCGCATGCTGTACAAGGGGTAGAGTCGGGCAGGCGACTCAGCGTGAGATGCATCGCGGACCGCGGCGCGTCTTATGCTTACTGGCATCACTGCACGCCGCTTGACTCGGGGAAATAGTACAGGGGAAAATGGTGGCACCTGACGTGGCTTGATGGCCGTCCATGAGTTCGCTGGATGCTGGCACCCGAACTGGATCCGTTGGGGTGGGGAGTTAGGGGGCTCCCTGCCACCCCGCTGTGGGGGGTAAACCGCAGGGGTTACTGGGTGGCAGCGGTCCCGGTAGAGAGGGACGGCGGACAAATCCCCATAGGTAGGGCTGCGAGGCAACAGGGAAGCATCTGGGTGGCCACAGGAGAATAAAAATAAATAATAAAAAATTAAAAAAGACGACAGACAGGCAGACACATAGGTCTAGGAGGCAATACAAATTATAGATTCAAGCAACAAGCTGTGAACCTGGAGACCAAGCATAGAAGCCTAGAAACTGATGGCAAATAAAGACTGCTTGGCCTACCTAGTCTGCCCATGTTCCCTACCTACTGTAATACCACAGACCTTACTTGATCTCCAGATTTGTCCCCCCTTTCTAGCCACTAAGGTTCCCTTATGCCAATCCCATCCATCTTTGAATTCCGTTACTGTTTTTGCTCCCACCACCTCTACTGGGAGGCTGTTCCATGCATCCACCACCCTTTCAGTGAAGAAGTACTTTCTCACGTTCTCCCTGAGTCTACCCCTTCCAGCTTCCTAGCATGACCCCTTGTTCTTGAACATCTTTTTCTCTGAAATATGCTTCCCTTCTGTACCTTATTTATACCCTTGAGGTATTTGTAAATCCCTATCATATCCCCCCCCCAGGGTGTACATATTGAGGTCCTTTAATCTCTCCTCATTTGGCTTCTAGTGCAGACCCTGCACCATTTTATTTGCCCTCCTCTGGATCGCCTCTACTCTGTCTATGTCCTTCCTGAGATGTGGCCTCCACAACTGGACACAGTACTCTAGATGAGGTCTCATCAATGATTTGTACAGCGGTATTACCACCTCCTCCTTTCTGCTGGTGATACCCCTCCCTATGCACCCCAACATCCCACTGGCTCTCCCCACTGCCTTGTCACACTGCTTGGCCACTTTTGAGTCATCAGATATGATTACCTCCAGGTCCCTTCTCTGTTTGGTGGCCATCAGTACCACTCCCCCCTTCATGTATTCCACCCCTGGGTTTCTGTGCCCCAAGTTCATGATTTTGCACTTCTTCGCATTGAATCTTAGTTGTCACACTCCTGACCACTCCTCAAGTTTACTTAGATCCTGCCTCATTTTTTCCACCCTCTCTGGAGTGTCAACCCTGCTGCAGATCTTTGTGTCATCTGCAAAAAGGCAGACCTTCCCTTCTAAGCCCTCTTGTCGCTAATAAAGACGCTAAAGAGGACTGGCCCCAGTAATGATCCCTGTGGCACCTCGCTGGTCACCCCCCCCCCCACGGAGTGAACTCTGATAACCACCACCCTATGTCGCCTATCCTTCAACCAGTTACCCACTTTACAACCTTAGGACCCACTTCCAGGTTGTTCAGCTTGTTTATGAGTCTCTTATATGGGAAGGTGTCGAAGGCCTTACTGAAATCTAGGTAGGCCACGTACCATGTATCCAGGTAGAAAACTTGGGCTTGACACTCACAACTACCACTCTCATACTGTGTGACCCTGCACGAGTCACTTAACCTCCCTGTGCTCCTGGGTCACACCTGGAAACACGCTTTGGCTTAGTGTGCCTTTCCTGACCGAACATTGCATAAAAAATAAATAAATACATAACTGGCCAGTAGTACTTAATGAACAACCAGGGTTATATATTGCTTATCCTAAAGGAGGCACTATATTAAAGCAGGCCGCATAACACACCACTCACATTCTGCAAAATGTGGCACAGTTCTGATAGCCTCTGCTGTGAACCCCTTTCACTGCTGAAGGAATCAAAAGGCACACAGTCATCTGCCTGTCGGTGCAGCAGGAGTGCTACTGCTTGAGGTGCCTGGCAACCCGAGTTTTGAACAATATCAGGTTGCTGGGGACCAGCAAGTAGAACTGAGCATCCCCAGGACCCTCTCCTCCTGAGGGTGGGTGGGCGGTATCTGTGTCCCTCAATGGGATCACTGCCTAGTAAAGGCTAGATGGTAGCCCAGCTGGGACCAGCACAGCAGGGCAAGGGCACTAGCACACTGTGTGCCTTAGTGTGCATGTTACTGCATATTGCCTCCCTTCGGGGTGAAGATGGTGGAAAAATTAGCCCCAGTCTGCAGGAGATGCCAGTACCCCCTGCAGGCTCTCCCTCTACTGACCTGGCATCCCACCCACCACTTCTGTGGTCCGGGGTAATGGTATCAGAGTAAGCCCATGAGAAGGTAGGTAATGGGGCTGGGAGGTGCCGTCCAGAGGTGGGTGCACCAGAGGGCCTGGTGGATAAATACCCAGATAAAATAAAAAAAAGAAGGCATGTGGCCAGCCCAACTGGTGCTGTCATCAGCAGTGTTAAAGTTAAAAGTGGGGCCCACTAACAGCTAAGTACTGCTAAAATAGGTTAAAAAAAACTTCTGCGCCTTCTTTCATGAAGATCTGAGACTATAGAAATGGTTGCAGTCCATGAGGCTTCTCCATGAAAGTAAGCCCCTGAGATTACAGAAGCACGGAGTGAGTGGCAGATCAAAAAGACCCTAAACACCTTCAGCTCTTTTAAACTCTCTGATCGTGACTTTAGCCAGGCTGCCAGTAAGCCCTCCCTGACCCTACAGGACACAGTCCGAATTTAGCAGCTGTTGACTTTTATCCAACCCCTAACCTCCCTGTGTTTCCCCCCCAACTGCCCTAACAAGTCACAAGTCATTAAACCAGTCCTGAGTTTTAAGAAAAAAAGAACTAGCTCTCGTTACATCTTATTATTGGTGATTTTATAATTTGTTTGGCTGTTGCATCAAGTAACATATTATCCAGGGTTGCAGCACAGTAAAATGAGATGGGGAAAGAGTCTGCAAGTTTAAATTGTTCCTATACGGCAATTAATTAGGCACTTCAATGTGGAAACTATTTCTTTTTTAATTTAGTCTTCATATGCCCATTCACTAAGCCCTCCCGGAAGCTATCACACACCTGCCAACCCCGTTGCCACCTATCACTCTGCCTCTCAACACACAGCTTATCCCCTGTAGTAGGAATGTCAGGACATACCCATATAACTCTTTTCCATTTACCTCATCTGGTGGTCCGGCAGCATGGGGATAGAGAGTAACCCTAATTTCTGTTGTGGGTCTGGGCATTTTCTCTTTTTTTCTTCCTTCTCCAAGTTGTCAACTACAGAGGCTTCATGCTTGAGGTCAGCGCATTAAGGTAAAACTTCAGCTAATGTAGTACCTTGAGGGATACTGCAGGGAAATTCTGTTATGATGTGCCTTAATGCGGTAAACTGTTCTGTGATAAAGTGGACGATTAGAATAGCTACCACTGTGACATAAAAAATTAAAAATAAAAAAATGAGGGTTGTTATTGCAAATAGACATAACAGCAATAATAACCTTGAAGCTAGTCAATTCCTTTAATTAAAGACTGGCTGAAAGGAAGGTGGCATTCAACTGTGCCTCGACCAACCTTACCCCTCAACTGGTCGCTAATTTGTCAGAAATTACTGGCGTCTCGGTCGTTATTGCTTAAATGGTAGTACTACCCAGTTCACATAACACTGAAAGCTGCAGCTGCCTAGATGGCTGAAGATGAACACGACGGCCTCGTTTTTTTTCTCATCTAGCATTTCATATGTTCATAGTCACTAGGCTGCATTCACTGCCACAAATCTTACAGATGCAAGTTCAGTTCTACCAGAGACTCGAACTCTTCAAACACCTAGGGTTTGATTCTCACAGTCTCAGGAACATTTGGGCTCAAGCGCAAACACTGGTTTGACTGGTTCAAACCAGTCGAACAGGTGATTGTCGAACTGTGTGGTCTCCACCCGTTTGTCATTCTCACACACACAAGTTTAACAAAAATAACCCATTTCTTATACAACAACCCCAGTCCACCCCCCACCCCCACCCCGGTTTCTAAAACAGCAGTAGTTGATAATGGGCCAACTCTGACCTCAGAACAATTCCTGACCCGATACATGATGGGGAGGGTGACGATATTCCAAAATCCAGGCTAACTCAATCATTTCCCCTTCCTGCAGTAAGCTCTCTCCCATTCATGGAACGGTGCAAAGGAGCAGGGCACAAGAGCAAGAAAGAACAGGCGGGCAAAGCAGTTTTTGTCATTAACTAATGATGATGCCAGGCAATGAGACCACTCCTGGTCATGTGCCCCACTCGCTTACTGTGCCATCACGGTTTTAACTGAATTTGATGGGCATGCTGCAGGGAGTGACTAAGTTAGCAAGGATTTTGGAGTATCCCCCCCAAATCACTGATCGGGGTCAGGTAGGGGTACATTATCAACTATTACTGTTTTTGCGAGGTCAGTCAGGCAGGTGGGGGGGCATGTAAAAAAGACATGATCTGCTCTTGATAGTGTGTGAGAGAGCAGGGAAGGAAGATGGAGAGCGGGAAATGACTAGGTTTGGTGAGGGGGTTGTCAAATGAGTAGGCTCTGGCCAGCTGGGGCAGGCTGGGAGGTTCTACCTCCAAACAATCCAACCTAGTCAAACCATGGCAAATTTTGATTAGTGCACAGCTCTATGATTGCAAGGCTGAGCACTGACAGGTTTGCACAGACCTAATTACATTAGCTGTACCTGCTAAAGTCCTACTGTATAGGTACGCAAAAGCAAAGCCTTTAACCTACTAATACCAAAGATTTTAAACAAGGCAAAAAAAAAAGTTACTTTTTGCAGGGTGTCAAAGTAACATCAACTATTCCTTTGTGTTTAGAGACATACACTTCCCTCAATTTGTCCAGAGTGTAATAAACTTCTGCTGTTTCAGACAGCTGTAACTTATCAGCCAGAACACACACAGGCCATGCATGGGAACGTTCAGTAAAATATCCCACTTGGCTTGGAAAAGATTATGGGTGGGTGGGGGGATTTTTTGTCTACCCGTTAGGAAAATAAGGAAGAAAGATTACAGTGCATTCAATATTAAACTAAAAGATTAACATGCCACAAATGCCTACTTTGACTTGATGAGATTTGCAGCAGACATACTAGTTGCCTGGCAACGCTAATGAAAAGCAGGCCTATAAAATGCCTAAACTATGGGGCCGATGTTATCCTACACTAAATATTTATAAATCCACAAGAAACAGGAAATACATATACTATGCAGGCTGCATAGCCTTTGTTTCAGAGCTCCTTTATACTAACAGTCTGGTAAGGTACATTTTATTCCCAATTTTTTTTTTTAATAATTTCACAAAGTCTTGCTTCTCACTCACACAAACACACATGCTGGTATCAGATTTCTGGGTTCAGATGGAGTTTAAGTCGTTTTAAAATTCTGCCGTCTGCCTTCATGCTGGGCTATAATCTTTTCATTTCTAGGCTCCCTTCCTTCAGGGGGGCTCTTGTACACACAATGAACTTTTGAGACTCAGCTGGGCAGGCCCAAAGGATTAGGCACAGCTCTGCGCACTTCAAATAAAACTTTTTTTTTCAGCTGATCTTTTTTCGAGAGTCACAAGAAGAGAGTCCGCATTGTTCGAGACAGCTGTAACTCTGGAAATGTATCAACTGCATTAGGCTTGAACTAAGCACATCTTTGCTGTTTAAAATTCCAAAGTAACCTTTCCCTGATCGGAAAATAAAAAGGAAGAGGAGAAGTGAGGGTTTTCCGGGCAGACTTTAATGCCAGGAATCGGATCAGCTTTTTTTAGTTTTAATCCAATAAAAGCAGAGCGAAAAAGAGGCAACTGACAGGCTCAAGGTGACAAAGCAAGCAGAATGGGGCTCGGCAATGCACATGGCAGGGCAATGCAGGGAGAACTCCAACCGCTAGTCATCTAGCCAGAAGGGGCACATTTATTTATAGAACTGTATATGGTTCAGTGTTGTTGAGTATGGAAATCCATACATTTGCAGATGCTCTTGCACCACAGTAGTGATGTCAGAATGTCGCTGTACCACAGTAGTGATGTCAGAATGCTGCTACACCAGCTGGCCCAGTGGCGCTGAGGGTTGAGGCGCTGGACGCCACACCTCGCACCATAACGGCGACCCAGGTGCGGGAATGAGCTCGGGCCGTTGTGGGTCAGCCGGGGAGGAGAAGGATGGAGTGCCCAACGGCTGCTCTCCTTCTCTGGGGGGATCCTCTACATGCTCCCGCCACAATACCGCCATCTGGGGGAGTTCAGGTGGTAGGTGCGGTAGTCGGAGTGGCAGCAAGGACACTGGGTAGATGTCGGCAGGGGGTGGAGCAGGGAAGCACGTTTCAGTGCGGCTCCCAGCTCATTGTCCCCATTGCATGCCGACTTCTAGGAGAACAAGGGAAAAACACCTTGCTCTCTCCTAGGCGACGACACCTCTCTATGCGTCTCAGGCTCGTAGCAGCAGACCCCGCTGTACAGGGTTCCATGACTAAAGTGTGCTGGTTCTGGGGAGGTAAAAAGTACTGAGTTTCCTCCTCACCCCGCCCGGGGGGGTGATCCGGGTACCTAAGGCTAGTGGAACCATAGGTACTCTAGGGACAGACCGCGGCGATCAGAGGGTGCAGTTAGAGAGGATATCTGAGAGAGTGGAGAGAAGAGGAAGATGGGGATATAAATACAAAGCATAAAAAAAAATGCTGCTACACCAAAGTAGTGATGTCAGAATGCTGTTTTACCACAATAGTGATAGCAGCATGCTGTTGTACCACAGTAGCTGTCACTGCTGTGGTACAACAGCATAGAATCCCATGGCTATTAAAGGGAAACGTCCATCTTGCCTATACTGCAGATTCCTTATAGTGAAGATGTCACCAAGACTGAAAATGTTATTTTATTTTATTTCGTTTTTGTTAACCAGGTAGGTGCACTAGACAGTACCCGAAAAAGTACTAGAAAGTACTAGAAAATACCTGAAGTGAACTGCTTGATAAAAGATGGACTACTAGAAATGTTGTCAGCTCATTTATCTGTTATTTAAAGGAATAAGGCTTATCCTCCAAAGTACAGCAGCTGCTGTAACTATGACCAATCAGGGCTTTTATCAACAAAATACATTTTTTTAACTCATTATTTTATTACTCAGAGCAAGGTACATGCAAGTTTCCACATAAAGGTAGCTTTCTATAAGCAAAACAGGGAAAAAGAGCAATGCAGCATTATGGAATGCCTTTCCCAAACATATCGTGTAGGTTCCCTCTTACCTATAAAAAATAAAACCAAGATCAAAAAATAAGAAGTAACCGCCCTTAAACAAAATACCAAACATAATAATGAGAAGACTGAGATCCAGGCTGCTCCAGTTGCCATCTCCATATGGAGTCCAGCACCCATCCACACATCTCCCCCCATTGCAACTCTTCACCACTTCAAGGGACGAAAGAATTATCCTCATTGGAGATGTAAAAAACCCATGATCACCACTTAATTTCTAATTCAGTGGTCCTATCGATACATGTCGCTACAAGCCATTCCAATACGTACATATCACTGAGTATTATGTCACCGAGCGTGTGTCGGCACACCAGACTGCCACCACAGGCGAGTTATTGTCTTCTTGGCAGCCAGTATATAATATATAACATAGAACCTGGAGGAAGACGCGAGTCTCGAGGCGGTATCGAAAGGAGGACCAGTTCTGGAATAAAGATCACATCAGCACTCATGAGTATATAAAGACTATTCATGACCTGCTGCCAAAAGGAAGCAAGAACAGGGCATGTCCAAACAATATGTGAGTGGTTAGCCAGAGTCTCTCCACACTACCTCCAACAAAGCCCATATTGCGACAGCAGATATTTAAACACAATACATTTTTTAATACCTTTTAGATGTTTTATTTCATTTCATAAAAACCACGTCAACTGTCATATCATCTCGCACTCACCATGCAACTTCTGGTGGGCAGGTTATGCTAATGAGGGCTACCAAACTAATGGCAGAATTCATAACCCTAATTAGCATAACCCGTGTCGTGAAGGCCGCTTGGTGAGTGTGAGATGGCTGAGACATGACAGTTAGCGCGATTCTTCCAAAATAATAATAAAAAAAACATCTAAAAGGTATAAAGAAAATGTATTTCGTTGGTAAAAGCACTGATTGGGCATTTCTGCTGCTGCTTTTTGGAAAATAACCACTGTTCTCCTTTAAATCCCATCAAATATTTTCGATCTGATCCCGTTGGTTTCTCTTTTGTCAGTTTATTTGACCGCAGTTCGAAACAGCATAATAAAGAAGGTAAATGAGTTAAAACAAGTATATACTACACAAAAAAATTTATTGGTAACCATCCACAACAAGGGTGATGTTTCCATCTCGGGGTGAGATACCACAAAGATATATGAGGCAGGACCTGAAGATTCTGGAGGGGTGGTCGGAAACTTGGCAACTGAAATTCAGTGCCAAAATGTGTGCTGTGATGCACCTGGGGCATAAAACCCGTGAGCAGCTATATCTGGGGATAAAAAAACAGAGCATGAGAGGAATCTGGGGATTATAATATCAAGCAACCTTAAGGTAGGTAGCCAATGCAGCAAAGTGGTGGGGAAGGAAATGGAATGTTAGCATGAATTGGGAGGGGCATAACTATCAGAAGGAGGGAGGTATTGATGTCTCTTTACAAAGCAATAGGGAGGCCACACCTGGAGTACGGGGTCCAGTTCTGGAGACCACACCTATGCAGGGACATAGATGGGATAGAGGGGGTTCAGAGAAGGGCAACTGAGATGGTGCACGATATGCAGGGGAAGCCATATGAGCAGATGTGTAGGGAACTTGATCTCTACCCTTTGGAGACCAGAAGGGAGAGGGGGACATGATTGAAACTTTTAAGTACGTTAAGGGGATCAATAAGGTGAAGGAGGGGAGCTTATTTAAAAGGAAGGAGGGGGCTAAAAGTAGAGGGCATAGCCTAAGATTGGAGGGCAGAAGACATAGAGGCATTATAAGGGGGCGATTCTTCAGGGTGGTGGAGGCCTATAACAAACTACAAGAGGAGGTGTTGGGGACAGAAACGGTGGAGGGATTCAAGAGGGCATGGGACAGACATATGGGGGTTGGTATATGGGGGAAGAGGAGAGCACGTGGAAAAGGAGATTAGTGGGGGGGCAAACTCGATGGGCCACTGGGGTTCTTTTCTGCTGCCGGTGTCATGTGATTCTGTGATCTCTTGTGCTTCACTCTCAAGGTCTAGGATGCCATCTTTCATCTCAATAGAAACAACCTTGTTGTGAAAAGCTGCTCACATAATATTCTATATCTTTTCCTATTTAAAATTTTACTTTGCAGTACAGCCTTATGAGATGCAATATCTCGTTTCCATGAGGGTCCTAAGGGACAACAGACTGACATGTATTCAGGAACAATAGTACGGCAAATGGACAATTAATACATGCTGAGTCTCCCTGTTTTCAGGTAATAGCTCTTCTTTTGCTTTGGTGAGATGTCAACAAATTTAAAGAGATTCTCCGCCAAAAAAAAAAAAATTCACAGCTGACATTGCCAGAACTGTTACACCAGATTCCCCCCCAAATTCGAATTTCAGGACCTTCCATTTTTTTATTGAACCTCCTCTCTCTTCGGGCTACCTAGCTGCCTCTATCTCCGCTTCCTTGGTCCTGCCATCAGCCACCTCGCCCAAATTTAGTTTGCCCTGTCCTCTGCCCAGCCCCTGCATCTCTTTTAGCAGGGATAGGGCTGGAGGAGCATCACAGACCCGCTTCCCAGTTTCACTTTGGTGCAGTTCATGGACTACATACGCATACTCGATTTTCTTACTGCAACTGCGTAAAACAGAAGCCGCTTGTTGGTCTTGGTCCCCAGGTTCAGATAATCGGGGACCAGAGACCTGGAAGAGATGCATAAGGAGCCTCTGTATATTTTATTTAAGGAGTGACAATCATGCCAGACCCTGCCTCATGAATTCTAATGAGGGGCAAGTTAATATGAATGGGGGAGCCTGTCTAGCTCCTGGGGACAGTGCAAATCAGCGCTAGCGACAGGCGTGGGGCTATTCCAAAATGTGAAACTCTGTATTGGTGTGAAAGGGCAAAGGGGCCACTACAGAATAGTGGAGCAATGGTTAAATAAAAATGTTTATTCTGGCTGCAGGAGGGCTGTAAATGTGGGGACACTATATGAACTGTGTGTACATTGTTTGGTAGCCATATTGCAGCCTTGTGACCCCAGTTACAGCCAATCGGAGAGCCAGGATTGCTGCCAAGGGACTGCGGGACTATTCAAAGGACTTGTGGGGGTAAAAGCAGAGGAAATTCTTGGTGCCTTTTTACAGAACCAGTCAGGCATGGTTCTATGGCATAATGGCGATCGCTGAATGGTGTTTGCTATTATGGCGAGTATATATCGCTGAAAAGCAAATCAGCAATATACACTTACCAGTGAACCCAAACCTAGCAACCTAATGTGTTTTTGAAGGGGTGTTGGGCCCCCCCCCCCCCGAATTAGGATTCCTAACTCCAGGGGGGTGCATGTCGGGGAGGGGGCACAAATTTGGGTGCAAAAAATATTTAAGTCCAGGAGCCGCTGCCTGCGGCAAAATTTAGTCCCTCCAGTCCCCAGCCCCAAACTCAGTACCTGCTGTGCCAGAGCCACCCTCCCTCACCACCACATCACATGGCTGGTTCAGCGGCAGCAGGGACAGTTCCTGCATATAACTCTCTTCCCCATCCCTCCCCTTCCCCTTCCCCTCGCCATTCCCTTTTTCCTGTTGCTTTCCCCTACCCTTGCGGTAGAACCAATCACTACCCTTGTGGGTGGCCCATTCCAATAGCACCGAAAATGGCATCGCCATTTTGATGGTCACACTTATTCTGGCACTATTATCACTGGATACCATCAGGAACCGAGGGAGCCTGTTGCATATTAATTTGGAGGTTGTTTCAGCCAATTAGGAGCTGCAGAGAGCTCCCAAAACCCAGAGGTTTTTGGTTCTGGGCTCAGTTCAGCGGGAGCCCCTCCAGAGCGAGGGTGGGCTCCAGCCCCTTTGCAGAAGGATGGGGCTGTAAAGCTTAGGAAGAGCCTGCCTGGGGTTGCCAGCTACCTGTCCCCCAGGGCCTGTGATTTTGCCTTTCCCCATTTAAGAGGAATGTTGGTCAAGGAATCCTGTTGTACAGCTTTCCGCTAGAAGAGAGCTGCAAGGCCCAGCGACATCCAGCTGAGAGAGAGAGAGAGATGCATGTATCTGCAATCTCAACGAAGGAAGCTTTCCTAAAGGTTTCCGAGTAAGAAAGTCATCTGTAAATTCCAAGGAAGATGGAGATCTTCTTGGGGTCATGTGGCCACTGGTTCTAGTTGCTGGATTCTGTCCATTACCTTGTTTGACTCAATGTCACAAGAAAAGGGTTGGACATTGGTTTAAAGGAATAATCTGGGATGGTTACGGCTAAAGAAATGGCTATGGATGGTTTTGGTTTATGGAAAATGGTATGGGAGTCTCCCTGACAAGCGGGGGCTTGCCAGTACTGTCAAGGTTAGTTTTCAAAAGGGGAAGAGAGAGTCTCTTCTGTTTAAGCACCTGCATGGTGAGGAAAAATTACGTCCGGTATCATGGGACTGCTCGAGTAAATGTCTGCGTCTCAGTGCCCGGTTCAAGGTCCTCAGAGGAACCCATTGCTCTTACCCCAGTATGGCTGAAAATGTCTTTAATATCCGGATGTGTCTAAACTTCAAGAGTGAAGTGAGCCTGCCTGCCATGCTGAAATCCGGCTGTGTAAAGGTGGAACTGCAACTCAAGAGACTGTGTGTTTCTAGCCAATCGCCACTTTCAAGGTGGACTTCAAGGGAGGCATTGCTGCATCGAGGCGCTGTTAATTCCAACTCAGGCAGGAGACCATGATTGCAAGCTACACTGCCACAACCTGGAGCCAAGTAGGGGGACTGCTATCCTTTCTCGAGTGGGACGGACTGGGCCACAGGGGGAGCCACGGGTGCATACCTGGGTGCTACGGCACTCTGGACCCATTTGGGGAGCCAGGCCATGGGGTCACTACTGGGTCTCGACTCACTTGTGGACTAGGAAGTCTCGCGTTGTGCTCCCGTTCTCCAGCCTGCGAGCAGGCTGAAGATGACAAGCTGCTAGGCTCTGCAAGCAAGTCGGAAGGTCTAAGCTGCAAGGTGCCTGCCACACGTTTCAAGCTTCCCAAGATTCAGAGTTCTGCTGTTCCAACCACCCCAGAGCTACAGTCCCAATGCCACCTAAGACTGTCTGCAGAACCGTGAGTACAAGCAGGGACTGTCCTGCACCTAGGGAACTGTAAATAGTTGCTTTCCATTTATGGCAATGACCAAGAGATGCACAAAAAAGTAAACTGCTGATTCAAGCAAGCGTGCCAATGCCGGCCGATCAGCTGCATCTCAGGCCTGCAATGAGTTAGTACTGAGTACCCAGAGGCCGACTTTTGGGGGGTTGATCTGAACCAGGGACTGGTACCAGTTGTGGCTTGTGTAATTGTTAAAATCTAAGCAGCTAGTCAGAGAGCTGAATCTTTTCCATCAAAAGGTTGGTGGGTGGGTGGCTTGCTTTATAAAATGTGCTTGAATTAAAAAAATGCAACATTGTTTGCTGATGCCAAATAACAAATGATATTTGGCCAGTGTAAATGTTGCTTAATCTCTGCATCCAATTCCCCTTTCCTAACCCTCCCCCTGTAAATAAACGCTGTTTAACTGTTTTGGAAAATTTTGACTCGTGAGCATATTATTAGCGTAAGCCAAAAAATTAAAAGTATTGAAATTGCTGCAATTGGTTTATGGTAATTCCATGCATTGGGGTAACTGTATGGGGAAGTGGGTTAGTACAGCATCCCAGGGAGTTGTACTGCTAAATATCTGACCCACTTAAAATGTACTCTGGTGGAGGCACCGCATCTATTCATTGTTCTACCTTGGGAAAGAACCCCTCCCCTCCCCCGTAACAGCAAAATAGGGACCAACCTTGTTAGTGGCCACCTAGACAGGGGTAGTAGCCCCCTTGTACAGAGCGCCGGGGCTACATTATTACTGAAGATATTTTCAGGAAAACAAAGATCTTTCTCCTCTTAGACTTCTGTTCACATGCGTGATCTCTGACATCACAATCCACTGCACAGAAATGACTCTGAGGCCACAGGCAAAGTGCAGTGTTATAATTTCTGGGCAAAAAAGCAGCAGAGACAGATGAAGTATAAGAGGCAAAGAAGTTTTTTTTCATGCAAATGTCTTTACTAATCAAGAACAGAATGTCCTGAAATCCAAATGTTTGGAATGTTGTGAGACATGAGTTCTGGCAAATCCAAATGTAATGTTTTTGTAGGAAACTGGAAAATCACTTTAAATAGGATGTCCTCCATGAGATGGGATCATTCGTTCACTGGAATCTCGTCTTTTGCTTCAACCCTCCCCCGCCCATCAGTCTCCCTCATTGTGATCCATAGATCTTGGCAGCTTAGCTACACAAATTAAAGCATTCTAATGATGAACTGAAATCACTGAAAAGCAGCGGCGGGGTTCTCTGGTGTTAAGAAGCAGCAGCCTTTGAAAGCCATTCGGAGCTGTTGTTTACTTCAGAAGCATGGACAACTTGCCCTTGGTGTCTTTTAATCTTTTAGATAGCAAAAAGTTAAAGTAAAAAATTAGTTTCATTCATTAAAAAGTAACTGCTCAACACTCCTTAAGGTTTAGGGAGATGGGAGAGCGCAGGACATAAGACACACTTACACAGCCTAGGTACAGATATACAGTATAGGTTACTCACCTGGTACCATAGTTCTAGGAGTGGTATATATTTCATATCCACACTCCGGCAGTCCTCCTACAGGCATGGACACAGTTCACTATCATACTCTGGCAGACTCCAAGCAGTCGTCTGGGAGGAGGGGGCAAGGCACATTCCTATTTGACGAACAGAGACGGGAAGACCAAGGACCCAAAAGCAGCAAGCTGATGGCTTATAATGTCCATGCTGTAATGGGATATGAAGGTGTGTGCTTTCCTCCAGGCTGCAGCCTTGCAGATCTCCTGAACAGGAATGTCTCTGGAAGCAGCCACCAAGGCAGTGATATGTCTAATGGAATGAACCCTGAGCTCCTTGGGCAGCACCCTACCAGTCAACCTATAGCACAGGTTCCTGCAGGACATAATCCACCTGGCAATCATCTGCTTGGCTGCCAGTCTGCCAGGTGCAGCTTCAGCGTATGTGAGAAGAGCTGGCAAGACTCACCTCAAACTCCAGCCATGTGCTGCTTACAATAGGAGAGTGTGGAGCCTACGGTGGGCCTCTGAGGTATAAAACATAGAATTTGACGGCAGATAAGGACCGCTTGGCCCACCCAGTCTGCCCATTTCCCTACCTAATGGATAAGCTGCAGATCCTAATTAACCAGCAGCCTACTCCTTCCTACCCTCTTCCCCTAGAATGGCCTTATGACTGTCCCATGCATGCTTGAATTCCACCACTGATTTTGACTCCACAACCTCCTCCGGAAGGCCGTTCCATGCATCCACAACCCTCTCTGTGAAAAAATACTTCCTTAAATTACCTCTGAGCCGCCCCCCCATCTTCAAATTGTGCCCTCTTGTTCTTGCACACCCCTTTTTTTGAAAGATGCTACCCTCTTGGACTTTGTTGATTCCCTTGAGGTACTTGAACGTTTCTATCATGTCCCCCCTCTCCCTCCTTTCCGCGAGGCTATACATATTAAGCTCCTTTCGTCTCTCTTCATATGTCCTCTGGTGCAGACCCTGCACCATTTTAGTTGCCTTCCTCAGGACAGCTTCCATCCTGTCTATGTCTTTGCGGAGACTGGGTCTCCAGAACTGCACACAGTATTCCAGATGGGGTCTCACCAGCTGTCTGTACAGAGGGATAATAACTTCCTGTTTTCTACTGGTGATGCCTCTCCCTATGCATCCCAGTATCCCCCCAGCCCTCCTTGCTGCCCTCTCACATTGCTTGCCCACCTTTAGGTCATCTGATATGACTACCCCCAGGTCCCTTTCCATTTTTATTGTTGTTAGTATCTCACCCCCATTGTGTACTCTTCCCCTGGGTTTTTGTTTCCCAGGTGCATTACCTTGCACTTCTTAGCATTGAATCTAAGCTGCCATACATTTGACCATTCCTCTAACCTTGCCAAGTCCCTTCTCATCCTTGCCACCCCACCCTGTGCATCAACTCTGTTGCAGATCTTTGTGTCATCTGCAAAGAGACATACTTTTCCTTCCAGTCCCTCTGCAATGTCGCTTATAAAGACATTGAAGAGGACCGGTCCTAATACTGAACCCTGCGGTACCCCACTAGTAACCCTCCTTTCTTCTGAGTGGACTCCATTTACTATTACTCTCTGTGTCCTATTCTCCAGCCAATTCTTTACCCAGGCTGTCATCTTGGGACCCACTCCCAGGCTGGCTAACTTGTATATTAATCTTTGTATGGGACTGTGTCAAATGCCTTGCTAAATTCTAGGTAGGCCATGTCCACAGCCCCTCCCTGATCTACTACTTTGGTCACCCAGTCAAAGAAATCTATCAGATTCGCCTGGCATGACCTTCCCGCCAGAATCCATGCTGCCTAGGGTCCTGTGCCTCTGGCCTCTAGATACTCGACAATTCTTTCCTTCAGAAGTGATTCCATCATTTTCCCTATCACTGAGGTTAAACTAACAGGTCTGTAGTTTCCTGCTTCTGCCTTGCTCCCACTTTTGTGAAGGGGAATCACATCTGCCTCCAGTCCTCGGGTACCACCCATCCTCCCATGATTTGTTAAAAGGGTAGTCAGTGGTGTCACTAGTTCTACCTTTAGTTCTTTTAGAATTCTGGGATGAATCCATCAGGCCCCATTGCTTTGTCCACCTTCAGTTTTAAGAGTTCTTTCAGAACCCTTCTTCTGTAAATGGGCTGATATCAACTTTTGTATCCAGAGTGTTTCTACTGTTTGTTTTAGGTACCTCCCCTCTTCATCTGTAAATACTGAGCAAAATATTTATTTAGTATCTCTGCCTTTTCACAGTCTCCTCTGCCCACCTCCCTCCCTTTATTCAGCCTCACTATCCCTCCTTGGTCTTCCTTCACTCCTGATGTACCTATAAAGGTTTTATCCCCTTCTTAACTGAGTTGGCTATCTTTCCTCGGTTTGGGCATTTGCTGTTCTGACTGCCTTCCCAGCCTCCTTTTGCTTTAACTGATACAGTTCTCTGTCCTGCTCCTTCTGCGATTCCTTGTACTTCCTGAATGCTTTCTTTTTCTCTTGAACCTTCACTGCCACTTCCTTTGAGAACCATAGTGGTTTCTTACATCGTTTTGTTTTGTTTATTTGCTTCACACAAAGGCTCGTAAAGTATACAGGTAAGCTGATCATCTGGTTATGGTGAAACTCCAATACTGCCTTCAGGAGGAACTATGGGTGGGGGTGAAGGGGGTAAAGGAGGACCTTGTCCTTGTGGAAGACCAGACAAGGAGACTCCACTGAGAGCACCAGGAGCTCACTGATCCTTCTGGCTGACATGATGGCCACCAAGAAGGCAGTCTTACATGACAAGTGAGACATCTTACACCTGTGCATTGGCTAAAATGGCTTGCCCATGAGCACTGTCAACACTAGCAGTAAGTCCCGTGGAGGTGAAGGCTCGCACACCAGAGGGGACAAGTGGTCCAGGCCTTTGAAAATGCATCCAACCACCTTCTTCTGGGCCACTCTCAGCACACAAACCCATACCCAGTATGCAGAGATGGCTGCCAGGTGCACCTTAAGGGTCACAGCTCACAGGCATAAGAGAGGGTCCACAGATAGTTGAGAATGCTCACCATGGGGCAGGTAAGGGGATCAAGCTCCTTAGCCTGGAACTAGATTGAAAACCTCTTCCACTTGAATGCATAGCACTTGCTAGTCGACTCCTTACGGACACCTCCACAATGTGGAGGACATCTTCTGAAAGGTCCAAAGCCTGGAACTCTACCCACTCAGGAACAAGACTGAGAGGTGCAGGGATTGAAGGTCCAGGTGCAGGACCTTCCCCTTGGGCCAGATATTCAGTAATGGGCAAAAGCAGAACACAAAGGTTGGCACTGCACTTTCCCCTGCACCTGACCCTGAGGATACTATATTCAGTCGGATAGCGCACTGGCGCTATCTGACTAAATATAGAGCCATGTTGGGGCAGCGCAAAGTTGAGCAGTGCTGCCCTGACATGGATCTGGGTTGTATGCAGTCCACAGGGAACTACATCCCCAGACCTGATAGCACCAGGCTCCCCCGGTCTGATATTCAGCTAGCAACATGCAAATGAGCCCAATAAGAATGCAAGGCACTAAGTGCATTATGCATGACCAATATGAGATTATTTGAATGGGAAGAGGTGGCAGGTTTGTGCCCCACCTCTGGCCACCCGCCATGATAGGCATGGTGACAGGCTGCCCCCCACACCCGAACACCCATCCCGCAATGTATATGGTCTCCCTGGTGTCCAGTGGCACCCTCCACCCTGACTGCCTGCCCCATGAATATGAAGCTGTCCCTAGTGTTTATTGTCACCCTCACCCTCCCAGCGCCCATCCCTGTAGATATTTAGTGGTTCCCTGGTGACTATTGGCACCTCGTACCCTCCGACATCCGTCCCTGTAATCGTTGAGGTTTTCCCTGGTGTCTAGAGGCATCCTCCCCACCCTCTGATCACCTGTCCCCATAATCGCTGAGGTGTTCCCTCATGTCTAATGGCACCCCCCACCCTCTGATCAGCCACCACCATGTTATTAAAGCTGTCCCTTGTGTCTAGTGGCACCCCTCCATCCCCTCATCAACCACCGCCATGTTATTAAAGTTGTACCTGGTGTCTAGTGGCACCCTCCACCCTCTGATCACCTGTCTCCATGATCATTGAGGTGTTCCTTCATGTCTAGTGGCTCCCCTCACCCTCCAATTGGCCATCACCATGTTATTAAAGCTGTCCTTGGTGTCTAGTGTCACCCCTGGTTCTATGTGATAATGGTGATCGTAGAAAGGTGGTCACCGTTAGGGCGAGTGTACATTGGTGAAAATCAATTTTGCCGATGTACACTCATGGCACAGACCAAAGGGCGCCAAAAACATAGGTTATTTTGTTTTTGGGGGCTGTGCCCCACATGCCCCTCCCCACTAAAGATGCTCAGCTCCAGGGGTACATGTCGGGGGGTGAAAAAATTTGCAGACTGGCACAAAATACCGACGTGCCCAGGTTCAAACCTGGCACCTCCCAACTCTAGCCTGTCACGAACCCACCACACTACCACGTAGCTTCAGACGGCCACGCCACACCTCACAAACTCTCCTCCCTCCCCTTCCGCCTGTTGTGGCTTGCTCGCCTCCCCCCAGCGTACACATACAACAACAGGATGTCACTGTAGCCATATTCACCCCGTCCAGTAACCCTGTGAACAGGTGTTGCTACTGAGTCGCCCTTTTTGTAAGCGCTCAATAGCAGATGCCCTAATCACAGGATATTGGCACCCCCCACCCTCCAATCACCCATCCCCATAAGTGTTTAGGTGTTCCCTGGTGTCCAGTGGTACCCGCCACCCACCAAGCATCTGCCTCTGTGTCACCCATCACCCTAGTGGCTAGCAGCCCCACCACTCCACAGCCCGCAGTGAGCACACCACCCATGCACCCCCATACCTCACTCTCTGGTGTTATGTGGGGGATCGGATACAGCAACTGGCACAGCCCTCCTTTCACCTCCTTGGCCGGCTGCTGCATGGCATGACAGGGATTGTGCATACTGTGTATTGTATAGGGAGTGTGCTAAAGTAGTACTGTTTGTTAGTGGAAAAATATCATCAGATAGTATTTTTTACTAATCACGTGTTTCTGGCAAAACCATCAATATATCTATTTTTCTTTTCCTTGTATTTCTTTCCTGAGCATATTATCTGGTAAAAGTCCCTGCTCTCTGGCCACACCCACTATAAATAAATTAAACATTTTCATGTGATGCTGTGCTGTTTACTGTCAAAACTGTGTACTAGCACCCTCCTTATAAATGCACAGTATGGATCCAGAACAGAAAGTCAAAAAGTAACCTCGAGGGAAGGCATTTTAAGATACTGCTAGCAGCAGCCATCTTTAATGGCTTGATTCACTAATTAAAAAATTGGGAAAAAAGTTTTAAAAACATCTCAGAAAAAGAAAATTATCCCGACGATGAGTCTAATTTTGTCAGAAACATAAAGGTTAAAAACTAAATGATGACATTTTTTTTAGCAACTAAAAACACTGGCCCAGATATTCAAAAGGGTTGCGCATGGCGCAACAGTGTATGCCATGACACCCACTGATGCGCCTGGTGCGATATTCAAAGGGAAAAGTCGCCACACAAATCCCGATGCGCGGAGTGCATCAGATGTATGGTGGCATTAGAAGGCGTGTTTAAGCATAACCTGCACAGCCTGATATTCAGCCCGGATGTGTGAGAGTCATGCATGTGCAACCCCAACCTGCACCTGCACAAAGTTAAGTAAAAAAAAAAAAGGAACAAGTGATGGCCACCCACAGGTGAGCCGCCGCATTGCAGGGCGCAACACGGCAGCTGCCACCTGTGGGTGGCCACCCGAGTTCCTGCTGCACCTGGCGGCGCCTCCCGATGCCCCATCGCGGGCATCCGCATAGCTAAATCCCCCCCTCCTATTTCCCTGGTGGTCCAGTGGACCGCTATGTGCCCAATCGCGGGCATTTATGTACAAAAATAAGCCCCTGTCCTATATCCCTGGTGATCCAGTGGACCGCACTCTGCCCGATCGCGGGCATCGGTATTATAACTCCTCCCCCCACGTCCAATATCCCTGGTGGTCCAGTGGACCGCTATGTGCCCGATCGTGGGCATTGGTTTAATACGATAGAATAAGCCTAACCGCTGTCTTAATTTCTTCGAGATTTCATTCAGATGGCATAGAAAGTTAAGCTTATTGTCCAACCCGAATCCTAGGTATTTAAAGGTTTCGACTATTTCGAGGGGTTCATCTAGAAGTGTTAGAATCAGGGGAGTGTGTGTGTTGGTCCAAGGCCAGCTTTTGGTGAGAGGATCATAGCTTTAGTCTTTTTGGCATTGAGGAGGAGCTTGTGTTTAATGAGATTATGTTGGAGAGTAATGAAGTCTTGCTGTAAGTCCTCATGTGCCATACCCAAGGAGGAGGAGTTTGTGGTATATAGTACAGTATCATCTGCAAATAAATGAATATTAGCTGAACGTAGATGAGTGTCCAGGTTATTGATGTAAATTGCAAATAGGATCGGGCCTAGTATGGAGCCTTGGAAAACACCTTGTAGGAGTTTTTTTTGTGATGACAGATCACCTGCAACTTTGACTTGTTGTAACCTGTTGATGAGGTAGTTGGAGAACCATTTGATTGCAGGGCTGTCAAGTCTGACACTGCTTAGAGCTGTAAGCAAGATAGTGTGGTCCACAGTATCGAATGCCTTGCTAAGATCAAGGAAAAGGGCAAACACACGTTTCTTAGTATCCAGTGCAATCTGCCAATCTGTGGTTACTTTCGCAAGTGAAGGTACCGTGCTATGTTTGGCTCTAAAGCCAGATAGTACAGAGTTTAGCAAGTCATGCGTATCCAAATGATCTCTGATTTGGGCGTTAACAATTTTTTCAAGCAGTTTTGACAAAGCAGAAAGTATAGATATAGGCCGGTAATTATTCAGATTGCATGGATCTCCTGACTTGAATAAAGGTAGGATATGGGCAGTTTTCCACAGCAAAGTAAGTTCTCCTTGCTTTAGTGATAAGTTGAATAAGTGTGTAATGGGGGCGGTCAAGTAGGGATAGCCAAGTTTGAGGAAGTATGGTTCGATGTTGTCAGCATCTGCACTCTTTTTGGTATCCAGGGAAAGCAGTAAGTCCTCAACTTGCTTAAATGTGACTGTATGGAAGCTAAATATGGAAGGATGAGGTAAGTTAGGTTTAGGATTATTATTAAGGTCGGCAGCAGGGTCACTCAGTAGGTTGATTTTACTGATAGGAGAAGTGTCAAAAGCTAGCCCTGCAGTGGCAAAGTGAACATTTAGCTGCTCGAGAATATCGGCTCTGTCTGTATAGGTGTACCCAGTAGACATAATTTTGGCTGGTAGAGATGAATCAGTAGGGTATCCTTCAACTTCTCTGAGGATGTTCCAGAATTTAGCTGAGTTGTTTTTGCTGGCTTATAGTTCTGCTTGGAAATACCTATTTTTTTCAGACCTAGTTAGAATAGTGCAGGCATTTCTAGAGGTGCAGAATGCTAACCAATCTGCCTCCAGATGCGATTTCCTCGTTCTTTTCCACCAGTAATCCCTGTCCCTGAGAGCTTTCTTCAAAGGGGGAGAGAACCACCCAGGGGGTCTTTTTTTTTTTTTAGATTTGATCAGCCTTAGCGGGGCACGTTTATCGATTAGTCCCATTAATAGGCTATGAAAGATATTAAATGCCTCGCTAAGGGAGGGGGCTAGATAGAAGTTCTGCCATCTGATGTTGCTTAGGTCTTTCAGAAATTTGTTCTGGGAGGACTTTTTCATGCTTCTTCTCAATATAAATTTGGCAGCCTGGTTTAATTGTAGAGGGTGTCTAATGCAGGCAGTAGCACAAAAGTCACTTATATCATTGAAGAACACTCCGGCATGAGAAATGCTGTGAGGCTGGTTTACTAGCATAAGGTCCAAGAGAGAGCTATGCTTAGGGAATTTTCTATTTGGCCTGGTATTTGCAGGTGTCATTTGTACCAAGCCAACAACATCGCAAAGATCCTTCCATTAAGAAAGAGGCTAAAAAGTAAGGGACCGAGGATGGATCCTTAAGGGACTCCCAAGTGCACCGATTGGCTGATAGCTAGGGTATCATGGATTTTGTCCTGCTGTGATCTGCCTTCAAGGTAGTTTTTGAACCAGATTGTTACTCTGTTTGAGAGTCCAAGGGCTTGGAGTGACTCGAGCAGGACAGTATGGTTAACCATGGCAAAGGCCTTAGTGAGATCAATATATATTAATCCCACTAGGCGACCCTGGTCCAGTGCCTTATGAAGGAAGGACAATGGGTACTTTCCCCTGCTTATGAGCACTGTTCACTCTTATTTTTCCCTGGTTGTATCTCCCTGTTACATGTCAATATTTTGTCATACCCAAGATAATTTTGTATTTGATGTACATTGTCTGCTGTTTGTCTGTTCTGTTCAAACTGATGCAGAACCTTTGTAACTGAGCTCCCAGCTCAAAGGTTGTAATTCCGAGACTGTAATAAATAAATAAATAAATAGTCTGTATACGTTAGGAGGGCAGAGGTGGTATTGTGACCTTTCCTAAATCTGTGTTGCTGTGGGTATTGGATGTCGTACTTGGTCAAGTAATCTGATGACTGGTCAGAGACGATTCACTCCAGTGTCTTGGAGAGGGGTGGAAGGATGGAAATCAGGTGGTAGTTTGAATGCAGGGCCCTGTCTCCACTATTACGAATGGGTGTCACCACTGGCGCTTTCCAACTTTGGTGGAACTGTCCAAGGCAGAGAGACAAGTTTAGTAGTTTAGTGAGTGGTGACAGGACATCAAGGGTAAGGTGTAGTAATTTAAGGTTGAGAGTGTCACTGCTGTATCTGGACTTCCCAAGCACCCTCAGTAGGTACTTTTTGGCTTCCTTCAGGTTGACTCTTTTGAAGTAGAAGGAAGGGGTGTGTTTGGGGTCGAGGCAGCCATCTTAGAGTCTGCCATGAAGGTCGGTTCATCAAAGAAGTCAGGGGGAGAACACCGCAAAGGTCAGTAAAGGCAGCATTAAATGTATCTGCTATTTGTTTAGGATCCTAGATGGTTTCCCCATTTACATTGAGCATGGAGGGAGAGGATTTGTTAGGTTCGCCGGTGAAGTCTTTGAGATTATCCTAAAATTTCCTACCGTCACCCCAGGAGTTTGAGAGCACTTCTTTAAAATAAGTGGTTTTGGCTAGGTGGGTCTCATGGGTACAAGCATTCCTCAGAGCTTTGTAGAGCTGCCAGTCTACTTGTGTATCCACTGCATGAACTTTGTGCCAAAGGTTGTCTCTTGTAGTCATTAGGTTTAGGAGGGGTGGCTTTGGATTCGCCATTTGCCTGCCACAGCTTGAGCCATAGGGCCTGTCTAGTATGGTTGGTAAGGACTGTGTCGCTGGAGCCAAACTTCATGATGTCTGACGAGGCATCCACTATGTAGTATGTAGCCTGCATGGCGCAGTCAGCATTCCCCGTAAGTGGAGAGGAGTCAGGGATGCTGTCTATGAAGGACTCTATCCATCACAGCAGGGCTCTGCTGGCATACCACACAGCAGTGTCCACTGATAGGACCATCCCTGTGACATCATGAATCTTTTTCAGGGACTCCTCAACCTTTATGTTCATGGGATCTTTCAAGGCTGCCGAGCTCTCAACTGGGATGATGGTCCATCTTATGAGAGCCAAAACAGGGGTATCCACCTTAGGGGCTGCAAATCAGGCAGTCTTATGAGACTCTGAGAGTGGGTATGTCTTTTCAATGGCCTGCTTCTCTGGGATCCTGGTCAGTCCAGCCGCCTCGTGTTCTTTGTGAAGAATGGTGGCAAGGGCTGGGCACGTGGGGAAATAGCATCTTGCAGAGCTCTGGTGCATTGAGAGAAGGGGGTCCATCGAGGTATGGGGCTTCTCCAGTTCCTCTGGGATCTGAAGAAAGTACAGTTATGTAAGACCTTACTGTAACAGTACATCTTTGAGAGAGGCTCTTGCAGTAGGTAATCACTCTGAGGACTATGCCCTCGGCATCAGGACCCACAGAAAGCTTTATCCAGCAGTATCTGACAGGGGACCACCCACCCAGATGTCAGTGTGACCCTATATAATGGGTGGTCCCCACGCCCGCCTTCCAGTTCTCCCGCTGGAGACCTCAGAAGAGGAGCAACAGGAAAAAGGAAACAGAAGCTCTTGGAGCTCAGAATGAGCTCATAAAGAAAGAGCATGAAACCAAATAAATTTGGGGGATAGAGGGAGGGAATAAGATTACCCTACTGCAAGAGCCTCTCTCGAAGATCTACTGTTACGATAAGTTCTTACATAACTGTACTATCTTACTTTGAGAGGGCTCTTGCAGTAGATAATAACTCTGAGGACTGAGGACTGAGTCTCAAGCAGTGTGAATCAGAAGAAAACTGAAACACGGGAAGTAGGAGAAAACAAACTGCTAACTTTAGGCAGTTCAGGACAGGAGTTCCTGAAGCACAGCTAGGCCAAAACCTGCTCTGCGTCTAGAAGCAATATGCAGACTGTAATGCTAAGTGAAAGTGTGGACTGAACTCCAGGTAGCTGCGGCACAAATGTCAGCAGCTGACACACTCCTGAAACAACCAGTAGAGGCAGCCATACTACTGGTGGAATGCCCCTTAACCTCCCCCGAAAGGATCTTACCATGCTGTTGATAACAGAAAATGATGCAGTTTGCCAACCATTTGAATAAACACTGTTTGGAAACTGTTGCATCCTCTCTTTTGGGTGCAAAGGAAGCGAAAAGTTGATCTGACCTTTGGACAGACTTTGTCCTGTTAGTGTAATGATGCATGATTCTATGAATATCTAAGGTATGAAGAATTGCCTCTCCCTGATTAGAATGCTCAGGGTAATACATTGGAAGTTGAATCGACTGGTTCAACGTAAACTCAGAAACCACTTTGGGTAAAGACTTTAGGTTGGTACGAAGAGCCACTCAGTCCTATGAAAAATTAAATAAGGCTCCTTACAAATCAGGGCCTGAAGCTCAGAAATCCTTCGAGCTGAAGTAACTGCAACTAAAAATAGCACTTTCCAAGAGAAATAGTGCATGTCACAAGAACCAGCCAGTTTGAAAGGAGGCAAGGTCAGCTTCTCCAAAACAAAATTCGAATCCCACAGTGGTGCAGGACTGCATACCAGTGGCTTGAGATGCAGAATCCCCTTCAAGAAAGTTTTGGAAACTTCCAACAGTGCTACTGTCCTGCCATACACGAGGGTATGGTAGACAGAAATAGCCAACAAATGGACCTTCAGCGAGGAATACCCCAGTCCCAAATCATAGAGGTGTAAGAGATACTCCATGATTGATGGAGCAGGGCACGAGAATGGGTCCCAACCCTTCACAGTAGCCCAAATGGAAAAACACTTCCACTTCATGGCACAAGTGCTACTTGTAGATGGCTTTCTGGCCTCAATGAAGATTTGCACTACTCTGTAGGATACGCCAAAGCATGAAGTGACAATGTCCTGAGGTTCCACGCGTGAAGGGATTTCAGCCCTGGATGAACCAGCATGCCCTCTTCCTAGGTTAGGAGGTCATTGCAGAGAGGCAAGGGAACCAGAAGCTCCACTACTAGCTGCTGAAGAAGTGGAAACCAAACTTGACGAGGCCAAAAGGGAGCAATCAGAACCACGTGGGCTCCCTCCACCCGTAGCTTGATCAGCACCCTCTGCAGAACCGGAAAAGGAGAGAAGGTATACAAAAACCTCCCTGTCCAGCAAAGAGATGGCACATCTTGACAGAAAACACCATGCCCTGAAGCAAGCAAGCAAAACTTGGGTAGTTTTGCACTGTATGGGGAGGTGAACAGATCTAGTTCTGACCGACTCCACAGGTCGAATATTTGGTCAACCACCTCTTGCTTGAGCTCCCACTCTTGGGCCCTTACTGTGGTACAGCTGAGACTGTCCACTAGGATGTTTTGCATGCCCAGAATATGAACAGCTGTGAGGTGAATTTGATGTAGAACAGCCCACTTCTACACCTGCATCACGTCCTTGTATAGGGGAAATGAACGGGTGCCTCCTTGCTTGCTCTGGAGAAGCAGGTGCGGAAAAGCTTGAAGAGCGTACAACACTGCTCTCATCTCTAACACACTGATGTGTAGAGAAATCTCCATCTGGGACCACTTGCCTTGAGTTCTGTAGTCTCTCAAATGAGCGCCCCAATCCATCCCTGATGCATCTGTAGTCAAGAGTCGGGTGGGAGGAGGGGACTGAAAAAGGACCCCCTTGGTGAGATTGGAAAGATCCTACCACCACAAGAGATCCCTCAGCATGGAACCACAGACCATAACCATCTGGTCCAGGTCGTCCAACCTCTGATCCCACTGTGCTCTGAGTATTCACTGTGAAATACACATGTGGAGTTTGGCTAGGGGCACTGTGGGGATGGCCGCTGCCATCAGGCCTAGCAGTCAAAGAACTGACCTGGCCGAGACCTTCCTGCTGGAGGCCACCATATGGGCCTACTTCTGCAAGGTTTCCTCCCTGTCAAGAGGGAGGAAAGCCATACCTTGAACCATATCTAACACCGCCCCAATGAATTGCAGGTGCTGGGAAGGGACAAGCTGGGACTTCGAAAAATTTACAGTGATTCCCACTTGACGAAACAGGTCCAGGGTTGCAGAAGGGAGAGGGAGAGTTCCAACTGTTCCCTTGACGTGGCTGACACAAGACAGTTATCGAGGTAAGGGAACACACAGTGGCCCTGATGCCTCAGGGCAGCCACTACTACCACTAGGCACTTTGTGAAGATCTGAGGTGTTGAGGATAGGCCAAAAGGTAGGGCTTTGAACTGGTAATGTTCCCTCTGAAAGGAGAACTGGAGGTAGCGACAATGGGCCCTGAAAATAATGATGCGCCATCCAGAGCACTGAGCCACTGACTCTTGTGCAAGAGGGGCAGCAGACCCGGAAGGGTCATCATCTGAAACCTCTTGTACTCTATGCACAGGTTTAGAGCGCGGAGGTCCAGAATGGGATGCAGATCCTGTCTTTTAGGGGACCAAGAAGAAGTGGGAGTAATACCCCTTTCCTTCCTGTTGCACTGGAACATGTTCTATTGCTTTCTTTCGTAGCAGAGCGTGTATTTCCTCTCATAGAAGAGGGATGTGCACCTTCAGGTAGTGTGACTGGGCCAGAGGCCTGTCTGGAGGCTTTTCTAGAAACTCCAGAGTGTGGCCCTGCCATATGAGCTAAAGAACCCAAGACTTGGTTGTCACCGCCCACCACCCTAGCAGATGACAAGAAAATCCTCCACCCACCTGCTCCCCTGTAAGATCTACAGGGGAGAAGGCAGATAGCGAGTTATGCGAGGGAGGGAGGAATGGGGAGAGCTGCACCTGAAGCTCTCTGGGATTTTGCCGGGGGTGGTGGCTGAGGCTTGTTATACCCGATGTTTGGTCTGATGTCGGGCTGTCTGCTGTTGCTTCAGCTGCCTTTTCCCTTGATAGCAAAAAGGCTTCTTCACCTGAAATTTTGGTCGGTACATGGTTTGTACCAACCGAAGTGCCCTGCCTTTGTCCTGCAGGGTAGTTATGATGTCATGTACGTCGCCATCAAACCGGACAGATCCCTTGAAAGGGGCATCCTGTATGGCAGACTGCACATCCTGGGCCAAACCAGAAACCCTCAACAGGAAAAGCACAGGAGGCTGACTGCCTTGCCAGCTCCCCGAGCAAAGGAGTCAACAGCATCATAGGTTGCCCTAAGGGAATGTCTGCAGGCCACCTTAGTGGACTGAATCGAATCTACCAGGATGGATTTTGATTCAGACTCTGGAAGGGCTTCAATGGCCAGTTCCAACGGGTGAACAACGACTTTTGATAGACCGGTATATGGCCTACGTAGGTAAGGGCCCTCATGGCCAGTGTAGAGGATGAGTAAAACCTCCTCCCAAACTGGTCCAAGTAATGGGACTCCTTATCAAGAGGAGAGGTGCTCATGTGATGGGGTTTAGTAGACCTGTCATGAGCAGCTGCAGTAATGACAGAGTCTGACTTAGGGTGCACACTGAGGTGGTACTTCCCCTCTGAAGTACGGTAGGTGCGGTCTGCTTTCTTAGCTACCATTGGAATAAATGATGGCATCATCCAAATTGTCGATGCCAGGTCCTCATGAGGTTCCAACTAGGGCAGGGTAAGGACCGGTGAAGATGCCTGCATGTCCAGGTGCTCCGCCAGGCGCTGCCTTCCTTTGTGGATCCTGCTTGTCTGACTTTCAATAGTAAACCTCTGTGATTTTTTGTAAGAGGTCTGTGAAGGAAGGATCCTCCGGGGAGACTTCGGGGATTCTTTGGACAGTGGCTCCTCTATGGGAGGGGATAGGAAACCCAACTCTGCCGAAGAGGAAGCATCTGAATCTGAATACTGATCTGAGTCAGAAGACCCAGAATCAGGATGAGCTGAATCCCATGGGCCTGGTGTCAGCTTATCGACAGGCTGGGTTGATGTTGGATCCTTTGACGGGACCAGCGTTGGCTGAGGAACCAGAGCCGGAACCTGTCTTGCCGGCTGCATGTCAGGGCTCCTAGGGGGACTCCCTGGGAGGCTGTCTAGCTCCTAAACCAGTTGAGCCTTGGTCTCCGACCACCACGACTGTAGGATGGCTCTAAAATCTGCCGGAGGCTAAGGCTGTGGAGACGGAGGAGGCTGACAAACCAGGGGGTAGCCAGCAGTGAATCCTGGTGATGGGAACCCCGGTGCATGATAGTGTGTCGATGGGTATCCCGGCAGAGGGTAAGCAGGCGTATACACTGGTGCATGAAACCCTGATTGGGGGGGGGGTAACCCAGCGAGTTATATGCCAGTGCCTGTGGAGCCGGGTAACCCAATGGCGGATACCGACGTGAGGCCCAGTGGGGGTAACCCAACAGGAGGCCTGATGGGGCATATCCTGATGGAGGGGATGAAGGAGGGCCCAATAGAGGACCTGATGGAGCTATAGGCCCTGTCGGTGGACCCTGCGGGATACCAGACCCTGATGGCCCCGGTTGGGTGAGATCCGGCAGGGGGCGTACTGGAGAAGCCCCCGACGGAGGAGGAGGAAGCTGGGAACCATCTGGGTTTACCCCAGTTCCTAATCCCATATCCAGCGGTGTGCCTGGGGAGTGGCCACCTGGCGGAAGCCCTTCATCTCCGGTCCCTCGGTTAAAGGGCGAGGGAGGAGGATCCACATTTCGTGGGGAGAAGGAGGAGGAGGCCCGGTGAGGAGAGCCCTATGGTGGAGGCTGAGATAGGTCCAGCAGCTGGGAATCATCAGGGGCCCTCGCCGGACCCCAATGCCAGGTCGGTCGGGTGGACATCGTCAGATCCAACGTCCGACTTATCGTCCGAAATGACCGTGCAAACGTTGGACTTGCCAACATGCAACTTATCTGTCTAAGCTAGGCAGGCTCCAGAGTCCCTGGAGCCCGACACAACAGCCTGAGCTGGGCGCTCAGCGGACGGGCCGATGAGTGACTTAGTGGTTCCTTTCAATGTGGCAGACCCCCCCACATGGAGATGGGTCTGAGCGTGGCCGAGGCCTCAGCCAAAGCTGAGGATCCCGCAGCCACTATTACTAGTGGCAGTGGGGAGGCCCAAGGACTGCTCCTGAGGCAGGGTAGGCTGGGCCACAGTGGCTGACTTCCTGGAGGAAGAAGACCGCCTTTCATCTGAGGGGCCTCCCGGGTGGCCACGGACTAGAGGGGGACTGCTCCTGGTTCCAATGTTTCTCCTTCTTCTTCTTCACGTGCCTGGGCTCGGTGGGTGAGGTGGAAGTGCTTCTCAACATTTGGAGCTCTCTCTCCATGGTAGCCATTCACTGCTTTAAAATATGAGCTCCGAAAGCTTGCTGGCGGTGCTTCTGTGTGGCCGGCTTAAAGCTGGCGCGGGCCTCACAGGTCCTCAACCTTGTGGTCTTGGCCTAGGCAGAAGAGGCAGAGGGAGTGAGAATCCTTGTGTGGTAGTTGCACGCTGCATGAAGCACACTTATTTCTGTACTCGACGGAAGATGATGACATGCACAAAAGAAAACAAAAGACTGTAATTTTGAAAGAAATAAATGGATAGTCATCCAAAAACACGGTCAAACTGCAGTGTACGATCTCCACGAGGTCTGATGGATCAGGTCAATGGCGGGAAAGAACTGGAAGGTGGGCATGGGGACCGCCCACTATATATTTATTTATTTGAATTTTGATGACTGAGTAGGCCTACTGGGACACATGTCCCTTTTTCAGGGGTGACCCAGGGAACAGAGGCATTCCACGTACAGAGAAACATACCACTATACAAAGGTAACTAGAAGCAATTATGTAAACACTTAGTACAGCACTAGTGACAGATAGGTGATGACACAGAATTAGTAAGCAGTTTAAACAACAAATTCCAACGTAAACCACTACTGTGTAAGAGAATTCGGTGCTAGTACATAGCAGGCGAAGCATACAATAGAAAACAAACTTTATTTATTAATGTGATACAGTATGTTACATATGTACAGACAGTGTGGTGGAGAGGGTGAGGCTAGGAGAGGGGGGAGTTGTGGGGAGGCTAGTGTAATAGGGTAGGGAAGGGCAACAGTAGGGAGATGAAGAAGGAAGGAGAGGAGACACAGGTTGACAGGAGAGGTTTAGGTGCAGTTACCATCACAGATGGGAGCTGGGAAGAAAATTTCTTTGAAGTGTCTCTTGAATTAGGGAAGAGACGCACATGAGAGTAAACTATGTGGGAGGTTATTCCATTTTTCCAGTGCAGTGGAAGAGAAGGATCTGCCAATGGCTAATCGGGTTTTGGGTATGTTTACTACAGGGAGATGGGAGGACCGGAGGGTTCTGGGGAAGGATTTCAATGTGAGTAGATTGGAGAGGATGGGTGGGGAGGGAAGGTGGATGAGCTTGAAGACGGTACATAGTAGAGGGAAGTCCAATTTGGCATCAAAGGAAGGCCATCCTAAAGTGTTGAGCACATCGCAGTTGGTGGGCCCGGGCTGGAGTTTTGGCTGCAAAGCATGCGACTCTGTGATAAGCTTGCTTAAGTTTGGCCAGAATAGAGATCTTGACAGAGTGAATAATTAGTGCTCCATAGAATAGGCCCGGGAGGAAGGTATCT
The DNA here is from genome assembly GCA_016271365.2 of Neoceratodus forsteri. Taxonomy (NCBI): domain Eukaryota; kingdom Metazoa; phylum Chordata; order Ceratodontiformes; family Ceratodontidae; genus Neoceratodus; species Neoceratodus forsteri. The sequence goes on from CM028134.1 coordinate 228,953,533, forward strand.
GAGGCAATAGTCTTTCATGCATGGGCAGAGAGGTAGGGGGCGGTACGATATAGGAGGCCTAGTTTTTGATTAGCTGCTTTATCAACATTGGTATCATGTGATTCAAGGGACAGGTGCTCAGCAAGAGTCATACCCAGATATTTGAAGGAGCCAACCCCTTCTAAAGGGATGCCAGAGGAGGTGGTGACTACCAGAAGAGGCTGGGAAGTTTTATCGAAGGAGGTATGATGGAAGAGCATGGTTTTTGTTTTCTTCGTGTTCTATACCAACATATTCTCCCTGAACCAGGATTGCAAAATATAGGGTCATGTTGACGTCTGTCATGTGACGTCGGGTGGGTGGTCCCCCTTCAGATACTGCTGGCTAAAGCTTTCTGTGTGCCCTGGCACCTGGGGGTGCAGTCCTCAGAGTGATTACCTATGCAAGAGCCCTCTTGAAGTAAGATCCTCTCATCATCCATCCCAGCTCGTCGACATCCTCCCTGGGGCACAACCTTCCAGAGGAATACTCAGGGTCCTGGTCCAACCCATTGTCTTCGGAAGATTTGATTGCCTTTTCTACTTGCCAGTGCCATTTCTTTGGTGGGTGTGGTGGCTGCGCTTCTGTCCGGTGCTGGCTTGGGGAAGCCAGCAGGGAACTTTGCAGTTGCTGGGTTTGTAGCTTTTCCAGCAGTTAGAAGAACAGACCAGCCTGTGTGGCATTCAGCATAATTGGTGCTGTAGAAGGTGCTGTGTCCTCCTGGATGGTGGCTAAGTCAAGGCCAGTGGCTTGTGATGCTCTGGTCTCTGAGACAGTGTAGACCGCACACAGCGCCTCCCCCATGTGTTCCTGGCAGCTTGGAACCGCATTCCAGGCAGGCAGGCATGGTGGGAGTCAATTGTCACTCACAATTCTGTAGGGGACAGATAGAAAAAACTGGGTTAAGAACATATCCCTCTTGAATGAACAGCAGTGTAAAGCTGAAGTGTGGCAGCTAAAGGTAAGAGAAGCCGGGGGGGGGGGTGACTGGAGGGTAGCTCGCTTGGCTTTCCAAAAACGTGCCTTGAAGAGGTTGTGAAGACTTACTCAAGATGGCTGCTATTTGACTCCATGCAGTCATTATCCTGTATTCCTGGCTCTCACAAGATTAGCTGTCTTTGAACCTGCCCAAGATGGCTGCAATCCTGGAACTGCACCAAGATGGCCGCCGTTCCTATGCGATCGCTCAGGAACTGAAGTGAAAATGGCCATAAGCTCGCAAGACTGGGTGTCTCATGAAACTAGCCTGTTGTTAGTGCTGGGCTTCCCCCCTAAACTGCAGTACACAGGAAAAATGGGGCGTCTGTAGGTGCACTGATGCTCAATGTGGGTGCTCGGCAGGATAAGGGGTGCTCGGCAGGATAAGCACCCATGGACTCCTGTGCAGCACTGACAAAGCAGCAGAAAGGGCTGGGCATTCTTCTCAAGATAGCTGTCATTTTCAAGATGGCGACCATGAGATATCTGGTGTGTCTAAGCCGCGGGACTCCAGCAGATCAGACTGTGCCAGGGGTTGGATGGTACCAGTGGAAGACATCCCCAGTATGGTGCAGGCACCCCAGAGTGCACTGACAGTGCAGGAAATTGATTTTTAGTCCCCCCACCCCGAGAGGCTGTCGAGAAACATGGAAATCCAGCTTTTGTCTGGCTGCAGGGAACCAATGCCAGAGTATGGAGGTAGGAAATGCAGACCCTCACAGGAGATGACAGCCACAGTGACTAGTCTGGGTGTTACACAGCTAACCCATGAACTGCCACTAGAGAAAACAAGCATTTGTCAATGCTGGAGTTCATCGTTGGGATTGCTGTTGGTACACACCGACTGGCAGGACTACAGTTCCTAGCAGAAAGAATAAGTTATGCCACCAAGTTCATATTCCCGATGAAATACAGTGAAGTGCTTACCTATTTCCTCAATTCGTGATCTGGCTTTGAAGAGTAACGATGTGTCTGCAGTTCAGAGAAGATGAGGGCACTGGAGCCCCACCATGGGTTGGGGAGGGGACATTATGGTTAGAAACCCTAACGCCCCAGGCATCTGTTGGTATTTGCACTACAAATTTTCAACATGGCCTTTTGTGATCCCCACTTCATGAAAGCATTTGGCACCTCTGCTCATGAACAGTGGCACTGTGATTTTGGTAATCTGTCCCGAACGTTGATTTCTCACAGCAGACACACCATTCTGCACCAGATGGTCCCGAACGTTGATTTCTCACAGCGGCCGCGCCATTCTGTACTGGATGTGCAAAAACACAGTTTGGGCAGGATGTGAAAAATTACAGCTGTACCATTCATAGGGAGGTGTGAAGAGATGGCAGTGTTGAACATCTGGAGTGAACATATTAAAAATGCTTGAACGCATATGTGGAAACTGCACAACACACACTCGTAACAGTCATTTAGTGGAATAATTTCACCAAAATTTCAACATAGGCATTTTGTGACCTCTGCTCATGAACACTGTCACTATGATTTTCTAACTCTGTCTCGAACGTTGATTTCCCACAGTGACTGCGCCATTTTGTGCCAGATGTGAGAAAACACATTTCGGGCAGGATGTGAACAACGACAGCTGTACTGTTCATAAGAAGGTGTGCAAAACTGACAATGTTGAAACGCTTGAGTGAAAATATTACAAATTCTCGACGCTATTTAATGTAAAGTGGAAACTGGGCGCACGCACGTAGCAATAGTCATTTTATAGACGCTTGTCACCAACTTTTCAACATAGGCATTTGGACCTCCACCATGAACAGTGTCACTGTGATTTTCTTTAATTTGTCCCAAACACTGATTTCCAACAACCGACCACGCTTATTCTGCACTGGAAATGTGAAAAACATTTCAACCAGGATGTGAAAAATGACAGCTGTACTGTTCATGAGGAGGTGTAAAAAAATACCAATGTTGAAAATCTGGAGTGAAAATATTACATATTCGCGATGTTACAAGTGTGCATTGAAACTGCGCAATGCGCGCTCGTAACACAGTCGGACTTTAGTCACCAAATTTTCAACATATGTATTTTGAGACCTCCACTCATGAACAGTGTCACTGTGATTTTCGTAATCTGTCCCGAACACTGATTTCCCACAGCGACTGCGATATTCTGTGCCAGAAGTGCAAAAACACAACATTTCGGTCAGGATATGAAAAATGACAGCTGTACTGTGCATGAGGAGGTGTAAAAAATACCAGTGTTGAAAATCTAAAGGGAAAATATTACATATTCACGACGTTACACGTGTGTGTTGGAACTGCGCAACACACGCTTGTAACACAGTCTTTTTTTGGAATTGTTTCACCAAATTTTCAACATATGCTTTTGGGATCCCACTCATGAACAGTGACACTGTTAGCCAGCATCGAACCCAAAGGTGATTCCACGCAGTGACCGCAAATCACCTTTCATGACCGAATAACCAGATGACAGTGACTAACCACGAGGTGGGTCCCAAGAACCCCATGTTGAAAATTTGTGGCAAATTCACAAAATGGCCAAGATATGCACCAAAGTTGAAAAAACATTTATGCCATTATACATCTTACCGGCATTTCTTCAGTTCGTGTTCGGCTTTGAAGAGTGCAGGCGTGTTCGAAGATGGAAATCACGGCGTGCTCGGGAGGTAAGTATGGAGTGAGGGTGTGTGGGGAGGCAGGGTGCGCAGAGGGTGGGCGGGTTGGGGAAGGGGCCACCGGACTCAATGAGGGACCGTTTTCTAGTTTTACAGGGTTTAAAAAAAATAAAAACATTGCAGGAAGGTTTTCTTTCTGACAGGGACTTTTGGCACGCTGGGGTTGGCTCCGAGCGTGCCACCTGAGTGTTGGTTGGGGGGGCTGTAGTCGGTGGGGACTGGGCACCCCCATCGGCACATATTGAGTGTTGGGGGGAACAGGAGCCAAGGGGGATTGGGCACCCCCCCTAGTCACATAACAAACTGGGGGGGACATTATGCTGACAGGGAGTGGTCTCCCCCAGTCGGCAAATGAACTGGGAGGGGGCATGGTGACAGGGGGATTGGGTACCCCTGTCGGTTTATTTTTTTTAACTGCGAGGGGGTATGTGGACAGCCTGGGCTTGGTGCGTTCACACTGCTGTAAGCTACAGCAGTGTGATCGCTCAACCAGGAATTCAACTTCAAAGAACCGAGCCGCGTCACTATTGGTGCGGCTCTGTCCTTTGAAAAGTTGTCCAACTCCACCCCAACAGCTGAAAAGCAGTCATTGTCAGCCTGCTGACTGATTCACCTGCCGCTGACCTGCCCCTAGAAGCGGAGCTCTCCATTGGGAACACCCCTGTAGAGCACCTCTTATACCAATGAGTTCGTCTGCGCCTGTGTGCCACAACAAACTCAAAAACACAGAATGCAAGTGGAGGTTTTGGGACTCAAACCCAGATATGTTTAATGCTTCCAGCTCAATCACAGCTTGTATTCCACGAACAGTTGCCCTTGTAATCTCTAGGCAACTGATCTGATGTAGTGCACCTCTGGGTCATACTGCCTGTCAATAATGACTGCCACGAATGAGTGCATGAGGTTCACTGTGAGCACTGCCTGTTATGAAGTGGATACTGATGGAGGATCCAGTTACTCAGGGAGTTAGCTAGTGGGGATGCTGCCTGAGGGGCCTGAGCAGGATAGGGTTTGCAAGCTAGAACGCTACTGGAGGGTCCAGCTTGACACGTGCCCCTGTCTATGCACTAGGGAAGCCTTGCTTTTTATTTATTTATTTATTTGTTTGTTTATTTACTGGGGACAGTGGAGGCATGCAGAAAAAATGTTAGGAGACTATCCTGAGGTTAGCACATGCTCATCTGTTGACATGGTACTAGGTAAGAATAGGAGAAAGTGAAAAAAGAGTAAACTTTTATTGGTATAATTACATGAGAATTTGGGTGCAATTAGGCATCATGACCAACCTCTAGGGACTCACAAAGTAAACTGGACAATGTTATCATGGCTGGCGGCTTGGCCTCTGGCAGTCCAAAATGTATGATCATGCATTAGCCAACAGGATGAATGGTGGATTACCCACCTGTGAGGAATGTCTAAGCACTAGAAAGGTTGCAGGGGATGCTGAAGCATTCCACCTGCTCTAGGAGTGTGTTGTTTCCTGCTGCAATGTCAAGGGTGGATGCCTGATTCTTTAATGTGTGAAGCACCACACAGCAAGGTTAGTTATAAGTTTATAGATCTGGTTGGAGGGCTTCTTAAGGTTGTAACTGTTCTTAGGACCAGAAAACTGTGAACTGGAGGTGAGCAGTTCTGGCATCCCAAGGACACAAGAAACAGCACTTACATCCCAAACAGGCCCACCAACCCAACCCAAAAAATTATTATAATTACTGACTAGACCCTATAAATGACTGCATAACCTTGACATTATTTCCCATCATAACTAGGTGGTTATAACGGGAAGTGCAAGACAGCTCTCAGCTGTCAATCTCTAAGTGTAGAGCGAGCTGCACTCTGACTGTTGCCACCAGTGCCATAACAGCATGTCTTCATGTAGGAAGCCAGTCCTGTGAAACCATGGATTAAACTGAAAAGGAAAAAAAACACATCTCTGCCACACACACACAAAAAGACTTGAACATGCACCTCTTAGTTGTGGCTAAAGTGTGACAAGCACTGATTCCCTGCTGCCTCTGTAGCAGCTTCGGCAGTCAGACGTAGAAGTGTGTCTGAGTAAAAATTAACACACCCCCTACCTATACTTTTTGTGTTTGCTTGTGTGCATGCACAAGAAACGCATTGTGTCAGCTTCCTTCACTAGCGGGTTGTGGAGGCACGGCAGTGTTGTTGCCACTGCAGGCAGCCTATTTTGGGGCTGGTCTGTGTGGCATGAGTAGAGGATCGCGCTGTCCATGACAGCACTAATGTAGCTTGCCACTATGCACAAAGAAATTTGCCGCTGCAATCAGGGAGCTCCCCGTCATGAAACAATCAGCTGTGTTTGTTTGAGGGGCGGTCCCTGACTGCAGCAGCGAATTAGAGCCACACTGTCTGCTGTTCCATTTCAAACAAACACGGCTGTGGCTTCTCCGGTGGCCTCTCACAGTCCCCATGGAAGCCGTCGAGGGGGCCCAGTCCCCCTGTCAGTATGCCCCCTCCCCAGTTCATTTGCCGATGAGGTAGCCCAATCCCCGTCAGCACAATACTCCATCCGTTGTGTGCTGAGGGGGTGCCCAATCCCCCTCGGCTCATCGCCGCCCCCCCAAACATTCTGCGAGAAAGAATTGCCCAATCCCGTCCGGGTACAGACCCCCAAAGAAACACTTAGGTGGCATGCTGGGAGCCCCAGCATGCCAAAGTATCTGCAAAAGCAGAAAACCTTCCCGTGTTGTTTTTTAATTTTTTCGTTTCCTGTATATGAAAATCTGTCCCTCGTTGAGTCCGGTGCCCCCCCCAACCCCCAGCCACCCTCTGCACACCCCACCTCCACACACACACCCTCACCCCATACTTACCTCCAGAGCCCGGCACAATGATCTTCGGTGGACCGGGAACACGTCTGCACTCTTCAAAGCCGACCGCGAACTGAAAAAATCCCGGTAAGCTGCATAAAGGCATAAATGGGTTTTTCAACTTATGTTGATATATATGTCATTTTTCCAAATTTTTGCACCAAATTTTCAACATGGGGTTCTTGGGACCCTGTCTCATGAATTTAGTGACTGCCATCTGGTTTATTCGGTCCCGAAATGTGATTTTGCGGTCACTGCACGGAATCACCTTTCGGGACCGATAAACAAAATGACAGTATCACTGTTCATGAGGTGGGCTCTCAAAAAGCCTATGTTGCAAATGTGGGGAAAAAATTCCAAAATGACTGTGTTACAGTGTAACATTGGCAGTTTCCATACACATCGTGAAGTTTCATTAATTTGTAATATTTTCTACCCAGATTTTCAACATTGGCATTTTTTCACACCTCTTTATAAACAGTCAGCTGTCATTTTCACATCCTGGCCGAAATGTGTTTTAGCACTTCCAGCGCAGAATAGCTGTTGCTGTGGGAAATCAGTGTTCAGAACAGATTAAGAAAATCACAGTGACACTGTTCATGAACAGAGGTCTTAAAATGCCTATGCTGAAAATTTGGTGACAAAAGTCCACAAAATGACTGTGTTACGAGCGTGCATTGCGCAGTTTCCACACACCCTCATAACATTATGAATTTGTAATATTTTCCCTCCAGATTTTTAACATTGGCATTTTTCCACATCTCCTTATGAACAGTACAGCTGTCATTGTTCACATCCTGGCCGAAATGTGTTTTTGCACTTCTGGCGCAGAATTGCGCAGTCGCTGTGGGAAATCAACGTTCGGGACAGATTAAGAAAATCACAGTGCCACTGTTCATGAGCAAAGGTCCCAAAATGCCTATGTTAAAAATCTGGAGTAAAAATTCCCCTAAATAATTTCAGGTGTGCATTGCGCAGTTTTATACGCACGCTCGTGACTTCACCAATTTTTTGTTATATTTTCACTCCAGATTTTCAACATTAGCATTTTTTACACCTCCTCATGAACAGTACAGCTGTAATTTTTCACATCCTGTTGGAAATGTGTTTGCGCACCTGTGGCACCAAATGGTGCAGTCGCTGTGCAAAATCACCTTCGGTTCACGAACTGATAGTGTCACTGTTTTGACGGCAGATGAGGACTGCTTGGCCCACCTAGTCTGCCCATTTCCCTACCTGATGGATAAGCTGCAGATCCTAGTTAACCAACAGCCTACTTCATCCCACCCCTCACTAGAATTGCCTTACGTCTGTCCCATGCATTCTTGAACTTCCCCCCACTGCTCTTGACTCCACGACCTCCTCAGGAAGGCTGTTCCATGCATCCACAACTCTCTCCGTGAAAAAATACTTCCTAACATTACCTCTGAGCCGCCCCCCCCTTCTAGCCATAAAAAGCCCATGTTGAAAACCTGGAGTGAAAATACCAAGAAACGCCCAGGGCGTTAGGGTTTCCGACCATAATGCCCTACCCTGTAGGGACTGACAGGCATCAGGGGTGTGACTTGGGATTGTCGACAGTAATGCTCACACCATTCCACCCCAACCCCCACCCTGCAGCCAGTGGCAGGCACTGAGGTGTGCCTTGGACTCTTCGGCCCCAAAGTTCACCATATTCTCCTATACTACACCCATTTCAGTGTATTTCCTTATGGAATGGGATGAGTGTAAAGCCCGAATACCCCAAGGCACACCTCGATACTTGTCGGTGTCTGCAGGGTAGGGTGAAGTGAATGTCATGAGCATTATAGGCGATGACCCAAAGGCACACCCCAAAGCCTGTCCATCTCTGCAGAGTGGGGGTGGGCTTGGCATCAGTTCAATACTTCACTGCCTCTCCTATTCTGCATCTGTCTAACTCCTGGACTTTCAATGCTAATGCCAGCAAGCAAACATTCGGCATTGACAAATGCTTGTTTAAGTCAGTAATTATAAAAAAAACAATGTATAGGTAGGGGTGTTCGCTCTCAGGGTTTATGTGACATCACACACCTATGGTGTGTGTAAAAACATTACACACCCTACGTATACATAATTCTCTATATAGATCATACCATTTTTTTTTAATTACCCTTTCTTCAAAATGTTGATTGTATGAATACCTAGCAAGAAACCTGTCACCATGGAAGCGTTGTGATTTGTCACGAGCATCACAAGACATGTCTGCGATCTACAATAGTCTCTGCCGAGATTGGAACTACCTCGTTCTGGGAAAACCACCTCTCAAGCCCATTGATGTTGGACTGAACCTGCAAAACACATCATGTAGCTACTGTAAAATTCTGCGTTGTCAGTGTATATGTGCACAGAGTACAGATCGCATTGCTTCAGGTCATTTACGAAAATGGAGAACAGCAGGGACACAAGTGTGACCTCCCCAAGGTACATGCATAATATGTTTTAGTTTCAAGCTACCGATAATCATTTTTCCTTGGGTACAGTACCTCAAAAATCAACCCACCACCACCTGCTCATCTGGTCCGATTCCATCAAGCTTTTCAAACAGTTGTTTATGGCCAGCAAAGTCAAGACAGGTGAACCAGAAAACTGACCTCGGTTCATGTCTGCGAAGATGTCTCACCATTGACTCTGGCTCATTGTGACCTTCAGAAAGGCACTTGACTTCCCTGTGTTTCACTGCCTCCCAGCTATAAAAGCAGAATCCCACTGAAAATGGGATGTTGTCTCTCCGATGGGCAATACTGAGTAAATAAACTGGAAAGTAGATAAATCAGTTTGTTCTATGGGAGACAGTCATTTAAGCAGTAAGATATGGCAGGGTGTGCATTGCTGTGGTATAATGACATATCTTGGGCATGTTGTGAGGCACAAGGCATCACCAAGTGCCTTCGACCACCCAAGAAGTTCTGTTATACCACAACTAAGCACACCTTGGAGTGTCTTACTGCAATTATAAATGGAGTCAAAATTTAAAGGGGCACTATCAGCTTTTTAATCAGTTTTGTGCCCCTATAAAAGCTGTGCCTGTGAACAGAGCTTTACTCAATAACTGCTCGGATTTCCTTTCAAAAGCATAGCTGTCACATATTATGCTTATTTTACAAAAAAAAAATTTTTGTTCATCCAGACCTAAAAGGCGCAGTCCACTCGTTGCCCCGCATCCCTGACATAGAGGTGGCACTGAATGGGGCCAAACTCGTGCATGAATGAGTTTGGTGATTTTACGCGCATATAAAATGAATAGCTTTCTGCACAGTGCTAACTGCACTGATTGTATTTTTGAAAACCGAGGGTTATTTCATACAGAAATTGTTGCTTGAAAAGTGAAACCAGGACTCAGCATGTTGCATCTCATAACCCCACCTCTCGGGTGACATAAAATCTGACTGCTGTCGCCTATCACTGGTCTGATGGTACCCAGAGTACTTGTAGGGCCAACTGCCCACCCCATGACGATGACAATTTCCAGGTCAACCCCTGAACAAAAGGGGCACAGCTACATACTGTATAGACCCAGTACAAATTATTGGGTCTCTTTCAACCCTACAGATCCCTAACCTGCTTTGCGGGGTCCCTGCAGCCCTGGCGCTCCCAAGACCAGCTGTGCAGTGGTACTCACCCCAGACAGGACAAGCACTACCCACGGAGGCAAGCTGTGTCAGTATATTTATTTATTTTTATTTTGAAAAATTTTACCAGGAAAGGCACACTGAGCTGCAATAGCTCGTTTCCAGATGTGTCCTGGGGAAGGGGAGGAGGGAGTACAATATTGATTTGAATACAAAAACAGGTAAGTAAACACAGAACTATGTAGAAAAACATTAACATTAAGGCAACAAACATTTTGGGGAAAGTCAGGCAGTACTTGTACACACATATATATGTATATATCTATATTATAGTTGCACAGTAGTGCCACTATAGTTAGGGTTGCACAGCCATTTCTATGTTAAACCTCAAACTTTGCACTTTAATAACTTTTGAACCATTTATCTGATTTGCCTGCATTTGGAATGTAGAAAGAGCTACCATAGATCTCTGGATCTGGAAATGTTAGTTTCGGTCGAATGTACGGTTGCAGAACTGCAGTGCGCTCAAAAAGTGAAATCTTCCCATTGTTGAGAATTCTTTGCCCAGGTATAATGGACTGAAAAATGCATTTGACTGGGTTCAAATTGGTTTGTCTACATGTGTCCTGGGTTGCACTGGTGCCTTTTGAAGATTTGGTGAAAAAATATTGCTCCGTTCAAAAGTTATTCAATTTTTTCATGTCCCATTGTAGCCTATGGGAAAATTTATACATACACTGCGAAAACAACTGCAATCACATTTTGTTGTCAAGCTTGCCCAAAAATGTTGTTGTGCTGCCGCCATCTTGTTTTCAGTTAGCGAGAGAGAAAAAACATTGTAATTCAAAAAATACTGCACTGTGGTAAACACCAACAGTTGTGTTTACCTAATCAGGTCCCGAGGAACATGTCCCTGGCATTAGTTTTTCACCAGCTGGTCTGGAAATATGTTTTTTAAAATGTTTCCGTTTTTTGATCGCTGCAACATTTTTGTTGCCATGCAAACAATCGTACTCATGGTAAAAAGTAACTGCGGCAACATTTTTCTGTGCGAGATAACATTCCCGTTATAGAGATAGGAGAATCGCAAAAACAAAAGTAATCGTAGCAACACTGCATGAACACATTTTGCTATGGGTTGTTTTGTCACTTCATTGTGGCAAGGTGGATTGTGGTATTGGCCTGAAATCTTCAGGGTGGCAAGCCCTAGTGCCACATATGTGCCTTTCAGTGGTTTGGTATGAAAACATTTAACAAGTCCATAGTTACGACATTCCAAATTTCTGAAATTTTCCCATAGGATAACATTGCAGCGGTTGTTTTCTTTGTCACTTCATTGTCGCAATGTGGATTGCCCTATTGGCCTGAAATTTTCAGGGTGGGAAGCCCTAGTCCCACAGATGTGCCTTTTGGTGGTTTGGTACGGAAATATTGAACAGGCCCATAGTTACAGCATTCTGAAATTCAGAAATGTCCCCATAGGATAACACTGCAGCGCCTGTGATGCCTTTTGGGGCCTGTATCTCGAAAACGGTTCGAGATATGGACTTTTCGTCGCAAAGGGGACTAAGTACAGAAGTAGGTTGGAAAGACATGAATACCATGAAATTTGAATTTTTTTTCTACCTTGTATGGTTCCTGAGATATTTGGGAATTACTGTTCCAATTGCTCATGTTCATGTCTGTAGGCCAGTATTATGCCCTCAGAGTTAGCACTCACAGTGCTTTTTTGTGCCAATATCTTGGAAACGATGCAAGATATGGATTCGACTGACTTATGTTGTGAAAACTACTCACTCTCATGATTACGATAACACTTGATTTTTTTTTCTAGCTGCTTCGGCCGAGATATGGGCAAATTAGTGTTACAAGGGTTCCTTGCCTTATAGGGCTGCTATATGACTCCATACTTACGTGTAAGTGGGAGCACAGGGCTTGCCCTACCACAGACACATATCATTATGCACAAATGGGCAGCTTGCTGGATGCGCGGGGCCCTTCCCACCAACACATACCATTTACTATTTATATTACACTTTTCCAAAAAGAAAGGAAACTCTTTGCAAAAAACTTTGTTAATACATCAGTTAGGGTTGTTTCCATACCAATAAAAGTGTGGAAATTCCATGTTAGGGTTACCACCCCACCACCACGGCCCTCCTCAGAACTCTAACTCCGCATTCCCCCTCCCCACATACACGCAAGACACATGCAACATTGTACGACACTATACCTCTCAGGCACATCTGTAAGCACAATAATCACAACACTGTACTGATTTCACATAACACTATGTAATGAAAAACAAATACAGTATAATCGCCTCTATACTGCCAGCACAGTATAATGACACATTACTGCTGGCATATCTTCCTAATACAATGACACATAGTCTGTACACATTTTCAAAATATTGATTTATATGTGTCATAATTCAACAATTGGGTCACTGCAAGGAGCGTTGCTACCACATAGGCATGTGGTAGCAGGACAGATAGAGCTGACACATACACAGTAGTTTGGAGATACTGCTCAGGTGGGAAACTACCCCCATCACATGTTGTTATACTCCTGCGTTACCTGGAAATACTCATTAACAGTATGTTATGGTTACCATTGCATGTTACAACTGTTGCTTTTACATCTTGTAAACTATGCTACAAAAAAATTAATTTTACTGTAACCACTGTTTGTTATTAGGACTGACTCACTAACAGAAAACAAAATGTAAACATCCAATGACTGTTGCTAGGCTCATGGAAACTGTCATTTCTAATATGCTATGCGTGGATAACATACTCTTGTGTTTAATCAGCTGTTAACTATTGAAATATGGGCATCTGCTTAAATCTTGTTATGGATGTTTGTAATGCAAACATGCTTACTGTGAGCCATCTCACATGATTGCCCAGTATGTATGTGTAGCCCCAAGCCACTATGGCCCTGTCCACACTGCAGCCCAAAAACCCTTCTGTAACATTACCGAGGGTGTAAACCGCATCGGTAACGGCGTGCGTTTACACTGGTAACGTTACAGGAGGCGTTTTCGTAACCGTTGTGGAAAACACATATGAGGTGGTTTCCACAACGGTTATGAATCCGGTCCCGCCCTGGTACCGTTACCGGTGGTAGTGTGGACTGCCGGTAACGGTCCCCTGCAGGGCACAAAGCGCAGCACGAGCTGCATTGTGGGATCGGGCGCCGCTGTAACGGTCACCCGGATCCCGATGTGTGGACCGGCGGTGCCGGTCCCGTAACGGACACCGCCGAGGTGTGGACGCACTGCACCGCTCTGCGGCCGTAACGGATTGCATCCGTTACCAGGCGCAAGCGGTGTAGTGTGGATGGGGCCTTTGATGGCTGAAGAACTCATACACTTGGTGGACTGTGATGATGCCTGTGTCTTGTGGAACGTTTACAGAGTTGTATGTTACTTCTGTTACCTGATCCTGCTTGTCTCTGGTTGCTTGTCTTGCCTTGGCCTTCCTTGCTTGCATATGTTGTGTGTGTGGGGGGAATGCGGAGTTAGGGTTTTGAGGAAGGGGCATGGGGTGGGGTGGTAACCCTAACGTGGAATTTCCACACTTTTTTCGTGTGGAAACAACCTAACTGATGCATTAACTAAGTTTTTTGGCAAATTATATATATATATATATATATATAATAGGGAATACATGATGGGCAGAAGTGTGATATGGAAAATATTTTCACTCCTGCAGAATGAGCTCTGGATACTCACGAGTACCGAAGGCACGAGTGAGAGTATCCAGAGGTCACGATGCAGGAGTGAAAATATTTTCCATAGCACAGGACTGCACACCATGTGTCCGATTTATACAATAGGGGTTTCCATAACTTTTTATTTTTTTGTTCACTTTATCTTGTGGATTAAACAAAGAAGACACAGGACAAAAAAAGAAACTTCTGCTAAAACAAGCTGAAACACTAATTTGCCATTTGGGATGAAACAAGCTGCTTTCATTGGTATTTGAGGTATTCATGGATGTGAAAGGCTTTGCTCTTTTTTGGTTTCTTATCAGTATGAAACTGGCTGCTGTTAGCTTGCTTTGGTTCTCTGCAGGAACACAATGTGCTTTTCTAGGGCTAGCAGGTGAGTTGCAGGTGGAACTGATATACTGATAAGTTTCCTAGGCTACTGAGGGTTTGGTGGAGTTCCTTCCTGATTGCTGTGTGAGGGAAACCTGCGTAGAGTGATGATATCTACTTCAGCAGAGTCCAGCTGAGTTTTCTGATTGGTCAGGATGTAATTAAGGGATCAGGATAGTGATTGTTTTAGGCAGGGTTTCAGCCTGACATCAGCACAGTGATAATATCAGCCTGTGAGGTAAGCACAGTATGTATAAATGTAAAATATTATCACACTGTGATAATATTTCTGGTAAAAACTCACAGTGTGATTTTCTACCAGTATTTATATCACTGTGTATAAGATACATGGATTTATCCACTACTCATTTGTCTCACCCCATTGTAAAAATATGTGTATATGTTACACATATATATCACATGTCAATATTAATATTGCTGTTTTTACATTACGATTTACACATGCATGCATATGTGCACAGTTACACAATTCTACATATCTCAATAAGCCCAGAAAGACAACAAATATAGAAAGCGTAGCAGCATATGATCTCACTACTAAGTGCATAAAGCAGGGTTGGTCCAGCCGTGTGTGTGTGTGTGTGCCTCCCTTTGACACCACACTAACAGCCCTAGTGGCTAGGGTGTGCAAGTAATCAACAGTGTTTCCCTAACACCTTTAATAATGCGTTATTTGGATTCAAATAATGAATATTGGTACTAGTCATCCCCTATTCCTATTAAAATAAACAATGCCTTCCTCTACAGCCCAGACCCTTTAAAATGTACAAGCCCCCATCCCTCCATCCTCAGTTAGAACACCAGTCCCACTCTCCACCCCTCCAGCGTGCACAATTTGATAAAAAGTATATTTTTGGAAAAGACACTCCGATGATGGGCATCCAGCAAAACCTTCACAGCCAGCTGCCGTCTTTCTCTTTTTTTATACTCCCTCTCCTGCATCTCCTCTTGAGAACAGCTCGGACCTTTTCAGCCCTCCTCACCTACCTGACGGTGCAGTCCGTCCCCATGAAGCCAAGGTTATCCCCAGGCGGGTATGGGCGGTCGGCTTTACCGAGACATCTGTATTTTGTCGAACGCTGTCTCCGGGCCTGGTAAAGGCATTGAAGGTCGGGGCCTGGTGCTCCGTCTACTGGGAGGCTGCGCAGTTTTTTCCCCATTTTCTCTTGGCGTGCCATGTCCCCGGACGTAAAGGCACTAAAGCGCCAATGTCTGGCACGTCGCCCTTGTTAAGCATTGGACTTGCTGTACCTCGGGTCTCCACCGGGGCCAGACAAACCGAGCTCTGGCACCCCTCTCCCCGGAGAGGGCGGCGGTCTAGGGCGTCAGTCCTCTCGGCTGGCCAACCAGCTCCCTGGGCTGCGTTCCCGAACCTGGGTCGCTGGCACGCAAGCGGATATCCAACCGCTGCGCCAGCGGGCCGGCTAGCTGCCATCTTTCAGTGCTTGTTTGTTCTGCATATAAAGGGAAAATAAATATATCCCTTCACATCCCACCCCGGCAACAGCAGCATCCTTCTCCCACCCTCCTCCCCCCCAGCACCCAATTCTGAAGCCGTGATGATCACACGATCACCTGGTTTTACTATGCGAGGATGTGCACGAGCACTTTCATTCATCGGAATGTGGCCTGCCGTGCAGGAGGATGGGCTGAGTCAGTCACCTTCTTCGTTCTTTCATTGCCACTTCAAGATTGGGTGTGGAGGGTGGTAGAAGGGTGCTGCTGTGAGGTTGGGGGGAGAGTTAAGGGGACATGTATGTTGTCCCTGAAAATACAAAACAAGTGCCGAAAGACAGCAGCCACCCACAGAGGCAGGCAAGTTGAGCTGGGTGCCCATCATTAGAGATTTTTTCCAAAAATATACTTTTTATCAAATTGTAGGTGCTTAGGAGGGAGGATTGGGGTTCTAACTGAGGGTGGGGGACAGAAGGCCTGTATATTTTAACGGATATGGGCTGGGTTAGGATGATAGGGGCTGTTTCTTTATTTTTTTAAAACCATCACCAAATAATGAATATGAATACCAAATACCCAAATATTTGGTGGCCCAAATAGAACATTTAGCTGAATATTTGGGATAAGGTATTCGTGAACCCTGTACTAGTGGCCCGAAAAGCAGACTCCCATGTCTGGCCATAGGGACTTACAGACCCCAACCTTTGCTACTACCTGATACCCTCCTACACAGTTCAATAAACAGTTCAATAACAAGTCACTCTTATTTACTGTAAAGCGTTTACCTTTTATCACTGACAATGTCAGGAGCTGATTGAGAGGCATTACTTAGGTGATATACATTTGGTATATTGTACTCCATAAGCCCAATGGGTGGGGGGGGGGATCATTTTATTCATTTATTGATTTTAGTCTTTGGTAACCAGGTAAGGCCCACTAGGCACAAGTGCCTGTTTTCAGGGGTGACCTGAGAACACTGGGCGGTTAAGTGACTTGTTCAGAGTCACACAGTATGCAAGTGGAGGCTGTGAGTATCAAATTCAGGCCTGGTCTGCTGCCCTGGTCTGCCCTTTTGGGCTCTCTCCTCTTAAACAAACTGCATTCTGCAGTTTGGTAAGCAGAACAAAGAGAAACTGCCCGACGCTCACCCTCCAAGCAAGGTACGGGATGGAACCCTGAATTTTGGCATCTACCCCTGGAGGAATCTCACTTGCCCCTGTTTGCCAGTGTTTCTCACACTTTGTGCAGCAACCCAGAAGTCTTCTAGGAACTGCTGCCAAGAAATTAATGCTAGGACTGACCTCTGCTTGACATGTTCTTGATTTCTCACTTTAAGTAATGTTTAGTCTGATGTAGAGATTTCTTAAGAGTTGATTCAAGTTTTGAAAGAGGTCTTAAGGTACTGTGATTTTGCTATCTGCCTTGAGTGCTGTGCCCCTTCTCTTAGAGCTGTAAGTCAGTGGGCTGCACCCTTGACCTCGGTGTCCCATTGAGGCTGCTGCAGTGCCCCCCCCAAAAAAAAAACTTGCTTCAGAACCTCCCTGCCTGTTCTTTTGCTGACTTTTCCATTAGCAGATTATATCCTTTAGCAACTAGAGGACCCAGTTATAAGCACACTTACCCAATCCAACACAATACAGTTCCTGTCTCATTTCACTTATTGTGTGGTCAGTCTATCACCATTCATCTGTCTTTGCCCTTCCCTCTTCTACTGATTGATACTGATTTTTATGTTGATTGTGTGCATGCGCAAGAAACATGTTGCGTCAGCTTTCCCCAGAAGCGGGTTGTGGAGGCGCGGCACTGTTGTGCCCAATGCCCCCACAGCCTGCAAAAGCTTGTCCCCCATCCCCCAATGCCATGGCACGCTGCTGCTGACACTAGTTCAGCCAGCGTGCTACATTTTTCTAAAAAATCAGCCGCTGCAATCAGTGGCCGCCTCCATTGCAGCAATATTATCCACTGCAATGAGGGAGCGATTGCATTGCAGGGCGGATGTAAGACTCTGATATTGTTTGTGAACATGGCAGCAGCTGTCACCGTGTTCACAAACAATATTTGTCCCCACCATGTTTATTTGCCGATCGGGGAGCCCACTCCGCCTGCATAATGTAACCGCCTCGCTTAATTGTCTGCCGACAGGTGCCCAATCTCTGTTGGCAGAAAGGAATTCCCCTTTTGTTGTTTGCCAATGGGGTGCTCAATCCCCATCAGCTACAGCTGCCCCCCAAAAAACAAGACTTTGGTGGCAAGCTGGGAGCCCACCCAGTGTGCCATATGCCCATTTGTTGTTTGCCGACGGGGTGCCCAATCCCCGTAGACTACAGCTTTCCCCAAAGCCAGACCCGGTGACATGCTGAGCCACCCCAGCGTGCCACATGCCCTGTAAAGTTGAAAACGGTTCACATCGCTTTGTTTTTTTGTACCTGAAAAAGGAACGGTCCCTCGTAGTCTCCCTGCCCCCTCCCACAACCCACACCCACCCACTGCGCACTCTGCCTCCCCACACACACCCACCTCATACTTACCTCCGGAGCTCAGTGCGACGATCTTCTGTGGACCGAGAACATGTGTGTACTCTTCAAAACTGACCGCGAACTGAGGAAATGCCGGTAAGCTGTATAATGTAATGATAGGGTTTTTTCAACTTTAGTGCATATCTCGGGCATTTTGGGGAATTTTTCACCAAATTTTCAACATGGGGTTTCTGGGACCCCTCCTCATGAATTCTTGAACTGTCATGGCGTTAATCGGCCCGAAGGTGGTTTCGCGGTCACTGCGGCGAATCACCCGCCGGGAACCGGTCTAACAACGACTGCCGATGTTCATGGTGGGCTCTCAAAAAGCCTATGTTGCAAATTTGGTGGGAAAACTAAAAAGCGACTGTTTTAGAGCCGCATGTTATGCAGTTGCTACGCAGACACCGTAACCTTCAAATTTGCAATATTTTCAAGCCAGATTTTCAACATTGGCATTTTGTCACACCTCCTTGTGAGCAGTGCAGCTGTCATTGTTCACATCCTGGCCAAAATGTGTTTTCGCACTTCCGGCACAGAATAGCGCAGTCGCTGTGGGAAATCAGTGTTCAGAACAGATTAAGAAAATGACAGTGACACTGTTCATGAGTAGAGGTCCTAAAATGCCTATGTTGAAAATCTGGTAATGATACTCCATAAAATGACTGTGTTACGAGCGTGCGCTGCGCAGTTGGCACGCACACTCGTAACTCCGCAAATTTATAATATTTTCACTCCAGATTTTCAACATTGCCATTTTCCCAGACCTACTTATGAAGAGTACAGCTGTCATTTTTCCCATCCTGGCCGAAATGTGTTTTCGCACTTCCAGCGCAGAATAGAGCGGTCGCTGTGGGAGATCACTGTTCGGGACAGATTAAGAAAATGACAATGATACTGTTCATGAGCAGAGGTCCTAAAATGCCTATTTTGAAAATTTGTTGATGACAGCCCATCAATTGACAGTGTTACAAGTGTGCGTTGCGCACTTTCCACGCACCCTTGTAACTTCGCAAATTTGTAACACTGTCATGCCACATTTTCAACAGTGGCATTTTTTCACACCTCCTTATGAACACTACAGCTGTCATTTTTCACATCCTGGCTAAAACATGTTTTTGCATTCCTGCTAGAGAATAGCACGGTCACTCTGGGAAATCAGTGTTTGGGACAGATTAAGATCGACTGAGTGAAGAGGCGGTGACCGAGCTCAACTGAGCTCTGTCGGGACTGCTGTGGTTGTTTGTGGGCAGACAAAGGCCCCAACACAGAGCCCAGTACAAAGGGCAGCCTGCAGCACTGGGAGAAACACAGCGAGACAGCAACTGAGGGAGGGGGAGTGAGCGAACTTACGAGCGCTGTCAGGACTGCTGCGGATTTCTTTGTGGGCAGAAAAAGGCATCAGTGCAGGCAGGGGCCCAGTACAAAAGGCCAGCCTGCAGCAGTGGGAGAAACAGTACGAGTGAGTGAGACAGGGGGACTTAGTGAGCTCAACGGAGCTCTATCAGGACTGCTGCGGATTTCTTTGTGGGCAGAAAAAGGCGCCAATGCAGGCAGGAGCCCTGTACAAAAGGGCAGCTTGCAGCGCCAGGACAAACAGAATGAGCGCAAGAGAGAGGGAGACTGAGCAACCTCAACGGAGCTCTGTCGTGACAGCTGCAAATTTCTTTGTGGACAGACAAAGGTGCCAACACAGCCAGGAGCCCCATACAAAAGCGCAGTCTGCAGCGCCAAGAGAAACAGAACGAGCAAGTGACAGAGCGGTAGTGAGCGAGCTCAACAGAGCTCTATTGTGACTGCTGCAGATTTCTTTGTGGGCAGAAAATGCGGCAATGCAGGCAGAAGCCCAGTACAAATGGCCAGCTTGCAGCGCTGGCAGAAACGGAATGCATGAGTGACAGAGGGGGAGTGACCGAGCTCAGTGGAGCTGTGTCGGGACTCCTTCAGATTTCTTTCTGGCCAGAAAAAGCCACCAATGCAGGCAGGAGCCCAGTACAAAAGGGCAGCCTGCAGCGCCAGGAGACACAGAATGAGCGAGTGAGGGAAGGGAGTCGGTGAGCTCAATGGAGCTCTGTTGGGACTACCGCAGATTTGTTTGTGGGCAGAAAAAGGCAGCAATGCATGCAGGGGCACAGTACAAATGGGCACCCAGCACTGGCAGGAAAACCAGAATGAGCGAGTGAGCGAGCTCAGCGGACCTGTATTGTAACTGCTGCAAGTTTCTTTGTGGGCATAAGAAGGCAGCAATGCAGGCAGGAGCCCAGTAGACAAGGGCAGCCTGCAGCGCCGGCAGAAACGGAATGAGTGAGTGAGAGAAGGGGAGTGAGCGAGCTCATCGGAGCTTTGTCAGGAGTGCTGCAGATTTCTTTGTGGGCAGAAAAAGGCACCAACAGAGGCAGGAGCCCAGTACAAAAGGGCAGCCTGCAGCGCCGGGAGAACCAGAAGGAGTGGGTGAGACAGGTGGATTGAGCAACCTCAACGGAGCTCTGTCGGGACAGCTGTGGATTTCTTTGTGAGCAGAAAAAGCCACCAACACAGGCAGGAGCCCAGTACAAAAGGGCAGCCTGCAGCGCCAGGAGAAACAGAATGAGCAAGTGAGAGAGGGGAACAGAGCCACCTCAATGGAGCTCTGTCGGGACAGCTGCGGATTTCTTCCTCGGCAGAACAAGGTGCCAATGCAGGCAGCAGCCCCGCACAAAAGAGCAGCCTACAGCACCGGGACAAACAGACTGAGCCAGTGACAGAGGTCCACTGAGCGAGCTCAGCAGACCAACATAATCAACATTCGGCATTGACAAATGCTTGTTCCCATTTGCAGCTTATAGTCTTTTCACCCACTAAAGGGGTTCCCCCCCCCCACCATGCCAAAGCTGCTCTACATCTCCTTACTCTCTACTACTCCTGGCACTCTTCCTTTATTGCTCAGCTGCTATGGGTACCTACACTCCATTACTAAGTCTGCTCTCCTTCATCCTCTTGGTACATACCTCACACAGACTGGAGCACCTTTCCTCCACACTAGGCACCTCACCCCCCAGACTACCCCACAGTGACTCGGCCCTCCCCCACCCTCGACACACCCATGACCCCCCAACACCCCCACCCTGCCAACACCCCCACTCCCTCCGCCCTCCAAGGCCTGACCTGGACCCAGCTCTCCCCTGCCCTTCACACTTTATCTATCTCATGCACCCTGATTCTAAAGTCCTCAGCTGGGTGTCAACCCAAGGGTCTCCATCGCCACCGGCCACTAACCAGAATAATTACACTGCTATTATTATTATCTGGTAATGTACACACAAACCCCAGGACTTATTGCTTCCAGCCCTTCTAAACCCTGTACTGCAACTGGCCTCCGCTTTGCATCCTTAAACATTTGCAGTTTCCTAAAGAAATCTGCTGCCCTCCAGTGCTGGGTCGTTCAACATCAACCTGACATAATTGCACTGGTAGAGACTTGGCTCTCCAAATCCACCCCTGACTCTGCTATCACTCTCCCTGGATATACCATCTACAGGGAAGACTGAGTAGGCAAACGCGGTGGTGGCTGCGCACTACTCGTACGGGACTCCCGTATAGGTCAGGCACTCCCAGCTCCTAAACTTGATTATGGAGCCCAAGCCCTCACCTTAAAAATCACACCTGACCCCGCCCGAGGCCCTCTCTTCCTCATGGTCTACGTACCTCCAAGGAATCAAAACCAAGTGGTCCAGTCCCTCATTGACTATCTCATGTCTCTCCCTCACAAAGTGGAGCAAGTCATCCTAGGTGATCTCAATGTTAACTGGCTTGCCTCCACTGCCTCCCATATAAGGAACTCCTTTGCTGCCCTGGATATGTCCCAGTAAGTCACCCAGCCCACCAGATTCAACCACTCTACTGGCACTAGCACTCTCCTAGATTTTGTTATTTCTAACTGCCCCTATAAAATCCGGGATGTCACTGTCCTCCCCAGCTCTCTTAGTGATCACTCCCCAGTCCTTGAGGTCATCCTCCACTCCGAAACCAGTGTCCCAGGCTACTCTACACCACCGTTTACGCCCCAGCGGCCTCAGAAAATTAAAACAATACCTTGCCCAGCTAGACTAGTCCCCTATCCAGCATGCCCCTGACATTGACTCAGCTCTTGACCACTTCACAAATGCCTTCTGTAAGGCTTGTGACCTTTTGGCCCCCCTCACCAGGATCCACTCCAAAAAATGCAGTGCCCCATGGATCACCCCACCCCTCCTCCAGAGACTCAAAAACAGAGATAATCTCTGGCACATTGCTGTAGAATCTGGAAAGGTGTCTGACAGACAGGCCTACAATGCAGATGCAATAAGTGCACTTGGGCCATTAGGCGGGCCAAGCAGAGCGCTACCAGACCACCCTCACTTCCACTTGGGGTTCAGCCCGGACCGTCTGGGATAATATGAAAGAGCTAAATGGGAAGTCCCACTCCCCCCACCATCTCAGCTCTCCATCAATGGCACCCCCACCACAGATCCACTCCTCATAGCCGATTGCCTTAACACTGCCTTCTCTGACTTAAGCTCGGTCCTCCCCAGCAGCTTCTTTGACCCAATCCCCTCCTCTCTCCCTCCCTCCGGTCCTGCATCGCCCATCATTCTACCTGTGCACCCTATCCCCCCAAGAAGCCAGGCCACACCTGCTAAAAGCCTTAGGCAGCAATAACCCCAGCAGTGACCCCCTCGACTCCAGGATCCTCCGTATGGTCTTGGACAAAGTCCTAGTCCCCCTGACTGACCTTCTAAATCGGTCTCTATGCCTGGGTCAGTTCCCAAGTGCTTGGAAAACTGCTGAAATCACACCCATTCATAAGAGTGGGGACTGGTCCACCCCCAACAATTACCGGCTGATGTCCATCCTCCCCCAACTCTCTAAAGCCCTTTAAAAAGTGGTGTTGATCCAGCTCTCTGAATACCTAACCAAGTATGACATTATGTGCCCAGAGCAGCACGGTTTCCACCCAGGACACAGTACAACCACAGCTCTCCTGGAATTCTCCCAACACCTGCATGCTGCTCTTGACTCTGGCAGCCTTGTAGGAGCAGTGTTCATTGACTTCTCCAAGGCCTTTGACACTGTCTGTCATCCCCTTCTACTCAACTCTCTCCACCAACTTGGCTTCTCTGGTGGTCCCATTTCCTGGTTCTCTAGCTACCTCTCTGCTAGATCCCAGCGTGTCAAGATCAGCGGCTCCCTCTCCAGCACTCTTTCCATTTGCTCCGGGGTCCCTAAGGGCTCCATCCTGGGTCTAATACTTTTTAGTCTCTACCTCAACACCCTCCCCAGCTCATGTACCGGTAAAATGCTCCTCTACGCCGATGATGCAGTCCTCGTTGCCTCACATCCCAATCCCACCTCCCTCCAATTATCCCTCCAGCAAGCTTAAAACCAAGCCGAAAGGTGGTTCGGAGACCGCAGACTGGTCATTAACCTAAAGAAAACCAAATCAATGCTCTTCTCCCACCACCAAAATAAAGCTAAAAATACCCCCCTCTTGATTATCCCCAGCACTCTGCACCTGCTAGAACAAGTGACCACATACAAGTACCTAGGCATTACGTTCGATACTGCCCTCTCCTTCCACACCGACATTAATGCCCTGTCAGCTGCCATTAACTCTCAGATTGGCCTGCTATATCAGCACAGGGACTGCCTGCCTCAGGTTGCCCTCAGGCTGGCCATCACCTCCTCCATCTTGTCCCTCGTGAACTATGGCTTGCCCATCTACGCAGCAGCTGACAACACTGCCCTCTCCAAAATCCAGCTCTCCATCAATAAGGCCTGTAGGCTCCTGACCGGTGCCCCCAGCTGCATTCACACCTGCCTTCTCTATACTACCACCAATCTTCTCAACTCTGAGGAGCGACTGCTCTACCAGACCTGCCTTCTCGCTAAGAAATCTCTGCTAGGACTCCCCCCCCGGGGGTGTCCACCTCCCTACAGCAGCCATCTTCGTCTGTCACCACCCGTAGCTCTGTTAAGGCCACTTTCAAGTTGCCCAGAAGCAAGACCTCTCTTGCCCAGAGATCCTTCCTCTACCGAGCCCCCACCTGGTTCAACTCCCTCCCTAGCTGCATCTCCAACTTGCCAAAAATTGGCTCCTTCAAAACAGCCCTTCTGAACCATATCCTTAATACCCGCTGTTGTAGGTGCAACTAACCCCCTGTTGTAACCTGTGGTTCCCGCCCGCCTTGCCCCCTGGCTCGACAACGTCCACTGGACAGCATCTCCCTCCCCCAGACCTACCCTTCCTACTAGGTCCAAACAGGGATGTAACCCACTGTCTTCTCTGAGGACCTACTATATCCATGAGTGTAACTCACAATTTTGTAACATTATGTAACCTAAGTAACATACAAACTACTATATTATGTAACCGAAGTGTATCTATGTTAAATGTACTTTTTACTGCACTTGTAATGTTATCCTCTGTTTTAATCTGCACTGTAATAACTGTCTTGATGTCTGCCCCCCACCCTCCGCAACGAGATGCCTTTGTAAATGAGTCTCTGACTCTAAGGTTGTAAACCCGATTTGTAATGAATAAATAAATAAAAATGTACCAAGCTCGTTCACAGCTCGTTACTCTAACCTCCATTCTATACTGCCAGCCCATCGGTCGGTGCATAAAATTGTACGGAACTAGACTATAGGCACTGGCTGTATAGGTAGGTTGATTGGTGCAGTACTGGACTTTAGGTATTTTGGTAGCCAAGCATTAACCCCCTCTAGTGGTACCAAACAGAAAAAAAGACACAACAATCCTGTATTCATGTATTGAGTTTATTAGCAAATGTAAAATTGTGTTTCTTGCTAGACATGCTTTGGTATATAACGTATTCTTAAAAATGCAATAAAATATAAATAAAAAAACTCCTCCTGCTGCTCCTTGTGTTACCCTTCCCTAGAGACCAGGCATGAGGGGAGCAAAGCCACCTGATCCCAGGGGCCCTGCCACCATCCCTGGGACAGCAGGCCCCCTTGATCCAGTCACAGCCAGAGAGGCTGAAATCTCTGTCTCTCTCTCTCTCTCCTTCTCTCTACCCAGAAAGCTCCCAATGCACCAGTGCCTGGCAGAACTATGCATAGTCATGCACCAGTTTACTGATCTCAGCTACTGTAAGTCAGGCCATTCACAGCATGGATATCCACGCATCCCGTCTCTGAGCGACCCACCACCCCAACACCACCACCAGGAGAACAGCTCTCAGGGCCTGTCCTAAAAGAGTACTACAGTCAGAATTTGCAAAAACATATGTTGCGTACAGTGTTTTGTGTGTTTGTAGTCTTAGTGTGTCCTTCCCTTTGTCTGCTATTAGGATTTTTTTCTAAATTAGCCTGCTAGATTTACAGTACTTTTATGACCCACGGTAGTCTCCATCTTAGCATGGTATTGCTCTTCTTGTTCCTACAGTGCCTCCTGTCCCATGTGACAGTGATGTATCTGGGACCACGGATTCAGCAAGCACTGGCTTAGTCTCAGTTTTACAACAGCAGAGCTGTGATATTAAGTAACTTTCCTTATCCAGTGAGCACTAATGGCTACATTTACAGTTTAGCAAATACTTGAGGGCTAACAGCTAGAGTCTTTACTAATTATAGCACTGATGATCTGGGGTGATGTGTGTGCTTTTTATGGTCATGTGTAGTTTGATGAAAAGTTTTAAAAACAAAACATTCACTTTTGCTGGCTAGATCTGACACTCACTTAGAAAACAAAAATATCTGATTTAGAGCTATTTAGTGGAGGCCAGAACATTAAGCTCCTATCTCTAGTACTTGCTGAATCAGTGGTCCTGGACGCATCACTGCCACATGGGACAGGATGCACTGTAAGAAAAAGAAGAGCAATCAACTTTGCTAAGATGGAGATCTCCAGGGGCCACAAACTACCATATAATTAGCAGGCTAATTTAGAAAAAAATCCTAATAGCAGACAAAGGGAAGGACACAGCAGGACTACATACGCGAATCCAAACACTCTGCACAACATTATGTTTTTGCAAATTTTGACTTTAGTACTCCTCCAACTCTTCAAGTACTCTCTGGTAACTAGCCTGGAACCAAGCGGACAAAGGAGAAAGGCTGGTTACACACAAACTCCAGGCACCCTATCTCCTAGCTTAGGCCCATTAGTGAGCAGCTGTCAGAGTCAGGCTTAACCCTTCGAGTGCTCACTAAACCTGTTTGCAGCTGGGCAGAAGAGAGGCTGTTTACACATGGAACATAAGAATTCAAAATTCTGCTACATTTTAGTGGTGGAATGTTTACTCTTCCTGCCCCCACCCTACCCCCACACAACATACATAATAGAAGGCCCCTTTCATGGTGCGGACTGGTATACAGGGGCCCATCTGGGAAACTGACACAGGGGCCCACTTGGAAAATCAATAGGTGAGGGCCCAGGATGACACACTCAAATCAGTATTCCACTTCAATATGGTACACTAGCTCTGTGTTTGCATGTTACATTTACTTGCAGGGCCCGTTTCATTAAAAAGTAGATGATATAACAAGAGATTCTCAGAGTTTAGAAGGTAGCCAGTACCCAACAGAGGGGGCACACCTGGAAATTTCTAGGTATCCTGGTGGGCCAGTCCGACTCTGCCTCATTTAGAGCCTGAGCCTCATATCTGTGGCAGGGTAAGCAATAGAGATTTCCCTGGCAAACTAGTAAGGATGGCAGGGGTATTCATAGTGCCTAAAGAAACACCAGGAACTAAAACTTTGAATAGTATTTCATTTGTTATTTTATTTTTTTAAATATAAGTGGGTTTTACTTTTTAGGGCATAGTTAATGGTTTTTCAGTGAGTAAAGTCAGCAGCCATGTTTGTGATGGAAATCAGAGATGAGTGAAGTTGCTTCATGAATTCTGCATGTGCTTTGCCCATATTCCAAATCCCACAGCCTGAACTTTTTCCAACTATGTATTTATTGGGGATTTACACGTAGGTCTCAAAACTTATTTAACCAATCAGGAAGCAGAAAATTTCCAACTCATTTTATAACTGCTGTTCAAGAGATAACGTTTAACTAGACAAGGTGGTGGTACTGTGGTTCATAAAGTTAGGCTGATATGCATCTGTTACGTACCTATCAGCCCAAATAAGAAAACCACCACACACCACTGATAAAACAAGCACTAGTTTCATTTCTATGACAGCTCAACAACTTACCTTCCCCCAACACTAAAAGTCATAAAATGGAGGAGGAGATGCTAGTTTCAGACCCTCCAGTGACATATTAGGGGAAGGTAAAGTACTAGTAACAATGCGTTACATAGGAGGGACCCACGAAAATGATCATCTAGCTTCTTTTTGAACAACTAAAGGGGGAAAAATATATGCATTATGGAGGGGGACATCACCACTCCATAGGGTATATACCCCCCCATTAGTTTCCCCCAAAAAACCTACATGGTTCATTTCCTTAGGTCCCTCTTATGTGCTGTATAGTTATCAGTATTCCCCCTTCTCCCGACATGTCATTGGAGGGGGCACAGCCACCATCTCCAGCTCTGTCTTGTGGCACAGAGCCGGGGGGGAGAGGTGTACATTTTTGAACTGTCATAGAAATTAAAACAGTACTTGTTTACAAATGGATTGCAGTTCAAGGTGCATAACAGGGACTTATTTGTCTAACTCTAACATATGGGGTACTAGATTTTTAAGTCAGATGAGTATGAACTACTTACTCTGGTAGAAACTACAGTAGTAAACAAAAAACAACCACAGCTTCTTCCTCGCAAGGCAGTATCTCCGAATCAAACTGCTGGACTTCCACAAACATCAGATCCCAGAAAAGATGCATGGTTTGACTGCTCAATTAGCCAAATTGTTAACAGCCTCTGCCCTAGCTTGCATTTGTAACAAATTGCTATCTACTGTTACCACTCTAGTTTTTTTCCTCAAGTCTCCATGGTATTCCCTTCTGAAATTCTAGCTCCAAGACAGATTCAAACAACTACATAACCCAAATCAACTCTTGTTGTGATAACTAAGTTTAAAATTGTTATTAATATCTAAACATCATCCAGAAAAAAATATGATGGCACAAAGAATACTCTGTATTCAAAGAATACACCAAGAAGACTGTGTCCATGACCTCAGGCACAAGCCAGAAACTGACAAGGCTCTCACCTTCCCCTGTCTCCTCCACCTCGGACAGCACTCACTTGGAGGTTGTCCCTGCTTACAAGTACCTTGGTGTGTAGCTAGACAATAAGCTTGACTTCTCTGCCCACATTGACACTATCCATGCAAAACTTTGCCCCAAGCTTGGCGCCTTGTACCGCAACAAGGACTGCCTCTCCCCCCAGGTCCACCAGGACCTGGTAACCAAAATGGTCCTCCTGGTTTTCGACTATGCGGACGTGGTCTATGGCACCGTTCCCTTCTCCTCCCTTGCCAGACTGGATGCCCTCAGTAATGCCTTTTGTCGTTTTGCTACCAACTCTCCACTCGACACTCACCATGGTTCCCTCTATTCTGCCCTTTCCATCCTCCCACTACCTTTACATCACCAATCCCACTGCCCCTCTTTTATAGCCAAATACTGGTTTGATTCCCTTTCCTCCTACCTCGCCTCTTCTTACTCTCTTTGCTCCAGGGATTCCTGCACCTTCTCCATTCCTCATCCTCACTCGGGTGATGGGCAAACTGCTTTCTCTTACTGACTCCCCCTCCCTCTGGAACTGGCTCCCCTCTTCCCTTTCGTCTCTCCTCCTCTCTCCATACCTTTAGACATTGGCTGAGGCTTATTCCAGCTCTCCCCTGTTCCTGTCACTCCTCCTCCTGAATCTTATGTTCTTCTCCTCACAGTTTCTCCTGTGCCCCCACCTGCCTAAAGACTCCCTAATTCTGGGCTAACTGTGCTCCTGGCCCTCAGTCTGCTCTCTATTCAGTTCAATGCTTAAATTATACACTCCAGCACGCACTGGTCAGTGTAGCCTTGTGTTAAATCCACACTCTGTTCATTCTAGTCAATGATAATTTCTGTACTGCTGTTATTTCGTGTGGGGCTTCTAACTTAATCTCCTCATTTGGACTGCCTATTTATGTTGCACTTTGTATTTTTTTGCACTTCGGATATTTGCAGTGCCTTTATGTCTGTACTTACATTCCGCCCACCAACAGGTTGCACCTCAAAATGAGCTTTGGCCCAGTGTGCCTTTCCTGGGTTACCCAAATTTTAAATAAATGAATGAATGAATAAATAAATGCTTAAACAAATATTTACATCCATGTAGTAATATTTATTTATTTATTTATTTAAATTTTGGTAACCGGGTAAGCCCACTGAGACCAGAGGTCCCTTTTTCAGGGGCGACCCGGAATTAGTTACATACAATGGACAATAATACAGTGGTTAAAATTGTTACAAACATTGGCATGACAGAAATTACAGTTGACAATACAGTATTTACATTTGGCATAATATACTGGAGTAACAGTAGTCACAGTTGACACATTCGTTGGAATGGGCACGGAATGCAATAGTCACAGTTGAGACCCACATAGGAAGGGGAAGGAGTGGGGGGCTAACGATTACAGCCGCAGAGGCTGAGTTCCAGGAGGTATACTTTGAGGCCCAACTTGAATCCTTGGAGAGAAGGTCTGTCAACCAGAGTTGCTGGGAGTGTGTTCCATAAGTGAGGGGCAGCATATTTCAAGGAACGTTTGCCCGGGTTGGTGCGTACCCCTGGGATGTCAAAGGGATGGCCAGCTGAGGAGCTCATGTCACGGTACTGTACTCTTGGGTTGAGAAGGTGAGGAGGAGGGCCAATGGTGGTGAATTTGTAGGTCAAGCAAATAGAGGAGAAGGCTAGCTTGTGCCATATGGTGGGCCACTGGAGGTCTTCTAGGACCTCACAGTGATGCTTCCTGGGGGGAGGGTCGTTGGTGGCAAAGCATGCCACTCTATTGTAGAGCACAGTGAGTTTACATAGTTCCCCTTCTCGAAGGAACTGTAGGAGGGGGAGGATGGGGAGCAGCGTGCAATTGGCGATAGCTTGCCAAGCCTCATCAGAAAGAGAGTGTCCCAGGCAGTAGAAGAGTCCAATACATTAGAAAATAACAAAATACAGTGTTGGGATATGTATAAGATACTGGGAAAGGTAATGGATGCATCAAGAAGGCAAGGATGACTCAAATAAAAAAATATGAATCTGCAATGATCCATCTGAGATCCAGCATACACAGAACACAGATGTGTAAGCAATACAACAAAACAGGGTGTGTATTAAAGGACTTTAAAGCATGCTCCAGTGTAGTGAAACATAAGGTAAAGGCCACATGTCCTTACACCCCTGGGAAGTTTATTCAGATTCTTTAACGCATACCCTGTAGTGGCTTATTACACTTAAAAAATGGCTCCCCACTCTTATGTATTATATGTAAAGTGAAATATTTTATATATTTTTTTTTACATAAAGTCATTTGTTTCAATACATTTTAAATTACACAATTATACACATGAAATAGCACCTAATTAACTAGGTAATAATGTTTTTTTTTCCCCCTGGTAATGAGATCTGGCACCTGACCATGCACTGGTAGCTTTTTAATGTACAGTCAGGTGATGTTTCTCAGCCAATGAGGATTCATGATTTTGCTTGCCATTTTATAATAGACTTATAGCAGTGGACAGACATGTGGTACACTTGCACTGGGTTTGAAACAGCCCTCTGATACAGTTAATCACACAGTACTCCAGAAGAAACTCTCAGATCCAGGTATTGCTAGCAGATGCCTTACATGGTTGTTTTCTTCTCTTGCCAACTCCAAACTGCTGTGCTCATTAAAAAAATACAGAGGCCGCACAGGGAAACGGGTGCCACCAACAAACAGGGTAACTGACAAAAAACGCCAGACACGCACCACCCATGAAACTCAGAAAAGACGCTGCTCCAAGTCACGTAGTGATAAATGTGCTTAATTTTAACGTATGTGTCATTACAAAAAACCTCTTCTACCTTTACTGAAGTTAAAGGGGAACATTTCATGAACAGCACTCTTCATAGTCTAAAAACCCAAGAAAAACTTGTTTAAATGAAGCACTGGGCTTACCTGTAGCTAGCAGCAGTTCTGAGATATCCCTGAAAAAGTTTGCCCTCAATTGATACTACACTGCCACCATTTTCAGAACCTTCTGATGTCACACATGGTGAAACTGTGCCTAACTATATTTGTGGATAGGATACAATACCCAAAGGTTCCATACTGGACACCTGCACACCACTTGTCTTTTTTTTTGGTCATATTGCTGTTAGCTCTCTGACTGCAACCTATGCCTGTCTTCAGGACAGCGTCCAGCAACCTCCCAGCCCAGTCAGCCACTCCCTCCACCATTTAGGCCAGTGGTGATTCAAGTCCATCAGTCATCATAACCAAGTCCATCAATCATCATATTGGCAGCCTGGCAGACATGGATTTTTTTTTCTTTTGTTCCCATCCACTAGTCCCTCCCGATGAAACTCGCATGCATGCAGCAGTGTGCCTGTGAAGGAGGCAAGCTAGCCAGACCACCACAAGAATTGCTGCAGCAGTCGAACCACAGCCCTGTCCCTCCCCCAGCTGGAAGTGGTGCTGCACAACAGTGCCACCCCAGCCCCACTGGCCACTTGACCCAGCTCCTTGAGTCCGCTCACAAACCAGGTTACCACTGTGGGAGCACAACGTGCCACCCACGAGGTCATCGGAGAGCCTATCACCTCACTCTTCTTAACAACCAAATAATTTCCCTCTCTTTTGCCCATACCCAGAGATGCTGATGCATGCAGATGATACCAGCTTCCTCGTCACTGACAAGAATCTCATCAAATCTGTTTCTACACTCTGCTGTTTCCTACAGTGTGTCTGGATGCATGGAAATCACTTCTTGAATAAAGCTGTGTAACTTATCTTCTCTCCCACAACTTGCACAATTAAAATCTATTTAAAAATCTTGGTATGCTTGGCAGGCTGCTGTGGAGAAGCTAGTGCTGAAACTTTCTACAATGTAGCAAACACAAAGGAACCAGAACATTCGTTGCATGTGAATGTGCAGGTGATGATAGTACCTGGGATACCATCACAGTAACCAACTCTCTGGCTCATAAGGCGCTGATACTAATCGATGAAGCCTACGCTTCTTTAGCTCTAGAGTTGCAGACTTAAGATTTGTTTTGGGGAGTGGGACTGGATCCCAGGAGAGTGAAAAGAGGATCACGTTTATTGGTGTGGGGGCATTACTGAACCAGAAGCTCAGCCAGCTAAGTTTATATATAGAATCGAGATCTTAACTCATAATTGCAGATAGTCTTAGAGAACCAGCCTGGTTGAACCAAGGTGGTCTACCTGGAAAGGTCTGCATACTGACAAAGGGCCAACCCAGCAAGGTATGCGTATACATGGCAGGTCTCTCATATGGATGCAGGGGACCATAGTGAAACAAGGGGTCGAACAGGACTGAAAGTGGGCAGAAAAATATAGGAAGATGGGTGGACTTTTTTTTTTCCAATTGTTTAACCAGGAGTAGCACTCTAAGCTGAGAGCTTGTTTACAGGTGCGACCTGGGAGCACAGGGAAGTTAAGTGACTTGCTCAGGGTCACACAGTATGCAAGTGGGGGCTGTGGGATTCAAGCCCAGGTCTCCAGATTTGCAGCTCAGAGCCTTAAGCCACTGCGCTATACTGCCTCCCTTCTTTGTTTCATGGTGGCTACTGATCCACATCCATGGACTTTAGTTTGAAACTACTGTCTTCAATGAACTTCCATGAGGATGACATTTCTTTAAGTAATGTTATAGGTTGCAAACAGTACATTTTACTGTTATTTTTGAATTGTCATTTTGTCCATACCTGAAATGATAAAACTCTAATAAAAACTTTTAATAATAGAGGAGCACCACAAAACTTAGGTGCAAGGATACCGTAGAACATGGAGGGACAAATAGATGACAATGTGGAAGTGGGAAAGGGATTCAGAAAAGTATAAAAATGAAACTGTTGGTCCTCCATTCTTTTTTATATTACCCTATAGAAGTCATGGTACAGGGGAACAAACATGGAGGGAGGGCCCTGCTTGAGACCCTCTTCTAACCACTCCAATTTTTTTTTTTTTTGCTGGGCCTGAGAAACTTCTAGTCACTTTAAGCTACAGGATAAGCCCAGCAGGGTCTGCATATACAGGGCACTTTCATGGGTGGGTGCATGGTGATCCTACTTGAATAAGTGGCCAGCCCGGCAAGATCTATATATAGAGATCATGTTCATGGGTGCTCTCTCTCCTCAGAGAACAAAGTGTTAATCTGACAGAGGCCCCTTTCATAGGTGCAGGAGACCTTAGTAAACCAAGAGGCCAACCAGGCAGAGGTCACTTTCATAGGTGCAGGGGATCTTAGTGAACAAAGGGATCAAGCTGGCAGTTGTCATGTTTATGGGTACAGAGGACTTTAGTGAACTGAAGGATTTAATTATGTAGCCAGATGGAGTTTCTATCCAAACCTATAAATGTACTTTAAATAACCCCAGCACACACTGCCTGTGCTTTCCTTGCCCACACACCTTGTACTTGCTGGACACCTGTCAAATTTGATAAACTGCATTTCTCCACGAATGAATTAAATAATTCAACCTGGACAAAAAATTACTGGTTTGGAATACTAGCCAGTTTACAGTTCCAGAACAGGGGAAGGCGTTTCACAAACAATCGTTCTTTTCTTGGCAGTATCCTAGTGCATGTAAGCACTACAAAACTAGACCGGAAATCAAAAATACATTGGTGCATTTGCAGCACTTGGTATGGTCAGATACTTGGTTTACTTGGTTTTGAAAGGACAAAAAGAAGGCCAAAGCCCATTGAGACTGTCCCCCAAACATAGTGGGCCATTTACGTAAAGTGGAAGGGAACTGAACTAATTGTCTAATCTGTTTATGAATACATTAAAATTATCAGAATCAACAATGTCCTGGGGGAGGTAATTCCATGCTTTGGGGGCTCTAATATTAAAAAAGTTATCCCTTATGGCAGAATTGGCCCAGCCTATTGTTTATCATGAAGTCTAGCTACTGTCCTCCTATTGGAGAATCGTAGGCCACATTGTTCCATCATAGTTGATGACTTAAGAACTTTGTAGGGAGGTCTCCTCTCCTTCTTCTATTATAGAGGAAGAACAAACTGGTTACTCCCAGTCTGGTTGGACAGTCAAAATGTGATAATCTAGGAACCGTTTTTGCGGCTCGCCTCTGAATTTTCTCAGTCATTGCGATGTCACCCTTAAGGTGGGGGCTCCAGAAGGGAGAACCATAGTTGAGGTAAGGCCTGACATACACTCTACAGATAAGAACCAAACACTGTTTGGTTCTGGTAAGAAAGTTGCGTCTCATTAGCTTAAGAAGGCCATTTGCCAGTCGTGAGATTTTAATACAGTGGTCTGAGGGGGTAAGTTTATGGTTAATTAGAATACCTAAATCCTTTTCACACACTGAGCTTTTAATTAAAATACTATTAAGATGATAGTTAGTAAAGGGGGTTTTATTTCCGAAGTGCATGATTGAGCACTTATCAGCATTGAACCTCATATCATTTCCCTGTGCCCACAGCTCAATTTTGTTTAGGTCTTGTTTTAGTACTGAAATACATTCGGAATTATTGACCTTTCCCCCAAGTTTGGTATCGTCAGCAAATTTTGAAAGACTATTGTTCCCGTTGATAACCATGTCACTAATAAAGATATTACATAGTGATGGCCCCAGCACAGATCCCTGGGGGACACCACTGTTCACAATTCCTGGGTCAGAGAGGGCACCATTAATTCTGACCCTCTGGGTCCTATTAGTAAGCCACTTATGCACCCAGTTAACCAGACAGGGCGAAAATCCTAGCCTTGATCTTTATCTATCAATTTGTTGTGAGATCCAATATCAAAGGCACAGCCGTAATCAAGCAGAATGACGTCCATGGGGGTACCCTCATCTAGTCCCTCACTCATATGTTTGTAAAAAGATATTATATTAGTAGTGCAGGAGAGTCCACATTAAAACTATGCTGAGTTAGATCATTTCATTGTAGGGCAGAAATTTCCTTATCAAGATAAATTTTGATTAGATGTTCCATTAATTTACAGACGACTGAGGTCAAACTTATAGGATGGTAGTTTTGAATCCCAGACTTATTGCCTTTTTTGAAAATAGGAATGACTGTTGCTACAGACCAATCAAATGGAATCTTGCCTTCAGACAAGGATTTATGAAATAGAATTGCTATGGCAGGTGAGGTTCCAATAAGTAGCTTGGGATGAATATTGTCTGGTCCTGGGCTGGAACTTTTTTTTTTTTGAGTCTTTAGTACTTTTAAGACATCTCTTCAGCAATAACATATGGAGTGAATGATGACTGAGTCACTATAGGACCTATATTTAATTATTACCTTTAGAAAAACAGAACAAAAAAAGTTGTTAAAATGGTTAGTGGTGTCAATATCAGACTCCATAATCTTCCCCTTGTGGACCAATGGACCTACCATATTACATATGCCCTTTTCCCCATTTATATAGGAAAATACTGGGGGCTTTTGTCACATGAGTGTGCAAGTTTAAACTCGATATTCTGCTTCGATTTTTTAATCTGTTTTTTAAGGCAGATAGCGTGTGTTTGTATTATACAATAGTAGCATTAGTAGGTTTTGACTTAAGTTTTTTGAGCAGTAATTTTTTGACTTTAATTAGTTTTTTAATTGACTTATTTAACCATAGTGGTATTTTTCCTTTTTTATTTTTATTTTTTTTTATTAGGAACAAACGTAGTTTCAAGTTGCAACATTAATTGATTTGAATTTCACTCATGCTTGCTCAGTGGTGAGATTAGCAAGAATGCTTTCCCCATTCCTGTTCCTGAATATATTTGACTATTTCTGGGAAACTGGCCTTATTGTATTTTTTTAAAGGGCTGGTGGTTAGTGACAGAATTCCTTCCAACTGAAATACTGAAAAGAACTGAATTGTGATCAACTAGTGCCAAGTGGATCTAGGATCTCTACATCCTGATTTCTATAATGTATATTGGTTAGAATGAGATCAAGAATGTTCTGACCTTTAGTTGCTTTGTCAATCATTTGTTTAAAGCCATGATTTAACAGGGTGGTGACAAATAAGTTCTCTATGTCACCACCAGATTTCATGATTCTCCAATCTACTTTAGGGAGATTAAAATCACCCATAACAAGAATATCACCCTTATCAACTGCATCTGATATTTTGTTTAATAAAGCTTTAGTGTAGTTTAGGTCTGCAGATGGAGGCCTGTAGCAGTTCCCAATTATAAGTTTAGGGTGTCCTTTTATTTGAATGTGAACCCAAACACTTTCTAAATTGTTTGCAATGTTAATTTCATAGGACTGGATGTTGTCAAATATAAATAGACAGACACCACCCCCAGTTTTACCTACTCTATTCTTCTGATACAGTTTAAATTGGGAAGTTCCTTGATCCAATCAGAAGTTGTATCCCACCATGATTCGGTTACTGCAATAATATCCAAGTCTAGTAATAATGCTTTAGCTTCAAGTTCAGCCATTTTGATGTTATTAAGACTTCTGGCATTAAGCATTAGAACTTTACACCAATTAGAGAGGGTTACTTCCTGCAATTTTTGTGATATCGTGAGAAAAATTCCCTACCTTCCTGCAGTACCACTGAGGGGCCCACCAGAGAGACCCTTTACAAATATCTGTATCTGGCCATGTCAGTTTCTGCAGCTGTATGTAAAGGTACACACAAAACAGAGGCCATGAAAGCCTGGATGAAATTACCAGCACCTTTCATTAATTTAAGCAAGAAAGGATTTGTTGGCATATGTTGGCAGATGGTCCTGTAACTGGGGAAATTTGTGGGCCCTTCACACAAGACTTTTCCATTTGTGCAGGCCAGTTACCCTTTACCATGCCAGAACCTTGTGTTTTGCCACCTAATGTGGAACTTACACTTACAGACCATTATTACTCCCATTATGGCAAAGAAAATGTTATATAGTGCTCTGTCCCAAAGCAACAGGGCACTGCATAGTACAGCATGGAGATAGCTACAATGATTGGTAAAAAAAAACAGAATTGGGCCCACAACAAATGAGTCCAATAACTGATAAAATATCAGATAAATAATCCAGCCATTTCCTTTAGTGGTAAGAAGAATGCTCATTCAACTAGATAAGTTTTCAAAGTTCTTTTGAACCCCTTCGCTGAGGAGCAGTGATGCAGCTGCCAAGGTAGAGAGTTCCACAATACAGGAGCTACAATTGCCAACGTCCTGTCTCCTGAGGTTTTTAAATGAGTCTGTAAAACCCCAGTAGATTCTCCCTGGTGGAGCAGAGGGGATGGTCAGGAGCTCTCAGTTTACTAGTAGGAGTAGTCCACTTAGACCAAACGGCTCAATCAGTGTGTGCATAGTTACTGCTCTATTTCTGTATTTTGCTCTGGGCCTCCTCTATCCCAATGTGTTTCTCCTCTGTCTACCTGCAAGCTTAACAGCGTTGTACCCGACATGACGATCAATGTCCATCATGAGAGTACCATACTGTTATTCTACCTGCTGCCGGCTTTGTAAACCCCTGTTGTTTCTTGTATAGACCTTCTTGCTTGATGCACTTAAATGTAACATTACCTGTTTTGTCTGATGTTTATGAATGTACCTTGTAATCTCGCTGGTCACACCTGAAAACAGGCACTTGGCTGTGTAGCATGCTTACCCGGTCAACAAAAGCAAATAAATAAATAAATAAATTATGGCACAGTAGATCTTTTATACAGCCAGAATCCATCCTATGCAGAGCCTTGAAAACTATCAAGCATATTTTGAAGGAGGTGTGCCATTGTGCCAGTGGCCACTGCAGACTGCGCAGCAGTAATAGTAGTACTGTGTTTATTTACAGGGTGCCCTTCCCTGGAGGCTCAGGGTGCTTTACATCATAAGTAATATAAAACATTTCAGAACTACAGCACTAATGGAATACGCATATCAATAAATAACTAAAACCACATTCTGCAACAGCTGCAGGCATCGCAGGGGACCTACAGAGCAGAAGTGGGATATAATCACACATGCATGTGCCAGACACCAGCCTGGCAGCTGCGTTCTGAACTAGCTGGAGGTATACACCAAATCCCCAGAAGGCCACAGATACTGTATAGTGTATTACAACAGTAAAGGCAGCAGGCCTCACATGCACGTACCAAAGCAGCCAGGTCCCCATACTCTAGATAGGGCTTTAACTTGGTGATGTTTCATAAATAAAACTGGCCACAGTGAACAACTGCCCCTACATGTGCTTTGAGTGACAGCTTGCTGTCCACAAGGATTCCTAGGTTTTACCTCTGTCCACAACTAAGAGAGGACTTCCATTCAGAGATGCTAACCTAACAGAACCTCTCACCACTGCCAACTTAATAGGGCTCGGCTCTATCAGCAAGAGCTCCATTGTACCAGGTAAAACTCAGCCAGCTGGCGGCCATCCAGTCCTTTATTTCAGACAGACACTGATGGATCCCAAGCACGGATTCTGTCTGATCCAGTGCAAAGGAGAGGTACAACTGAGTGCTGTCTGCATAGCAGTGAAACACTAAGTCATACTATCTCCCAGTCTCCTCTGGCTGCAGCTGTTACAGTACATTAAGAAGACCCACTATGGGGCAAATATCTCACTGTCACCAGGTGCCAACTTTTGGAACTGCTTACTCAAGTTTTTAAATCAGGAACTGCACTAAGAAGCTTGCATTTATGAACTGTAAGACTACATCTTTCCACCAAGTATATGCACACAACTATTATCACTGTTACGAAAATGTGCAGAATAATTAATCCAAACAGTGAAGAACAAGTTAGTTCAGACACCGAGTGGCTGCTGTGAAGTCATGTAGCAATGGAGCAAAGCTAGAGTGCTCTCTATGGCGTCAAAGTACCCATGAGGCGTCTGAGACAGCTTGCCCTTCACAGATGGGAGTTATTTTTTAAAACAGAAGATTTTCTTGGTTCAGAAATCACACATCACCTGTAACGCTTTATACTGTACCTAGAGCTGTCTGGAAAGCCTGGCACATTACCTGTAGCAGGTGCAGAACATTGCAGCTAGATCTGTTATGAGAGCTGGGTACTTGGACTATGTTTTACCTGTGCTGCACAGTCTGCTCTGGCTACCAATCAGGTGGCACATCACTTTCAAGATTGCTTTGTTAACTTACAAAGACATACATCAACTGGATCTAGGCTTCTTTGAAGATCTCTGTAGTAGTAGTAGTAGTGTAACCCCTAGGTGGCGCTATCCCAAGGGCTACTACCCCTGCCTGCTTGGCTAGTAGCAGGTTAAGGGGCCTGGGTAATGAAACGGGTGCCTCCACCCGGAGGTCCGGGTTATTAGTGTTCAAGCTAACCTGGGCACAGCCCTCCGGGACACTGTAACCCCCCCTCTTTCCCTTCTAGTGGCCTGAACAATATACAATAATTACTTTCACAATGACCCTTATTCACCAGGTGATTACCCGCACTGTTTGCACTTACCACCAGGGCTGGTTCCTCTAGCTTGACCCTGGGGACCTCCTGTAAAACAAGGTTAAGCACAGCAAATAGCAACAGTACAACACTTTTGGCACAAACTGGAACCACAGTTAGGTTAAATGCAAACAAAGTTAAATCTGATTTATTCAGGGGACTTGAACAAGGGAGGGGCGTAATCAGGTTGATTTTCTTAAAAGCTATATTAATCAGACAGTTATGCATGCAGTTCAGAGTCCCTACACAGTCACACACTCTGGGTACCCAGGTAGGAAAACGGTGGCTTAGCCAGGAACGTTGCAGCTGGTTGGGGCCCTGTGATGGAAGAAAGCCACATGCACAACAAACACTATTTGTAATCCGGAGCCGGAGGGCTCAGTTCATGAAAGAAAAGGCAACAAGACAATCAGATGACAACACTTTTAGATTTAGCTGTTGTTGCAGGGAGCTACCCTGATGTTTACTCATGACACCCAATACTGGACACAGGCAGGATGAAATCGAGACTACAGGCTGTTGAGCTGGAGTGCCCGGAGAAGCAGGGCCCACACGAATCACTGAGGCGTCGTTCCTGTTCAAGGCATTGAGCAGGGGGCTGATCCCCAGGCCGGTCTCTCGTCTATGACTTTCTCTGCGTAGCAGGTATTCTGGCTGGGCCAGTGTAGCAGGGCCCAGGCAAACGTAAATGGATATGGATTCAGTCCGTGGAGCTGGATACAGCCTCCAGCAAGCAAAACACAGTTCGACACACAGTGGGGAACCAAATCACAACCCACGATAAGCACACTGCACATTTACATGTAAGGAAATTCCACTGTACCAGGCAAATGGCTCTCCGGTCACAATTACAGAGTCTCTGCACAATCCAAGAGTTCAGAGGTAGCTGGAAGTCCTGACAGGCCGATTGCATTCAGCAAATCTTCGGTCTTCTTCAGGTTAAAGCCTGGTCACAATTCAGTGGCTTAATTCGCTCTCCAAATTTGGATTCAGTCCGAAAAAAGCACAAGTTCCCTCTCTGGAACAGCAGGCAGGCATGCAGGCCAAACTCAGGCCTTTCCACAGTTCTCCCGCACGAATCCACCATGGATTGCTGCTCGAACTATCTTGAGCTGTTACTTCTTCACTTCCCAACTCAGATCTAACTGAAACTGCAAGCAGTGTGGGACTTTCTCCAAGATCCAAAAGGTTTGGTTGGCTGATCTGTCAGTCAGTCACAACAAGGGCTCCCCCTCCAGGTTATTTTAGGTGCCAAAAGCCCAAAACTACAATTTCTACAAGTTTTGGCCCCACCAAGCCCCTGTAGGCAGGCTCCATTTTAGAGTCCCAAATGTACTGATTGGCCCGTTCTGCAGTCCAGGACCAAGATGATGGAAACAAACAGAACTGTCCATGCTGCAAAGAAGGCAGGTTAGAACAAACTGCAATATTATTACTACTCTAACAAATAATCAGCAAACAAGTACATCTTCTAACAGAGCTCCCTCTCAGATTAATTATGACTGCAATCCAGGCAGCTCTTAAAGAGACAGTACACAGAGGATATACAGGCACTCTCTGGCAATACATTTAAACTGCTAAAACGCAGAACACCAGCCTGGCAGTGAGCATTTAGGCAAGCTCAAGGAAGACTTTTCGGGAACCCCCATTTGTAGGGGGGTTACAGTAGTCTTTTTATTTCTTAGGTACCCAATCCCACAGCCTCTGGGTGCCTTACAAAACATACAAATAGAGCAGCACTTTCAATAAATTACACATTACTGTGGTCCTTTTATGCCCCATGTCACCCCCACTGGCTGTCCCAATGTCTCCCTTAAGCAATCTGGCAAAAGAGCTTTCTTAATGGTGGCCCCTATAATCTGGAACTCTTTACTGAATCATCTTAGTTCACCCTTGGTGGAAGCGTTTAGAAAGGTTCTGAAGTCTTTTCTATTTATGCAGGCATTTGGTGCCAAGTGATCCTAGAGTGTTGTTTATTTATGATCTTGGTTTTATTTGGCTGATGACATTTCATTCTTTTAACTGGTAAACTATTATCTTTTGATGCTTTTGCCAGTTGCATTGGTGGATAGGTATATCCTATATTCATGTACCCTAAAGACTACTTGTTGATATTTATGTATGTATACTGTTATGTGAATTTTAATTAAAAGAATATGACAGAACAAAAAAAAAAAAGATGCTTTTGCCAGGGTTTGCCTACAGACACATGGAAGGGTAGGGGCTGCTAGAGTGGAGAGTGGAATGTTCACAATTCGATTTAGGGCATAAGATGAAGTAGAATAAAGTTGCAAACTATGCAGTTATTAAATAATGTGCTGTATTACCAAAATACAGAAAAAGTTAAAAAACATTAATAAAAATATTTGTTAAAACCATCATGTAATTTTATGTATTAATAAAAAATACAAAAAAACAGTATTGCTACAACGTGTTTGCTGTTTTATTTTTTGAGTGTGTCACAACTGAAAAAAAACAGATAACAATAATGTACTTAAAAAAGAGGTTTCAAGTAGTATTGATACATATAGAATATATTGACTCATTGATACCAATTCCTAATGGCCTGAATCCAAGCTTTCATTTAAAAAATTAAGTTTCTAGTCTCAACAGTTCCAAAATAAGTCCTTTCAAACAATAATTACTTTAAAATGAGATAATTTTGGAAGCATTAGGGCTAGAAACTTAGTTATTTGTTTTTTTAAAGAAACCTTGGAGTCAGCTAAGCTGAAATATAGGGGACATGACACAGCCTGAAGGAAGATATCATATTTATCTTCCTGAGAGGCCAATGATATTATGATATCTCTCGAGTGGCTTTGAATTAAATATGATATCTTCAGTCAGGCTATGTCATGTTCTGTCTATGCAGGCATATGTTTTGGAAGTCATATGATTGGGAATGTGTAGAACTGCCTGTGACTTTCCAATGTGTGACTAACGTTCTGCCTCTTTTACAGTTGTTGCAGGGCTTGGAGCTGGGCAATAGAATTCAGAAGCTAGTAAATCGCACGCAGTAGGTGTGCTTGTTTGGGA
The DNA here is from genome assembly GCA_016271365.2 of Neoceratodus forsteri. NCBI lineage: Eukaryota > Metazoa > Chordata > Ceratodontiformes > Ceratodontidae > Neoceratodus > Neoceratodus forsteri. Next base: position 228,996,277 of record CM028134.1, read on the forward strand.
CTGCCTAGTTCTGAGATCTGCTTCTTTAAGAATGCACTATGAAATGCTGCAAAAAGGAACATATTGAGATGATGTAATGCATCATGAAACAATATGGTACACACCAGCAAAGTGGGATGCGGTTAAGCGGGATAGCCCCTTAAATGGAACATCCTCCCAGAAAGTGATTTACCACTGTGAAAAAGATCTAATTCAGTCTTGTTTAAACGGGACAGTTATCCACGGCAGTGCTGCTTTAGCGAGATGCTAACAGCTGATTACTCTGACATTTACATCAGTGCAGTACTCGGCTATAATCACCTGTAGTCCATTTACAAACATTTAGTATTTTGTCTCACCTTAAAATCTCTAAGCTTTTAGTGATTTCTAGTCCTGTCCGTGCTTACTGGAGCCATATCATTGCCTTACAATGAGCTGTCTTTTGCTAATCGTGGTGATGTCACTGAGGTCTTACAAAACTCAGTTTAAAATTTCCAAAAGCCAAGCCGGTTGAATAAACAAAAAACAGGAATCTCTCCACACTGAGTGGCACTCCAATGCTAACCCCAGTAGAGAGAAGAAGTGCGAGGGCTAAGACTCCGAAGCTGAGGACGCTCTGATGCTTTGGTACCCTCAGTCATTTCATTTCATTTTTATTTTGTACTGGAAAGGCATGTGGGCAAAACTGCCTCTTTACACAAGCATCCAGTTGTCCAGTTGCAACACAGGCTGAATATACAATTAACAAACACATGATTATAAATATACAATGAGGACCGGCCCACCGGTTGGATTCCTGCTTGTGACACCAATGACCCGGGTTCGGGACCAGGAGTCGGAGGACCGGCTGGGAGGAGAAGGATTGAGCATCCTGGGACTGCTCTACTTCTCTGGGGGGGAAGGGAGGTAGAATGTCTGCTGCTTCATGGACCCCTGGTGGAGGCCGGGGGTACCGCTGCAGTCGACACCAATACCTAGGGAGGCAGGGCAGACGCTGGTTGTCATTGCACAGCCCCGCCCCCAGAGATCCAGCATGTACAAAAATCTGGTCCCCGGGCATGACGCCCAGCTCAGCCGCTGTCCCCATTGCCATCTACATCCATAGGGGGGGGTCCTCTCCCATGGCCCCAACCTGAGAGGTAAGCCAGGTCTTGGCAACAGTGATCACTGGGGGGAGTCCTCCTGACAGCCCTGCACAGGGGGGTAAGCCTGGGCATGGGGGGCAACAGAGGGGGCAAGTGCTGACCTCCGAATTGAGGAGCGAGGGAAACCGGACCAAAAAAAAAGATATATATACAATGAGGGACAAATATATGAAGGAGGACAGTTAGGCACGAGCACAGAGTGAATCATATACAATGAATGAAACACATCTCTTACAATCCAGAAAAAGGCAAAATGGCTTATGTACAGGAATCAACATATTTACAGCAAGGCTATACAATATGTACATCATTACACAGGTGACCCTAATGGGAAGGGGCTGGAGGGGAAAAAAGAGCATATTTAGAAGGGAGGGAGACATGAACACAGACCGGCAGACAGGATTAGACAAAAAACAAAACACTAATAGAAAATGTAGAAATCGATTTTAAAGGTGGCCTTAGGTATTGACCCAAGCAGTATTAAAGAAACTGTGATATACTACGTAGGACAGTTGCAGGAAGGTTTATTGAGCAGGTGTTCCTTTAGTCTAACCTTAAAGGCACTGAGTGAGGGGCTGCTCACAAGGTTAGGAGGAAGGGTGTTAAAACGCTTGGGACCGCTTTAGGTAACCAATCTCTGCCCCAATGAGGTGTTGCTGTAAGGGACCCAGAAAGGGGATGTGACAGCGCTAATGGTAAGCAAAGTAGGGCAAGCCTTCTCGAACAGAGAGGAGATACTGCGAGGAAAGTGGTTGTGGAGGGTTTTGTATAGCAAAATGGAAACCTTCAAAGTGAGCCTGCCCTCTAGCCACTAGAGAGAACCAATGAACTCTCTCATAGACAGCACTGCTGTGGGTATGACAGGGGAGCCCAGTCACAAATCTAATAATGTTACTGTAAGCTGTTTTGAGTTTACTGAACATGACGGAATTACTTTGTGGTGAGTAGATGATGGATCCATAGTCTAAGAGAGGTAGGAGTAAGCTGAAAGCTAGCTTCCTTCTAGATTCGGGGATGAGGAATTGCCTGATCCTGTAGAAGAGCCCCAGCCTCTGGTGAATTTTATTTATTGTGTTGTGTGAGGGCCAAAAGAGAGGTGCTCATCCAGAGTAAGGCCAAGGTATTTAAATTCTCGAACCCGCTCAATGACCATGCGTCGTTATCTATGAGGGTGAAACTTGAAATTAGACGGTTTCGTTTTTTTGGAGTTCAGAACCATTCCCTGAGCGATGAACCAGGAGTGGAGGCTGTGGAAATCTGTTTGAAGCTTGGAGAGAAGAGTGGAAGGGTTAGCATACTTATAGTATAAGGCAGCGTCCGCATAAAGGATGATGTCAGTATGCGAACAAACAGAAGGAATGTAGTTAATAAACAGAGAAAACAGGAGGGGCCCAAGTATAGACCCTTGCAGAACTCCATACTTAATAAGACATTCCGAGGAAGGATGACCATCAATAACTGTTCTGTGGTACCTTGAGAGTAGATAATTACCAAACCAATTGACTGCATTTAAAGAGAAATTCATGTGAGTAAGGGTGGTTTGTAGAAGGCTGTGGTCCACCAAATCAAAGCCTTGGTAAGGTCCATGAGGACTACCCCAGTGTGCAGACCTTAATCCATGGGCTTGTAAATGTCCTATGTAAACCTAACGAGAGCAGTTTCCATGTTGTGTTTGGTCCTAAAGCCATGTTGAGCCTTGGTCAGGATGTCATATTTGTTTAAGTGCTCTTTAATTTGAGAATTAACTATCTTTTCCATGATTTTGGAGAGAGGGGGTAGAAGTGAGATCGGCCTGTAATTGCTTATTTCTTGTTTAGAGCCAGCTTTGTGCATGGACCTGATGGAAGCAGTTTTCCAGGTCACGGGGAGGGTACCGGAACAAAGGGAGAAATTCAGAATATTTGTGAGGGGCGGCATTTACTTTTATAATGAGTTTTAGGATCCGATAATCAAGACCATCTGGTTCGGTGAAGGGTCTAGGATTGTTTTTTCTTGTAAGTTTAATAGTTTCAGTGGGTGAGAGAGCTTTAAAATAGAAAGTGGGGTAGGATGCTCCTGGTGAGGGGATGGGTTTAAGAGGTTGCAAGGGTGTGGTAGAGGAGGGAAGGGGGTCTTGTACTTGTCAAGGTCCCCAAAACAGGAATTAAATAAATTTGCCATGCATGTTGGGTCATTTGTTAATTTCCCCATCCTCCTTCCTGAGGAGGTTGCGGAGTCAAGAACAGTGGGAGAATTCAAGAATGTGTGGGACAGACATAAGGCAATTCTAGTGGGGAAGGGGGTAGGAGGAAGTAAGGTGTTGGTTAACTAGAATCTGCAGCTTTTCCATCAGGTAGGGAAATGGGCAGACTAGGTGGGCAAAGTGGTCCTTATCTGCCATCAAATTCTATGTTTCTAAAAGTATAATCTGCTCGCGCTTTTTATCATTACCCAACAGAGAGTTTAAAGTCCCCCAGAGTTGTTTGGAATTTGTTCTGTTATATAACTGGCTGACAGCCTGTCCTTGAGGTGGTGGATTTTTGCTGTATGAACCGCTGGCTTGCATCTGTTGCGGAGTGTTTTATACTCTTGCAAACCAGAGGAGGGAGATTTCCTGTACCTAGCCCATGCCTTGTCTCTACCACACAGAAGTTTGCGTAGGTCTGGTGTGATCCACTCGCAAGATCGTCCACGGACTCTGATCTTCTTTAAGGGGACGTGGGAGTTGCAGATGCCGTTAAACATTTTAGTGACCTCATCCAGGGTGAGGTCTATGTTTTTTATATCTGACATGAAGGACCAGTTAGCTGATTTGAAGGCATGAGAGAGTTCATCTATGTTAGCTTTTTTTAATTGTCTAGTGAAGATGTAGTTAGGAGCATACTCTGGCCGACCAGTGACAGAAGACAGCACAGTGGTTGGTAATGGAGTAAAGGAGAACACCCGATGCTGTCACTCTGGAGGGATTAGAAGCTATGATCCAGTCAATGATAGAGACGTTTCCCATTTTATAATTTGTTCTGGTGGGTGTGGATATTATCTGTTGCAGCCCGGTGCTGGCAAGAAGTTCTTTGGCAGATTCAGACTGGCTGCTGTCCCAGTTTAGATTAAAATCCCCTAAAATAATCCATTCCTTATTACTTGGGAAGGAAGACTTGTTAGAGAAAAGGGATTCAAGCTCCGTAAAATGTATTTTGGGGGGTAGGTAGCAGATGTAATGGTTAAAATTTTGTTTTTTCCTATGATTAGATTTATGGAAAGGGATTCGAGCAAGGACGTTTCAGATTCAAGGTGCAGTTTGGTGTACAAGAGCCTTTCTGAAATAAAGAAGAGGCAGCCGGCTCCTCTTTTGTTCTGTTTATCTTTTCTAATTATAGACTAGCCTTTGAGCAAGACTCTCAATCCCTGCATAAAGGTGCTCATGTGTCCAGCCCCATGTTGAAGTCCAAAGCCCAGGACATATTCACACAAATTCAACATTCTGATTTTGATGCCACTGATGGATGGCTCTTGCAGTGGAAACTGCAGCATCAGACTGTGTTCAAGAGGGACCGTGGAGAGAAGCAGGATGCGGATACCATAGCAGCCCGAAACTGGATAATTGAAGTGCTGCCTGGATTGCTGAACCGGTACTGTCCTGAAGACAGAAACAGAGACTTTGGTTTGTAGAGACAGCTGCTTAAGTGGGACTATCAGCTTTCCACTGTGCCACCCAGTTTAAGCATCTTGTACTGTAATATCTTTTCATAATGCCTGCGATAACAGCTTTTATCTGCCCACTTATCTCAAAGCACGTTGTAAAAATCAATAGATGTTGTAAAATTGTCCATATAGCAATACATAAGAACATAAAATGGTTAATTTGCTTTAATCCTTTTATTTTTAACAACATATATTGACATGTATAGATATGTAGCAGCACGTAACTATATTGTTATGATCTAGTCATGTTGATCAGACACTAAGCTTTAATTAAAAAAAATTAAGCCTAACAGTTCAAAACTTACTGCTCTCGAAATATCACTTCAAGCGTTAAAAAATATAAATTATTTTTAAAATGGTCAGAATATATCAGTGGTTGCTCTGTACAAGAAAAAAACACATTTTTTTTTATAAATCTATTATTTTGAAAGCAACAGCATACTTAAAACTTCACACTAGCTGGTCTGCTAGCACAGTGGCAGCACTACCACTTGTGGCGCCAGCTACCGGGTTCGGGAACAAGCTTGGGTGGCTGCAGGGTCGCGCGGGGGATGGATCGGCGACTGCTACACACTCTCCATCTCCAGGGAGGGGTATCTCTTCCCGTGTAAGCCCACCGGGTTACCACGGGGGCAGTTTACTGTGGGGGGGGGGGCAAACGGTTGAGGCTGAGAGGTGTGAGGATGCTGGTGTAGTTACGCCATTGTGTCTATGTACGCCACGCCTCCTAAACCAGTACAAAGCAAGCAAAAGCTCAGCCCCAGCTGATCCCTGAGCTGCCACGACAAAATCCCCACCCAATGACTGGATGTGTAGGGGAGTGTAGCTGGCAACCCCCCCTTCTCCTGCCTGGGTGATAAACCGAGGCTCCGTGGGAGTGGAGAGAGGTAGGTGGCTAGGGCTTCGGCAGGAGATATGAGGGGCCAAAAAGCATCAATGAAAAAAAAAAACTTCATACAAAAGGTTAACAACTTGGTATTTCACATTATGTACCTCTTACCAAGGATATATTGGACCCCTTCTCAACTGGTACAGCATTCGGGGGTGACCAAGGCTTTCTTGGAGCTAAAAATAGTTAGTAGAGGTGTAACCCCCCTGCAAATGGGGGTTCCCAAAAGTCTTCCAGGAGCTTGCCTGAATGCTCCAAGTCTGGGCGGTGTTCGGTGTCTGAGCTGTTTAAATGTGGTTCCAAGTGAGTGCTATTTGAGCCTCCACATACTGTCTCTTTAAGAGCTGTCTGCTTGCAGACTTAATTAGTTTGTATGGGGGACTGTGCATTTAATGCTCGAATCCCGCCCGAGTTGCTGTCAATTCGCTCCCTCTGCCTTGTTGAAAGATATAACTGTTTGTCAGAAATCATTTAGAGTGACTAAGAAAATGTAGTTTGTCTAACCTGTCTTCATTTCAGCACAAACTGTTTCAGTGTAGTTTTTTCATTTTGGTCCTGAATAGCTGACTTGGACCAATCAGGATGATTGGGAGACCCTAAAATGGAGCATGTGGATGAATCGGAACTTGGACTCTCAATTTTGAGCCAGCCACAAGGGGACTGTATGGGCAGTGACTCTGGGAAATGTAGTTTTGACCTTGGCGCCTTTTTCTACCAACAGAGGGAGTCTTATTGTGAGTGACAGCTGAATCAGCCAACAGAATAGTGTGGAGCTAAAGGAAATGCCCTGCTCTGTAACTGGAAAGATCAGATCAGTTGTGGCAGTGAAGAGAGAAGGAGCTGTGTGCTTCTTCGGTGTATAATTTCGTGTGGGAAGCACATGTGGGGCCCTGAGTTTCGGTCTGCAGCCTTTGTGAATGCCAGTTTGGACTGAATCTGAGTTGTGAGGAGAAAGAAGCACTAGAAGTGTGAAAACCAGGCTCACCCTGTAGAAGACTGGAGAAATTGCTGAATCGCACTCGGCCTGTCAGGAACTGAAGCTGCTGTGTGTGCTCCCGGGTATTTTGCAGTAATTGTGATCGGGATCGAGGAGCAGCCTGTCTGGTATAGTACTTTCCTTTTACATATCAATGTGCGTAGTGCTTGTGGGGAATCGCTATCAAGTGCAGTGGGGTCCAGTCACAAGGACCTTGTCTCCATGCCCTGTTGTTCTGGCAATCCAGAAGAACATCCACCATCCGGTCCTCAGCTTGGGTATTGTGAGTACAAATCAGGATATTTCCCTGCAAACTGTTTTCAATCACAAGTGTGTCATCTAATTCTTGTTGTTTCACTGCTTCATGGACTGAGCCATCCGGCTCCGGATTACAATTGGGTCTTGTGTATATATTGTCTTCTACAAGGGCCCTATCCATCTGCACCTGCTGGTCAACCCCGGGCAACGGACCTGGCTAGCTCCCCCCCCCAACCTGGGTACCCAGAGTGTGACTTTTCAGCCCCTGTATGTGTGCACAGTACTGTGATTTAATGCCACCTATTAACCTGATTTCCCCCTCCCGTGTTACTGCCCCCTAAATAAATCAGATTTGTTGTTGTTATACTATATACTGTCTGTGGTGTTGGTACTTATGGAAACAGTATTGTGTTTTGCTGTGTATGTTGTTTAACCTTATTTTACAGGGGGTCCTCAGAGACTTGCTGCAGAATCAGTCTCGAGGGTAAGTGGTATCTATATGAGTGAACAGTGTGTATACGTGGGGTATTGGGGCTGTAACTCCGGTGTACTGTGTGAGCCACTAGAGGGAATAAAAGGGGGTCTCAGTGTCCCAGAGAGCTGTGGCCAAGCTAGTCTAACCATTACAAACCCTGACCTCCGGGTGGAGGCACCCGCCATAGGACCTAGGCCCCTCAACCTGTCCGTAGTCAAACAGGCAATGGTAGTAGCCCTTTGGATAGCGCCACCTAGGGGTTACATCTTGGAGGCACCACTGGAATTAGCGTCCTCTAGTGTCCACATTTACGAATTATTGTTAAAAATAAATGGATACCCCAACAGAAGTGGTTGAACACCAGTTGGTGGGGTGGTGTACTGGGCAGGAGATCGACCCCCAAAATGCTATACTTATCTTGGATATCCCACTGGGTACCAGTACAGACACTGTAGAGGGAGTACTTTCCAACGTGGAAGGTTTACAAAACCCTGTGGTGGCGGATCAACATGCTAATCTGCTCACCCACATTTTCATGGCCCTAGTAGAGTATAAGGACCCCATAGATAGCTCCGAAGTGCCACAGACTATTACCCAAGAGGGAGCCCTCACTGCCTGGAGAGTGATAACTAAGGACAGTAATGACCCGGGGGAGAATGACCCCCCACTATCTGAAACTTTTGAGGATAAATTTGCTAAATTGTTGCTGGAGGAAGGAAAAACTGTGGAGGATTTAAAGAAACTATTATTGCCACCTGGGGACGTTCCTCCCCTAACAACGTCTCCCCCTCCCACACCCGTTATTGCCCCTCCTTCTGTGCCAGTGCTAGCCCCTATGTTTGTACCTGCCATTAGTCATGACTCTTACCACAAGCTCAAAGTATTCTCTGCCATCCGCCCCACTCCAAATGGGGAGGTCGATCTGGAAACCTGGATAGACTCTGCCACCCTTGCGGTACAAGACTGGCAATGCTCAGAGGCCGAAAAAAGGGCTCGCCTGGGGGAGAGCCTACAGGACTCCGGCCAACGAACTTTTCGCTTCCTGAGGGTCTCTGACCCTGATGCCAAAGCCCAAGAGTACATAATTGCCCTTGAAAATGTGTTTGGGGGCACCACTAGTGTTGAGGCCTTGAAATGGAAGCTTAAAGATGTTAGACAACAGCCGGGGGAATTGTTATCTGCCTGCATGGATCGATTAGAGGGAATCTTGCAAACCATTTTTTGAAAGGAGGGTTTGACCCATAGTGAAGTGGACCGAGTAAGACTGGATCATATACTCTGCTCTGTCCGGAACTCTAGCTGGGTGTTGCTCAAATTGCAACTGCATCAAAGGAAATCTGGTCCCTTGCCTTTCCATGTGTTGATGAAGGAGGTATGGGAAGTTGAGGAGGAGGAAGGTTTTTCAGAGCCCTGTGCAGTCGTAGCTGCTACATCCCCTGCCCAAGGTGCGGGGTCGGACGCTGATGGTCTGGAATCACCGAAATCACATGACAAAACCCGAGACCCAAATGTCAGCCAAGGGGGGCCCAGCCAGAGAGGGATGGCTACTGATGTTCTGCCATGGGATGAACTGCTGAGGGAGATTAGGAAAGCAACAGACAGTCTTATCATGAAGGTCGTTCCTATGAGTACGGGCCCTGACGCTTGCCCGACTGCTTCTGCTATGGGGGTGGGGGTACCCACTCAGGCACCTCCTGCTGACAACAGCTCAAAACTTGATGTCTTGGCTATGGAGGTGAGGGAACTGAGGAGATCTCTCCAAATGTCCAACCCACCGCTGGCTGAGGTGGCAATAAGGTTTTCTATTGATAGTACCAATGCCGCAGCCCCCAATGTGATGCCTGGGTCCCCCCAAACTTCAGCAGACATATTTTGCCATAATTGTGGGAAGGATGGGCACATGAAGAGGGAATGCCAGTCTCGGAAAGACTTAGATAGAGTGGTGAGCAGGCTACAAGGAGAGCTTTGGAGCACAAAACAGTGGTTAAGAGGTGCACGAAATGACCACAGTGAAGGTCCCAGAAATGCTAACTCACGTCCCTTTGTAGCTAGATCATCTGCCCAGGCCCTTGCTACCACCTCTCCAGACTGGTCCAGAATAGTAGGTCCCTCCATGGAGACCACTGTGAAGGTGAATGGAGTTTCTACAAGAGCTCTACTGGACAGTAGCTCCCAAGTGACAATTATGTTTCAGGACTGGTATCAGACGCACCTGTCTGATGTACCCTTACAACCATTGGAAGGACTGTATGTCTGGGGGGTTAAGTGAGAAGACTTACCCCTATTCTGGGTATATCCGAATTTGGTTGTCTTTTCCCACCTCCGTGGCTGGAGTGGCCGAGCAAGTAGAGACACTGGCATTAGTGTGTCTCCCTATCGGATTGTATGATGGGATTCCTCTACTAATTGGGACGAATGCGCATATGTCTGGACGGTTGGCGCAGTTGTGTTATGAGAAACAAGGGTCAATGACTGGTAAAGCTTTGAGAATCCCAGCCTTGATCAAGAAGGCCTATGAGGCACAGATAGATGCTGAAAAAGTGGACCCAGAGGAACCGGTCAGAATTGTCTGGAAGAAGGATCCGGAGTCTCTGATTCTGGCGCCAAATGCCCAGTGTACCTTACAGGGGGAAGTCCGTATCAGAAAGGATGTCAAGAACAAAATCTTCCTGCTGGATGCACCAGGCGATGGGAAATTGCCGGAAGGACTGCTGGTCAAGCCAAGTATTTTGCCTGCCAGAGCCCATGCTTATGCCAGAAGAGTAATGGTTCAAGTTCATAATGTGTCTGATAGAGAGAGATTCGAGTAAATAGAGGTTGCACCCTGGCTAATGTACATTGTGCAGATACTGCAGTGCTGCCCAGTAACAAGTGTTCGTGGGAGAATGACAGAGTGATGCCCGACTTGTTTGATTTTGGGGACTCCCTGTTGCCAGTTGAATGGAAGATGAGAATTAGTAGAAAATTTGACCAGAGAGACCAGGTGTTTTCTTTAAAGGAAAGGGACGTAGGATGTGTGCAAGGAGCTGAGTACCACATCCGGCTGCATGATGAAAGGCCATTTCATGAGAGGTCTCGACGCCTGGACCCTGCTGACACAGATGATGTGAGACGGCATCTGCAAGAGATGCTTGCTGCTGGTGTAATACAAGAATCCAGAAGCCCATATGCTTCACCTATTGTGGTAGTGAGAAAAAAGAATGGGACAGTAAGAATGTGCGTGGATTAACGCACCTTGAACGGGCGGACTATCCCTGATCAGTATACAATGCCCCGCATTCAGTATGCTTTAGACTGCCTGAATGGTAGCAAGTGGTTCTCCATGCAGGATCTTTGCAGTGGGTACTACCAGATCCTGATGGCCCCGGAAGACCGTGAGAAGACAGCCTTTATCTGCCCACTTGGTTTCTATGAATTCATGAGGATGTCTCAAGGGATTTCAGGTGCTCCAGCCATTTTTCAACAACTGATGGAGCGTGTGGTGGGGGACATGAACTTATTAGAGTGCCTGGTGTACCTAGATAATGTTATTGTGTTTGGCAGCTCACTGGAGGAACATGAGAGCAGATTATTCAAGGTGTTGGACTGACTGGAAGACTCTGGCCTAAAACTGTCTATCAGTAAATGTCAATTCTTCCAAACATTTGTAAAGTATGTGGGACACATAGTCTCCACCAAGGGAACAGAGACTGACCCAAGTAAAGTTGAGGCCTTGACCACCTGGCCACAGCCCCACAATCTAAAAGAACTGCAAAGATTCCTGGGATTCTGTGGCTACTATCGCCATTTCATCAAGGACTATTCAAGAGTGATCCGTCCTTTACTTAATCTTACTCAAGGTTACCCTCCTACCCACAAAAAATACAAGAGGTCAGTTTCTTCTGAGCCTGAGAGAGTGTATTTCCATCCCAATGAAGTATCTGGAGCCAGATGGACACGTGAGTGTGAAACTGCCTTTCATGAGATTATATATCAACTTACCCATGCTCCTGTCCTTGCCTATGCAGATCTAGCGAAGCCCTATGTCTTGCACACTGATGCTAGCCTGCAAGACTTGGGGGCTGTATTGTACCAAGAGCACGAGAATGGCCTGAGACCAGTGGCCTTTGCCAGTAGAAGCCTGACCCCATCCCAAAAGAACTATCCTGTACATAAGTTAGAGTTCCTAGCTTTGAAGTGGGCTAATGTTGACCAGTTCCACGAGTACTTGTATGGGGCTAAGATACTAGTAAAAACTGACAATAATCCTTTGACCTATGTACAGACTTCAGCTAAGTTGGATGCCATTGTCCATAGGTGGCTTTCTGCATTATCTACATACGACTATGCTGTTGAATACAAAGCAGTCCTAAACCACATAGATGCTGATGCTCTCTCCCGGAGGCCTGTTCCCCGGAATGACTGGGTCAGACTGTCAGAACCTAATATTCGAGCACTCTGCCAAGAAGTTTGACAGGGAGGAACAAATGTCCACGGATGTAGTGGACTGTACGGTGGATTGTTTGGGACCCTCTGAGAATTGCATACCTGCTGCTTATTGCCACTTTTCTGCAATAGACATTGGTGCACTGCCTCAGCTGGACAATGACAGTATTCAGCGGGCTCAATCCCGAGATCCCATGATCAAATCAGCTTTAGAAGCCCTCTACGCGGGGAAAGATGTGTCCAAATTATGCTCCACTGATTTGAGAAATGCACTGTTATACAAGGAAGGTCCTAAGTTGAAAATGATCAATAGACTGTTATACAGAGAAACAGCAGACAGAGGGGGACAAACAGACAAACAACAACTAGTGCTGCCCACTGCCTTTCGAGACTCAGTACTGAGGTCCTTACACAACCACATGGGGCACCTTGGTATAGACAGAACATTTGACTTGGTGAGATCCAGATTCTCTTGGCCTAAGATGGGGGCTGATGTTGAGCAACACATTCGAACTTGTAGTCGCTGTTTACAGAGGAAAGCCCTGCCCCAGAGGGCTGCCCCTCTTGTTAACATCACCACCAGCACCCCCATGGAGCTGGTCTGTATTGACTTTCTGAGTTTGGAGCCAGATCAAAGAAATATCAGTAATGTGCTGGTAGTCACTGACCATTTTTCGAGATATGCCCAAGCTTTCCCCACCAAGGACAAGAAGGCACCCACTGTGGCCAAAGTACTTACAGAAAACTTTTTTGTTCACTATAGGGCTCCACAAAGAATCCATTCTGATCAAGGGAGGGACTTTGAGAGTCGTCTGATCAAAGAGATGCTTTCTCTGTGGGGGAGTGCAAAAGTCCAGAACCATGCCTTACCACCCCCAGGGGGACCCACAGCCAGAACGTTTCAACCGCACTTTGTTAGACATGCTAGGCACCCTCCACCCAAAGGACAAGCCTAGATGGAGTCAACAAATTGGCACCCTGGTACATGCCTACAACTGCACCAAAAGTGATGCCACTGGGTTCTCTCCCTACCACTTGATGTTTGGAAGAGAGGCTCAACTGCTGGTAGATGTGTGTTTTGGAGTTTCTCCTGATGGGATTCGAGCTGACAACTATTTACAGTATGTGCAAAAGTTAAAGGCCCAGCTAAATCATGTGTACCAACTGGCTCAAACCATGGCTGCCAAAAGAAATCTGGCCAACAAAGAAAGGTATCATAAAAAGGTGAAAGCACAGGAACTCCAGGAGGGAGATCGTTGTATTGCTAAGGAATCTGGGACTGCATGACAAACATAAGATTGCTGACAGATGGCACCATCTCCCTCACATTGTAGTAGGCAAACTACATGATCTGCCTTTGTACAAAGTAAGGCCTGAGAATAATTCAAAAGATGTTAAAACAATGCAAAGAAATCATTTACTGCCCATTGGACAAATCTTGATTGAGTCTGAGCCCCCAGAAAGTGCCCCCTCTGGACCAGTGACTAGAGCTGCTGCTAAGCAAAAATTAAGAAAGTCTGCACCTACAGAAGCTGAGTTAAAGTGTTCCCCTCCACAAGTTCCAGTTGAACATGACTGTCAGTCCATGTCAGAGGAAAGTGAGTATGGCTTTGAATACTACCCTTCTTATGAACTGAGTCAATTGGTTCAGGGCAATCCCCTAGTCAATCCTGGAGATGAAGATGGGCCTTCTGGACTGTCTAAGCCCCCAGCTTTGTCCCTGGAGCCAATGCTTCCAGAAAGTGAAGGGCAAAGCATCAAGTCAGATGATATGGAATCATTGTGTATGGCTGACCTGTTTGAGCTTTCAGAGGAGGAAAATGATGGACTGGGACAAACTGGTGATATACCAGAACAAGAAGAGTGTGCTGAGTGCCCTGATAGTTCACTGCCAGTGTCAGAAAACTCCCCATGTGAGCCACGTTTTGTGGACTCTGAGATTGCAAATCATGGAGCTGAAAGTGTCCCAAGTTCTAGCATCTCTACCCCAATGGAGACTCCCCTGACAAGTGAGGACAATGCTGAACATGAGGCTTAGGGTGCAGAGACTGTAACTGTTCCCCCCCTAGAAAGACTGGTCACGCTGTAAACCCTGTGATGCACCTCAGTTATGATTCCCCTGGGAGGCCTGTGGACTTGCCTCTCAATATTGTCCATAAAGGAGTGTATGTGTCCCCGCGCTCATTGCCCAAAATGAACATCAATGCTAACTCCAAGTTACTTGTGTTGCCCTCTAGGTATGGTGCCCTTGCCCCAGCCAGCCCCAAGGTAGCCGATAGGGAAGGGCCCCCTCTCTTCAGGTTTCATGTACAGGAGGTAATAACCTGAGTTATGGTACAATGTGGGTATAATACTGTGTAAAAAGTGATGTACTGAAAAGTTTCAGAAATGTGTTTCTGATAAGGTGATATGTTGACTGATGATTACATGTATAAGCCTAATGTGATACTGATGTAAATGTATATGGTTGTACTGAAACTTATGGGGGTACTTACTTGACATGGATGCCAAGTTTTCCAGGCCAGGAAGGGTGTAACCCCCCTGCAAATGGGGGTTCCCAAAAGTCTTCCAGGAGCTTGCCTGAATGCTCCAAGTCTGGGCAGTGTTCGCGTCTGAGCTGTTTAAATGTGGTTCCAAGTGAGTGCTATTTGAGCCTCCACGTACTGTCTCTTTAAGAGCTGCCTGCTTGCAGACTTAATTAGTTTGTATGGGGCTCGCATTTAATGCTCGAATCCCCCGAGCTGCCTTCAATTCGCTCCATCTCTGCTGTCGCTACATGTGCAGAGGGAGCCTTGTTGAAAGATATAACTGTCTGTCAGAAATCATTTAGAGTGACTAGAAAATATAGTTTGTCTAACCTGTCTTCATTTCAGCACAAACTGTTTCAGTGCATTTTTTTTTCATTTTGGTCCTGAATAGCTGACTTGGACCAATCAGGATGATAGGGAGACCCTAAAATGGAGCATGTGGACGAATCAGAACTTGGACTCTCAATTCTGAGCCAGCCACAAGGGGATTGTATGGGCAGTGACTCTGGGAAATGTAGTTTTGACCTTGGCGCCTTTTTCTACCAACAGAGGGAGTCTTATTGTGAGTGACAGCTGAATCAGCCAACAGAATAGTGTGGAGCTAAAGGAAATGCCCTGCTCTGTGACTGGAAAGATCAGATCAGTTGTGACAGTGAAGAGAGAAGGAGCTGTGTGCTTCTGCGGTGTATAGTCTGCGTGCGGGAAGCACGTGTGAGGCCCTGAGTTTCGGTCTGCAGCCTTTGTGAGTGCCAGTTTGGACTGAATCTGAGTTGTGAGGAGAAAGAAGCACTAGAAGTGTGGAAACCAGGCTCACCCTGTAGAAAACTGGAGAAATTGCTGAATCGCGCTCGGTCTGTCAGGAACTGAAGCTGCTGTGTGTGGTCCCGGGTATTTTGTAGTAATTGCGATCAGGATCGAGGCGCAACCTGCCTGGTATAGTACTTTCCTTTTACATATGAACGTGCATAGTGCTTCTGGGGAATCGCTATTTCCAATCGCTATCAACTGCAGTGGGGTCCAGTCACAAGGACTTTGTCTCCATGCCCTGTTGTTCTGGCAATCCAGAAGAACATCCACCATCCGGTCCTCAGCTTGGGTATTATGAGTACAAATCAGGGTATTTCCCTGCAGCCTGTTTTCAATCACAGGTGTGTCATCTAATTCTTGTTGTTTCACTGCTTCATGGACTGAGCCATCCTGCTCTGGATTACAATTGGGTATTGTGCATATATTTTCTGCTACAGGGCCCTATCCATCTGCACCTGCCGGACAAACCTCGAACTGGACCTGGCTAGCCCCCACCTGGGTACCCAGAGTGTGACTTTTCAGCCCTGTATGTGTGCACAGTACTGGATTTAGTGCCACCAATTAACCTGATTTCCCTCCTGTGTTACTGCCCCCAAATAAATCAGATTTGTTGTTGTTATACTATATATTGTCTGTGGTGTTGGTACTTATGGAAACAGTATTGTGTTTTGCTGTGTATGTTTAACCTTATTTTAGGGGGTCTCGGGCATGCTGCAGAATCAGTCTCGGGGTAAGTAGTGTCTATATGAGTGAACAGTGTGTATACGTGGGGTACTGGGGCTGTAACTCCGGTGTACTGTGTGAGCCACTAGAGGGAATAAAAAGGGGTCTCAGTGTCCCAGAGGGCTGTGACCAAGCTAGTCTAACCACTACAAACCCTGACCTCTGGGTGGAAGCACCCGCCATAGGACCTAGGCCCCTCAACCTGTCCGTAGTCAAACAGGCAGGGGTAGTAGCCCTTGGGATAGCACCACCTAGGGGTTACAGAGGCACACACCAAAGAGCTCTGCAGAGGTATGTTTATACTAAGAAAATCACAACATTCCTGTTTACCATCCAAGTTATACTCCATCTAGTACCCCTCATGGTTAACACTTGCTAACATGCCAAGTATACCTTTCAAAGAGAGATTCACATAACAGTGAAAAAAGAAAATATTAAACATTTACATGAACAGATATTTCATGAACTGCATAACAATCGTGTATAAAAAGACCATACCTCCCACTGGAATGCGGGGATCGACGAGACTTCTGGTCCCGACTGTACAAAGTCACTGCCTTAGTGAGCAGAGGCAAGCACTGGAGAGAGGCAATGCTGGCTGAGGCAAGCGTCGTGTCTGCCAGTGTCTGCCAGTTCTGGCACATCACCAGGAATCGCTAAACTCTATAAGGTAAATAACAGTGGGGCAGTAGTCAAGAGAGTGACTTAAAGAGGACAAATTATATACAACAAATGGAAGCACATATCATAAAGCTGGTTGGGGGGGAGCAGGGCCGGATTAAGGGGGGGACAAATGAGGCAAATGCCCCAGGCCCCCTGCCACAGACTGGCCCCCCCAGTAGTCGGAAGTGAGAGACACTTTTAGTAGGTGGACTGGTGGTTTGTAAATCATGCCACCTCCCCCTTGCTGCAGCGCGAGTTAAGCACGAGTCAACTCCCCCATAGGGCCCCGGCAGCTTGTTCTTTAAAATGCTGTGAAAGCAGCATGACTTCGAAGAAGCACATTTGTTAAGTAAAATAAAAAAACACAAACCCCCCTGCCACAGATAGGCCCCGGCAAGCCTACATTGCAGATTTCTCTCGCCCTTCCCTCAGGTGGTACAGTACTGGTAAGAATTTGTAATAAATCATGCCTCCCCATGAGTCAAGCATGAATCAACCCCCGGAGCTTGCTCCATAAAACAAAACAAACAAAAATAAAAGACTTTGGGAGAGGCTTTCTTTAATTAAAAGAAAACAAAAACACAAGCCCCCCGGACCCTCCTGCTACAGATAGGTCCCCCAGCAAGCCAACATTGCAGAAGATTTCTCTCATTCCCCCCCCCACCTTCCTCCTCCATTATTTGCAGCCTGCAGCTAGGGTTGGATGACTTGCTAGAAAAACAAACTGGCACTGTGTGGCACAAGAAGTGAAGAAGGCTAACTATGCAAGCACCGTGATCTACCTACTTAGGATACTGACAGGTTTTCCATTTTGTTGAGTCTGGGACTGGACCTGGACTGGTGCAAGTTGCAACCGGACCTGGGCTGCTGCTGCATAATACAAGGAGTGGCGCCAGGACCAGGAGCTTTGCATACAATCCATCTGGGCAGCATTTTTTAAACCACTCTTTCTTGGTGGTTTTTGAGGCTCAGCATGCACTTTGCCAGCGGCAGCACCTGCACCGCTGTCTGTACGCCACGCCACTCTATCGCTAGCAGCATGATTAATCCATGCACTGTTCTAAACTGCCTGCTGCTGCTAAACTAAGGAGTTTCAAAGGGAGCGCCAAGCAACAGCAGACAGCTTGAGTTCAGTAAGTGGCTTAGAAAGTTGATATCTGTATTTTATTTCTATGCTGAGATAATTGATCTGAGCTTGTTCAAAGAAGAGATAAAGGGATGTGGGTGTGCATATACATGCATGGACCCTCAAACTCTGAAATAAATTGAATTAATCATTCCTTTGATATCCCATGAGCAGATAAAGGTATGACATCAGTCTGTTTATTTGGAGTCATAGCATTTGTACATTGAACTGCACACTTCTGTACAATGGGTACATACAGTAACTTACTGTTGTTTGAGTAGGATGCATACCTCTTAGTAAAGCACTGTTTATTTTATTTAATTTATTTCCTTAAAATAAACTTGTGATTAAAGAGGTTACTTAAAGATTACTTTGCTTTTCTGAACAGGGTCTAGAGGAGATCGACCTCAATAAAAGCCCCAAAACTCACCACAGAGCATCTAGACCCCCAGAGCATCTGGAGCCTGGCAGCCTTCATGTCTTGTACAGTACAATAAATATAACATTACAGACTATGACAACATGACAGGGTGTTGTACTTCAAGTTACTTTTTTCTCCTGTGAATAATGGGGGTAGTCTCCCCATACGGTGGTTGTTATGGTTAATAAACAATGTGCTCAATAAATGTTGAGCAAAATAAAACATTTTGGTATGAAAAGTTGGACGTTTTACATGGCCACCCAAGTTGTGAGTGTCCCAGGCCCCCCAAGGCTTGATCTGGCCCTGGGGGGGAGGTGGATATTAAATATGAAATATGCGAAAAATGTAAGATACATTCATTAACAAAGGCCAAGCCTTTTATATGTGAACAATGTAGAGAGCTAAAAGAGCTAAAAAGCAGAGTGACTGGGTTAGAGTTACAAATAAAACATCTTAAGTATCACTTACCTGGAACCTCTCAGGAACAAGCAGAGTAGCCTGGTGATATAAATAAAGAAATTCCACCAAAAAGACAGAGGGAGCAAGTTAACATGGATGAGTAGCAAATAGCTGACTCAAACAGAATAAGTAAAAAGGCAGGAGTGCAGTGACTTTTGAACTTCCCCGTCAAAACAGTTATACCCCACTACTAAATCTGATTGAGAATCTGGATAATCAAGCACAGGAACTGATAGATATTGGAAATGAGAAGGTAGACCACATAGAACCAATGAATGAAGAGGGAAATGGTGCAGACAACACAAATAACAGTGTCAAATCCAGAAATGAAAGTAACAACACAACCACCATAAACAGTGGAGAGAATTCCTTAACAGATAGAACTGTGTACACGACATAGGGCGTTTTGAGAAAGCTGGTGTAACCCCTAGATGGCGCTATCCCAGGGGCTACTACCCCTGCCTGATTTGCCACTAACAGGTTGAGGGGCCTGGATCCAATGGCGGGTGCCTCCACCCAGAGGTCAGGGTTTGCAATAGTTAAACTAACTTGGTCACAGCCCTCTGGGACACTGCAACCCCCCTTTCTTCCCACTAGTGGCCCACATATATCAGAATTACCTTCACAGTATACACTTACCCCCAGGTCTGGTTCCGGCACTGGGACCTCCTGTGAAATGAGATACAGTGCAACAATCACAGTACAGTACTTTAACATAGACAAATACCTCAGGCAGTATAACTTTGCTGAAACAAGCAGCTCTGATTTATTTAGGGGGATATAACAAGGACAGGGGGAAATCAGGTTAATTAGCTTATCACTCTAATAATCTACCTATGGCTCTGTGCACAGGCCTATCCCTATAAGTTACTGTCCCTGGGTACCCAAGCCCTAGTGGCTAGTCCAAACCGTGGCAGCTGGTAGGGGCCCTTTCACACAGAGAAAAGGAGAATTAAACAGTCAGCAGTACAGTAATTCCATTTGGATTTAATGTGGCAATTCAACAGGGAGCAACCCTGAATTAGTACTCACGACCTCCAAATAAGATAGGGTCCTTCAATGTCAGCAGGGCTCACTTGAGGTACACAAACCTCTTCACACATCCATATAAAAGAAAGCACTATACCAGGCAGGCTGCATCTGTATCCCGATCGCAATTACTGCACAATACCCGGAGAACACACAGCAGATTCAGTTCCTGACAGACCGAGTGCAATTTTCAGCAATTCTTCCAGTCTTCTACAGGGTGAGCCTGGTTTCTACTTCAGAGATCCTTTGATTCTTTTCACAGGACGGATTCAGTCCTAACAAGCTGCAGACCGAACTCTGGGCTCACACACGCTTTTTGACTAAAACTGCACACTGAAAAGCACAGGGCTCCTTCCTTCTTCACTGCCAAAGCTCAACTGAAAACTCCAACCGACAAACCGGCACTTCCTTTGAGTTCCTCCCAGTTCTTGACTGGATTGGCTGTCACTCATAATAGACTGCTGCTGTTGGTCCAAAAAGGCACTGAAGTCTAAACTACATCTCCCAGAGTCACTGCCCATACAATCCTCTTGTGGCTGGCTCAGATTATGAGTCCAAGTTCTGATTCGTCCAAGGCACCATTTTAGAGCTAGCTTACCCCACACTGATTGGTCCAGTTCAGCAGTTCAAAACTAGAATGGGGAACTAGCAGACACAGTTCTGACTGCAAAGAAAGCAGGTTAGACAAACTGTAATTTCATTATTACTCTAAATAATTTCTGGCAAACAGTTACATCTTTCAGATAGGTTCCCTTTGCACTCCTAGTGACTGCAAAAATGAAGTGAATTGGCAGTAGCTCGAGTGGTACTCAGAGAAGCACACAGTCCCCCCATACAAACTAATTATGTCTGCAAGCAGACAGCTCTTAAAGAGACAGTACCAGAGGCTCTAAAAACACTCACTGATAAATGGCTTAAATGCCAAACACCATTCAGGCTTGGAGCATTCAAGCAAGCTCCTGGAAGTCTTTTGGGAACCCCCATTTGCAGGGGGGTTACACTGGTATAGCACAGCTAGAGAGAAGAGCTATGAATCAAGCACTGACAAACCAGAATCACAATCTAAAAATCTGTGACACTGATCTTAGCCAGAATTCATAAGAAGAAACAACCAACCTCAATGAAATGAAGGTTGAAAACAATACTGGTGCAAAAAGGACATTAATTCTAGGTTATTCTAGGTGATTCACTCACAAAATCTACTGATAAAATTACAACTAGAGGAAATAAGGAAAATATAGTTAGTAACAGCTTCCCAGGGGCAAGGATCAAGAACATAATCAAAATGGCCCCCAAAATCCTGACAGATACAACTAATAGGAACGAATGACATTAAGAAACAGTCAGAATATGATACTACAGAAGACTACAAAAATCTTTATGGCCTCCAAAAAAATGTAAATTGTGATGTGATTATGTCCGAAATATTACCAGTACCAAGGGCACATAATATATGGAATAAGAAAATTAAAGATATAATAGAAGGACACTCTTTAAACTAACAACCTGGGGGTTTGGGGAACTCCATAGAGAGTACAGACAACCCAAAACAATCAAAAGAAAAACATAAAAACTTATAGAACAAAAGGAACAAGACCGAAAGAAAAGTGACAATATAAAAGCACTATTACTTATTGTGAGAAGCCTAGTAAAGAACAAGCATTTGTCAATGCCAAGTGTTGCTTGCTGTCATTAGCAATGGAAGTGCAGGAGTTAGACAGATGCAGTATAGGAATGGCAGTGAAGTATTGAACTGATGCCAACTCCACCCCCACCCTGCAGAGATGGACAGGCATTGGGGTGTGCCTTTGGGTGGTTGCCCATAACGGTCATAACATTTCACCTCACCCTACCCTGCAGACACTTACAAGTGTCAAGGTGTGCTTTGGAGTGTTCGGGCTTTACACTCGCCTCATTCCATAAGGAAATACACTGAAATAGGTGCAATATAGGAGAATGGGGTGAACTCTGGGGGCCAAAGGGTCCAAGGCGCACCTCGATGCCTGCCACTGGCTGCAGGGTGGGGGTGGATTGGCATGAGCATTACTGTCGACAATCCCAAGTCACACCCCTGACGCCCGTCAGTCCTTACAGGGTAGGGCGTTATGGTCGAAAACCCTAACACCTTGGACGTTTCTTGGTGTTTTTACTCCAAGTTTTCAACATGGGCTTTTTGTGACTCCACCGCATGAACAGTGACACTATCAGTCTGTTAGCCGAAAGGTGATTTTGCACAGCGACTGCGCCACTTGGCACCACAGGTGCAAAAACACATTTCGAACAGGATGTGAACAATGACACCTGTACTGTTCATGAAGAGGTGTAAAAAATGGCAATGTTGAAAATCTGGAGTGAAAATATAAAAAAAATGGTGGTCACGAGTGTGCGTAGAAACTGCGCAACGCACACCCGTAATGTAATTAGTTTGGGGATATTTTACAGCAGATTTTCAATAAGGCATTTTGGGACTTCCGCGCTCATGAACAGAGTCACTGTGATTTTCTTAATCTGTCCCGATCACTGATTTCCCACAGCGACCGCGCTATTCTGCGCTGGAAGTGCAAAACACATTTCGACCAGGGTGTAAAACATAACAGCTGTACTGTTCATAAGGAGGTGTGGAAAAATGCCAATGTTGAAAATCTGGACTGAAAATATGAATTTGTGAACTTACGAGGGGTGCGTGGAAATTGCACAATGAATGCTCGTAAAACAGTCATTTTAAGGACGATTGTCACCAAATTTTCAACATAGCCAGTTTAGGACCTCTGCTCATGAACAGTCTCACTCTGATTTTCTTAATCTGTCCTGAACATTGATTTCGTACACTGACTGCGCCACTGTATACTACATGTGCGAAAACACATTTCGGGCGAGATGTGAAAAATTAAAGCTATACTGTTCATAAGGCGGTGTGGTAAAATGGCAATGTTGAAAATCTGGAGTGAAAACATAAAAAAGCTTAGTTATGAGCTGCATAGAACTGTGAATGCACGTCAGAAAAGTCATTTTGGGAATTTTTTCACCACATTTTCAACATAGGGTTTTGGGAGCCTACCTCATGAACAGTGTCACTGTGATTTTCTTAATCTGTTCCAAACATTGATTTCGCACACTGACCATGCCATTTTGCGCTACAGGTGCGAAAACAATTTCTGGGGAGATATGAAAAATGACAGCTGTACGTTCATAAGGAGGTGTGGTAAAATGGCAATGTTGAAAATCTGGAGTGAAAATATTAAAATGCTCAGGTTACGAAGCGCGTGAGGAACTCTGCAACACATGCTCGTAAAACAGTCATTTTGGGGAATTTGTTCACCAAATTTTCAATACAGGGTTTTGGGGGACTACCTCATGAACTGTGACACTGTCGTTTTGTTAATTGGTCCCGAAAGGTGGTTCCGCACAGTGACCGCAAAATCACCTTTTGGGACTGAATAACAAAGTGACACTGACTGAGTTCATGAGGTGGGGTCCCAAGAACCCCATGTAGAAAATTTAGTGAAAACATTCCCAAAAATAGCCAAGATATGCACCAAAGTTGAAAAAACCCTATTTATGCCATTATACAGCTTACCGGCATTTCTTCAGTTTGCGGTCAGCTTTGAAGAGTGCAGACGTGTTCCCGGTCCACAGAAGATCATTGCGCCAGGCTCGAGATGTAAGTATGGGGGTGTGGGAAGGTGGAGTATGCAAATGTGGGTGTGGGTTAGGGAAGGGGACAAGACAATCAATGAGGGACTGTTTTTTTCCTTCTAGTTTTTTTTTTTTTTTTTTAAAGACGACAGGGACTTTGGTCATGCTGGGGTGGGCTTCCAGCATGGCACCAGGAAGTTTGTTTGGAGGGGGGGCAGTGGAGCTGACAGGAGATTGGGCACCCCTGTGGGCCAAGGAGACTTTTACCACTCTGGGGTGGGCTCCCAGCATGGCACATGGAAGTTTGTTGGGGGGGCAGTGGAGCCGAGGGGGGATTGGGCACCCCCGTTGTCCAAATAGATTTTTGCCATGCTGGGGTGGGCTCCCAGCGTGGCAGATGGAAGTTTGTTTGAGGAGGCAGTGGAGCCGACGGGGGAATGGGCACCCCCATTGGCCATACAGTGTGCTGGGGGGGAACGCATGAGCTGAGTGGGGATTGGGCACCCCCCTCGGTAAACAACAAATGGGGGGAGGTGCATTATGCTGACGGGGATTGGGCTACCCCTTCGGTAAATCAACTGGGGGGGTCATGCGGACAGGGGGATTGGGCACCCGGTCGGCTATTTTTTTTAATTATTTATTGAAATGTTTCTCCAGGAAGACACACTGAATGGTGGGCGGCGGCTTTCCGTCGGCTTCATGGGGACTGTGAGAGGCCAATGGAGAAGTCGTCGTCATGGGGACACCACACAATCAGCTGTTTTGGTAGCTTCTAATACACCAAAACAGCTGACTGTGTGGTGATGTGGCCAAATTTCTTTACGCATTGTGGCATACTCCTTAACTGCTGTGATCGACAGCATGATCCTCTATTGGCTGCAGCAGAGACCAGACCTAGAACGGACTGCTGCCATTTGGCACAACACTGACACGCCTCCAAAACTCACTTTTGCAGGAAGCTGACGCAATGTGTTTCTTGCACATGTGTGCAAGCAACACAAAAAGGATGAACTAGAGATCCTACTAAATCAGGAGAAAATTCACATTTGTGGAGTGACAGAGATGCGGTGGGCACTGAATGACTGGGATAAACAAATTGAGGCTTACCAATTATTCCATGAAGATCGAGCTGGAAAGTGTGGGGGGGAGTAGCAGTTTATGTTAGCAACAATATATAAATGACAGAAAATGAATTTGACCATCGAAATAATGGGGAAATAGAGCAAGTATGGGTCAAAATCTGCATGCCAAAAAATCCCAAAAGATTTCAGTAGGTGTATGTTGTAGACCATCAAACCAAAGTCATGAGCACTTTGAGACTTTCATGAAACTACTGCAGGAAGCAGGTACTGACCCACGTTCCCTCATATTAGGAGACTTTAACTTCCCCCATATAAACTGGGATAATATGGACGGGAATAATATACAGGATAAAACACAAATACATTTCATAACCACACACACCATGACCGAATATATCAAGGACAGTACAAGGGGGTCTAACCTTCTTGATTTACTTATTAGCAATTTGGAGGATGAACTCATGGCATGCATAGTTAGTGGACCACTGGGGCAGAGTGATCATAATGTGATCCAGATTGAGCTAGATGGAAAGTGCTGCATGAATAGCGGTACAACAAAAATAAAACGCTGCAATAAAGCCGACTTCAATAAAATAAGGGATTATTTTAACAAATGGAATTGGAGGGACGATCTGGATAACAACCCCATGGAAGTAATTTGGGCAAAAATAAAGACCCATTTGGATTTTTGTATAACACACTTTGTGCAAGAAAATATCAAATGTAACAAAACAGGAAAATTACCTACTTGGTTTAACTATATAACATCCAAAAATTGATTAAAAAGAAACAAAAGGCCTACAAACAATGGATGGAAGCTTAATAGCTCCAAGTCAGAAACAACAAAGAACTTGATAAAGAAAGCAAAAAGAGAAGAACATTAATTAGCCACAATGACAAAGGAGAATAAAAAAATGTTTTCCTATATCAATAGTAAGAAGGGAGGCCATCCAGTGGTGGGACCACTCTGTGATAGTGGAGAACAAATAACAGATGACACCTTGATGGTTGAGACTTTCAATAAGTACTTTTTAAGTATATACAACAACAAATCTAAATATATATCACTTTTGGAAAATCTGAATATATGCATGGAAGACAATTTTAATATCCAGGAAGCTGATGTTAAACAAAAATTAAAGGAACTCAAGGTTGAAAAAGCACAGGGTCTAGATGTAGTCCATCCCAGATTACTTAAGGAATTAGCTGAAGAACTTTCAGGCCCAGTAACTATGTTATTCAAAAAATCCTTGGAAGAGGGGAAAGTAATCAGGGAATGGAAACTTGCCAATATAACACCCATACACAAAAAGGGGTCAAGGCAGGAAGTGAACAACTATAGACCTATTAGCCTTACATCAATAATGGGTAAAATAATGGAAGGACTGATAAAATAAATGACAGAAACACATATTCAACAAAATGGGCTAGTTGGTATATCATAACACAGATTCAAGGCTAATAGAGCATGCCAAACTAATCTCTGTTGTTTTTCTCGAGCCTATTATTAGGGCACTTGATCAGGGATTACCAGTCGATGTCATTTACCTGGATTACGCCAAGGCATTCGACATGGTACCACACAGAGAGTTAACTGAGACCCTAATATAGTTACAAGTCAGTCCAGCCATTGTAAAGTGGGTAGGGAACAGGTTATATAAGAGACAACAAAGAGTAGTGATAAAGGGCTTTTGTTCAGGATGGGGAGAGGTTGCTAGTGCTGTGCCCGAGGGGTCAATATTGGGGCCTACTCTGTTCAACCTGTTTATTTCCACCATGCAAACGTCATCCAGCTCCTGGTTAAGTAAGTCTGCAGATGACACCAAACTAGGGGCAATCGTAGAAAGTGAGTCTGCAATTTCAAGCCTGCAAAATGAGCTGAAGGATATAGAAACATCAGCAGAAAACCACAAGTTAAGCTTTAATATAGGAAAATACAGGGTGATGCACTTTGGTCACAAAATCAGACTAGCCAAGTATCATCTGAACGGTGCAGAGCTTCAACCCACAACAAAAGAAAAAGATCTAGGGGATATTTATCTCAAGTGATTTATCATTTAGTGAACACACTAATGAAGTAGCAAGAAGGAGTAACCAAATGCTTCCGTGCATATTAAAGTAGGTTAGAAGAAGGGATAGGGAGGTCATCCTGCCCCTGTATGGATCATTGGTGCAGCCCAATCTGGAGTATTGTGCCCAGTTCTAGGCACCATATAAAGTAGGAGATATTGCCTTGCTGGAGGGAGTCCAGAGACCAGCTATGAAAAGTATTATGGGGTTATCAAATTTCACCTATGATGAACGACTAAATTAATTAGGGCTTTATCCCCTTGAATACAGAGAGACTCCGTAGGGATCTGAGTTTGACTTATAAAGCTTTCAAAAATGAGGATCTGTGGGAATGCTTATCTCTATCAAGGAAAAACAAGAAATCATGGTCTTCAATTAAAAGGTGAACTATATAAAACAATGAAATGAGGATCTTGGTATAATCAGAGGGGTGGCGACCGCATGGAACAGTCTACCTGTGGGAATAGTTAAAGCCCCTAATATAGAATCCTTTAAGACAGCCTTGGACAATTATATTTGCAACAAATAATTGGGATGATCCATTGCATAATGACAAGTCAATAATGGCTAATGCCGCCGACTTGAACACATTCCTATGATTCCTACTGCGCATGATGTAAGGTTACGCAGTCTACCATCAGCTCTCGTACCAAACATCACCCAAATATCTGCCTTTCATTCACAAAAAATTCCTGAAACCATACCAGTGATAATTAATAGTTCACTACTTGGTCAAAGAAGGTAGTTTGAGCGCTTTTCCCTTTCATGGGTCCTGAAGAGAGTTATCAGAGAGGGAGTGTGGTGGGAAACCACCACTTTAACCATGTGGTCAGTAGGATGAGAGTTTTGTCTCGGAACACTCCCTTCTAAGTCCCACCTATGAAATAAAGAGCATTATGAATGCAGCACTCTAAATTATGTATGCAAGGAAAGTAAATATTTTTTGAGTTAATGAAAAAACACACTGCAGACAATAAAACAATCACTGTCCAGCTTAGTATACGAAAGCTCCAAGCCCAATCTTTTACAGGAGATGGCGGGTGGGGGGGAACGCAAGTTCAACAAAGAAAGTGTCTCAATGTCAAAAGTTAATAAATGTTCATTTTTTGATTAGAAGGGATTTTAATATACATAGTGGGATTCTGCATCATGTTAAAATGACTTAGACCGTAGTCCTCATTGGACTCCTCTGTAACTCTGGCACTAAGCTCGAGCTCAGTCTGCTGTTTTTTTTGTTCTTTTGTTTTTTAGCAGTATCCCGGGGTCGTTAAATATGTGTGTGTGACCCTTCCAGATTACTCAAATCTTGGCTGGAATGAGTAATTGGTGCTGGATCCCATGCTGCCTCAGGATATCACATAATCGATTGAATGCCTTGTGTGACATTCTGGTACTGTAGGCTAGATTGGGGAAGAGGGAAACTGCAGTTTCCCCATAACAGACGTTCCTCAGTCTCCAAGCAAGGACCAACATTTTATCCTGGTCTCAGACTCCAGTGCATACCACTACCAGAGTCCTTGGCATTTCAAGATTGGCTGGAGCATGCTGTGGGGTAAGCCGGTATTCTTTATCGAGGGAGAGTGGTGTTTCTTTGTTTGATACGTCAAGTATCTGGAACAAGCAGGTGCAGGCAAAGTCAACAGCATCTTCTCCCTCTGCAGACTCAGGCAGTCCCACAGCCTTGATATTTCTTTCCTGGGCCTGGTTCTCCAGAGTTTCTAAACACTGTCTAAGAAGTGAGTTTTCTTTCACCAGGCCCTGTCATCGAGGCACAGGTCAGGAAGCATAGGAAAACTAGGAGCAGTTGTAGAATTCACCAAAAATATTTATTTACAGTAGCAGCAACATAAAAAAAATAAACTTTTTTTCTTTCAGTCTCTGTGTCCCTTTTTCTCCTCTCATAATCTTCAGCAGTTGCAGCTCAGCTCTCTTATATGTCCTTTCAACCCCCACTCTTACTCAAGCATCCTGTTCTTGTAAACATCAGGCAGCTGCTAGAACACAGTGTGCTTGAGCTGAGAGGCCCCATTTTGACAGCTTTTGCAAAAGGCTTAAAAATTGAACTCAGGTAACCTCTTGAGCTTTCCAACAGCTTTCTGCAATAATCTCAAACCACAATTATATACATTTCAACAGTAACACTATATATTTTCTAAACAAAAGGGATCTCAATATCAGTTACATTTCCATACAGTGATTTGCATATAATTTTATACTAGCAGATATGCAAGGGAGGAAAAACAGACAGCAAGGGAAAACTGAGGCAGTAAGAGGCAAAGAATTGTGAGATTGTCAGGGTAATCAAATTCAAAGTCTCACAGGAAAATTTGGTTGCACAACCAGATAGACAAGAGACAGAAAAGGGAAGGACAGATCCTTGCATTTAAACACTTTCTACGTAACAAATGGGACAGGGTCCTTTTCTACCCTGTCACAGGCCTGAGGTGGTATCTTGCATTTTCAGGCAAGTTCCTTCCTCTTTCTGCTCTCTACACAGCTTGTATCATCATGTGCACCCTCATCTCTGCACCATTTCAATAAGCACCACACATCCTTCAACAAGTGGAATGTCAGGGATCAGTGGATTTTCCCAGCCACTAGCCCAGCTGGCTATGCCTTTGTCTCAACAGTCTCTCAATAATGTATTGTACAGCACTGTTCTGTATAGAATTATCCCTTTCAAAATGCTGTTGTACCACAGTTCAGAGGTCATGGAATACGATAATACCCATCCGTGGTACAACAGCAGTCTGAAACCTCTAGAGACTGCACAAATCAGTTTTGTTCTGAAAGCAAAAAAAAAAAAAAACACTACACACACATTTCACATTCTATACACTATAAAAAGTACAGGATGAGTAGCCGGCCCAGTGGCGCAGAGGGTTAAGGCACTGGACGCCACACCTTGTGCCATGCTCGTGACTTGGGTTCAGGAACGAGCCTGGGTCGCTGGGGGTCAGCAGGTGGGGAGAGAGGATTGAGCATCTGGAGAGCTGCTCTCCTTCTTCCGAGGAAGGAGACTAGACATCCTGCCCACTGGCTGGAGGGCAATACGGGTCGGGAGGCTTAGAAGCCGACATGCTTACATCGGAGGGGAGGGAGGAAGAAAACAGAAAAAGGCCAGAGCTCCAAGGACCCGTGATGGTCCGACTGCTCCGGCGAAGTCTGCCTCCTGCCATTAGATTTGCCACACCAGGTGGCGGGGGACTGCCGTCTCCCCTCCACCTGACCCTGCTGTGGAGAGGGAACCTCGGGGGAGGGGAGATGAGCTGGGAGTCGGGCCGGAGGATGTACCCCCTCTGAGAGGGGGGGTCATAGCCCCATGGAACCCGTGGAATGTGCTATAAAAGAAAAGAAGAAAACTACAGGATAAGCAACTTTATGCACATAGAAATATAGAAACATAAACTTTGACAGCAGATAAGGACCGCTTGGCCCATCTAGTCTGCCCATTTCCCTACCTAAAAGATAGGCCGCAGATCCTAGTTAACCAACAGCCTATTTCTTCCTACCCCCCACAAGAATTGCCTTATGTCTGTCCCATGCATTTTTGAATTCTTCCACAGTTTTAGACCCCGCAACCTCCTCAGGAAGGCTGTTCCATGCATCCACTACCCTCTCTGTGAAATAATACTTCCTCACATTGCCCCTGAACCCCATCTTTAAATTGTGTCCCCTTGTTCTTGCACATCTCTTTTTCTGAAAGATGCTACCCTCTTGGACTTTGTTGATTCCACTGAGGTACTTAAAAGTTTCTATCATGTCCCCCCTCTCCCTTCTTTCCTCAAGGGTATACATATTAAGCTCCTTTAGTCTCTCCTTGTACGGCTTCTCTTGCAGACCCTGCATCATTTTAGTTGCCCTCCTCTGGACTGCCTCTATCCTGTCTCTGTCCTTGCGTAGATGGGGTCTCCAGAACTGGATGCAGTACTCCAGATGGGGTCTCACCAACTGTCTGTAAAGAGGAATAACAACTTCCTGTTTTCTGCTGCTGATGCCTCCCTATGCATCCCAGTATACCCCAGCCCTCCCTACTGCCTTCTCACATTGCTTGCTAACCTTAAGGTCATCTGATATGATTACCCCCAGGTCCCTTTCCTTTTTTGTTGTTGTTACTACCCCCTCCATTGTGTATTCTTCCCCTGGGTTCTTGTTTCCCAGGTGCATTATTTTGCACTTCTTTGCATTGAATCCTAGCTGCCATACTTCTGACCATTCCTCCAATCTTGCCAAGTCCCTTCTCATCCTTTCCACACCTCCTTGTGTATCAACCCTGTTGCAGATCTTTGTGTCATCTGCAAAGAGGCATACTTTTCCTTCCAGTCCCTCTGCAATGTCACTTATGAAGACATTAAAAAGGACTGGACCCAGTACTGAACCCTGCAGTACCCCACTAGTAACCCCTCTTTCTTCAGAGTGGACTCCATTTACAATTACCTTCTGTGTCCTGTTGTCCAGCCAATGTTTTACCCAGGCTACCACCCTGGGACCCACTCCCAGGCTGGTTAATTTGACTATTAATCTGTTGTGTGGGACTGTGTCAAATGCCTTGCTAAAGTCTAGGTAGGCCATGTCCACAGCCCCTCCCTGGTCTACTACTTTGGTCACCCAGCTTTGCTCTCGAGGTCAGAGGGAATCAGAACCCCTCTGTGGTAGAACACACAAGTTGGGCATAGTTGCCCATCCAGTATTCTCTATTTAGGAGGGGCATGCCTCATTCCATCAGTCAGAATGCCTCTCCACACCTCTCAGCTGTCCCACAATAGAAGGGACATCATTCATTTTTTATTTATTTAGTTGTTTAACCAGGAGTAGCACACTAAGCTGAAAGCTTTTTTACAGGTGCGACCTGGGAGCACAGGGAAGTTAAGTGACTTGATCAGGGTCACATAGCAAGTAAGTGGAAGCTGTGGGATTCAAACCCAGGTCTGGTCTGCTGGATAGCACCAGATTTGCAGCTCAGAGCCTTAAACTACTGCGCTATACTGCCTCCTAGCCTTCAGAAGCTCTCTGCCCTACATGTAGTACATGCCATTCTGCACTGTGCACTGAGATTTTAAAAGCAGACATTCATAGTAATCATTGTTACTCAAACAGCAAAAAACATCATGGGCATGAAAGCAATAATTTTCACAGTGTTCTTTTTCTTTCTGCCATAAAAGTTTTTGTTGCATTTTCAATTGTAACAACTTTCAGTGCACATGTAGCTTAACATAGCAAATAATTTCATTACAGATCATTCTTAGCAAACATCTGATGAGTCACGGAGCCACAGGAGTGTCTTACTATCATGTCTAGTTAGTGGGGTTGACACAGAACTCATAGTTCAAAACATAAGTAGAAGTAAATAAACTGTGAAGAGCTTTTAAAGCAGTAGTAGGACAGTGTAACCATTTTACAATGGAAGCGTGTGGTGTTGAAAAATACCATGTATACCATAAAAGAAAGAAGAAATGCTACTGGTACTTAACAGAAATATGAAATCCATGCTCAAGATTGTGCTGGCTCTTCAGTTAATATTAATCTGTTCCAAGATCAGTTCAAAACATCATACAGTTCTAAATGCTAATACATAAATTATGAGGATGTTTCCTGAATAGGGAGAAGTGTCACCCTAGCTAGTCTTTATACTTTTGTGCTTTCACAGTGTTTGAGCCTCTGTCTCCATTACACAGTGATACGGATCACATTTTTCATTTCTTTCCCTGATATAATGTCCCCTATTTAAGTGAAGAAAACTTGAGTGATATGGCCGTGAAGAAAACACTACAGATAAAACAATGAAATTTTTTATAATATATCATTAATGAAAATGATCAGAACAAGTATGATATTGTGATACCATATCATCATCTGATAAGCACACAAAAAAAAAAGTTTCAGTAAGGGTAATAACATGCCTGCTTTTCACTTCTGATGTGGTTAACCACAGAAACTTCTGTGAAACATTAGTATGAGCTAGAAATAGTATTCATTTGTCTTTCATGTAACAATAAAAATGTCTTCATGTCTGCTGCAGGTTCCAGCCTTACAACATAATATGGATCAGTATGTCTAGACAGAAAAGTGAAAAAAAAATCCAGCAGAGATACAAATGCATTTTCTACTCATCCCTCAAGTCCTGTACAGTGGCGTATTGAAACTGCAGCCCTTAGTTAGCTATTAATTCACAAGGGTTGAAATGAAGTTTTGCAGCCACAGGCCAGATGCATACCTCTCAACTGTCCCACATTAGGAGGGAGAGCTCTCATTTTACGACTAAGAGCGCCTCTGTTCACACCTCTCGACTGACCCACATTAAGAGGGACTTCCCTCATTTCACCACTCAGAGCCTCTCTGTCCACACCTCTCACTTGACCCATGCTAGGAGGGACTTCCCTCATTTCACCACTCAGAGCCTCTCTGTCCACACTTCTCAACTGTCCCACATTAGATGGGACATCCTCCATTTTACCACTCAGATCCTATCTGTCCACACCTCTCAGGTGTCCCACATTAACAGGGACATCCCTCATCTTACTCTTCAGAACTCTGTCCATACCGCTCAACTGTCCTGCATTAGGATGTCTTTCATTTTCGTCCAAGAACCCTAGGGGGTGCACAAGTAATAGAAAGGGTAATAAGGCAAACCATGAGGGTGTTGGTGTGGAAAGGTGACTAAAAGACAGGGTTGCTGGCACAAATACTATAGCTATTTATTCACATATTTAGGCTGAGCTTGGTAAGGTGCAATGTCAGAATTAAAAAACTGAATTTTTACCTGTTACTGGTTTTCTACATCGTCCCTACACATTTTTCCTTGTCTTATAAGTTCCTCAGTTGCCACAGACAGCCAGCAGCAGGCTCTTCCCTCACACAGGGTACCGCAGGCCATCTAGGTGGTTAGTCATGATTATCATCCATTTGTAAGGCCCTGTCCACACTAGATGCTGTGTTAAGAACGTTTTTAAAAACATTTCATTCACTGAGTTTAAGCACGGAAATCAGAGTGTCCAGACTGCACTTGGACACTGTGCCTGTCTGAGCAAGTTCCCAAGTATGATTGCAGCACTAGCAGAAAGCACTGTGGGTACCACAATGCACTGCAGGTGCCATGATACTTGCAGTTGTTCGCGTGGCAATTCCCAGAAAAATGACACCATTTGACTCTGTAGCTCAGTCCAAGCTCCATAGAGTATGTGACTGATTTTTTCAATGTTTTTTTACAGCCAGAAAAAAGGAAATGTTGCGTGGTGGTAGTTGCCTTAATCTGTGATACAGCATGAATTGCATTCACACAGCTGTTAACACAGGCTAAGGCATCCATGTTTTTCTACAACCATGCTCAACCCTGCCTCCGAGTACGGCTTGAGCAGGGTTTTAGAACAAAGATTTGTAGCACAGTTTTATCATGCTACCATCTAGATGCAAATCTTTGAAACCATTTTACCAGAGTTAAAATGGCTAAAAAGACCCAGTGTGGACAGGGCCTAAGTGACAAGTCCCTGGCATAGTGGCAGCAGAGTGAGAAAGGAGGTGAGAACCCAACGACTGTCCCCTGGAAAATCCAATGGCTTTCAGATACAGGGAAAGCATACTAGAGATGGCATTACAGGTTGTACCCCATAACATCAGGACTGGCAATTTGCTTTGAACTTTTGTCTCGGGGGACTCCTCCCACCGAATCTTGAGCCAGTTTTGGAGTACGGCACTGATACCTTCCTCGCTGTCCATCCTCCCTGTAACTTAGTTTCACATTCAAAAAAGGTAATCTTGTCCTGTGTCCCTTCCCCTCTGTTGTAGATGAACACGTTAAAGAGAACCGAACTCAGTCTGCCTTTACCTGGTCATCCCCCCACCCACCCACTCCAAACCCTTTGATAACTTTTCTGTGCTTACCTTATTTTTCCTCTTTTCACTTATATGTCTGACAGCAGCCTTGTGGTCGACCTTCACTCCTTATAATAATGCCACTGTATATATTTTTAGTTAGGTCCCATCTCAAGTCTGTGTACAGCTCCAGCCCTCACACCATGAAAAGGATACTGATATGCTAGACAGTGTTCAGGGACGAGCAACAAAAACAAGAGATGGTGTGGAGGACTATTTTATTTAGAACATATTTTACCAGGTAAACAAGCAGAGCCCAAGAAGGGCTAATTTCCAGTTGCGACCTGGGGAAGGGTATGCAGAGAAGTTTACAGGAAATATGACAGGAACGTAACACGTTGCAAGCTACTGAATTACAACTGTTACATAAGCTCTGACAGTAATACAGATGCAAGTTTGCCATTATCGGCATAGGAACTTACATTAGCACATCAGACAGAGTAGCCGATTACCAGCAAAGGAGTAGGGCGATTAACACAGGTCACATGACATGAGGGATGGGGAAGCTGTGGTAGGGACGAGGGACCTAAGATGCTCCTTAATCTGTGCTATAGCAGATCAGTAGCTCAGAGCAGTAGTTAGGGGTATTAGGCAGCCCATTCCACATGTGTGGGCATCTATAGCAAATGGAGATTTGGCCAACACTCTGCTTACAGAGTGGGGTTTGGAACTTATTACCCTTTTCAGATCTGAGGGAAAAAGAATTCCATTTAAAAAGGCAGTGAAGAGTGAGTGCCAAATCTCATAAGAAGCTCAGCCCAGCTGCTTTTGCATCATGCACTGACCGGGGGGGTGTAAGGGGAGGTAGGCCAAACCAAACCTGCAGAAGGCACTGAAAAAGGTAGTGAGTCTGGAGATGGCAGAGTTGAAGGCAGCAGAGAAAACCACACTGCCATACTCCAAAGAAGGAAAAATGATCAATTCAACAACAAACTTTCTTGAGCTGAGGGGAGGCAGCTGCTCATGCTGTACGAAACATATAGTTTTGCAAAACACAGACAATAGAGTACTGTTAACATGATCAGCACAGTCCAAATGCTGGTTTAGTATCAGGCCAAGATACTTACACCATGCTACACAGAAACATAGACTCTGTCAGCAGCAAAGGACTGCTTGGCCCATCCAGTCTTCCCAGATGTTTCCTGCCAAATCTGTGTCTGCAAACCCTAACTGGTCTCCAGAGACTCTCCTCCTTCCCTGCCTATTTGCTAATAAATCACTATGTCTATCCCTCCCATGCTTGAAGCCCCCCACTATTTTCACCTTCACCACCTCCGCTGGCAGTCTCCTTGTGGAGTTTCTCATGCAACCCCTGCACCATTTTAGCTGCCCTCCTCTGGACTGCCTCCATTCTTTATTTATTTATTGTCTCAGATTACAAACTTTGAGTCGAGAGACTCTTTTACAGAGGTTCCACGTCAAGAAGCAAAGACATGATAAAACACAGCAGTACAGAGTTAGGGAAGAAAACCCAGAAGCAAACATAAGACAGC
This sequence comes from Neoceratodus forsteri, assembly GCA_016271365.2. Lineage (NCBI taxonomy): Eukaryota > Metazoa > Chordata > Ceratodontiformes > Ceratodontidae > Neoceratodus > Neoceratodus forsteri. The sequence goes on from CM028134.1 coordinate 229,032,011, forward strand.
ACTAGTGAATTCGAACACCATGACAGGACCAATACAATCGGGCAATTACATACATACTTTTTTACATTTGTGCAGGCTATAAGGCAGAACCAATTGAAAGCAATCAATATAAAATTGGTCTTGTCGGAAATATTAGACAGAGGCAGGTACATTCTTGGTAGTACAGTTGTGTAAGATGAGGCATAACGATTAAAGAGCTTTCCACTGAAGTAGAACTTGTCAGGGTAGTCCAGGGCGGTGAGGAGGGCTAGGTGGGACAGTCACACCTGCTGAGTGCCACGAGGTGTTCCTTGAGCTTCCGTTTCAAGGTGCCCAGGGTAGGGGTAGCAAGGACGTCAGAGGGGGTGGCATTAAGCAGGTTGGGAGCCCTGTAGCTGAAAGACCGTTGGGCCTGTGAGGTGTGGCAGGAGGGGGTCTGGTAGAAGATTCTGGTGCCACTCCTGGTACCATGGGCTTTAGTTGCCGGTTTGAGAAAGGGCTGGTAGGATGGTGCGATGAGTCCCATACTAATTTTTTTTAGCAAATAAACCGGTGTGGTAGGAGAGTCTACCCTCGAGGGTTAGCCAGTTAGTACTGGAGTAGAGGTCACAAGTGTATGTCTGTAACAGGGCACCAGTGTTCAACCAGCACGATTTGTTTAGAGTAGTATGGATTCACCTAAGGGTGGTGTCTGTGGCGGAACCGTAAATTATCAGGCCATAATCGATGCTAGATAGTATGGAATGGGTGATGGCTGTGACAAGGGCATCCTGTCAGTGTCTTTCTGAGGTACGGCCTCCAAAACTGGACACAGTACTCCAGGTGGGGTCTCACCCGCAAGCGATACAGTGGCAACATACATTATTCAGACTGGCACCCAAGAGGGAGTGGAGGAGGCTTTGGTTAGCCATTGCTTGGAACCAAACAACACTGAGACACTTTTCTTTTGATTTACAACTAGCTGGTTTGTACTTAACTAAGAGTACAGACTACCTGACCCGGGGGTGGATCTAAATGGAGAAACGAAGATTAAGTGGATTTATGATCACCTTTAAACTAGTGAAATGAACAATCCCATCTGATCATAGATACTAACAGTAATTTAAGGTCTGAAGGGACTCTTAAGTCCTCAACCCCCACTTCATAAACAGGGGTGAATAAGTATACTATGCAAACATCTTCGAATTTATAGAGACTCCCTACTGACCCTACTGCCCAGGTCACCCTGTGATTCATTTGGTAAGTAGAAACGTGTCCATTAGGTCTCTCCTTTGCAAAATATAGTTTGTACCCTGGTGCTTTTGTAACCTCACCCTCGGAAGGGGGGCTTACCTGGACTGTTCTCTGCTGCTGCCCTCCTGAATTCTGGTGAACTCTGCAGCTGCCAGCTCTCTGCTTGACCCCATCTGTGGTGTGGTGAGACAGAGCGCAGCACTGCTGTAATCTTGCACGCCTCCTGCATCCTTTATTTTCTGTGGATGTGGCTACTCTTTTCAAACCTGGATCCTCGATTCTGGCAGATGGGACTGGGAACAACCAGGACACCATGTCTTCAGTGCCTCCTGCACCACAAAGTTGCCCCCATCTCTTCGAGTGGGAGCGCACTCAGCAAGAGGTTCCTGCCCAGGGCTCCTCACTCCATCTGACCCCAGTAGCCGCACGACTCACTCCACAACCACAGTATAACCACAACGGATGAATCGTATAACAGCCTAGGAGGGCTACAACAAATACTGCAGCCAGCACACTTCTGAGGACAAATAATATATAAAGATACAGATATATATATAAAATAAAGAAACCGGATCCAAGGCTTCTACAGAAACATGGCACGGCCATGTTTGTGACATCTGACCACCAGCAGCCAGCCAATCTGAGGACTAGAAAGCTCCACAACAGACAGCAAAGACCTGTGGAGAAATTATGCAATCAGGGATCTCACCAATTTACCGGTGGGCCCAGTGAGCTTATCAGAAGCAGGATAAATGCACAAGACAGCCTAACAGTCCTGAGCAGCAAATCAAACACTGAAGCTGTGAAAGAAGTTTTGGAGCTCTCTGGGAGCTCGTGGCAGTCCGGTGAGGGACAGTGAGTAGGACAGACCTGTTGTTGTTGTTGTAGGAGAGCAGAGGCCTAGCCAGACCTGCGCCTGTGGGTCCTCCCCAGGGCCCACTCTTTGGAAAAGCTGCGAATCCTCTGCAGAGCTCACTCTCCCTGAAATCATGAGAGTCTTCTCCTTGGTTCAACTAAATGAATTGCCTAACAGACAGGAAGAGCACCAAATTATGTGAATAGCTGAGTAAGTGTGCCAAGAAGGGCACCAACTAAGAAGAACTGCTGTGAAACTGTGCCAGAAAGGCACTGGCAGTCTGGGAGAGACACTGAAGTCAGCAGATCTGCTGCAGCTATGAGAGAGCTGGAGGCCTAGTCAGGTCTAAATCTTGGGAGCTCTCTGGTTTTTTTTTTGTACTTTCTATTTTTCCGCCCTCTGGTCCCCAAGCACCAGATCTTCAGGAGACGCCTATGGTGTCTGCCCCTCCTTCCTTTGCCATACCTGCATCCATGCTTGACCCCCATGTAGCTGTGGACCTACCCTCCAGGCAGGGATGAGGTGGGTCCCCTACACCACGAATTTCTTGTCTGCATCGGGTCTGCTCACGGAACAGGCAGGTGGGAGTTTCAGGGTCTGCACCGGGCACTCCATCTATCCAGTGCATGGAGACCTGTTTTTTCCTTTTCTCTTGTGTGGCATGCGCCCTAGATGTCAAGGCGTCACTGCCGACATCCGCCACGCTGATTGCCCAGCAACTCAGCTGGATGCTTGCTATACCCCAGGCCTCCGCCTGGCCCCTCCTCCCTCCTGGAGAAGGCAAGCAGTCCTAAGGACACTCAGCCTTCTTCCCCTGGCTGGTCCTACGACTCCTCAGGCTCGTTCTTGAACCAAGGTCATCGATGTCACAAACGGTAGCGCTACCGTTGCGCTGGTGGGCCTGCCTTGGGAGCCCTCTCTTGGGTGCACCCTTCCAAAATACTGTGAACCTTATCCTGGGCTCACATTCTTGAGAGACTGTACCTGAAGGCACTTGCTGAACGAAGCTACAGAAGTCTCTGTCTGGCGGATATTCCTGCAAACTGAAGCTGCTATGAGAAATCCAGGTTGAGAGACCCATGTCTAGAAGAATTGCTGAGCTGTGAAATCAGAGACAGAGACTGTCATCCCCATTAGACTGCTGTGGAGCTAGGTAGGGAGCCTGTCAGCCCTCATCAGTAGGGTGAATTGGAGAACAGGGGGTCACAGGGCATGTGGCCTGAGTACGTGGGTACTCTTGATCCAGAAGAAAGCTAAACCATGAGGGTCACTCCCTGGATCTGGGCTTTTTAGGAACACTGAAGTCACTGCGTAGTGCTCCTGTGCTGTGAGAGCTGAGCCAGACGTGTGAGATGGCTGCAAATCTTCTGAGAACAAGTCCAACGTGCTTCATCTCCAGGCCACTGGGGCCTGTCCTGAGGGCTGCCCGACATGTTGCAGTCTGCTGGTTCCCTCCTCGACTCAGCTGCTGCATCCGTGGGTCATGTGAGCGCTGGCACTGCTGGCTGGGGTCTTTTATAGTGTTCCTGTTTGGATTACAGTAACCTTGTTTGAAGTACAACATTGGTGTTCAAGCATTTGGGACCTCAGGTTCTTTTATTGTGTTAGCCCAGTGTGGCCAGTTTGGGGATTTAAAATGGAAGCTTGCTAGTTGTCAACAAATGCACCACCAAAAGAACCCAAGCAATGCAGCTAACAGGCCTGCACCAGGACTCAGTATAACTCTTGGGTACCCAGAGTCATGTACTGCTATTTCATACTTGCACATATAGTTTTAGTACTGGTACAAGCTAAAAAGTACAGTGCACCCTTGTGTAGCATAAATCCAGAACAAATGGTTTGATACCTTTTATTGGACCAACAAGGATGTTACAAAAAGAAGAAAGAGCTTTAGCTTTCAGACCAACAAGTCCTTCTTCAGAAGCTTAATGAGAGTTATTTAGAAAATCCATTATTATTAACACTTAGAACATGAAGAAAAAAACATAAATCATTTTCATTGGTTTAAAAGAGGCCTTCAGAAATAATTAAAGTGACATTGGAGAGCTTGAATATCTAAAGAGTGATTTCAGCTGAACTAAACTTAGAGGTCAAAGGTTGTTTAAAGATAACAGCAGGCAGGAGGTACCATGTATCAGTCTAATGGATAAAAAAAAAAGAACCTTAAGAACCTTGTGTAGCATAAGAGATCCTATCGTGTCCCTTGATCAGGCAAGTGCCTGTTGTGATTTTGTGGGATCTAAGAGGGTGGTAGTGACCCACAACAGAGTAGCTCTCAGAGAGTATTGGTGTCAGGTGGAAGTACTGAAAGTGAGTTGCTACTGCCTCACTCCCTTTTTATGTTGATTGCGCGCAGCGCAAGAAACATATTGGGACAGCTTTATTTATTTAGCTTTTTGTTTACTCAGAAGCAGGCTGTGGAGGCGCGGCACTGTTGTGGCCAATGCTTCCACAGCCTGCAAAGGCTTGTCCCGCTACCCCCAATGCCATAGCACGCTGCTGGTGACACAGGTTTGGAACCTTGCCACCAACTTCTGACAATTTTGCCGCTGCAATCAGGGGCCGCCTCGTCATTGCAGCGTCAGCTATCTGCTGCAATGAGGGAGTGAACCGTCATTGCAGGGCGGGATATAAGAACTCCTTGATATTGTTTGTGAACATGGCGCGGCTTGCCGCCATGTTCACAAACAATATAACCCCACCGCAGGTTTAGTAGCTGACGGGCTCCCAATCCCCATCGGCTTCGTGCCCCGTGTTTCTGTTGCCAACGGGAGCCCACCGCCGGCATTCTGTAACCCCTTTTATGCCTCGCCGACGGGTCCCAATCCCGGTCAGAATGATACTTTCCCTTTGTGTGCCAACGGGGGGTGCCCAATCCCACGTCGGCTACTGCTGACACCCACAAAAGAAAGCATCTTGTGACATGCTGGGAGCCCACCCCAGCGTGTCACATGCCCTTGTAAAGTGAAAAACGGTCCCGCGACATCTTATTTTTTTTTCCTGCAAAAAAGGAAACTGTCCCTTGTAGTCTCCCTGCCCCCCACCCGCAACCCGCACCCACCTACTGCGCACCCTGCCTCCCCTCACCCCATACTTACCTCCGGAGCTTGGCGATCTTCGGTGGACCGGGAACACGTCTGCACTCTTCAAAGCCAACCGCGAACTGAGGAAATGCTGGTAAGCTGTATAATGTAATAAATAGGGGTTTTTCAACTTTAGTGCATATCTTGGGCATTTTCGGGAATTTTTTTCGCCAATTTTCGCATGGGTTTTTGGGACTCCTCCTCATGAATTTTGAACTGTCATGGCATTAATCGCCCTAAAAGGTGATTTAGCGGTCAGGGCAGAATCACCTTTTCGGGCCGATTAACGTAAATGACAGTGCCAGTGTTCATGAGGGTTTCTCAGAGCTTCCACGCGCAAATTTGGGGAAAAATCCAAAATGACTTTCAAGAGCGACGCCAGCAGTTGCTACACACGCCGTAACTTCATGAGTTTGCAATACTTTCACACCAGATTTTCAACATTGGTATTTTTTCACACCTCCTTGTGAACAGTACAGCTGTCATTGTTCACATCCTGGCAGAAATGTGTTTTCGCACTTCTGACGCAGAATAGCGCAGTCGCTGTGGGAAATCAGTGTTCGGGACAGATTAAGAAAATGACAGTGACACTGTTCATGAGTAGAGATCCTGAAATTGCTATGTTGAAAATTTGGTAACAATACTCCATAAAATGAGTGTGTTACGAGCGTGTGTTGCGCAGTTTGCACGCACACTTGTAACTTTGCGAAATTATAATATTTTCACTCCACATTTCCAACATTGCTATTTTCCCACACCTACTTATGAATAGTACAGCTGTCATTTTTCCCATCCTGGCCAAAATGTGTTTTCGCACTTCCGGCGCAGAATAGAGCAGTCACTGTGGGAAATCACTGTCTGGGACAGATTAAGAAAATGACAGTGATACTGTTCATGAGCAGAGGTCCTAAAATGCCTATGTTGAAAATTTGGTGATGATAGCCCATCAAATGACTGTGTTAGAAGTGTGCGTTGCACACTTTCCACGCACCCTTGTAACTTCGCAAATTCGTAATATTGTCACGCCACATTTTCAACAGTGGCATTTTTTCACACCTCCTTATCAGCAGTACAGCTGCCATTTTTCACATCCTGGCTAAAATATGTTTTTGCGCTCCTGCCAGAGAATAGCGCAATCACTGTGGGAAATCACTGGGTCAGATTAAGATCAAAGGAGTGAGAGGGGGAGTGACCGAGCTCAACTGAGCTCTGTCGGGACTGCTGAGCATTTGTTTGTGGGCAGAAAAAGGCCCCAACGCAAGAGCCCAGTACAAAAGGGCAGCCTGCAGCACTGGGAGAAACAGAATGAGAGAGCGTGTGACAGAAGGGGAGTGAGAAAACTCACCGGAGCGCTGTCAGGACTGCTGCAGATTTCTTTGTCGGCAGAAAAAGGTGTCAGTGCAGGCAGGGGCCCAGTACAAAAGGCCAGCCTGCAGCGGTGGGAGAAACAGTACGAGTGAGTGAGTGAGACAGGGGACTGAGTGAGCTCAATGGAGCTCTATCAGGACTGCTGCGGATTTCTTTGTGGGCAGGAAAAGGCGCCAATGCAGGCAGGAGCCCGTACAAAAGGGCCGCTTGCAGCACCAGGACAAACAGAATGAGCGCATGACAGAGGGAGACCGAGCAACCTCAACGGAGCTCTGTCGGGACAGCTGCGGATTTCTTTGTGGACAGACAAAGGTGCCAACACAGCCAGGAGCCCCATACACAAGCGCAGCCTGCAGCGCCAAGAGAAACAGAACAAGTGAGTGACACAGCAGTAGTGAGCGAGCTCAACGGAGCTTCTATCGTGACTGCTGCGGATTTCTTTGTGGGCAGAAAATGCGTAACGCAGGCAGGAGCCCAGTACAAAAGGCCAGCTTGCAGCACCGCAGAAACGGAATGAGTGAGTGAGAAAGGGGAGTGAGCGAGCTCAATAGAGCTGTGTTGGGACTGCTTCAGATTTCTCCTAGCAGGACTATCAATGCAGGCAGGAGCCCTAGCTAAAAGGCAGCCTGCAGCGGTAGGAGACACAGAATGAGCGAGTGAAGGAGGGGGAGTGAATGAGCTCAATGGAGGTCTGTTGGGACTGCTGCAGATTTGTTTGTGGGCAGAAAAAGGCAGCAATGCACGCAGGGGCCCAGTACAAAAGGGCAGCCTGAAGTGGCGGGAAAACCAGAATGAGCGAGTGAGAGAGGGGGAGTGAGCGAGATCAACGGAGCTCTACTGCACCTGCTGCAAATTTCTTTGTGGGCAGAAGAAGGCGGCAACACAGGCAGGAGCCCAGTAGAAAAGGGCAGCCTGCAGTGCCGGCAGAAACAGAATGAGTGAGTGAGAAAAGGGGAGTGAGTGAGCTCAACGGAGTTTTGTCGGGACTGCTGCAGATTTCTTTGTGGGCAGAAAAAGGTACCAAAGCAGGCAGGAGCCCAGTACAAAAGGGCAGCCTGCAGCCAGAAGAAACACAATGAGCGAGTGAGAGAGGGGGAGTGAGCTAGCTCAATGGAGCTCTATCATGACTGCTGCAGATTTCTTTGTTGGCAGAAAAAGGTGGCAACGCAGGCAGGAGCCCAGTACAAAAGGCCAGCCTGCAGCACTGGCAGAAATGGAATGAGTGAGTGAGAGAGGGAGAGTCAGCAGGCTCAACAGACCTGTGTCGGGACTGCTGCAGATTTCTTTGTGGGCAGAAAAATCCACCAACAGAAGCAGGAGCCCAGTAGAAAGGGCAGCCTGCAGCGCCAGGAGAAACAGAGTGAGAGAGGGGGGGAGTGAGCGAGATCAACGGAGCTCTACTGCAACTGCTGCAAATTTTTTGTGGGCAGAAGAAGGCGGCAATGCAGGCAGGAGCCCAGTAGAAAAGGGGCAGCCTGCAGTGCCGGCAGAAACAGAATGAGCGAGTGGAGAAAGGGAGTGAGGAGCTCAAGGAGTTTTGTCGGGACTGCTGCAGATTTCTTTGTGGGCAGAAAAGGTACCAAAGCAGGCAGGAGCCCAGTACAAAGGGGCAGCCGCCAGCACCAGAAGAAACACAATGAGCGCAGTGAGAGGGGGAGGAGCAGCTCATTGAGTTTCACTGACTGCTATGGATTTCTTTGTTGGCAGAAAAGGTGGCAATGCAGGCAGGAGCCCAGTACAAAAGGCCAGCCTGCAGCGCTGGCAGAAATGGAACGAGTGAGTGAGAGAGGGGGAGTCAGCAGGCTCAACAGACCTGTGTCGGGACTGCTGCAGATTTCTTTGTGGGCAGAAAAAGCCACCAACAGAAGCAGGAGCCCAGTAGAAAGGGCAGTCTGCAGCGCCAGGAGAAACAGAGTGAGAGAGGGGGAGTGAGCCACCTCAACGGAGCTCTGTCAGAAAAGCTGGGGATTTCTTAGTGGGCCGAACAAGGTGCCAACTCAGGCAGGAGCCCAGTACAAAAAAGCAGCCTGCTGCACCGGGAGAAACAGACTGAGCAAGTAACAGAGGGGCAGTGAGTGAACTCAACACACCAACGCAATCAACATTCAGCACTGACAAATGCTTGTTTATCCCAGCTTCCATACCCGTTTTGCACAGTAAAAGCATTGCTAGTTTGTTGAGCTTGACTTTTGTGTGTGCACCCATTCTGTGCAAACTGTTTTACACTATTTGTTGGCGAAGTTAAGGAGACGCTGAAAGGTTTTATACCTTTGATTGGACCAACAAGGGTCTTGTACAAAGATGGAATTATACACAAGCTTTCGGGACCTTACAGGTCCCTTTTTCAAGTAAAGTTAAAAGTTGTCTCACTGGTACTCCAAGGGTACTCTACTGTAGGGAGGTGGGTAGGTACTGCATCCCAGGGGATGGTACAGCACACAACATCAAGCCCACTTATTCCCCCTGTGTGTAGGCCCTGCACTATTTATTTGTTCTGGGATGAACCACTCTACCGCAGGAGAAAGAACAAACTCAATCCCTTAACCAGATGGGCTCTGGACAGTCACCGGGCAGGGGTGTGAACCCAGACATGGCACCCTGGGGGTCACATGTTACAGGCATTGCTGGGATCTCCTGTTGACCAGTTAAATGCACCTGGGGGCTTTTCAGACACTCTTGCAAATGACACCCCCGGCAACATTTTTTCTACAAAAGTAACGGCGTTCCAAGAGGTAGAAGACTGGTGTGTGTTTGAGGACCTGGACCCCCAGACAGTGGTCCTGATAAGGGATGTGCCCAAGGACAGGAATAAGGACTCCATCTTGAACATACTAGAGGATACCCTTGTAACCCCCCTGCAAATGGGGGTTCCCAAAAGACTTCCAGGAGCTTGCTTGAATGCTCCGAGCCTGAATGGTGTTTGGCGTTTAAGCCATTTATCTGTGAGTGTTTTTAGAGCCTCTGGTACTGTCTCTTTAAGAGCTGTCTGCTTGCAGACATAATTAATTTATGGGGGGGGGACTGTGTTTCTCTGCTTGAGTCCCACCAGGCTGCTGCCAGTTCACTCCATTTTGCAGTCACTAGGAGTGCAAAGGGAACCTATCTGAAAGATGTAACTGTTTGCCAGAAATCATTTAGAGTAATAATGAAAATACAGTTTGTCTAACCTGCTTTTCTTTGCAATCAGAACTGTGTTTGTCTAGTTCCCCATTCTAGTTCTGAACTGCTGAACTGGACCAAACAGTGTGGGTTAAGGTATCTCTAAAATGGTGCCTGTGGACGAATCAGAACTTGGACTCATAATCTGAGCCAGCCACAAGAGGACTGCATGGGCAGTGACTCTGGGAAATGTAGTTTGGACTTCGGCGCCTTTTTGCACCAACAGGGGGAGGCTATTGTGAGTGACAGCCAATCCAGCCAAGAACTGGGAGGAACTAAAAGGAAGTGCCCGGTTTTGTCTACTGGAGTTTCAGTTAAGCTCTGGCAGTGAAGAGGGAAGGAGCCCTGTGCTCCTTCGGTGCGTAGTTTTAGTCGGAAACGCGTGAAGGCCCCAAGTTTCGGGTCTGCTTGCTTGTGCAAGTGCTTGTTTGGACTGAATCTGACCTGTGAAGAGAATCAAGGAGATCTGAAAAGCAGAAACCAGGCTCACCCTGTAGAAGACTGGAGAAATTTCTGAATCGCTACGGTCTGCAGGAACTGAATCTGCTGTGTGTTCTCCCGGTACTGTGCAGTAATTGCGATCGGGATAGAGAAGCAGCCTGCCTGGTATAGTACTTTCTTTCCATATAAATGTGTAGTGCTAAGGTGGGGACCAGCGTTCAAATCCCTGTACAGTGAATTGAGTGCATGAAGCTGCAAGTAAACCCCAGCTTAATCCAGACTACATCCATTTGCTCTGAACTGCCTTGGGGTCCAGTCACAAGGACCTTGTCCACATGGTCTGCTCTGCCTGGCAATCCAGGACAATCTGCCTTCCATTCAGTTTCAGCATTGAATTTGTGAGTACAAATCAGGTAGCTCCTGCCATCATCTAATTGCAAGTGTTCCATCTGATTACTTTTCCTTTCTTTCTCCGCAAACTGAGCCTACCGGCTCCGGATTACAATTTGGGTATTGTGTATGCATTTTCCATCTTCAGGGCCCCAACCAGCTGCACCAAATAGGCTAGCCTCTTATTGCCTAGGTACCCAGTAAGAGTGACATTAGGGACATTTGGGATTCTGAAATATGTGGACAGTACTGTGATTATTAATGCGTTTAAACTAATTAACCTGATTTCCCCCTGTCCTTGTTATATCCCCCTAAATAAATCAGATCTGTTTGTTTCAACAAAGTTACACTGCCTGAGGTATTCGTCTATGTTTAAGTATTGTACTGTGGTTTTTGCACTGTATCATCTTATTTTACAGGGAGTCCCAGGAGTCACACTGCCCGAACCAGTCCTGGGGGTAAGTGTATACTGTGAAGGTAATTCTGATATATTGTGTGGGCCACTAATGGGAAGAAAAGGGGTTTGCAGTGTCCCAGAGGGCTGTGACCAAGTTAGTTTAACTATTGCAAACCCTGACCTCTGGGTGGAGGCACCCGCCATCGGATCCAGGCCCCTCAACCTGTTAGTGGCAAATCAGGCAGGGGTAGTAGCCCTTGGGATAGCGCCATCTAGGGGTTACACCCTAAAGGACTGTGGAAAGATGAACATTTAGAGAGTGACTCGAGAACCAGGTACTCCGAACCAGAAATGTAAATGTTTGAAGCTGAGAAGGACCTAGGAGCCATGAACTTGCCTGCCATACTGACACTTGAGGGGTTCCAAGAGACTTGGGTGGTTATAAGCAAAGAGAGCCCTATAAGCCCAATCCCTCCTTTACCTCACTCGAAATCCACTGGGAGTTTCAAGAAAAAAATTGGAAATATTTTTAGCTAATGAAGAGAAGACCTTCAAGGAAATGTAAAACTTGTTGGTGCCCTGGACAACCACTGAGGACTCTGAACTAGCTCCCCGTGCCGGCCATGACTATTTCTGATGCTTAAGAATTTTTTCTGGGCATCATTCCCACCCTGCTGCAGAAGACAATTAGGGAACCTGTACTGAATATGGAAGATTATGGAGAACCAGTTTGGGATCTCCGGGACACACCCTGCTGAAATCCTGAGTCTCTTCTTGGGCTCAGCCAAATAAAGTGAATCGCTGAGGCACTGTGCCAGAAAGGGTACTAATGTGCAGACTAAGAATTGTTCTGAAACTATTGTGTCAGAAGGGCACCGGCAGTCTGAAAGAGACACTGAAGTGAGTAGACTGCTGCTGCTGTGAGAGAGCTGGAGTTTTAGCCAGGCCTAAATCTTGTGAGCCCTGTCCTGGGCTCACCCTTCCAAAATAGTGTGAGCCTTATCCTGGGCTCATACTGCTGTGAGACTGTGCTAGAAGGGCACCTGCTGAAAACAGCTACAGAGAAGCCATCCCACTGGCACAACAGTTAGGGCTACCACTTGCGGACGCCGGCGACCTAGGTTTGGGAGCAAGCCCAGATCATCACAGTGCCAGCGGGGGGAAGTGAGCTGAGCATCCCAGCGGACACTCTCCACCTTGAGGAGGGGGGACGGATGGTTTCCGCTGTGCTACTGCCATCTGGGAGACCACAGGAGACAACGCAATCATTGCCACAACTTGAGGGCAAACATCAAAACACTCCGACGTGTGCACGCACGTGCATACATGCAAGCACGTCAGAGAGCTCTTCCTGATGTTCAGGGGAGAAAAAGCAGAAAAATGCCTCAGCTGAGCAGGAGGAGGACATACACCCCCTGCTGCAGGCCCCATACCACCAATCATAACACTCTCCTTCAAGTACCAGCTAAGTGTTTGTCAGGAGGTAAGAGGGGGCCTTCGGTGATCCTGCCCCTGGGGGGTAAGCCAGGAGTGCAAGAGGAGATGGAAAGTCCAAGAGAAGGCAGGTGATGGGGCTGGATGAGTGGGATGACTGATGGGAACCAACAAAAAAGGCTACAGAGAGTCTGTACCTGTGGGGTATTTCTGCAGACCAAAATTGCTGTGAGAAATCAAGTGCGACAGTCCCACATCTAGAAGAGCTGCTGAGCTGTGAAATCGGAGACAGAGACCTGCATCAACATCAGGCTGCTATGGAAGGAGGTAAGGGGCCTGTTAGCCTTATCAAGTAGGGTAAATCAGGAAGTCACGGGGCACGTGCCCCGAGTATGTGATACTCTCGATCCAGAGGGGAGCTGACCTCCTCTGGGGTCTAGTCTGAATGTGGTGCACTGGTTCCCACCTTTACTGAACTGCTGCATCCACGGGTCATTGAGTGCTGATGTTGCTGGCTGGGGTTCTTTGATCTTTTCCTATCTGGATTATGGTACCTTGTTTGAATTACAAAGTTGGATTGCAAGCATTTTCCAACTGAGATCTTTTGTGGGTTAAAATGCAAGCTTGGCAACTGTCACCAAGTGCATCACTGAAAGAACCCAGGCAAAATAACTACCAGACCTGCACCAGAACTTAGTGTAACTCTTGGGTACCCAGAGTCATTTACTGCTATTTCATGCTTGCAAGTATAGTTCTAGTACTAGTACAAGCGCAAAGGTATACCCCACTCTGTGCAGTGTAAGTTATCGTATCATGCCTCTTGCCTGGGGGGGAGGGGTACCTACTCTGACTGTCTGGGATCTGAGAGGGTGGTAGTGACCCACAGTACAGTGACTCTCAGGGAGTATTGGTATCGGGTGGAAGCACTGAATGACTTGCCACTGCCTCACCCCCTTTCATTCCAGCCTCCAGACCGGCGGTGCACAATAAAGGCATTGTTAATTTGTTGAACTTAATTTCTGTGTGTGCATCCATTTTGTGTAACCTGTTTACACTGCCAACTGGCGAAGGTAATAACAGTCTCTTTGGTTCCACCAGGGGTGGTCCAGTCCTGTGCAGGCTGGTGAGTAGGTGATGCATCCCTGGGGGGAGGTGTTCTGCACACAACATCTGTCCCACTTATTCTTTCTGGGTGGAGGCAGTGCACTATTTCTTGTTTGTTCTGGGATGATCCCCCCCCCCATCACAGGAGAAAGAACAAACCAAACTACTCAACTAGGTGGGCCCTGTACAGTCAGTTGGCAGGAGGTGTGAAGCAGGACATGATGACCTGGGGATCACACTTTGAAACATATTTATATTGTATATATGGGGTATGCAATAGACTGACTCAAAATATGAAATTTATCTTCATTAGTTGATCGGCCACTTGGGAGTTATTGTCCTGCCCCATCACAAGTGATGATAAACTGGGTATTCTGAGTCAGATAATTGCATATCCAGTTGATACAACATCTGTGTATTAGTTATAACTTTCAAATCTGCTGTTTCCTTTAAGATTTAAGTGTCTGACTTGAGTTCAGCAGCTTCCTTTATACAGTGCTATTCTGATGCCATCACCACTGCCAGAACTGATCTTTGATTGGTTCAGTATGCACTGTGATATACCCGGCAGGGCAAGATATATGACATATCTGTGCTGGTCCATACTGTGATGTACCCGGCAGGGCAAGATATATGACATATCTGTGCTGGTCCATACTGTGATATACCCGGCAGGGCAAGATATATGACATACCAAGGCAGCATGGTTTCACCAGGGGGAGGTCATGTCAGACCAACCTCGTTGAATTTTTTGACTGGGTGACTAGGGAGGTGGATCAGGGAAGGGCAGTGGACATGGCCTATCTGGACTTCAGCAAGGCCTTTGACACTGTGCCACATAGAAGACTATTACACAAACTGGGGAATATGGGTGTGGGCAGGACAGTAGTATGGTGGGTAGGTAACTGGCTGGGTGGCAGGACACAGAGGGTGGTGGTAAATGGCTGTCACTCAACAGAGGGAAGAGTGACCAGTGGGGCACCACAGGGATCAGTGCTGGGACCGGTCCTATTCAACATCTTCATCAGTGACATTGCGCAGGATCTAGAAGGCAGAATTTCATTGTTCGCTGATGACACAAAGCTCTGCAACAGAGTAGACACACCAGAGGGTGTAGTCAGAATGAGAAGCGACCTGCAGAAACTTGAAGAATGGTCAGGGATTTGGCAGTTGAAATTCAATGCAAAGAAGTGCAAGATAATGCATATGGGGCACAAAAACCCTGGCACAATATATCAGTTGGGGGGTGAGGATATAGCATGCACCAAGCAGGAAAGAGATCTTGGGGTTGTCATCTCTGATGACCTCAAGGTAGGAAAACAGTGTGACAAGGCAGCAGGTAAAGCAAATAGGATGCTGCGAGTATAGGCAGGGGCATCACCAGCAGGAAAAGGAGGTCATAATTCCGCCTATACAAGACACTAGTGAGGCCCCACCTGGGAGTACAGTGTACAGTTCTGGAGACCATACCTACGTAAGGACATAGACAGGGTAGAGAAGGTTCAGAGGAGGGCAACAAAGATGGTGCATGGATTGCATCACAAGTCCTATGAAGACAGGTTGAAGGAACTGAACATGTACTCCCTGGAGGGAGGAGGGAGAGAGGGGATATGATAGAGACATACAAGTATCTTACAGGGAGGAAGGGTGCAGGAAAACACTATTTTTAAGCGAAAAAGATGTTCCAGGACTAGAGGGCATGGGATGAAGTTGGAGGGAGGGGCGATTCAGAGGAAACATGAGAAGAATTTCTTCACAGAACGGGTGGTGGACAAGTGGAACACCCTGCCAGAGGAAGTGGTGGGGGCTGAAACAATCACGGGATTTAAGAATGCATGGGATAGACATAAAGGAATTCTAGAGGTCAGGGGTAAGGGGCAACAGACTTCTAGGAAAACAAACTGAACTTACAAGCTCATATGGGCAGACTGGGTGGGCCATAGGCCCTTATCTGCCGACACTGTCTATGTATCTATGTATCTATATCTGTGCTGGTCCATACTGTGATATACCCGGCAGGGCAAGATATATGACATATCTGTGCTGGTCCATACTGTGATATACCCGGCAGGGCAAGATATATGACATATCTGTGCTGGTCCATACTGTGATGTACCCAGCAGGGCAAGATATATGACATATCTGTGCTGGCCCACACTGTGATGTACCCAGCAGGGCAAGATATATGACATATCAGTGCTGGCCCACACTGGGACGTACCTGGCAGGGCAAGGTATAAGACATATCAGTGCTGGCCCACACTGGGACGTACCTGGCAGGGCAAGATATATGACATATCAGTGCTGGCCCACACTGTGACGTACCTGGCAGGGCAAGGTATATGACATATCAGTGCTGGCCCACACTGTGACGTACCTGACAGGGCAAGATATATGACATATCAGTGCTGGCCCACACTGTGACGTACCTGACAGGGCAAGATATATGACATATCAGTGCTGGCCCACACTGTGACGTACCGGGAAGGGCAAGGTATATGACATATCAGTGCTGGCCCACACTGTGACGTACCCGGCAGGGCAAGATATATGACATATCAGTGCTGGCCCACACTGTGATGTACCTGGCAGGAGAAGATATATGACATATCAGCTGGCCCACACTGTGATGTACCTGGCAGGAGAAGATATAAGACATATCAGCTGGCCCACACTGTGATGTACCTGGCAGGGCAAGATACATGACATATCAGTGCTGGCCCACACTGTGATGTACCTGGCAGGAGAAGATATATGACATATCAGTTGGCCCACACTGTGATGTACCTGGCAGGGCAAGATACATGACATATCAGTGCTGGCCCACACTGTGATGTACCGGGCAGGGCAAGATACATGACATACCAGTGCTGGCCCATAAGTGCAACGGTAATGCTACTGCTTATGTTGCTGACAATCCAGGTTTGGGAATGAGCCCGGAGCATCGGAGGGTCAGCCAGGGAATGATGGATTGAGCATTCCTCGAACACTCTCCACTTCTGGGTGGAGGGGGGGTGATGTGCCTTTGGTGCCGTGCCACTGCCTGTGTGACCACAGGTGGCAGATGAGCACCGGAAGCAGGAGCAAGTGGGCAGATGTCAGCATTCAGGGAGTGCATGGATGCACGCATGCCAGGCACACCACTGATGTCATGAGTCGGGGATGGAACATTGAAAGGCCCCCAGCCTCGCACTCTCCTACTGGGCACACCAACCCACAACCAAACTAGAGGTCCTCCTGGGTTAAGAGGGGCACTCCAAGGGCCTTGTGACATGAGGCAAGCCATGGGGCACTGCAAGGGTCAAAACAGATAAGTCACAGAAATGGGGAAGAGGGTGACAGGGTTGGGGGAGAGGAGGGCAGATGGGGGATCAAGAAGGCATAAAGCATACGAAGAAAAAAAAAAAAGATACACGACACACCTAAGCTATTATAGAGCAAGGGAGTGCTCCCAACCAATCGGAGCTCTCCTTTCCCTTGCACATGAGACACTCTTATACGTTGAAGAATGTCTCACGTACAGATGCCTTGGAAACGGGCATGTTCCAGGAACTTATTTTTATAAATATATTATTGATCACTCTCAGTCAATAATGTATTAGTACGTCCCCCATCACCACTCTTTGCTGTATCAGAGTGGTTTCACTTGCCTTCAGCTTGAGCCAGAACAGCTCAGCTTCGCTTCACTGTTCTCGCTCCAGCTGGAGGCATGTGAAACCACTCTTATACAGCAACGAGTGGCCCCGGGGGACGTATTCACATATATAAGATAGCACAATATCCTGTGAGTTTGGTATACGATATCATTATTCGCTGTATGAACTTCAACTTGTAGCTTTGTCTGAGGTTGCAATGGAAGTTGATTATTGACGGATTTATTGACATACCTTGAAGGCCTGCACTGTTTTCATGTCTTCTAAATATATCAAAACATTTTTACTATTTATTTATTTCAGTCTTGGAATTAATACCTTTGAGCCAAAGGCTCTTTTACATAGGTTCCATGCCATAACAAAGAATAGAACAAAAACAGTATAGTGAAAAAATACATTGTGATCCTAGGAGTAAAGGTAACAATAAAATAAGCACAAGTACAAACACAGGTATTTTTTAGAAATACAGCAGCTAGGAGTAAGCTTAACTAGCAATGAAGGGCATTAGGGTTGGGATCAGGCTACAGGAGGAAAAAGATGCAGCCAAATGGCATTGCCAGAGACAAAATAAGGGAAAGACAACAACCAGGGACATGGTCTTACAGGATAGACAAAAGCTAAGGGCTCACGGCCTAACATTGTTCAGAGTAGGGATACAGCCAAAGGCGCCGTCTGAGCAGGGAGCGGGGGGCTTGCCAGTGGGGGAATATCAGCAGACGAACGTGGGCTGTGTCATTCAGTGTAACAGTGCACTCCAGTAGGGCAATCAGAGCAGGAACTGATGATGCCCTCTATGGAGCAGCAATCCCAGTCTGAGACTGGGATTGGTTAATGGGAACCTCAGGAAGGCAAGTAAGTTATAGGGTAGTAGCAAGGGTAGGATGGAGGAAGGGTGGGGTAGGGTGTGGGCGAAGGAGAGGAAACAGGCCCAGGTTGTTTCATGCGCGACAGTCACAGGAGGCATTGGCAACTAGTGAATTAATCAAAACATGAGAGAACTATAGGGTGTAACAGGGCAAATAAGGCAGGAAGATTTAGCAAGAATGACAGTGGTGGATTTGTGGAACAAACACCATCTGAAGTACAGTAGTATCACCCAGAACCTATTTATTTAGCATTCTAATATACCAGGAAAATCCTTAGGAAACAGTGCCTATCAAATGTAGATACAGTTAGCACCCAGAGGAGAGAGGTTAATGAGTGAAAGCACTTGATTATCCAAAGGTCTTCTTTCTTCCCTAGTTTCCTTACATGTCTACATCTATGGATAATGGTGGATTTGTCCCATGTTGGACCTTGGCAGGAGGGCAAAACGTCAGTTTACAGTACCCTACGAAGGTTCTTTTCAAAGAAGTGAAAAATGCAGGGGGAAGGTAATTAGAAGGGGTGCTGAGAAGCAAAGAGATACGGGTAAGATTCTGTCCTCCTTCAAAGTCCATTCTAGCTAGCCACACTTTAATTAACTTTTATTGGCTGGAACCAGGTCTTTAATACTCTGATTATTTATTCTGCAGGCAAACAGAATTCTCAGCACTGACACAGAAGATGGCAAGAAAGCCAAAAATCCCTGCAGCCTTTAAGGAATTATATCAGTGTTTTCTTTGAAACCTTTTCAGCTCCTCAGATCTTGGCGTTCCCACAAAATGTGGAGTGATATAGAGAGGGTTAATTAAGTGCACGGTATTCCAATGGTTCTCCAAAGGAATGAGAGAACAAGGAGATATTTTATGCAGAAACTCCGAGAGAATACTTGCCGGCACATAATCAAATTTGTGAAGCAGATCAGATTCTCCGTCTGCACAGACTTGTTTAAAGAACCTTCCTCTAATTTTTCTGCACTCGATTGGGCCTGAATGAACCTCGGTGCAGTTATTAAAACTCACAAGGAGGATGATCTGAAGCCCCTCACTAATCCAGGCTCTGTTTGCAACAACAATAGCGTGATTAGGGAAGGATCAGTAAAGATCTCTCCTTTCATGATTAACCAGTCTTTACGCCTGATGATAAATAACAGGCAGCGGTGTTTATTCTCTCTGTGTGCCACAAGGGCGGGCAGGTCAGAAGTTGCCCTGAATGGGTGATGGCATGGCCTGTTTTGGGGGGGGGGGTGAGAGAGAGAGAGCTGCAGTGAGACCTGCTGCTTGCCCTGTATTTACCAAGTTACCTAAGACAACATGAGGGTTCCCCCCTCCCTCCCTAAATCCATTACCAAAGTCTGCAATAGCAATTGCTACAGAGTCTGTCTCTCATCTGCTGTGTGTAGCCACGTAACAAACATTTTCCATTTACTAAGATATGCCTTCCTTTTGTTTTGACTGATAGTTCCATGTCCTCTTCCAATGAATTGTAGGCATCATATTTTTACATATCTGCTCTCTACTATAACATGCAAGCTACTGTACTGTTGGCCACTCTGCCCCTCCCAACAAATCCACTTAATGCAGTGTATATGTAACCCCTAAGCAGTGCTATCTCTAGGGTTACTACCCTTGCCTGTATTTCTCCTAACAGGTTGAGGTGTCGAGGTTCAATATTTTGGTGCCTCCACCCAAAGTACCAATAGTGGGGGTATCTACCTACCCTGATATAGCCCTCTGGAAAGCTATAACCCACAGACCCCCCTAGTGACCAAGTACCTTGTAATGAGAGATAACCCTGTGCAGCAGTTGACACAGCAATGAGAATTAATGATATGCACACATCCCTTGCACTTACCACCAGGGACTGGTCTTCAACAACTCCCCCGGGACCCCCTGTAAAGACAATGCTAAACATAGAAATACAGACTTCGACGGCAGATAAGGACTGCTTGGCCCACCTAGTCTGCCCATTTCCCAACCTACAAGATAAGCTGCAGATCCTAGTTAACCAACAGCCTATTTCTTCCTACCCCCCCACAAGAATTGCCTTATGTCAGTCACATGCATTCTTGAATTCTCCCACAGTTTTAGACCCCGCAACCTCCTCAGGAATGCTGCACCACGTGTCCACCACCCTCTCTGTGAAAAAATACTTCCTCACACTGCCCCTGAACCGCCCCCCCACCCCATCTTCAAATTGTGTCCCCTTGTTCTTGCACATCTCTTTTTCTGAAAGATGCTACCCTCTTGGACTTTGTTGATTCCATTGAGGTACTTGAAAATTTCTATCATGTCCCCCCTCTCCCTCCTTTTCTCAAGGGTATACATATTAAGCTCCTTTAGTCTCTCCTCGTATGGCTTCTCTTACAGACCCTGCACCATTTTAGTTGCCCTCCTCTGGACTGCCTCTATCCTGTCTATGTCCTTGCGGAGATGGGGTCTCCAGAACTGGAAGCAGTACTCCAGTTGGGGTCTCACCAACTGTCGTACAGAGCGATAACGACTTCCTGTTTTCTGCTGGTGATGCCTCTCCCTATACATCCTAGTATCCCCCCAGCCCTCCCTACTGCCTTCTCACATTGCTTGCTAACCTTAAGGTCATCTGATATGATTACCCCCAGGTCCCTATCCATTTTTGTTGTTGTTACTACCTCCCCTCCCATTGTGTAATCTTCCCCTGGGTTTTTGTTTCCCAGGTGCATTATTTTGCACTTTTTTGCATTGAATCCAAGCTGCCATACATCTGACCATTCCGCCAACCTTGCCAAGTACCTTCTCATCCTTTCCACACCTCCTTGTGTATCAACCCTGTTGCAGATCTTTGTGTCATCTGCAAAGAGGCATATTTTACCTTCCGGTCCCTCTGCAATGTCACTTATAAAGACATTTAAAAGGACTGAACCCTGTGGTACCCCACTATTAACCCCTCTTTCTTCAGAGTGGACTCCATTTACAATTACCTTCTGTGTCCTGTTGTCCAGTCAGTGTTTTACCCAGGCTACCACCCTGGGACCCACTCCCAGGCTGGTTAATTTGACTATTAATCTTTTGTGTGGGACTGTGTCAAATGCCTTGCTAAAGTCTAGGTAGGCCATGTCCACAGCCCCTCCCTGGTCTACTACTTTGGTCACCCAGTCAAAGAAATCAATTAGATTCGTCTGACATGACCTTCTTACTGTGAACCCATGCTGCCTTGGGTCCTGTGCCCCACTGGCCTCTAGGTACTTTACAATTCTTTCCTTCAGAAGTGATTCCATCACTTTCCCTACCACAGAGGTCAAACTGACAGGTCTGTAGTTTCCAGCATCTGTCTTGCTCCCACTTTTGTGAAGGGGAATCACATCTGCCTTCCTCCAGTCCTCAGGTACCACACCATCCTCCCACGATCTGTTAAAAAAGGTAGTCAGTGATATCACTAGTTCTCCCCTTAATTCTTTCAGAATTCTGGGGTGAATTCCATCAGGCCCTATTGCTTTGTCCACCTTCAGTTTTAGGAGTTCTTTCAGAACCCTTTCTTCTGTGAAAGGACTGGGATCGACCCCCCCCCCATCCAGAGTGCTTCTGTTAATTGGATTAGACACCCCCTCCTTTTGGAATACTGAGCAGAAATATTCATTCAGTATCCCTGCTTTTTCTCTGTCCCTCTCTGCCCACCCACCATCCATTCTATTCAACCTCACTATCCCTCCCTTTGTCTTTCTACGCTCCCTGATGTACCTATAAAAGGTTTTATCCCCTTCTTAACCGAGTTGGCTATCTTTTCCTCAGTTTGGGCCTTTGCTATTCTGACTTCCTTCCCTGCTTCCTTCTGCCTTAAATGGCACAGCTCTCTGTCCTGCTCCTTCTGTGTTTTCTTATACTTCCTGAATGCTATCTTTTTCTCCCTAACCTTCCCCGCCACCTCTTTTGGGAACCACAGTGGCCTTTTCTTTCGTTTTGATTTATTTGCTTCACACAAAGGCTTGTTGCCTCTGTGATGGCAGTTTTGATGTTTCCCCATTGTTGCTCCACCCCTCCTTCTAGCCTATTTGCTAGTGCTTTTCTAAGGCACTCTCCCATCTTGCCAAAGTCAGCCCTCCTGAAGTCCAGTACCCTCACTTTTGTATGGCTTGACTCTGTAGCTGAGTTTATTGTGAACCACACTGTTTGGTAGTCACTTGTTCCCAGATGGCTACCCACTTCTAGATCTGAGATCCTGTCACTGTCCCCATTTGAAATATGAGGTCTAAGATTGCTCCCTCATGAGTGGGTTCCAAAATTAGCTGTCTGAGGCATGCCACCTGTAGGGCATCGAGAATGGCCCTGCTCTTGGATGTGGCTGCAGCAAATGTGCTCCAGTTAACATCTGGCATGTTCAAGTCTCCCATCAACAGTATCTTCCCTTTCTCTGCCATCCTAACAATGCCTTCTATCATATCCTTGTCCATTCCCTCCCCCTGACACGGGGGTCTGTATACAACCCTTGTGCAGATTGTGGTGCCATTTCCAGTCTCTAAGGTGACCCACAGTGCCTCCTCTCCTCCCTGTTTACTCTTTTGTTCAGTTGCTTTTATCCTTTCCCTTACATAGAGAGCTACTCCTCCCCCTCTTCTCCCCTCCCCTCCCTGTCTCTCCTGTAAGTTGTATACCCTGGTATGTTAACATCCAAGTCATGGTTCTCTGTGTACCATGTTTCTGTGACTGCTACAATATCCAGGCATCCCTCTTCCATCACGGCCACCAGTTCAGGGAGCTTGTTGCCCAGACTACGGGCACTGGTACTCATTACCCTCCATTTCCTGATGGCCTTATCCTTTTTTGCCCCATCCCTGTCCTTAATGCCTTTGTCACTTTCTTCATTTACCCCTGCCCTTCTCCCTATCGACATCTCTAACTTGGTGTTTACCTCACTTATTACCCTGACTTTTGGGGGGGGGCTAGGATTTCCCTGCTCCTTTCCAGTGCCTCTCCCCTTGGCTAGTTTAAATGCTTGCCAATGAAGCATTTAAACCTATCACCTAGAATCCTGGTTCCCCTCCTTGACAGATACAGACCATCGCATCAGTATAGGCCTGCATCACTCCAGATGGACCCTCAGTCCTCAATGAAGCCAAATCCCTGAGCTCTGCACCAGTTTTTCAACTACTGCTTGAATCCCATGGTGTAGAGCATCCTAGCCTCACCTACACCATAGACAGGCAGCACCTCTGAGAAGGTTACCATGCATGCTACTTCTCTAAGGCCCCTCCCTAACTCCATAAACTCTTCCTGCACTACTCTGATCCTCTTCTTAGCCAGGTCATTTGTTCCTAAGTGGACAATGACATCCAGCTCCCTCCCCTGTGCAGCTGCTTCGGTGATTCTGAGGATTTGCTCCCTGTCCCTCCAAGCCATGGTGCCAGGCAGGCACCTTACCTCCTGCTCCCCTTCCTCCCCCAGTTCTACCTTCCTAACAATGGAGTCCCCCACCAGGAGTTGTTTCCTTCCCCTGTGGGGTCCCATGTCACCCTCCTGTGGGTCTCCTTTGTGGAGGTTCCCAGCATCCTCCTTGGTCTCCACTGCAGGTGCCTCCACAGAGGAACCACACTTTTCCAGAATGGCATATGAATTGTGGAGAGGTACAACTGGAGGGATGCGCCTCTGTTCCACCACCCTCACCCTCCCTGAGCCCACTGTGGTCCAATCGCTCCTCTTTCTTGGCAACATCTAAGGCAACAGCAGTGGACCTGGTGGTCCCTGGATGGGAGAGGAGGTCCCACAAATCCTGGCCAGCTCAACCTGGAGATGAGCAACCTCCTTCCTCAGCACAGAGAGGTGCCTGCAGATGGGACAACACCGCATCCTCCAGAACATCACCCGGAAGACTGCTGCTCCACAGCCACTGCACTGCACCACTCCCATCATGTCTTATTTCTGGTCCCTTAACTGTTGTTTGGAATACTTACTCTTTCCTCTGTTTATTTATTTAGTTTTTTTCTCCCTACTTACTTACTGCCTCTGTGCCCTTTAAGCTCCTGATCTTCCTGTTCTGAGACAAGAAGATCCTATATTTCTCAGTTAGTAAGGCAGGCGTATGCTTTTCAATACTGTACACCAACCAAGAATATGCTCATAAGCCAGTTTAAACGTGAAACAGCAAATCAGGTTTATTAAGGGGACATGAACAAGGATGGGGGCATGAATCTAGAAGAATGATTGCTTTACTGATTTGATTCAGGTTACTATGCACGCATATACTTAGTCCCAGAGTAAGTCAGTCTAACAACAACTGAGTACCCAGAATGTTATGCTGGCTGGCCAGAATTGGTACCCAGGGTTGGGTGGCATTGCAGCTGTTGGTGGGGCCTTTGGTGATAAGAAAGGCAGTTAAACATGCATAAACAAGACTTTGGTTATGTGTAATCCTAGCCTGGTGGCCCAGTCCTTTGTAACCCTGTAACACATTGAAGCAATCAGATGGTACCACAGAATAATTAGAATGATTGTTGCAGGGAGCTACCATGAGTTTACTCACAACACCAGTTGGTTGGAATTGACCTGGTGATATGAAGACCTGCAGCTGATCACCGAAGAGCATGGGGAAACTGGGCCTGAACGACACACCTCCGTTTCACGGCCTTTTCTTCCAGGTGGCCACAACCTGCAATTTCTTGCTGCACAGGGGCTGGATCCCCAAGATGGCCTCTCGCGGGAAAAAAAAAGTCTCTGGTGCAGAAATAGTTAGCTTGGGCCAAGTTTGGCATAGGCGCAAGGCTGGATAAACACTTCTGGCAAAGTTCAATTTGTTTGCTGGTGAAGGCCTCCAACTAGCAAAACAGTCTAGTCACTGGCAGAAACAGGCCTCGACCCACGATAAACATTCAGCACATTTAACAGAAAAAGCATTAACTTTTCTAACTCTCAGTTCGGTTTATGGCTGGTTGCTACTGCAGTTGATCCACTGAGCAAGCCTCTTAATTCACCAAAGCAGTCTCTCACCACAGTTCTTGGGCCGAATGCTTCACAGGAGCTTCTTTTTGGTCCAATATTTGAGCTGCTCTTCTCAGAGTCTTGGAGCTTTCTGCCACAGTTAAAAGTTCTTCTCGGATCAGTCCGATTACTGCAATAAGGCAGTCCAATGCTGGAGAACCACAGCAGGAAGGCAAGTCAGGCTTTTCCCCACCAATTCTCCTTGGCGCCTTCCTTGGGACAGCCTCTCGATAACTTGAGCTGCTCACTCTCCAAACTCTCACTCCAACTGAACTACTGTCTCCTAACAGTTTCTGATCTAGTCCGGTTTTCTAGCAATCTGGCTGGATTGAGCAGCGGTCAGTCACAGTTTTGGTGCTCCCATTAGTTAGTTTAGGCGCCAACCTGTAAAACTACAAGAACTACAGTTTTCCTTCCCATGAAGCACTTGAACTAAGGACCCCTCAAGGTCCCCTGTGTCCCATTGGTCCAAATTCTGGAAGACTAAACATGGTGGATCCCATCTGGATAAATAAACTGCAAGAAGGCAGGTAAAAACAAACACTCACCGGCCCCGTGGCATGGAGGGCTGAAGCATCACTGTCTTACCTCCTACCACGCTGGCGACCCGTATTCGTGGTGCAAGCGGGCTGCTGGGGGTCAGCCGGGGAGGTAGAGGCTTGAGCGTTCAAGGAACAGCTCTTCTCTCCCAGGGAGGGTGGAGAATATGGACTGGCATTTGCCTGACCCCTAGTGGCAGCTGTGGGTGGGTATGCCATGTCCCTCAAACAAAGGGGTGGAGGCGAAGCAGCTGCCCGACATGCATCATGTGGACATGTGTGCAGAGTGTCATTGGTGGCACTGCACGCTCCCATCCGCAAGACAGAAAAGTGGAAAATGGTCCCCTTGCCGTGAAGAATGATGATTGTCCCCCTGCAGCACCACCTCAAGAAGGCACCTCCTCAGCTGGATCCGTTGTAGAGGGTTGAGGAGCTCCCCACCCCCTTCCATGAAGGGTAAGTCATGTGGGCAATAGGGAAGGGGGTCTGATCCTTGGAGGATGGCGCGTGGGTGGGGTGGACGTCAGATGTAGCCAGCAAGGGGGACCGAGGGAGAAAAAGTAATACAAAAAAACCCAAAAAACACCAATTTAAATATAGCAGCAAGTTAGAAGTAAATATTTACAGTACTAGCTAAAGTTCCCTCTGCTTTACTATCGACAGCAGAGTGGAGCAAATTAAAACGGTGTCTGGCCGGTCACAAGCTTTGAAACACTCAGACCCAGTCCAGACCATTTATTATACACACACTGGCTAATGACTTAAAGAGACAGGCATGGAGACGCATCATGGCACTCTCATGCAAATCAACAGGATTAAACAAATACCCATGGATTTACTATCTCTGCAGGACATCTACCTGGTAGTGGGCCCAGATGGAGCCCAGGAAGGCACTTAAGGTAAGCCCCAAATTGGTGGGGGGTTACATACAATATTAGTTGATGATACAGGTATTCAGCTTCTGAGACACAGCCCACGTGCAAGACTCAGAGTATCTTAGAAACATCTTCTGAGTCTGCTGAGGGAGCTTGTATGTATTTTTTAATAAATGATTTACCCTGGACAGTTCAGCTATGATGCAGCATCTCATTCTTAGTGGAGATCCTGTATCACTGAGAGGTCAAGTGACTAGCTCAAGGTCACACCACGTGTAAGTGGCTCTTAAGGAATTTGAACTTAGTTCTCCTTCTTCTCTTGCCAATGCTCTAATCCTTAGACTGTACTTCAGGATCCCGAATCACTAGGAGGTCAAGGTCACACCATGTGTAAATAGCGCTTGTGGCATTTGAACTTGGTTTTCCTTCTCTCGCCAGTGCTCTAATCCTTAGACTGTACTTCAGGATTCTGAATCACTGGGAGGTCAAGTGACTTACTCAAGGTCACACCATGTGTAAGTGGCTCTTGTGGGATTTGAACTTGGTTCTCCTTCTTACGCCAGTGCTCCAATCTTTAGAATGAACTTCACACAGTGGGAAGGGCACCTACAGCTCCTTTTATCATTCTGTTCCTTTGTTCCCTTCTGGGTCTATCCCTCCTCATCTTAGACAGCAGCAACCTCTAAACTGAATTTCTGCCTGATCATGGAACTGGAGCAAGTACTGATTTGTGAACTGTCCAGCAGAGGGTGCTGGTGATAGCCACCTGTCCAGGAGGGAGTGCTGGTGATAGCCCCCAATGGAAAGGTTTATTCACATTCTGCTCGTGTTCTGGTTGCAGAGCCAGTCAACCCCCCAACAAGGCTCTTAACCCATTCCTAGACCACCTCTGACCCTCCTGCTGCACCTCCATGGTCTGTCATCGATGGGGTTCACTAAGTCAGGTGGAAAGCTGCAGAAATGCCAGACATAGAGCTGCAGTTTATTTTGCGAATGTAGTCAGTTTTTACAGAACCACTGCATTTTCATTCAGCTGGTTGAAATATGGCAGCCTTGAGAGAAGAAGTCTGCCATCTGGACGAGCCACAAAACATGGCGAAACATGGCTGAAAATTGCTACTTTGGGGTGCCGTTTCACTCTGCTGTAGGACAGTTTTTTCTTTTTTTTTTAATTGATCTCCACAAGCTGCAAAATGAGGCCCAAATATGAATAGTTTAGAGAGGCTGAGATCAAACTGTTACCTAAGCAGTTTGACTGTAGCATAATCTCAGAAAAACCCAACATAGATGTAATCAGTGTCTCACCCATCCCCCAACCCTGAGGTGAAACGTAATTCCAAGTTCAGCACCTTTTATTGGTTCATACAGTATAGCTACCCTTTTTCTGTATGGATTTCCATGCTTGCTGAAATGCTGTGGTACCACAGTGCAAAGGTCATGGAACATCGTTGTACCCTTCTGTAGTACAATAACTTTCCAGCTGATCATAAATCCTTTGGCACTTGGTTTTTCACACCTTGCTGCTGTGTGCAAAGCAATCAGTTCAAGTTCCCGAACTGAAACCAACAGCTTATTCGCTGCTGCCCCTGAGTGCTGGAAGACCACTTTCATTAACAAAAAATAAAAAGCAAAACTTAACAATACACCATATAAAATACCAGATGGGCAACGTTGTGTCCAACCAGCCTGTACTGCCACAGAGGGATGCTGATTTACATCAAACCTCTCGAGCTTCGCTCTCAAGGTCTGATGTGGCCGGCCCGGTGGCGCTGAGGGTTGAGGCGCTGGACACGACACCTCGTGCCATGCCGGCGACCCGGATTCAGTGCCGAACTTGGGGAGCTGGGAGTCAGCGCGGAGGGAGAGGATTGAGTGTCCGGAGGACTGCTCTCCTCTCCTTGGGAGGGATCCTGGGGCTGCCCGATGTCCTCACAACCCCCGATGGAGATCGGGGATACTGCAGGATCACCAGCCAGATCACAGGGGCAGGGAGTGTGGCAGACATCAGCAGGAAAGCCGTGTATGGACTTCATTGCATGCCGCACCCCCAGGGGGAAACCACTACATAGAAAATCCCCATCCACGGGGATAGGCGACAGCACCACCATCCCTGTAGCCACACTCCAACTGTTGGTCATCCTCCTCTCCTGGGCCGAGCCCAGCCTGGCATGCCTAATCCTAGATAGAGTGCCCTGGGCAGATAGGGTGGCCCTATCTCGGGGGGCTCAGGGCTGGGGGGATTGCCAAGCTGGTGCCAGGAGTTGGAGATGTCTCAGGCAAGGAGGTACAGCTAGCGGCAATGGTGGATGCCTAAGAGAGTTCCTCGTGGGACAGTGCAAAAATAGAAGATACCAAAAAAAAAAATGTCTGATGTAAATCAGCACCCCTCTGTGGCAGCACTGGCTGATCATGCATGGTTGCCCATTCAATATTCTCAGTACCGTATACTGATTTTTGTTTTGTTTCAAAAAAAGTTTCAACATTTGTTTGAGAAAGAACTGGGACAATGAAATGTTTCCACTGGAATCCCTCTTCAATTGGCTGCTGTGCATTAAGCAATCGATATAAAATGGTCTGAAAAAAAAGTCTGAATTCTCCAAACCTCATTGGTTAAAAGTCATGTGGTAACTGATTAATCCCTAGTATACCCACAGTTGCCTTGCTGAACTATAAATCCTGATTGACAGCAGTGTAAAGTGTCCTAGTCAGATTACTCCACCACAGAAATATATAATAAGCATTTGTCAATGCCGAATTTTGTCTCGCTGGCATTGGCATTGGTAGTGCCCGGAGTTAGAGATGCATAATAGGAATGGCAGTGAAGTACTGAAGTGACACCAACCCCCACCCCCACCCTATAGAGACCGACAGGCATTGGGGGGTGCATTTGGGTTGTCAGCTGTAACGCTCATGCCATTTTACCTCACCCTAACCTGTAGACACTGACAAGTGTCGTGGTGTGCTTTGGGGTCTTTGGGCGTTATACTTACCCCATTCCATAAAGAAATACGCTGAGGTGGATGCAGCATAGGATAATGGGGTGAACTTTGTGGCCAATCACTGCAAGGCACACCACGATGCCTGTCACTGGTTGCAGGGTGGGGGTGGGGGTGAGGGTGGAATGGCGTGAGCATTAAAGCCAATGATCCCAAGTCACACCCCTAACGCCTGTAAGTCTCTACAGGGTGGGGTGCTACAGTTGGAAACCCTAACACCATAGGCAAGTGTTGGTATTTTCACTCCAAATTTTCAACATGGGCTGTTTGTGAGCCCACCTCATAAAAAGTGGCACTATCAGGTTGTTAGCTGAAAGGTGGTTTTGCACAGTGGCTACGCCATTTAGCAACACAGGGATGAAAACACATTTTGGGCAGGATGTGGAAAATGACAACTATACTATTCGTGAGGAGGCATAAAAAAAATGGCAACGTTGAAAATCTGGAGTGAAAATATGAAAAATTGGTGAAGTCATGAGCATACATGGAAACTGCGCAACACACGTCCGTAGCCCAATTATTTTTGGGAGTTTGTTAGCCACATTTGTAACATATGCATTTTGGGACCTCCCCTCATGAACAGTGGCGCTGTGATTTTGTTAATCTGTCCCAAAAGTTGATTTCCCACGGCGACCACGCCATTGTGCACCACTGGTGCGGAAACACATTTTGGGCAGGATGTGAAAAATGACAGCTGTACTGTTCATAAGGAGGTGTGAAAAAATGCCAGTGTTGAAAATCTGGCATGAAAATATTCCAAATTTGCGAAGTTACAAGGGTGCGTGGAAACTGCGCAAGGCACACTTGTAACACAGTCATTTTATGGAATTTTGTCACCAAATTTTCAACATAGGCATTTTAGGACTTCTGCTCATGAACAGTGTCACCATCATTTCTTCAAACTGTCCCAAAAACTGGTTTCGCACAGCGACCACGCTATTCTGTGCCAGACATGCGAAAACACATTCCGGCCAGGATATGAAAAATGACTGTACTGTTCATAAGGAGGTGTGAAAAAATGCCAATGTTTAAAATCTGGAGTGAAAATATTACAGATTCACGGTTATTAGCCGTGTGTGGAACTCAAGTAATGCACCCGTAAAACAGCCATTTTTATTTTTCACTAAATTTGTAACATAGGCTTTTTGAGAGCCCTCTCATGAACAGTGGCACTGTCGTTTCATTACAAGGTCCCAAAAGGTGATTCCGCGCAGTGACCACGAAATCACCTTTCGGAGCCGATTAACGCCATGACAGTGCCAGAATTCATGAGGAGGGGTCCCAAAAACTCCATGTTGAAAATTTGGTGCTGCAGTTCCCCAAAATGTCTGAGATATGCATCAAAGTTGAAAAAAAAAAACTATTTATTCCATTATACAGCTTACCGGCATTTCCTCAGTTCACGGTCAGCTTTGAAGAGTGCAGACATGTTCCCGGTCCACGGAAGATCATCGTGCCGAGCTCTGTAGATAAATATAGGGTGAGGGGGGTGTGGGGAGGCAGGTGCGCAGTGGGTTGGCGCGGGTTGTGGGAGGGCAGGAGACAGTGAGGGACTGCTTTGTTTTTACAGATTAAAAAAAACATAGGGGGACTTTTTTTCTTGCAGGGGATTTGGCATGCTGGAGTAGGCTCCCAGTGTGCCACCTAAGTCTTTTTTTGGGGAGGGATGCTGGCCGAGGCAGAGTTAGGCACCCCGTTGTACACATACTGAAGGGGTGGAGACATGAGCCGAGTGGGCACCCCTCGGCACACAACAAAAGCGGGGAGAGACATTATGTCGATGGGGAGTGGGCTCTCCCGTCAGTAAAATAAATGCCGACGGGGACTGAGCCCCCCGTTGCCAAAGAAAAACCATTGGAGTGGTGCATGATGCTGAGGGGGACTGGGAACCCCCTCAGCATACATTTTAAATGGGAGGGAGGGAGGTCATTATGCTGACAGGGAGTTGGCTCCCCCACCGGCATTGTCACAGAAGGCAGTGGCAGTCACTGCCGCCATGTTGCAGGGATGTCGGGAGGCCTGTTATGGTTCTGCTGCATGAGAGCTTTGCTCTCATTGCAGCGGACCTTTTCTTTGAAGTGATCGCCACATTAACTATGCATGGTGTGGCGCCAGCATGCAGGCTGATTGGGGAATGAGGAACGCACCTACTGATGCGTGCCCTGCATTCGCCCAACAGTGACCGCACCTCCAAATTTGCTACTAGCGCAATATGTTGGCTGCGCATGCGTGAGCCAACATAAAAATCTACAACAGCTGCAGCTTCATTAGGACAACTCACCTAGTGGAGAACTATAACAACGGCATCCTCAGTAGGACAAACCCATTAGATGGAAGAACTATTTTATTACAAATGCACGTAGACAGTATTTTTTTAAAATCAATTTATGTAAACCTCTAAAATAAAGTTGCCCATTTTATAAGTGAATTAACCCAACTCCAGGGCATGGGTTTACTGAGCATTAATCCATGCCTGGGTGGTTCAAGTCACTCGGCCTGCACCCCCGTACTTCACAACCCCCCCCCCCCAAGGCATGGATTAATGCTCAGTAAACCCATGCCCTGTCATGGGTTAGTCAAACAAAAACTACTTAATTGGTTGCCAAAGTCCTGATATTGAAATTTTTTTTATTCAGTTTTTATTGACCGGGTAAGTGCACTAGACAAATTGTACCTATTTTCAGGCATGACCCAGGGAAGGGGGGTACAGATGAAAGCCAACTGACCTTGAACCAGATTAACAGTTGGTGGTATTTTTAGTGAATAGGGGGAAATTTGGACAGGGCACCAGGGAAGTTCCCCTACTCGACTCTGGGGAAATTGCTGGCCGTCCAAGATGGTGGACGAGAGTCTTGGAAGAAGACGGGTTGCAGTGGAGGTAAGGGAGTTGGTCTCCTCCTCTTGCACCTCGACATTGTTAGAGACTGAAGAAACAACTGACCAGCTTGATGTGGAAAAAAGTATGGAAACGATGGAACAAAAAGAGAAAATGGAAGCCCAAGGGATGATATCTGAAACTGAGAAGACACAGGAGGAGGGTATGGAAGTAGATCATAACTCTGATGGACTTGAAGAGAACGGCTCTAGTAAAGAAATGGGCTTAGAATCAAGCGAAACACACGAATTGCAGAAAATCCAGGACATGGAAGAGTGTAAGTTATTAGCTACAAAATGTTCCTTAATGCAGAGGATGCGGCATTTCAAAGCTGACAGTAAATCTGACGCTGTCAGAACTCAACAGTTGGGCAGCAGTTCAAATGCTTCAAAAGACCCAAACTGCTGGAAGTAGCATGGTGACCACGAGTGTGTCGACAACAGAGAAAATACCTCCTCCTGTAAGTACAAACAAGAATAATGTAAAAGCGCAAACTGAAATGACTACTAAAAAGCAAAATAAAAGTAACACAGAAGCAGAGCCCAGGTCAGTAGCGGCAGCCCTCCAGGGAGCAAGCTGGGAAAAGCAGTCTGAATCCGGACAATGGGTCTCAGGCAGCTCGCCTATCAGAATGCCATTACCAGGAGATTTTGTCTCTCTTACCCCCCAAGTTGAAACAGAGGTTCAAATGTGTACAACTGTGAATACAACTGAAGATACTGGCCCACTGGTTATCCCAGAAGACCTAGCCTTAACCCAAAATCCGGTTTTGAATCTGCCTTCCACAGAGACAGTTACGGGAATACAAGAAACCCCACAGATCCAGATTGATGCACCATTAAACATTATTCCAGATAGGCAGAAAAAAACATTTTCATCTTTATTTTGTCTGCCCATCTTACCTGCAAAGCGCTACAACGCCATAAGGCTTTCTTATGTTGGTGGCCTACCTGAACCTCCAGATCGGGTCTATGTAGCTAGGAACCTCCTCAAAGACTCCATGACATTTTTCTCCCATGAGGTGTATGCTCTAATCCACATCTCGGGAGAAACAACATTTGATATAAGTTTTAAAACGTCGAATGGTCTAGAGAGATTTGGGGCAAAATACCATTCTTTAAAGTGAACAGCAGTGTGGACTCCATTCCTAACTATTCTCCTGACTAAGCCAGCATACAAAACTATCACCATCCTATTTAGGAATGGAGTGGATTTGTTAGATGTCCTGTATTGGCTAAAAATGAGATGCACAGTGATACGAGAACCCGAGGCCATTTTGGACACTGAGAACATTTGAACTGGGGGTTAGAGGGTTAAAGTATGAATGCAGGGAGGCAGTATAGTGCTGTGGTTTAAGGCTCTGAGCTGCAAATCTGGTGACATCCAGCAGACCACACCTGGGTTTGAATCTCACAGCTTCCACTTGCATACTGTGTGACCCTGAGCAAGTCACTTAACTTCCTTGTGCTCCCAGGTTGCACCTGTAAAAAAGCTTTCAGCTTAGTGTGTCTCACCTGGTTAAATAACTAAATTAAAAAAAAAAGTATTGTTAAAATCAGATGATACAGGTCTACTTCATCTCTCAAATTCCTTTCTTTTTTGGGGACATGACAGAGGGGTGCTGTTCTACGCAGGACAGCCTAAGGCTTGCTATAGGTGTGGGGACCCATCCCACCTAAGTAGTGTGTGTGTGATACCGTAAAATGCGATCTCTGTGGTGATCTAGGTCATATAAGTTTCAACTGTTTAAATTAATATAAATGCAACTTATGTGATGAAATTGGGCACACGTTCCAGAACTGCACCTGGGCTGCACATAACCAAGAACACCATGATGGGGGGGGTGGATAACAGTTTATTATCTCTGTTAGGACTAGATCAATGCCCACCCATCAGATTCTCAAACCAGAAGAACCTTCTACATCAACAGCATCCCGCCGTGCAAGAAAGAACCCGGGTTCAGCAGAGGGACACCCCCCCAAGGCACAGGAGACAAATAAAGAGACAACAGCTGACCAAGACTTAACAATAGTAGAAATGCCCCCTCTGGACCTGTTCAAAAAAGTTTTAGAAGATCCACTAGGTCTAAGTTAAAAGCAGGCCCCCCCCTTCAAAAACAGTCAGGACCTCTCCCATACCTACTTCAAACAGCTATGAGATCTTGCAAGAATCATCAGAAGGATCAGGGGAAGACTCTGATACTTCCTCAGTCCCCTCCTCACACCCACAGGGGAAAACCGACACAGAGATGAGTTCAAAAGGCAGAGGAGCTCAAAAAAGGAAAGTAAGGACAAACATAAAAGGGTCTATGGGATGAGGGAGGAGAAAATAGTAGTAAACTAGTGGCAGTAAAATAATAAAATATCCGGTTCCTCCTTCAATAATAATAAATCATGTCCCAAACTAATTTTGAATGTCATACGATTAATGTAAACAGCATAAAAAAAGCAAACAAAAGGAATACTGTGTTTGCATTTTTTGCCTCATTGCCAGTGGGAATAATCTTTTTACAGGATGTGAGATTTCACACTTTGTCTGAAATAAAACAGGCCCAAAGACACTGGCTAAAGGGACCAACTTTCTGGTCAATTGGCCAGGATGCCTGCTCAGGGGTAGGCATCATGGTACACTCCATAAATTTAAGGCTACTAAAACTATATGATAATTGATCAGACCCCATACCGTTTAATAAATATATATGGGCCCCAAACAAAAACAGGCAGAACTGAGCTCATCTCTTTCATTCAGCCATACATACATACATCAAAACAAGTTATATTCACTGGAGATTTTAATTGTAGCCTGAGTTACCAGGATAAAAGCTCACATGCCACTAACAAAAACATATATTGTGACTCTCGCTCTTTAAATATGGCCGTTCAAACAGCCAAACTGAAGGATGCATATTTGGAATTTACCTAAAAACACACTCCCACATTCCAAAAAGGGGTCCTGGCCACCAGGATTGATAATGTTTTTTTGTCTTCAAACTTGCATATTTTGGCTGCCGTTGTTTCCCCTTAGGAATTTTCAGACCATAGGGGAGTTTCTGTAACAGTGGGTAGTACTCCCCTGGACTTTAAGGGCCCAGGAATATGGAAGTTTAATACATCAATAAGAACTAAAAGATAGAGAGCTTCTTAACGCAGTAGAACAACTCTGAACAGCGAGAAAGTCCGTGTGAATATGCTATGAAGATCACATAAGGTGGTGGGAGGATACAAAATTAGACCTGACATTATTATTAAAACAATATAATAAGAATAAATGTAACTGTATATCCCTGCAATACTTACATCAGAGACACCACCTCCAAAACTTATTAACCATCTAACATACAACAGGGCAGGATCTTAGCTCTCAGAGCCAACTGGTGCAAAAGGAAATGAGGGGTTTCTCACAGCAAAAAGCTGAGCAGTTGTATAATCAGTACGAATTTGGGACCCAAGGAACCGCTCAAGTGGTAAACCCATTTGAATATAATGGCCACTAGGTGGATAAAAAGATTATACATAGAGTAGTAGACTCAGGAGGCCACTTATAACAGTCACAGAAGAACATAATGCAGGTGGTCACTGACTATATGAGACTATTTGAAGAGATCTCCTCTAATCCTCAGGAAATCCGAGATTACTTAGAAAATATACCGGTCCAAGATGTTCCCCTCCAGGTAATAAATACAGCAGAACGGCCAATAACACAAGAGGAAGTTTTAGAAAATATTAAACAGTTAAAAAATAACATCTCACCTGGCCCAGACGGGCTGCCCAATGAATTTTATAAAATTATAGGGGAACATCTAAGTAAAAAATTCACAGCAGTTTTAAATACAATGTTAGATTCTGGCAATATTCCCCTAAATTTTAACAAAGGAAGTCCGATTTTTCTACATAAAAAAGGTGACAAAACTAATATCAGCAATTGGAGGCCTATATGCATATTAAATGCAGATTGCAAACTTTAACGAAGATCTTAACCAAATAAGCATTTGTCAATGCCGAATGTTTGCTTGCTGGTACTGGCATTGGTAGTGTAGAAGTTACAGAGCTGCATAATAGGAATGGCAGCGAAGTACTGAACTGAAGCCAACCCCACCACCACCCTGCAGAGAGTGACAGGCATTGGGGTGTGCCTTTGGGTCGTCAGGCATAATGACCCCGCCATTTCACCACACCCTACCCTGCAGACACTGACAAGTGTCACGGTGTGCCTTGGGGTCTTTGGTCCTTATCGCACCCCATTCCATCAGGAAATACGGTGAGATGGGTGCGTATAGAGAATGGGGAAGTTTAGCCCAAACAGTCCGAGGCACACCTTGATGCCTCTCACTGGCTGCAGGGTGTGGGTGGGGGTGGAATGGTATGAGCATGACAGGCAAGAATCCCAAGTCACACCCCTGATGCCTGTCATACTCTACAGGGTGGGGTGTTATGGTCGGAAACGCTAACGCCTCAGGCATTCATTGGTATTTTCACTCCAAATTTTCAACATGGTTTTTTTGTGACCCCCACCTCATGAACAGTGGCAATATCAGTTTGTTAGCCAAAAACTGCTTTTGCACAGCGACTATGGCATTTGGCACCACAGGTGCAAAAACACATTCCGAACAGGATGTGAAAAATGACAGCGGTACTGTTCATGCGGAGGTGTAAAAAATGGCAATGTTGAAAATCTGCTGTGAATCTTAAAAACTGAGAAGTCAATGAAAGGCATGTGAGAAACTGTGCAACGCACACCCGTAATGTAACTACTTTGGGGATTTTTTTACAGCAGATTGTTAACACAGGCATTTTGGGACCTCCGATCATGAACAGTGTCAGTGTGATTTTCTTTATCTGTCCCGAACAATGATTTCCCACAGCGACCACGCATCTCTGCACTGAAAGTGTGAAAACACATTTCGGCCATGTTGTGGAAAATGACAGCTGTACTGTTCATAAGGAGGTGTGGAAAAATGCAACTGGTGAAAATCTGGACTGAAAATATTACAAATTCATGAACCTACGAGGGTGCGTGGAAACTGCGCAATGCTCACTCGTAACACAGTCATTTTATGGAGTTTTGTCACCAAATTTTCAACATAGCCATTTTAAGACCTCTGCTCATGACCAGTGTCACTGTGATTTTCTTAATCTGTCCCAAACATTGTTTTCGCACACCAACTGTACCATTGTGCACTACATGTACGGAAACACATTTTGGGCGAGATGTGAAAAATGGTAGCTGTACTGCTCATAAGGAAGTGCGTTAAAATGGCACTGTTGAAAATCTGGTGTGCAAATATTACAAATTTGCAAACTTGCCAGCGTGCGCAGGAACTGCGCAATGTGCGCTCCTAAAACAGTCATTTTTAGGAATTTTTTCACAAAATTTTTCAAAATAGCCATTTTAAGACCTCTGCTCATGAACAGTGTCACTGTGATTTTCTTAATGTGTCCCGTACATTGATTTCACACACCGACTGCACCATTGTGCACTACATGGGCGGAAACACGTTTTGGGTGAGATGTGAAAAATGACAGCTGTACTGCTCATAAGGAGGTGTGGTAAAATGGCAATGTTGAAAATCTGGAGTGAAAATATTGAAAATTCGCGAACTTACGAGCGTGCGTAGAAACTGCGCAACGCACGCTCGTAAAACAGTAAGTTTTAGGAATTTTTACACCAAATTTTCAAAATAGGCTTTTTGAGAGCCCACCTGATGAACACTGGCTGTGTTGTTTCGTTAATCATTCTGGAAAGGTGATTTTGCGCAGTGGCTGCGAAATCACCCTTCGGGCCCGAGTAACGCCATGACAGTGACAGCATTCATGAGAAGGGTCCCAAAAACCCCATGTTGAAAATTTGGTGCAAAAATTCCAAAAAATGCCTGAGATATGCAATAAAGTTGAAAAAACCCTATCTATTCCATTATATAGCTTACCGGCATTTCCTCTGCTCGCGGTCGGCTTTGAAGAGTGCAGACGTGTTCCCGGTCCGCCGGAGGATTGTCACGCCAAGCTCCGGAGGTAAGTATGGGGTGAGGGTGTGGGAGGCAGGGTGTGCAGTGGTGGGTGCGGGTTGTGGGATGGGGGGCAGGAGAACGCCGAGGACAGTTTTTCTATTTACAGGTGTTTTTTATTTGAGACGACGAGGACGCTTGCCACGCTGGGGTGGGCTCTAGCGTGGCAGCTGAAAGGCTGTTCGGGAGCTGGAGCCGACGGGATTGGGCACCCTGCCGGCGACAGCATGGGGAGAGACAGTGAGCTGACGGGTGATTGGGCACCCTGCCGCCATAATATCATTTTGCCACGCTGGGGTGGGCTCCCAGCATGGCACCTGGATGCTTTGGGGGGGAGCCGACGGGGAGCAGCACCGGCCTACAGTGTGGGGGGAAGGTGCATGAGCATGCAGTGTGCGCGGCGTGTGTGTGTGGGGAGGAGAGCTCTGCTCACTCAAGCGGAGCTCTCCCTTTCAATTGTATGCCACTGCATTTTCAGCTGTCATAGACAGCTGGAGCAGTGATTGGCGCTCTGCGACCGCGCCTGCAAGCACACTGACTGAATTGGAAGAGGCTGACACACCTCTGGAAAACTCGTATGATGGCACTATGTTTCTTGCACATGCGTGCAAGCAAACATAAAAATTACTACCAATAGCTGACATAGTAATCTCACCAGAACAGGCATTTGCTGTTCCAAATCGGACAATACAAAGCCACCTCATCTTTCTGAAAGAAATATTTACAACAAGCTGCTTAAACATATGCCTAGGATATGTAGTTTCTTTAGGTCAAAGAAAAGCTTTTGATTCCATCTACCATACTTTTCTGTGGGAAACACTATACCATTATAAAGTCCCATCGACGGCAGTAAATTCGATTAAATCCCTATACAATACTGTCACGGTTATACCTATAATAAACAGAAGCAGAAGGCCGATGATACCTGTTAAAAGGGGGTTAAGGCAGGGATGCCCCATGAGCCCCTTATTATATACCTTTTTTATAGACCCCTTGTTAAAAAAGATCAAAAGGTCAAGTTCCATATTCCCAATAGTGAGTCCAAATATTCAAGCCCCCTTTAAAGCCGTAGCATATGCTGACGATGTGTGCCTACTAACTGCAGACCAATCCTCTGTCCAGCAGACACTCTCCCTATGTACAGCTTCTGGAGCAACATCAGGGGCTTCTCTAAACATGGAGAAATGCCTTGGGAGAGCACTAGGGAACAGTATGCAGCAGGACGTCACTACAGGCCACACCTCTCAACCGCTTACCTCATAAATCAGGGACAAGGCTTAAAAATCAGGGACACATCTTACAAATTGGTAATACTTGCTCAGAAAGCTGTTAGGAATTAGTCAGGGACACATCTTACAAATTGGTAATACTTGCTCAGAAAGCTGTTAGGAATAAGGGAATTAGTGTAAGAAGCATTTTCTGATGAAGAACTAGACTGCAACTTTAATGTTTAACATTATTTTATGCTTACAATCCCTCCTGTTCAGTCACAAAAACAGAAATTTTACGAGGGACAGAGGAAAATTTTGAGGCAAAATCAGGGACAGTTGAGAGGTATGCCATAGGCCCTTTGCAACTTACATCAGAACCCATATCAATCCTAGGTATAACATTTGGACCCATAGATATGGACGTTCTAAACTGGAAGGGAAACTGGAAACAGGCAAAAAGAAAATAGCACATTGGAATAGAAATAAGATTGGGAAAAAGAAAAGTGTGTTTTTAATAAACAACTTTTTGATACCATTTTTTTTGTATCTCAGCTATGTTTTTCCAATCCCTAAAAAGCTTGACACTTCACTAATGAGCATATTCTTTCAAGGGGTGTGGGGAAGCAGACTTAACCCTATTAAAAGGAATATTTTATATCTATCTATCTATCAGAGAGGGAGGATTGAATATGATTAACCCCATCTTATTTTTTAACAGTATCTTTTTTATGTACAACCTAAAACCTCTATTAATCAATGCCGGCAGGGGATGGGAACCCTGGTTGTATGAGAACTGTAAATCACGGTTTCACTCATGGGAACAGAATATGAGAAGGAGCTTGAAAGGACCTTAGTGTTGACAATATTTTAAAGGCACCTTCCTTAGGCTAAAACAATGGAGGGTAACTACCCAACAGATTATCTCTGCTTCCTCACATAAAGTCATACATAAAACTTTAGTAAATACATTATGTGGTGTTCCAGTACCATTTGAAAAATGCCCAAACCAATTTCTAAATTTGTTACAAACCCTTCTTCGTAACCCACGGATCCCAGTTCATATGTGGGACTTTCACTGCCTTTCTTGCCACGAAAAGATAAATATTAAGAACAACCAAAAAACGTAAACAGCTCCAAGAAAGAATATGCAGTAGATTACACTGCATTAATGTATTAGAAACAACTGAGCACCTTTTTTCCCCAGTGCTCCTTCATTACAAGGTTTTGGGATTATATACTGTAGCTGGGGCTTGGGGAGAGCCTTTGTTTAAGAAGGTGACATGTGAAAATATAATGATGGCCATGTCTCCTCAGACCGGGGGGAAACAGAACTTAAGTACACTCCACCTATTGTTTGTCATTATTAAGTGGAACCTTTGGATGGTTAGGTGTTTGTTTACTCAGTCTCCAACAAAAAGAAAGTTCGTATATAGAATTATGTGGGGAAACTGTAAATGATGTACATAATGTGTATACTACAGAATGTAGTAACCTACCCCAGAGGGCTATAGTAATGGTATGGGGTAATATGACTTGCATCACCAACCTAGGTACAACAGAGACTTGATTGAAGCCACAGTTGAAATAATTATATAATTTTCTTTGAGTCATATAAAGGCAGAGTCAGGGTGACCCGTCTGGGGCCCCTGAAGATAAGGGGACATATTTAGAGTGTTCGTGTTGTAATTGTGTATGGTCCTCCAAACTTATGATTTCATTCTTCCTTTTTTGTGTTCCTTCCCTGTTTAACCTTTTTTTTCCTTTTTTTTGGTTTGTACTCCTTTTTGTATTCTCACAGAAGTACTGTATGGATTGGGGAAATAGGCTTTATTGTTGTTGACATGTATGATGTATATGTATTACGATTTGTGTTTGAATAAAATTTACCCCTACTCTTTTCAAGAAGTGCCATGGGATCTTTAACATCCACCTGAACTACCACCAGAACAGGCAGATGGGACCTCGGTTTAATGCGTCATCCAAAAGACAGCACATCAGGGGTGCAGCACCCACCCTCATGCTGCACTACAGTGTCAGTATTGGGATTTAACCCAAGTGCCTGGTGTGGTTCATTATAATAGAAGTGCAGCATATTCTCTGCCTTTAGCGCTTTAACCCAGGTGACTAGCTGACTGGAAATACCTTTACAGAGTACACAATGTAATTATGACCCACTCACCTGCATCAGTATTAACTTATCATTTACTGATGTTTTGTCACATAAACTTAAAAATACAAGCCTGCATCACACACCAACAAAGGCAAACGTTTTGTGACTAATTCATCATTTTATTACGGCATATTCACTTAAGCCACCTGCAATGGATTCCTTATACGAACATATGAAATTTGCCAGCAGATAAAGGCCTAAAGGTCTATCAAGTCTGCTCGAATGTGCAGCTAGCACCCCTTATTCTCCAGCTGCCCCTCCCTTCCACCCTTCCCCTCCATTGACCCTCCCCCTTGTCCTGTACCATCCCCTTTTGAAGCAGTCCACTGTTCTACTGGAGACCACTTCTGCAAGTAATGCATTCCACTCAGCTACCACCCTCTCTATAAAAAAGTGTCTCCTCAGCTCCCTCCTGAACCTTCCTCCTTCCAGTCTCATATCATGGCCCCTGGTGTCCCTCCCTCCTTACTTTGAACAGCCCTCTGTACCTGTCTTGTTTATTTCTTTCATGTACTTAAGGTTTCAATCATGTCCCCGTCCCTCCTCTCCTCCAGCGAGTACATGTTCAACTCCCTCAGCCTCCTCTCGTA
Organism: Neoceratodus forsteri; assembly: GCA_016271365.2. NCBI lineage: Eukaryota > Metazoa > Chordata > Ceratodontiformes > Ceratodontidae > Neoceratodus > Neoceratodus forsteri. Next base: position 229,074,172 of record CM028134.1, read on the forward strand.
TGATAAGTCCCCCAGCCCCTTGATCATCTTTGTCGCCCTGCGCTGCACCCCCTCCAGTAACTTAATGTCCCTTTTCAGATACAGGCACCAGTACTGCACGCAGTACTCTAGGTGCGGTCTAACTAATGACCTATACAGTGGCAGAATCACCTCCTCCCTCCTCAAGGATATACCCCTTGCAATGCAACCCAGTATTTTGTTGGCCTTTGCAACTGCCTTCCTACATTGTGCTGAGTTGTTCACTAACCCTGTAATGAGCACCCCCAGATCCTTCTCCTCCTCTGTGTGGGCTAGCTGCACTCCCCCCAGCTGGTAACTCCTCCTTGGGTTCTTCATCCCAAAATGCAGCACCTTGCACTTTTGGCATTAAACCCCAGTTGCCAGGTGTCTGACCAGGTTTCAAGCTTTGCCAGATCATCCTGCAACCCCTGCCATCCCCTAGGTCATCCACCACCACGCCTACCTGGTATCATCAGCAAACAGACTGATCTTGCTCTTGATGTCCCATGATATGTCTGCAATGAATATCCCAAACAACACTGGTCCCAACACCGAGCCCTGTGGAACACCGCTTGTCACTACCCTTGGGTGTGAGAGCTCCCCACCCACCAACACCCTCTGTTGCCTTCCCTGAAGCCAGTTCCCTACCCATCTCACCAGCTTTGCATCCGCCCCGTGCCTTGTAACTTACTTCCCAGCCTCCCAAGTGGCACCGAGTCGAATGCCTTACTGAAGTCCAGATACAGGACATCCACTGCATGGCCCCTGTCCAGTTGCTTATATACAGTTCTTAAGGAATTAGGGTTATACGTAGGCTCACAAGCTCAGTGCAGGTTTTCAGTTATATAGCAGATTGTTTTTTTTTTTTACTTATATCTTATTAAATTTGTATCATAGTGATACAAAAAAAGAATGATCACAAGCTGTATACAGTAAAACCCCATTTATCCGAATGTCATGGGGGACATAAAAAACATTCAGATAAACAGGGTTTCGGTTAATCGGGGTTCACATATTTTTACTATATCTGGACTTGTGTGGTTCTACAGAGACATGGGTTTAAGACTGGAGCCCAATCTAATTCACAGTCTTTCCAACATGGGCAGCAGAGCAACCATTCTGTTCACATTCAATCACACTCACATTCAGGATTTGTATGTGTAGTTGAGATCAGAGCTCACCTTTAAACACTCATCATTCTGTCCAACATTTAAACAGCATAGCAATTGGGCTGCTGTCACTGCCTGTAGCTGCCATTAGAGAGACAGCGGTAATGTAATCTAAGTAAAATAAAAATACATCTGTTTACTGACTTGGCAAGCACTGCATTATGGCTCACTCGCGAATCACATAACAGCTGACCTTGACTTCGGCAGAGCTTGAGAGTCAGACTAGATCGGAAAAATGGATGTGCGACCAAGACTGCTGCAGTAGCTGAATTAGGTACTAATGGGAAGCTAAAAGGATATTAGAGTACAGTACTGTAATGATCGGTTAAGTGAGTGTTAAATAGCAGGTGTTGGCAAGTAGTGTAGGTGCTGTGATGTGTTAATCATCATAGTTACAGAGATCATTCCCGCTTGTGACCAAACCTTGTAACCAGGGAAACAGCTGATAGTGTTGGGGACACAACCCCGTTTCAGATAACAGAGTTTCGGTTATCCGGGGTTCAAATAACCGGGGTTTTACTGTACAGCATTTTGGCAATTATGGTACAGTTGTGCCTCAAAAGTTGGCACTACACTGAGGGGAAGAAAAAGAGTGGGCATACAATTGAGCAGTATATTTCTGGATGAACCACGTTGTCGCCATGAGCGGAGACTGCATTAAACAATATATAGACATAGCGCACCCTGCCATCCAGGTGTAACATCACCTAGCCCTATGAGGGAATATGAATTAATAGTGATATGCAGGAACTAAAATCCTTAAAACAATAAATAAATAAGAAAATTGTGGCAGTTCCCTCCATTGAGTACTCAAATTACTTAATATAATGTAACGAGCACTTGAAACTGAATATGTAAACTGCACTTTAACATGAAGTGCTTTACCAGATCAATTAATATCAGTGTGACTGCAATTATCATAACGCCTCCGGTGACCTGAGACTTATAATGTCCAAAATGTAACTTTAACCAATAATTGAACCAATACAGAAAAGATTGGTGGTTGTAGGATAAAAGTCCATGATCTAATCCATTGCCACGAAAGGTCCTGATAACACAAGTCCCAAAATGTCTTACAGTACACAGCGGCATGCAAGAAAGTAATTGCCTGGTGAAAACTTTCAGTTGCAGAGGGCAGGAAACCCCTGTCAGCAGACCACAAGGTGGAAGTTGTTGGAAAAAGTGCACCATAAGGCACCCTATTAGCTCCCAGGTAGTCAGGGTATGAAACCGGTAAAACATCGAACAATAAAACTTTTAAAAACATTGTGAAAACCATCTCTCCAACTCCTGGATCCGGCACTGTAATCCAAACATGTCCGCAAAACAATCCAGTGCCTCTCACCTTGGTCTGCAGTCCATTGTACAGTCATTTGGGGAATACTCACTAGGCTGCACCGATTTCTTCCCCCTCAGAATCTTCTTGTCTGACTGACAGCCCTCTCTCAATTTTCATAACCAGCTTGCCTGCTTCTGCTGGATCTGAGAATTGAAAGACTCTGCCCCTGCAGCTGACCTTCAGGTTTGCTGGCATGAGCATAATGTGGTGAATCCCCAACCGTTGGAGTTTCACCCAAACCCTGTCAAACGTTTTGCACGGTTGATGGGTAATGTAACTCAAATCAGGAAAAATATGTAAGTAAGTAACATTTTATTTATCTAGCGCCAAATCCTGGAGGCTCTGGGCACTGTACAGGCAGGCTAGAATTTGAAATAAACACAACAAAAACGTATATCAATAACAAACAATAACAAGTAAATAATACATAAATAAAGCCCTTCTATAAAATAAACGAGTCAGCAGTTTACTATGTCTAGGATTCATAAGCTATTCGCAAACACAAATATGTGTAACCCCCCCCTGCAAATGGGGGTTCCCAAAAGTCTTCCAGGAGCTTGCCTGAATGCTCCAAGTCTGGGCGGTGTTCGGTGTCTGAGCTGTTTAAATGTGGTTCCAAGTGAGTGCTATTTGAGCCTCCGCGTACTGTCTCTTTAAGAGCTGTCTGCTTGCAGACTTAATTAGTTTGTATGGGGGGACTGTGTATTTAATGCTCGAATCCTGCCCGAGCTGCGGAGAAATTGCTTCATTTCTGCAGTCGCTAAGAGTGCAGAGGGAGCCTAAATGAAAGATGTAACTGTTTGCCTGAAACCAGTTAGAGTGTTAAGTAAAATGCAGTTTGTCTAACCTGCCTTTCTTGCAGCTGGGACTCTGTGTATGTTACCCCTCCATTTTGGATCTAAACTGCTGTGCTGTGACAATTCGGTTAAGGGTTCCTTAAAATGCAGCCTGTGGACGAATCAGAACTTGGACTCTTAATTCTGAGCCAGCCACAAGGGGATTGTATGGGCAGTGACTCTGGGAAATGTAGTTTTGACCTCGGCGCCTTGTTCTACCAACAGAGGGAGTCTTATTGTGAGTGACAGCTGAATCAGCCAACAGAATAGTGTGGAGCCAAAGGAAATGACCTGCTCTGTGACTGGAAAGATCAGCACAGTTGTGGCAGTGAAGAGAGAAGGAGCTGTGTGCTTCTGTGGTGTGTAGTTTTGCACGGGAAGTCCATGTGAGGCCCTGAGTTTCGGTCTGCAGCCTTTGTGAGTGCCAGTTTGGACTGAATCCGAGTTGTGAGGAGAAAGAAGCACTAGAAGTGTGGAAACCAGGGTCACCCTGTAGAAGACTGGAGAAATTGCTGAATCACGGTCTGTCAGGAACTGAAGCTGCTGTGTGTGCTCTCGTGTATTTTGCAGAAATTGCGATCGGGATCGAGGAGCAGCCGGCCTGGTATAGTACTTTCCTTTTACATATAAATGTGCATAGTGCTTGTGGGGAATCGCTATTTCAAATCCCCTGTACAGTGAAGTGTGTGCTGAAATTGGAAGTAAACCCCCAGCTTAATTCGGACTACATCCGTTTGCTATCAACTGCAGTGGGGTCCAGTCACAAGGACCTTGTCCTCATGCCCTGCTCTTCTGGCAATCCAGAGGGACATTCTCCATCCGATCCTCAGCTTGGGTGTTGTGAGTACAAATCAGGGCATTTGAAGCTTGTTTTCAATCACAAGTGTGTCACCTAGTTCTTGTTGTTTCACTGTTTCATGAACTGAGCCCTCCGGCTCCGGATTACAATTGGGTGTTGTGCATATATTTTCTCCTACAGGGCCCTATCCATCTGCACCTGCCAGCCAACCCCGGGCAATGGACCTGGCTAGCCCCCAACCTGGGTACCCAGAGTGTGACTTTTCAGGCCCTGTATGTGTGCACAGTACTGTGATTTAATGCCACTAATTAACCTGATTTCCCCCTCCTGTGTTACTGTTCCCTAAATAAATCAGATTTGTTGTTGTTGTTAAACTTTAAACTGTCTGAAGTGTCAGTACCGTTATGCCAAGCACTGTATTGGTTTGTGTATGCTGCTTAACCTTATTTTTCAGGGGGTCCTCAGAGACGAACCTGCAAACCAGTCTCGAGGGTAAGTGTTACCTTATGAATGAACAGTGTGTACATGTGGGATGTTGGTACTGTAACTCCTGTGCATCGTGTGGGCCATTAGAGGGATTAGAAGGGGGTCTCAGTGTCCCAGAGGGCTGTGACCAAACTAGACCAACCATTACACACCCTGACCTCTGGGTGGAGGCACCCGCCATAGAACCTAGGTCCCTCAACCTGTCAGTAGTCAAGCAGGCAGGGGTAGTAGCCCTTGGGATAGCGCCACCTGAGGGTTATGTATGGATAGTAGTATCCTTATAACGCAGCAAGCATTTACGTTTGGCTGCAGGCAGGGTACAGTCCCATTCCAGCATCGAGCCCAGAGTTTGTTTGTTTTCCAATTGTTTAACCAGGTGAGACACATTAAGCTGAAAGCTTTTTTACAGGTGCAACCTGGGAGTACAGGGAAGTTAAGTGACTTGCTCAGGGTCACACAGTATATGCAAGTGGGGGCTGTGGGATTCAAACCCAGGTCTCCAGATTTGCAGCTCAGAACCTTAAACCACTACACTATATTGCCTCCCTTTTGTTCAGCAATGAGTGATCAGCAATATCTTTGTGTTTTGCCATCCCATGGCCATATTACTTCTGGTACCCCTGAAGGGGATCCTGTAGGCACACTGAATAGAGATTGGGCAGTCTAGCTGCAAACGTTGTTGTAGCCACATTGTGAAGAAGTCTATCAGTGTTTCTCTCTCTCCACTCCTTCTGGGAGACCTAACACTCTATTCATAGGCCAGGCTCCATTCTCCAAGTTTTCCAGCCTGAGACAAAGGAGTTGATTTCTCTTCACCAAGCCAGTCACCATAGCGATGTCTCTATCACCCAATGTCGTCGCCACTTTTGCCTCTTGTTCCACCATGCCAACCCGAGTATACAACATAAGAAATGCTGTAGTAAAATCCTCCAGTTTCTTATCTATTGCTTGGATTGCACATAGTAATGCTGCATTAAAGGGTTGATTAAGTTCTGTCTCGACTGGCAGTGGATCAGACTCTCTGCTTGAGGTCACAGGCTGCTTTCCAACTTCAGGCCTCACTTCTCTTCCATCTGTCGTTTTATCTTTCAGCCCCATTTTGATAAAAACTTGAGTTTTCAAGGCAAGTTTGGTATCTTTCTGTTAAACACACGGAGATCTTGTAAATTAGAAATTTTGCAGTCCAGTTCTTACCACTGAAAAGAAGGGAGAAATACCTGGAGAGCACGAAACATAGAAACATAGGAAATTTGCCAGCAGAAGAAGACCCCATGGCCCATCCAGTCTGCCCGTAAATATCCACCTTCTGTCTAGTTTATTCTACACCCTCTGTTCCCCACCCTTCCACTTTTATTTAGCCCCATGTAGGTGTCCCATGCCCTTTTGAATTTGTCCACTGAATCTACCCCTACAGCCCATTGTGACAGCCTGTTCCACAGACCCACCACCCTCTCAGTGAAGAACATCCCCCTTACATCCCCTCTAAATCTACCCCCCCCAGCTTGAATGCATGCCCATTAGTGGATTTGTTCTCACTCTTCCTGAAAATGCTACCTTCCCTCATCCTGTTTATTCCCTTCAGATATTTGAAGGTTTCATATCCCCTCTTTCCCTCATTTCCAGTGTGACCAAGTTTAGTTCTTCCAGCCGTTCCTCTTATGTAGCCCTTGAACCATCTTGGTTGCTCTTCCCTGAACACTCTCCAGCTTGTCCCTGTCCCCTTGTAAGTGTGGCTTCCAGAACTGGACCTCGTATTCTAGCTGTGGTCTGACCACCATTTTGTATAGTGGCATGATTACCTCCTTTTTCCTGCTTGTAAAGCCCCTTCCTATGCATGTTAACATTCTGTTTGCTTTCCCCACCACTCTGACACATTGATTCTGTACCTTCAGGTTATCTGTAATTGTGACCCCCAGCTCCCCTCCCCCCAGAGTTAGTATCTTGCCCTTCAATGTTTACATCCTATGTGCATAATTTTACATTTTATTGCATTGAATTGTAATTGCCAGTTTCCTGACCACTTCTCCAGCCTGGCCAGATATCCTTCCTCATCCTCTCTACCCCCCCCACCCTATTACATACCTTCGTGTCATCTTCGAAAAAACACACCTTCCCATTCAGGCCCTCTGAAATGTCCCCAGTGTATATGTTAAACAGTACTGGTCCTAGCACAGACTCCTGGGGAACCCCACTTGTCACCCCACCCTCCTTTGAGTACACCCCATTTACCACCACCCTATGAGTTCCCCCCCAACCAATCTTCCACCCAGTTTGTGAGTTTGCTCCCCACCCCCAAGCTACCCAACTTGCTTATTAGCCTCCCATGGGGGACGGTGTTGAAGGCCTTCCTGAAGCCCAGATAGGCCATGTCCACTGCCCCTCCCTGATCACAAATCTCAGTTACCCTGTCAAAGAATTCAATCAGGTTGGTCTGACATGACCTTTCACCTGTGAACCAATTTTGGTTGGTATCTATGAGGCCCTCCTCCTCTAGACATTGTACCAACCTTTCCTTTATAAGTGTTTCCATCAACTTTCCCACCACAGAGGTAAGGCTATCCAGGCGGTAGTTTCCTGGTTCATCCTTTCCTCCCCCCCCCCATGTAATGGCATCGCATCTGCCCTTTTCCAATCCCCTGGGACCCTCCCCTTGTCTATCAACAGATTAAATAACCTCGCGAGGTGTTCCGTCAGTGCCTGCCTTAGCTCCGAGTACCCTTGGGTGGATTGCATCGGGGCCCATTGCCTCGTCCGTTCATAGTTTTCCCAATTCCTCCAATATCCTACCCTCCATAAAGGGGTTAGTGTCCATCTCCCTGCCTATCCTCCCCCTGCTTTTGAGCTCAGGTCCTCCCCCTTCCTCGACCGTGAAGACTGTGGTGAAGTAGTCGCTCAGTAGATTTGCCTTATCCTCCTCCTCCTCCCCCTATACCAGAGCTCCCCTCTCCCCCTTGAGTCGCATAATCCCTGCTTGCGCTTCCTTTTATCACTCGCATACCTGAAAAACTTCATGCCACCCCTTTTGGTCTCTCTCGCTATTTTCGCTATCAGCTCAGCGTCTGGCTCTGCCCCCACATATCATATTACTCTTTACAGATTTCGATCACGGTTTGTTCATTTAAATTTGCTTCCTTTAGCCTAGTCTTTTATGAGCAATTCTTTAGACTCTTCGGAAATCTGCTAGCATTTTATTATGTGGATAATGGTTAGTTGGAACTTGAAGAACATCTCTTTGCTTTAAAAAAAAACAAAAACAAAAACAAAGGGTCCAATGTTTGTACCTTTAGCTCCTATATACATCCAGTATACAGTGGGTTATTGAATCCATGGTTAAGTAAGACTTCAGAATGAGTGTCACGCTTTCTAACCTCTTTTTGAGCCTAAATATCTGCATACATTTGCATAATGACGTCAGGAAAGACTCTGGGTTTTCAACTTTTTGCACCAACGCCTTTGTCAAAATACATGTATTATTTGCACCATACTGTTTTGTCTGGGATCATGAGCATTGCAGATGATGTCATATACATTTTAATGGGGCACATTTTTACGATTTCATCAGTAAATGGTGCCTCTTGAAGTAAACAGTGCTCTCTGAAGACCGTTTTATTTCAACAAGCTAATCTAAGATCTGAGTGATGTGTCTCATAGCTGATTATATTTTAACGTTTTGAGTTATTTTATTTTTTATTTTAGTCTTTGGTAACCGGGTAAGGCCCACTAGACACAAAAGCCTGTTTTCAGGGGTGACCTGGGAGTACTGGGCGGTTAAGTGACTTGCTCAGAGTCACACAGTATGTAAGTCAAGGTTATGAGAATCAAACTCAGGTCAGTTCTGCTGGATGTAGCAAGCTCGTTCACACGTTGTTCCTCTAACCTCTAGGCTATACTGCCAGTTGTGTTGTAGCCTGTTCTTTATTTTCGGATTCACTTTATGTGCAGTGCCCAGAGCCTTTGGGATAGGGCGCTTCATCAATAAAGATTGCCTTGCCTTGCGAAACTAACAAAAAACAAGCATTTATCAATGCCGAATGTTTGCTTGCTGGCATTGGCACTGGTAGTGCAGAAGTTACAGAGCTGCATAATAGAAATGGCAGTGAAGTACTGAACTGAAGCCAACCCCACCACCACCCTGCAGAGAGTGACAGGCATTGGGGTGTGCCTTTGGGTCGTCAGGCATAACGGCCACGCCATTTCACCACACCCCACCCTGCAGACACTGACAAGTGTCACAGTGTTCCTTGGGGTCTTTGGCCCTTACGCGCACCCTATTCCATCAGGAAATTCGGTGAGATGGGTGCGTATAGGAGAATGGGTGAACTTTGGGTCAAGAGTTCAAGGCATGCCTCGATGCCTCTCACTGGCTGCAGGATGTGGAATGGTATGAGCATTACAGGCAAGAATCCCAAGTCACACCCTGATGCCTGTCATTCTCTACAGGGTGGGGCGCAGGTTGGAAACCCAACACCTCAGGCATGCATTGGTATTTTCACTCCAAATTTTCAACATGTTTTTTTGTGACCCCACCTCATGAACAGTGGCAATATCAGTTTGTTAGCCGAAAGCTACTTATGCACAGCTTACCACGTGATTTAGCAATCACAGGTGCAAAAACACATTCCAAACAGGATGTGAAAATTACAGCTGTACTGTTCATGGGGAGGTGTAAAAAATGGTAATGTTGCAAATCTGCAGTCAAAATATTAAAAAAACTGGTGAAGTCAGGAGCGTGCATAGAAACTGTGCAATGCACACTCGTAATGTAATTAGGTTGGGAATTTTTTACAGCCGATTGTCAACAAAGGCATTTTGGGACCTCCGATCATGAACAGTGTCACTGTGATTTTCTTTATCTGTCCCAAACAATGATTTCCCACAGCGACCATGCATCTCTGCGCTGAAAGTGTGAAAACACATTTCGGCCATGTTGTGAAAAATGACAGCTGTACTGTGCATAAGGAAGTGTGGAAAAATGCCACTGGTGAAAATCTGGACTGAAAATATTACAAAGTCAAGAACTTATGAGGGTGTGTGGAAACTGCACAATGCTCACTCGTAACACAGTCATTTTACGGACTTTTGTCACAAATTTTCAACATAGCCATTTTAAGACCTCTGCTTATGAACAGTGTAACTGTGATTTCCTTAATCTGTCCCAAACATTGCTTTGGCACACCGACTGCACCATTGCACGCTACATGTGCAGAAACACATTTGGGGCGACATGTGAAAAATGGCAGCTGTACTGTTCAAAAGGATGTGTAATAAAATGGCAATGTGGAAAATCTGGAGTGAAAATATAGAAAATTCTCAAACTTATGAGCGTGCGTAGGAACTGCGCAACGCACGCTCATAAAACAGTCATTTTTAGGAATTTTTTCACCAAATTTTCAACATAGCCATTTTAAGACCTCTGCTCATGAACAGTGTCACTGTGATTTTCTTAATGTGTCCCATACATTGATTTCACACACCGACTGCCATTTTGCGCTACATGGGCGGAAACACGTTTTGGGCAAGATGTGAAAAATGACAGCTGTACTGCTCATAAGAAAGTGTAATAAAATGGCAATGTTGAAAATCTGGAGTGAAAATATTGAAAATTCGCGAACTTACGAGCGTGCATAGGAACTGCACCACGCACACTCGTAAAACAGTCATTTTTAGGAATTTTTCCACCAAATTTTCAACATACGCTTTTTGAGAGCCCACCTTATGAACAGTGGTAGTGTCTATTCTGCTATTCGTCTCGAAGGCGATTTCTGCACAGTGACTGCGAAATCACCCTTCGGGCCCGATGAACGCCATGACGGTGAGATCATTCATGAGAAGGGGTCCCAAAAACCCCATGTTGAAAATTTGGTGCAAAAATTCCAAAAAATGGCTGAGATATGCAGCAAAGTTGAAAAAACCCTATTCATCACATTATACAGCTTACTGGTATTTCCTCAGTTCGCAGTCGGCTTTGAAGAGTGCAGACATGTTCCGGTCCAACGAAGATCGTCATGCCGGAGTCCGGAGGTAAGAATGGGGTGGGGGCTGTGGGGAGCAGGTGTGCATTGGTGGGTGCGGGTTGTGGGAGGGGCAGGGAGGCGCCGAGGGACAGTTTTGACTTGCAGGGTTTTTCTGTAGGTGACGGCGCGGACGCTTGCCACGCTGGGTGGCCTCCCAGTGTAAGACAAGGACGGTTGGTGGGGCGGGCGTGGAGCCGACGGGATTTGGCACCCCTGCCGCAATAGCATCTGTTTGGTACCCTGTACGGTGGGTGAAACAGTGGAAGCTGATGGGGATTGGGCACCCCCGCCGGCTATACAATGTGCGGCCATGCTGGGGTGGGCACCCAGAGTGGCATATATAACTGCTTGGGGTGCAGCACAGCTGATGGATTGGGCCCCCATAGGCTGGGCACAGTGTGCGCGTGGGGGCGGCATGCAGCGTGCCTGCCTGTGTGTGTGTGTGTGTGTAGGGGAGCGCATGAGCAGGCAATATCTGATCGCTGCTCACTGAAGCATAGCTCCCCCTTTCAACTGTACTCCACTGCATTTTGGAGCTGTCATAGACAGCTCGAGCAGGCATTGGAGAACTGCGGCCACGCCTGCAAACACACTGACTGAATTGGAAGAGGGCTGCCACACCTCCGAAAACTTGGATGATGGCACTATGTTTCTTGCACATGCGTGCAAGCAAACATAAAAATAATTCAGCACCAGCTTGGGTAAGGACAATCTTACTGAGCACAACTAAAGAGCGAACCCTGAATGACATATTAATTGCAAGCTAAGTTCTAACCACTCAACCGATTTTTTTTTTCAGGGAGAAGGGGTTGTTTCTTTTTGGTTCCAAATTTTACAATTAGACAGGTTCTCAGGGTTGTTTTTTTAAGACCCAGTTCTGAGTCGCTTTTGAAAAATCTCCAAAAACATATTTTTATGCATATTTGATGAAACCAGGAATTTACAAGACACTTGGTTTCTGTGTGGCTCTCCAACCCACTCACATGCACTTTATTTTATAAATCACGCATCATTTCAGCTAATCAGTGCAATAAGCCACATACCCTTTATGCCATGTACGGTGGTCTCTTGTGCAGGAGTGCTATCAGAGGCCTGGTTAACTTCAGAGCTGGAGGAGGACAGGATTTATTTAACTTTATTATTTTTTTAACTTTGGCTGGCAGTGTAGTCTAGTGGTTAGAGTAACGAGCTGTGAATGGGCTTGGCACATCCTGCAGATCTGGGTTTGATTCCCATAACCTCCACTTTCATACTGTGTGACTCTGAACAAGTCACTTTACCACAACAGTGCTCCCGGTTCACCCCTGAAAACAGACACTTGTGTCTACTGGGCCTTACTCGGTTACCAAAAGAATAAAATAAATAAAAACTTCTGGGAAAAAAAAGGGGGGGGGGAGACAGGCTTTATTTAACTTCTGAAAAAAAAAGGGGGGAGGACAAGCTTCATTTAACTTCTAAAAAAAAAAAGACTTGAAGCTTATTTTAAATCACTCAAACTAACTCAAGTGATTTATGGCAGTTTAATCTGGCTCAATTTCTGTTTGTTTCCATCTGCGGTCCCTCCCTTCCCACTTCCCCCGGATGACGCTGAAAATAGGCAGAATTGCCTAGCCCGCTTTCCCCAGTCAATGAAAATAAATTAAAATCAATCAATCAATAACTAAACATAAGAGACTTCTCGTGAGAGGTTTAGGCTGCCAGAACTACTCAGCTACATGTTGCGGTCCACTGGCCCAAACCTCACACTCTTACACCATAAGATACCCAACAGTGGCCCTATTAATTTAGAACCTCCAACCCTGCAGCAGGCAGTGGAAAAAGTCAGGTGTTTGTTGAGGCCATGTAGGATGATTTCCTGAACTAACAGGTTCGGGAGTTGACGAGGGAAGGAGCAATCCTTGATCTTGTACTATCCAACCAGGACATTATAAGTAACGTGAGGGTAGAAGAGCCACTGGGGACAGTGACTACAGTACAGTACTGTGAGATTTAGTATCTTCCTGGGTGACCAGTGGCTTAATTAATTACATCTGCTCCCTCACTTCAGAAGTGCCAACTTCACTGGGTTGAGGGAGGCACTTAATTGCAGGCTGAAGGAAAATGAGGAGATTTCTGGAGGGGAACGCATATGGGAGGTTATAAAAAAACAGACATTACGAGGAACAAAGGAAAGCATCAGAACGGTTAAAATGCATAGTAGGCTAAACTGGTCCAACCACAAGGTTAGAAAGGGAGTCATGGAAAGGACTGCAAGAGAGCACATAGAAGGGATCAGGGAGGAATTTGTGACTCAGCTTAAAAATCACCAAATAACTGATCAGGAAGGCAAAAGCGAACATTGAGCTAACGACAATGGGGGTGGGGGGTCAAGGATAATAACAAAACATTAATTTGCTACATAAGCAAGAAAAGGAAGTTCAAGGAGGGCAAAGAGAAAATGTCTGGGGGCGAGGTGGAAGATGACACTGAGAAGGCAAACATCCTGAAATAATTTTTCAGCTCAGCCTTTACAGTGGAAGCAGAAGTCCATTACCAGACAGTAGGGTAAGGGGGGAGATGGAGAAGAAGTCAAACACATGTCATTTGTCAACAGTGCTCCAGATAAAATCACTGGTGTTGCTGGAAAACACAGAGGCAACCAGCAGCTCTACTAGTGATATATGGCACTCTGCAGCATTCCAGCGTTTCTGAAATGCTGAGCATAGTATTTCAAATGACATCTAAAGGACATTTTTAGAACAACTGCAGGGAAATTATCTTAAAAATATAAAAAAATGAGGGCTGCCTGATGACTGAGTTCCATGCCAGTGACTGGAGTTTGTAAGAGAGCCTGGTTCTTCAGAGATTGGGTGGCCAGGCTGGGATGTGCTCCTGGGGCGCAAGCCATCCAGGGACGGAGATGGCCAGGATCTGGCTCAGCATCCCCCCACAATGAGATGGGGAGCTTGCTCTGTTGTGGGGGTGGCGTCAGTCTAGTGCACGCTAATGCTGTAGAGACTGACAGGGACTGCGCCTGCTGTCACGGGGTGGTGGGACAGATGAAGGAGAAAAAGCATATAAAAAAAATCCTAATATGCCTCGACCATCATGAATGATGGTCCTTCTCAATCCTTGGGCCCTGTTCCATGGAGATCCCCACTAGTCATAATGGCGGGGAGTGGTAGACGGGGCTGGGGCTGACGGAAGGGATCCAAAGAAAAAGAGAAGGCAGGAGCTGAGGACCAAAAAGCTGTATAGAAAAAAAAAAAGTATTAAAAAAATGGCATGCAGTTTATGATACAGTATATGAAAGCTGGGTGGTTTAGCAGAGATTATATACATGACAGCACCCCAAGTGGGCACACTTTTTTTTCCCATTTCAGTTTATGCCCCGTTTCTCTGGCATCGGATGCCCCCACCTTCACCACTCCAATATCCTCTCTTATCCCTTCTGTCCAACTCCACATCAAAGGCGTTGGTGAATTCTGTCCTTTTGTTTTGTGCTCTGGTGTGCTGACTGATATATATACAGACAGTATACTGTATGACAGACCCAAAGTCTCCACTGTCGCTTTCAGCTTTTGCTAATAAAATGCTTAAAGCAGCAGTGCAAAGGATCTGTTTATATTAAAATACAGTATTATGGGGGGCACTAGACAGCTGATGTCCTGGTAGGAAGCCTTTCATCAACGCTCTGCACTTCAGCTCTATAAAACTGCTGGTTTGTGCAGACTAGGTCAGAAGAATCTAAAGACATCTACTAAAACTGTATTCCTGATGACAGCAGCTTTTGGATGATATCATTTTAATGATGGGAAAGCAGAAGGGCTTGGCATCTGGCCCCGCTAAAACAGCTCCATCCAAGACTGCTAAGACCTCTGACACCACAAATCTTGCTGAGGAGAATGCAGCCAAAAAAGTCCAGCTACTCTGTTGTGGCAATACATGCTGGCCACAATGCAATCAATGGATGCAAACATGGAACAAACATTATTGCGCTTTGAAAAGCATGATGCGTACGATCACTGAACTTTCCAATACTGTGGCCGAAAGTAAAAATAAGATCACCACGCAGAGCAGCAGTCATCCGGAAAATGTTCAACTGTGTGGCAGGCTAGAGGCCTTAGAGAACAAGGCCCGTGCCAGCAATGTGCGTCTGGTGGGTGTCCCAGAGGGCACTGAGGGCCTACACCTCCTTTCCTTTTTTAAGAATTGGCTGCAACTGTCGATAATGGTACAAGAGGACTCTGATTGGAGATCCATGAAGCGGGCTTACCATGTAAATCCCAGAGTGAGACCCGCCAAGACTAATTTCCCCCGTAATGTGCTTCTGAGGACCATGGAGGTGGAAGTCCAAGACATTTTAATTTCTGCAGCACAGGCAGCTTATCCCTTGACAATCAACGATGTGGATGTAAAACTGTTCCTGGAACGTTCATTTCAGACCCATGCTCATCGCAAGAGATTTGATGGCATTAGGCAAAGGTTACAGGCACTAGGTGTGGTGCATTCCTTTTTGCTGCCGACCAGACTCAGAATCACGTACAGAGGTAAATCATGGCAGTTCACAGATCCAGCGGATGCAAGGAGGTGGATGGAAAAAACAGAGAGGGAGTTCGCTTCAAGAGATGCTGCTTTGGTGAAGGAAGAAGTGACGATGATGAGGAGCAGGAGCCAGCTTGAATACCTAAATCTTTCCTCTTTTATAGGGTGAGCACATCAACCAGTACACCTACGGTCTTACATGGAGTCTTTTGACTGATACTTACTCTAGCAGTTGAACTAGTGGGAAACTGAATGACATTTGGGGGACTTAATCTGCTTGCTGGTCATTCAGATCGGGGAATGGACTTATTTACTGTAAACCAGAACTTAATTTCTTTTCTCCCTGCTGATCGCTGTTGGGGTAGATGCTGAGATGTCAGTTCTGTGTTGGAGTGCAAATTATTAAATTGTTTTATGTTATCTGTTCGACTTATACGCAGTTTAACAAAATTTTCCTTGACCTTTTGTTGCTGCAGACTAGCTAAGCAATGTTAGTTTTCTAGGTATACTGATATGTCCAGGGAGTTATGGAAAGCACATTTCTTACTATGTAATTCCTACTAATCTGGATAGATGATAATCTTAAATGATTGTTTATACCTTATTTCTGTTTTTCTACCTAAACTTGGACACTCCAAAGCTGCTGAGAGGGCTGGCATTTTTTGGACAATTCAATGTAATAGAGTTGAGTTACCCCCCACTCCTGTTGTAACAGAGTACAGGGGATAAATGTGATTGCCAACTTTTTTCTGTACTGGTATTGTTAAGTCCTATAGCCCTGTGTGAGGGATTGTGTGAATGTTTCACATAAAACAATAAACACAAAGTTTAAAAAAAAATACAGTAATATAAAGAAATAGCTTGACACAGCTGCCCCGTGGACTAACAGTAGTGCACTGTCCTACCAGGTTGGCAACCCGGGTCTGAAGTAAACTTAGGTGCCAGCGAGTCAGGGCAGACAGGTCCAGAAGTGTCACTGATGGCAGTGCTCCCTGACCAGAGTGGGTTGGCGCTGCATTCACAGCATCAGCAACCCTTGTGATGGACCTTGTGACTGCAGCCAAGTGACCACACTACTTGTCAAGTCAAAAGAAACACCACTGTCCTTTTCATGGTACGATAGCTGCAATGCTTTCCCTGACCAAGCTACAACTTGTTTGGGAAATGTCCTGAGAAATCTTTAAAAATGTATCCCAGGACCCCAGTCTGGGGCCACAAGTTGGGGCAGGCCCATAATGCAACTGGCTGGGGGGGTTCACAGGAAGAAGTGTTTTCTGTGGCTGAATATAAAAAGGAGGTGCCACAGCTTCAAAGACATGACGTGGTCTAGAAGCCAAAGGAGGAGGGAGCAGGGTCCCGATCAGGTTGATGAGTGGCTACTTGGCTGCAAATGTATGTGGTAGGGAAAGGGGGATCAAGAGTGACCATCTGCAACGTTCTGGTCTATGGGGAGCCCAGGGTGAGGAGCTCCTGTCGGGAATGAAGCCACCCCCCAAATTCAGTAACTGAGTTCAGGATGGATCCAGGTAACAGGCATCACAGAGCCACCGAAGGCACTGGGCTCTTTTGTCTGTCCCTCCAGGGAAGGGGAATGGGACTCAACATCAGGTGCAGCTGGCTGTATGGGACAATGCATTACAAAATGGAAATGCATGAAAAGGGACTCTGCTCTTGCAATGGAACTGTAAACGGGTTCGGAAAACACGATGGCACCTGAGAACATTTATTTATTTTAGCTTTTGGTAACCGGGTGAGTACACTAGACAAGTAATATGCCTATTTTCAGGAACGCACCTGGGAGATTACAACAATGGGGTACATCATTTCAGCACATCAACATGTGTAAGTACAATGAAGAGCATCATCAGAGAGAAAATCAGGTCATATACAGGTAGAACAGAAATTCATCTTAACACAAAATTACCGTATAGCACAACCAGTGTAGGTGGTTGTGGACAAGTAATAAAAACAAAGAATAAAACTCAGTCTGGTGCACAGGGCATATAACATAGTGCAGGGGACAAGCAAGGTTGGGCGGGAGGTTCCTGCAAGAGCGAACTGAGGTCCAGTGGACGGAGGCACATTCCTGAGTGCATCATGCGGCAGCTCCTAGTATGGCTGTTTTCTCACTTAAGTGTGCTAAAGGGGTTGCTCAGGATCTTACCCCTACCCTCTTTCAGTTGTTCAGAGCTTTTCCCCGGTGGAGGTTGAAATGATTTTCCATCTGGACCTACTCTGGCCTTGTGCACGTGAAATGGCACTTGGAATCAGGACTGAGCCTGGGTGCTCATGAACTGGGGACTCTGTGTATACCCTAAGTCATGGGCCCATATGAATATAAACTATGGTTGTATGTTAAGTGTTGATACCAGAACTGTGTTTATGTGTTTCTTCAGGGCACAAAATAACAGTCACAATGAGATGGCCCTGCCAATAGGTGGGACCTGAATGATTTGACTGGTGGTACAAATAAAACGTCTGATTGTTTTTAACTAAAACTGGTTTGAGGAGTGTTTGTTGCTGATGTGGATGAGCTGAAGGCCAGTGGTGTGAGCAATATTTGCTATTGCTGACATCCTAGAGACACCTGGAGTCACAGAAAAGGACAGCAGGACCAAAGGATTCCACCAGAGAGTTTCTTGGCATACTAGACTTCCCCTTGTACTTCAATTAAGGGCACTTGCAAAAGAACTCTGATCTGGCCACCCTCACATGTTTGAGGAGTCAATCTTCCCCCTCAAGGGCTCGGGTTACAAAAAGAATTATAAAATGGGCAAGAGAAACCAAGTCCTGTGATAAGTCAGATGTGATCACAAGACAGATCGTTATTCCAACATGACAGTTCGGGTCACAAATACAGCAGCACCAGCCAGGATGCAATGTACTAATGCTGCAATATACCACAGGAAACAGCGTAATTCAATGACAAGTAAGCCCTTTTGTCATATAGTATCTTGTGACATGTAATTTACTGCAAGCTACTGCATTGCACTGTGGCTAGTGTAACCCCTAGATGGCTCTATCCCAGGGGCTACTACCCCTGCCTGATTTGCCACTAACAGGTTGAGGGGCCTGGATCCAATGGCGGGTGCCTCCACCCAGAGGTCAGGGTTTGCAATAGTTAAACTAACTTGGTCACAGCCCTCTGGGACACTGCAACCCCCCTTTCTTCCCACTAGTGGCCCACACAATATATCAGAATTACCTTCACAGTATACACTTACCCCCAGGTCTGGTTCGGCACTGGGACCTCCTGTGAAATGAGATACAGTGCAACAATCACAGTACAGTACTTTAACATAGACAAATACCTCAGGCAGTATAACTTTGCTGAAACAAGCAGCTCTGATTTATTTAGGGGATATAACAAGGACAGGGGAAATCAGGTTAATTAGCTTATCACTCTAACAATCTACTATGGCTCTGTGCACAGGCCTATCCCTATCAGCTACTGTCCCTGGGTACCCAAGCCCTAGTGGCTAGTCCAAACCGTGGCAGCAGGTAGGGGCCCTTCACACAGAGAAAAGGAGAATTAAACAGTCAGCAGTACAGTAATTCCATTTGGATTTAATGTGGCAATTCAACAGGGAGCGACTTCTGAATTAGTACTCACGACCTCCAAATAAGATAGGGTCCTTCAATGTCAGCAGGGCTCATTTGAGGTACACACAAACCTCTTCACACATCCATATAAAAGAAAGCACTATACCAGGCAGGCTGCATCTGTATCCCGATCGCAATTACTGCACAATACCTGGAGAACACACAGCAGATTCAGTTCCTGACAGACCGAGTGCAATTTTCAGTAATCCTCCAGTCTTCTACAGGGTGAGCCTGGTTTCTACTCTTCAGAGATCCTTTGATTCTTTTCACAGGACGGATTCAGTCCTAACAAGCTGCAGACCGGAACTCTGGGCCTTACACACGCTTTTGACTAAAACTGCACACTGAAAAGCACAGGGCTCTTCCTTCTTCACTGCCAAAGCTCAACTGAAACTCCAACCGACAAACCGGCACTTCCTTTGAGTTCCTCCCAGTTCTTGACTGGATTGGCTGTCACCACAATAGACTGCTGCTGTTGGTCCAAAAGGCACTGAAGTCTAAACTACATCTCCCAGAGTCACTGCCCATACAATCCTCTTGTGGCTGGCTCAGATTATGAGTCCAAGTTCTGATTCGTCCAAGGCACCATTTTAGAGCTAGCTACCCCACACTGATTGGTCCAGTTCAGCAGTTCAAAACTAGAATGGGGAACTAGCAGACACAGTTCTGACTGCAAAGAAAGCAGGTTAGACAAACTGTAATTTCATTATTACTCTAAATAATTTCTGGCAAACAGTTACATCTTTCAGATAGGTTCCCTTTGCACTCTAGTGACTGCAAAATGAAGTGAATTGGCAGCAGCTTGAGTGGTACTCAATCAAAGAAACACACAGTCCCCATACAACTAATTATGTCTGCAAGCAGACAGCTCTTAAAGAGACAGTACCAGAGGTTCTAAAACACTCACTGATAAATGGCTTAAATGCCAAACACCATTCAGGCTTGGAGCATTCAAGCAAGCTCCTGAAGTCTTTGGGAACCCCCATTTGCAGGGGGTTACACCCTTCCTGGCCTGGGAAAGCTTGGCGTCCGGCGTCAAGCAAGTACCATAGTTTCAACTGCAACCATATACATTTGCATTAGGCTCGCATGTAATCATCAGTCAATATATCATTTTACCAAGAACACATTTCTGAAACATTGCAGTACGTCACTCTTTACAAGTATTACATACACATTGTACCATAACTCAAGCATACCTTTGTACATGAAACCTGAAGAGAGGGGGCCCTTCCCTATCAGTTACCTTGGGGCTGGACGGGCAAGGGCACCATACTTAGAGGGCAACACAAGTAACTTGAGTTAGCACTGATGCTCAGTTTGGGCAATGAGCCTGGGACACATACACTCCTTTATGGACAACATTGAGAGGCAGATCCACTGGCCGGCCAGGGAATCATAACTGAGGTGCACCACAGGCTTTACAGCTCGACCAGTCTTTCTAGGGGAACTGTTATAGTCTCTGCACTCTGAGACTCATTTTCAGCATTGTCCTCACTTGTCAGGGGAGTCTCCATGGGGGTAGAGAGGCTAGAACTTGGGGCACTTTCAGCTCCAGGAGTTACAGTTTCTGAGTCCACAACATTTGGCTCGCATGGAGAGCTTCGGACACTGGCAGTGGACTGTCAGGGCACTCAAAATACTCTTCTTGTTCGGTGTATCACCAGTCTGCCCCAATCTATCATTTTCCTCCCTGAAAGCTCAAACAGTTAACCATGCACAATGATTCCATTTCATCTGATCTGATGTTTTGCACTTCACTTTCTGGGAGCATTGGCTCCAGGACTAAGCTGGGGCTTGGACAGTCCAGAAGGCCCAGCTTCATCTCCAGTATTGACTAGGGATTGCCCCAAACAATTGACTCAGTTCTGTAAGAAGGATAGTATTCAAAGTCACTCTCACTTTCTTCTGATATGGACTGACAGTCATGCTCAACTGGGACTTGTGCAGGGGAACACTTTAACTCTGCTTCTGTAGGTGCAGACTTCCTTGGTCTTTTCTTAGCAGCAGCTCTAGTCACTGGTCCAGAGGGGCATCTTCTAGGGCTCAGACTCAATTAAGATTTGTCCAATGGGCAGTAAATGATTTCTATGCATTGTTTTTACATCTTTGAATTATTCTCAGGCCTTACTTTGTACACTGGCAGATCATCTAATTTTGCCCACTACAATGTGAGGAGATGGTGCCATCTGTCAGCAATCTTGTGCTTGCCATGCAGTCCCAGATTTCTTAGCAATACCCGATCTCCTCCTGGAGTTCCTATGCTTTCACCTTTTATCATACCTTTCTTTGTTGGCCAGATTTCTTTTGGCAGCCATGGTTTGAGCCAGTTGGTACGCATGAGTTAGCTGGGCCTTTAACTTTGCACATACTGTAAATAGTTGTCAGCTTGAACCCCATCAGGAGAGACCCCAAAACACACATCTACTGGTAGTCGAGCTTCTCTTCCAAACATCAGGCGGTAGGGGAGAATCCAGTGGCATCACTTTGGTGCAGTTATAAGCATGTACCAGGGTGCTAATTTGTTGGCTCCATCTAGGCTTGTCCTTTGGGTGCAGGTGCCTAGCATATCTAGCAAAGTGCGTGTTGAAACGCTCAGGCTGTGGGTCCCTGGGGTGGTAAGGAGTGGTTCTGGACTTTCGACTCCCCACAGAGAAAGCATCTTTGATCAGACGACTCTCAAAGTCTCTCCCTTGATCAGAATGGATTCTTTGTGGAGCCCCATAGTGAACAAAAAGTTTTCTACAAGTACTTTGGCTACAGTGGATGCTTTCTGGTCTTTGGTGGGAAAGCTTGGGCATATCTCGTGAAATGGTCAGTGACCACCAGCACATTACTGATATTTCTTTGATCTGACTCAAACTTAGAAAATCAATACAGATCAGCTCCATGGGTGCACTGGTGGTGATGTTAACAAGGGGCAGCCCTCTGGGGCAAAGCTTTCCTCTGTAAGCAGCGACTACAAGTTCGAATGTGTTGCTCCACATCAGCCCCCATCTTAGGCCAATAGAATCTGGATCTCACCAAGTCAAGTGTTCTGTCTATACCAAGGTGCCCCAGTGGTTGTGCAAGGACCTCAGTACTGAGTCTCGAAAGGCAGTGGGCAGCACTAGTTGTTGTTTGTCTACTTGTCCCCTCTGTCTACTGTTTCTCTGTATAACAGTTTATTGATCAGTTTCAACTTAGGACCTTCTTTGTATAACAGTGCAGTTCTCAAATCAGTGGAGCGTAATTTGGACACATCTTTTCCTGCATAGAGGGCTTCTAAAGCTGCTTGATCATGGGATCGTGATTGAGCCCGCTGAATACTGTCATTGTCCAGCTGAGGCAGTGCACCAATGTCTATTGCAGAAAAGTGGCAATAAGCAGCAGGTATGCAATTCTCAGAGGCTCCCAAGCAATCCACCATGCAGTCCATCGTGCCTGTGGACATTTGTTCCTCCTGTCAAACTTCCGCAGAGTGCCCAATGTCAGGTTCTGCCAATCGACCCAATCATTCTGGGAACAGGCCTCCGGAGAGAGCATCAGCATCTATGTGGTTCAGACCTGCTCGGTATTCGAGAGCATAGTCATATGTAGATAATGCAGAAAGCCACCTATGGCCAGTGGCATCCAACTTAGCTGAGGTCTGCACATAGGTCAAAGGATTATTGTCAGTTTTACTAGTATTTTAGCCCCATACAAGTACTCATGGAATTGGTCAACAATAGCCCACTTCAAAGCTAGGAACTCTAACTTATGTACAGGATAGTTCTTTTCGGATGGGGTCAGGCTTCTACTGGCAAAGGCCACTGGTCTCAGGCCATTCTCGTGCTCTTGGTACAACACAGCCCCCAACCCTTGCAAGCTAGCATCAGTGTGCAGGACGTAGGTTTTCTTGGATCGGCATAGACCAGCACTGGAGCATGGGTAAGTTGATATATGATCTCATGAAAAGCAGTCTCATTAATCAGGAGTCCAGCGGGCCCCAAATACTTCACTGGATGAAAATACATCTTTCAGTCTTGAGGGACGCTGACTTTTGGTATTTTTGTGGGTTGGGGATACCCTTGAGTAAGGTTAAGTAAAGGGCGGATCACTCTTGAATAGTCCTTGATGAAGCGCCGATAATAACCACAGAATCCCAGGAATCTTTGCAGTTCTTTTAGATTTTGGGCTGTGGCCAGGTGGTCAAGGCCTCAACTTTACTTGGGTCGGTCTCTATTCCTCGGTGGATACTATGTGTCCCACATACTTTACTGATGTTTGAAAGAATTGACACTTATCAATGGACAGTTTAAGGCCAAAGTCCTCCAGTCGGTCCAGTACCTTAAATAATCTGCTCATGTTCCTCCAGTGAGCTGCCAAACACAATGACATCATCTAGGTATACCAGGCACTCTAGTAAGTTCATGTCCCCACTGCACGCTCCATCAATCGTTGAAAAGTGGCTGGGGCACCTGAAATCCCTTGAGGCATTCTCATGAATTCATAGAGCCAAGCGGACAGATAAAGGCCGTCTTCTCACGCGTCCTCTGGGGCCATCGGGATCTGGTAGTACCCACCGCGGAGATCCAGCACAGAGAACCACTTGCTCCCTGCTTAGGCAGTCCAAAGCATCCTGAATGCGGGGCATTGTGTACTGATCAGGGATAGTCCGCTGGTTTAAGGTGCGATAATCCACACACATCCTTACTGTTCCATTCTTTTTCCTCACTACCACAATGGGGGAACATAAGGGCTTCTGGATTCTTGTATTACACCAGCAGCTAACATCTCTTGCAGATGCCGTCTCACATCATCTATGTCAGCAGGTGCCAGGCGTCGAGACCTCTCACGAAATGGTCTTTCGTCATGCAGCCGGATATTGTGCTCAGCTCCTTGCACGCATCCTGCATCCCATTCCTTTAAAGAAAACACCTGGTCTCTCTGGGCAAGCTTCTCACTGATCCTCACTTTCCATTCAGCTGGCAGCGGGGAGTCGCCGAAATCAAACAAGTCAGGCGCTACTCTGTCATTCTTCCTTGAACTCTTGCTGCTGGGTAGCACTGCAGTGTCTGCACAATGCACATTAGCCAGGATGCAACCTCTGTTTACTCGAATGTCTCTTTCAGACACATTATGAACTTGGACCATTACCCTTCTGGCATAAGCATGGGCTCTAGCGGGCAAAATACTAGGCTTGACCAGCAGTCCCTCTGGCAATTTTCCATCGCCTGTGCATCCAACATTAATATTTTATTCTAACATCCTTTCTGATACGGACCTCTCCTGTAAGGTACACTGAGCATTTGGCGCCAGGATCAGAGACTCAGGATCCTTCTTCCATACAATTCCGACCGGTTCCTCTGGTTCTGTTTTTCAGCATCTCTCTGTGCCTCATAGGCCTTCTTAATTAAAGCCGGAACTCTTAAAGCTCTACTAGTCTTTGACCCCTGTTTTCATAACACAACTGTGCCAGCCTTCCGAACATATGAGCATTTGTTCCAATCAACAAAGGGACACCATCATACAGTCCAGTGGGGGACACACTAAGGCTAGGGTCTCTACTTGTTCGGCCACTCCAGCCACGGAGGTGGGAAAGACAGCCAATTCGGATATACCCGGAATAGGGGTAGGCCTTCTCACTTAACCCCCATACATGCAGTCCTTCTAATGGTTGTAAGGGTACGTCTGACAAATGCTTCTGATACCAATCCTGGAACATAATTGTCACTTGGGAGCCACTGTCTAATACAGCTCTTGTAGACACTCCATTCACCTTTACAGTGGTCTCCATGGAGGGACCCACTATTCTGGACCAGTCTGGAGAGGCGGTAGTGGGGGCCTGGGCAACTGACCTTGCCACAAAAGGACGTGAATTAGCATTTTGGTGCCCTCACTGGGATCATGTCGTGCACCCTTAACCACTGATTTCTTCTCCAAGCTCTCCTTGTAGCCTATATGCAACTTTGTCAGTGTCTTTTGGGGACTGGCATTCTCTTCATGTGCCCATCTTTCCCACAATTATAGCAAAACATACTTTCTGGAGTTTGAGCTGGCGAGGTGCCACACTGGGAGCCAGGGCGGGGTATTACTAACTGGAAACCTTGGTGCCATCTCTGTCTGCGGCGTGATAAGCATTTGGAGACATCTCGTCAGTTTCTCCACTTC
Source organism: Neoceratodus forsteri (assembly GCA_016271365.2). NCBI lineage: Eukaryota > Metazoa > Chordata > Ceratodontiformes > Ceratodontidae > Neoceratodus > Neoceratodus forsteri. The sequence continues at coordinate 229,099,074 of CM028134.1, forward strand.
CATGGTCAAGAATCGAGTTCGGAGCTGTTATCAGCAGGAGATACATGGTGGGTACCCTCACCCCATGCAAATGCAGTCGGATATAGGTCAGGGCCCGTATTGCAGGCGTGGCTTCATAAAGGGACTGTTTTTGAATTCCGGATCTCTCCAACAGTTTGCCCCATTGTGACATATCTTTTTCCTTGTCAGAGCACTCATTGACTGCCAACCTCTGCCCCTGAACTTCACTTGATGGGTCACCCTCAGTCACTCGGTCGTAGCCGCAGCTATTGGTGCAGGTCCCTCCCGAGGTCGCCTTTTCTCAACTCCTCGAATTTCTCTCATTAACTCATCATAGGAGGGTGGGATTCCGGCCGATTTGCCAGGCGAACTGAAGCAACAGCAGTTCTGAGAAGGGGCAGACTTAAGGATCCTGTCCAGCCTGGTTCGTCCAGTTCAATCGCTGGCAAACTACCTTTCTGAGGCATTCTTGCAACAATTTTTCCAGCCGAGATACATACACAGACAACAACTCCCTTGGTACTGTTGTGCATCTCTACTCTCCACCATAGGTCCTCATCAGAATCTGGGCTCCCATACATTCTCCAAGGCCTCAAGATAGGCCTGTGCAGTCGCTTCAGGGTTACTGGCCCGTTTAGCACGGATGGTAGCCAGGGCAGGACCCGGAGGCTCTCACTAACCCTCTTTCGCTTGGCTCCGAGCATTGCCATTCTAGCACTTGGGGCAACATAGTCTATCCAGGTCTCCCAGTCATCCTCCCTTGGGGGTGGGAGGTGCCAGAGAAGATCCTCAACCTTCGTAAGAGTCGTGACTAATGGCAGGTGCAGAAATAGGAGTCTGCATTGGTTCAGCCACCATTACGGGCACTGGAGCAGGAGAGGGTGTTGGGGAGGAACACCCCAGGTGGCAAGAATAGTTTCTTCAAGTCCTCCACAGTTTTCCCTCTCCCAGCAACCATTCAGCAAATTCTCCTCAAAAGTTTCAGATAGTGGTGGGGGCTGATTCCCCGGTCTTTACTGTCCTTAGTTATCACCTCCAAGCAGTGAGGGCTCCTCTGGGGTAATGGTCTGTGGCACTTTGGAGCTATCTATGGGATCCTTAAACTCTACTAGGGCCAGGAAAGTGTGGGTGAGCAGATTAGCATGCCGACCCACCACCACAGGGTTTTGTAAACCTTCCACCTTGGAAAGTACTCCTGCACAGTGTCCGTATTGATACCCAGTGGGATGTCCAGGATAAGCATAGCATTTTGGGGTCGATCTCCTCCCAGTACACCACTCCACCAGCCGGTGCACAGCCACTTCTGTCGGGGTACCCATTTTTTTCTTAACAGTGGTTCGTAAATATGGCCACTAGAGGACACACAATCCCAGCGGTGAGCCTCCAAGATGTAACCCCTAGATGGCGCCATCCCAGGGGCTACTACCCCTGCCTGATTTGCCACTAACAGGTTGAGGGGCCTGGATCCAATGGCGGGTGCCTCCACCCAGAGGTCAGGGTTTGCAATAGTTAAACTAACTTGGTCACAGCCCTCTGGGACACTGCAACCCCCCTTTCTTCCCACTAGTGGCCCACACAATATATCAGAATTACCTTCACAGTATACACTTACCCCCAGGTCTGGTTCCGCACTGGGACCTCCTGTGAAATGAGATACAGTGCAACAATCACAGTACAGTACTTTAACATAGACAAATACCTCAGGCAGTATAACTTTGCTGAAACAAGCAGCTCTGATTTATTTAGGGGATATAACAAGGACAGGGGAAATCAGGTTAATTAGCTTATCACTCTAACAATCCATTTATGGCTCTGTGCACAGGCCTATCCTCATCAGCTACTGTCCCTGGGTACCCAAGCCCTAGTGGCTAGTCCAAACTGGTGGCAGCTGGTAGGGCCCCTTCACACAGAGAAAAGGAGAATTAAACAGTCAGCAGTACAGTAATTCCATTTGGATTTAATGTGGCAATTCAACAGGAGCGACCCTGAATTAGTACTCACGACCTCCAAATAAGATAGGGTCCTTCAATGTCAGCAGGGCTCATTTGAGGTACACAAACCTCTTCACACATCCATATAAAAGAAAGCACTATACCAGGCAGGCTACATCTGTATCCCGATCGCAATTACTGCACAATACCGGGAGAACACACAGCAGATTCAGTTCCTGACAGACCGAGTGCAATTTTCAGCAATTCCTCCAGTCTTCTACAGGGTGAGCCTGGTTTCTACTCTTCAGAGATCCTTTGATTCTTTTCACAGGACGATTCAGTCCTAACAAGCTGCAGACCGGAACTCTGGGCCTTACACACGTTTTTGACTAAAACTGCACACTGAAAAAGCACAGGGCTCCTTCTTCTTCACTGCCAAAGCTCAACTGAAACTCCAACCCATTAAACCGGCACTTCCTTTGAGTTCCTCCCAGTTCTTGACTGGATTGGCTGTCACTCACAATAGACTGCTGCTGTTGGTCCAAAAAGGCACTGAAGTCTAAACTACGTCTCCCAGAGTCACTGCCCATACAACTCTCTCTTGTGGCTGGCTCAGATTATGAGGCCAAGTTCTGATTCGTCCAAGGCACCATTTTAGAGCTAGCTTACCCCACACTGATTGGTCCAGTTCAGCAGTTCAGAACTAGAATGGGGAACTAGCAGACACAGTTCTGACTGCAAAGAAAGCAGGTTAGACAAACTGTAATTTCATTATTACTCTAAATAATTTCTGGCAAACAGTTACATCTTTCAGATAGGTTCCTTGCACTCCTAGTGACTGCAAAATAAAGTGAATTGGCAGCAGCTTGAGTGGTACTCAATCAAAGAAACACACAGTCCCCCATACAACTAATTATGTCTGCAAGCAGACAGCTCTTAAAGAGACAGTACCAGAGGTTCTAAAACACTCACTGATAAATGGCTTAAATGCCAAACACCATTCAGGCTTGGAGCATTCAAGCAAGCTCCTGGAAGTCTTTTGGGAACCCCCATTTGCAGGGGGGTTACACCAGCTCCATTGTATTTAACTTTCAGAACCTCATTACTCAGTTTTTGAAATAAAAAGCAGATGAACCATTTTATAATTGCAGTAGGGCACTCCAGCGCGTATGTTACTGTGGGGATAATTTCACTGCTGAACCCGCTGTTGTCTCGTGCCTCTCATCCTGAGGCATGCCATTATTCCATGATAACGTACACCCTGGCATGTCTTATTGCTTAAATGAAACAGAATCAACCTACTGTTGCAGAGGTGCTGCATGCCTCAGTGGTAAGCTGGGTTCATACGTTAAGCCTCAAAAGCAGCTACATCTGATAGGTGGCAGAGCTAGTGTTCCAACAGGCACCTTCCACCTCCCTGAGGGAGGGGGACTGCAGATTCTAATGATTGTCTGGTGGCCCAGGAGGTTGGGTGATGCAGTGAAACGGAGTAGCTAGCTGACAGGAAAAGGTGCCACTGTGCCCCATGATGGGAAGATGTCAGTGGCTCAGCCCCCAGCACCTTCAGGAGAGGGAAGAAAATATTTAGAAAAGATGAGTTGGTACGCAACAACTGTCCAGGCCTCTCCATGATGGAATTTGGTTTCAGGTGGCTTTGGGGAATTTTCACCCGCCCTGCCATGTTGGAGTTATTCCTCGGGATATGGTGAGGTCAGTAAGTGGCAATTCCAGACAGTGAGAAGTAATCTCTCCAGGAGAAGGTATGGGCTTGCCAAAGGAGGGTTGAGTATAAGGACCATAAATACAAAAGAAAAAAAGGAAAACAAAGTGCCATTAGTGTCTCTAATCGAGATCTTATCTTGGTGGTTAATGAAAATTTATAGAAGGAACATTGTAGATAAAAGTACGTTGATAAAATAGTGTTCAGATGAGGAAGTGAGCTGTGTTAAGAGGCAGTGTAGATAGACTGTATAAAAGCTTATCAACAAAGAGAGAACAGACATGATGCCTCATATTGCAAGGATTTAGAGTGGCTGCCAGACCACAAGATACTTACAGATGCCACCTCCACAGTTACGGCATCATTGGGTGGCATTCTGTGAAGGCTTGCGGTTTGATAATAATGTCATATCTCAACAATAAGATAGTGTGTGATTTCTAGCACGAGTGAACAGGCACAGAGTTTAACAGAATGAAGGGGGGGAACAATTCAAATAAGAACTAAACATAAAACTTGGACATAGGTAATATAAGTACAGAACTATGCCTGGGGTTCACTGGGGCAATCAGCAACTCGGCATGCCCCAGCGAGTGCTCATCTAGCATGTCCGCTTGTAGCATCTTCAGCATGCTAATTTTCTTTGCTGTATGACTCCTGCGCTTGCCTTACATAAATAGGTTTCTCTGCTACTCTTTTTAGATTTCAATTCTGGAATTTTTTTCCTCTTCTCGCAAAGGTTCATGGTGCCACTGTTTACATTTGGGCATTGTCCTATGTTGGCAGCTGTGCTATGTGTACCTGTATCTGGGCCCTTGGTTTCTGCTGCTTTCCACTTCCCTCGCTATTGCCTCTGATTCCCTTGCTCATGCTACGCAGGCTGCACACTTCACAATGGCTCCACTGCCTGCTTGCCTGGGTTCCTGTCCTCCATCCTGGGCACACTACCACATTCCCTGCAGCGTGCTTTACAATGGGCTTCTCCTCCATCCTGGGCCCTACTCACACCTTGCATATTCCGCTGTTGCCCTCTAGTGGTTGTTCACGCTTCCTGTTACTGGTTGCTTTCTTGTCCTTTCTCCTCATTTTCTTGCCTTCCTGGTCAACAGCTTCTTCTCTGGTTGTTTTGCCTCCCACAAGTGCTTGTATGGTTCTGGACTCTCGGGTGTGGTCTGCCCACCCATGCTGGTGACTGCTCTTGCTCTGCCTTATTTGGCACTTTGGTGTGCCTTTGATGTGCTATGGCCTTTGGCTCTTCAATACACTTGCTTCGGCAACTGTGTTTCTCCTTTGTGCTATGCTCTCATACCATACATTCATTCCACCACACCCCATTAATCTTCATCAGTGCTCCGACTGCTGGGGACGTGCCCCAATGACTACCGAGTACCAGCGCCCATCAGCACCTATACCTTCCTCCCCTCAATGGCTCAATACTCTACTTTCAGGCTCTTTGCCCCTCAAAGCGTTGACAATTAAACAATGTTCCTCTGGGGCCCTGCTTTTCAGAGCAGAGGAGCTAAGCAGCCAATGCTTCTGCAACTACTATCAGTATTGGTGTCTCTTTCTCTTTGGGGCTCTAGATTCCAATATGTCATAAGCTGGGCCAAATCCTGGCACCTCCAAGGGTAGAGCCCTCAGCCACTTGGGGCACCTTTGGTTGCAGATCCACGTTACATAGCACCTTATAAGCATGAAAGTCTCTGAGCTATGAGGCAGTGGGAGATGATGTTTGATGTTATTTTGCGGTTTCTTCTTTTTTGGCAGCCTATCTTTAACCTCCTTCTGCTGGCTGGCCCCATCACTCACCTTCTCTGGGTCCTACTTGAATCTAATGAGTCTCCCATGGATTTCACACCATGGTGGGGGGTGTGGGGCCATCCTCCCCGACTCCCAGAGCTCAATCCAGATTTTCAAGTTTGGCCCAAGTGGTGGTGTGGGGAGTGGGTCAGGGAGTCACCACACTGGGTAGGGATTTTTCCTCCAGCACTTCTCGTGTGCAATGATGCATGTGTACATGCTTATGCACAGCAAGCTATTGGAGTCCACTTCAGGGTCCTCTGTGTGTGGTGCCTGCTGTTGTACACCCAGCCTCCACTAGGTGGTAAACATGCAGCGGTCCATGCTGTCTCCCATCCCCAAAAGAGAGCTGTCTCTGGGAAACTCGATCCTCCTTCCCTAGACCAGCCCCCAACTGATCTGACTCCACTCCCAAACTCCGGTCACTGCTGTGGCTGGCCCATTTTGTTTTTATCTTTTGCCTATAAGGGTGTTTATCCTGCTTGGCTGGAGCAGGTGGTTCATAGCCCTGGTCCTACCTCCCCCAACAGGCTACCATCTCCCCAAAGACTTACCTGGCTCACAAGGTTCTCCAATGGATTACCCCATGTGGCAGGGCCAGGAGGGGGAGAGCTGTCCCCCACACACACATCCTGAATGCAGCTCGGTGTGCTAAGCGATGGTGCGGTCAGGCAGAGCTTCATTAAGCCTGCTCTGCCATTTTTTCCGTTTTCTCCCTAGCCCTCCTCTGCTGTGGCATGGACGTCAGCATGTGCTGTGCTGTGTGGAGGCAGACTTGGATTGTGTCGAACCTGCAGCTCCTTCCTACATGCCACTCATGCCTGCACTGCCACCAGGCATCTACCTGGTGGCAGCTGACAGCAAAACAATGGACCTTCCATCCCCAGGAGAGGGCAGCAACAATTTGGATGCTCCGTCCTCCCTCCGTGGCTGACACTCAGCAACCCCAGCCCCTTCCTGAGCCCAGGTTGCCAGTGTTGCAGTGGTAGTGCTACTGTAAAGCCAATGGACTGGCTACCGTTTTGGGTTTTTTAACAACTATAATATAATAACCCAGGGGATGGTGACCCAAGGCCATGGATCTTCAGAGGTTTCCTCCACAAGAGTTCTTCCTCTCCTCTGAGCTGAAGGTCATAAAATTTGTACCATAAAATGGGACTGGATTGTGACTTTGTCCCTGGACTGTGGTACCAGCTATTTCTAGTAACTATTCTATTGCTAGTCCTCCACATATCACCAGCCACCATTCCCTCCTTTTTTTCTTACAGCTTTTTCTTTCCCTGGCCAGTAGTGTATCTCAAAGATTTACCCTGCTCACAGGGATATACCCTGGTCAGGCCGAATACCGGCTTCATTTAGATGGCTACCATTTTTTTCTCTCTGTTTTTCCCCTCCCGCCTTCCCTGGCAAGGGCAGTGCCACGATCTGCCTTGCACAACCACAGCCCACTCTACTTCAGGAGCAAGCTCCCTGGCCTAGCCGCAGGGGTTACTGTGCTGGCGGAACCTGCCACCAACCAACCCTCCCCGGCCGGGCAGCAGCTGTCTCAGCCATGGCCTGCTTCCTGACGCAACTTCCAGGGCTCACTTTCGAACCCGGACTGGCAACGCGACAGCGCAACATGGTGCGGTTAGGCCACTGAGGTGGCTTATTCCCCTTCGCCTTCCAGGAAGTAGCATGTGTCCTGACCATGCTCAGCTACGCCTGCAGCTCTGGCTTGTTGGACATCTTTCCTACAGTGTCTAGGGGTGGAACGCTCCTCAAGATGGATCTTTTGCTTACTAACCTAGCTCTGCAGTACCTCAAAATGGTGGTGGTCCCTGTCCTGGGGACAGAGAGAGAGAAAACAGCCAAAACCCATATCCCTAAAGCGCTCAAATAACTTACCAAGCTTTCTATCTATATCGCACGCGCATACTATAATTAGTTGGCTAAACGACATTAAATTGAACAAATCTTATTTTTTTTTTTTTTTATTAAGATTAGACTATTTGAACTTGTAGACAGAGAGGACTTGCTCTTACTGTATTAGCCATGCCATGCTTTAGTGAATGGCTTCCATTAAACATAGTAAATCATTTAGATGAACCTTATACAGTACAGACACTTTGACTCATTCAGCCCAGAGAAGGCCATACACTAGTTTTCATTTCCAGACAAGTAAATCTAATACTGCTATTATAAGGTGCAACAACATTTCAAATAATCCTGTTGCTTTTATTTATAACTGTAATTTGAATCAAAAGGACATGCACCAAGTGACAATGATGTGCCCCAACTTTCTCTCTATGTAACAGCCCGCTGACTCACCTTGGCTGCTCTGGGGCCCTCAGATCGACACTGTACACACCTCCGAGGGGGCTGGTCTGGGTTCCGTAGTGGACAATAAGTAATGGCACGGAATATCTGTGGACAGACTGCAGGTTACCACCCCCCAGAAAAACACATGAGCTGCCTCCAGAGACACTTCCCCACACAACCATCACCCCCACTTTTTGCAATGAGGCAGAATATAACATGAACAATATTTATTGTGGGGAAGGGGAAAAAGAGGAGGATGAAAGCAATCAAAACAATAACAGTGCAGTATTGTTACCCCACACAACTCCCCGCCCCACTCCTTTGGGTACACACAAGTCAATATCCCTTCCAATGTGGGGGGTACCTCATCAAAGTGATGATGTTGCTCGAGCTGGGATGCTTGCGTTGGGGTCCAATACTGTTAAACAGATAACTCTGTTCACACTTTGGGCCCAGGCTAAAGTTCCTGGCAGAGTCCTTTCACGGAACACAGTCCCTTGATTTTTACCTAGCTAGCTAATTAAATGCTCCCCAAAGCTGCAGCTCAGGGTGCTCACAATTCAGCAGTTCACAGGTGGTTTCAGCAATCTGGATCTAGGACGGTACCATGAAGATATCCTGATGATGGTGCGCCGCAAGGCTGCAGAGCCGCATGACTGACGAAAGTGAAGAATGCTGGTCTTCACCTGCCAGGCCTTGCCAAGTTCACCTCAGAGGCCTTTGTAGACAGTTTTCACCTGGCAGGCCTCTTGTCATCTTCCTTTTCTTCTGTCTAAAGACAAGACCGGTAAAGTCTCCTAGAGCCCTCTGTTACATACCCTGGACACACAATTACAGTTGGATTTTTGCAGTTTCTTACCCCAGCACTCTCTCTTTTGGGTTCTCTATGCACAGCAGTGCTGGAACCTTGCACAGTCTCTACCCCAACACTCTCTCTTTTGGTTTCTGTATGCACACAGCAGTGCTGGGCCCTTGCACAGTCTCTACCCCCAGTACTCTCTCTTTTGGTTTCTATATGCACAGCAGCACTGGGCCCTTGCACAGTCTCTACCCCCAGTACTCTCTCTTTTGGTTTGTCTATGCACAGCAGCGCTGGGTCCTTGCACAGTCTCTACCCCCAGAACTCTCTCTTTTGGGTTCTCTACGCACAGCAGCGCTGGGCCCTTGCACAGTCTCTACCCTCAGCACTCTCTCTTTTGGGTTCTCTATGCACAGCAGTGCAGGGCCCGTGCACAGTCTCTACCCTCAGCACTCTCTCTTTTGGGTTCTCTAGGCACAGCAGCGCTGGACCCTTGCACAGTCTCTACCCCCAGCACTCTCTCTTTGGGTTCTCTATGCAGTAGCGCTGGGACCCTTGCACAGTCTCTACCCTCAGCACTCTCTCTTTGGGTTCTCTACAGCAGTGCTGGGCCCTTGCACAGTCTCTACCCCCAGCACTCTCTCTTTTGGGTTCTCTATGCACAGCAGTGCTGGGCCCTTGCACAGTCTCTACCCACAGCACGCTCTCTTTTGGTTTCTCTATGCACAGCAGTGCGGGGCCCTTGCACAGTCTCCACCCCCAGCACTCTCTCTTTTGGTTTCTCTATGCACAGCAGTGCTGTGCCCATGCACAGTCTCTACCCACAGCACTCTCTCGTTTGGTTTCTCTATGCACAGCAGTGCAGGGCCCGTGCACAGTCTCTACCCTCAGCACTCTCTCTTTTGGGTTCTCTAGGCACAGCAGCGCTGGGCCCTTGCACAGTCTCTACCTCAGCACTCTCTCTTTTGGTTTCTCTATGCACAGCAGTGCGGGGCCCGTGCACAGTCTCTACCCTCAGCACTCTCTCTTTTGGGTTCTCTAGGCACAGCAGTGCTGGGCCCTTGCACAGTCTCTACCCCCAGCACTCTCTCTTTTGGTTTCTCTATGCACAGCAGTGCTGGGCCTTGCACAGTCTCTACCCTCAGCACTCTCTCTTTTGGGTTCTCTATGCACAGCAGTGCTGGGCCCTGCACAGTCTCTACCCCCAGCACTCTCTCTTTTGGGTTCTCTAGGCACAGCAGTGCTGGGCCCTTGCACAGTCTCTACCCACAGCACTCTCTCTTGGTTTCTCTATGCACAGCAGTGCGGGCCCTTGCACAGTCTCTACCCTCAGCACTCTCTCTTTGGGTTCTAGGCACAGCAGTGCTGGGGCCCTGCACAGTCTCTACCCCAGCACTCTCTTTGGGTTCTCTAGGCACAGCAGTGCTGGGCCTTGCACAGTCTCTACCCACAGCACTCTCTCTTGGTTTCTCTATGCACAGCAGTGGGGTCCTGCACAGTCTCTACCCCCAGCACTCTCTCTTTGGTTTCTATGACAGCAGTGCTGGGCCCTTGCACAGTCTCTACCCACAGCACTCTCTCGTTTGGTTTCTCTATGCACAGCAGTGCTGGGCCCTTGCACAGTCTCTACCCCCAGCACTCTCTTTGGTTCTCTATGCACAGCAGCGCTGGGTCCTTGCACAGTCTCTACCCCCAGCACTCTCTCTTTTGGTTTCTATGCACAGCAGCGCTGGGCCCTTGCACAGTCTCTACCCCCAGCACTCTCTCTTTTGGGTTCTCTATGCACAGCAGTGCTGGGCCCGTGCACAGTCTCTACCCCCAGCACTCTCTCTTTGGTTCTCTATGCACAGCAGTGCTGGGCCCTGCACAGTCTCTCACCCCCAGCACTCTCTTTTGGTTTCTCTATGCACAGCAGGCAGGGTCCTGCACAGTCTCTACCCCAGCACTCTCTCTTTGGTTTCTCTATGCACAGCAGTGCGGGGCCCGTGCACAGTCTCTACCCTCAGCACTCTCTCTTTTGGTCTCTAGGCACAGCAGTGCTGGGCCCTGCACAGTCTCTACCCCAGCACTCTCTCTTTTGGGTTCTCTAGGCACAGCAGTGCTGGGCCCTTGCACAGTCTCTACCCCAGCACTCTCTCTTTGGTTCTCTATGCACAGCAGTGCTGGGCCCTGCACAGTCTCTACCCCCAGCACTCTCTCTTTTGGTTCTCTATGCACAGCAGCTGGGCCTTGCACAGTCTCTACCCCCAGCACTCTCTCTTTGGGTTTCTCTATGCACAGCAGTGAGGGGCCCGTGCACAGTCTCTACCCTCAGCACTCTCTCTTTTGGGTTCTCTAGGCACAGCAGTGCTGGGCCCTTGCACAGTCTCTACCCCAGCACTCTCTCTTTTGGGTTCTCTATGCACAGCAGTGCTGGGTCCTGCACAGTCTCTACCCACAGCACTCTCTCTTTTGGGTTCTCTATGCACAGCAGCGCTGGGTCCTTGCACAGTCTCTACCCCAGCACTCTCTCTTTTGGGTTCTCTATGCACAGCAGTGCTGGGCCCTTGCACAGTCTCTACCCACAGCACTCTCTCTTTGGTTCTCTATGCACAGCAGTGCTGGGCCCGTGCACAGTCTCTACCCTCAGCACTCTCTCTTTTGGGTTCTCTATGCACAGCAGCGCTGGGCCCTTGCACAGTCTCAACCCCCAGCACTCTCTCTTTTGGGTTCTCTATGCACAGCAGTGCTGGGACCTGGCACAGTCTCTACCCTCAGCACTCTCTCTTTTGGGTTCTCTATGCACAGCAGCGCTGGGCCCTTGCACAGTCTCTACCCCCAGCACTCTCTCTTTTGGGTTCTCTATGCACAGCAGTGCTGGGCCCTTGCACAGTCTCTACCCACAGCACTCTCTCTTTTGGTTTCTCTATGCACAGCAGTGCTGGGCCCTTGCACAGTCTCTACCCCCAGCACTCTCTCTTTTGGTTTCTCTATGCACAGCAGTGCTGGGCCCGTGCACAGTCTCTACCCTCAGCACTCTCTCTTTGGGTTCTCTATGCACAGCAGTGCTGGGTCCTTGCACAGTCTCTACCCACAGCACTCTCTCTTTTGGGTTCTCTATGCACAGCAGCGCTGGGTCCTTGCACAGTCTCTACCCCCAGCACTCTCTCTTTTGGTTTTCTATGCACAGCAGCGCTGGGCCCTTGCACAGTCTCTACCCACAGCACTCTCTCTTTGGTCTTCTATGCACAGCAGCAAGGGGTCCTGCACAGTCTCTACCCTCAGCACTCTCTCTTTGGTTCTCTATGCACAGCAGCTGCGGGTCCTTGCACAGTCTCTACCCCCAGCACTCTCTCTTTGGTTCTCTATGCACAGCAGTGCTGGGCCCTTGCACAGTCTCTACCCACAGCACTCTCTCTTTTGGTTTCTCTATGCACAGCAGTGCGGGGCCCGTGCACAGTCTCTACCCTCAGCACTCTCTCTTTTGGGTTCTCTATGCACAGCAGTGCTGGGTCCTTGCACAGTCTCTACCCTCAGCACTCTCTCTTTTGGGTTCTCTATGCACAGCAGTGCTGGGCCCTTACACAGTTTCTACCCACAACATTCTCTCTCTGGGTTTCTGTATGCACAGTAGTGCTGGGCCCTTGCACGGTCTCTAGACACAGCACACTCAGGCTCTCCCCTTGTTGAAATTTGCAGTCTCCAAACTCACCCCTCCGTGCGGGGGCGGGGACACAGTAGCTTAGTCTTTGCTCAAGGTTGCAGCATTTGGCAAATTAGGCTGCACCCACAAAGTCTTTCTTATCACACTTCAGCCACAATGAGTCAGACTCTGTCTGCTGGCTCTGTACCGAATCTTTTCTTTTCAGACAAGAAATCCCCTCTAGGCAGCAGGAGGGGCTCTCTCTCTCAGGCACTCTGTTCCTAGTTGCCAAATTGGCTGAACAGGCCGTTGGGGCAAGATTGTGATCATAGGGCTGGTAGCCCAAAGCAGTCTTTTCTCCACTCCCACTCTGCTGAATCCCCCTTTTGGTGGGCTGGCAGTCCCTTAAATAGCCTTTCCAGAGCCAGCCTTAGATTGGCTGAAGCAATCCTGGGCAAATCCAGTGCCCTTTCACCATTTCCTAGCAGCCCCCACTCTGCTGTAATCACTGGGGCAGTCATCTTTATTTACAGTCTGTCCCCAGCACAGGATGCCCCAGGATGCTATCATTTAGGCCCTTTCAGGAGCTAACAGTTAATGATCCTGGCTCCGCTTGTCCTAGAGGAACCAGGGTGCTCTTTTATTCACGTTTGGGAGTCCCATATGCCCAGTAGGGCTCCCGTTACCTTCCCCCTGATTACGCACCTTTTCTGGGGCTCTCTATTAAGGGAACATGGCCCCTTAAAATGTTGTTTTCTGGCGGCCGCACACGCACAGTGAAGGCACAGCCACCATATCTGTTTACATTTTTTCGGTCTGGGGCTTTTTCGTAGCTCCCAGGACCAAAATCTGACCCCCGGCTACTGGAGGCACACAGCATTGGAGATGGACCCCCATCTACAGAGGGAGTTGAGACATGGATTTTAGCTGCTCGCAGCCGCAAAGACAACCAGGGCATTCCAGGGTCCAGAGCCCAGCCAAAGCCACTTTCAGGATACCAGCGGAGGAGCAGGGGGCCATAGCCCTTCCAGGTAAGGCCACTTGGGGCCTTACATCTAGAAAAAGCAATTCTAGACTTTCAACAGCCCAGTGTGTTGACTGACTGTACTTCCCCTTGTCTCAACAGCGCTTAAGGTCTGGAAAGAGTGAATGGCGAAACCAGGTCTCTGAGAGCAGATGCTCTGGCTACCTCCCTTACATTTTCATAAATATTTCCTGCCAGTCAGAACTGATACTGGCTATAGGATCTGGTAGAGAAGAGGCACACACTACTGATATCAGTTATTAGATGATCATGCTGTCAAAACATTTCAGTCTATTCGGCAGACTCCAGGTCTGCCCCAAACAGATATGTTTTGTTACTTCCAAGTCTGCGCCTCCTTGTCTTCCTGGATTCATCGGGGCCCACTTCTAGATACAGGTGTAACCTCTAGATGGCGCTATCCCAGGGGCTACTACCCCTGCCTGATTTGCCACTAACAGGTTGAGGGGCCTGGATCCAATGGCGGGTGCCTCCACCCAGAGGTCAGGGTTTGCAATAGTTAAACTAACTTGGTCACAGCCCTCTGGGACACTGCAACCCCCCTTTCTTCCCACTAGTGGCCCACACAATATATCAGAATTACCTTCACAGTATACACTTACCCCAGGTCTGGTTCCGCACTGGGACCTCCTGTGAAATGAGATACAGTGCAACAATCACAGTACAGTACTTTAACATAGACAAATACCTCAGGCAGTATAACTTTGCTGAAACAAGCAGCTCTGATTTATTTAGGGGATATAACAAGGACAGGGGAAATCAGGTTAATTAGCTTATCACTCTAATAATCTACCTATGGCTCTGTGCACAGGCCTATCCTTATCAGTTACTGTCCTTGGGTACCCAAGCCCAGTGGCTAGTCCAAACTGTGGTAGCTGGTAGGGGCCCTTCACACAGAGAAAAGGAGAATTAAACAGTCAGCAGTACAGTAATTCCATTTGATTTAATGTGGCAATTCAACAGGGAGCGACCCTGAATTAGTACTCAACGACCTCCAAATAAGATAGGGTCCTTCAATGTCAGCAGGCTCACTTGAGGTACACAAACCTCTTCACACATCCATAAAAGAAAGCACTATACCAGGCAGGCTGCATCTGTATCCCGATCGCAATTACTGCACAATACCCGGAGAACACACAGCAGATTCAGTTCCTGACAGACCGAGTGCAATTTTCAGCAATTCCTCCAGTCTCTATAGGGTGAGCCTGGTTTCTACTCTTCAGAGATCCTTTGATTCTTTTCACAGAACGGATTCAGTCCTAACAAGCTGTTACACAAGCTGCAGACCGGAACTCTGGGCCATACACGTTTTTGACTAAAACTGCACACTGAAAAGCACAGGGCTCCTTCCTTCTTCACTGCCAAAGCTCAACTGAAACTCCAACCGACAAAACTGGCACTTCCTTTGAGTTCCTCCCAGTTCTTGACTGATTGGCTGTCACTCACAATAGACTGCTGCTGTTGGTCCAAAAGGCACTGAAGTCTAAACTACATCTCCCAGAGTCACTGCCCATACAATCTCTCTTGTGGCTGGCTCAGATTATGAGTCCAAGTTCTGATTCGTCCAAGGCACCATTTTAGAGCTAGCTTACTCCCACACTGATTGGTCCAGTTCAGCAGTTCAAAACTAGAATGGGAACTAGCAGACACAGTTCTGACTGCAAAGAAAGCAGGTTAGACAAACTGTAATTTCATTATTACTCTAAATAATTTCTGGCAAACAGTTACATCTTTCAGATAGGTTCCTTTGCACTCTAGTGACTGCAAAATGAAGTGAATTGGCAGCAGCTCGAGTGGTACTCAGAGAAGCACACAGTCCCCCATACAACTAATTATGTCTGCAAGCAGACAGCTCTTAAAGAGACAGTACCAGAGGCTCTAAAACACTCACTGATAAATGGCTTAAATGCCAAACACCATTCAGGCTTGGAGCATTCAAGCAAGCTCCTGGAAGTCTTTTGGGAACCCCCATTTGCAGGGGGGTTACACAGGCAACCCACTGGTTAGATTGACCATACCAGCCCTAGAGGGACAGCCCACGACACATATGTTCTCCTATCTTTAAAAGGCCCTCCTTCAGGTTAGAGCCCTTCCTCCCATCACAGCCTTAGATAAATGGAACAAAGTGATCACTCAACCTCTCCCCCCTGAGCAGTGGCAAGTGGCTCATCGGAAATCAGGGTCTCTTCCTCATAGTCCTGGAGAGAGTACAGCTGGAAGTGCCTAATACGATATTTCCTCACCCCCATCCAACAGGCGTGCAGGGGTACAGCAATGAACAGCCACTGCAGGAGACAGTGTGGTGAAACACCAGCAGAGCACTACCATGTGTTCTGGGCCTGCCCTCGGCTCTCTCCATTTCTAAACTGAACAGAGCAAGCTCTACATGAAATATTCTCACCGCCGCTGCAACTGACTGAGCACTTATTTCTTTTTATGATATTCCCTAATAACTTAAAGGACCTTGCAATAAAACATTTATTGGGGATATTAGACCTTGTGGCTAAAAAATGCATAACTAAAAAATGGCTTAAAGGAGATATCCCAGCTATAGACGACAGGATAGCTACAGTTAACATTATCTATAATACTGAAATACTTACAGTATATGTAGAATACATTAGCAAGAAGAGAAGGGGAGAAACATGTGGAGTAGGTGGGTTATGTATGCTTCCACCAAGAATCCCGTTTTTGTCCCATAAATGACCATCCCTCATCCACAATGCCCAACGGTGCGTCGGGCAATGGGTGGCTTGTATCCTGCATACCTTAGCTTTGAGCCCTGCCCTCCGCACCTTTTCTCCCATGGAAAAACTTTAAGACAGAAAGACTTAAGGAGTTTAATATGTATAGCCTCGAGGAAAGGAGGGAGAGGGGGGACATGATAGAAACTTTCAAGTACCTCAAGGGAATCAACAAAGTCCAAGAGGGTAGCATCTTTCAAAAAAAGAGGTGTGCAAGAACAAGGGGGCACAATTTGAAGATAGATGGGGGGCGGCTCAGATGTAATTTAAGGAAGTATTTTTTCACAGAGAGGGTTGTGGATGCATGGAACGGTCTTCCGAGGAGGTTGTGGAGTCAAAACAGTGGTGGAATTCAAGCATGCATGGGACAGTCATAAGGCAATTCTAGGGGTTGGGGGTAGGAAGAAGTAGGCTGCTGGTTAACTAGGATCTGCAGCTTATCCATTAGGTAGGGAAATGGGCAGACTGGGTGGGCCAAGCAGTCCTTATCTGCCATCAAATTCTATGTTGCTATGTTTCATAACCCTGTAATACCTCATGGCTTTGCACTGTAAAACTGGAGATAATTGTTAGTCCTATGCTTGTCTTACATGTTTGTCTTTGGCGTTGTTTTATATCTGTTACATGTGTTAATGGAAAAGCAATAAAAACTTTGAATATCAAAAAAAGAGAGTCTGATGTGCCCTAGATACACAAGATCAAGGTATAGATAGCTAGGAAAAATCTTAAGACTCAAATCTTTTCTCACACTAATTCTTAATTGTTCTACTTACTACAAATGATCAACTGGTAATCAAAAGAATGGGACAGTTTCTCGATTTAATACAAACCAAAGATTAAAAGTAAACCATATTTCTGGTTCATATCCCCACTTTATACTGTGCGACCCATTATTTTACACTATTGCATGGTTTCCAATCTAACTTAAAAATCACCTGGCAAAATTCTGGAAGGTGGACAAATCACTTTTCTCCCCACCCTCCCAGCCTCAACCGGTCTTAAACACATTGACACCTCGTGACAGACCTTCTTAGTGGCCTCAGAATTTAACTCCTTCTTCACAAACTGCACCTCGTCACTTTTGTCCTCACTCTCTCCTTACATCATAAAGCCACCCCCGCTACCATCAAAGTGCAAGTCAAATCTCCTGCCTCCTCCTTCTCTTTCTGTCAGATCACCCCAATGGAAGTTTATAAAGCCTTATCTGCACTAAACCCTTTTAAGAGTAAATGCCCCTCTGGGTTGGACATCAAATTGCTATACCTGGCTGCTCCTGCCATCGCTACCCCCCTTGCCACTCTTTTCAACCTCTCCTTCTCCCTAGCTTCTGTCCCATCGAAATGGAGACATGCAATCATTTTCCTGCTTCTGAAGGGAGGAGACCCTTCCGCCCTCAGTAACTACCGCCCAATTTCCCTCATCCCCATACTGGCTAAACTCCAGGAGCACCTCATACTCTCACAGCTTTCCTTGTTTCTCAGTTCCTCCTCATTCTTCTTACCCTACCAGTCTGGTTTCAGGAAGTCCCACTCCACCACCACTTCCCTGCTATACCATCCCTATACACAAAAAGGGTGATGTCAAACTCATGTCCAACTACCGCCCTATATCTCTTCTGCCCACTCTCAGTAAGCTGCTTGAAAAAATAGTCCACCGCCAGCTTGCTGCTCACCTTGACATGTTTAATCTTCAAACCCCATGCCAACATGGTTTCCGGCCCGGTCACAGTACCACCTCTCCACTTACACAACCTACAAATGACATCAGAAATAATATGGACCGTGGCCTACTCACTGGGGACGTCTTTATCGACCTGTCTAAAGCCTTTGACATGGTACACCATCCTGTCATGCTAAAGAAGCTCCAATACATTGGAGCATCTGACCAAGCCCTCTCCTGGTTCCATAGCTATCTTGACAATTGGACTCAGGCGGTAGCATTTCACAAGGCCCTTCTCCCCCCTAAACATCTCCGTGGAGTTCCCAGGATCCACTCTTGGACCTCTACTTCTCCTCTTCCTAAATGATATTCCACCATGTCCCGCATAGCTGCACTCTTATGTACGTAGATGACCTTGTTCTCTATTCTGGGTCAAAATCGGTTGCTGCCATCAACTCCACTCTCACTAATGACTTCCATTCCTGCAGACCTGGCTCTCTAGCAACCACCAAGTCCTGAACCTAGAAAAACCTGTGCTATGCTATTCGGATCCTCTAAGAAACTGTCTGCCCCTGCTAACAGGCTCGGGTTCAATGCCTTGATGGCTCCCTCATCTCAAACACTGAGTCCTTCAAGTACCTTGGGGTCACTTTGGATCCCACACTTGACCTGTCTCAACATGTCAATGGTGTGCCGTGCCGTCAGTACTAATTGCGTGAGCTTATCAATGCCACTCCTCACTCCTTCCGCTAGACTTTCTGTTGTGAGGTATTCTCTTACCCCAGCTCCAATATGCTCTGCCCCTCCTCTTGCTGCAAACTCTGCTACACTCCACAAATGGGACACTGTCTACAACAACATCTGTAGATTCGCTTAACTGTTCTTAACAATGCCTTACCCATCATTGTCTCCTTTACGCTGGCTTAAATTGGCTGTCACCTAAGGATATTCGAGCTCACTCCCTGGGCTGCTTTATAGACTCCCCTGTCTAGACCTCTCGGCCCTGTCTATCTTGCCAACCTCCTGACTCCTGCCTCACACCCGTACCTTCAGGTCTTCCTCTGCCCCATGCTCTCCACTAGACCTTGCATGACAAAAATGGGTGAACAGGCATTTGCCCATTTTGCTCCCAAATTCTGGAACTCACTCCCCATTATGGTGAAAACTTCAGCCTCCCATCGAGAATTCAAAAACTCGCTGTTCACCCACCTCCTAGCCTCTGGCCAATGCAAATGCTCTTAATTTGCTTTGTCCCACTGCAGGCTGTCAGGTCTGACCCTGAGTACTACACTAATGTTCTCCCATGCAATACGCTTGTCTAGGTGGCTATGAACCTTGATGTCTTTACTGTTCTCAGCTGTCTTATGGTTACCCTAATTGCTTTATTTTACATCCTTATTATGATCTATGCCTAAAATGTACCCTTATGTAACTATTACTGTGCTACCCAATGTATATCTTGTTTTGCTCCTGTACACCTATATTATGTCTGTGCATTTCTGCATATTGTAACCAATGTCCTGTGCTCTCCCGGGTCGTGCCTGAAAATAGGCAGGTCTGTTGCCTAGCGCACTTACCCGGTTACCAAAAACTAATAAATAAATAATAAATGATTCACATATCCCATTCTTGCTGGTATGGATAAAGGACACATCACCGCTGCCATTTTCATTGACCTGGCAAAGGCCTTTGACACTGTTTCCCATGCACTTCTCCTGGACAAGCTCCTGCTGGTTCCACTCCCATTTATTTATTTATTGAAAATGTTTCACCAGGAAAGGCACACTGAGCAAAAAGATGCTTGTCTCACGGTGCGACCGTGGGAGTACAAGGGAGGAGGGTATACATACAACAATCAATAGGTTGAACTTGGAGTAGAGCAATACAAACAAGTGTTACATATCTGTGTGTGATTAATTACAAACTTGTTACATGAGGAGACAGTACATACATGTGCCACAAGGAGGGTGGCATACATATTTGATTACAGATCTAGAACTATACATGATTACATAAGTGCCTGTAGCAGACACTGAACTGAAGCATGATGCACCAAGCTGGCACAGAGAAATGGAAGTCTGAGATTGGGGCCAGGGAGAGGTGACAGGACTGTATAGTAAACACTGGGGTTGATAAGGGGGTTGACTTAGGGAAGTCGTTGGGGGAATAAGAAGGGAGATGGCAGAAGTGAATGAGACAGTAAGTGCATAGGTTGTTTAGGGCAATGTATAAGCCAGTCAATTAGGCGAAGGCTGGGCTGCTGGTCAGGCGCATAAGGAGGAGGGGCTCGAGGAGGGGGGAAGAGAATCAATCGAAGGGGGGAGGTCAGGGGCAGGTACAATTTGGTGCAAGGAAGTTAGTGAGGACAGAGGATAGAGAGTGTTTGGAGGAAGAATGGCGGATTTGGGCCAGCAGGCCATTCCAGAGCTTAGGGAGGAGGTAAGAGAAAGCCGACTGGCCTGCGGAGGTCCTTCGGTGAGGGATTACTAATAGCCTGGAGTCAGCAGACCTGAGGGAGAGGGTGGGGTTAGGCAGGGAAGATAGGGAGGATACGAGGTAGGGAGGAAGGGAACTGAGCCAGAAGTTAGAAACAAATTTAGCACTGTGAAGTAGGCGCCGGTTGCTCAGGGATGGAAGGGCCAGTGAATGGAAGAGCTCACAGTGATGGGTGCGGGGGGGCATCAAGGGCAAAGCGGCAGAAAGCACTGAAGAGGGGGTCCAGTCTGACTAAGGTGGACTTAGAGGCAGAGCTGTAGACAACATCGCAGTAGTCAAAGGAGGGTAGAATCATTTTCTGGACTATTTCGTGTCTCACAGGAAGCAGGAGACTAGTGCAGTTTCTATAGAGGGTGCCTAGCTTTGAGCGCAGTTTTGATAGGATGGCGTCCACATGTGTGGAAAAGAAGAGGTGGCGATCAAGCCAAACCACCAGATACCTAAAGGAGGGCATGTCTTCAAGGATGGTGTTATTTAGGGTACGGAAGATCAGAGGGGATGTAAGTCTGGATAGTCTCTGTCTAGTGCTGAAAGACATAGAGACAGTTTTCTTGGCATTTAGGGAGAGTTGGTTGGAGTTGAACCAGTGTTGTACTTTGTTGAAGTCGGTCTGAAGATTAGAGGTGACTTCTTCATAGGTACGCTGGAAGTAAAGAGGACCGTGTCATCAGCGTACATGTGTATTGAGGTAGTGGAGCAAGACTTTGGCAGATCATTTAGTAGGATGGAGAAGAGGATGGGGCCAAGGACTGAACGCTGCGGAACACTGGTGGTAATAGGGAGCGGGGGGGAGGTGAAGTCAGCTATTTTTGTGGATTGGGTTCTGTTTTGTAGGTAGGCACTGAACCAATTTGTGGCAGACGCCGATAGCCCAGCCCCTGATAGGCAGGACAGTAGGAGGGAGTGGGATACCGTATCGAATGCTTTGGCTAGGTCGATGAAAATAGTGGCAGTAATTTGTCCTTTGTCCATCCCAGAGAGGATGGAGTCCGTGAGTCTTAGTAGGGAGGAGGTGGTGGTAGAGTGTTTTTTTCTAAAACCGGACTGGAATGGAGTGAAGAAGTTAGTTTCAGAGAGAAAGTGGGAGAGCTGAGATAGTACTAGGTGTTCCTGGAGTTTGGCGAGAGTGGGGAGGACAGAGATGAGACGGTAGTTAGCTGCGGAGGTAGGATCACCTCCTTTTGGTAGGGGTAGGATGGTGGCATGCTTCCACTCAGTGCGGAGTGACTCAGTGGTGAATGAAAGATTTAGCAGGGCAGCGAGGGGAGTAGTGATGGCAGAGGCAGATAGGAAGAGGAGTTTGTTGTCGAGACCGGGGATTTACCTTTGGTGGGGTTCACGGAGCGAAGGGCATCTAAGGTTTCAATGGGGGAAGATGTGTCTGAAGGAGAAAGGGTTCTGGCCAGGTGGTAGGGTGGGTAGCTGTCTGGGGAGTGGGTGGGGTTACAGGAGGAAGGGAGTCCAGGAGGGTCGTACCACAAGTAGTGAAGTAGAAATTAAACTCGGAGGCTACCATCAAGGGGTTGGGGAGTAAAGTCCCTTGGGCAAGAAGGGGGGGGG
This sequence comes from Neoceratodus forsteri, assembly GCA_016271365.2. Classification (NCBI taxonomy): domain Eukaryota; kingdom Metazoa; phylum Chordata; order Ceratodontiformes; family Ceratodontidae; genus Neoceratodus; species Neoceratodus forsteri. The sequence goes on from CM028134.1 coordinate 229,120,745, forward strand.
GATTTGTTGTTGGGGGGGAGAAAAGGGAGTTGATGACTGTCCAGAATTTAGAAGGCCTCCCAAGATTTGTGTTTAGGGTGTTGTTAAAATATTCGGCCTTAGCTAAGCGGATGGCCTTTGTGCACTTGTTACGGAGCATGCGGTAGGTGATATTGTTGCTGGGAGGAGCATGGATTTGTAAATACACCACGCCCTGTCATGGGCTTGCTGGCAAGCTATCAGCTCGGATGATATCCAGGGATATCTTAGTAGACAGGTCCCAATCTGTCAGAATTGGACACTCCACATCTACTTCCCTTTCAGTCACAACTGGAGTCCCCCAAGGCTCATTTCTCGGCCCACTCCTTTCCTCCACCTTTCTAAATAACCCGTCCACTGTCTGCCCGCACACATCCATACATATGTATGCAGATGATACAGTGCTGTATATATCAGGCCCCTCGACTGCTGATGTGTCGACCAGGCTACAGCAGGACTTCAATAAAGTTCAGCTCTGGTTTCGTGCAAACCAACTTTTTCTCAATGCCAAGAAGACCATCTCAATGACCTTCAGCATGAGGCAGAGACTCTCTCGGCTCCCCACCATCCCTCCTCCCACACTGTGGATGGGACAACTCTGGAGGCTTGCTCCTCCTTTAGATACCTCGGGGTCTGGCTCAACCAGCATCTCAACTTTTCTGTACATGTCGACGCCATCCACAAAAAACTCCACCCCAAATTGGGAGCCCTATATCGCAACTGTGGTTGCATCCCGCCACGCACTTGTACAGAAAATGATTCCCCCTATCTTCGACTACGGAGATGTCTACAGTGCTAATTCTAAGTCCACTTAGCCAGACTGGACACCCTCTTCCACTCTTTCTGCCATTTTGCTCTTGATTGCCCTCCTTCTACACACCACTGCATTCTTTACCGGACTCTCAACCTCCCCTCGCTCCAGGATCATAGACAGACCCATTGCGCGTGTCTCACAGCCAGGTTCTGGTCTCAGTCCTTGCCACCTCATCTCACCTCTGCCCTAACTGCCCAGACCCCTCCAGCATACCCCCTCAGACACTTCAACTCATGCCTCCTGGATGTGCCAGGCATGTCTTCCTCTGCTGATCAGGCAGCCTTCAGACATCGCATGCGGAAACTGTGAAACTCCCTCCCTGCTGCCATTCAGCTCATGCCTCCGACACTGCACCTCAACTCTCTCCTCAAAGTGCATTTCTCCTCAACCTGTGCCTGTGGCAAATCACTGTGTTAAATGTATATGTGCCTAGCCCTCTATCTTGAAGCATGACTTGATTTCTGCTGTTAATTTGCCTACTGTATTGCAATATCCTTGTATTACTGCTGTATTGAACTTAACTATCTGTTCCTTGTATTATCGTCCTGATTGTATGTTCTATATATGTATCTCCATTGTCCCTTCCCCCAGGACGCACCTGGAATTGAGCCGTACTCTGCTCAGTGTGCCTTCCCGGTAAAACTTTTAAATAAATAAATGAATTTTAGCTGAGGATGCCTAGGGATGTTCAGCACTTGAGTGGCATTATTTCTCTGTAACAAGAAATCTTATCTTGGATAATAGAAGTAATTAAATTGTGTGAAATTACAGATGCCTAATAATTTATCAACTTGGAGGCCTGGCTAGGCCGAAGTTAAAACCAGCACGCCACAGACCATTTTTTAAATACATTTAGTGCATATATTGTACACCTGTCCCCTTCTCCCTGAAACAGCAATGTCTATAGCAACTCAGAGCTCTAAGGACAGCCATGTTACTGAAACGTAGCTGTCACGCTGGTGCAGGAGAAAGTGCTCTAGTGTTACTGCTTGTCAGGTCGTCTCAAATATGGGGACACACAAAGGCCTGTAAGAGGCAGTTTTTAACATTAGAAGTCTTGATTTAGTTCCCACTTCATTTAGATACTTATATTTCAGGACACCTGACACCTTCAGGTTGAAAGATCTTTCAACTAGGTACTAGACCTACCTGTTAGGGTCAGAATTGGAGTGACCCAGTAACGTTTCCTTCCCCTTCAAGTCTTTGCATCAGTAATTTTTTTTCGACAGATGATGTATGTCATCTGGAGGTGTGTTGTTCCTTTGATCGAGATGTGTAACAGCTCCAGACACTAGTGCCCAAGGTCAATGAGCTACATCTAAACATTTCAAGTCTCTGGCATGTTTAGTGATAAAGTTTGTCAAAATGGTCATGTTTTCCGTAATGTAACCCTTCAATAATGAATAAAAGAACAGTCCTGATGCATAAGCAGAATTTCTGTGTAACCCGTAGGCGACACTATCCTTAAGGTTACTACCCCGCCTGTATTTCTAAACACAGGTTGAGGGGTCTGGATTCAGTATTTAGGTCTGTCTAGCCTGTTATAGCTCTCTGGGAAGATACAACCACCCACCAACCCTCCTAGTGGCTTGAAACCTTTAGCAGTATCTAACGCACAGTCAGTAAGTAGCAGTAATAATATGCACACACCCTTCACACTTACCACCAGGGTTGGACCTTCAGCAAGATCCCTGGAGACCCTCTGTAAAACAAGGTTAGCAAAACAACTACACACTTTCAGCACTGTAACCCATCTAATAATATGCACACTAGCCAGGTTAAACCTGAACAAGACAATCATGTTTATTCAGTGGACTTGAACAAGGAAGGGGCGTGAATTTAGTCAAATGATCTGTACTCTGATTTGAATCAGGGTCATTGCATGCACTTTTATTCCCAAAATAGACAGTCCTACAACACTGGGTACCCAGGATGGAAATTGGCTAGCCAGAGGCATTGCCCGGGGGGTGGCTGGCATTGCAGCTGACGTTGGGGCCCTTGATGGAAAGAAAGGCAGTTAGCATGCACAACAACAAGATAATTATTCGTAATCCGAGCTGGTTGGCTCAGTCTTTTGAAAACTCAGAAAGTTAAAGAAATCACATGGTGCCACTGATGATTACATTACCCATTGCAGGGAGCTACCCAGATTGTACTCACACTACCAGATTGCTACAGAAAAGCAGGAGATATGGAAACCTCGTGGTGTTCACCAATGAGCATGGGGAAGCAGGGCCACCACAACGCACCTCCTCTTCACGGCCTTTCCCTCCAGGTCATCACAACCTGCGAATTGTTGCTGTGCAGGAGCTGGTCCCTAAAGCCAGTCTTTCGCTGAAACAGTCTCTGGTGCCGGGCAATCGGTCTGGGCCAGACTGGCAAAGGCCCAGGCAGGATGAGCAAGCTGGCAAAGTTTGTTGGTTCTTGCTGGTGAAGCCTCCAGCTGGCGTAAGAAAGTGGGCCATGAACTGGCAGGTCACGACCCATGAAAACATTCAGCACATTTAACTCAAACAGCATTAACTTTGCACACTTCTGATACAGTCCGGTTGCTATTGCAGTCGATTCACTGAGCAAACCTCTCAATCCAAAAGTGGTCTCACACACTAGCTTGGCTGATCACTTCGCAGGAGCAAATATTTGGTCCAAAACACAGACGGTGCTGGTACACTTCTTGCTTCATTCTTCTGCAGTTCCAGGCTTAGACTGGAACAAGTCCGACTTCTACAATCAGGCAGTTCAACACAGGAGAAACGTGGCAGGGAGGCAAGTTAAGCCTCTTCCCGCCAGTTCCCCTACGCTCCGCTCAGGGAAAAGCTGCTCAAAAGCTCAAGCTGTTCCCACTTCAAGCTCCAGCTCTAACTGACCACTGTCTCATGCAGCACTGGGGATTTCCCTTGTAATCCAGTATGCAGGTTGGCTGGGGAAGCTGTCAGTCACAGTTAGGACTCCCCCTTCAGGCCAGTTTTGGCGCCAACCTAAAAACTACAGTTTTCCTTCCCATGAAACACTATAGCCAGGATCCATTTTAGGTCCCCCAAAGTCCCATTGGTCCAGTTACTGGAAGTCCCAGACCTAACATGGTGGCTCCCATTCTAAAAGGCAAGCAGGTTAGACAAACTTCTCTAATTCAAATATACCAACATGTAAGAAGTAAGTAAGTACAGTTTCCATACAGGCTCCCTCTGCACTAGTATTGATTGCAGAGTGGAGCGTGTCTGGCCAGTCGCAAGCCCTAAATCACTTGGACCCAGCTCAGACCATTCACTATACACATATTAGCTATGCTCTTAAAGGGACAGGTGAGGAGGCTCAGCATGGCACTCACACGTAAATGAACAAGATCAAACAAAGACAGGATATCAGCCTGGCAGTGGGCATTGAAGGAGCCCAGGAAGACATTGAGGTAAACCCCAAATATGTTGGGGGTGAGGTTACATCTGCATCTCTCTCTTTCCTTACAATACCTACCCAATCCTCCCACAGTGCCTGGGCTTGCAGAGTTCCTAATTTCACATCACAATCAATCCTGTACTCTTTCTGACTTATCGTCATGTTGGATAAAATTAAAACACACTCTTTACAAACAGAAACTTTATGGGCGAAACTTATGCTAGATTAAGTTGACTCGTTTGTTGGGGTTTGTTATCGCCCCCAAATTGTCCAATGGATATCTATAATTGATATGCGGAATTAGGTCACATCATTGTTGTGGGAGATTCTAATATGGATGAAATTAATTGGAAAAACCAGTAAGCTCCAAGCTCCAGTGCTAAAAAGTTACTCTCGATTTGTGAGCAACTTCAATTGAAATAGCATGTAACTACACTTACCAAAGATAATACATTTTAGATCTACTACTATGCATAGATAGCCAACTTATTACCAAATGTACTACGGTCCCCCCCCTCCCCCCCGTAGCAGTGACCATAATGTCACTGAGTTCAATATCATACGGGAATTCAGCTATATATAGTGGTAGGAATACTATATTTTATGTGGTAAGGCAAATATTGACAAAATCAAGAATTTCCTTAGGGAAATTATTTGGAAAGATGGACTGCACAACAAATAAGTGGAAGATGGCTGAGAGTTTATTAAAAGCACTATTCTGAAGCTGGCCTAGTGGTGTGGAGGGCTGACGCATCATGCCTTACCTTCTACCACACCGGCGACCCATGTTCCCAAGCAGACACGGGTCGCTGGGGGTCAGCTGGGGGGGGGTCAAATGTCCAGAAGATGGCTCTCCTCTCCCAGGAAGGGTGGTTTGGCAGTCCCGCTGCATGACTGCCCCCAGGTGGAGGCCTGAGGGTAGGATGGGTCAGAGACACCAAAAGAAGGGAAGGTGCTGTGGGACTCCACAGCCTGCACAAGCCTCCACTTATGCATGTTGGCGTGTTGTGCACCAGCAACGGGGAGGAAAGGGAGAAAATGGAGGAAAAACCTCCCAGCGGTAGGATGATCGACTGAACTTCTGAAGGCCCTGCGCTGGTGGCCAGACACAACCACAGTCCTCAGGCTGAGGATGAAGGTGCAGGTAAACCCTGGGTGAGCCAGGTGACAGAGTTGGGAGGGTCAGGAAGGGGGCCACCAGGGAGTGTAGGGGGATAAATACAATATACTAAACAAAAAGCACTATTCTGTCCCTATGTAGTAAATATATTCCATGCAAACAAAAATATTCTAGCAACAAGTTAAAAGCAAAATGGATGAACAGAAAAATAAAAAAGATCATTTAAAAAAAAGAATAAAGCATGTCGGGAACACCTCCACCTTAACACTAGTACTTATGAGGCAGCTTAGAAATCTGTACAAAAAACATGCAAAAAAGAAATAAGGAAGGAGAGGGGGCGCCAGAGAGCCACATTTGGAACAGGAAGCATCTTCGCGATGCACTGAGTCTCGCGATGCCAAATATCTAACAAAGGGTCAATAAATAGAGATTTAGTTTTAAACAGTTCTCAGCACTCGAAGGCTTAGAACTCGGTGATGGGAACAATATCAAAATCGTCATGGGGCGACAAAAAGGAACAGCCACTGGCACAAATCAAAAATTGGCGCCTCAGCCATCACTAATCCAGCATGGTGGGCTGCAGTGACCAACAGTCCCCTGTAGTTCCAAGGCCGTACTGCCCTGGGAAATGGTCCTTAGCACAGTATGAGACATGGATAAGAAACTGGAGTGTGTTTTGGAGCGCTTTGAGGCACAAGATGCCAAGATTGAGCTGGCAACCAAAGCCGCACAGTTACAGGTGGATGGTGAATCCCTGAAGCAAGCTTTTCGAATTAACTTCCGCAGGGCACAGAGTAATACAGAAATACCTCGCACAACAATGCTGATCACCGACGGTACGAACACAAGGGATCGGATCCTCCAGTGGGCACGAATCAACTATTCGGTGGCAACAGAAGGACAAGAAATAAAGCTGTTTCCAGACTGGTCCTTCGCTACATGTTCAAGAAAGAAGCTGTTCGATCCCCTCTGGCAGCAGCTGAGGAGCCTGGGGGTGGCCCACTCCCTACTGGCACCAGCACGCTTACGCCTGACCTACGGAGGGAAAACCTTCCGATTCAACAACCCAGAAGAGGCTGCAAACAGAGTATTAGTGATCATGGAAGAATTCCAGAAAAAGCCCACGGAGCCACAAGGCCTCCCATCCGAATCTGAAGGTGACAAGGACTAACTGGCAGTTGGTAAAATGACTTTGCTCATATCTTTGACTGTGTGTATTTTCCCACTCTGAACTGGAGAGAGGTAGGCTTGGGAATCTGAACTCACAAACACGAGCACTAACATTGAGTATGGATTTCCTATAATGCTTCTTTTTCTCCCACAATTGTTAAAGAGCCTGTTTTGATCAGTGCCGAGGAGTCTGAGTCTTAAGCCAACTTCTCCATTTAAGAATGTATGCGGGCTGGTGTAGCATCTATTAAATGCAGTATTAAAAGGTGAAAAATGGTGCCGACCATGAGGCGCCTGCCTTGATTTTAACATGTGCAGGGTTGATGATGCATGCAAATCCAGAAACTAGTAATCCCTAAAACAAAGAATGTGGGGAAAAAAATACAATTGTCTGTTTAGTCTAGTAGAGGAGGTTAAAGCCGTTGGCGCTTCAAGGGAACTGTTGATTATTCTTTCTCTAAGGTTTCAGAAATTTAGATAACCATTTCTTAGGATGTTTGGCAGGGGGAGTGGTCGAGAGAAGGGGAGATCTACACTACCTAGAACAGAATAACGCTGTAAGTGGAGACAGTGACCACAAGGGTCATGGTGTTAAGTGTCCTTAAGAATCTCACCTAATTCCTTTTTCTACTCCACCAGTTTAACGTGGTTAGCCATCCTATAGGTACTCCTTGTATATATTACTAAGTAGGTACCCCAACATGTTGTATCACTTGGTATCGGACGAATAATACTGATGCTAATATATTTGAATTGCATTTAGTGATGGAGCAATGTAACCCAGCTCCAATGCCTGTAAAACTTTTTCAGTACTTATATGAAAATGAATAAAATAAAGTTAAAAAAAGAGGAAGGAGAAAAGAGATTATGAACACCAGTCAGCAGTACATACAAAAAAAGATAACCATTAAGTCTTTTCGTGCCTATATAAACTCCTTAAAGAAACCTACAAGTTAAGTAGGTCCAATTTTACATAATGGAGAACTGATTACTGACCATATTAAAATGGCCAATTTATTGAATACACATTTCTGTGAGGTATACGTGCCTACTGAGAATATGTTTACTTGCTCCAAACCTTTGGATCGTTCTTATGTAACATTCCCTTTGGACGCAATAAAAAACAAACTGCTTAACAGAAGGGTAAAACAACAATTGGCCCAGATGGTATTGCAGGACATGTGCTGTACCTGATGTCAAACTCTTCAGTATACCCCTTGAAACGTTTATTTGAAAATTGTATTAATAAAGGTTTTGTTCCTATGGATTGGAAACTCACATATGTTGTCCCTATACACAAGAAGGGATCCAGACAGGACTGGGGAAATTATAGGCCAGTTAGCCTTACATCAACAGTATGTAAGATTTTGGAAAGCCTGATAAAGGATGTAATCTCACTTGAAGTTAATGCTCGAGATGCAGAACATGTATTTTTTTTAACATTAAGTAAACCTTATTGAAATTTTTATATCCAACCATACAAGATAAAAGCAATATGCAACAATTCCAAGTGACAACCCCAAAAACACCCACGACAACAAACCCCCGAGGCAGAGCCCTTCCGGCACCCAAGATTAACAAGACCCCCCCCCCAAAACCCCTCTTACCCCTAGCACCAGAGCAAAATACTGGTTAAAAAGAAAGACAGTGGGGACCAAAGACCAAAAACCACAGTAAGATTGTGGCAATAATACAATATCATGGGGTTCTACCAAAAATAATATAAGCCCACAACAAAATAAATGTACGTATTTCTTAAGTAACGGGGGAGGACTCTCAGGCTCCTGCACTTACTAATAATAGGTGTACAAAGGCTCCTAAATCTGGCAAAAAGATGCCAAACAATCAGCCACGCTAGCAATAATTTTTTTTGCAACATAAACAGCATTTCTTTGTACCATTCCACATAGGTCGGCATAACTTGATCTATCTAATGCCGTAAAATAACTTTTTTTTTTAGCACAGGCAGAAATCAGAACAACATGGATTTAAGAAAGCGTGTGGCATTTTAATCAATTGAATGCATTTCTGTTCCCCACTCTATTTATCACCCCCAACTCCGAAACTCTCTCAGGCCTCTTCTCTCACCATCTCGCTCTACTGCCCGCCGTGTTCCCTGCCATCTTCAAGGACGTTACAAATCCTCCCAGGGCCTGGGTGACTAACAACCCGAGGAGACAGAAGGGGCAGTGGCAGGGAACTGGCACTGGATGTGTGGCGGTGGCACTGGAAGGGCCGTCACCTATCCGGGTTGGAAGGGTTATTTCTTGTGTAGTCCCCCAATAGCCCTCCCACCATCCCATCCCCTCAGTGCGGCACACAGCAACCCTGCCTGTATCAGTCACGCGGTGTACATGCAATCTAGCACTTCCTGCAGCGCCCCTGGTCTCTACCGGGAGCCGCTGGAGTGCCAGACAGTCCCATGCCCTCCTCCCAGAAGAGGAGAGCAGCCCAGCGGGTGCTCAGTCATCTTCTGCCCCTGCCGACCCCCAGCTCCCAAGCTCGCTCCAGAACTTGGGCCACTGGCGTGGCGTGAGGCGCGGCATCCAGCGCCTCAACCCTCAGCGCCACCGGGCCAGTCAATTTGATATGTTTTTATGAGAACATCAGTAATCTGCTTGATAAGAGAGTGCCGTGTGATGTGGTGTTCCTTGATTTTAGCAAAGCTTTTGATTTAATGCCACATTGGGCATTGATAGAAAAAGGTTAAGGAGTACAGTATTAATATCGCTATTATTTCATTTTTTTTAACTTATTCTTTTTGCCCCTCTCCACGACCGACCCTCTCTCCGGGGTCCCAATGCACCCTTGCTAGCTCCCATGAGTGCCCCGCTTCCCATGGATTCACGAGCCCCTAGATCACCCCCCGGTTGGGGTGGAGGAGTCCCCCTTTCTCCCCCATGCCTCAGGAGGGAGCGTGCACTGGAGCTGCAGCACCAGGGACCCGTCTACAGGCTTGGTCGTGGAGTTCCTTTTTCCTTGTTTCTCCCCACCCCTTGCAGACGTTCGCACACAGGGAGGACCAATAAGTCAGAGGCGCGTAGAGATGCACCTCCGCTCCGGTCCTCGGCCAACGTCTGCCCCACCCTTGAGTTCTGCCTCCTCTACTGCACTGTCATCACCCGTTGTCATCCAGGTGGTGGCGGTATTGCAGTGAGGAGTGCTCCCCATCCCACCCAGGGATGGAGAGCAGCCCATTGGGCGCTCAATCATTCTCCCTCGGCAGGCCCTGCAACGACCCAGGCTCGCTACTAAACCCTGGCTGCCAGCGTCGCAAGCAGTAGCGCAACCGCTGCACCGGAGGACCGGCTTAATATCGGTGTTATTAAATGGATAGGCAAATGGTTGACAAGAAGATCTCAAAGGGTGATAATTAAGGGGAAGGTGTGGGACCTCAGTTAAGTGACAGGAGCATTGATGGAAGGGAGGTGAACACCAGCCTATTTACGGAGGAGTGAGTCCTAAAGGAACTCACAAAACTGAGAGTGTATAAGGCAATGGGGCTGGATGGGAAAAATCCAAGAATATTAAAGGAGCTTAGAGAGATGCTCACAGCACCACTGACAGCCCTTTCAACAAATCGCTGGAAACGGAAGTGGTTCCAGAGGACTGGAGGAAGGCAGATGTAGTCCCTCTCCACTAAAGTAGGAGCAGGAAGGAGGCTGGCAATTACAGGCCAGTCAGACTGACCTCAGTGGTGGGGAAATTAATGGAATCACTGCTAAAGGAAAATACTGTGATATATCTTGAATCCAGCAGATCACAGGATCCGAGGTAGCATGGATTCACAGCGGGAAGGTCATGTCAAACAAATCTGACAGATTTCTTTGACTGGGTGACCAGGGAACCATCAGATATTCCCCTACAAATCCCATCTTTAAGAACTCCCTCTGGTTGCACCTACAGTAAAGACTGCCTCAGCCTGTAACTGACCTTAGGCTGACAAATCACCCCTTACCCTTGCTTCCCAGCCCAAGCAAACACCCTCACCCTTCCTCCTGGTCCCCTGCCTCCCTTTGAACCCTAGTACAGGGTTTCTATCTGTTCTATATATCCTCCACCTCAGTACTTACCCTCCTTAGAATAGTACTATTTGTATCTGTAGTACTTCCATGAAATGTAATTTTGTTTGCCTGTTCTTATAGCACCTGTTTAATTGTAACCGTATGCTCATTGCTTACACTTTACATTATTGTCAATCATCTCATTGCCTGTATTTTACATTATTGTCAAGCCTTTGCACTGTATGTAACCTTATGCTCATTGTCTGTATCTTGCTTTATTGTGAATCATTTGCACTGTTTGTAATCCATGTTCTTGTAATCTCCCAGGTTGCACCTGAAAATAGGCATTCCTTGTCTAGTGTACCTACCCGGTAAACAAAAGCTAATAAATTAGATCAGGGTGGGCGGTGGATGTGGCCTACCTGGATTTCAGCAAGGCCTGTGACACCATTCTATATAGGAGGCTTGTAAACAAGCTGGGCAGCCTGGGAGTGGGTCCCAAGCTGGTAAACTGGGTCAGTAATTGGTTAAGGGCTAGAACACAGAGGATGGTGGTAAACAGAGTTCATTACAAAGAGAGGGGGGTGACCAGCAGGGTGCCACAAGGATCACTTCTAGAGCCAGTCCTCTTTAACGTCTTCATAAATGACATTGCAGAGGGGCTGGAAAGGAAGGTATGCCTCTCTGCAGACAACACTAAGATCTGCAACAGGGCTGACACTCCGGGGAGATGAGGTGGGACCTAAACAGGCTTGAAGAGTGGTCAAGAGTGTGGCAGCTAAGATTCAATGCAAAGAAGTATAAAATCATGCATTTGGGGCATAGAAGCCAAGGGGAGGAGTATGTTATGGGGGTACTGACAACCACCAGAGAGGAAAAGGACCTGGAGGTAAACATATATGATGACCTAAAGGTGACCAAGCATTGTGCAAAGGCTGTGGGGAGAGCCAGTGGGATGCTGGGGTGCATAGGGAGAGGTATCACCAGCAGAAAAAAGGTGGTGATACCACTGTACAAATCATTGGTGAGACCCCATCTGGAGTACTGTGTCAGTTCTGGAAGCTGTATCTCTGGAAGGACACAGAGTAGAGGCATTTCAGAGAAGGGCAACAAAAATGGTGCAGGGTCTGCACCAAAAGTCATATAAGGAAAGACTTGAGGACCTCAATACGTATACCCAGGAAGGGGGGGGGGATATGATAGTGATCTTCAAATACCTCAAAGGACATTCAAATACCTCAAAGGCATAAATAAGGTACAAGAGGGTAGCATCTTTCAGAAAAAATGCAAGAACAAGGGGTCATAATATGTGGCTGGAGGGGAGTAGACTCAGGGGTAATGTGAGGAAGTATTTATCTTACAGAAAGGGTGGTGGATGCATGGAGCAGTTTTTCAGCAGAGGTGGTGGGGAAAAAATGGTAGAGGAATTCAAGACTGCATGGGATAAGCACAAGGGAACCCTAGCAATAGGAAAGAGAGGGTAAAAGCCAGAGATCAAGTAGGATCTGTGGTGTTGCAGTAGGTAAGGAAAATGGGCATACTAGGTGGGCCAAGCAGTTCATATCTGCCATCAATGTCTGTTTCTATAAAACTTATCAGACGTAGGTAGGGTCACCAGTGGAGTGCTGCAGGGCTCCATTTTGGGCCTCTCCCTCTTCCAGATATTCATATCCAATATGACAAAGAATTGTCTGAGCCATTCTGTTAAATATGCTGATGATGCCAAAATTGGCAGGCTTGATAAAATCTCAGACTGGGTTAGTAAATGGGGCATGAAGCTGAATGCAGACAAATGTAAGGTAATGCACTTGGGAAAACACAACCAAAATATGACTTACACGATAAATGGAAACATTCTTTGTACTACCAATAATGAAACAATCTGGGTGTCCACATAACGGATGATTTAGGCTGTATTCAACAGACTAATGCAGCAATTAGCAAAACAAAGTCATACGGTCTATAAAACGTAATATACCATAAAATAATTCTGAGGTATTGATGTCTTTGTTTAGAGCATATGTAAGCCCACACCTAGAATATACATCTCAATTAATGGTGCCTGTTTAAAAAATTTGATTGTAAATTGCTCGAAAGGGTAGAGAAGAGATACACAAAAAACATCTATGCGTTAACAAATAGACCTCAATGAGCAAAGATTGGAATTATTGAACCTCATGCCCCTAGAGACTAGAAGGCTTGGAGGAGATCTGCTTCTTATGTATGACATCATAAATGACCCATATCTTGTGTGTGAACTGAGGATTGAATACAAAGCCAGTGGGAGGGACATCAGAGGTCATCCTCTGCAATTCACCCTTAGAGTTGTCAACTCTTGGAATCAGTTGCCACCTGACGTAGTTATAAGCAGAACAAAAGAGGAATTTAAGAGACATTTGGATAATCATATTCTCTTTGGAGACAATCTCAGATACTATTTGAATTAAATGCTATTTGAACTGAATTAAAGAGCTTAAATGCTCGGGACTTAGCTTGGCACCAACACAAGGCCTCTGGAGCCAAACAGGACTTACCAGGGAAGCCAAAGCATCTATTTTGCATCCAACCTCCAGAACAACCTTACCTGCCCCTCAAAAGTTCTGGAAAATTATCCGCTTTACTTTCAATCCCATACCCATCCCAAGGCTATGTCTTCAAGCTGATGAACTCTCCACTCTCTACCCTGCTGAAGTTATCTTTACTTTTAACCATTTCTTTACCTTCTGTACTCTTGTGATCACATCAGGTGTCCCCCAAGGCTCTATACTTAGGTCCATTCTGTTCTTGATTTTCACCTTAGTCCGCTCCTCCTCATACAGCCACATCTATGCAGACAACACTATGTTTTGCTTTGGATTCCTTGCCTCCTGAGAAGGAATCAGTGCTCAGCCATGCTTTTGACAACATCCAGTCCTGGTTCTATTCTAATCAACTTTCTGTCAATGTAAAAAACAGTCTCAATGACCTTTGGTAACAAACTGAGACTTGTTAGACTCCAAACTTTCCCAGTTCTTAAAACTCTGAATGGCTCCAACCCTGAAGAGGTTCCCTCCTTCAAAAAACCTTGGTGTTTGCCTTGATCAACATCTTGACTTCTCTAGCCACATCAACGTTATCCACAAAAAAGATCCTCCCTCAAATATTTTGCATTGTATCACAACAATTCATGTCTTCCCATCCTGATCTGAAATATGATCATTGTCAAAATGACCCTCCCAATGTTCGACTAAGCAAATGTGTTTTATAGTAGTGTCCCCAAAACCACAATTTGTCAGGCTAGATTCCCTTTTCCACGTTTGCTGCTGCTTTGTCCTAAGCATTACTGCCCACTCCGTACTTATCACTGTTCCTTTAATGCTACCCTATCTCTCCCTTCACTAGAAGGCAGGCACCATCCCCACTGTGCCACCTTCTGTGCTAAACTGTGGTTTCGCTCCATCCCTTGCTATCTCTTCCCACTTTTCTCAACTGTTCTCCCCTCCTGCAACTCCCTCTGATCTTCTGAAACTGTATTTTCCTCATCCCTCACTATAAGAATTTAGCTAGTCAGGATGCCTTATCCTCTCAAATTCTTCTCATTGGGGACAACTTCCTGTCACTCTTCTCTCTTCTCCCTCCCATTTTCTTTCAGGTCCATCCTCTGTGAACTCAGCTGAACTCAGCTTTGCCCCTACAATTAATCATCTTCCTCTTGCCCTTTATATCCTCATCTTGCCAGGTTTCCCTTCCTCATCCCTCCTTTTTTCAGCATTAGCAGTATGACCTTATTTCTCTGTCCCTAGACTATAATATAGTTCTGCCCAGTTGCTGGATTGCTGTTTTTGTATTTTAGATTGATTTGTATTTCTTGGCCTGTGTTTTTCAGTTCAAGTTTTTATTGTTTGGCAATTTTTATCATTACATAAGTGCAGTACAGTATTATATATATTAAAACAGTCCCTTTGTTACATAAAATCATTACAATAATAGACTTGAAAAGAGCTTTCACATAAATATATAAAAACATACAATTTGCTTTAGTAATTCAATCTGTCTGAACCTCTAGAGCATTCATATGTAATTTCATTTTTTCAATGATACTCAGAAATGATATTACAGATTCTAAAACTTCTCCTGAGTATGAGTTCAAAAGCCTTGTTATCATATCTCTGGGTTCTAATGCCATAGTTTCTAAATAATTTCCCAATAATTTCTTTCTATATGGCTCATATAATGGGTGTAGAATCAGTAAGTGCACCATATCATCAGGTTCTTTATTACATCTGCATTTATTTTTATAAGGTTCTTTTGTTATTTACGTATATGTCCTGTAATCCCTAGCTACCAAAGTATTCGAATCGAAATCTTGGTAAAAGCTTTTTTTCTTCTTGGGTCTTTTATTCTTATTAAGTATTTTTCCATTTCATGGTTTCTTTTATTTTTTTGCTAACCATTGACTTATTTTAAATTGCTTACACGGTTCTAAGTCTTTTTGAATGAAGATTTCCCTTATTCTAGTTGTAATTTCATTACAGACACATTCTATTGGTTTGATGACTATTTCAGTTAAACATCCAAGTAACCCATGTGGTTTAATATACTTCTCAACTATCTGTATATCAGGAACTACAGTATCTGTTTAGTTTAAGATAGTCGATGGATTCCTCCAAACAAATTCGAGGTAATCTAGTTTCCTTCACAGGATATACTTTTATCCAGTACTTAACTTTATTTTGAATTAGGTATTCTACTGGCAATTGTCCAATCGCTGCCCTTACTAGAGCAGAAGGTGCTCCTGTTGGTAGTCCTAATAACTTTTTATAGAACTTATTTAATATACTTTCAACCTTAGTTTGTATTTGTATTCCCCAGATCTCAGTACTGTATACAGTAGAAGCTGGGTACATATTTTAGCATTTATGACTTTAACGCAGGCCTTTACTGAATTCCCGCCATATTTGTAATAACTCTTTCTATTGCAGGAAGAAAGCATTTAATCTTATGTTCTATTTCTGCTATATGTTTTTTCCATGAAAGATGTTTTCTTATTGTTATTTCTAAATAACAAAAACTATTTACTGTTTCAATTGCATAATGACCCAAAAAGATATTTTTTCGTACCGCCCGTGCCACATATCATGGTCTTTGTTTTTTTCATAGTTAACTTGCAGTTCTATCTTTATACATTCGTCCTGAAATATCTTTAACATCCTTGTCATCCCAAGATGACTAGTGGAGATGAGTACTATATCATCTGCATAAGATTAGATGCAGACATGCTCTTTGTCCAATTCTTGGCATGTGGAAGTCTTCATGTACATTTTTATTAATACTGTATTTATAAACAAATTGAAAAACAGTGGCGTCAGAGTGCACCCGTGTTTCACCCCCACGTTGGTTGTACATTTTTCGCTTTTCTTGCCTTCCACATTAAACCTTACTTGTGTTTCATTATTCTGGTATAGTTCTCATATTATGTTTATTATATGTTGATCTATTTTTAATTTTCTAAGTGTATCCCACAATAATTCTCTATTTATATTACCAAATGCAGATTTTGAGTCAATAAATGTACAGCATAATTTCTGTTTCTTTATATTCCTGTATTTGTGTATGATATGAACCAAAGTAAAACACTGGTCAATTGTGGAATATTGTTTTTTAAATCCAGCTTGTATGCTTCATCAATTATATTATTTTCCACTATCCATGTATTAAGGCTATCATTTATTTATTTATTTATTGTATTTATTTATGACTTTGGTAACCGGGTAGGTGCACTAATCCCAGGGACCGTTTTCAGGCATGACCCGGGCCACCATACAGTGGCAACAGAGTTACAAAACACAGATATATAAATACAGTATACAGTTTGACAATAAATCAAAGTTACAATAAATGTACAGTCAACAACAAAAAATAGCAGGTAACAAAGGTACAACTACAATATAGGGTTGCTTGAAGCAGAGTTAACACAGTGGTACAACGCTAAGTAGTATAAAAGCCTACTAGGCTAGAGCCTGAAATAGTGGGAGAGAGCCAAAGTGCATAGGTTTACAATACAATGTACAGCAGCATTTGACCACCCAGGGAAGCAGTGGCACCTGGAGGTAGCCAATAGCCATTCTTTGAGGCGAGATTTGAAGTGGCCATGGGTGTCAGTGGAGCAGAGCATGGCAGGCAGTTGATTCCAAAACACAAGGGCTGCTACCAACAGGGCTCTTCTGCTCATGTTTGTGAATACCCTGGGGAACTACAGAGGGGGGATACTGTGTGAGCGGAGGGAGCTATGAACAGTACAGACTGTGAGGATGGCTGCAAGGGGGGACTCCTGGCCGGACCGGATGGCGGAGTCAACCATGTTACCAAGGGCGAGGTCTAAGCGGCCTTGCAGCGGTAGCCATCCTAGCATATTGTAAAGGACACAATGGTGAGTTGAGAACAGTGCCAACAGGACAAAACAACATGCACAATTGTAGGCAGAGGAGAGCTTGGTCATAAGGTTTGAGGACAATCTAGCATAGATGGGGGCCCAGTAGTCCAGGATAGGGAGTACATTACCCTGGACAATGGCAAGTCAGGTGGCTGGGGTGAGGTATTGCTGCAATCTGTAGGCAGTACCTAGTTTTTGGTGGAATCTTCAAACAAGAGAGTGGATGTGGTTGGTGAAAGATAGTGAGGGGTTGAGCAGGACTCCTAGGTATTTAAAGGAGTCAACTTCTTCAAGGGCTTGACCGTCGGTGGAGATAATGTTGAGAGCAGGGAGAGTTTTGAATTTGGCTAGAAATGGCTTGGATCCGAACAGCATGGATTTTGTTTTTTTATTATTAACCAGAAGGAGGTTTTCCACAAACCAGTTGTGGGCCACCACATAGTTTTGGGTAAGAACAGAGGAAATGAGAGCAGGGGATTTGTCACTGTAGTACAGTACAAGGTCATCAGCGTAGGGGACAGAGTGGCATTTTAGGCTGTCTGAGGGAAGGGAGTTGATAAATAGAGAGAAAAGAAGGGGACCTAGGATGGAGACCTGGGGCATGCCAGATGATATGGGCAGGGTGGGGAAATGGTGGGTCCAATATGCATGAACTGGGTATGACCTGAGAGGTAGCTCAGGAACCAGTTTGTGACCTCTACAGAGCAGCCGAGACCTCGTAGTTTGAGTAGGAGGAGGGCATGACTGACCATGTTGAAGGCTTTTGAGAGGTCAACAAAGACCGTAACGGTGGCGTTTCCATGGTCCTTGCTTAGTAGGATGTGTTCAGTCAGTAGTGCGAGGGCGGTGGTGGTGGAGTGGTTTTTGCAGAAGCCGTGCTGTTGGCTACTCAGGAGGTTATGCTTGCCCATATACTCAGCCAGCTGGTGGTGGATAGCCTTCTCTAGTAACTTACTAAGATGAGGGAGGATGGAGATGGGACGATAGTTGCCAGAGGATAAAAGATCGCCTCCTTGAAAGATGGAAATCACCTTGGCAATCTTCCAGGGGTTGGGCACAGAGGAGGAGGAGAGAGCAACATTGAAGATACAAGTGAGAGGCTCTATGATAGCTGGGGAGACGAGCTTGAGGAAGACTGGGGAAAGACCATCAGCCCCAGGGGACCCATGATTTGGGAGGCTTTTAAGGAGCTTGGCGGTGTCAGCAGTTGAGATGGCTTTAAAACTGAAAGGGGGTGCATGAGGCTGGGTGGTAGACCTGGCGGGGGTTAACCAAATGTTTGAAAAGGGGACCGAGCAATTTGGCAGGTCAATTGGAAGTTTATTTAGATACACAGACAGGTCGGTGAACTTGTCACTGATAGCTCTGGCCACTTCTAGGGGGTCCGTAATCCAGCCGTCCGGGGAGTGTAGTTGCAGGGGTGCCTTGTTAGAGTGGGGGTTAAGGAAGGACCCAATTGATGACCGGAATTTCCTAGTATCACCAAGGTTTGCCTGTTGGAGATGACGGAAGTGGTTCTGTTTAAGGAACTTGGTCAGATGTTTACACAGGTTTCTCCGACACCTACAGGCCTCCAAGAGAGCAGGGGAGGGGGAGGCCTTGTAAGCTGACCAAGCATGATCCCTGTCTTTCATTAGAGCAAGAAGGTCATTTATGACCCAGTACGAGCAACCACCTCTAGCCCTTCTTGTAGTGACAGGAAAGCGCCTGTCCTGGAGGGTCTTAAGGGACTGAGTATATAGGGTTACTGCTGGGGTTGCATCAGTAAGAGAGTAAAGAGTCGACCAGTCCAGAGCCCATGCCTCCTCTAGGAGGCTTGTGGTGTTTGGGTTCTTGAAGTTCCTGAAAGACAGGTATGGGGGGGGGGGACATTTCAGTTTGGATGACCTGAGGAGATATGCAGGGGAGTGGTCACTGACTGAGTCGGCCATGGTACCAGCGTGCAGTACACAGTCCTTCTTCTTTGTAATTATCCAATCCAGAAGGGTCTGGGTGGCCGTGCGTGAGTTATATCTGGTGGGAAGTGAGATTGTCTGGACCAGATTGTGTTGTTTTAGGTGGGTAACATAGTCAGGCTGGAGGGTACTCAGCCAGTTTAAGTTGAAATCCCTGAGGAGAATGGAGTCCCTGTGAGGGGATAAGGAGCCGAGCCCCAAGAGGAAGCTGTTTAAACCCTCAATACCAGCAGTGGGAGGGTTGTAGCAGCAACCTATGAACAGTTTCTTACTGTTGCCAAGGATTAGTTCAGAGAGGAGCCATTCACTGGGGGATTTGGGATAAGACCAGAGGACGACATTGGCTGAGAGAGGTTTCCTTATGAAGAAAGCAATGCCTCCTCCCTTTTTTTTCCTTGGCCTATTGAAGCTCAGGGAGGAGTACCCAGGTATTTGATAAGCGGAGGCAGCATGGTGGGGCTTTAGCCATGTTTCTGAAAGTCCCAGGATGTGGGGCTTGTATGGAGCAGTCCACGCCTCCAGATCTGGGAACCTGGAGGGAGGACTACAAATGCTAATGTAAGCAACCTTTAATCCAGGGACATTTGCCCAGATGCTGGAGGAGACAGTGATGTGGGAGTTAGGTGGCCCAGGATTGCATTCAATATCTCTGGCCAGGAGGAGGAGAGATAGCAGAAAACTATAAGGGTAGGAGGGAGCACAGGGAGAGCAGGAGAGGGAAGCCAGGTAGTGGCCAAGCAAGTGGCATTCCTAATTTGAGAGAAAGGAGTGTGTGATACACCCTAGAGAGGATAGTTCCCATGCACAGTGAGGGGTAAGGCATAAGAGAGGGGAGTGGGTGGCAGAGAAGAACACAAGGTGCTCTTGGTCCCAGGTGAGTACAATGGCACAGAAGTCTGTTAATACCAGGCAAGCTGGCAGAAAGGCAGCGAAAAGGGTGAGTTTCAGCATATTCATGTTATCAGGAGACAAGCGCTTACACGGGGAGAGTCTAGAAACAGAGCAAGGAGGGCAGAAAAGGTTAAAACTAGAATAGTAAAAATCAGGAGAGAGGAAAAGAGTGAAACAGGGAGCAGACAAACAGGTAGGAAAAAGTGAGAGCACCAGGGAGTGAGACAGTGCAGGGACAAAGAGAGGTGTCCTAGCAAGGATGGAATAGGATCTGTGCAGAAACAGGGAGAAAAAAGGTGTCCCAGCAAGGAGGTAAAAAGCCAGGCACAGGGGAAGGGGGAGACTAGCTCAATACAAAGCCAAGAGCAAGCAGGAGTCAATCGGGTTGGATTAAGCTTGACAGGGGAGGTGCTAAAAGTGTATTTAAAGAGTGAGGGGGCAGGGGAGGGAGAGTGGACCCAAAAACCCTACAGTGAGAGATGCAGTCTTGGGTTCCCGGAACAAGTGTCCTGGTCGTACCTGCAAGCTGTGTCTCAGGGCGGATGGCAGCAGGCTCCTATTTGGCGTGTCAGAAATCCTCGTTGGAGGCGGACCGCAGAAGCGGTGGTAGCCCAGACAGATATCGAGGGATGCCTGAGGAGTGATGGACAGACAGGGGAATTAGATAGGTTTCCAGAGTGGGAGGGTTGCTAATTTGCAAAAACGCAAAGGTGCTAAAGTCATCAATTATTCTGGTGAATAGTTTTTGTGTCAAGTCTATTAAACTGATGGGTCTGTAGCAACAGAGGTCCATTCTGTTTCCCTTTTTGAAGGCCTGTTGGACCTATTATCATTTCCTCAGTACTCAATTACTGCACTAATTCCCCAGTACTCCCTTTGCCAGTTGTATGAGGATGAGCTGATACCAAATTTGCATTCGGTGAACAATCCACAATCTGGTGTTTTGGACACTAGCAAAGCAAGTCTAAAGGAAGCGGGGTTCCCTTCAGCATTTATGCACTTCAATGTCATGGCGCAACACTTTTACAGGGAGCACATACTGAGCATGTCCGGGTTGTTAGCAAACCACATAACCTGCAGCAGCCGATCAGGGACACTGGAGATGGAGAACTCCTCGCACTGCCCACATCTAAATGTGACTTCCATCCCACTCATGAGGGAAGGACCTGGCTACTGAAGGAGCTCATTTTATGTGAAAAAGATTACTTTAGCACAGGAAACTTCCAAAAAATACGAAATCACCACAGAATTGTGCATTAGCATACCAGTGACCTAAGTATCTCTACTTTTAAATGTTATATCAGGCAGACAGATTAGTGAAATCATGCTCCAGAGGAGAGCATGAACAGTATGGTCCTGTACTGGAATTGTAACCCCCCCTACAAATAGGGGTTCCTATAAATGTCTTCCTGGGCTGCTTAATGCCCACTGTCAGGATGGTGCCCTGTGTCTGCAGTAGCTGTATGTGTCTGCATGAGAGTGCTATAGAAAGCCTCTGTGCCTGTCTCTTTCTCGTCATTACGCTGTGTTAGAAATTAGTCTGGGCTGGGTCCAAGTAGTTTAGGGCTCGTGACCAGCCAGGCGATTGGTATTTCTGCTCCATTCTGCACTTGCTATAAGCACAGAGGGAGTTCTGTTAAGAACTGTGTTCATTTACTGTTTATCTGCCTTTTTTGTTAATAGTATACAAGTTTGTTTAACCTGTCTTCTCTTGCAGCTTGTACTTTTTGTGTAAGAGCCAACTTTTTGGTTCTGGACTGCCAGAGTTGGACCAATCAAACCTCAGGGGACCTAAAATGGAGACTGTCCCCAGAGGTCTTCTGGGATTGAATTTCTGTAGGAATTGTAGTTTTTAAAGTCTGGCGCCTCAATGGACCTGGAGGGGCAGTCCTTGCTGTGACAGACAGTTCCCTCAGCCAACCAAACCTTTTGGATCTCGGAGGAAATCCCCAGAACTGCCTGCAATAGAGTCAGTTGTGAGCTGGAGTTTGGAGAGTGAACAGCTTGAGCCATTGAGCAGCTGCTCCTTTGTAGGAGCACTGAAGAATTGGTGAGAAGGCTGCACTGGCTTGCTTGTCACATCTTCCAGTGAGAAATCCAGTGAATGTGAAAGCTGGACTTAAATTTAATTCCTTTGTCTGAGAGCTGAAGCCTGAAGAGAAAGTGAGTGATCATTGCCTGCAATTGGGACTGAAGACTTTCTCCAGAAGCAATCGGCCTGCCAGATACCAAAGTGAGTCACGGAATGACAGGTTTGCGTAGAACTTCTGCTAAATTGCAGCCAGACTTTACCCGAACTGTGACTAAGAGTTGTGTTGCTTATAAGTGAGCTGAATGTGCTGTGTGGGTCATGATTTGGTTCCCCACTTTCAAGATTGTTATGCTAGCTGGAAGCTGCTCCACCACTCGCATGGACTAAATCCGAACTGCCTGCTCTGGTCTGGGCCCTGCCATCCCGGCCTAGACCGCCGCTCCCATCGCAGAGACATTTTTTCGACGAAAGACCTGCTCGGGGATTCGGCACCCTGCTCAACACTATCAAACAGGTAGTGACCACCTCAGTGAATCGTGTGGACCCTGCTTACCCTGGCAAACCAGAACACCATCCAGAGGTCTTCATCTCGTCAGTCCTGCCTCCTGGTCTGGGTAGCGTGAGTACCAAACAGGGTAGCTCCCTGCAACAAAGCTGCAATCATTGTGAGTCATCTGATTTATTTGTTTGGGTTTATTACAACAAACTGAGCCATCCGACTCTGGATTACAAATTCTAGGTTGATGTGCATGCTAATTGTTTTCTTTCCTAAGGGCCCCAACAACAGCTGCAATGCCGGCCTACCCCGGGCATTGTTTCAGGCTAGCCTGCTTACAACTGGGTACCTAGGGTTGTGTGACTGTATACAAGGGACTCTTCGTGCATGCATTTTCAGCCTGAAATAATCTGATCTATAAGTCATCTGCTAGATTCATGCACCACCCCTGTTCACATTCCACTGAATAAATCAGATTGTGCTGTTTTTGCATTTAATCTGGCTAGTCTGTACCTTTTTGGTGGGGGTATTGTACTGCCATTGAACTGTTGCATTACAGGTCTTATTTTACAGGGTAGCTGCAGATGATTCAGCCCTGGTGGTAAGTGCAAGGGGTGTGAGCAAGTCATTACTGCCATATGGTATATGTGAAAGTTTTGTTCCTATACCAAGACCACTAGAGGGGTTGGTGGGGGTTATATCATCCTGAAGGGCTATACTAACAGCAGTTACGCTACCCTAGAACCATTCCTTCGAGTGCAGACACCCATTCAACGAGCTCAGGCACCTCAACCTGCGCACAGTCACGCAGACAGGGGTTACAAAAGTATGACCCTGCAGCAGGAGCACAGATAAGTACATTTAATAGACTGGGAATGGTGGAGGAGATTTTTTCTTAAGATTTTTTTTCTTACTGAGTGCTGGTTGTGTACAGGACACAGAATTCCTATTCATTTATTTTTATCTTATTTTTTTTTTAATATTCTGCAGCAGAAGCAGAGCAGAGTGAATTTAGTAGACTAGGAAGGTGCAGAGGGAGTCTGAAGGAAATATTTGACAAATAATTAAACTTTGGTGGTGCCGGGCATAGTCTGTGTCTGTGTGTGAAAACTAAGTGAAGTAGACTGCTGCAGTGAGACACAATGTCTTTTAGTGTGAGTGAGGAGGAGGGTGTGTCAGTGCAGGGGCGACACGAGGGGCGTGTGGGGGGGCACCTGTCACCATGTTGTGTAGAAACCATGAGGGAGAGAATTGGAAGAGAAGGATATGCAGGGGGGAGAAAAGGTGCAGGAAAAGGTTCCACCATGCCGGTTTTGTCAAGTACCTGTTCTGTAAGTGGTGGTGCTATTGGCAGTGGTAGGGCCTGGGAGGAGAACCGGGGCTGGGCACGTGACAGTACAGCCAAAGAAACCATGTCTGATTAGTCCCCAGACGTCCACGGGTTCCATTCAAACCGTAAGCAGCTTTTCCAGTTGGTCATCCAGTGCATCTGGTGATGAAACCATCCTGAGCAAACCAGAATCACACCACTCTCACCCTCTTCTTCCCTCAAGGGCCTTCAGCTTAACAGACATCTCCAGTCCTCACTGGCCTCTATCTCCACTTAATGTAAAATGAAGGCAAAGTCGAGACTAGTCATATCTTCTTGAATCACATTTTCTCGAACCTAATATAGCCATTTCATGTAAATTAAGATGAAAAAGTCAAGACCAGTCATATCATGTAAAATGAGATGAGAAAGGCTGAGGCAAGCCCAGTCACATCAGGTAAAATAAGATAAGTAAGGCAAAGTCAAGATCAGTCACATTTTCTCAAATCACATTTTCTTAAATCACGTTTTCTCGTTTCATATTTTCTCACATTTAATATACTCATTTCATGTGAAATAAAGATAGAAAGGCACAGTCAAGACCAGTCTCATGTCACTCAAAATGAGGTGAGACTGGAAAAGTCAAGACCAGTCAGGCCAACCTGCAGGTGCAGCAGTAGCGCTACTGCTTGTGACATCGGCAACCCGAGGTCGGAAACGAGCTCAAGTCATTGGGGTTGACTGGGGAGAAGGAGGATCGAGCACCCCAGAGGATGTGCTTCTCCAGAGAGGGAGGGCTCCATTCTCTGCTGTGAGACTGCCACCTGGGTGACCAAGGTGGCAGTGCAGCAGCTGGAGATGGACTTAGGAGGGCAACATCGCAGACATCAGCATGGGGACACATGAACAGCGTGCCTGTGTATGTTTGGATGACACTGCATGTGGCACGGGGTCATTATTTCGCAAGGCAGAATGCCGCAAGGCATAAGTGCGTTGCGTGATTTTTTCTCAGTTTTGTCTGTGGGGCTCTGCCCACACTTCCAATACAGGGGGGTTGGCCCCAGACCCTCCCACTAAAGATTCTCAACTCTGGGGGTCCAACTCAGAGAGCACACAGTTCTGGGTTAGCCATATTAGTAAATGCGCTATTATGCGTGCATTATGACCCAGTATGAGTGCATGTGACGTCCCGTGGGCACCTATAGGGTTAAAAAAAAAAAAAGAGAGAGACCATGACCCAGCACCTCAGTGACAGTGATGGCCCCGGCATTTCTAGGGTCCCCCACCTCACTAGTGCATGCCCTACCTGACAAGACAAGAATGTCCAGAGGCATCCTCCCACCCCGACCCCAGCTGAAGGCAGAGCCAAGGCTTGACAAAGGTAAGTCGCTGTGAGTGGGAGGTAGGAGGGAATCGAGTGGTGCCTGGAGGTCACCAGGGCAAGCAGAGGGACTGCAGAATATGGGGGCATGAACAGAAAGCTTAACAAAAAAAAACAGTCAAGTCTTGTAAAATGAGATGAGAAAAGCAAAATTAAGACCAGTCACATTTTCTTGAATCAACGTTTTCTGAATCATGTTTTTCTCATCTCATGTTTTCTCGAATCTAATACAGCCCCTTCATGTAAAATGAGGTGAGAAAGGCAAAGACCAGCCGCATCATGTAAAATTAGATGAGAAAGGCAAAGCCAAGATCAATCATGTTTCCTTAGCATGTTCTTCCCACCTTGTATGAGGCAGTATGCACTTAGATGTTGGCACTTCTGAAGAAGGTGTGGTGGTTGTGAATTTCAGTGTTGAAGCAACAACTCTTAGCATCACCATTTCCATGCTGAGTCTACATGAACCCTACACACACTATTATTTACGGCCTTCTACAGCAACTCAACAAAGCTATGGCTGGTGTCGGTGGTGGTAGGTGAAGCAGCAACGGTGGCGTGGGCAAGAATTACAGCAATGACGATGGTGGTAGAGGAGGAGGAGGAGCAGATGGTGACTCCAGTAAGACATCTGCATCAGAGTCATCACAGCAATTAAAATATACAAAACAAACAAAAAAATAAAATCAAAGAACAATACAGCCATGGATGGACCATATTGTGAAGGATAATGAAATGCTCTACGTTTCATTTCTTTTTTATATATTTGTTATATTGTGATGCATAACTTGTTTTTCATGGAAGGATATTATTATATAATGAAAATAATCGGAGCCAGAGAGAATACAGTAACTAGCGTGGAGGAAAAGCAGAGACTACAGGGAAATATATGCCCTGAGGTCCGCAGTCATAGTAACTATTACTGTAGCTCACACGGGGCCATGGTTGTGCCAGTCGGCTTTGTAGACTCTGTCACAACATCACAAACTTTAATCCATAGCAGATGCATGCCAAAAGCACCTGACATATGTAAGCTACAGTAACTTATACTCATTGCTGACCTCAAGGCTTTTTAACCCTCTTATATGCAGTCTGCTTTACCCCATGTCAGTTGCTACACTGAGAGACAAAATGGTTTGGGCGAATTGGCAAAGCAAAACCGAATTTTCAGGCCCCAACTCAAAGCCAAACTGAAGTTGACTCTAACCCACTTTTCTCATAGAAACACAGAAACGCAAAATTTGACAGCAGATAAGGACCGCTTGGCCCATCTAATCTGCTCATTTTCCCTACCTGTTTCATATGCCGCAGATCCTAAATGATCTGTGGCTTACCCTCTCTATCCTATCGCTAGAGTTCCTTTCTGTATATCCCATGCATTTTTGAATTCCCATACCATTTTTGCCCCTACAACATCTGCAGGGAGGCTGTTCCATGCATCCACCACCCTTTCCAAGAAAAAATACTTCCTTGTGTTACCCGAGTCTACCCACCTCTAATCTCATATTATGTTCCCTTGTTCTTGTACATCTTTTTATGTTTGCTTGTGCGCATGCACAAGAAACATTATGTGGCAGCTTAGGAGAGAAGCAGGTTGTGGAGGTGCGGCACTCTGGCAGCCAACGGCGGCACTGCATTTGGGGGCTTGGCACTGGTGGACCAATGCAGGCACACTGTGCTGATAACATTGGTTTCCAAAAGTGGCAACAAGTTGAAATGAATTTCGCCACTGCAATGAGGGGCCGCTTCGTCACTGCAGCGTCAGCCATTCTGCTGCAATGAGGGAGCGACCCATCATTGCAGGGCGATACCTTGCCTACAGTAACATTTGCTGACTGGGGAGCCCATTCCATCGGCATAATTCCCCCCCATTTGTTGTGTGCCGAGGGGACGGCCAATCCCCCTCAGCATCATGCGCCCCCCACAACAGTCTTTCTTTGCTGATGGGGGCCCAATCCCAATCAGCTTAAGTCCCCTTCCCAGTTTAATTTGCTGACAGGGAGCCCAATCCCCATCAGCATAATGACCCCCACGGTCATACTTGCCTGTGCCGAGGGCCCTAATTCCCCGCATCATGCCCACCTGTTTCCTCTGCCAAGGGGGGCCCAATCCCCGCCAGCTTCAGTCCCCTTCCCACTTCCAGCTGCCAAAGGGATGCCCAATCTCCTCGGCATCATATGCCCCCAATCATTTCTGTGCCGACGGGGTGCCCAATCTGTGTCGGCTTCGGTCCCCTTCCCCACAAATGCAGGTGGTACACAGGGAACCCACCCCAGTGTACCAAACAACACCTGCAAAATAAGAGAAAACCGATCCTCGTTGTCTTTTTTTCTTCCTTTAAAACAAGAAAACGTCCCTTTGCGGTCTTTCCTGCCCCTTCCCCAAACCCGCGCGATGATCTTCGGTGGACCGGGAACATGTCTGCACTCTTCAAAGCCGACCGTGAACTGAAAAAATGCCAGTAAGCTGTATAATGGCATAAAAGGGTTTTTTTTCAACTTTGGTGCATATCTTGGGCATTTTGGGGAATTTTAGCACCAAATTTTCAACATTGGGTTATTGGGACCCCTCCTCATGAATTCAGTCACTGTCATGGCGTTATTCGGTCCCAAAAAATGATTTCACGATCACTGCGTGGAATCACCTTTCGGGACCGATTAACAAAATGACAGTGCCGCTATTCATGTGGTGGGCTCTCAAAAAGTCTGTGTTGCAAATCTGGTGAAAAATCAAAGAAAATCACTGTTTTATGAAGGCGCTATGAAGTTTCCACTTGACGCTTCCATAAGTTCGCGAATTTGTAATATTTTCACTCCAGATTTTCAACATTGCCATTTTTCCACACCTCCTTATGAACAGTACAGATGTCATTTTACACATCCTGGCTGAAATGTGTTTTCGCACTTCTGGCGCAGAATAGTGCGGTCACTGTGGGAAATCAGTGTTCAGGACACATTAAGAAAATGACAGTGACACTGTTCATGAGCAGAGGTCCTAAAATGCCTATGTTGAAAATTTGATGACGAAAGTCCATAGAATTACTGTGTTACAAGTGTGCATTGCGTAGTTTCCACACACCCTTGTAAGTTCGCAAATTTGTAATATTTTCACGCCAGATTTTCACACTGGCATTTTTTCACACCTCCTTATGAACAGTACCAGCTATCATTTTTCACATCCTGGCCGAAATGTGTTTTCACGCTACCGGCACAGAATAGCGCGGTCGCTGTGGGAAATCAGTGTTTGGGACAGATTAAGATCGAGTGAGTGAGAGAGGGGGAGTGAGCAAGCTCAACTAAGTTCTGTCGAGACTGCTGCGGATTTCTCTGTGGACAGAAAAAGGTGCCAACGCAGGCAGGAGCCCAGTACAAAAGGGCAGCCTGCAACACTGGGAGAAACAGAACGAGCCTGTGAGAGAGGAGGAGTGAGCGAGCTCAACGGAGCTCTGTTGGGCCTGCTGCAGATTTCTTTGTGGGCAGAAAAAGAAGCCAATGCAGGCAGGGGCCCAGTACAAAGGGCAGCCTGCAGTGCCGGGAGAAACAGAACGAGCGGGTGAGAGAGGGGGAGTGAGAGAGCTCAACGGAGCTCTATCGAGACTGCTGCGGATTTCTTTGTGGACAGAAAAAGGCGCCAACACAGGCAGGAGCCAGTACAAAAGGGCAGCCTGCAGCGCCGGGAGAAACAGAACAAGCGAGTGAGAGAGGGGGAGTGAGCGAGCTCAACGGAGCTCTGTCGGGACAGCTGTGAACTTCTTTGTGGGCAGAAAAAGGTGCCAAAGCAGGCGGGAGCCCAGTACAAAAGGGCAGCCTGCAGCGCTGGGAGAAACAGAAAGACTGAGTGAGAGAGAGGGAGTGAGCAAGCTCAACAGAGCCCTGTCGGAACTGCTGCAGATTTCTTTTTGGCCAGAAAAAGGCGCTAATTCAGGCAGGAGCCCAGTACAAAAGGGCAGCCTGCAGTGTTGGGAGAAACAGAACCAGCGAGTGAGAGAGGGGGAGTAAGCGTCCACAATGGAGCTCTGTTGGGACTGCTGCGGATTTCTTTGTGGGCAGAAAAAGGCGCCAACACAGGCTAGTACCCAATACATAAGGGCAGCCTGCAGTGCCGGAGAAACAGAATGAGCGAGTGAGAGAGGGGGAGTGAGCGAGCTCAACGGAGCTCTGTCAGGACAGCTGTGAACTTCTTTGTGGGCAGAAAAAGGTGCTAACATAGGCAGGAGCCCAGTACAAAAGGACAGCCTGCAGCGCCGGGAGAAATAGAATGAGCAAGTGAGAGAGGGGGAGTGAGCAAGCTCAACAAAGCTCTGTCGGGACTGCTACGGATTTCTTTGTGTGCAGAAAAAGGTGCCAATGCAGGCAGGAGCCCAGTACAAACGGGCAGCCTGCAGCAACGGGAGAAATAGAACGAGTGAGTGAGCAAGTCAACAGAGCTCTGCTGGGACTTTAGAGTTGCCCACCCTCCGCCCATGGTCCTTGTGGTCCTATATTACAGCAGGGTCTCTGGGGTGGAGACAAAGCAATGATTAGATACTTTTAGGATTGCTGTAATAATACAGATTTAGTTGTTCTGTTTCTTGCTCTAACAGAGCTGAGTAATACTTGTAGTGCAATAGTGTAACCCCTAGATGGCGCTATCCCAGGGGCTACTACCCCTGCCTGATTTGCCACTAACAGGTTGAGGGGCCTGGATCCAATGGCGGGTGCCTCCACCCAGAGGTCAGGGTTTGCAATAGTTAAACTAACTTGGTCACAGCCCTCTGGGACACTGCAACCCCCCTTTCTTCCCACTAGTGGCCCACACAATATATCAGAATTACCTTCACAGTATACACTTACCCCCAGGTCTGGTTCCGCACTGGGACCTCCTGTGAAATGAGATACAGTGCAACAATCACAGTACAGTACTTTAACATAGACAAATACCTCAGGCAGTATAACTTTGCTGAAACAAGCAGCTCTGATTTATTTAGGGGATATAACAAGGACAGGGGAAATCAGGTTAATTAGCTTATCACTCTAATAATCTACCTATGGCTCTGTGCACAGGCCTATCCCTATCAGTTACTGTCCCTGGTACCCAAGCCCTAGTGGCTAGTCCAAACCGTGGCAGCTGGTAGGGGCCCTTTCACACAGAGAAAAGGAGAATTAAACAGTCAGCAGTACAGTAATTCCATTTGGATTTAATGTGGCAATTCAACAGGGAGCGACCCTGAATTAGTACTCACGACCTCCAAATAAGATAGGGTCCTTCAGTATCAGCAGGGCTACTCTTGAGCTCCAAGAGACTCTTCACACATTTATATGGTAAAAAAAAAAAAAAGAGTACTATACCAGGCAGGCTGCTTCTCTATCCCGATCGCAATTACTGCACAATACCCGGGAGAACACACAGCAGATTCAGTTCCTGACAGACCGAGTGCAATTCAATCATTTCTCCAGTCTTCTACAGGGTGAGCCTGGTTTCTAATCTTCAGAGATCCTTTGATTCTTTCACAGGACGGATTCAGTCCTAACAAGCTGTTACACAAACTGCAGACCGGAACTCTGGGCCTTACACGCTTTTTTGACTAAAACTGCACACTGAAAAGCACAGGGCTCCTTCCTTCTTCACTGCCAAAGCTCAACTGAAACTCCAACCGACAAGACCGGCACTTCCTTTGAGTTCCTCCCAGTTCTTGACTGGATTGGCTGTCACTCACAATAGACTGCTGCTGTTGGTCCAAAAGGCACTGAAGTCTAAACTACATCTCCCAGAGTCACTGCCCATACAATCCTCTTGTGGCTGGCTCAGATTATGAGTCCAAGTTCTGATTCGTCCAAGGCACCATTTTAGAGCTAGCTTACCCACACTGATTGGTCCAGTTCAGCAGTTCAAAACTAGAATGGGGAACTAGCAGACACAGTTCTGACTGCAAAGAAAGCAGGTTAGATAAACTGTAATTTCATTATTACTCTAAATAATTTCTGGCAAACAGTTACATCTTTCAGATAGGTTCCTTTGCACTCCTAGTGACTGCAAAATGAAGTGAATTGCAGCAGCTCGAGTGGTACTCAGAGAAGAAACACACAGTCCCCATACAACTAATTATGTCTGCAAGCAGACAGCTCTTAAAGAGACAGTACCAGAGGTTCTAAAACACTCACTGATAAATGGCTTAAACGCCAAACACCATTCAGGCTTGAGCATTCAAGCAAGCTCCTGGAAGTCTTTTAGGAACCCCATTTGCAGGGGGTTACACCTTCCTAGCCTGGGAAAGCTTGACGTCCGTCAAGCAAGTACCTCTACAAGTTTCAACTGCAACCATATACATTTGCATTAGGCTCACAATGTAATCATCAGTCAATATATCATTTTACCAAGAACACATTTCTGAAACATTGCAGTACGTCACTCTTTACATAGTATTACATACACATTGTACCATAACTCAAGTTATTACCTCTGTACATGAAACCTGAAGAGGGGGCCCTTCCTATCAGTTACCTTGGGCTGGATGGGGCAAGGGCACCATACTTAGAGGGCAACACAAGTAACTTGAGTTAGCACTGATGCTCAGTTTGGGCAATGAGCTCGGGGACACATACACTCCTTTATGGACAACATTGAGAGGCAAGTCCACAGGGCTCCCAAGTGAATCATAACTGAGGTGCACCACAGGCTTTACAGCTCGACCAGTCTTCTAGGGGAACTGTTATAGTCTCTGCACTCTGAGCCTCATTTTCAGCATTGTCCTCACTTGTCAGGAGTCTCCATGGGGGTAGAGAGGCTAGAACTTGGGGCACTTTCAGCTCCAGGAGTTACAGTTTCTGAGTCCACAACATTTGGCTCGCATGGAGAGCTTTCGGACACTGGCAGTGGACTGTCAGGGCACTCAAAATACTCTTCTTGTTCGGGTGTATCACCAGTCTGCCCCAATCTGTCATTTTCCTCCCCTGAAAGCTCAAACAGTTCAACCATGCACAATGATTCCATTTCATCTGATCTGATGCTTTGCACTTCACTTTCTGGGAGCATTGGCTCCAGGGATGAAGCTGGGGCTTAGACAGTCCAGAAGGCCCAGCTTCATCTCCAGTATTGACTAGGGATTGCCCTCAAACAATTGACTCAGTTCGTAAGAAGGATAGTATTCAAAGTCACTCTCACTTTCTTCCGATATGGACTGACAGTCATGCTCAACTGGGACTTGTGGAGGGAACACTTTTAACTTTGCTTCTGTAGGTGCAGACTTTCTTGATCTTTTCTTAGCAGCAGCTCTAGTCACTGGTCCAGAGGGGCATCTTCTAGGGCTCAGACTCAATTAAGATTTGTCCAATGGGCAGTAAATGATTTCTATGCATTGTTTTTACATCTTTTGAATTATTCTCAGGCCTTACTTTGTACACTGGCAGATCATCTAGTTTGCCCACTACAATGTGAGGGAGATGGAGCCATCTGTCAGCAATCTTGTGTTTGCCATGCAGTCCCAGATTTCTTAGCAATACCCGATCTCCCTCCTGGAGTTCCTGTGCTTTCACCTTTTTATCATACCTTTCTTTGTTGGCCAGATTTCTTTTGGCAGCCATGGTTTGAGCCAGTTGTACGCATGAGTTAGCTGGGCCTTTAACTTTGCACATACTGTAAATAGTTGTCAGCTTGAACCCCATCAGGAGAGACCCCAAAACACACATCTACTGGTAGTCGAGCTTCTTCCAAACATCAGGCGGTAGGGGAGAATCCAGTGGCATCACTTTGGTGCAGTTATAAGCATGTACCAGGGTGCTAATTTGTTGGCTCCATCTAGCTTGTCCTTTGGGTGCAGGGTGCTCAGCATATCTAGTAGTGCAAGGTTGAAACGTTCAGGCTGTGGGTCCCCTGGGTGGTAAGGAGTGGTTCTGGACTTTCAGACTCCCACAGAGAAAGCATCTCTTTGATCAGACGACTCTCAAAGTCTCTCCCTTGATCAGAATGGATTCTTTGTGGAGCCCCATAGTGAACAAAAGTTTTCTACAAGTACTTTGGCCACAGTGGATGCTTTCTGGTCTTTGGTGGGGAAAGCTTGGGCATATCTCGTGAAATGGTCAGTGACCACCAGCACATTACTGATATTTCTTTGATCTGACTCAAACTCAGAAAATCAATACAGACCAGCTCCATGGGTGCACTGGTGGTGATGTTAACAAGGGGGCAGCCTCTGGGGCAAAGCTTTCTCTGTAAGCAGCGACTCAAGTTCGAATGTGTTGCTCCACATCAGCCCCCATCTTAGGCCAATAGAATCTGGATCTCACCAAGTCAAGTGTTCTGTCTATACCAAGGTGCCCCATGTGGTTGTGCAAGGACCTAGTACTGAGTCTCGAAGGCAGGGCAGCACTAGTTGTTGTTTGTCTACTTGTCCCCTCTGTCTACTGTTTCTCTGTATAACAGTTTATTGATCAGTTTCAACTTAGGACCTTCTTTGTATAAGTGCAGTTCTCAAATCAGTGGAGCGTATTTGACACATCTTTTCCTGCAGAGAGGGCTTCCAAAGCTGCTTTGATCATGGGATCGGGATTGAGCCCGCTGAATACTGTCATTGTCCAGCTGAGGCAGTGTCACCAATGTCTATTGCAGAAAAGTGGCAATCAAGCAGCAGGTATGCAATTCTCAGAGGGTCCCAAGCAATCCACCATGCAGTCCACTGCGTCCGTGGACATTTGTTCCTCCCTGTCAAACTTCCGCAGAGTGCCCGAATGTCAGGTTCTGCCAATCGGACCCAATCATTCTGGGGAACAGGCCCACGGAGAGAGCATCAGCATCTATGTGGTTCAGACCTGCTCGGTATTCGAGAGCATAGTCATATGTAGATAATGCAGAAAGCCACCTATGGCCAGTGGCATCCAACTTAGCTGAGGTCTGCACATATGTCAAAGGATTATTGTCAGTTTTACTAGTATTTTAGCCCCATAAAGTACTCATGGAATTGGTCAACAATAGCCCACTTCAAAGCTAGGAACTCTAACTTATGTACAGGATAGTTCTTTTCGGATGGGGTCAGGCTTCTACTGGCAAAGGCCACTGGTCTCAGGCCATTCTCGTATCTTGGTACAACACAGCCCCCAACCCTTGCAAGCTAGCATCAGTGTGCAGGACGAAGGTTTTCTTGGATCGGCATAGGCCAGCACTGGAGCATGGGTAAGTTGATATATGATCTCATGAAAAGCAGTCTCACAATCAGGAGTCCAGCGGCCCCAAATACTTCACTCGGATGAAAATACACTCTTTCAGTCTTGAGGGACGCTGACTTTGGTATTTTTGTGGGTTGGGGATACCCTTGAGTAAGGTTAAGTAAAAGGCGGATCACTCTTGAATAGTCCTTGATGAAGCGCCGATAATAACCACAGATCCCAGGAATCTTTGCAGTTCTTTAGATTTTGGGCTGTGGCCAGGTGGTCAAGGCCTCAACTTTACTTGGTCGGTCTCTATTCCTCGGTGGATACTATGTGTCCCCATACTTTACTGATGTTTGAAAGAATTGACACTTATCAATGGACAGTTTAAGGCAAAGTCCTCCAGTCGGTCCAATACCTTAAATAATCTGCTCTCATGTTCCTCCAGTGAGCTGCCAAACACAATAACATCATCTAGGTATACCAGGCACTCTAGTAAGTTCATGTCCCCACTGCACGCCCATCAATCGTTGAAAAGTGTAGGGCACCTGAAATCTTTGAGGCATCCTCATGAATTCATAGAAGCCAAGCGGACAGATAAAGGCAGTCTTCTCACGGTCCTCTGGGGCCACGGGATCTGGTAGTACCCACTGCGGAGATCCAGCACAGAGAACCACTTGCTCCCTGCTTAGGCAGTCCAAAGCATCCTGAATGCGGGCATTGTGTACTGATCAGGGATAGTCCGCGTTTAAAAGCATAATCCACACACATCCTTACTGTTCCATTCTTTTCCTCACTACTACAATGGGGAAGCATAAGGGCTTCTGGATTCTTGTATTACACCAGCAGCTAACATCTTCTGCAGATGCCGCTCACATCATCTATGTCAGCAGGTGCCAGGCGTCGAGATCCTCTCACCAAAATGGTCTTCGTCATGCAGCCGGATATTGTGCTCAGCTCCCTGCACGATCCTACATCCCATTCCTTTAAAGAAAACACCTGGTCTCTCTGGGCAAGCTTCTCACTGATCCTCACTTTCCATTCAGCTGGCAGCGGGAGTCACTAAATCAAACAAGGTCAGGCGTTACTCTGTCATTCTTCCTTGAACTCTTGCTGCTGGGTAGCACTGCAGTATCTCTGCACAATGCACATTAGCCAGGATGCAACCTCTGTTTACTCGAATGTCTCTTTCAGACACATTATGAACTTAGACCATTACCCTTCTGGCATAAGCATGGGCTCTAGCGGCAAAATACTAGGCTTGACCAGCAGTCCCTTGGCATTTTTCCATCGCCTGGTGCATCCAACATTAATATTTTATTCTTAACATCCTTTCTGATACGGACCTCTCCCTGTAAGGTACACTGGGCATTTGCGCCAGGATCAGAGACTCAGGATCCTTCTTCCATACAATTCCGACCGGTTCCTCTGGTTCTGTTTTTCAGCATCTCTGTGCCTCATAGGCCTTCTTAATTAAAGCCGGAACTCTTAAAGCTCTACTAGTCTTTGACCCCTGTTTTCCATAACACAACTGTGCCAGCCTCCGAACATATGGAGCATTTGTTCCAATCAACAAAGGGACACCATCCCACAGTCCAGTGGGGACACACTAAGGCTAGGGTCTCTACTTGTTCAGCCACCCAGCCACAGAGGTGGGAAAGACAGCCAAATTCGGATATACCCGAATAGGGTAGGCCTTCTCCTTAACCCCCATACATGCAGTCCTTCTAATGGTTGTAAGGTACGTCTGACAAATGCTTCTGATACCAATCCTGGAACATAATTGTCACTTGGGAGCCACTGTCTATCACAGCTCTTGTAGACACTCCATTCACCTTTACAGTGGTCTCCATGGAGGGACCCACTATTCTGGACCAGTCTGGGGGCGGTAGTGGGGCCTGGGCAACTGACCTTGCACAAAAGGACGTGAATTAGCATTTTTTGGTGCCCTCACTGGGATCATGTCCTGCACCTCTTAACCACTGATTTCTTCTCCAAGCCTCCTTGTAGCCTATATGCAACTTTGTCAGTGTCTTTGGGGACTGGCATTCCCTTTCATGTGCCCATCTTTCCCACAATTATAGCAAAACATACTTTCTGGAGTTTGAGCTGGCCGAGGCGCCACACTGGGAGCCAGGGCGGGGTATTACTAACTGGAAACCTGGGTGCCATCTCTGTCTGCGCGTGATAAGCATTTGGAGACATCTCGTCAGTTTCTCCACTTCCATGGTCAAGGAATTGAGTTTGGAGCTGTTATCAGCAGGAGATACATGGTGGGTACCCCCCACCCCCATAGCAGATACAGTCGGATATAGGTCAGGGCCCGTACTTGCAGGCGTGGCCTTCATAAAGGGACTGTTTTTGAATTCCCGGATCTCTCAACAGTTCGCCCCATTGCAGGCATATCTTTTCCTTGTCAGAGCACTCATTGACTGTCAACCTCTGCCTCTGAACTTCACTTGATGTGTCACCTCAGTCACTCGGTCGTAGCCACAGCTGTTGGTGCAGGTACCTCCGAGGTCGCCTTTTCTCAACTCCCCAATTTCTCTCATTAACTCATCATAGGAGGGTGGGATTCCAGTCGATTTGCCAGGCGTGAATAAGCAACAGCAGTTCTGAGAAAGGGGCAGACTTAAGGATTCTGTCCAGTCTGGTTCGGTCCAGTTCAATCGCGGCAAACTACCCTTTCTGAGGCATTCTTGCAACAATTTTTCCAGCCGAGAGACATACACAGACAACAACTCCTTGGTACTGTTGTGCATTTCTTACTCTCCACCATAGGTCCTCATCAGAATCTGGGCTCCATACACATTCTCCAAGGCCTCAAGATAGGCCTGTGCAGTCGCCTCAGGGTTACTGGGCCCGCTTAGCACGGATGGTAGCCAGGGCAGGACCGGAGGCTCTCACTAACCCTCTTCGCCGCCTCGAGCATTGCCATTCTAGTACTTGAGGGCAATATAGTTCATCCAGGTCTCCCAGTCATCCTCCCTTGGGGGTGGGAGGTGCCAGAGAAGATCCTCAACCTCGTAAGAGTCGTGACTAATGGCAGGTGCAGAAATAGGAGTCTGCATTGGTTCAGCCACCGTACGGGCACTGGAGCAGGAGAGGTGTTGGGGAGGAACACCCAGGTGGCAAGAATAGTTTCTTCAAGTCTTCCACAGTTTTTCCCTCCCAGCAACCATTCAGTAAAGTTCTCCTCAAAAGTTTCCAGATAGTGGTGGGGCTGATTCCCCCGGTCTTTACTGTCCTTAGTTATCACTCTCCAAGCAGTGAGGCTCCCTCTGGGGTAATGGTCTGTGGCACTTTGAGCTATCTGTGGGATCCTTAAACTCTACTAGGGCCAGGAAAGTGTGGGTGAGCAGATTATATGTCGACCCACCACCACAGGGTTTTGTAAACCTTCCACCTTGGAAAGTACTCCCTGCACAGTGTCCGTATTGATACCCAGGGGATGTCCAGGATAAGCATAGCATTTTGGGGTCGATCTCCTCCCCAGTACACCACTCCACCAGCGGTGCACAGCCACTTCTGTCGGGTACCCATTTTTTCTTAACAGTGGTTCATAAACATGGCCACTAGAGGACACACAATCCCAGCGGTGAGCCTCCAAGATGTAACCCCTAGATGGCGCTATCCCAGGGGCTACTACCCCTGCCTGATTGCCACCAACAGGTTGAGGGCCTGGATCCAATGGCGGGTGCCTCCACCCAGAGGTCAGGGTTTGCAACAGTTAAACTAACTTGCAGCCCTCTGGGACACCCTGTAACTCTTCTTCCCCACTAGTGGCCCACACAATATATCAAATTACCTTCACAGTATACACTTACCCCCAGGTCTGGTTCCGCACTGGGACCTCCTGTGAAATGAGATACAGTGCAACAATCACAGTACAGTACTTTAACATAGACAAATACCTCAGGCAGTATAACTTTGCTGAAACAAGCAGCTCTGATTTATTTAAGGGATATAACAAGGACAGGGGAAAATCAGGTTAATTAGCTTATCACTCTAATAATCTACCTATGGCTCTGTGCACAGGCCTATCCCTATCAGTTACTGTCCCTGGGCTACCCAAGCCCTAGTGGCTAGTCCAAACCGTGGCAGCTGGTAGGGGCCCTTTCCACACAGAGAAAAGGAGAATTAAACAGTCAGCAGTACAGTAATTCCATTTGGATTTAATGTGGCAATTCAACAGAGGCGACCTGAATTAGTACTCACGACCTCCAAATAAGATAGGGTCCTTCAGTATCAGCAGGGCTACTCTTGAGCTCCAAGAGACTCTTCACACATTTATATGGTAAAAAAAAAAAGAGAGTACTATACCAGGCAGGCTGCTTCTCTATCCCGATCGCAATTACTGCACAATACCCGGGAGAACACACAGCAGATTCAGTTCCTGACAGACCGAGTGCAATTCAATCATTTCTCCAGTCTTCCACAGGGTGAGCCTGGTTTCTACTCTTCAGAGATCCTTTGATTCTTTTCACAGGACGGATTCAGTCCTAACAAGCTGTTACACAAACTGCAGACCGGAACTCTGGGCCTTACACACGTTTTGACTAAAACTGCACACTGAAAAAGCTAGAGGCTCCTTCCTTCTTCACTGCCAAAGCTCAACTGAAACTCCAACCGACAAGACCGGCACTTCCTTTGAGTTCCTCCCAGTTCTTGACTGGATTGGCTGTCACTCACAACAGACTGCTGCTGTTGGTCCAAAAAGGCACTGAAGTCTAAACTACATCTCCCAGAGTCACTGCCCATACAATCCTCTTGTGGCTGGCTCAGATTATGAGTCCAAGTTCTGATCATTCAAGGCACCATTTTAGAGCTAGCTTACCCCACACTGATTGGTCCAGTTCAGCAGTTCAAAACTAGAATGGGAACTAGCAGACACAGTTCTGACTGCAAGAAAGCAGGTTAGACAAACTGTAATTTCATTATTACTCTAAATAATTTCTGGCAAACAGTTACATCTTTCAGATAGGTTCCCTTTGCACTCCTAGTGACTGCAAAATGAAGTGAATTAGCAGCAGCTCGAGTGGTACTCAGAGAAGAAACACACAGTCCCCCATACAACTAATTATGTCTGCAAGCAGACAGCTCTTAAAGAGACAGTACCAGAGGTTCTAAAACACTCACTGATAAATGGCTTAAACGCCAAACACCATTCAGGCTTGGAGCATTCAAGCAAGCTCCTGGAAGTCTTTTGGGAACCCCCATTTGCAGGGGGGTTACAATAGGATTTCTAACTGGGCTAAGTGAAACTATATGAGAGCTGAGAACAAAAAGTATGGTAGCTGAGGGGTGAAAACTGGACAAGGAGGCTTTAGGATTGCTACAGTAATACAGTATGTAACGGATGAGATCTGAGACTGAATTAACCCGGTCGGCAAGGGAGCAGTAGGAGGACTAGTGTGGGGGTCAGGGACAAGCAATTTGAGTAAATATGGGTGTAACAGTTGTAGTAGGGTACAGAAACTGAGAGTAAGAGCCTGTAACATAAGATGG
The DNA here is from genome assembly GCA_016271365.2 of Neoceratodus forsteri. Lineage (NCBI taxonomy): Eukaryota > Metazoa > Chordata > Ceratodontiformes > Ceratodontidae > Neoceratodus > Neoceratodus forsteri. The sequence continues at coordinate 229,160,364 of CM028134.1, forward strand.
GGCCAAAATGGGACAGTTGCCACATGTCAATAGGGCGGGCATCTAAGGAAGGGTCGTGGGGTGTACAGGGTGTGGGTCCGCCATGATCCTGGACTGGGCTTGGAGGATGGGGGGGGGGGTATGGTCTGTAGACAACTGGCTAGTTTGAGGGAGGAACTGTGGAGGTTAGGGAGGAGTCTAAGTGGCAGGACAGATGAGTATGATGGGCATCCCATGGGGGGGAATAGGGATGGCAAGGGGACGGAGGAAGAACAACTAGGGACTGAATTAACCGACCCCAGTATCAGAGGCACTAGCAGAAAAGAGAGAAGAAGGGAGGGGTGCCTGAGGCGAGGGGGGGGCCTCCTGATGGGGGAGGAAGAGACCACGAGGAGTATCAGGGGAGAGAGCAGATGGCTGCAGGTAGGGAGGGACCTGGGGTGGCACGGAGGGGAATAAGTAGGAGGGGGAAACCGATAGGGGGGAAGAGATTTAGAATGGGTATTGACTAGGAATAGATTCATGCCACTGCTATGGGAGAGAGAGGGGGAGCAGGAACATACTGAGGGGCCGGGAGGACAAGCGGGGCATGAGAGGGATGGCAACAGGTGGGGGAAGACACAGCGAGGACGAAAGGGTAGAAGGGGGCTAGTAAGGAAGGAGGGAGTGGTGACTGGAGGAGAGAAGGCTACTGGAAGGGGAAAGGATGGGAGGGGCATCACTATCGGGGTAGAAGGGAATAGGGGCTGTAAATCGACAACAGCGGGGATAGGAGAGGGGATGGAAATCAGTAGGGGAGGTCGACATGGGAAGCCCAGTAGGAAGTAGTCAGGCTGGGAAGTGGTTCAAGAGGGATGGGAGGAATACGGCAGAGAAAAGGGGTGAGGCGGAAGTAGGGGATACTGATACAGAAGTCTCAGAGGGTGCAGTTGGGGGGGGGTAAGGGTCAGGGAATAACGAATACTTGGGTGGTGGAAGGGGCATTAGAAGGGAAAGGGGGTATGGGATGGGGGTACTCATCCTGGGGATTCTTTCCTGAACGGGTGAGATGGGGCGGAAGGGGGGAAGCCACAGCCGTATTTGGGTTGAGGCTATCCCCAGGTTGACTGCAGGAGGGGCAGGGCAGGCACTGGTCAAGTGCGCAGCAAGGGGAGGAAGAAACCTCATTTAGTGTTGCATGCGGGTACAAGCGACTTGGAGGGGGAGACTGTGGAAGTAGTGAGAGGGAGGTTCGAGTAGTTGGGCAGGCAGTGTGAGAGGGTGGGGGAGTCAGTGGCATTCTCGGAGGTACTTCCGGTACCATGTGCAAGCATGGGGAGGAAGGGTAGGATTGAGGAGTTCAGCGGGTGGCTGAGGGATTGGTGCCACACCAAAAATTATGGGTTAGTGACTAACTGGGGTAGGGTCTGGGGGAATAGTGACTTGTACACGGGGGACAGGCTACACTTGAGCAGGAAGGGGAAGGGAGTATTAAAGGCAGGATTAGAGGGGTATATCTCTACTAAGGTGGATTTAAACTAGTAGGGGGTGGCCAAAAGACTGAAGTTGGTGGAAAGATCTGGACAGGAGAACCTAATGAGCTCACCTCTCCTAAATATAGGTAAAGGAGGAGGCGTAGTAACCCTGGGAGGGGGCAGGCAGAGTGGTCTGACTGTAATACAGAAGGCACCACCACCCGGTAAGAATAAGGAGGAACACAGGCCAAGGAGGAGAAGAGTGAGGAGATGGAGGGCTACGGGTGGAAGGTGGTTTCTCTCAATGCAAGAAGCCTGGGGAACAAAATTGCAGAGCTTCAGGCACTCCTTTCAGAGGGGAAGGTGGACACTGCTGCAGTGACAGAGACTTGGGCCACAGAGTACCATGATTGGGACTTGGCAATCCCGGAATACAGGATATACAGCAGGGACTGGGTGGTTGGAAGAGGGTTACACTCTATGTGAGGGAAGGGATTAAATGCATAAGGGATGAGGGAGAACAGGAGAGGACAGAGGCACTTTGGGTGCAGCTCCTGGATGCCAAGGGCAGAAAGCTGAGGTTAGGAGTGGTGTACAGACCACTAGCCCAATCCGGGGACCTGGATGGGGCATTGGCAGAGCAGATGAGGGTGTGTAGAAGGGGGAGTGTGGTGATAGTGGGGATTTTAACCAGGACGGGTTGACTGAGCACCCCGCCACTAGCAGTACCAGGAGCAGGTGCTCCTTAATGCATTCCAGGACCGGCTCTGACGCAATTGGTAAGTGGGCCTACAAGCCTTTGTAGCACTCTGGACCTAGTACTGGCAAATGGGGAGGCAGTGAGGAGGTAACAGTGGAGGACCCACTAGCAGGTAGCGACCACCAAACAGTGAGGCTCGTTGTTGCGCTGGGCAGGGAGACAGGAGGCACGGGCACTAAGGTGGGGGACTTTATTAGGGTGGACTTTGGGAAGATGGGAGCAATACTGCAAGGGAGACTCCAGGCTATAAGGCCAGGGATGGATGCAGAACAAAAGTGGGGAGTCATAAATACTGGGCTAACAGAGGCCACAGTAACCTGCACCAGAGACGGAAGTAAGAAGAGCAGAGCCAAGAAACCATGCTGGCTGAACAAGAAAGTGCTGCAAGGGGTGAGGAGAAAGACGGCTACATTCTGGAAGTGCAGGAGAACAGGGAAGGGAGAGGATAAGGAGGCTTTCGGGAATTGGTCAATGGAGGTTGCTAGGAGGGTGAAAAAAGCTAAGGCCTCCAAGTAATTAAGGTCCACACAGGGCATAAAGGGAGGGAAAAGAGGAGGTGCAAGGAACATATTGTGAGGATGAAGCGGGAAGGGGATTGGGTGGAAAAGGGGGAGGAGCAAGTGGAAATTCTAAATGAGTACTTCTGCTCCATTTTCACTAAGGAGAAAGATGGTCCACTACCAGAATGGGCTGGGGTTGGGAAAAGGGGGGGGAGGAGGTGATGGACAAAGTGATCACAGGGAGTAGGGTGCTAGAGCGGCTGAGGGCAGTAAGGGTGGACAAGGCACCAAGTCCTGATGGCATCCACCGCAGGGTGCTGAGGGAGATGGAGCTGTTGGCTGAGCCACTGGCAGATCTGTTCAGTACCTCCCTGGAAATGTGGTGTGTGCACCAGGACTGGAGGGTGGCCCATGTGGTGCCCATACACAAGAGTGGGCCTAGGGAGGAGCCAGGAAATTATTGGCCGGTAAGTCTAACGTCTATATTGGGTAATCTTATGGCGGCGATACTGAAGGAGAGGCTGGTGGCATTCCTAGAAAGTAATGGCCTCCAAGATGGGCAGAAACATGGGTTTGTCTCAGGGAGGTCTTGTCAAACCAACCTAATACAGTATTATGACTGGGTAACAAATGAGTTGGACAGGGGCCATGCAGTACATGTCCTGTACTTGGACTTCAGTAAGGCCTTCGATACAGTGCCTCATGGGAGACTGGGGTGGGGGAGCTGACGGCAGTGGGGGTGGGGAAAAGCTGACTAAATGGATACAGAACTGGTTACAGGGGAGGGTACAAAGGGTGGTGGGGGAACTCTCGGCACCCACAGCAGTGACAAGCGGGGTGCCGCAGGGGTCAGTGCTGGGCCCGGTGCTCTTTGGGCTCTTTATCTCCAATATAGCACATGGAGTGGGGAGCAGGGTTAGTCTGTTCGCAGATTATACCAAATTGGGGGAGGTGGTGGACGAAGAGGACGGATGGAAAATACTGCAGGGGAACCTAACCAAACTAGAGACATGGTCGGTGGAGTGGCAGCTAGGATTCAACACAAAGAAGTGTAAGGTGATGCACTTCGGGGCTAAGAACCAGAAGAGGGACTACTGGTTGGGGATCACAGAAGAGGAGAAGGACCTAGGGGTGTTGGTAACTAGGAGCATGAACAACTCGGCCCAGTGCAGGACAGCAGCAGTGAAAGCAAACATGATGCTGGGGTGTATCGCAAGGGGATTCTCATCCAGACAAAGGGATGTGATCCTACCGCTCTACAGATAATTGGTCAGACTGCACCTAGAGTATTGTGTGCAATATTAGAGGCCATACCTGAGGGGAGAGATAAAGTTACTGGAGGAGGTACAAAGGAGGGCAACAAAAATGTTAAAGGGGATGGAAGGAAAGGAAAGGAATATGAAGTTAGGCTGAAGGAGCTGAACATGTACACATTGGAGGAGAGGAGGGATGGGGGGATATGACTGAAAAGTTTAAATACCTGAGGGATAAATAAACCTAGCACTGAGGGAGTGTTTAAACTGAGGAGTGGAAGAGAGATGAGGGGGCACGGACTACGGTTGGAAGGGGGATGTTTCAAGAGGGAAATGAGGAGGCACTACTTCTCTGAGAGGGTGGCGTTTAATTGGAATGTGCTGCCAGAGGGGGTGGTAACATGTAGAACAGTCAATAGCTTTAAGAAGGAGTGGGATAAAGCAAGAGGAAGAGTCAGGGGGACAGGGGCTGGGACAAACGGGGGAGGAACTGAGGGGGAGGAGGCTGGGGCAGCTCAATCTAGGGTGCTAGCTGCACATTCGGGCAGACTTACATAGACAGATTGGTATGTTCTGCTGTCAGATTCGTATGTCCGTATGTATATTCGTATGTAAAATCACAGTGACTCTGTTCATGAGCAGAGGTCCTAAAATGCCTATGTTGAAAATTTTGTGATAAATGTCCATAAAATGACTATTACAAGTGTGTGTTCTGCAGTTTCCACACACCCTCGTAACTTCATAAATTTATAGTATTTTCACTACAGATTTTCAACATTGGCATTTTTTCAGACCTCCTTATGAACAGTACAGCTGTCATTTTTCACATCCTGCCCCAAATATGCATTTACAGATCTGGCGCAGAATAGCGCGGTTGCTGTGGGAAATCAATGTTCGGGACAGATTAAGAAAATCACAGTGACAGTCTTCGTGAGCAGAGGTCACAACATGCCTATGCTGAAAATCTGGTGAAATAATTCCACTAAATGACTGTGTTACGCGCATGTGTTGCGCAGTTCCCACGTACGCTCGGAAGTTTGAACATTTTCAATATTTTCACTACACATTTTCAACATTGCCATCTCTTCACACCTCCGTATGAGTGGTACAGCTGCCATTCTTCACATTCTGCCCGATCTGTGTTTTCATATATATTGCACACAATGGCACAGTTGCTGTGGAAACTCAAAGTTCAGGACACATTGACAAAATCACAGTGCTACTGTTCATGAGAAGAGGTCCCAAATGCTTTCATGAGGTGGGAGTTACAAAATGGCCACGTTGAAAATTTGTAGTGCAAATACCAACAAATGCCTGGGGCGTTAGGGCTTCTAACCATGATGTCCCACCCTGAACAGACTGACAGGCATCAGGGGTGTGCCTTTGGATTGCTGACTGTAATGCTCATGCCATTCCACCCCTACCCCACCAGCCTGCAGCCAGTGACATGCATCGAGGTGTGCCTTTTGGACTCTTCGGTCCCAGAGTTCACCCCATTCTCCTATACTGCACCCATTTCAGCGTATGGCCTTATGAAGTGGCGTGACTATAAAGCCGAACACCCCAAGGCACACCTCAACACGTGTCGGTGTCTGCTGGATAGGGTGAAGTGAAATGGTATGAATATCATGGACAACAACCGAAACCCATACTCCAATGCCTGTCCGTCTCTGCAGGGTGATGGTGGGGTTGGCATGAAGTTCAATACTTCACTGCCATTCCTATTCTGCATCTCTCTAACTCCTGCATTTCCAATGCTAATAGCAGCAAGCAAACATTCGGTATTGACAAATGCTTGTTTTTTTAAAGATGCTACCCTCTTTTTGCTGCTTTACCATTTGATACAACATGGTGCATTGTACTGTCTGCCTTGTCACTCACTCCTTTCTGTTTTATTATATATTTTCACTTTACAGTTGTTTCATATTATACATATTATTGCTTGCCATGTCTTCATGCTGCTTTACATAGTCCTTTACATACTGACTTACAAATCATGCCACCATTCTTAGGCCATTACAATGGTTTATTCTTAAATATTCCAAGTACTCTAATTACCATAGGAGGCATGGTAATAGTACACATAATCATATCATGTATTTTTTCTTCTTGCCTGTGGTGGCTCTGTTACATCCTCCCCTTGCTGTCCATCTTAGCACAGATTCCATATTCCTCTCTGTCCAGTTTTTATGTTTGTTTGCACACATGTGCAAGAAACATAGTGCCATCATCCGAGTTTTCGGAGGTGTGGCAGCCCTCTTCCAATTCAGACAGTGTGTTTGCAGGCGCGGCCACAGTTCTCCAATGTCTGCTCGAGCTGTCTATGACAGCCGTCCAAAATACAGTGGCGTACAGTTGAAAGGGGGAGCTACGCTTCAGTGAGCAGCGATAAGATATCGCCTGCTGCTGCTCGCTCCCCTACACACACACACGCATGCGCATACCGTGCGCAAGCCCCACACTGTAGCCCATGGGGGTGCCCAATCCCCCATCGGCTGTGCTGCCCCCCAAAACAGAGTTCTGTATGCCACGCTGGGTGCCCACCCCAGCGTGGCTACACATCGTACAGCCGGCGGGGGTGCCCAATACCCCATCTGCTCCACTGGCTCTCCCTCTAGAGTACAGGTTGCCACGCTGGGAGCCCACCCCAGCGTGGCAACACATGCTATCGCCGACGGGGGTGCCCAATCCCCCATTGGCTCCATGCCCCCCCACCAGCTGTCCTTGTGCCACGCTGGGAGCCCACCCCAGCATGGCAAACATCCCGCGTTGTCGTCATTTTAAAGAAAAAACACCTGGAACTCAAAAGCTGTCCTCGCTGTCTGCCCCCAGCCGTGCCCTCACTGTGCACCCTGCCTCCCCACACCCCTCACCTCATACTTACCTCGGACTCGGCTAACGATCTTGCGTGGACGGGAACACGTCTGCACTCTTCAAAGCCAACTGCGAACTGAGGAAATGCCGTAAGCTGTATAATGGGACAGATAGGGTTTTCAACTTTGCTGCATATCTCAGGCATTTTTTGGAATTTTTGCACCAAATTTTCAACATGGGGTTTTTGGGACCCCTTCTCATGAATGATCTCACTGTCATGGCGTTAATCGACCCCGAAGGGTGATTTCACAGTCACTGCACGAAATCACCTTTCGGACTGAGTAATGAAATGACACTGCAACTGTTCATAAGGTGGGCTCTCAAAAGCCTATGTTGAAAATTTGGTGAAAAATCTAAAATGACTGTTTTATCTGAGTGTGCTTTGCGCAGTTCCTACGCACGCTCGTAAGTTCGTGAATTTTCAATATTTTTACTCCAGATTTTCAACATTGCCATTTTACTACACCTCCTTATCAGCAGTACAGCTGTCATTTTACACATCTTGCCCAAAATGTGTTTCCGCCCAGGTAGCGCACAATGGTGCAGTCGGTGTGCGAAATCAATGTATGGGACACATTAAGAAAATCACAGTGACACTGTTAATGAGCAGAGGTCTTAAAATGGCTATGTTGAAAATTTGGTGAAAAAATTCCGAAAAATTACTGTTTTACTGGCAGCGTTCTGCGCGGTTCGTGTCTGCGGCTTATGAGTTGCGAATTTTCAATATTTTCACTCAGATTTTCAACATTGCCATTTTATTACACTTCCTTATGAGCAGTGCAGCTGTCATTTTTCACATCCTGCCCAAAACGTGTTTCTGCCCCATGTAGCGCACAATGGCGCAGTCGGTGTGCGAAATCAATGAATGGGACACATTAAGAAAATCACAGTGACACTGTTCATGAGCAGAGGTCTTAAAATTGCTATGTTGAAAATTTGGTGAAAAAATTCCTAGAAATAACTGTTTTACGAATGTGTGTTGCGCAGTTCCTACGCACGCTCGTAAGTTTGCGAATTTTCTATATTTTCACTCCAGATTTTCCACATTGCCATTTTATTACACTTCCTTATGAACATTACAGCTGCCATTTTTTCACATGTCGCCTAAAATGTTTCCGCACATGTAATCTAATAATGGTGCAGTCGGTACTAAAGCAATGTTTGGGACAGATTAAGAAAATCACAGTTACACTGTTCATGAGCAGAGGTCTTAAAATGGCTATGTTGAAAATTTGGTGACAAAGTCCATAAAATGACTGTGTTTACAGTGAGCATTGCGATTTCTACGCACCCTCGTAAGTTCATGACTTTGTAATATTTTCAGTCCAGATTTTCACCAGTGGCATTTTTCCACACTTCCTTATGAACAGTACAGCTGTCATTTTTTCACAACATGGCCGAAATGTGTTTTCACACTTTCAGCGCGAGATGCGTGGGTCGCTGTGGGAAATCATTGTTCAGGACAGATAAAGAAAATCACAGTGACACTGTTCATGATCGGAGGTCCCAAAATGCCTGTGTTGACAATCTGCTGTAAAATCCCAAACTAATTACATTACGGATGTCGTTGCACAGTTTCTATACTGCATACGTGACTTCACCAATTTTTTAGTATTTTTACTGCAGATTTGCAACATTGCCATTTTTTTACACCTCCCCATGAACAGTACAGCTGTCATTTTTCACATCCTGTTCGGAATGTGTTTTTGCACCTGTGGTGCTAAATGCCGTAGTCGCTATGCATAAGCAGCTTTCGGCAAACAAACTGATATTGCCACTGTTCATGAGGTGGGGGTCACAAAAAAAACATGTTCAAAATTTAGAGTGAAAAATACCAACGAATGCCTGAGGTGTTGGGGTTTCCAACCATAACACCCCACCCTGTAGAGAATGACAGGCATCAGGGGTGTGACTTGGGATTCTTGCCTGTAATGCTCATACCATTCCACACCCTGCAGCCAGTGAGAGGCATCGAGGTATGCCTTGGACTCTTCGGCCCCAAAGTTCACCCCATTCTCCTATACCGCACCCATCTCACCGTATTTCCTGATGGAATGGGGTGCGCATAAGGGCCAAAGACCCCAAGGTACACTGTGACACTTGTCATTGTCTGCAGGGTAGGGTGTGGTGAAATGGCGTGGCCGTTATGCCTGACGACCCAAAGGCACACCCCAATGCCTGTCACTCTCTGCAGGGTGGTGGTGGGGTTGGCTTCAGTTCAACACTTCACTGCCATTTCTGTTATGCAGCTCTGTAACTTCTACACTACCAATGCCAATGCCAGCTAGCAAACATTCGGCATTGACAAATGCTTGTTTTTATTCTGCCTTGTCACTGATTTTGCTGTTTTATATAGCACAGTGCATTGTACTGTCTGCCTTGTCACTCACTCCTTTCTGTGTTATTGTATATTTTAAATTGTATTGTGTTTTTATTTTCTGTAGCACTTTCCCACTTTTATAAGCCCCAACCCCCTGGTCACCCCCAGTATTTTTGTTTAAAAACAGGCTGGATGCCTATCTGTATCTGAAGGGAATTAGAAGGTATAACCATTGAAGAAAACGGGGGTTGCTAGATATATAAGCATTGCCTTCTGTCCTGACAAAAATGTAAGCAATAATACCCTCCAGGGTGGGCATTATTAAGAATACTGTACTGCCCAGGGGTGTAATGAGGCCCGACACCACAGTAGGAGGGCCTTATAGCCCCTGGAAGGTCCAGTACTTCCCAATAATGCCCACCCTGGAGGGTATTATTGCACTTAGAAAATGGCACAGTAAAGAAAATAAAAGTTTAATAAAAAAACTGTTTGTTAACAATTAGTTTAATAGAAGATTTGTAATAAAATAGTTCTTCCGCCTGGTTTATGATTAGAAAACAAGCTGATTGTATGTAGTTACCTGTCCCCAGCAGTCTGCTTGTGTTTGTTTATTGAGAAGCCTCCCCCCATTGTAGTGAAGCAGCAGCTTTGTGCTCGTGTTCCACTTTTTGGTTTGTTGTTTTTCTTTTTGTTCATCCCTGCCCCAACACTGGTAATACGAATATTTTTTTTAGTTTAAATTGGCAGCTGTCGTCGTAGTGATCGGCATGGCATGGAATAAACAGGGTGTGAGCACAGTCGGCAGCAGAGATTACTGCAGGAGACACTACTTCTTTAGTATGGCCATCACTGTGGCAATTTTTATTATTATTTTTTGGTGCAGAAATGTGTTTCTCTTTTTTTTTTCTGAGCCTGACATTGTATCTGTGTGGTGCATGACGTTTGACAAGGACGTGCGAGGAGACCGCGATAAACGAGGAGAGAAAAAAAAGATATTTATTTTCACTTTCTAGTGAGTGTTTGTTGCCACAAGATTACTGATGTGTGTTTATTTTAATTGTTAAAAGAGGGAGTGGCTGCCAGTGAATAATGTTTGCTTTGGGCTGGGGGAGAAGGAAAAATTACTCACCTTAGTAATGTTGTTTCTTCTAATGGAGTCTTGCTGTATTCTGACAGTAGCAGTGAGTCTCAACCTTCGAACTGCCCCGGAGATGAAAGAGTTAACTTTCCATGGCCAGCATGGAACATTCAGCGCGAGCTTGGTTGAAGCCTCTGTCTACTGTTGTTTAAATTCCAACCGTCAGATCTTTATGAGCAATACTCACTAGAAGTTCTGTGTGGAAACTGTAAGACTCACACTAGCCAATTGGCAACTTAATTTATTAAAAAAGGGTTTTTTGGTTTCAAAGCAAAGACTCAAGTCAGGAAACCCAAAAAACAAAACACAACACACACCCAAAATAAAGAAGGGTGAAAAGGGGCACCTCTAGGGTGCCAACACTGCTCCTGCCCACCCACATCCCAAAAACCAGGTTCTGAGAGGGGAGGCGGGGGGGTCAGAATACAGCAAGACTCCATTAGAAGAAACATTACTAAGGTGAGTAATTTATTCTTCAAACAACATGAAGTCTTGCTGTATTCTGACTATTGCAGACTACCAAGCAGTACCATCCATGGAGGAGGGACAGAACCTACTTTGGGAATAGGCTCTGAAGTACTGCTATGCCAAACCGAGCATCACTCCTAGCCTGGATATCCAGAGAGTAATGTTTGGTGAATGTACAGACTGTTTTCCAGGTGGCTGCTTGACAAATTTATAAGATAGGAATATCCCTGGCAGCAGCCAGGGAAGCAGCTGTACCTCTAGTAGAGTGAGCCCTCAGGCCTGAGGGTGGTGTTCTACCCAGTTTTTCATAGCAGAATTGTATACAAGAGACAATCCACCTGGCAATAGATCTTTTAGTGGCAGGTTTGCCCTTACCGACCTCTCCATATATGAGGAACAACTGGAGGGACTCAAACCTGTGACCATTGGTGCGCTCTATGTAGTAGCTGAGGGCCCTTTTAACATCCAAGCTGTGCAACCTCCTCTCTCCAGAGGAGGAATGGTCAGTGAAGAAAACAGGGAGAGACATAGACTGATTAAGGTGGAAATCTAAAACCACCTTAGGCAAAAACTTCCTGTTAGTCCTTAGGACCACTTTATCTCTATGGAAAGAGATGAAATCAGGCTTCACTGACAGGGCTTGCAATTCACTGATACGCCTGGCAGAGGTAATGGTTACCAAAAACACAGTTTTCCAAGTCAAGTACTTAAGCTCTGCAGAGGACAAAGGCTCAAAGGGTGGCTGCATAAGCTGAGCAATGCAAACATTAAGGTCCCAAGCAGGAGCAGGGTCCCTAAAGGGGGGATTGGTGTGCAGCAATCCCTTGAAGAACTTACAAAACACAGGATGGGCTGACAGAGGAGAGGGCTTGCCTGCTGACAAGAAGGCAGAAACAGCTGCCAGATGCACTTTAAGTGTAGCTGGCCTAAGTCCCAAGCCATTAAGATGAACCATATAGTCCAGGACTGTAGTCAACCCAGCAGATTCTGGAGAAATATGCTTATTAAAGCACCAAATAGTGAACCTTTTCCATTTGGAGTTGTAAGTCTTTCTGATGGAAGGCTTTCGATAAGCCTTAAGGATATCCAGAACCCCTTGAGAAAGGTGTAGATCAGCAAACTCTAACTCTTCAAGAGCCATGCCTCAAGACTGAGAGATTTGAGGTTCGGATACCAAATCCTCCCCTGAGAGGATGTCAACAGGTTGTAATTCCTGGGAAGAGACAGGGGAAGGTGGACTGTTAAGGACAGCAACAGTGGGTACCAGGGCTGTCTGGCCCAGTCTGGAGCAATCAGAATTACTTTGAATGGTTGAGACCTGATCTTGACTAGCACTCTGAACAGGAGAGGGAAGGGGGGAAAATCATACAGGAATTTCCCTTCCCAATTCAGAATCAGAGCATCCAGGGGGACTGAGCCCAAGACTGGGTGTCTGCAACAAAAGAGAGGAAGTTGGTGACTGTCTGGGGCTGCAAAAAGATCTATCTGTGGAGTGCCCCATCTCGAGAAAATCACTTCCAAAACTAGGGGATCTAGGGTCCATTCGTGATGGCCCTGGGATATCCTGCAGAGAGCATCTGCTAGGACACTGTCCTTCCCTGGGAGGTGAACTGCTATCAGAGAGGTTTGCAGGGAATAGGCCAGAGACCACAACTTCACTGCTTCTGTGCACAAGGCCGTAGACCGAGTGCCTCCTTGCTTGTTGATGTACCGCATTGTGGTGGTATTGTCTGTTCTGATCTGGACCACCTTGTTCTGTACAGATTTGGAAAAGGCTTGCGGTGCCAGAAACATTGCTCTGAGTTCCAAGAGATTGCTGTGAAGCAGAGATTCTTGAGGTGACCACAACCCTTGGGTGGTAAGATCCCCAAGTGGGCTCCCCAGCCCAGCAGGGAGGCATCTGTGGTGAGTATCAGTGAATGAGACTGAGTGACAGAAGGAACTCTCTGTCTCAAATTGTCCTGATCCTGCCACCACTGCAAAGCCTGGATCAGGGTTCGAGTCACTGGGACTAATTTCGTAAGGGAATCCTTTCTTTGGGACCAGAAGGCTCTTAAGTGGAACTGATTGTCCCTCATCTGGAATCTTGCCCCCTGGACCACTGCTGTAGAGGCTGCCATGTGGCCCAGGAGCTGCAAGAAATGTCTTGCTGGTCGAGACACCTGAAGGGTGAATGAAGAGGCCAGTTCTATAAGGGTCCTTGCCCTGTCCAGGGAAGGAAGCTTGCTCTTATTGTATCCAGCTCTGCCCCTATAAGGTGAGGAGCTGTACTGGCTCGAGAACTGACTTTGGAAGGTTGAGGAGGAATCTAAGGAAGTGAGCACTTGCTGAGTTATTTGCAGATGTGACTTGATCTTGGTCTGGAGACTGACCCACTATGAGCCAGTCATCCAAGTATGGAAAGATGGAGATCTTTTTTCTCCTTAGGAAAGCAACCACTACTGCCAGGCACTTTGTGAACACCCGTGAGGCTGATGTTAGACCAAAGGGCATTGCTCTGAATTGATAGTGGCCTGAGGGCAACTCGAACCTGAGGTACTTTCTGTGGGAGCACCTGATGGGAATGTGAAAATAGGCATCTTTGAGGTCCAGGGAGGCTAGCCAGTCCCTGGCCTTAGAGAGGGCAGAATTATTTCAGAGTCACCATTTTGAATTTTGGTTTAAAAGGTGCTTGTTCAGATATCTTAGATCCAGGATGGGCCGCCATTCTCCTGTCTTTTTGGGGGTTAGGAAGTACCTGGAGTACAATCCTTTGCCCCTGTGTAGGGTAGGAACCCTTTCTATGGCTCTGAGAGCCAGGAGGGAAGAAACCTCTGCCTCTAGGGCAAGGGCCTCTGATGGATTTGCAGGTGGAAAGGATCTGGTTCTCATCTTGGGAAATTTTTTGAAGCTGAGAACCAGTCCCTGGCTTACTACTTCAAGGACCCAATTGTCTGATGTCAAAGACTTCCAGTCCTGGACAAAGTAAGCCAGCCTGCCCCCTACAGGTATTGGAGAATCGGCCCGGACAGACCCATCAGGGTGTCTGCTTGGCTGAGGCTTTAGGCTGAGGGGTGGAAGCAGGCCTGCTCATTCCCCGTCTGCCTCTCCCTCTCCCTCTGAAGAATCCCCTCTGAGCATAAGCAGAAGAGGAGGCCTGGACTTGGTAAAAAGGCCTTTGAAAGGGCCTGCCCCTGCCCCTAGAATGCTGTCTGTGAGGAGTGGCTTGCCTTTCTTTGGCCTGAGCACTCCTGTAGGTGGTCCTGTACTCGTCCATCTTCATGTAGTTCTCTGTCTGCTCCCCAAACAGAGAATTACCAATGACAGGGAAATCCATGGCCTTAGCCTGGGTATCCTGTGATAGGCTAGTACATCTGAGCCAAGCCATCCTCCGAAGGGCCACAGATGTAGCCATGACTCTAGATGAAACATCACTGGAGTCCACTGTAGCATGAAATTGCACCTTGGATGCCTCAATCCCATCCGCAGCCACCTGCTCCAGCTCCTTGGCAAGCTGGTCACGGATCTGTTTAGCCAGAACCAGCACAGTGTCCCACCTGGACTTCTGGTATCTAGCTGTGTAGGCCATATAGTTAGCCTGTCTGAGTCCCAAAGATGCTGCCATGTACTGCTTTTTTGCCATGGCATCAATCCTCCTGGAGTCCTTATCTGGGGGGTGTGAAGCCAAGGGAATATTTGCCTTATCACAGGCAGCAGCCTGCACTACCCCAACATGGCTGCATTGCTGGGAAAGGAACTCCATGTCCGAGCCTGAAAGGGTATAGCTCTTGTCCATTCTTCTGTCCACAGGAGGTATGGAATTAGGAGTCTTTAGAATTTTAAATGTCTGTTTCCCAAAAGATTTATGGAGGAGAATAGACAATCTCCTGGACTCTGGGATGTCCATCATCTCAACAAAATCAGGTTCCTCCTGATCCTCTACTGTTTCTTCCATTGGAAGCTGGAGGGTTTCAGCCACTTTCTTGTAAAATATAAAGTGGGAAGGGGACTCAGAAAGCCTAGGAGGAGAAACACCTGAAGGTCTGTCTTGGGAGATGTCCGGGTCAATAGGCACATCCAGACTTTCATAATCACCATCATCATCATTATCCTCATGCTCTCCCTCCTCCTCCTCCTCCGGTTCATAAAATTCTTCTAAGTATAATCCGGAACCGGGGGAACCGACCGAACCGAGCCCCTGCCAGATGGTGCCGGTTCGGCCGGAACCGAAATTAGCAACTGAACTACCCTTATCGCTTTGGCTATTTCATCAGCGGTCGGAGAAAGAATTTGTGGATCCGAACCGCATGATTTTTCCCTTCTCTTTCTTTTAACCGAAATCACCTCAGAATCGGCCTCTTTTGCCTGAAGAAGTTTCACCCTGGTCAGAGGGCACTCCTTCTGGTTCGGTCGGAACTGAACCGGGCTGGCCATCCGGGTCAGCGGACTTCTCGGCCTCCCTTTCCCTCAGTCTACATACTCTCTTATCCAGGGTAGCTCTGGGAAAACTTTTACAAATTTGGCAGTCTGAATCGAGGTGGTCAAACCCCAGACAATAAACACAGGTGGTGTGGGGATCAGCCTTAGCAAAGGCTTCCTCACACACACTACAGTGTTGAAACCCAGTGGGCCCGTTTTTTTTCTTGGGTTTCTCAGACATGGCCAATCGTATCCAAAATGTACCCTTTTTTCGGCAATCCGCCAGGCAAGACACCCCTATCGGTTCCTGATCGTGTTAAGGGTCTTGGAAAAAAACGTAATTAAATCCGTTTTTTTAGAACCGATACGGACCGGTTACCACACTCTAATAAATTCAAAAGTTTTTTTAAAACCCAATCTGATCGGTTCAAACCGAACCGATCCAATGTTTTCAAGTTCCACACAGAAACTAAATGCAAAACCTATCTAGTACTCACGGTACCACAGACAGAGACTTAAACCGACAGGTTCAGTAGCAGAAATTCGGTAGAAACCGAGCGAAAAAACAACACTTTAACCGACTTTTTTGAACTGAGCAAAGGAGAAATCTCCGGAGCGACTGTTCAGTGAGGCGGAGTAAAGAATCTGACGGTTGGAGTTTAAACAGCAGCAGACAGAGATTTCAACTGAGCTTGCGCTGAACGTTCCATGCTGGCCACGGAAAGTTAACTCTTTGTTCTCCGGGGCAGTTGAAAGGCAGGACCTAACTGCAATAGTCGGACTACAGCAAGACTTCATGTTGTTTGAACAGTAACATCTCGCTAAGCGAGAGAAAAAATGGCGGGCATTTTAAATTTTCTTCTGTGAGTCCAGCCAATTAAAGAGTAGGCTGGGTACCACTGTGGAATGCTGCGCAGTGAGGTGCTACTTGGGCTGGCTCTTATTTTTAGCTAGGCATCTATTGAAAAAATAAGTGCCCAGCTTGGAGCCTGTCTCAGACAATCAGGTGTGAGAATTGATTCTTGACAGTTTCTAAACTGTAATAACATGAGCAGCTGTTTACTATGTTCTCCTGGCTAAAACGTTTAAACAAATAAACAATAAAAACAAATCTCAAAAAAGAATTCATGTGAGTGCACGCCAAAACCTAAGGATACTCAGGGAGGATAAATCATTAAGTCATATGTTTCTGGCACAGACTGCTGAACACCCTCAGACTAGATACACTGCAGGACATAACAGCAACATTGTCAACCAACAAGAGGTCCATCTCACTGCTGACCACAACAACATATCTTGAACATGTGCACGTGCACACACATACTGTGCCTACTAGCGTATACATTTGCACTCTTTATGAATCGGCATTTCACATTACTAAAGAGCTGAGAGTCAAGACACACATTCTCTTTCCCCATCCAGTAACATGTAACAAGAGAGCAAGTTAAACCATGACGCATTTGCGAGACATTTTTATTCAAGCAGTCACAAAGTGAAACAATGCATCATAGCCTGTCTCAGTCCAAATACAAAACACGTTCTGAGGCAGTATAGCGCAGTGGTTTAAGGCTCTGAGCTGCAAAACTGGAGACCTGGGTTTGAATCCCATAGCCTCCACTTGCATACTGTGTGACCCTGAGCAAGTCACTTACCTTCCCTGTGCTCCCAGGTCGCACCTGGAAACAAGCTTTCAGCTTAGTGTGCCACTCCTGGTTAAACAATTCAGAAAAAAAAAAAAAAAAATATTGCTAATGCCAAATGTTCACTTGTTTGTATTTGCTGTGCAAGTTTTGGGCATCGATAGCTCAGCAGTTAAAATTAACAAATTAATAGCATGAGTTATAATAGCAGAACTGTCATGAATGGGAAAGGAAGATGTTTGCACATAACACTGTTGCTTTCTTAGACTGTGACCCTGAATTCTCAAGATAGAATTTTTATTACCTCAGCATATGAACATGATAGTTGTTATTTGTCAAATGCCACTGTAAAACTGGCTTTGTGGCACAATCGCAAAAACACTTTGCAGTTAGTGCTGTTTAGCCCCTGATCACTAAGCCACCCTTTTCATGCCTACCACTCCAGCCCCATCACCCCGACTTCCCTAGGACTTACCTTGCCATGTATTCCTCCAGAGCTCCCCCCTCCCAAGCAGGGGCTGTGGTGCTCCCCCTTTCCCTCCACAACATGGATCCGGTGCTACAGTGATGTCTAGTCACAGGATGCAGGGTCTGCGGGTGGTAGCAATCATCCTGCCGATCGCGGTTTTCCCTTTTTCTCTTCCCTCTCCAAGGAGTGGTGTGCCGTGGAGACACTGATAGCACCATGCACGCTACTGTGCATGGTATGACGGCCTCCTGATGCTCCAGACCCAGTCGATTGGTCCCGATGCCCTACCTCTAGCCACCACCAGGGGCCAGGCTAATGCTGAGCTCTGCACCATCCATCTCCCCGGAAGAGGAAAGAAGTCCCTCAGACCCTCAATTCTCCTCCCCTCGACCAACCCTCCAACAAACCAAGTTCTCACCCAAACCTGTTTTATTGGCATCACAACCATTAGTGCTACCGCTGTGCCAGCAGACAAGCTTACAGAAACAGGTTTTGAAGGGGGTTTTGAAAATGACACCTGCTGTGCTCATGAGATAGGGTAAAAAAAATGACTATGTTGAAAATGTGGGTTCAAAAACTAAAACAAGGGGTGACATAACTGTGGCAGCGCAAGTGAAATTAACTGGTCTTAACGGGCTGTTCATGCTGACCAGTCTTTTTCCTGGCAGAATTTACTGCCCTGATTACCGTAATGCTTTGAGGAGGAGCTCAATAGAGAATTACAAGTGTAATTAATTATTCATGAGCTAAACTAGCTCACTGATTGGCTGCCATGCTGGTCTGAACTCTCTTAGAAATGCCCAGCATGGCAGCCACACTTAGCTCAGCGTGCACTGTACACTGACAGCAGCGGCGCCACCGTAGATATTGACTTTTAATAAATAAAAACTAAATACCAAACAGTCCTACATTCAAGTCAATAATTACTGTAGTCATCATTCTATCACATAGAGAATAATGGATGGGGAAGTGTGTGACATGAGAATTTAATGCACAGCCAAGGTGTGGGATGCTACATAAACCCTGAGGGTGAAGCCCGAGGGGTTTATTAAAGCATCCCACACCAAGGATGTGGATAAAATTCTCATTTCAGACACTTCCACATCTTTAATTTTTTATAATTGCTGGTTAGCAATTTTTTTGCAGCCTGACTTCTGTCATAATGTACACACACTGCAGGCTTACTTCTGTCACACACACACACACACACTGTCTCTCCTTGTCCCTCTCTTTCCAGAATTGGCCTTTTATTTTTGCTCTTTATTTTTTTAACTAAACTTACAGTTTCCAGTGGGGATCGTGCCAGTTGTCCCGGGACCCATTCCTGATTGCACTCAATAGCCTGTGTCCGAAGCGACCGAACTGTGGGATCAACCGGATATTTTTTATTTTACCCTGTTAGGTAGGATCAACCAGATAAATTGGGGAACGTGGCAGAAAATTACAGGGAGCAACAAGTTTGTTTGTGGCAGCTCCTCGGTAACGAAAAGATGGAGCCGCCATGTTTTCAGAACTGTTCGGAATGCCTACCTTGAAAACGGGAGCCAAAGAGGGAGCAGTGTATTTTGATCAACACAGCACGTGAATGCCGTAATATCCTGCCGGTTATTACGGCAAATATCAACCTGCTTTCTCAAAGGAAAAAATTGCTGGCCAGTAATTATATCACTTTAAGTCCCAGCACCTCACCACCGCTCTGACGAGACAGCACATCACCATCACTCACACATTAAGAGACGCGGCAATCTCAGCGCCGCTGCCACAAAAGAAAAGGTAAGCACAAAAGCAGTAAAAAAAAGTCTCATTATTGCAATTAGACCTATAATCACAATAATGACTCTAACAGTTGTCATTTCTGGGATTAACGACTGGCCAGTGGGAGCTGGCCTTCAGGCCACCCCCCGGGCTGGTCAATAATCCCCAGGAAATGACCGGCTGTTGGTAGAAAAAGATCATTGGTCCATCAAGTCTGCCCATTTCATTCTACCCCACCCTGTAACCTATTGTCCAGATGGGGTTTTCACCCTGTTCTCCCCTTCCCCTCGCTCCCTGCCTTACTGCTACACCCCCACTCCAAGTAAAGTACAGTTACGTAAGAACTTACCGTAACAGTAGATCTTCGAGAGAGGCTCTTGCAGTAGGTAATTACATATAGGACTGACACCGGCAGGTGGCAGGACCCTATGGAAAAATTTCTAGCTAGCAGTCCCTGGCGAGGGATTGCCCCCACGTCTGGTGACCGGTGTCAGGAGACATCGGTATAAAGGGGTGGTCCCCGACACCCGCCTTCCAGTTCTTTCCCGCCACGGGCCAGAAAGGCCAGACGAGAGAGGAGCGGATATTTCCCTCACTGGAAAAGGAGTCTGAAAAAGCCTAGAGGGATGGAGGGCGGGAAGGTATTACCTACTGCAATAGCCTCTCTCGAAGGTCTACTGTTACGGTAAATTCTTACGTAACTGTACTATCTTACTTCGAGAGGGCTCTTGCAGTAGGTAATTACATATAGGACTGAATCCCAAGCAGTCTGGAACAAAGAGAGGCCCCGGGAGGAGACAAATACTCCAAAAAACAGTTCTAGCTGTGCAAGCCTCAAGATAAGAGGCCTTGCAGAACAGCCAGCCCGAAACCTGCTCTACGGCGAGAGGCAACATCCAAACTGTAGTGTTTAGTAAAGGTATGGATGGACGTCCAGGTGGCAGCAGTACAGATGTCCACCGCAGACACATTCTTGAAACAAGCCGCTGAGGCAGCTACTCCTCTGGTGGAGTGGCCTCTTACTTGACCTGGGAGGGTCTTGTTGTATTTGTCATAACAGAAAGTGATGCAATGAGCCAACCATTTGGATAGGCACTGCTTGGAAACAGCATTGCCTTCCCTTTTTTGAGCAAAAGAGACAAACAACTGATCAGCCTTTCTGAGATCCTTCGTCCTGTTGGTATAGTATTTCAGGATCCAGTGAACATCCATAGTATGGAGTAAATACTCCCCTTGATTAGAGTACTGCATGAAAAAGGTAGGTAACTCAATGGACTGATTTAGAGTAGACTCAGCTACTACTTTAAGAAGAAACTTAGGATTCATGCGAAGAGCAACACGTTCCTTGTGAAAAATCAAATATGGGATTTTGCACATCAGGGTCTGGAGCTCAGAAATTCTCCGAGCAGAAGTAATGGCCACTAGGAAGAGAGTCTTCCACGAAAGGAACTTCAAATCCGCAGAAGCTGCAGGTTCGAAGGGAGGGAGAGGACAAAGTTTAAGTCCCAAGGGGGAGCAGGAGTACAGATGGGGGGCCTCAAATGAAGGACCCCTCTGAGAAAGGTCTTAGAGACCTCCAGTTGAGCGAAAGCTTTGTCTGCGAAAGGAACATGGTAGGCCAAGATAGCCGCCATGTGTACCTTCAGAGAAGAATGACTGAGACCCAGTTCAAACAGATGACGTAGATACTCCAGCAGAAGCTCCGCTGAACAGGAGAAAGGTTCCACGTTCTTGGAAGCGGCCCAGATAGTGAATCTTTTCCACTTCATGGCATAAGTGGATCTGGTAGAGGGTTTTCTGGCTTCCACCAAAATCTCCACCACTTTGGGAGACACTCCAAAACAGGATTGGGCGAAGTCTGCAGGAGCCATGCATGCAGTTGAAGGGATTTGAGGCCTGGATGGACCAGGGTCCCCTGATCCTGGGTCAGTAAACCTCGAGAGAGAGGAAGAGGAAGAGGAGGATCCTCTGAGAATTGTTGTAGAAGAGAGAACCAAACTTGCCTGGGCCAGGAAGGAGTAATCAGAATCATTTGTGCTCCTTCTGAACACGTTTCTGTAAGACTCGTGGGATAAGTGGAATTGGGGGAAAGGCATAGACGAATCTGTCCTTCCAGTCTAGAGACAAGCTGCCGCCCAAAAGCTACCGCTCTGGAATGCTTAGTAGAAGACAGGAAGTTTTACAATAGAGGATGTGAACAGGTTGACTCAAGTGTGTTCCCCAAAGTCGGAAGATATCGTCTAGGACTCCTTGGTCCAGTTCCCACTCATGAGTCAGAGCAGAAGAGCTACTTAGCTTGTCTGCCAGGGTGTTGTCAACTCCCAGAACATGAATTGCCATGAGGTGCAGGTCGTGTTGTGTTTCCCAATCCCAAACCCTCATTGCCTCCCTGCAAAGAGGGTAGGACCGCGTCCCTCCCTGTTTGTTGATGTACCACACCACGCACATGTTGTCCGTCTGGACAGCTAGGTGGCCTGGAAGGATGCATTTGTGAAGGGCTTGGACAGCGTATAACACTGCTCGAAGCTCGAGCACATTGATGTGGAGAGCTTGTTCTAGCTTGGACCAGGAGCCTTGGGTCCGATGAAGGCCTAGATGGGCTCCCCAACCTTCGCCCGAGGCGTCTGTGGTTAGAGTCTGGGAGGGGGGGAGGACGAAAGAAAGGAACTCCTCGAAACAGGTTCTCTCGAACCATCCACCATTGCAAGTCTCGAAGCATCGGCAAGGAGACCATAATTGGGTGATCTAGATCGTCCACTAGCTGATCCTATTGAGAGCGTAGAGTCCACTGAGAAATTCTCATGTGAAGTCGAACGCGAGGAACCGTTAGGATAGCAGCTGCCATGAGCCCGAGAAGGCGAAGAACCAACCTTGCAGAGACCGTCCTGCGGTCGGACAGCAGACTTATTTGGGTCTGGAGGGTGGACGCCCTGTCCGGAGGCAGGAAGGCCTTGCCTGTGGTCGAATCGAGAATCGCCTCAATAAACTGTAGTCTCTGGGATGGGACCAGATGAGACTTAGAATGGTTGATGGTAATACCCAGGCAGGCAAAAACCTGCTGGGTAAAGGAGAGGCAACACAGGAGTTCCTCCTTGGACGAGGCCGCCAGGAGCCAATCGTCCAGGTACGGGAACATCTGCACTCCCCTGGTACGCAGATGGGCTGCCACCACTGCCAGGCATTTGGTAAATACTCGGGGGGCCAAGGATAGACCAAACGGGAGCACCTTGAACTGGTAGTGGTCCCCCTGGAACGCAAAACGAAGGTATTTGCGATGAGATGGGCGAATGGGAATGTGCAGATAAGCATCCTGCATATCCAGAGCACACAGCTATTGACCCAGCTGGAGAGGGGCAGAAGGCTCTGCAAAGAGAGCATCCTGAACCTTTTGTATTCTACGAAAAGATTCAGGGAACTGAGACCCAAAATTGGTCTGAGATCTTCTGTCTTCTTTGGGATCAGGAAGAAATGGGAATAGTAACCCGTCCCTCGCAGATGAAGTGGGACGGGCTCTATTGCTTGTTTCAGCAGGAGAGCAGAAATTTCTTCCTGGACCAAGAGAAGATGTTCCCATGAATACGACAACTTCGGAGGGGGGTGGCAGGGTGGTTTCTGAAGAAACTCTATCGAGTGTCCTTCTGCTATGAGCTGGAGCACCCAAGAATCTGCAATTATCCTCTCCCATCCCGGAAGGTGGAGGGAAAACCTCCCTCCTACCAGTTCCTCTGGGGAGTCCGGAGGCAGTGGGAGAGGAAAGGAGTCAGGTGGTGTGGGGCAGCACCGGAGCTGAAACACCCACTGCTTTTTTGGGCGGGGGGGGCTTAGCAGCTGTGGGGGCCCAGCGTTTTGTGGCCCGCCTTCCCTGGGGTTTTGCCTTTGGCCGATTCCGTCTGCAAAGGGACGGCTGCTGCTGATGGGGACGGTACATAGAATCAACTGACTTCAGAGCCATTCCCTTCTTTTGCAAATCGGTGATGATGTCCTTGACATCACCCCTGAAAAGCACCGACGCCCGGAAGGGTGTTTCTTGGATAGCAGATTGCACCTCCGGAACCAACCCTGACACGGAGCCAAGCATGATGCCGTAAGCCTACAGCGAAAGCTGAGCTCCATCCAGCAGTGTCCACTGCATCGTAAGTCACACGAAGCATGTGTCAACTGGTCGAACGAGCAGAGCGGACCAGGTCAGCCAACTCCCGCTTGACTTTGGAGTCAGGCAAGGAGTCCAGTTTGGCTTCCACCTGAGTCAGAATGGCCCTCTGGTAGTCCCCCATATGGCCGACATAGTTCAGGGCCCTGATCCCCAGCATGGAGGAAGCATAACTCTTTCTCCCATACTGGTCCAGAAGACGTGAATCCTTATCAGGTGGTGATGAGCTCAGATGTTTGGGGTTGGCCGACCAGCCGTGAGCGGCGCTAATCACGACCGAGTCAGCATGAGAGTGAGAATCCAGGAAATCAACACCCTCTGGAGCCTGATATAGCCTATTCGACTTCCTAGGAAGTGGGGCTAAAGCCGACAGCTGTTTCCATATTGTAACAATGGGCGTGAGGCTCTATCCAGGGTGGCACCAAGGTAGGGGGCGCCCGACCTAATCGCACTTATTTTTTGTGCTCGAGGGTGTAGGGCACGACTACACCGATGATTGTACTGACGTTAGTCGAAAAAAGCAATCATTTCAGTAAAAAAACAACGAAAATAGGGCCGATGAAGCACGAACTTTTCCGCGAGGCGCCGCATGAGCTAACAGCGGGAAAGAACTGGAAGGCGAGCATCAGGGACCGCCCCTTTATACCGACGTCTCCTGACGCCGGTCACCTGACTTGGGGGCGGCCCCTCGCCAGGGACTGCTAACTAGAAATTTTTCCATGGGGTCCTGCCGCCTGCCGGCGTCAGTCCTATACAGTATGTAATTACCTACTGCAAGAGCCCTCTCGAAGTAAGATCTATTAAGCCTTTTACTCTGTCCCAGACATGCTTGAACCCATTAATGGATTCTGTACCCACAACCTCTGCTGGTAGGCTGTTCCATGGATTAACTACTCTCTCAGTAAATTAAAACTTTCTTGCATCCCTCCTGAATACCCCCCACCAACTTACATTCATGTTCCCTTGCTTTTAACCTGCCATTCCTGCAAAATATTTCCTTGCAATTTACCTTGTTCATTCCTTTCAGGAACTTGCCGGTCTCTATCATGTCCCTCCTCACCCTTCTGGTCTCCAGCGAGTAAATGTTCAGTGCCCTAAAACGATCCTCATAGGATCTGTCCAGTTGGCCCCAAATAATGTTAGTTACTCTACATGCATTGTCTCCAGCCTGTTTCTGTCATTCATCAGATGAGGAGTCCAGAAATGGGCACAATACACACCACAGCATTCTGGTTGCTTTGCTGTGGCCCTCGTTATTGGCTCATTTGTTTTAGGGGGTCACTTATGATGGCCCCAGCTTCCCTTCCTCCGAAGTAGTGGCCAGATTACCACCATCCAGTATTCCTTCCTGTGGTTTTTGTTCCATATGTTCATTATCTTGCACTTTTTGACATTGAATTTAAACAGCCAGACCTCGATCACCTCTCTAAACTTCGCAGGTCCCTCTGCAACTACCTTAAACCTTCCTTGTTGTCTACCATGCCACAGGGCCTAGTGTCATCTCTGAAGAGACACATCTTGCCCTATATGTCTTCTCCCATGTCGCTTATGAACATATTCAAAAGGACTAGTCCTAGGACCGACCTCTGTGATACCCCACTTGTGACCTCCTTACCCTCGATTTGACCCCAGTTATCAGCACCCTCTGCTATCTCCCCCAACAACTTCCTTCTAACCCATTTGACTAGGTCCTTTGCTGCTCCCAGATCCTCTCATTTCTTCAACAACCTTCTGTGTGCACCGAGTCAAATGTCCCGCTGACGTCAAAATAGAGTAAATCTACTCCTTGCCCATCGTCCACTGCCCTTGTTGCTCAGTCAAAGAATAGGTCAAGGTTGGGCTAGTCAATATCAACATAATATAAAACAGATCTGGTGCTTTATTCATTTAGTACACCTGGATTAAAACACTTTTGTCAGTTTCTTTACACCAGTATCTGTTCCTCACAAGACAATGAGCTCTCAAGAGCAGAGGTCTTAGTTGCAGTCACTCTGCGAACAAGAAGCAGCACTAACAGTCCTAAGACAACAGTACAGTTTTTTTAATTTATCATAATATTGTATATGAACTCCTCCACCAAGCACCACAGTGATCAGGACATTAAATTTTGTCAGGAAAGACTGGACAACGCGAGCAGTCAGTTTAGAACAGCTGCTCTCACTCGCACTGCCACACTGAACATCACTCCTTGTTTGCCACAGCGGCAGACTCAAACAGAGCAGGCAGATGAAAACTTGGAGATCACTACCCATGGAGTCAAAGGATGCTTATATACCTAAGCAGGGCTGGAAAGTAATGGTATTCCACCCTGTTTTGCATACCAGTTTTTAAAGTGGAATGCCACTTCTGTCACGTTGGCATTAAGACTGTAATACCACTTCTCCTTGCTGACACTCTGCAGTTTAATCTGTAACACTGCTCTTTTGGGTAGGGGGAATACTACACATTGAGATGGAATACAAATCTGGGGGTTGGCATTCCATTTTCCACACCAGATTGGTTTCTTTATTTCTACCCCACTAAGTAAAGAGTAACAAGATGGCAGTAGCCTTATAAATCTGAAAACTTGAACATTTTAATTAACATGAACATGCAAGGAATGAAAACTGCTCAATCAACTAAAAGTATTGCCATCGATCTAGTATCATATTTTGTTTTGCAGAATAACAGTGTACAGTTTGAACTGCTTTGGTCATATATATTTCTTATGTTTAGGTGTGTTGGAGTGCATTCCATTTATTTAGGGTAGTAAATGTAGGGACAATACTGCATCTGGTAGGTCTCGCACCCCTAGCCCCCAAAATAAATACCATGCAAAATTCTCATCATGAGAGACTTCTCAAATTTTAACGTAGAATCCTTCCACATAGACTTGGGCCTTACATACTTGTCTCTGGTGTTAAATGCCTAGTGGTCCAGTTAAAACCCATTATACCCAATAGCGCCATATGGTGTCAGAACCATCCATTGCTTAACCTGACCCAAAATGGCGGCATCAGATAGAATGAGTTAAGGGGTGTATTGGCATATTTTACACCTGTTTCTGTTCTCTATACACCCCTTCCAGAGTTCTGGGTCATTTCACCATGACCAGGTGTTTCTCCAGAGTTATGTTATTGTAACCCCCCTGCAAATGGGGGTTCCCAAAAGTCTTCCAGGAGCTTGCCTGAATCCTCCAAGTCTGGGCGGTGTTCGGCATCTGAGCTGTTTAAATGTGGTTCCAAGTGAGTGCTATTTGAGTCTCCATGTACTGTCTCTTCAAGAGCTGTCTGCTTGCAGACTTAATTAGTTTGTATGGGGGGACTGTGTATTTAATGCTCGAATCCCGCCCGAGCTGCTGTCAATTCGCTCCATCTCTGCCGTCACTACATGTGCAGAGGGAGCCTTGTTGAGAGATATAACTGTTTGTCAGAAATCATTTAGAGTGACTGAGAAAATGTAGTTTATCTAACCTGTCTTCATTTCAGCATGAACTGTTTCAGTGTAGCTTTTTCATTTTGGTCCTGAATACCTGACTTGGACTAATCAGGATGATAGGGAGACCCTAAAATGGAGTCTGTGGACGAATCGTAACTTGGACTCTCAATTTTGAGCCAGCCACAAAGGGATTGTATGGGCAGTGACTCTGGGAAATGTAGTTTTGACCTTGGCACCTTTTTTCACCAACAGAGGGAGTCTAATTGTGAGTGACAGCCGAACCACCCAACAGAATGGTGAGGAACTCAAAGGAAATGCCCTGCTCTGTTACTGGAAAGTCAGATCAGTTGTGACAGTGAAGAGAGAAGGAGCTCTGTGCTTCTGCGGTGTATAATTTCGTGCGGGAAGCATGTATGAGGCCCTGAGGTTCGGCCAGCAGCCGTTATAAGTGTCAGTTTGGACTTGAATCTGATTTGTGAGGAGAAAGAAGGAAGTCTGAAGAGTGGAAACCAGGCTCACCCTGTAGAAGACTGAAGAAATTGCTGAAGCCCGCTCGGTCTGTCAGGAACTGAAGCTGCTGTGTCTACTCCCGGGTATTTTGCAGTAATTGCGATCGGGATCGAGGAGCAGCCTGCCTGGTATAGTACTTTCCTTTTACATATAAATGTGCATAGTGCTTGTGGGGAATCGCTATTTCCAATCCCTCGTGCTGTGTGCTGTGTGTTGAAGTGGGAAGCAAACCCCAGCTTATCTCGGACTAAATCCAGTTGCTATCAACTGCAGTGGGGTCCAGTCACAAGGACCTTGTCTCCATGCCCTGTTGTTCTGGCAATCCAGAAGAACATCCACCATCCGGTCCTCAGCGTGGGTATTGTGAGTACAAATCAGGGTATTTCCCTGCAGTCTGTTTTCAATTACAAGTGTGTCATCTAATTCTTGTTGTTTCACTGCTTCATGGACTGAGCCATCCAGCTCCAGATTACAATAGGGTGTTGTGCATATATTTTCTTCTACAGAGTCCTGTCCATCTGCACCTGCCGCCCAACCCCGGGCAACGGACCTGGCTAACCCCTCCCCAACCTGGGTACCCCGAGTGTGACTTTTCAGCCCCTGTATGTGTGCACAGTACTGTGATTTAATGCCACCAATTAACCTGATTTCCCCTTCCCGTGTTATTGCCCCCTAAATAAATCAGATTTGTTGTTGTTATACTATATACTGTCCGTGGTGCTGGTACTTATGGAAACAGTATTGTGTTTTGCTGTGTATGTTGTGTAACCTTATTTTAGATGGGGTCCGCAGGGACGTGCTGCAGAATCAGTCTCGAGGGTAAGTGGTATCTATATGAGTGAACAGTATGTATACGTGAGGTATTGGGGCTGTAACTCCGGTGTACTGTGTGAGCCACTAGAGGGAATAAAAGGGGGTCTCAGTGTCCCAGAGAGCTGTGACCAAGCTAATCTAACCACTACAAACCCTGACCTCTGGGTGGAGGCACCCACCATAGGACCTAGGCCCCTCTACCTGTCCGTAGTCAAACAGACAGGAGTAGTAGCCCTTGGGATAGCGCCACAAAGGAGTTACATTATGTTAAAGGACTCTGGTAAATTCACCCTTTTTGCTGCAAAAAAATCTGAGCCAAAACCCGGGAAGTAACATGCTGTGCACAAGCTTGTCATTAACACAGCAGCACAGCATTGTGTTTGACTCTGATGGTCTTGATCGCTGCCTCTGGCAAGAAGGGGATTTTTCCCTGGTGTTGTTACTTGTTGCCAATAAAATGGCTCGGGGCAAGAACACAGGGAGACTCAGGCTGTTGTGTGTAGCCACATACTACAATTACAGTGCCACTGGCATGGATGGGCTATCAGAATGCTTTGTAACTGGAGACTCAGGAGTGGGCATCACTTCTGTTTCGGTGACCAGCACAGAACGGCGGTACACAGCGTGTCTGTGTGAAGAAAATGGATTGTCTACAACATCTAAAATTTCGCTCTCCTGTCCCAGAGCACAGACATCTGCAAAGTAGGATTTAAATTGTGGTACATCATTACCGCCAGAGCCAGCAGTGCAAGGCAATTTATGAAAGGCAGTTCAGTTGGCTGGCACCGTTTCTGGGTTTATTTCAAATTGCACCAAACATGTAAGAAAATGTTGCAGGTCAGAGTAGGTGTTCAGTGGTCAGCGGACAGTGTCAGAGGGTCTGAATGAATGTGTTAAGGGGTCAAGGAAAGTATGGGTCACTGGAAAGTGTAAGAGTCAGTAGGCTCAGAGGAAAGTGTCTGAGGTCAGGGATAAGTCAAGTGTTGTGGGTCTCTGGGGAAAGTGTGAAGGTCATACTGGCAGTTGACGAGTGTCCGAGGCCAGGGGATTGTGAGTGGACAGTGGAAAACATAAGGTTCAAAGGGAAGTGTTGAGGCTTAAAGATAGGAGGGTCAGAGAGAGAGAGAGAGAGAGAGAGAGAGAGACAAGTGGGTGGTCAGTGAAAGAATTCAGTTCACACAGGAAAAGTGTTGAAGGGGGCAGAGGAAAAGTATCCAATGGAAGTGTGAGGGTTTGTGAAACTGGAAAGTCCAGAGATGGTCAGTGGAAAGACGTGAAGCTAGGTCAAGAACCGTGTCGAAGGCAACAGTTCAGAGTACACTGAGGCAGTAGCAGCAGTGTCTAAGTAGTTAGGGCTGTCATGTGGCATCTGTGTCAGATCATAAAACTGTAAGAGGAGTGTCTCATCTGTGGGGATATACAGTCCAGTAGAGGTCTGTGGTCACCTGTAGATGAAAGTGTTGAGAACTGGTGAGAGAGGAAAGTTCATTTTTTTTTTTTAGTAGCGATAGCCAGACGGGTAGGGAAAACTTCCATCAGAACAGTGACCACATCGCAAAATACTACCTGGCATATTGAAATACTACCAACTTGGAAAACTAGGAAGTTTTTACTTCTTGTCCTAAAAAGGTATCTGGGGCCCTGTAAATGCCCCTGACATCTCAGCTGCCCTGGACAACTTTCTTGCCATTTTCTCTGCCCTGCAAGACAAACATGCTGCTGTTATCAAAAGGAGTGTAAGGGGTACTGCTACAAAATGGCTCCGTGGTGGCCTGTTTGCTTTCATGAAGTCCAGGGATAAATGCTGAACCATATTCAAGGCCTCAAAAGATATATCTGTATTTCAGGAGTACAGACACCTCAGAAATGTGTATAAGAAAGCTATTCAGTCTGCAAAGAGTGAATGTTGTAAATCTGCTCTGCTAAATTCAGCCAGAGACGCTAGAAGTTCCTGGTGTAATATTAAAAATGTAGCAAGTGGTTCCTCAAAAGGTGATGTCTCCGATATGGTTATCGATGGTAAAAATTGCAATAATGCTCTAAGAATCACAAATGCTTTTAACTCACAGTTCTCTGACCTGTCTGCCTATACCTCCCTATTCCCTGCCCACAATAAACAAAAAACACTCCATTGCTTCCAGTCTGAGACTGCCCCTCGCCCACCCTTTTATTTCAAGGCCATGTCTATCAGGAAGATGCAGAGACATCTCTCTGGTCTCTCCCCGCACTCTGGTGCTGGCCATGACAACATAGAGCCCAAACTTCTCTGCCTTGGTGCCTCTTTCAGGGTTAATTCTTGAAAATTTATAAAGTGGGACAATGTCCCACGGGTACTGAAACAGGTGGCAAACAGTAAAAAACAGGGGACATATGCAAAAATGCTGGAGGAGCAGTAGTACTGTGTGCCTGTTGACAAGTTTTGATTTTTTTGTTACCATGACATCGACAGGGTTCATTTTAGATAATTATCTATGTGGGATACTGACCCACTGGTTATAAAAAGGGTCAAATGTTCAGCTGACCCCAGATTCATAAAACAGCAGTTTAAAACCTCTATAACAGTGAGCAGGTTGTCCCCAAGGTAGAAGAAAAGGTGGGTCAAAATTAAAAACTGTGTGCCAATTGTCCCAATCCCCCATCCAAAAATGAACACTGCTCTTTTATTGCTTTACCCATCACCCACTTCTTTAATATGTCACTCATGTCAGGATCTAGCCCCGATCTTTGGAAGGTGCTTAGGGTTGTCCCAGTATTTAAACAAGGCAATCCCAGAAATCTTGTGAATTACCGGCCAATAGCCATCCTATCAGCTGTTAGCAAGCTACTCGAAAAAGTGGTTGCTTCCCAGCTTACTGACTACATCCAGAATCACGAGCTGCTATCCCCAGCACAACATGGCTTCCGCAAAGGCTACAGTACCTCCTCTGCCCTTGCTAAAAGGTCTCCTCAGAGGTCGGGGTGCCACGGATCAAGGTAATCTAACAGGAGCAATCTTCGTTGGTCTTTCCAAGGCCTTTGACCTGGTTGATCACGAGCTCCTGCACGCCCAACTCCAGTTTCTGGGCCTGTCTGCCCGTCATTGCATAGTTTACCAACTACCTTCAAGGTACTCAGCAACTTACAAAGTTTAACAAGGTCCTCGTGGAGCTCACTCCAGTTAAATCTAATTTTTTGTAAATAATCTTCCTGCTATAATGGATCATTGCAGTGACACGTTATTTGCAGATGACCTTGTGGTCCTACCCCACTCCCAAAACATCAGTGTCATAAACCGTCAACTAAATGCTGACTTTAGGAACATACAGTCTTGGTTTATGGCTAACAGGCTTGCCTTAAATCTCAAAAACACAAAACAAGCCATGCTCTTTGGGTCCCAGGCAAAAATAAAAGCATGCCCCACACCTCTGACTGTCATTGGGCTGGATGGATCCTCCGCGAAGGCTGCCGACTCCTTCAGATATCTGGGAGTCACCCTTGACCCCAGCTCAACTTCGCTCTGCATATTCAAAATGCATGCATGGCAGTAAATAGTAAGTTGGGGTTGGCATATAGAGCAAAAAAACTATCTCACTCCAGCTGCTCACCTAGCCCTGGCTAGAGGTATGTTTCTCTCCACGCTCTGTTATGGCCTCATTTCATTTGCACAAGCCGCCAAATCCAACTTATCCAAATGGGACGTGGCCTACAATACCATATGCCATTTCACCCCCTCTTCCCCTCGACTCACACATCATTGTGACCTCTACACCAAACTAACCTGGCTTCCCCAGGCAACCATCGGAACTTTGTCATAGGCTGTTTCCTTGACAATGTCAGTAGAACTGCTACCCCTCCTGACCTGGCAGAGCTCCTTAAACCTGCCAGCTCCTCAAATACACTAAGGTCAAATGGGTCAGCAGTGCTCCAGGTACCTTAAACCCGTATGCAAATGGATGACTGAGCATTCTCTATATGTGCACCCAGGCTATGGAATGCCTTCCCAGCACATGCTCGAACTACCCCTTCTCATACCTGTTTTAGAAATTCACTCTGGGGTTACCTAATGCTATCCTCAACCTGTAACTGTACTTAAGGCTCTATTGGACCCTTTTTTGCCCACAAGTGCTGCATTTTAATTGTTGTTTTTCAAACTGATCACCTTCCTCAGCCCTGACTGTTCGACTTTTAACATGCCAGAAAATCTGATTTTTAGTGGTTTGTACTATTGCTTGACCCTGCAATGTCTGTACGTTGTTAACATGAAACTCTGTACATTCTTACCTTGCCTGTGTTTATTACCATATTCCTTGTAATCTCCTGGGTCGTAGCTGAAAATAGTATCTGTTTGTGTTTAGTGTGCTTATCTAGTTAACAAAAGCTAAATAAATCAATAAACAGTGCCAGCATGCTGTGGGAGAGATCAGGAGGAGAAGGACAGAAAGCAAATAAGGGAGCGTGGGTAATGTTGATGATGATGGATGCAGGGTTTTGGAAGAACAGAGATCAAGGATGGGGAGGAATAGGAGATGGCACAGAGCTGCAGAGATATACTACGGAATGGGAGCATGTTGGGGAGGTCAGAGATGGAGTAGTAGAGAGGTGGAATGCAAGTGCTAAGAGTGGTTACATAGAAATATAGACTTTGACGGCAGATAAGGACCGCTTGGCCCACCTAGTCTGCCCACTTCCCCACCTATTGGATAAGCTGCAGATCCTAGTTAACCAACTGCCTACTTCTTCCTGTATGCATGTCCTAATGTATAGTGATAATATCAGCATTTTATGGCTGAAGGTAGAGAAGGAGGGGGGACGAGATAGAGAGGAAATGGAACACACAGGGTAATATGAAGCAGTGTTGAAAGTAGTAAGATAAGGGGTCAGAGATGGTAGGGGGAAGCAGAAGTGGTGTAAAGCAGGTACTGTAGGCTAGCCCACTGCCACATTTGGCAGTGCTACCACTTGGGTTGCCGAGGACTGGGTTCAGGAACAAGCTTGGAGCACTGGAGAGCTGACTGCAGGGAGAAGAACTGAGCATCCAATGGACAGCTTTCCTCCTCTAGGGTGGTTGGGTTGCGGCACTCGGCAATAGTCTGACCTTTAGCATTGGCTGGGGATCGGTGAGACCAAAACCGCATAAGCAAAGAGGATTGGGGAAGAGGCAGACTTTTTGCGTCAGACATGGGAGCACTCTTGATGTCACTGCACATTCTCTCCTCCAGAGAGGAAACCAGGATAGAAAATGGCCATCAGAGGAGAGGGTGACGCCACTCCTGCCCATCACCGTCCTCTGCCAGATCCAACCTGCTCGGGTCTGCCTACCCTGGCTTTCACCTCCACCTGTAGCCAGATTGGACTGTACAGGGGAGTTAGCCAAGGTGCTGAAGGCAACTCTTGGGGGCAAGGGGTCCTCCATCAGATGTGTTGCAGGTGGACCAGGTAAGTCCAGTAACACAAGCAGGAGGATCTTGGCCAGATGGGATGTGGGCTCTGGAGATGGTTGAACATGGTCTCATCTAGTGGTGCGAGAAGGAATAAACAGAGCTGAAGAAACAACAAAACAGACAAACAAAAAAGATACTCTAAAGTATGAGAAATGGGGCCGGTCCGGTGGCACTGAAGGTTGAGGCGCTGGACGCCACATCTCATGCCACGCTGGCGACCCGGGTTTGGAAATGAGCTCAGGCCGCCGGAAGTCAGCAGGGGAGAGAGAGAGGATTGAGCGTCCGGAGGACTGCTCTTCTGTCTTGGGAGGGAGGGCTTGCAGTCTCGCTCATCAATCGCCCTCTGGCGGTAGCCAGGGGGAGATGCGAGCAAGGAGGCACATCGCCAATGTCCATCATTAGTGGGCGGGGAGAAAAGGAGGAAAAGGAGCTGGCAGGCTCCATGATGGCCACACCAGGCACCCTGTTCCAGCTCCCCTGATGTCTCGATTCCACTCCGGGGGTTGGGGGGAACCGGTGCCCCTTCACCTTGGCCCTGTCATCAGGGGAACCCGTGGGGGATTTACGGGGTGTCAGGTGGGGAACGGTACGGCCAGAGATCGAGTTCCCTCTGAGGGTGGTGCTGCAGCCACCTGCCAGGTTCCCTGGAGGAAATACATCTCAGTGAAAAAAAAAAGTATGGGAAATGGCAGCAGGTGAGAGGAGGAATCTGGGAGGGGTGGAGAGAGCAACTGCTGGGGAGCATGTGATGTATACACAGAATGTATATTGGGTGGCTGAGAAATAGAGGAGGGGGAAGATTGGGAAGGGAGAGATTCAGCACTGCACAGCAGCTTAAGTATACAGAGGATGGTAGCGACTGGGGAGGGGGGGAGAAACATAGAAGTTGATGGCAGATAAGGACCGCAAGGCCCATCCAGTCTGCCCATTTCTTTTTCTACTTTATAAATGTGCCATCGGGCTTTGCTATCAGTGGCCTATCTATTCATACTCATCTGTATTGCTCCCTTATGCCTATCCCATGCCTGTTTGAAGCCCTGCACTGTATTCATAGCCACCACTTCCTGAGGTAGGCCGTTCCATACATCCAACACCCTTTCTGTGAAAAAGAACTTCCTCACATTACCCCTTAATCGGCTTCCCTCTAATCTCATGCTGTGTCCTCTTGTCCTGCTATTTTTCTTATATTGAAACACATTAGAGAACAGATCGATGAGGAAAAGGATAGCGATCAAGTGGTGAACGGTGGATAATGTGTATCCTCCTCATGAATATGCACTGTGTACATTTTTGGAGACTATCTTGATAAAGAAATAAAAACAAAGTAAAAAAACAACTTGGAGAATGCCAGTAGCATTCTTACAATCAAGAACTCAGTGAGAACGCGTGTGGTGGTGCACAGATAGTTAAAATGCAGAATGATGCACTTCAATGGCCACGTAATGGATAGAGACATTTTTAAAAAATATTCAGACTGTATCCCATGAGAGATATGTGCTGGCATTATTAGCAGAGCTGTGCACTTAAGGGATTATACCTGATTACATACAGTTATAAGAAGTAATGTAGAAATGGTGGTGGCTGTATTGCAATTATGTTCAATAACAACAACATGGCAAGAATGAAATTAGTTGCAGTGGGACGGAATCATTGAAATAATGCAAAATTTATGAACTCGGATACTAGTGTTGTGTTGCAAATTTTTTCTGGACCGCTTTTATGCAAGTTCAAGACTAAACTTGTTATGAAGACGTGAAATGGAAGATAATGGAAGCATTTTGTGTGGCAGAGATCGTGGGGGGGGAGAGCATGTGACACTAACAGGCTAATGTATAGGGAAATTCTTGGCATGTTGCAGGGGGGCAGAGATCGGGAAGGGGAAGGATCTAGATCAAATGGCACAGAGCAAATCATGCGAATTATGGTGACTAGAGGCAGTTTGGTGGCAGATCTCGAGGAGGGAGACAGTAAGTGCCACAGAATAGCAAATGTGTACAGAGAAAGGCGGCATTTTAGAGGTAATGTAAATGATGAGAAATGGGGGCACGATGGTGGGGCAGAGACCTAGGAGGGGTGAGAAAGCAAGTGCCATACAGCAGCAAATGTATATGGAGAATAAGGGCATGTTGGGGGGGATCAGATAGGGGACAGAACATGGACAGAGTTGCAGAGCATGTCATGTATATGGAACATGGTGGTATGTTGTGGGGGGAGGGATTAGAAAAGGGAGGGCTAAAGAGAAAATGGCACACATGAAGTATTATGTAGTACCTGCAGAGGTGAGATAGTTTCAGGATGGGTTAAAGACAGTATGTGCCGCAGAGCGGCTAATGTATAGGGACAATACCGTCATTTTTTTGGGGAGGGACAGGTATCGTGGAGGAGGACAGAAGAAGAGCCACAGGGTGGCTAATGTGAATGACACTGAATAGCAGCATTTTGGTGGGCAAAGATAGGGAAGGGGGGAGAACAAGTGCTGCAGAATGACTAAAGTAAAGGGAACATGTTGGCATGTTGTGCAGGGGAGTGGGCGCAGACACTGGGGAGAGAACATATATACAGCAAGTGGCCCAGAGCAGCTAATGTGAATTACGGTGAACGGCGGCAGTTTGAGGGGCAGCTATCGAGGAGTGGGAGAGTGCTACAGAGCAGGTAATGTGAATGATGCGGAATGAGGGCATATTGGTGGGCAGAGATCGGGGAGAGAGAGCAAGTGCCACACAATGGTAAATGTATACAGAGAATGGCGGCATTTTAGGGGGGTCAGAGATGGAGTAGAATAGAGATAAAGTTAGAAAGTGTGTCATGTTCATAGAGAATGCTGGTATGTTGTGGGGGGGTCAGATTAGGGAGGAACACAGAGCAAATGCCACACAGCTGGTAATATGAAGTACCAGGAGAAATGAGACTTTGGAAGGTGGGAGGGAGAGAATAAATGCCACAGAGCGGCTAATGTGTATGGCAGTTAATCGCAGCATTTTTGGGGGGATGGGGGGAGCAGAGTCCTAAAAGCAACTGCCACAGAGTGGCTAATGTATAAGGAAACTGTTGGCATGTTGGGAGAGGGCAAAGATCAGGGAGAGGATGGATACAGATTAAGAAAATCATAATGCCACTGTTCATGAGCAGAGGTCTTAAAACGCCTATGCTAAAAATTTGGTGAAAGAACTCCAAAAAATGACTGTGTTACGAGCGTGTGTTGCGCAGAGAACAGACAGAACACCAGGAGGAAGGATCTACCTGTATTCTGACTATTGCAGTTAGGTCCTGCCTTTCAACTGCCCCGGAGAACAAAGAGTTAACTTTCCATGGCCAGCATGGAACGTTCAGCGTGAGCTCGGTTGAAGCACCTGTCTGCTGTTGTTTAAACTCCAACCGTCAGATTCTTTACTCCGCCTCACTGAACTGTCGCTCCGGAGATTTCTCCTTTGCTCGGTTCAAAAAAGTTGGTTAAAGTGTCGTTTTTCTTCGGTTTCTACCGAATCTGTCGGTTTAAGTCTCCGCCTGTGGTACCGTGAGTACTAGATAGGTTTTACATTTAGTTTCTGTGTGGAACTTGTAAATTTCGGATCGGTTCAGTTTGAACCGATCAGTTTATTCTTAAAAAGTTCTGAATTTGTTTAGAGTGTGGTAACCAGTCCGTATCGGTTCTAAAAAAAACAGATTTAATTACGTTTTTTTCCAAAACCCGTAACACGATCAGGAACCGATAGGGAAGTCTTGCCTGGTGGATTGCCGAAAAAGTAGTAAGTTTTGGATAGGATTGGCAATGTCTGAGAAACCCAAGAAAAAAACCGGGCCCACTGGGTTTCAACACTGCAGTGTGTGTGGGGAAGCCTTTACAAGGCTGATCCCCACCACCTGTGTTTATTGGTCTGGGGCTCTGACCACCCCCATCCAGACTGCCAAATTGTAAGAGTTTTCCAAAGCTACCCTGGATAAGAGAGTAGGTAGACTGAGGAAAGGAGGTCGAGAAGTCCGCTGACCCGGATGGCCAGCCCGGTTTGATTCCGACTCAACTAGAAGGAGTGCCCTGACCAGGGCGAAACTTCTTTGGGCAAAAGGAGAGCTGATTCTGAGGAGTTGGTTCCAGTTAAAAGAAAGAGAAGAGAAAAATCATCTGGTTCGGATCCACAAATTCTTTCTCCGACCGCTGATGAAATAGCCAAAGCGATAAGGATAGTGCAGTCGCTAACTTCAGTTCCGGCCGAACCGGCACCATCTGGCAGGGGCTTGGTTCGGTCGGTCCCCCGGTTCCGGATTATACTTTAGAAGAATTTTATGAACCGGAGGAGGAGGAGGGAGAGTATGAGGATGATGATGTTAGTGATTATGAAAGTCTGGATGTGCCTATTGACCCGGACATCTCCCCAGACAGACCTTCAGGTGTTTCTCCTCCTAGGCTTTCTGAGTCCCCTTCCCACTTTATGTTTTACAAGCAAGTGTCTGAAACCCTCCAGCTTCCAATGAAAGAAGCAGTAAAGGATCAGGAGGAGCCTGATTTTGTTGAAATGATGGACAACCCAGAGTCCAGGAGGCCATCTATTTCCCTCCATAAATCTTTCGGGAAACAGACATTTAAAATCGAAAAGACTCCTAACTCCATACCTCCTGTGGACAGATGAATGGACAAGAGGTATACCCTTTCATGCTCGGACACGGAGTTCCTTTCTCAGCACTGCAGCCATGTTGAGGTAGTGCAGGCTGCTGCCTGTGATAAGGCAAATATTCCCTTGGCATCACACCCCCCCAGATAAGGACTCCAGGAGGACTGATGCCATGGCAAAGAAGCAGTACATGGCAGCATCTTTGGGACTCAGGCAGGCTAACTATATGGCCTACATAGCTAGATACCAGAAGTCCAGGTGGGACACTGTGCTGGCTCTGGCTAAACAGGCCCCTGACCAGCTTGCCAAGGAGCTGGAGCAGGTGGCTGCGGATGGGTTTGAGGCATCCAAGGTGCAATGTCATGCTGCTGTGGACTCCAATGATGTTTTATCTAGAGTCATGGCTACATCTGTGGCCCTTCGGAGGATGGCTTGGCTCAGATGTACTAGCCTATCACAGGATACCCAGGCCAAGGCCATGGATTTCCCTGTCATTGGTAATTCTCTGTTTGGGGAGCAGACAGAGAACTACATGAAAAAGATGGATGAGTACAGGACCACCTACAGGAGTGCTCAGGCCAAAGAAAGGCAAGCTACACCTCAAAGACAGCACTCCAGGGGCAGGGGCAGGCCCTTTCAAAGGCCTTTTTACCAAGCCCAGGCCTCCTCTTCTGCTTATGCTCAGAGGGGGTTCTTCAGAGGGAGAGGGAGAGGCAGACGGGGAATGAGCAGCCTACTTCCACCCCTCAGCCTAAAGCCCCTGCCAAGCAGACACCCTGATGGGTCTGCCCGGGCCGATTCTCCAATACCTGTAAGGGGCAGGCTGGCTTACTTTGTCCAGGACTGGAAGTCTCTGACATCAGACAAGTGGGTCCTGGAAGTAGTAAGCCAGGGACTGGTTCTCAGCTTCAAAATATTTCCCAAGATGAGAACAAGATCCTTTTCCAACTGCAAATCCATCAGAGACCCTTGCCCTAGAGGCAGAGGTTTCTTCCCTCCTGGCTCTCAGAGCCACACAAAGGGTTCCTACCCTACACAAGAGCAAAGGATTGTACTCCAGGTACTTCCTAACCCCCCAAAAAACAGGAGAATGGAGGCCCATCCTGGATCTAAGATATCTGAATAAGCACCTTTTAAAACCAAAGTTCAAAATGGTGACTCTGGGAATAATTCTGCCCTCTCTAAGGCCAGGGGACTGGCTGGCCTCCCTGGACCTCAAAGATGCCTACTTTCACATTCCCATCAGGTGCTCCCACAGAAAGTACCTCAGGTTTGAGATGCCCTCAGGCCACTATCAATTCAGAGCAATGCCCTTTGGCCTAACATCAGCCTCAAGGGTGTTCACAAAGTGCCTGGCAGTAGTGGTTGCTTTCCTAAGAAGAAAAAAGATTTCCATCTTTCCATATCTGGACGACTGGCTCATAGTGGGTCAGTCTCCAGACTGAGTCAAGTCACATCTGCAAGTAGTTCAGCAAGTGCTCACTTCCTTAGGATTCCTCCTCAACCTTCCAAAGTCAGTTCTCAAGCCAGTATAGCTCCTCACCTTCATAGGGGCAGAACTGGATACAGTAAGGGCAAGAGCCTTCCTTCCCCTGGACAGGGAAGGACCCTTATGGAACTGGCCTCTTCATTCACCCTACAGGTGTCTCGACCAGCAAGGCATTTCCTTCAGCTTCTGGGCCACATGGCAGCTTCCACAGCAGTGGTCCAGGGAGCAAGATTCCAGATGAGGGACATTCAGTTCCATTTAAGAGCCTTCTGGTCCCAAAGAAAGGATTCCCTTACCAAACTAGTCCCAGTGACCCGAACCCTGATCCAGGCTTTGCAATAGTGGCAGGATCAGGACAATTTGAGGCAAGGAGTTCCTTTTATCACTCAGTCTCATTCAGTGATACTCACCACAGATGCTGCCCTGCTGGGCTGGGGAGCCCACCTGGGGGATCTTACCACCCAGGGACTGTGGTCACCTCAAGAATCTCTGCTTCACATCAGTCTCTTGGAACTTAGAGCAGTGTTTCTGGCACTGCAAGCCTTTTCTAAATCTGTACAGAACAAGGTGGTCCAGATCAGAACAGACAACACCACCACCATGTGGTACATCAACAAGCAAGGAGGCACTCGGTCTACGGCCTTGTGCACAAAGGCAATGAAGTTATGGTCCCTGGCCTATTCCCTGCAAACCTCTCTGATGGCAGTTCAACTCCTAGGGAAGGACAACGTGCTAGCAGATGCTCTCAGCAGGATACCCCAGGGCCATCATGAATGGACCCTAGATCCCCTAGTTTTGAAGGTGATTTTCTCGAGATGGGGCACTCCACAGATAGATCTTTTTGCAGCCCTAGACAATCACCAACTTCTTCTCTTTTGTTGCAGACACCCAGTCTTGGGCTCAGTCCCCCTGGATGCTCTGATTCTGAATTGGGAAGGGACATTTCTGTATGTTTTCCCCTTCCCTCTCCTGTTCAAAGTGTTAGTCAAGATCAGGTCACAACCATGCAAAGTGATTCTGATTGCTCCAGACTGGGCCAGACATCCCTGGTACCCACTGTTGCTGTCCTTAGCAGTCCACCTTCCCCTGTCTCTTCCCAGGAATTACAACCTGTTGGCATCCTCTCAGGGGAGGATTTGGTATCCGAACCTCAAATCTCTCAATCTCAAGGCATGGCTCCGGAAGAGTTAGAGTCTGCTGATCTGCACCTTTCTCAAGGGGTTCTGGATATCCTTAAGGCTTCTCGAAAGCCTTCCACCAGAAAGACTTACAACTCCAAATGGAAAAGGTTTGCTATTTGGTGCTCTAATAAGCATATTTCTCCAGAATCTGTTCGGTTGCCTACAGTTCTGGACTATATGGTCCATCTTAATGGCTTAGGACTTAGGCCAGCTACACTTAAAGTGCATCTGGCAGCTGTTTCTGCCTTTTTGTCAGTAGGCAAGCCCTCTCCTCTGTCAGCCCATCCTGTGTTTTGTAAGTTCTTCAAGGGATTGCTGCACACTAATCCCCCCTTTAGGGACCCTGCTCCTGCTTGGGACCTTAATGTTTGCATTGCTCAGCTTATGCAACCACCTTTGAGCCTTTGTCCTCTGCAGAGCTTAAGTACTTGACTTGGAAAACTGTGTTTTTGGTAGCCATTATCTCTGCCAGGCGTATCAGTGAATTGCAAGCCCTGTCAGTGGAGCCTGATTTCATCTCTTTCCATAGAGATAAAGTGGTCCTAAGAACTAACAGGAAGTTTCTGCCTAAGGTGGTATCAGATTTCCACCTTAATCAGTCTATGTCTCTCCCTGTATTCTTCACTGACCATTCCTCCTCTGGAGAGAGGAGGTTGCACAGCTTGGATGTTAAAAAGGCCCTCAGCTACTACATAGTGCATACCAAGGGTCACAGGTTTGAGTCCCTCCAGTTGTTCCTCACATATGGAGAGGTTGGTAAGGGCAAACCTGATACTAAGAGATTTATTGCCAGGTGGATTGTCTCTTGTATACAATTCTGCTATGAAAAACTGGGTAGAACCCCACCATCAGGCCTGAGGGCTCACTCTACTAGAGGTACAGCTGCTTCCCTGGCTGCTGCCAGGGATATTCCTATCTCAGAAATTTGTCAAGCAGCCACCTAGAAAACAGTCCATACATTCACCAAGCATTACTCTCTAGATATCCAGGCTAGGAGTGATGCTCGGTTTGGCACAGCAGTACTTCAGAGAATATTCCCAAAGTAGGTTCTGTCCCTCCTCCATGGAGGTACTGCTTGGTAGTCTGCAATAGTCAGAATACAGCAAGACTTCATGTTGTTTGAAGAAAAAATTACTCACCTTAGTAATGTTGTTTCTTCTAATGGAGTCTTGCTGTATTCTGACCTCCCCTGCCTCCCCTCTCAGAATCTGGTTTTTGGGATGTGGGTGGGCAGGAGCAGTGTTGGCACCCTAGGGGTGCCCTTTTTTCACCCTCCTTTACTTTGGGTGTGTGCTGTGTTTTGTTTTTTGGGTTTCCTGACTTGAGTCTTTGCTTTGAAACCAAAAACCTTTTTTAATAAATTAATTGCCAGTTGGCTAGTGTGAGATTTACAGCTTCCACACAGAACTTCTAGTGAGTATTGCTCGTAAAGATCTGACGGTTGGAGTTTAAACAACAGCAGACAGGGGCTTCAACCGAGCTCATGCTGAATGTTCCATGCTGGCCATGGAAAGTTAACT
This sequence comes from Neoceratodus forsteri, assembly GCA_016271365.2. Classification (NCBI taxonomy): domain Eukaryota; kingdom Metazoa; phylum Chordata; order Ceratodontiformes; family Ceratodontidae; genus Neoceratodus; species Neoceratodus forsteri. Next base: position 229,202,479 of record CM028134.1, read on the forward strand.
CTTTGTTCTCCGGGGCAGTTGAAAGGCAGGACCTAACTGCAATAGTCAGAATACAGCAAGACTCCATCAGAAGAAACAACATTACGAAGGTGAGTAATTTTTTCATTTGTCAGAGGTAGTTGAAGTAAATTGTTACCTGTTATCTGTGTACTTATCTAGGTGCTTGTCACAGGTGTCAGAAGGGAATTGTTATCTGTGAAATTAACTAAGTGTAGACAGATTTGCAAAGTAGGGGGACTGACTTAACTAGAAGGAGCCAGGTTAAAACCAGATTTAAGCACTGCCCTAGATAGCTTCTGCCAGAGAACAGGCAGAACACCATGAGGAAGGAGCTACTGGTATAACTAAAACTTCTCTACTGGGACTATATTGTCCTCCTTCCTTCCCCTCCACCCCCCACCCTAAACCAGTTCTACTTTTATAGGCATAGGATTTAACTGACAACAGGAACTTTCTGTTTGGGAGCAGAAAGTGAGTGATCACAGAGCCACCAAGGACTCAAAATCCTAGAAGGGCAAGAGTAGCTCTCTGTCCCCCCTAGCTGCTGGAGGTCTGACTCTGAGCAAGTAAGGAGACTACTGAGAAATATAGGAACTTCTTGTCTTAGAACAGGAAGATCAGGAGCTAAAAGGGCACAGAGGCAGTAAGTAAGTAGGGGAAGAAAAAAGACAAAAAAAAAAAAAGAAAATAAACAAACAGAGGAAAGAGTAAGTATTCCAAACAACAGTTAGGGAGCCAGAAAAAAGACATGATGGGAGTGGTGCAGTGCAGTGGCTGTGGAGCAGCAGTCTTCCGGGAGACGTTCTGGAGGAAGCAGTGTTGTCCCATCTGCAGGCACCTCTCCAGGCTGAGGGAGGAGGTTGCTCATCTCCAGGCTGAGTTGGCCAGGATTTGTGGGACCTCCTCTCCCACTCAGGGACCACCAGGGTCACTGCTGTTGCCTCAGAGGTTGTCAAGAAAGGGGAGCGGTTGAACCACAGTGGGCTCAGGGAGGGTGAGGGTGGTGGAACAGAGGTGCATCCCTCCAACTGTACCTCACCACAATTTCTACGCCATTCTGGAAAAGTGTGGTTCCTCTATGGAGGCACCCACAGTGGAGACCAAGGAGGATGCTGGGAACCTCCACAAAGGAGACCCACAGGAGGGTGGCATGGGACCCTCACAGGGGAAGGAAACAACCCCTGGTGGGGGACTCCATTGTTAGAAAGGTAGAACTGGGGGGGAAGGGGAGAGGGAGGTAAGGTGCCTGCCTGGCACCATGGCTTGGAGGGACAGGGAGCGAATCCTCAGGATCACAGGAGCAGCTGCACAGGGAGGAGCTGGATGTCATTGTCCACCTAGGGACAAATGACCTTGTAAGAAAGGATCAGAGCAGTGCAAGAAGCTGCCAGGAGATGTGGGAGCGGCCTAGACAACAGCACACACTGCAACCTTCTCAGAGGTGCTGCCTGTCTATGGCACAGATGAGGCTAGGTGCTCCACACCATGGGATCTCAATCAGTGGTTGAAAAACTGGTGCAGAGCTCAGGGATTTGGCTTCATTGGGGACTGGGGGTCCACCTGGATGGATGCAGCCTATACTGGCGTGATGGTCTGCATCTGTCCAGGAGGGGAACCAGGATCCTAGGTGATAGGTTTAAATACTTCATTGGCAAGCATTTAAACTAGCCAAGGAGGGAGGCACTGGAAAGGAGCAGGGAAATCCTAGCCCCCCCCCCAAAAATCAGGGTACTAAGTGAGGTAGACAGCAACATAGAGATGTCAACAGGGAGAAGTACAGGGGTAAATGGAGAAAATGACAAACGCAATAAGGACAGGGAGGGGGCAAAAAGGGGTAAGGCCATCAAGAAATGGAGGGTAATAAGTACCAATGCCCGTAGTCTGGGCAACAAGCTCCCTGAACTGGTGGCCTTGGTGCAAGAGGGATGCCTGTATATCATAACAGTCACAGAAACATGGTACACAGAGAACCATGACTGGGATGCTAACATACCAGGGTACACAACCTACAGGAGAGATGGGGGGAGGGGAGTAGCTCTCTATGTAAGGGAAGGGATAAAAGCAACTGAACAAAAGAGTAAACAGGGAGGAGAGGAGGAACTGTGAGTCACTTTAGAGACTAGAAATGGCACCACAATCTGCACTGGGGTTGTATACAGACCCCCATGTCAGGGGGAGAGAATGGACAAGGATATGATAGAAGGCATACTTAGGATGGCAGAGAAAGGGGAGATACTGTTGATGGGGAACCTTAACATGCCAGATGTTAACTGGAGCACCTTTGCTGCAGCCACATCCAAAAGCAGGGCTATTCTTGATGCTCTTCAGGTGGCATGCCTCAGACAGCTAGTTTTGGAACCTACTCATGAGAGAGCAATCTTAGACCTCGTGACTCCAAATGGGGACAGTGAGAGGATCTCAGATCTAGAAGTGGGTAGCCATTTGGGAACAAGTGACCACCAAATAGTGTGGTTCATGATAAACTCAGCTACAGAGCCAAGCCATACAAAAGTGAGGGTTCTGGACTTCAGGAGGGCTGACTTTGGCAAGATGGGAGAGTGCCTTAGAAAAGTACTAGCAAACAGGCTAGGAGGAAGGGTGGAGCAACAATGGGGAAATAGCAAAACTGCCATCACAGAGGCAACAAGCCTTTGTGTGAAGCAAATAAATCAAAACAAAAGAAAAAGCCACTATGGTTCTCAAAAGAAGTGGCGGTGAAGGTTAGGGAGAAAAAGATAGCATTTAGGAAGTATAAGGAAACACAGAAGGAGCAGGACAGAGAATTGTGCCAGTTAAGGCAGAAGGAAGCAGGGAGGGTAGTCAGAATAGCAAAGGCACAAACTGAGGAAAAGATAGCCAACTCGGTTAAGAAGGGGGATAAAACCTTTTATAGGTATATCAGGGAGCATAGAAAGACAAAGGGAGGGATAGTGAGGCTGAATAGAATGGATGGTGGGTGGGCAGAGAGTGACAGTGAAAAAGCAGGGATACTGAATGAATACTTCTGTTCAGTATTCACAAAAGAGGAAGTGGGGAGGTGCCTAATCCAATTAACAGAAGCACTCTGGAGAGGGGGGTCGATCCCAGTCCTTTCACAGAAGAAAGGGTTCTAAAAGAACTCCTAAAACTGAAGGTGGACAAAGCAATGGGGCCAGATGGAATTCACCCCACAATTCTAAAAGAATTAAGCAGAGAACTAGTGACACCACTGACTACCCTTTATAACAAATCATGGGAGGATGGTGTGGTACCTGAGGACTGGAAGAAGGCTGATGTGATTCCTCTTCACTAAAGTAGACAGAGGCAGGAAACTACAGACCTGTCAGTTTGACCTCTGTGGTAGGGAAAGTGATGGAATCACTTCTGAAGGAAAGAACTGTTGAGTACCTAGAGGCCAGTGGGGCACAGGACCCAAGGCAGCATGGGTTCACAGTGGGAAGGTCATGTCAGACGAATCTAATTGATTTCTTTGACTGGGTGACGAAAGTAGTAGACCAGGGAGGGGCTGTGGACATGGCCTACCTAGACTTTAGCAAGGCATTTGACACAGTCCCACACAAAAGATTAGTAGTCAAATTAACCAGCCTGGGAGTGGGTCCCAGGGTGGTAGCCTGTAAAACATTGGCTGAACAACAGGACACAGAAGGTAATTGTAAATGGAGTCCACTCTGAAGAAAGAGGAGTTACTAGGTACCGTGAGGTTCAGTACTGAGTCCAGTCCTTTTAATGTCTTTATAGTGACATTGCAGAGGGACTGGAAGGAAAGTATGCCTCTTTACAGATGACACAAAGATCTGCAACAGGGTTGATACACAAGGAGGCATGGAAAGATGAGAAGGGACTTGGCAAGGTTGGAGGAATGGTCAGAAGTATGGCAGCTTGGATTCAATGCAAAGAAGTGCAAAGTAATGCACCTGGGAAACAAAAACCCAGGGGAAGATTACACAATGGGGGGGAAGTAGTAACAACAACAAAAATGGAAAGGGACCTGGAGGTAATCATATCAGATGAACTTAAGGTTGGCAAGCAATGTGAGAAGGCAGTAAGGAGGGCTGGGGGGATACTGGGATGTATAGGGAGAGGCATCACCAGCAGAAAACTGGAAGTTGTTAGCTCCCTGTACAGACAGTTGGTGAGACCCCATCTGGAGTACTGCGTCCAGTTCTGGAGACCCCATCTCCGCAAGGATACAGACAGGATGGAGGCAGTTCAGAGGAGGGTAACTAAAATGGTGCAGGGTATGCAAGAGGAGGCATACAAGGAGAGGGTAAAGGAGCTTAATATGTATACCCTTGAGAAAAGGAGGGAAAGGGGGGACATGACAGAAACATTTAAGTACTTCAATGGAATCAACAAAGTCCAAGAGGGTAGCATCTTTCAGAAAAAGAGATGTGCAAGAACAAGGGACACAATTTGAAGATAGAGGGGGGATGGCTCAGGGGCAATGTGAGGAAGTATTTTTTCACAGAGTGTGGTGTACACATGGGACAGCCTTCCTGAGGAGGTTGTGGGGTCTAAAACCGTGGGAGAATTCAAGAATGCATGGGACAGACATAAGACAATTTTTGTGGGGGGTAGGAAGAAACAGGCTGTTGGTTAAATAGGATCTGCAGCTTATCCTCTAGGTAGGAAAATGGGCAGACTAGGTGGGCCAAGCGGTCCTTATCTGCCATCAAAGACTATGTTTCTAAGTTTTCACGCACGCTCGTAACTTAAAGAATTTTTAATATTCTCACTCCAGATTTTCAAAATTGCCATCTCTTCACATCTCCTTATGAATGGTGCAGCTGTCATGTTTCACATCCTGCCCGAACTGTGTTTTCACACATGGCGCAGAATGGCGCGGTCACTGTGAGACATCAACATTCCGGACAGATTAATAAAATCACAGTGCCACTGTTCTTGAACAGAGGTCCCAAATGTTTTTATGAGGTGGGGTCACAAAAAGGCCACGTTGAACATTTGGAGTGCAAATACCAACAAACGCCCAGGGCGTTAGTGTTTCTAACTGTAACGTCCCACCCTGTACAGACTAACAGGTGTCAGCGGAGTGCCTTTGGATTGTCAGCTGTAATGCTCATGTCACTGAACCCCCACCCTGCTGCCACTGACAGGCATCAAGGTGTGCCTTGAACTCTTCTGCCCCAAAGAAGGCTGGCCTTCAGGAAATATAAGGAAACACAGCGGGATGAAGATAGGGAGGCATACCAAACTGCCCTAAGCGAAGCAGGGAAGGCAGTAAGGCAGGCAAAGTCCCAAACTGAGGAAACACTAGCACGAACAGTAAAAGAAGGTGACAAGACTTTCTATAGACACATTAGTGAAAGGAGAAAGTCCAGAGGGGTTATTGCTAAGCTTAATGGAGAAAAGGGAGCATGTGAGGAGGAGGACCATGTAAAAGCATCTATCCTAAATAGATACTTTTGCTCAGTATTTACTGAAGATAAGGTAAGGCAGGGCCCACAGCTCAGCACCATGGACACAGGGGGGAGGGAGGTGAGCACTACTCCCTTCACAAAAGAAAGGGTCCTACAAGAGCTTGCTAAGCTCAGGGTGGATAAGGCAATGGGACCTGATGGCATACATCCCAGGGTACTTAAGGAGCTAAAGGTGGAACTAGCAGAGCCATTAGCAGAACTGTTTAGTGAGTCTCTGAGCACAGGAGAGGTCCCAGAAGACTGGAGAAGGGCTCATGTGATCCCGCTCCACAAGAGTGGTAACAGGGAGGAGGCAGGAAACTACAGACCAGTCAGTCTTATCTCAGTAGTGGGCAAGATTATGGAGGCACTCCTTAAGGAAAGGATAGTGCAACACCTGGAATCCATAGGGGCACAAGATCCAAGACAGCATGGGTTTACAAAAGGAAGGTCCTGTCAAACTAATCTCATAGATTTCTTTGACTAGGTAACCAGAGTGGTGGACCAAGGGGGAGCAGTTGATGTCGCCTACCTTGACTTCAGCAAAGCTTTTGACACTGTTCCACACAGAAGATTGATAAATAAGCTGGGTAGGCTCGGGGTGGGTCAGAAGTTGGTCAACTGGGTGGCAAACTGGTTGACAGGCAGAAAACAGAGAGTGGTGGTAAATGGTATACAGTCAGAAGAGATGCAAGTCACAAGTGGGGTACCTTAGGATCAGTCCTGGGCCAGTCCTCTCAACATCTTCATTAGTGACCTTGCAGATGGACTAGAGGGTAAGGCTTGTCTGTTTGCAGATGACACCAAGATCTGCAACAGAGTAGATGATCCAGATGGGGTGGGCAGAATGAGAAGAGATCTGGATAAACTAGCAAAATGGTCAGAAGAGTGGCAACTGGATTTAATGCAAAGAAGTGCAAGATCATGCACATAGGGAAGAGAAACCCTGAAGCCACCTATAGGCTGGGAGGGGAGTTGCTAGCAGTCACAAAGGAAGAAAGAGACTTGGGCATCATCATCACTGATGACCTGAAATCATACAAGCAGACCTCTAAAGCAGTAGGTAAGGCTAGGGAGTGTTAGGGTGTATTAGTAGGGGTATCACAAGTCGTAAGAGGGAGGTAATAATCCCTCTTTACAAGACACTGGTTAGGCCAATCTGGAGTACTGCGTACAGTATTGGAGGCCACACCTTCACAAGGACAAATTGAGGCAGTCCAGAGAAGGGCAACCAAAATGGTGCAGGGACTGCATCAGAAGACATATGAGGACAGATTAACAGAGCTCAATATGTATACCCTTGAGCAAAGGAGGGAGAGAGGTGATATGATTGAGGCATTCAAACACCTTAAGGGCATTAACAAGGTGAAAGAGTCTAACATGTTTAAATATAAGAAAAATAGCAGGACAAGAGGACACAGCATGAGATTGGGGGCGCCGATTAAGGGGGAATGTGAGGAAATTCTTTTTCACAGAAAGGGTGGTGGATGCATGGAATGGCCTAACTCAAGAAATGGTGGCTATGAATACAGTGCAGGGCTTCAGACAGGCATGGGATAGGCATAAGGGAGCAATACAAATGAGTATGAATAGATAGGCCACTGACAGAGCAAAGGCCGATGGCACATTTATAAAGTAGAAAAAGAAATGGGCAGACTGGATGGGCCTTGCGGTCCTTATCTGCCGTCAACTTCTATGTTTCTATGTAAGTTCACCCCATTCTCTTATACTGCACCCATCTCAAAGTACTTCCTTATGAAATGGGGTGAGCGTAAGGCCCGATGACCCCAAGGCACAACGTGACACTTATCAGAGTCTGCAGAATAGGATGAGGTGAAATGGCATGAGCATTATGGCGACGACCCAAAGGCACACCTCAATGCCTGTCACTCTCTGCAGGGTGGGGTGGGGTTGACATTGGTTCCATACTTCACTGCCATTCCAATTATGCAGCTCTCTAACTCCTGCACTACCAATGCCAACGCCAGCAAGGCAACATTCAGCACTGACAAATGGTTGTTAAGTATGGGCGCCAGAACTGCATGCAGTACTTCAAGTCCAACACTGTACAAACTGGTTGTACAGATATAGGTAACATTTAACCAATTAACAGTGCTTTTATTTGAGAACACAGGCCTGGCAACTGTGAGAAAAGAAGGGGTTAAGCAGCTGCAAGTCATCTTGAGCACACCCACCCCACAGCAATGCACCCTAAGAGCCACTGTACTGTGGGTCACTACCACCCTCTCAGATCCAACACAGTTTGAGGAAGCACATGCCCAATCAAAGAGCACAATATGATGAATGATATTACACAGGGTGCAGTAAGCGCTGTAACTGGTACCAGTAGTAAAACTACAGTTTCAAGAATGACACAAATATCAATAACTCTGGGTACCCAGGAATTACAATAGAGTCCCGATGCAAGGCCTGACAGCTACGTTGCCCAGGTTCTTTTGGTGATGCACTTGATAAAAGTTAGCAAGCTTGCAATTTAAACCCCCCCAACAGGTCATAGTGTGCTAGCACAATTTTAAAGAGGATGAAATCCAACAGGAAATGTTTGAGACACAACAGTAAACTCAATGCAGTAAGGGTAATCCAAAATTGGAAAAGTACAAAAATCTCAGGCAGCAATGCCAGCACTCACATGACCCATGGATGCATCAGTAGTTCAGTCAAGGCAGGGAACGGCAGACAGCAGCAGCAGGCCAGGCAACAATCAGGAACAGCCTCCAGTGGCCTGGGGATGAAACACTTTGGACTCTCTCAGATGTTCTGCAGCAGCACAGCTCTTCTGACTCACACCTTTAAGGATACAGCCCTTCTGGCTCAGCTCTCAGTTATAGGAGCACTATGCAGCAGCTTCCGATTCTCAAGAAGCCCATCCCCATTAGCGACCCCATGGTCCAATTCCCCTTTGGATCGACAGTACCCACTGACTCAGGGCAAGTGCCCTGTGGGTCCCTGTACCCCAATATTCACCCCACTAGATAGAGAGTAGCAGGCCCCTTATGTGGCTGTGGAGCAACCTGGGTAGGATGCAGGTCTATGTTTGCTCTCGCTACAGCTCAGCAACTTCAGTATTCAGCAGTGGCCCACAGGCTCACATTCTCAGCAATTTCTTCTCACAGGTGCTCATCTGGTACAGTCTGTCTGTTTATTGAATGAACCCTGGTGAGAGCTCGAAGGATGGTTGACCTGGCTAGACCTCTTGCTTGGCCTCACCAGCAGCAGGTCTGAATACCTCAGTGTCTCTCTCAGGCTGCCACGAGCTCCTCGAGAGCACAGAAACGTCTTCCTCCAATTCAGTGTCCTATTGCACAGCCAGGGCTGTCCATCAGTGCTTCTGCCCTGCCCTCTTATTGACTCTCAAAGCCCACGTGGTAGGGTCCAACTGAATTATCCTCCCCATAATCCCCTGCTTCAGTCTCTGGATTTCCTAACCCTCTGATTGGCTAGCTGGTAAGGTCAAGAGTTGCAAACATGGCTGCAGCCATGTGCTGAAGGAGCCTTGTGCTTAGATGTTCTCTATTTTATTTCTTTCCCCCAAATCATGTGGTGGCCTCAGTGTTCTGCTGCAACCCTCTTGGGCTGCTATCTAATTGGTTGTTGGTGGCCGTGTGAGCATCAGGTCCACAGTCAGGCATGGCAGGGTTTGTGGAAGTGGGAACGCTGGGGAGGAGGCCCTGTAGCATGCACTCCTGCTCTTGTGATGTCTTTCTCACGGCAGATACAGAACCACCAAAGATGTGTCCCTGTTGGCTCCCGGTCCCTTTGCCAGATTCAGGGAACCGAGGCTGATGAACAGGTGGCTGCAGTCTTGAAGCAAAGGGCACAGAAGGCACCAAAGATGAAGCTACTGAACAGCTGGTCTCTCTCTCTTTCCAAGCCACACACATGGTTAAGCAATAGAGAGCTGGCCGCTGCAGCACTAACAGCAGTGTTTGGGTCTGGACCTGCAGCAGGTGCTCCGGAGGGGAGGGTGGCACAAGCAGTCCAGGTAAGCCCACCCCTGAGGGTGGGGGGCTACAGTTATGGAGCTCTGTTCCTTGTTTCTTTTCTCCTCCTCCTGGTTGACTGGTCTGTAACCCACCCCTAGTGTCACCTTCCTCCATCTATTCAACAGTAATTGAATCCACATTGTTTACACCCTCCCTTCTTCCAGCTCCTCCCTTGTACAAGTCATACCCTCCCTAATGTAAACTGCCAACCCCCTTCCCACTTTCCTACCTCCCTGTCCCTCCTGTGTTAATTTAAGCCCAGGGATCGAGAGGTCCCAGTCATGGTTAGGTGTTGCCCATATCTCTGTGACCACCATAAAGACCATGCCTTTCTCCACCAACAATGCCTGTAGGTTATCCATCTTGTTTCCAAGACTTCATGCATTCCAGGACACCACCTTACACCTACAGTCTGAGCATCTTTCCCCTCTTGCCTGTCTGCCTTCCTCGTTACTCCCCTTTGCTAGTAGTTCCTGCTCCCCACTGCTAACACCCTTGCTCTTCCTTCACCTCTACCCTCCAGATTCCCTCTACTGGTATTGGGGGGGGGTCTGCTGACCTCCTCCTTCCGGAGAGTCAGGGCCTGCAGACCTGTTTGTCCCCCCAGCTTTAAATTAAGGTTTTGGTTTATATACTCCCCACAGTTTGTCCCTGCATGAGGATTTTCAACCCACCTCTACTCAGGTGCAGTCTGTCCAGTGCAAAATTTGTTTTATCTGACCAGGTCTCCCCCAGCCCCCAGTACAGCTGTACCCTTTCTCCTTGCACCACTCCCTCAGCCAGTCACTGAACATCTCTATTCTTTTCTTTCTGACCATGCTGTGTCTTGGTACCTCTGACAATGCAAGTGATCTGGCTACTTCTCTGCAGGTCTTCCCCATCACCCTGAATCTTTTCTGCACTACCCTCACCTATTCCCGAGCTAGGTTGTTGATACTTAGGTGTATTAAGTATGTGTGGTTCCCCCCAACTCCCCTCACCAGCTCCCCAATCTTTGAGCACAACCTCTCTACCATCATCCGTGGCATGCTAATCACTTTCCTTCCCATAGTTGGGCCCCCTTCTTTTACCCCAATGAATACCCTTTACTACAGTCTCTCCCCCAGGATTACCCCCCATCCGCCTCCCCTCACATTCCTGACTCCCTCTTTTGCTTTTCTGTTTCTGGTTTCAGTCACTAAAAAACCCAGGCAGAATTAATGTTAAGACAAGACGCTCTCTTATTTTAACATTTATATGCATTTTTCCCTGTAGTTCCCGATTTTAGAAAGAAGTTCATGCCAGTAGTTCTTCAAGTAAAACCTGGCATTACTACAGCTAATTGTAAATAACCCCAATTGAGATTATAGAGAAACAGAAACAGCACTGAAATAAAAATTGACAGCAATTTATTTATAAAAACAACTGGCAAGAAACTGTTAGACTTGGAGGACCACAAGGGGCTCTGACCATGGTATTTCATACTGTAAATCACTACCATTTACTTAGAATGGGGGGGGTGTCTCATTTTGAAGATGGGATCCTGTAGCTCCTAAAGCTCCCCAACAAGCAGAGGGGTGGGGCAGCACTCTAAAACGGACTATGTATTTTTCTTATGTCCAAGTATGCACCAGTGTTTATAACACTCAAAAAAGGGGAACCGAGAATTTGAGCATGCAAGAAAATTTGACTTCGCCCCTTGTGGCTACATGACCTTTGATCTTCATTGAAGCTAAATAAGCTTCAGCCAGCTGACAGGAAACCCCACGCAGTGCTCAGAGAAGCACGAAAGTAGCTGATTCTAACATTTAGAGAGACAAAAATAAAGGACCAGTGGAATGACTCAAGATATATGTATTTTTTCATTACCTCATATTTTCACAAGATATCATACTCCGTAACCCACACTTCCCTTTTTTCTCAGGGGATTATTTTTAGAGCTTGAACAAGAAGCCCAAGGGTTACAGCTGTAATGCTAGAGCTCTGATTTATTGTCTCTGAACAGATGTATGCACTTCAGGTGAAAAAGAAGCAGAGGCGTAATCTAATGCTTGACTTGGAGGAAAATATCCAACACTAAGAGCTTCACACCCAAGTGTGGGGTTGGTCCAATCTGCACTTTTTGTTCAAACAGAATGTTTTTGGTTTTTTTTGGTTTGTTTGTTTGTAGGTTCTGTTTATGCACCCTACCTTTGCAGCATCTCTCAGGATCACCATTTGCAGCCACCGGACTCAACCGCCTGCCTGAACCGTTCTCCAGTAGCTACATCGGGTATGTGGGATGCAGGCGCTCCCAGCCCCACGGAGAGGCCCCAGACCCCCAGGGAGAACCAGAGAATCGGCAGACATTGAGTGTGTGGTCGGACTGCCTACCCATGCTTCACCGTTGCCTCACCCGACGATAGGGGGATTTTCTTGTTTCCATCCCGGAGCTTGGATGTGCAATGACGTCCAGCCCAGCATGTGCATGCTCCCGCTCGCACCTGGAGGACGTCCGCCACAGCTCCAGTCCCCTGCATCTGCTGCCAAGCACTGCAAAGTCCCCAGCATCTGCCAGGGGTAGTCAGTGCATGGGACGTGACAATCCCCTCTACCCGGGAAGGAGAGCAGCCCCTGAGGCGCTCAATCCTTCCCCATCCCTGCCAACCCCCGAAGACCCGTGCTCGCTCCTGAACCCGGGTCACCGGTGTGGCAAGAGGTGTGGAGTCCAGCTCCTCTACCCTTAGCGCCACCAGGCCGGCTCAAACAAAATGTTTTTCATTACTGTTTACTGCAGTATAGTGGATTGTATTAGCCTGATTTTTCTTTTTTTTTTTATTCTATTTATGTACCCATCCCGGTCAGGGCATCCTTCCGAGGAGCCTGCTCGGCAGTGGCCTCTCACTCCCTGCCTGAGCCCCCCGCTGTCAGTACACTCCCCATCCAGCCACCACGGTTAGGCACAGTCCCCTGGCAACTGGGTACCCCGGGGGAGGGCATGCCTGCCCTTGGCAACCTTGCAGACGCAAGGGGCCTACCTGGTGGCTGGACTGGAGCCTGGGGGAGTTTCCTGGTGCACTTGGCCGGTTTGGGATGTGGGCCAAGCCCCTGGAGCCCTCTTCATCTCCACTGGCCATTGGGGATTTTCTTAGTAGTGCCCATCCCTCCTGTGAGCATGGCGTGCACTGACGCCATGGCGCACGGCAACCCTGCCGGCATCTGCCACGCCCACCCCTCCAATTTATTCTGCAGTCCTGTAATACCCCCAATCTCCATTGGGGGCTGCCAGGATGCCAGACAATCCCACAGCCCTCCCCCAGGAGAGGAGAGCAGTCCTCCGGATGCTCAATCCTCTTCTGCCCCTGCCGACCCCCGGTGCCCGAATTTGCTCCCGAACCCGGGTCACCCGCATGTCACGAGGTGTGGTGTCCAGCACCTCAACCCTCAGCGCCACCGGGCCGGACGATATTTCTAACTTTTAAGCTGAAATTTGCTGTAACCAGAAATCCCTGAATCCCCTCCCTGCAGCTGACATCTGAGAAGGGCTGCAGCAATGGGAGATTCAACTGCTTGCAGTGTGCATGTTAGAGTTTTTATAAGCTCCAGTATTTTGTTTGCTGGTTCCACTGTCCTCCTAGGGCTGAGTACAGTCACAGAGGACTGTACTTAGCCCTGGTAGAACAGTGGGACTGACAAACTTCTGATCTGGGCTTACGTAATCGCTGTCATGTAACACTGGCTACTGAATCTCCCACTGCTGCAGCCCTGCTCTGATGCCAGCTTCAGAGGATTCTGGGATTTGTGGTTACAGAAAATGTCAGCTTGGAAATCCATCAGAATTAGTGAGATACAATCTACTACACTACAGTAAACAGTAAGTGAAAATGTTCTTGCATACAAAGTGCAAACTGAGACCAGACCCACACTTGGGCGTGGAGCTCTTAAGTGCTGACTTTTCCTTTATGGAACTAGCAGATATTCTGCACGTGGATGTATTGGGGCAATTATACAGTGGTGAGAAAACCTTATTTCACGTTTGCTTCAACATTTTCATGGATTAACATGCAATTGTCTCCTTACCCCTGTGGAAAAGGAGTCTGTGATTGACAGATTACAGAAACATGCAATAGAAATGAAACAGACATTTAACACCGTCACAGGTAGCAAACAAGAGGCAGTCAGCAAAAATAGTTGGATGCAGAATTTAACTACTTAATACAGGGAGAGAAGAAATAAAATATGTTCAGTTTTTGAGATTCTCAAGCCACTGCACACTAAAGCCCCACACCCAGCGCAAAGCCTCATGGGTAGCAGTATGCAAATCTCTATGTAAGGAGGGCTGACATAGTGGGTTAATTTTACTCAGTTGCACTGGACCATATGTAAAAACCTGTTCTCAGGCGAAACCCTTGCCAACATGCTCAATGTAGGGATTAGCATACTGCTACCCATAATGCCCTTGGGACTAAGAGTGTACATTTGGTTGGGAGAGAACCACTAAAACCATGCAGTAAGAATACATTCCGGTTGCCACTTCTTTTCTGGAAGGGATAACCTTTGACAGTAGCAGAAAATCAAAAGGCAAATCACTGTTGCAGTTAATTTTTTTCATGGCAATTGTACATGAGTAGAGAGCAACTGCTGTGCAACGTTTCTGGGTCTACCCTTCCAGCCCAATTTAATCAGTTTGTATTAAGCTTGTGACCTTGCTGCCTTTCAGTAACACATCACTTACTGCAGAATACTGGTTTGGGGCCTTTCTTGACTATTTGATAATGGCAAGTATGTTGGAAGAAACCCACGTATTGCTGATCAACTACCTCTACCACAGATTTATGGCCATATCTGTCACCTGCCCATGGGTGACTCTAGGTCAGGTCAGACGGAGCGCACATCCCAGTAAAATTGCACTGTGCTACAGCAGCATACACAGCTGGCAGCATTGTCCGGCTTAAAATTTAGCTATGTGCCCAGACACTAGCCCTCTGTGCCCTGGTCATCCTTAATTCCTGAAGCCGTCACTGCACATGGCCCTGACTTTGACTCAGATATGTTCTCCTACCCCTTCCCCAATCTGGCATTTCTGTCACTGAATGACTGGGATTTCAAACATTATTAGTATTACAGTCTAGCTTGGTTTCACAAAATGCTTTTTGCACTAAGCCACACACAGTTACAGCTTCTTGTTTTTATATGTAGCTCTGATTTTAGTTATTTGACCCCATTTTTTCAAGCATTATCCCTTACTTCTGAGGCTGGATATTGAAAGTTATGCTTTTGGGAAACCTAGAGTTCAATAATACAGTCTTGGAACCGTTGATGTAGTTTGCTCCAAACACCTTGAGACCAACAAGCTTGGAACAAGCTACCGAAGGAGGTTGTTAGGCAAAATCAGTGACCAGTTTCTAGAAGGGGTGCGATAAGGTAAAAGGGCTGATGTGGGGGGGGGGAGTGATTTGTAATCCTAAGGTGAATCTGGCACCACTTTGGGCAGACTTAATAGCTGGCAAATTTCTATGTAACCACAAGGGAAGACTCTGAAGTAAGAAAAGTAGGAGGTTTCACTGGGTGACTTGAGCAGTCAGGTTTGCTTGTTTTTTTAAACCTGTGTAACCACTCCTCTGTTGCCTTTAGCACTCAGTTTCCCGACTCCCTGACTAAAGGGCATGCAGTCCCAGCAGCACTCTCATCTATTGCTGCCGTTTACTTTACTCTCAGCTGACGGCTTATACCACATACTAAACATAAATAATAACATGGTTTCATTCCTACATGACAGGCCATCAACAGTTGGTACACACTGGAGGCATCCTGTCACCTCCACTGCCCATCCAGGCTGGGGGGCCCACAGGGCTCCATCTTGAGTCCCATCCTCTTCTCCATTTTTCTTAACCTCCCCTCTATCTGTGCCAACTTGCATATTCACATGTATGCAGATGACGCAGTCATCTTCACCTCCAGTCCCTCTACTGCACAAGTGGAAGGCATGTACAATGTCCTGCTCTAATTACACTCCTACCAACTCTGGGTCAACAATGAACAAACTGTGTCCATGACCTTTAGCACCAGCTAGAAACTGACCAGACTCCTCACTCTCCCAGTCTTCTTCACCTTGGATGGCACCACTCCCGAAGCGGTTTAGTCCTTCAAGTACCTTGGTGTGTGGCAAGACAGTAAGTTTGACTTCGCTACCCACACTGACGCCCTCAGTGCCAAGCTCCACTCCAACCTTGGTGCCTTGTACCACAACAAAGACTGCCTGTCTCTGCAGGTCCACCAGGAGCTTGTTACCAAAATGGTGCTCCCGGTCTTTGACTACATGGATGTGGTCTGTGGAACTGCCCCTTCCATTTTGCTTGCCAGACTGGACACTCTCTGTAATGCCTTTTGCCACTTTGCTACTAACTCCCCCCCCAAACTCATCACTGCTCAGCCCACTCCTCACTATCCACTTCCCTTACCCTCATGTCATCAGTCCCACTGTGCCTCCTTCTTTTCCAGATACTGGTTTGGGTTCCTTTCCTCCTACCTTTCTTCACTCCTCTCTCCCATTCCCCCCGCCTCATGCTTCCTCCGCTACAGGGATCACTGCACCTTCTCCAGTCCACATCTCCCTTCCTCTGCTGGGCAGTCAGTGGACTCCTATAGCCTTCCCTCAATCTGGAAGCTGCTACCCTTCTCCTTCTGCCAGACCATTTTCTCTTGCTGTCTTGGGCACCAGCTGAAACTCCTCCCCACCCCCATCTGCTCCAGTCACCCCTCTCCCTGACACTCCCCTTCTCAGAGCCCATACTGCCCATGTTATCAGGCCTCCTCCTGGGTTCTACCTCAGTCAATATCTAGGCTCCTGAACTCTCTACCTCAGCACTGCTGTTCTTCCCCAGTGCAGGTCTCTCATTTGGTACATTATTACTGCTCAATCTGCCTTGCTGCTTTATTTGCACGTGTAATGTGTCACAGTGTGCTTTGATTGCACCTCATTTTATATTAATTGTTACTGTGTATGGTTTTACTGTATGTCCAGTTCGGTCACCCCCCCCCAATCACACCTGGAAATCAGCCTTGGCTCACTGTGCCTTCCCCAGTTACTAATTTTCAAATAAATCAATAGAAATAATAACCAACTTTATCTTGGCATTAGACAGAAACCTGGGTGGTAGAGATGGCCCCAGGGGTGCCCTCTGTGCCTGGGGTAGATGGTAGCTGCTTGCCGGAGCCCTCACCTGTCCAAAGCAGCTGTCTTCATCACTACTATTTACAGTGTACTTTCCTCCCTCCCCCATTTACTTCACCAAATGTGTGATGCCATATGATCATGTTGAGAATGCAGGGCCTGCGCCCAGTCTGCTACCAATATGGACATCTGCAATTCACTTTCCCATCATTTCTTTGTGGACTCTGTGGAGGCAACTGAAGGATTTCTCAAAAACATATACAGTAACATACTGACATAAAATGATCCGGTGTCTGTCCCATCTGGGCTGGTTTTACTAAATCTTTCACAGGGAGCACTATATCTGTTTCACATGGCATCCCCAGTCCAGTAATAACATAGTGACAGAGTTGCAGGTATTGATACTAATTTGTCTGCTGTAGGTACGCAGAGTCAGCTTTAATGTAATAAACTGATAAAAATATTTTAGTCAGCAGCCGCTCTAAGGTCCAGGTTAGGGAGCTGACTTTGGGCATCAGGTAGGATGGTGGGAGTGGCGCTATCACATAGCAGCACGTCCAGCTGGAGAGGGGGGTGCTGCAAGTTCTGCCACGGAAACCCCCAGTGGTGAGTCAAGGAAGCTTGACTTCTCCACAATGAGTCACTGCATGCATGCAGAAGCTTGCCAGAGAGCTATGCCCAGCGTCAGGGGGAGGAGGGACAATACCATAAAAACCATATCTCCCTGCCATCATTAACGTTGGATGACAGTACTCACAGGCCCTATACTCTGGATCCACGCAGGCTGTGACTGTGAGGGGAAGTGGCAGATGGGGCTGGGAGGTCACTGAGTCAGAGGCTAAAGGAAAAAGCAGGTGGCGGTAGGGGGCAAAATGCTACATAAAAATATATATATATATATATATATATATATATATACACACACACTGTATATATTTTAGACAGCCATTGCTTTAAGAAAACAGTGGTTCTACAGAGCTCAGTCATATATCTTTCCTATCATCCTTCTAATAATCACCTGTAGCCTCAGCAGTTATCACAGTGTAAGAGTTAATTACTGCAATGTACCCTGAAACTTCCATGGGTCAATCGCTTAAATAATTTGGGGATAGTCATGTCTTCGTTTGATCAAAGTGATCACTCATCGCATGGGACTGGTTCTTTATCCTTAATGAGTGGTGGGTGGGGGGACCAATATTCCACACTGAGCTATTATAGACAGACGAGACCCAATTACATTACACACTAATGGCAGAACAAGGCAGACATCGTTATTGCTAATGGCCTGGACTGTTTGCATTGTGTCCTGACAGTATAGACGCAACTCATTATACGAGCTTCTGATGGTGGCCACTTCGTTTTCAAAGAAGTCTTGAAGAAAAGAAGCCCAGCACTTGAGGGGCTTAGAAAGGCATTCTCCTTTCATGGAGGCATAATTTAGGCTGTCTGTCACACCCAACAGGACGCAGTTCTAAGCCCACCATGGGTGTAGGAATGCATACACCAAGTGAGTCACGGCTTACAAGTTGATTGGAGAGGGAGCAGCATTATGGGCCCTGACCACCGATTTCTCTTACTCCTACTGTCGGATATCTACAACTACTGGTGTTATAATATGAATGTTGTGCTCAGTTTGAATTAAACATACAGGTAAATACATAAAACTAAGTCCTGTTGCATTTTTTGCTCTCATTATGCAGTTCCTGAAGTACAATATGGTCTTCACAAGGAGTCTAGGTAACAAATACAGGCATTTCTACAGCGGGTGGGGGCGGCAAAGAGGTACCGAAGGGCTGTGGCTTGCATATCATGACAGATTGCATGTCAACAAAAACTAAATAAAAAATAAATAAATATCTTATTCTCCTAGCTACACCAAAGGCCGCTTATTAGGAAAGCTTTGTTGATATGGCAGGAGGGTGATGCAATTTGCTGATGACTAAAAACATCCTTTTTATTCCTCAGATGTCAACCAATATCTCAGATCGTGGTGATGTGACTAGACAAGTAATATCTTCCATTTCAGGCAGAACTTACCAACAATGTGTACCAAATTTATCTTAAGATTTGTCACAACAAACAGGGAAAAACAGAATACAAGAAAACATATACAATACAGACACCTAATCCTAATTAAAATAGCTATTGTCAATGTAAAAACAAAAATGTAGGGTGCTGCTTCATTGTTTTGGGGTGTTCCTTGTCGTTAGGTGTCTGTCCCAGCACATACCTGACCAGACATCCCACAGCGAAGTGTTTGAATAAGTCAGGACAAAATCACTTAGGCTTAGGAACAGAACCCAATAAGAATGATGTGGCATCCAGTCCCCAACTGGACTTTGACAAAGTTCAACTCTAGTTTCCCTCAAGTCAGTTGTCCCTCAACATCAAGAAGATGGTCTCCATGACCTTTGGCACCAGGCAAAGGCTCTCTACACTTACTGACACATCATCATTCCACACCCACGACGGGACCACGTTAGAGTATGTCACCTCCTTCAAATACCTCGGGTTCTTGCTTGACCGATGCATCAATTTTTCTGGACACGAGGATGCTATCCACAAAAAACTGCACCTCAAACTAGATGCTCTTTTCAGACACAATGGTTGCATCCCCTTGCCAACCCACCACGAAATTGCCCAGAAAATGATTCTCCCTATTTTTGACTATGGTGACATAGTATACAGCGCAGCCCCTACGTCTACCCTAACCAGACTGGACACCCTCCTCCACTCATTCTGCTGGTTTGCTCTTGACTGTCTGCCCCGTACTCACCATTGTGACCTTTATTCAATTCAATCAATTTTTATTTTACCAGGAAATTACACCATTGAGAAGGCTCATTTACAAGGTGGTCCTGGAGGGACACAAATAAAAAATAATGCACACAACAGCACAGTTACAGAACAGGGGAATACACTTTACAAAATGGTGATGATGCATGTTATACACTGAGTACACCCAACAAAGTAAGTCTAAGTTCATGTGACAGTAACAGGTACATTAAGATATAACACTAATTTTCAGATGGGTGGGTTAAGGGACAGTACGAGGTTTGATGAAGGGAGAAGTCAATTCAACTTTTATTTTACCAGAAGAAAGAAAAAGGCACCATTGAGAGGGCTCATTTACAAGGTGGTCCTGGAAGGACACATCACGAAGAGTAATACAAAACAGAATACCAAAACAAGGACAATCATTTTTACAATTTCTTTACCATACAAAGAAAACACTGACTATAATTAACAATAGTAGCTTCTTGTCTCACAAGGAGGGAAAAAGGTACAATATACCTCTCTTTCCTTCCCCCCCTTGGTGCCAGACACCTCACCCACTGTTCCTCTCTTGTTGGGAAGTTCTAGCTTGGCTCCCTCCCCTCTTACCTCTCTATCCTCTCCACACCCCCTCCTCCCACCTACTCTCTCCATAACTCTGGCTACCAGACCCTTGCTCTCCCTGCTAGGCCATCCATGTCAGGCCAGTCTGCTTTCTCCTACTGCTTCCCCTAAACTCTGGAACTCTCTTTCCTTAGCTATCCGCTCTGCCCCATCCCTTTGATTGCTATCATCTCTTCTTCGCAATTTCATTTCCCCTTCCTGCAACTCTCCTGGCCCACTTTTTCCGGCTCCTATGCTATCCTTCTCTCTCTGCCTTTCTCCCCATGTCCTCCCCCTACCTCTGTTCTCTATCCTCTCTACTCCTCCCCCTAGCCCTCTCCTTCCCACCCCCTTGGTGCCAGACGCCTCACCCACTGATCCTCCTTTGTCAGGAAGTTCTGGCTCGGCTCCCTCCTGTCTTTCCTCTCTCTATCCCTCCACCCCCATCCTCCCACCTACTCCTCCCTGCCTCCCCTTACGCCAGCCCCTACCTCTGTTTTCCATCTCTCTACTCCTCCCCAGGACCTCTGAGCTCCCCTCTCTCATCCTCATATTCCTGCAGCTCATACAACCTCCTTACCTAGTCCTTTCTTTCCCTTCCAACAGTGACCCCCATTATTTTCGTCCTCTGCCTTTATCCTCTCCATTCACCTACTTACTAATCTTGCACTCTCTCCCTCAGTTTCATTTGCTACCAATCTTCTGATCTCTCTCTCGCCTCCATCTCCTTGACCACTCCCCCCCCCCATAAACACCCTTATTCATAGCCCTTCCCCCCCCACTTTCTCCCTCCTAATTCTTTCTACTCCTTTCCCATCTCCGCTCCTGACTTTCTCACGGCTGGCCTGCTAACCAGAATACAGACTGGGTGTGTTTCCAGCCGTGTCTGACCCTTGCGGGGTCTGCATCCCAGAGGGACAAATGTTTGCCTCTTCCTTACTACCCTGTCTCTCTTCTTGCAAGCCAGTACACGGGCTGGGTGTACTCCCAGCTGTGTCTGGCCTTGTGGGGTTTGCATCCCAGAGGGACGTAGGTTTCTCTTTCCTTGTTTACCTACTCCCCCTCCTCCCCTTTCTTTCCCCTGCCACACTAGTTCTCTGCTCTCCCTTTTCTTTCTCCATTCTGTCTCTGCTCTAAGGACTTGCCTCCCATCCCATGCCTAGTTTTGGAATATCAACATTTATACTGTATCATACATGTTGATCTTAAACACACAACTCCAACTGTATATATCTGTTCATTGTTATTTTTAATCACTGTATGAAGTTTAATTTTATTGCATCTTTGTTATGTATAAATCAAGTGTAGTTGCCCACTTTCCCATCCCCCCAGGAGGCATCTGGAAATGAGCTATTTTAGCTCGGTATGCCTTTCCTGGTGAAACTTTTTAAATAAACAAATAAGAGGTTAATTACTTGTAACTGTAGTTCTATTACTAGCATTTAACTAGTTCGCATTCACACTTAAGCAGTCTTCCACTTCAGCATACTCAGTCACCTGAAACAGTCTTCAAGCTCGACTCCTCCTACCACCCAATCCTGTGGTCCTCAGGCTGCGCCCCAAATGCTCTCAGATCTCCTGCTGGAAACCAGTACTGCAAGCAAGCAGTGCAAGTGGAGGTTAGTGGGTTATGTGGGTGTGAACTGAATACTAGAAGTAGCGCTGTAGTGACAAGCAACCTCCTTCTCTTACTATCTAGATTCAGTACATTATCCATGCCTAGGCAGACTTCTAGCAGTCTTTAGGAAAGGGTGTAAAGAGCGCACTGCAAACCAGTCTGGAGTTTTCAGACCCAGGGTTGCCTGAGCCCTCTGAGCATTGTGGATTCCTTTGGGAACCAGATGGAATAGAAGAAAGGCCTACAGGAGACCCCCCCCCCGTCCACAAAAGGGCAAATGTATCCTCCAGTAGAGTGCCCCGCTGAGGGGGATGGACACAGAACAGCCTGAGCTCTCTGTTCTCCCAGGAAGTGAATAGGTTCCCTGATGGTGTACTCCCTGATAAGAACACCTGCAAAAATTCCTGTGGGTGCAGTGATCACTAATGGGACACCTCCCACACACGACTAAAGGCATCCGCAAGCTGGCTGTTCACAGCCACCGCACGGACCACCATGAGATCTGGGTGCAACCAGCGAGCCAGGGACTACATCTGTAGCATCTACTGACACAGCACAGATGAAAGGAGTGCGTGCTGCTCTGCTTTTCAGGTAGGACATGGTGGTTGTGGTGTCCGTGCTGATCTGGACACACTGGCCCTTGACCAGTTTTGCACATGCTGGTTGCTTGGAGCTCAGTATTACAAAGAAAGTAGCTCTCAGAGAAATAAAAAAAATACAGAGGACTTGCCAGCAAGGCATGAAGTGCCAAGATGTTTAACTGTTTCATTTTTTTCCCCCCTTTGAATGTATCCTTTGGGGAGGGTCTTTTTTTTTAACATAGTTTTTACTCCATGCTTTAGGCCAGGTTGGGACCTCCTTCTGCCCTCTGCCAATGCCCTGATGCCATCCGTCCGAGATCCTGCCAGTCATCCAATAGGACCACCAGTGACACACCGCTGTGCTGCTGTTATGGCTTACCTCCCAGGGCTGGATTTGCCTTCAGCTCCTTGGTGTTATCTACCACACAGACATCTGGCCACCCACGGTGAAGGTGAAGACTGGTGATGTCCCCGCTGTATGGTGGACAGGATCCGGTGGTGATGTGGTGGCCCGGCAGAGGCTTCATCTGCCCGATCCTGCACCTCCATTTTTCCCTGTTCTAGCGCCCCACCCCCCTGCCGGAAGTGCACAGAAGGATAGGCTGCTCGCATGCCTGATGCAGCTAATCTAAGACTGTGCTCTCAAGGCCACCTACCTGAAGCCGCGGATCCCCTGCACCACCACATGTGGTCACCCAGGTGGTGGTAATGTAGTGCGACGCAGCACCCTCCCTCCCCGGAGCAGAACGGCATCCTGTGGGATGCTCTACCTTTCTCGCCCCCGACCGGCACTGGCATCACGAGCGGTAGCTCTACCGCTGCCCTGGTGGCCCAGGCAACTAAGGAGGTTTCTTTCATCACAGAGACTTAGGGAGTCAGCCAGATAAACAGGATTCCTTCTGAAAGTTTCAGGGGACACAGCCACCAAAGGATGGCATTCAGCATCAGATGGGTCACCAGAATTTTCTGATCCAGGTCTGAGCGCTTCTTGGACTATTGGTTACTCAGTTCACACTGTATATTCCTTATACATCAGTAGGCCTTATGTATTATGGCTGTGCTAGACACCATGAAGCCTAGGAGCTTGAGAAAATCCTGGTTTGTGAAAAGGATGACAGATCCTTGGCCCAGTCCAGAGGTAGGTGCACTCTGGCTTGCAACTCTGCCCCACTGAACACAGTCATTTGCTTTGAGTCAGCTTGGACTTGCCCAGGTTAACAACAAGAACCAGTTTCTAGGATGTTTGGGTGGCCAAGTCCCTGGCTTGCTCCACATCCTGCACCAAACTGTCTGTAAGAAGCCAGACATCAAGGCAGGGAACAACTTGACACCCCTGCGCCTGACAAAGACTGCCACAAAACTAACATACACTTGGCGAACACCCAGGGGCCTTTAACATGTAGAATGGCATGTCTCAGATCTGATAAAGGGTTCATTCCACTTGGAATCTAAGGACTTGTTTGTGGGATGGATGAGGATTTGTAAGTATGCACCATGGTAGTCGAGGGAGAACCATGCCCTGACCTCTGGGGACCAGATGATGTGGTTCAGCAAAACCACATGTAACATCAGTCTACTCATGAACCTGTTCAGGATCTGCACTCTGCAGATCTAGGATGGGGTGCCAGACCCCTGTCAGCTTGGGTACAGGAAAGTACTGCAACACACAGAAACAGAACGGCAGCATAAAAAGACCCTTGGTCAGCCAGCCTGGTGGCACTGAGGGTTGAGGTGCTGAACACCACACCTCGCTCCACGCCGGCGACCTGAGTTCGGGAACAAGCCCGGGTCATCGGGGGTCGGTAGGGGAGGACTAGGATCGAGCATCTGATGACAGCTCTCCTAGTCCTGGGGGAAAAGGGGTGGTTACATGCCACGCTCTGGCGGTCCCTGAGGACGCCTGGAGGTACTACAGACGCGCAGGTGCTAAGAGGGGTGGAGCACAGCAGACATCCGCACATTGTATATGAACGTCATTGCACGTCCGTGCTCCCATCGGGGAAAAAGAATAGGGAAAATGGCAGCATAGTCCACGGCAGCTTGATGGCTGCAGCTTCACCGGCCGACGATGCCTGTATAAGGTGTGTGCCGGTACTGGATCCTCGCCGGGTGCATGGGGGGCCCCTTTCGATGGTTGTAGCTGCATATGCCAGCTGGGCATGTCAGCTTCAGGGTCGGCAGTGAAGGAGGAGCGTGGCTAGAAGAATAAGGCAGGACTGCGGCTGCAAGGTGAGAAAAAAAGAGATGGGGGAAAAAAAAAAGACCCTCGTCCATCTAGTCTGTCTGTAAAGCTTAACCTACCCCGAGATCTAGTGTTAATATTGGGGCTTTGCTCATGCTTCCCCACTCCATGTTTCCTGCCTTACTGCTACCCCCGAGTCACTGTTAAGCCCATAACTCCGTCCCAACCTTATTTGCGCCATTGATGGATTTGGCACCCACCACCTCAGCTGGCAGGCTGTTCCATGGCTCAACCACACTCTCCATAAAACAGAGCTTCCCCGTGGCTCAAATAATCTCATGGTTTAAGAATGCCACAAATCCCTTTTGAGCTTAACTTTCTGGGATGGGGTCTATCACTTGCTGCACTAGGAGCTGCTGAATTTCATTCTGTAGCACAAATAGAGAGTCCAGCAAGAGCACATTTTCCAAAGGTGCTCAGAGTCCACACGTGGGCTGCTTCTTGAACACTACAGGCAGCCACAAGCACACAACTTCCACGACCCATCTGTCCAAGGTGACAGTGGACCTCTGCATGAGGTGGTGGGAGAGTCTTCCCCTGACTGGAAGCAGCAGCAGCAGTGATTGTGGCAAGGAGGGGGTGGGCCTCTTCATCAAGTCACTTCTTGCCTTTGGAAGTGCAGCCAGAGGGCATGCCACTGGAGTTACCACCTCTTGTACCTTTATGTTGGCCTTGCCTCATGCTCTTAAAAGTGACGGTATTGGCCTGGCCATATTGCTGATACTGCTGCCTCTGTTGCTTTCTGGATGCTGCTGGCCCTGCTAGCCACAAAAGGATACACAAAAGGAGCTGCTACTTTCAGGGTGCTTATTAGTTGCGTGCTTAGTATTGGTGACCGAAGTGACCAAGCCCAAGATGGTAGTGAACTTTTCTATCCTAGTCAGGTAACCATCTGAATCGAGCAGATCCTTATCAGCAAAAGCAAGCTGTGGAAATGGGCAGAAGCAGGACCGCACCGAAAACAAAATGTATCTCAGCTGGGCTATCCTGGTTAAATACAGTGAAACTTGCCTATTTAATACACTGCATATTAAGCATATAATGATCTTAAGGACAGTACTTGAAGATCCTCTTTGGGGGTATCTCAGTCATCAGGTCCCACAGATGGAACTTCACCATCAGTGAAGCAGGATCCACATGGGAGATTTTCAGCAGTACAACTGGGGCCACCCACGCCAATGTCATCTGCCAACATCACCAATCATACAAAGGCATGAGCAGCCTTGCGCCCTCCTCAGTTCTTTCCTGACATTGAATCATTCGCATGGGTCTCTGCGGAAGCTCCACCGCAGTTTTGCGTCATTTTTCGCTTATGGCTTTTATTTACCAACCTTTTAGAATCTCTTTTTCCAAAAAGATTCCTTTACCTTGTTTATGTTGAAAGTTAATCCTTCTACTTTTGTCTTTTGTTGCTGTTGCTGCGGAAAGAAGACTGCTTCTGCAGACAAACATTCTGTCTGTGTCTGCTGTCTTGAGCCGAGCCACGACATTTCAGACTGTGAGCTCTGCCAGAAGTTTAATGAAACACCCTTAGGTGATGCAAAAAAGCTGTCAAGCAATTCAATTTTTTTTTTTTTTTATTGTATTCTTTTAAATGTGGTTAAATGACTTGATCAGAGTCACACATTATGTAACTGGAGGCTGGGGGAATCAAACCCAGGTCTGCTGGGATGTACCAGGTTTATTCACAGCTCATTATTCTAACCTCTAGGCTATACTGCCAGCCTTGTGGAGTACCAGGTAGCCAGTTCTGGACAGGGGTCCTCCGGTGTCCCTCCCTCTAAGTCACCGGCAGGGTCATTGAGCTCCCAGGCCTCCAAGGCCCAAGACAAGTCCTTGGGGAAAAGTCCCAAAAAGGACCGGGATAGGGACCGCTCCCCCTGGTGGCATTCCTGCTCCCTGACGGCCTCTTCTTCATCATTCAGGGGTACTCCATCGACTGTGGCTGCACCAACACCTAAACCTGCTGTCCAGGTCTCTCTTCCTACCAGACCCTACTGACAGCACCTCTGCTTGATGTTCAGGGTGGCCGTCCATCAACCTCCAGGTCGTTAGCCCTCTCTTCATCGACAATGTGACTGTCGTCAATGGCCCTCCCAGTAAGGCCTGATGCTTCCCCAGGTCCTCGGGCAGTGGGCTCTTCGAGCTCTCAGGGCTCATTGGACAGGTCGTCGGTCCTTGTACTATCAACCCCTCCTCTGTCAATGCAACAGTCCTCTGTCATCAACCTCAGTGACATTTTGACCAAGTTCACATCTGTTTTGGTCAATCAGCTAGGTACATTTAGGCCTACTTAACCTGCACCGTCGACGGCCCCATCGTTGACGCCGCTTCAGCCTCTGTGGGCAGCTCCCTGTGGGCTACTGTCGGTACCTCACTCGTCAGACCTGGAGCTGGAACAGGTAGACATCGAGGAGGAGTACCATCCTGATCTTATTCTTCCTGAGGAAAGGGGAGGACAAGGAAGAGCCCCTCTCCTCTGACAGATCTATAGCCTTCTTAGTGAGTCAGGACTTGGGCAAACATAACCCTAGGTCTCCTCCAGAGGACCCTACCTTCTTTAATATTATGAAGCAGCTGTCCTCAGCCAAGGGGTTCCATACTGAGATGGAGGATGCCACCAAAAGAGATCTGCTGGATTTCCTGGAGATTCCAGAGTCCCATTCTGAGGTCATTCCTCCTATTCTGCCTGCACTGAGGAATGCTACTACTGCAGCCTGGCACAGATCTGACATGGTGCCAGCCATGCCTCGCAGGACTGATGAGCTATATCATGCCCTTCAGGGCTTGCCACACTATGCTGCCCAACCTGAAACAGATTCCATGGTAATAAAGGCAGCTCATGATAGGTCTAAGGCACCCAAGCACCTTAGCTCCTTCCCCCCCCCGACAGAGACTCTCATAGAATAGATCTCTGGGGCAAGAGGGTTTATGTCTCCTCCATCCTTGGGCTGAGGATTACCAACCACCTCTCTCATATGGTGAAGTACCAGAATACCATTTGGAAAAAGGGCAAGGCCATAGCCTAGACCCTTTTAGATGGCACCCAGAAACAGGAGGTTCTTAAATGCTTGCAAACTGCTAAGGATATCAGCAAGCACCTCTTTCGGGCCCTCTATGATATCTCGGATATTACTGCCAGGGTTGCTGCCACAGGCATTTGCCTCCATACGCACTCCTGGCTCAGGATCTCGGGCTTCGCAGCAGATGTCCAACAGAAGGTCGGTAGCAAGTCGAAGGGGGGAGACAGTATAGCACAGTGGTTTAAGGCTCTGAGTTACAAACCTGGAGACCTGGGTTTGAATCCTACAGCCCCCACTTGCATACTGTGTGACCCTTAGCAAGTCACTTAACTTCCTTGTGCTTCCAGGTCACACCTGTAAACAAGCTTCAGCTTAGTGTGTCTCTCCTGGTTAAAAAAAAAAAAATAAGGTGCTGAATGCTCCCTTCAATGGCTCAAAGTTATTTGGGCTAGATGTCCAGGACATCATTAATGATTTATAGGCATCTGGCAGGCTATCACGTCTTTTTTCGAATCCAAAAAAGGCAGCACCAGCATTCGTAATTCATAAAACAGCTTATTTTAATGTATTACATGCCTGTGGCTATAACAAAATGAAAAAGGCAAACCCACAAGCCCCGACTGGTTTCGCGCATGCGCGCTTCCTCAGGGAGGCTGATACCTGTGCAGCACCTTACTTAAATACACCCACATCTCATGTGATAGCAATCAAACAATTCCCATTTAAATAAACAATCATTAAAACATGAAAATGTGAAAAACAACTTAATACTGGAACTTCAATATTAACTGGTAACAAGGTTACAATCTTTATATATATAAGCATCCACTGATTAATTTATTTCCACATATTTAAAGAAGCAAAATACCCCTGAAAATTACTCACAAGGGACATAGAAATCTATGCACATGCTTCTTATATGTTAATACATTTTATATTGAACGTACACATTTTTATACATACTATAGAAGGTCACTAAGGTTGACCCAGTCATATGCTCAGCATCATAAAGCACACCAAGATCAATTATTACTCAAATAAATCAAACTTAAATGTTATAGCTTAATAGCTCCTAACATAATGTGGAAGGTCACTAAGGTCAACCTAGAGATATGCTCATCATTATAAAACATACAGCAGATCATTAAAATCAGTTTAAGCCAAATAAATCGGACCAAGATATCTTACTTTATAACCTCCTATAATATAGAAATAAAAAACTGTTTTATATAGAGACCCAGAAGGTCACTAAGGTCAACTACTGATATGCTCATTTAAAAAAAAAAATTGTTCATTCTTTACACATCCCTTCTAATATTATATATGGAAATATATAAGAGGATTTAGCCTACAAAATTCAAAAAGATGGTACCATTTTTACCTTTACCGTCCTTTTCCTTTTCTCTTCCTTTCCTCCCCCTTTTGTTTTCTGGTAAAAAATGGTACCATCTTTTTGAATTTTTGTAGGTTAAATCCTCTTATATATTTCCAAATATAATATTAGAAGGGATGTGTAAAGAATGAATAAAAATTGTTTTTTTAATTTTTAAATGAGCATATCAGTAGTTGACCTTAGTGACCTTCTGGGTCTCTATTTAAAACAGTTTTTTATTTCTATATTATAGGAAGTTGAAAGGCTATCAAGTCTGTCCACTCACTCTCTCACACACAACCCAGGAGCAGGCAGCACCCTCCCTTTCGCAAGGTGTCCAACAGGCCCAGAGCAGCCTCTCGGTCCCAAGCTAAGCGCAGAGCCTCCGCCGCCTTGACAAACCCCTCTATTGCGGGAGCCACGGCCAAACGTCCCAGGGCTGACAGACCAGCCCCAGCTCCCGGATCCAACTTTGCTTGACTCCTTGCCAAACCCCCCTCTTCTGGTCCCCGACCAAGAGGTGGTGGTCAGAGGTCTGTTCTCCCTCCATCTTAAGCAATAGGGAACATCACGAGATGCCTGGATTTTTCAAATCACAGAAAAGGGTCACACTCTGGAGGTCATCGAGTCACCCCCAGAGACTCCTCCATTGCCCTCCACCTACCCCCACCCAGCCCACCTGTCTGTTCTCCGGAGGAGGTACAGTCCCTTCTGTGCAAACAGGCCATTGAGCCAGTGCCCAAGCACTGGAGAAACAAAGGCTTTTATTCCAGGTTCTTCCTGGTCCCCAAAAGAACTGAAGACCTGAGGCCCATCCTAGATCTCACGGACCTCAGTCTGTATGTCCAGTAAAAAAAGTTTTGAATGGCGACTCTGCCAAGCCTCATGCCCCTTCTCAAGCAGGGTGACTGGCTGTGTTCTCTGGACATGCAGGATGCATACCTGCACATCTCAGTATTTCCACCCCACAGCAGGTTCCTTCGGTTTCTTTTCCAGGGAGAGCATTACTAATTCAAAGTGCTGCCCTTTGGCTTGTCCTCTGAGCTGCAGGTCTTTACCAAGTGCTTAGCAGCCGTAGCTGCAGCTCTCAGAAGGGAGGAACTGTATGTTTTTCTTTATTTGGATGATTGGCTCCTAAAGGCCCCATCCAGGGAACAGCTCCTGTGGACTCCGGAGACAACTCTTCAGTTATTCCTCTCCCTGGGCATTACGGTCAATTTTCCCAAGTCGGTCCTAGCCCCGTCCCAAAGTCTGCAATACATAGGGGTTGTCCTAGACTCGGCACAGGGAAAGGCCTTTGTGCCTCAGAACAGAGTGAAGTGCCTTATCGCCCAGGCACAGGAAGTCGCCCAGAGCCGTTTCATCCCTGCAAGGGTGTACTTGACACTGTTGAGGCTGAAGGCGGCTGCCATTCCCACTGTTCCACTGGCCAGGCTCCACGTGCACATCCTCCAATGAACTCTCCAGGTAGAATGGGACCAGCGCATGGATGAGCTAGATCAATTAGTACTGGTCTCCACCCCTGTCCGCAAGGTGCCCCAGTGGGGGATGGACCCCTCCAACCTGCTGCAAGAGGTGCCCTTCCAGATCTCCTTCCCCCAGCAGATCTTCACCACGGATGCCTCTGGTTTGGGCTGGGGAGCTCACCTGAGTCTCTTTCAAACTCAGGGCTCTTGGTCCCACACCGAAACATCCCTGCATATCAATGTCCTGGAGATGAAGGCGGTCCTGTATGCCATGCAGGCCTTTCAGAACCATCTCCTCCCGAGTCAGCTGTTGATTCAGTCCAACAATCTCAGTGTCATGTATTGCATCAACAAGCAGGGGGGACACACTTGTACCCCCTGTGTAGGGAAGCCATGAGAGTTTGATACTGGGCATTAGACCACGGTCTGACTCTCAGCGGTTCATGTCCCAGGGGTACTAAACGCTCTGGCGGACAGCCTCAACTGGATGCAGTCCAGCATGCACAAGTGGGAGCTCCTCTCATTCATTGCAGAAGATCTGTTCAACAGATGGGGTTGTCCAGAGTTGGACCTTTTTGCATCCCCACTCAACACAAAACATCCCAGTTTCTGCTCGCTCAGTCCAGGACCTGGAATTTTCTGGCAAGACATGTTGTCCCTCTCCTGGAGCAGGAGGTTCCTTTATGCCTTCCCTCCGTTTCCTCTCATACAAAGGGTGTTAATCAAACTGCAGATGGAGAGAGGGACCAGCATGATTCTGGTAGCTCTGGCCTTGTTGGATATGGTTTCCGCTACTACAGCAACTAGCGGAGGACTCTCCGGTCCCTCGCCCTCTCTGCAGGAACCTGTTGACCCAGGCTCAGGGGACCCTGGTACATCCCAACCTCAAATCCCTCAATCTGCATGCTTGGCTCCTGAAGACATAGCCATCGCTAGATTTGACATTTCCAGTAGGGTAGTGGATGTTTTAGTTGCCGTTCGGAAACCCTCCACTCGAGCCACCTATGACATGAAGTGGAAGAGGTTTGCCATCTGGGCTGCCAGACGTAATCTGGACCCTTTCATCTGTCTGTTGAGCCAGATTCTGTATTACCTGATACTGTATCTCTGTCAGACTCACGTGTTCAGTACTCCTCCCCCCTCAAGGTGCACCTTTCGGCTATCTCGGCTTTCTAAGAGCCAGTGGGTGACTGCAGCATGACTCAGCTGGATGTTTCTCGTACTTCCTTGAGGGGCATCCTGCATCTGAAACCTCCAATCCAGTCTACTGTCCTGGCTTGGGATCTGAATTTTGTTTTGGAGAAACTGACCCTGTCTCCCTTTGAGCCAGTCACGAAATGTGAGCTACGTCTTCTTTCCTGGAAAGCGTTATTTTGGGTTGCTATTACTTTTGCTCGAAGGATTTCCGAGCATCAGGCCCTCTGGTGTGAGGAGCCTTATTTGATTTTTCACAAAGACAGGATATCTTTGCGCATGAATCCTAAGTTTCTTCCTCAGGTGGTGTCTGAGTTTACCCTGAACCAATCTATCCACCTTCCTGTTTACTTTCCTGAGCGTGCCAATCCAGGGGAATCACTGCTCCATATGCTGGATGTGTGCAGAACTTTGAAGTATTACCTGCTCCAGACTAAGAAGTGCAGAAAGTTGAAGCAGCTGTTTGTTTCTTTCACCCCAGGCAGAGAGGGCGTTCAGGTTTCTAAACAATGTTATCTAAATGGTTGCCAAACTGCATTGTGTTCTGCTACAGTAAGTAGGGCAAAGAGTTGCCAGAAACAGTGAAAGCTCATTCCACAAGAGGCATGGCTACCTCTGTGGTCTGTTTCAGAGGGGTCTCAGCTGCTGACATTTGTGTGGCTGCCACCTGGAATACCGTCCATATCTTCACCAAGCACTACAATGTGGACATTGCCTCAAGGGCCCATGCAGGTTTTGGCAGGGCTGTGCTGCAGGGCCTCCTGTCTTAAGTTTAGGGATGGCCTTCCACCCGGACTGTTTCTGTGCATACGTAACTGCTTGGAACTCATTCCATCTTTGGGACCTGATGACTGAGATACCCCTGAAGAAGACAGAACAGTTACGTAAGACCTTACCATAACAGCAAATCTTCGAGGGGATCTCAGTCATCAAGTTGACCTTCCCTCCCACCATCCCCCTTTTGGGGGCTTTTTCCTAGAACTGGCTATCTGGTGTATCCAGCCTTTCATATGGGGCTGAGCACCTCTCTCTCCTCAGTCCCCTATGGCTAAAGCTATGCTCCCTTAGTCTCCAGGGGAAAGAACTGAGGAGGGAGCAGGGCCACTCACGCATTTCCAGGGTTGATGATGTCGGCACAGGCAGCCTCAGTTGTACTGCTGAAACTCTTCCGTGCGGATCCTGCTTCACCAATAGTGAAGTTCCATCTGTGGGACGTGGTGACTGAGATCCCCTCGAAGATCTACTGTTATGGTAAGTCCTTACATAACTGTTCTTTCTGATTGCAATTTCTCAAGTAATGTGCACTCTAAGGACAAACTGATTCTTTGGTCCTGAAGGGGTCCTTAATGGACACGTTCCAAAGTAAATTGTAAAATAAAAAATTAAAAGAAAAGGAAAAAGAGTAGAAGGGTAAAGATACTTCAAAATTCCTGTGAAAGGAGTGAAATTTTTCTTTAAATGATTTTCCTGCAAAAAATTACAGTTGCCATTGACAGGACTCAAAGCTGATAATATCCTAACAAATGCAACAAATTCTGAATTACATGCCATTCCATTTATAATTACTGGTCACTATATTTAAAACTCCAATACTGAACACTTTCAAAACCCGTAATATGTGAGTGATAATACACACGTGTATTATCACTTGGGAATTATGACACAAGTTATATACATAAGCAATAATACACATAACAGACATGTAATCCTCTGACTTATAATATGCTATTTTATCTTTATGTGTGAGGGGGGCAGCACTAAGACTCACAAGTGGCAGAACCACGAGTGAGATATGAAAGATCTGCCCCTTCACAAGTGAAGAAAAACTGCATATTTCGAGTCAGACTATTGCATATTCCATTTATGCAACATCATTTCACTGGTTGTGGCTTTAAATCTATTTTTGTTTAAAAATGTTACTGTTTTCCTTTGATTTCAACTGCTGACTTCAGCGATGCACATGACCGTTGTGATGTCATCAGCACTGTGAAAGGTGCTTTCTGATTCATTCAGTATGCATTGTGACATACCCAACTTTAAAAGATAATATTATCTTGCTATAGAGGGTCAAGATAACACTTACCATCTTGCTATTTATCAGTACACCCCTGTTGTATATACAGAGAATACTTATGGGCAATCATACACAAAAGGTGGTGTTTGCGTCAAGGGGTTGAGATGACAGTGTAGAACCTCAAGAGTGAAGCTCGACAGGTCCATGCTGTCATCTCATCCTCAAGATGGAAACACATGCTGAGATGTGTGGGGTTGCCCATATTTTATTTTACATAGTATATGTTTTTTTTCTACATGAGTCACATAAGCACCCTACCCCCCCCCACCACAGTAAAAACAAAAAACAACAAAACAATGCAATTTCTTTCTTTGTTTCTATGACTGAAATTAAATTGATAGACTTTTACAAATTAAAAGGTACAACTTTGGTCACTGGGTGGCTAGTAATCCACTAGCTGTGGGGTGAATCAGTAATTTACAATTTTATGACCTTTGAACTGTGCTGAACATCTGTTCACAACACGCATAACACCACTTTGGAATGCGCACAACAGTTTAGAATGTGCACATCAAGGATTTTGAGCAGGCTGATTTTCATACCGAACAAAGGCTAATCATATGCTATAAATGTATATTAACACGCATGTATTATGACATTTTTGCACTTAAGCATATTGTTTTGAAAATCCAAGCTAACTAAACATAATCCTTGAACCAGTGAGGGTTTTATAATTTAAAAAGACTTACTTTAATAGCTTTCATTTCCCTGGTCTATTACTGTTTTCTACCACATTCTGCTCTTAACAATACAAGTCCACTAATTCAGTGAAAGCGAAAATGTTCAGAATTGTTTACCGATGTTGTCAAAGACCAGTAATTACAGAAAAAAATATATATACTGGAAGGGTTGTAAAATGAGTTCTTGTACCCGAGGTGTGTGATGTTTTCATAAACCTCTTGAGCTTTGCTCTCGAAGTTTATGGATATTACCCACCTCAGATGTGTAAAAAATTTTAAAAAAGCTTCATAATATACCTCTTCTCATACATCTGTCTCTATTTTCTTACTGGAGGCATTTACAAGAAAATAGGCACCTTGCCCCTTAAGAGTTCCTCTTTTTTTGCCCTGCATTTATAGTATAATCGTCTACTTATGATGAGAGAATACTATAATTTCCATGGCAATAGGTGATCATGTCACCAGCAAAGGACTGTGATTTCTAATAAAATAAGGGAGGTCCTGAAATTCAAATCTGGGGGGGGGTTGTGTAGCTGAGTTCTGTTGATGTCAGCTGTGAGTTTCTTGTTGGGAACCAGAATCTCCTTTAAGTTACCAGTTATTTTCACGTTTACCTGGATAATACCCTTCTCTTCTTTGCCAGCTGTTCTATGTTCCTGAAACACAGCGTGGCACTAGATGGGGGAGGCATGCCTGTGTTTTGTGATGGCCTTATGTTCCTGGGGCCCACTCCAGCAGGGTTAGTCCTTAGGGCTTTTCTGAGACCTGACCCATAATGCCCCCTCACCTCTTATTGTCCGGGCTGTCACTTTGCAAGTAACCTCATACTATCTTGATAACATTTTGGAATTTTCAGCCCGGTCTAGTGATCCCCCTTGTGTGCCGTTTCAAAGGGGCACAGAAAGGGAGAGAAATAAATCATTTACATTTTAAAAAGTGAAATGGGTTACATTGATATTAACTGGGAGTTTATTTGCTAGAAGCCGGAAAATCTCTTTAATCTGTCCCATTAGCTTAGCAGATCAGGAACACATATGGGAGGAAGAATTTCCATTACTATATATATATCACTTATTCACATACACACTAGGGGCAGTATAGCCTAGAGGGCTAAAGAACCAAGCTGTGACCCTGGAGAGCCAGCAGACCTGGGTTTGAAACCCACATCCATCACGTACATACTGTATGACCTTAAGCAAGTAATTTAACTTGCCTGTACTACCAGGACGCACCTGGAAATGAGTTTTAGCTCCGTGTGCCTTTCCCAGCCAAAAATTCTACAATAAAATAAAAAAATATACAAACACACTATCTCAAAGTGCTTTACAAGCAATGAGAGGGACTAATAATGTAGTGTCTGAAAATATTAACAGGAGGCGTTACCCACAACTGGACCTCGAAACTTGCTAGAATTCTTGTTACCACACCTTACAGTGCATAATCAATTTTTTTAAACTTTTTTTTTTTAATTTACTATGTTTTCCCCACTTACCAGGTTGTCTCCCAGTCCTTCACTGTGGCCAGTCTAGGGTCCCCCACTTTCTGTTGGCCTCACCTGCTCCACAATGGAGGGTATCAGCATCTGTTGCTCTCACCCCATGAAAAAGCCCCTTCGTGGCAGGCCCGCATGAGTCTTTGGGGCTTATATTAAAGAGCAGCTTTTTAGTATACGAGGTCGCACCCCACCAAAACACATACAGTAGCTTACCTTGCCCCAAAGGCAGTGTGCCACATAGTTTTATTTATCTGCAGTCATAGTTTCTGTAAAAACACTTGTAATTTTGGTCTAGGAGCCCATCAGCCAAAAGGCCCTGCCTTCCTTACCCGGAGGCAGGCTGCTGCGCTAGCACATTTTGTGACATCAGTAAAAGATGAGTGCAGGGTGCACTCCATAGACTACAACAAGAAGATAACTCAGCCCATCTGGTCAAGAACTCGCCACTACTTGACTAACATATTCCTTGTTAGCCCAGCAGCAGGCCAGGATTTGCGTAAACTCTGTACCAAAAGTTTTAAAAACAAAAGCTAAGTCAGCCTAGTGGTGCTGAGGATTGAGGCGCTGGACGCCACACTCTCGCTACCACGCTGGTGACCCATATTCGAGAACAAGCATGGCCACCGCGTCGTCAGGAGGAGAAGGATCGAGCATCCCAGGGACTGCTCTCCTTCTCCGGGGAATCAGCTGTCGGTGCATGCCTGGCCCCTAGCAGGGCCGGGGGGCGGCACAGCAATGCTGCCTACATGGAGTCAGAGGTGGGGCAGATGCCTGACGAGACACGCATGGGAGTGTGTGCATTTCTAACACTGGAGTCACTGCATGCTCTGCCTCTGAGGGGTGTACACCGGAGGACGAAAAAGATGCTCCGGCTGGATGACAGAGGGTGTCTGGCAGGTCCCACCCCTGACTAGCCATGGCGCCAGCCACACTGGATAAGGTCTTTAGTGGGGTTTTGGGAGTCCCACCAGCCCTGCCTGTGGGGGAGCCCTGGGAGTATCGGTCAGCGCCGGCTGGTGGACGTTGGGGGATGGGACTGGGGCTCCCTCCCGAGCTAGGGCCGTGAACCAAGGTGAGATAAAAAGTACCAAAAAAAAACAAAGGGTAAACACTGCCTCATTGTAGTCTATGGAGCATGCCCCCATGCTGGTCCTTTACCGACATCACAAAACGAGCCAGCGCGGGGGGCACGTCTCCAAGTAAGGAAGTCAGGGCGTTTTGGCTGCTGGACTCCGGGACCAAAGTTATGAGTGTTTTTACACAAAATATGACTGAACATAAATAAAACTATGTGGCACACTGCCTTTGGGGCAAGGTAAGCTACCATATGTGTTGGGGGGGCGACCTCGTACACTAAAACGCTGTTCTTTAACTTGAAATCCAGCAGGTAGTGTCACCACAGTAGGTGGCGGTGGGGGTGTAGGCTCCCCTCGAGCATCATTAGCCAACTGGAATAATTTTACCCAAAAAGACTCTCCATTCTCCCATGAACAACTGTCTCAGGCCAATCCCTACTAATGTCACAATTTCTTACTAGGAGTACCTACAGGCAATGATAATGTATCTTCTCCAAATGTCCAAATGCAGCCAGCCCCAGAATGTCAGAACAACAAACACCAATTTGGTGGGGAGCACTAAATAATGTTCATACAGATGATGTCCTGCATCAAATTTCTTTATTGCAGTATATATTGGTGATGTTCTCCAACGTTTCACCAGTTTTATTCTTGCCTTTTTCAGGTGTCCGCTTACAACATTTTTTCTGTGCCATTCTAGTCTCTTTTTTTTTTTTTTAGCTTTCACATATTTATATGTTGTCTGACTGCATGCTGCGGATTGAGCAGATGTGTTTTCTCTCTGTGTTTGACTTTTTGAATTAGCTTTTGAATAGGCTTAAATGCATGCAGTCTTTCTCATTCGGCGTGCAGTCCCTACTCACACCAGCTTGTGGTGGGCAGACTTCGCATGGTCACCCATAATGTCTAAGCCTCCCAGGAGGTTCTCAAGCAATTCGGAAATTTCCATCATACCCCCTAGGATGGTCAGCATTGCCTCCACAGAGTTCCCCTGGTCCCACAATCCTGGAACAGAGGTCAGCCTTATGTGGGAACCAGGGTCACTCACATGGAAACGTGGAGTGTGCCTTCTGTGCCGGTGGGACTGCTATAGTTAAAAGTTGTTATTCAGAATGTTCATCGAACCGATACAGTAAGACTCTGATCAATTTTAATTATGTCTTACTGCCCCAGTGTAGTCTTCCTCTCCTTAGTGATGAACAACCCCCTTACAGTGCCTAGCACAAAAGAAATCTAGAAAATTTCTTAAAAGCTTCAAGTCCCTATCTATTATCCACATTGTTGGGATCTGAGCTTATGGAGTGTTTTTTTTTTTTTAATTACTCTCCCCTCCATTTCAGCTGATGCCACCTTTTGGCTATTGTGCCACAGCCCCATCACCCATCATTTCTGGAACCAACCATGGCCACCCAGCAGCCCATGGCTTACCTCAGTTGGTGGGGCCATCAAGGGTGGTGGCGAACACTCTCCAGAGGCCGAATCCAGTGAACAGACCAGGAGCTCAGTCAACAGTGCCAAGCCTGCAAGGGGAAGGCGTCACCCTGTCTCAAATGCCTTCCCCCACCCCCCCGAGATGGTTCAGTGAATATCCATCTGCATGCATGCAGTGAGTGTGCGAGGCTATGAGCTAGTCTCTCCCCCTCCTTTTACCAATCTGCATTGTTGCTCCACCTGTGGGCCCCAAGGTGGTGCTAACGCAGCGGGAATGGACAACCTCCCTTCCCAAAGGAGGCAAGCGTCCACAGGGATGCTTACGCCTCCCCCCCCCAACAGCCCTTTAGCACCCCAGGCTTGTTCTCAAATCTGAGAAAAGTAGTTAAATCGCACTCGTAGAACAAAAGACGTGAGAAGGTATGCCAAGTTGCAAAATTGAATCCAGCAAAGGTAGGCGCTGTGCAAACCCCTCAAATATGAGCTGCCAGCATCGTGAGACGTAGTACTACAGCTGAGCCAACAGGCCAGCCGAGGCTCATGGAGTTTTGAAAAGAGAACTGTGCTGTACCTCCAAGTTGTTATTCTGGTAAGAATGTTTCTTAAATACTAGTTCCAAGTCTGCCAAGGTTCCATCTTCACTAGCCTTTCATTAAACTCCAAGAGGGATTCTGAGATACACACTGCTAGTAAGGACCACTTTTGGTACTTCAGTTGTACACGGTAGTTTATGACTACTTCCTTTTTTCTCACAATGCATCAGTGTTCTACATGTAACCCCCCTGCAAATGGGGGTTCCCAAAAGACTTCCAGGAGCTTGCTTGAATGCTCCAAGCCTGAATGGTGTTTGGCGTTTAAGCCACTTATCAGTGAGTGTTTTTAGAGCCTCTGGTACTGTCTCTTTAAGAGCTGTCTGCTTGCAGACATAATTAGTTTATATGGGGGGACTGTGTGTTTCTCTGAGTATCACTCGAACTGCTGCCAATTCACTCCATTTTTGCAGTCACTAGGAGTACAAAGGGAACCTATCTGAAAGATGTAACTGTTTGCCAGAAATAATTTAGAGTAATAATGAAAATACAGTTTGTCTAACCTGCTTTCTTTGCAGTCAGAACTGTGTCTGCTAGTTCCCCATTCTGGTTTTGAACTGCTGAACTGGACCAATCAGTGTGGGTAAGCTAGCTCTAAAATGGTGCCTTGGACGAATCAGAACTTGGACTCATAATCTGAGCCAGCCACAAGAGGATTGTATGGGCAGTGACTCTGGGAGATGTAGTTTAGACTTCAGTGCCTTTTTGGACCAACAGCAGCAGTCTATTGTGAGTGACAGCCAATCCAGTCAAGAACTGGGAGGAACTCAAAGGAAGTGCCAGTTTTGTCGGTTGGAGTTTGAGTTGAGCTTTGGCAGTGAAGAAGGAAGGAGCCCTGTGCTTTTTCAGTGTGCAGTTTTAGTCAAAACGTGTGTAAGGCCCAGAGTTCCGGTCTGCAGCTTGTGTAACAGCTTGTTAGGACTGAATCTGTCCTGTGAAAAGAATCAAAGGATCTCTGAAGAGTAGAAACCAGGCTCACCCTGTAGAAGACTGGAAGAATTGCTGAAAATTGCACTCCGGTCTGTCAGGAACTGAATCTGCTGTGTGTTCTCCGGATTGTGCAGTAATTGCGATCGGGATACAGATGCAGCCTGCCTGGTATAGTGCTTTCTTTTATATGGATGTGTGAAGAGCTTGTGTACCTCAAGTGAGCTCTGCTGACATTGAAGGACCCTATCTTATTTGGAGGTCGTGAGTACTAATTCAGGGTCGCTCCCTGTTGAATTGCCACATTAAATCCAAATGGAATTACTGTACTGCTGACTGTTTAATTCTCCTTTTCTCTGTGTGAAAGGGCCCCTACCAGCTGCCACGGTTTGGACTAGCCACTAGGGCTTGGGTACCCAGGGAACAGTAACTGATAGGGATAGGCCTGTGCACAGAGCCATAAGTAGATTATTAGAGTGATAAGCTAATTAACCTGATTTCCCCCTGTCCTTGTTATATCCCCCTAAATAAATCAGAGCTGCTTGTTTCAACAAAGTTATACTGCCTGAGGTATTTGTCTATGTTAAAGTACTGTACTGTGATTGTTGCACTGTATCTCATTTCACAGGAGGTCCCAGTGCGGAACCAGACCTGGGGGTAAGTGTATACTGTGAAGGTAATTCTGATATATTGTGTGGCCACTAGTGGGAAGAAAGGGGGGTTGCAGTGTCCCAGAGGGCTGTGA
The DNA here is from genome assembly GCA_016271365.2 of Neoceratodus forsteri. Classification (NCBI taxonomy): domain Eukaryota; kingdom Metazoa; phylum Chordata; order Ceratodontiformes; family Ceratodontidae; genus Neoceratodus; species Neoceratodus forsteri. The sequence goes on from CM028134.1 coordinate 229,242,924, forward strand.
CCAAGTTAGTTTAACTATTGCAAACCCTGACCTCTGGGTGGAGGCACCCGCCATTGGATCCAGGCCCCTCAACCTGTTAGTGGCAAATCGGGCAGGGGTAGTAGCCCCTGGGATAGCGCCATCTAGGGGTTACATACAACAGAACTCTGTGGTTAGAAAGGACATAAACTGCATCATACAGTTCTGAAATTGCATGCTGCATAAATCAGAAACACTCACAGAGTTATCAAAAAGGCCAGTAAAGATGCAACATTAATAGAAGTGGAATCCATAGCAGATTCTATAAGGAAAATGAATGACAGGTTTAATGCCGTTCTCCTTTAAGGTCCAGATTCCTTTGTACATGGCTTTTGGATATTTTCCTCTGGACAAGCTCCCTGATTACCCTTCCCATTTTATTCCGAGGACAGAGGTTTTTACAAAGCAAAAAAGGGCTGTGCCTCTTTAAAGAAAGTTTTTTTTCACCAGCCGAGGAAAACACTGTAAAAATGAAAGCGAGCTTGTTGCTAGAAAAGCATGGGCACTTTAAAAGGAAAAAAAAAAAAACTTGACGGATCCAGCTCAAACTAGTATTACTAAACTGGATTTAAGGAAAAAAAAAAGTCCAAATCTGTGCCAGAAGTTACCATATTTACTGCATCTGCAAGCCAGCCAAGTGCTAAACGAGATGAATAGCGGTGACGCATGATGCAGTGTAAAAGTATGCAGCTGTGAGGCCTGTGAACAATATGGGCATTGGTGCTAAATCTCATGTAATGCCTTCCACAGACTCAGGCAGAAAGAAAAAATTAAACAAGATGAATGGAGGGCCAAATCCCAGTCTCCCTCTCCTTCCCTCTCTCTCACTGTTAATGGGCAATTCAAATGCCTTACAAAGGGAGCTGGGAAATTCAATTAAATAGGCAGCTATATGGAATGACTGAATTGATGGGGAACGAAAAAGAAGACAGCAGAAAGTACTGTAATTTAAAGAGGATTTCTGATTCCCAGCGTCAAATTCACCATTGGTATTACAGAGCTAAGTTGCACAAAATGACCCCACAAAAATCTGAATTTCAGGATCTTCCTCTTTTTATAACTAAAAACCTTTTTATTCAAGAAGGATCCTTTTCCTTTAGATACTGTATTTCATCTGTTCTCATTGCTTCAAGTGATTTTCCGAGTTTAGGGTGTGCCTTACATTAAATCACAGCTGATGCTGCCGATGACCCGTTTCTGTAATACTTAAACGTTTTTTGTACAAGCTTGTATTTAACTGGAAGGGATCTTAGTTTGGTCCAGACAGTGTGGCCAGCCAATCCCTTCCACTTCTGTATTGATGTACATACCCCTCCCCCAACCCTGCGCTCAGGCACGTTATGATGTGCAGCAAGCCGAAACGCAGGGTCCACTGAAGTGAATGGCAATCATTTTATTGCTATTTTATTCATTATGATGGAGAGTTGGAGACGAATGAAGGCCACCCCTCAACTAACAAGGCACCAGAGCCAGTCTACCTACTGTGTGCTCTGTTCTGATGGGTACACCTGAAGAAGGACAGGGATCTCTACAAAGCTGCTTGGAGGAGGGCCATAAAGACAATTCAGGGACAGCGGGGGAAGATGTACAGGGAGAAACTGTAAAGGCTTGATATGCACACACACTGAAAGCCAGGAGAGAGAGAGAGAGAGAGAGAGAGAGAAGGGGACATGATCGAGACAGTACAGTTATGTAAGAACTTACAGTAACTGTAGCCCTTTGAGAGAGACTCTTGTAGTAGATATTCACAAATAGGACTAAGCCGTCAGGTGTCAAGACCCCACGGAAAAATCTTCTAGCTAGCAGTCTCTGTTCGGGTCTGGTGGGGACTGTCCCCAACGTCAGCTGACCGACGCCAGCGTACATCAGTATAAAGGGGGCTGTCCCACGCCCGCCCTCCAGTTTTCCTGCCGGAGGCTGACAGGAGAAAGACTTGCCTCCTAAAGAGGAAAGAAAAAGAAACCCAGGGGGAAGGAGGGAGGGAAAGCAATACCTACTGCAAGAGCCTCTCTCGAAGACCTACTGTTACGGTAAGCTCTTACGTAACTGTACTATCTTACTTCGAGAGGGCTCTTGCAGTAGGTAGTCACAAATAGGACTGAGTCCCAAGCAGTTTGGAACAACAGAAAACAAGGAGAAGGAACGAGAACAATCTGTCCACACGAAAAAAGACATCTGGCAGATCCCGGGCTCAAGAAAGGAGCCTTTGTAAGACTGCCAGGCCGAATCCTGCTCTGCGGTGAGAGGCAACATCCAAGTTGTAATGCTTGATAAAGGTATGAACCTACATCTAGATGGCCATGGCACAGATTTCTGCGGTTGAGACACTCTTAAAGCATGCGGCGGAAGCCACCATGCCCCTGGTAGAATGACCCTTCACCTGACCTGGAAGGGGTTTGTCGTACTTATTGTAACAATACATGATACAGTTTGCCAACCATTTGGAGAGGCATTGTTTGGACACAGCAAGGCCCTCCTTCTTAGGAGCAAAGGAGACAAACAACTAGTCCGTCTTCCTGGAGTCCTTAGTTCTGTTGGTATAATACCGCAAGATCTGATGGACATCAAGGGTGTGAAGGAGATGTTCAACTTGATTGGAGTACCCCGGAAAGAAGACCGGAAGCTTAGTGGATTGACTGAGCATAGATTCTGCCACGACTTTGGGGAGAAACTTCGGGTTGGTCCTCATAGCCACCCTGTCTCTGTGGAAAATTAGATAAGGGACCCGGCACATAAGTGCCTGAAGCTTGGAAATCCTCCGAGCCGAGGTAATGGCCATGAGGAAAAGAGTTTTCCAGGACAGAAAACACATGTCTGCCTCCGCTGCCAGCTCAAAGGGAGGCAGCGTGAGTTTTTCCAAAATGGAATTAAGGTCATGGGGGGGGGGCTGGATTGCAGATAGGGAGCTTTAGATGAAGAACCCCTTTAAGGAAGGTCTTAGAGATTTCCTGTTGAGCCACCAACCTATCTCCCACAGGGAGATGGTAGGCTGAAATGGCCGACAAGTGTACTTTGAGTGAGGAGTAGCTGAGACTCAAGTCAAAGAGGTGCCTTAGGTAGTCCAGGATCCTAGCCACTGGGCAGGAAAAGGGTTCCAGTTCTTTGGAAGCTGCCCAAATAGAGAACTGCTTCCACTTCATGGCATATATAGACCTGGTGGAAGGCTTTCTGGACTCCACCAGGATATTGGCTGCCTCTGGGGAAACGCCAAAGTGGGTGGCAGCTATGTCTGATGGAGCCAAGCATGAAGGTGGAGGGATCTGAGCCCTGGATGTACTAGGGTCCCCTGATCCTGAGTCAGGAAATCCTGGGACAGCGGAAGAGAAAGAGGGGGCTCTTCTGACCACAGCTGCAATAGAGAGAACCAGACCTGCCTCGGCCAGAAGGGAGCGATGAGAATCATGCATGTCCCATCCACCCGAAGTTTGTTCAGAACTCTCGGGATCAAAGGAATCGGAGGGAAGGCATAGACAAATCTGCCCTTCCAAGACAGAGACAGCGTGTCCTGCCAAAAAACATCTCACCCTGGAGCGAGTGAGCAGAGGGTGGGAAGATCTGCATTGCTGGGGGAGGCAAATGGATCTATCTGCGGCGTGCCCCACTGGGCGAACACGCCATCTAACACCTCCTGCTTTAATTCCCACTCATGAGCACTCACCGAAGTTCAACTAAGAGCGTTTGTGAGACAGTTTTGAACCCCTGGCACATGAAGCGCTGTCAGGTGAAGGTTGTGCTGTGAGGCCCAAAACCATATTCTCATCGCCTCCCGGCACAGGGGGTAAGAACGAGTCCCCCCCCGTTTGTTAAGATACCAGATGACACACATGTTGTCTGACTGCATATGAAGATAACCGGGAAGAATGAGGGGATGGACAGCCTGGAGAGCGTAGAGGACTGCCCTCAACTCTAGCATGCTGATGTGCAACTGTGACTCTCTTTGGGACCAGCTCCCTTGGGTCCTGTGGGTCCCGAGATGGGCGCCCCAGCCGACCCCTGAAGCATCTGTGGTCACGGTCTGGGAGGGAGCCACAAGGCTGAAGGAACCCCCCTCCGGGAGAGGTTCTCTGGGATTAACCACCATCTGAAATCCCTGGCCATGGGGTCCGAGATAAGAATCTCATGATCCAATTCGTCTGTGGACTGGTCCCACTGGACTTTGAGGGTCCACTGCAAGACCCTCATGTGCAGGCAGGCCAGAGGAACTGTTGGTATGGCAGCTACCATGAGGCCCAGGAGGTGAAGGACCTTCCGTTTCTGATCCAACAGAATGCATAACTGCTGCTGCAAAGTCTCGATCCTGTCTGGGGGAAGAAAGGCTTTGACCAGACAGGTATCCAACACTGCCCCAATAAAATGAAGGCATTGGCACGGGACCAAATGTGATTTGGCCTGATTGATAGTGATTCCCAAATTGTGGAAAAGCTGTAGGGTGATGAGGGAGCACAGCAGATCCTCCCTGGATGAGGCTGCAGTCAGCCAGTCGTCCAGGTAAGGGAACACCTGGACCCCTTGGGTGAGCATGGAAGCTGCCGCCACCAAAAGACATTTGGTGAACACCCGGGCAGCCAAGGAAAGGCCAAAAGGGAGGGCTTTGAACTGAAAATGTTCCTCCTGGAAGCAAAAGCAGAGGAACGTGCAATGGGACGGACGTATGGGAATATGCAGATAGGCATCCTGCATGTCCAAGGTGCATAACCACAGACCCAATCTCAGTAGAGGAAGAAGGCCCTGAAGGAACAGCATTCAGAACCTCTTGTACTCCACAAACTGACTGAAGGAGCTGAGATCCAGGATAGGCCTCAGGTCACACGTTTTCTTGTGCAATAGAGAAAAGTGGGAATAGTAGCCCGTCCCCGATACAGAAGGGGAATGGGTGCTATTGCGTCCTTCGAAAGGAGAGTGCTTATCTCCTCGCCTACTAGGGGGAGATGAGATGGGGGTATGACAACTGAGGAGGAGGTCTGTGGGGGATGGGTTTGAATGAACTCAACTGAGTGCCCCTGAGACACCAGTTGGAGCACCCAAGAGTCTGAAGTTATCCTCTCCCATTCCGGCAGGTGGCAAGAGAATCTGCTGCCTACCGACTCCTCTGGACCGGAATCCAGAAGGAGGGGGAGAGACAATGAGTCAAGAAGCAGAAGGGAAGACAGCAGTCACAGCTCCTGCAGCTCTATGGGCTGTGGCTGGGGGGGGGGGGCTTTGGCTGCTGACGTGGCCCTACGCTTATTTTGTTGGTGGGCTGGTGTCTGCTTTGACTGATGATGGTTTCGGCATCGAAAGGAGTGGTTCTGGCCCTGGGGAGACTTGTACATGAGCTGCACCGACTGTAGGGCTTGACCCTTGGCCTGGAAGTCGGAGAAGATGTCCTTAATGTCTCCTCCGAAAAGGACCGACCCTCAGAAGGGCACGTCCTCTATGGCCGACTGAACTTCGGGAGCCAGACCAGAAATTCGGAGCTAGGCATGTCTGCGTAGACCGACAGCAGAGGTTGAACTATGGCCGGCCATATCAACAGCATCATATGTAGCTCGGAGAATATGCCGGCAGGCAGATCTAGCCAAGCGGACAAGGTCCATGAGCTCTTGTTTTACAGTGGAGTCAGAGAGAGAGTCCAGCTTAGATGACACCTGGCTTAAGAGGGACTTCTGGAAATCCCCCATGTGAGCAATGTAATTCAGTGCCCTGATGCCCAAAGTAGAGGATGCAAAAATCTTTTTGCCATACTGATCCAGAATCTTGGAATCTTTGTCTGGAGGGGTGGAGCTGAGATGTTTGGGATTTGAGGTCCTGTCGTGAGCAGCACTGATGACCACCGAATCCACCTTGGGTTGAAGACTGAGGAAGTCCTTACCTTCTGGCGACTGATATAGTCTATCCACCTTGCGAGCTAGGGTAGCCAAGGAGGAGTGCTACATCCAGATTGTGATAATTAAATCTTGGTGAGGCTCAATCCAAGGAGGAATGAGAGTCAGTGAAGCTTCCGCCAAGTCTAAATGTTCAGCAAGTCTCTGACACTGGATATCCTGCTCCACCTTTTTCCAATCATAGGCCTTCTGGATTTTCTTGAGCAACTCTGAAAAGGAAGGATCCTCTGGGGGGGACTTAGGAGAGTCCTTTGGAGTGGGACGTTCTGGAGTGTGAGGTTCCTCTCCAGAGTCCACTGGCTCATAATCTCCATCTGAGTCTAAAGACTCCTGTGAACTGGAAGTAACCACAGGAGGGAGAGACAAATTCACTGGTCTGGAAACGTCGAAAGGGAGAGTGAATTCCCGGGGACGAGTGGCAGTAGATGACCCTGGTCTATCGACTGGGACTGGCAAAGGAGTGTCCGTCGGCAGACGACCGGGGCCCGGGGTCGGGGATGGCGTCGGCTGAAGTCTCTCCAATTCCGACGTCAGCTGAGACTTGGTTTCAGCTCATGAAGAGGCCAGGATCAACTTCAAATCCACCTGCGGAGAAGGAGGAGGAGGTGGAAGAGAGTAACCCATAAGATGGGTAGCCAAAACCGGACAGCAGGTAGTCTGGACCAGGGAAGCCCAGCATCAGGTACTGAGGCATCAGGTATCGAGGCGTCGGGTACCCCAACGTCGGAGGATGTGGCGTCGGGTAGCCCGGCATTGGGTATCCCAATGGACCCGATGGAGGCCCAGCCAGAGGTAGGCGGGTCAGAAGGCCCAGAAGGAGGGTCCCCTGGCACGGGCCCTGATGGCCCTGACAGTGGAACTGGTGGTCCGTCGGGCTTTGGCAAGCTGGAAGGCGGCGACTTCGGAACTATCGCCGGGTCTGGCGTTGGAGGTTGGGGCACAAAAAAAGCAAATAAAGGAGCCATGTTCAGGTCACGATGCTTGTGCTGTTTATTATAAAATTCCCATCACCAAATTCAGATACAGGTAAAGCACACTGCATAACAACGACCCAACCAAAGGCCATTACCCAGGTGCCCCAGGTCATTGTTGTGAAATGTGTTTTACCTGTATCTGAATTTGGTGATGGGAATGTTATAGTAAACCGCACAAGCATCGTAACCTGAGCATATTTGCTTTCTTTATGCACTCTTCTGTTTTGGGCTTGAGAGTTCTGGTCAATCTGTTTGCCCTAGGTCTAGTTTGGGGTTCGTAGCCCCAGACCAGCACCCTGCTCTACACCAGTGAGTGCTGCACTTCCTGGTTTTCCTGGGTAGAACGGAGCATCTAGGGTTACCACCTTTGGGTGAGGCAAAAACCGGATCCTTAGCTCCGCCCCTAGCCACATCCCTTTTCATGCCTCATCATTCACTGTTCCCTCCAATAAAAGACAATACTTAAAGCAGCAGTGAAATACAAATGTTAAGATACTGTACTGTGCCTGTTAAAGTTACTTTCCCAGGTTCTTCCTAATTATTTATTTATGTATTTATTTATTTATTGACATTGGTTTACCAGATAAACATACAGAGATAAAAGAAATCTCATTTGCAGATATGATCTGGAGGAGACATGGGAAATACTGTAAATAACATACAACAGTATACATACATAACTAGCCACCTTGAGGTCTACCCCTTGGGGGAAACCATACTACTTGGGGATTTCAATCTCCATTGGCTGTCCCTACTCTCCTCCTCTACTAAAAACCCATTACTTGGGTCACCTCTTACCCAGGTCATCGACCTCCCCACAAGACACAACCCTAAGACTGGAAACCACCTCTCATTGATTGGATCCTTGTCTCCTGCCCAGGCCGTATCCTGTCAGCAGGGATTATGGCTGACTCCTTGAGCGATCACTCGCCCACTTTCTGCATATGGTCCAACAAGCCCCCAAAAATTGCCGCAAAGATCATTGAAGCGAGAAACTACAGTAGATTTGTACCTGCAGACTACTGCTCCCAGCTGTGGAACTCCGACTGGGCCCCATCACCTCTCTCCCCACACTCGACGAAGCTCTTGAGTATGTCACCCAGATCGTTTTGTCTGCGTCTAACGCTCACGCCCCGATAAAAAAGCTCAGGGTACAGGGAAAATGTCATAAATGGCTGAGCCCTTGCCTCAAGCACTCCATGCTCCTCCGGGACCGAGCTTGGGGTACCTTCACATCTTCTGGCAGCCCAACAGACTGGGAAAAGTACAGAGAGCTGAGAAACCAGTGCAAAAAATCTTCGAAAAAAACCAAGTCTCAATACTTAAATGACCTACAAACTAGGCACCTACAGGACCCCAAAAAATTCTGGGGCCACCTAAATCTACTTATCAAGGGCTCCTCAACCAGCCAAACGGACTCCATCATGGTGGGGGACTCCCTGACTAATGACCCAGCCATAGTGGCTGAGGCCTTCTGTGCCTCCTACTCTACCCTGAGTGGGTCTCCCCAACGGGCCTAACCTATACTCTGGAGATGCTTGGGCTCACTCTCGGCCCCAATTTCACCTAAAGCTGGTCAAACAGGCAGAGGTACTACCTCTCCTATGCAAAATTAACCCTTCTACCTCGCTAGGGCATGACCAGCTTGAACCTCGCCTCCTGAGGGCTGCCGCCCCGGCTATCGCCCATCCTGTCACCTTACTTATAAATAGGTCACTTCAGGAAGGAAAGGTTCCAAAAATGTGGAAAGTAGCGACCATTGTCCCTGTCCACAAAAGTGGACCCCGAGACAAATTGAGAAATTATAGACCAATTTCCCTTCTCAGTCCTCTGGGGAAAATTCAGGAAAGGCTAGTCTCAAACCAACTACAAGACTACCTTGAGCTGCACTCACTCATGGCTGATGTTCAGCATGGTTTTAGAAAGGGCCATGGCACTGACACTGCGCTTATCCGACTCACTATGGACATCCTTTCCTATATGGACCAAGGTTCCCCAATGGGTGCCCTCTTCATTGACCTATCTAAGGCCTTTGATTTGGTTAACCATAATCTCCTCCTCTCCAAACTCCAGACCTTAGGACTGGATCACCACTCACACTCCTGGTTCGAAAGCTACCTGAGGGACCGCTCCCAAAAGGTCCGCTGGAAGGGTGCACAGTCTGGACTTAGAATGGTCTCCGCTGGGGTACCTCAGGGCTCAATCCTGGGCCCTCTGCTCTTCTCACTCTTCCTCAATAATACCGAGGGAAACAGCCCCAGCAGCAATCTCATTCTGTATGCTGATGACACTGTCTTATACTACAGTGACCCCCAACCTAGTGTCATCTCAACTAAACTGCAGGACAGTCTCTCCTCCCTGGAGGCCTGGTTCTCGGTAAACTCCCTTAAGCTCAATGATGAAAAAACTAAAGCTGTACTGTTTGGCCCGAGATGCCTGGGCTCTGACAAAACCCAGTTCCTCCAGATCCATACCAGCCAAGGAAAAATAGTTGAGGTCATGTCTAGTTTCAAATATCTTGGAGTCCATCTAGACCAAGAAATGACCTTCCAATTCCATATCAACTCAATAACCAGGTCCACCCATCAAAAGCTTGGCCTCCTTTTCCACCTGGGAACTCCTTATCCTCTATTGCACACGTGCAATCGCTCTGCAATCTCCTTCCATCCATCCTATATGGGGCTCCTTCTTCTGCAGTTCCGTGAGACGGAATACAACAAACTCTCCTGTGACTTATAACCGAGGCCCATTTGCCACTAATTGCTCTCCTAGGAGACATCATCGTGAGGCCCTAAAGGAGCTTAACTGGCCCACTCTCTGTCATAAACTAGCCTATCCTGTTGCCTGCTTAGCTTTCAAGTTTGCTTGCCTAAGTCCCCCTCCCGATCTCAGAGGACTTCTTTCCCCCAGAACTCATACCAGAACCCCGCGATCAACTGCAAGTCACCCTCTCATCATCCCTAGAACGCGCTCAAACCCTTGCAAACGCTCATTCAGATTTGCTGCCCCTTACCTATGGAACTCCCTACCACCTCGCTTGACTAACTCACGCACTCTCTCCCAGTTCAAAAATGGTCTCAAACTACATCTTCTCAATCTCAGTCTATGTGGCTGTAACTGCTAGACCCCCTGACCAGACCCCCGGTCCGTTGCACTGCTCTGAACTCTCCCATTGACTTGACATGAAATGCTAAATGTGGACTCTGATTACTGGCTAAACTTATGTACATACTGTATAATATGTGAGGTCTAAACACTCTGTTTATACATGGAGTCTATGTGTGAACCCTTCTGCTACCCTTGTATAAATATTATCATTGTACTATGGTGTTACAAATGTAACTAATTGTAACTATTGTTTTTTAGTGTCCTTTCTGTAACTAATTCCGGGTCGCCCCTGAAAAAGGGACCATTGGTCTCAGTGGGCTTACCCAGTAAACAAAATCTAAATAAATAAATAAATATCTTTTTCTGCCTCCATTTCCTGTTCTTGTCCACAGTACTATTTCTAAGCCAAAGAAGTGACTATACTTTTTTCTTGTGGGGAAAAAATAATTTACAACATTTAAAAATGCCCAAATTCTATTAGAGATTAAAATGTTTACTAGCAAATGAAAGTGGAGGACAACTGGCTCTGTTACTGTTACAAAAGGTGGGGGCAGCTGTGCTGCTATGCCACTTTAAGATGCAGTGGAAAGATTAGGTTAAGTAAGTGCTAATGGTGTTAATGGCCATACTTCACACCTGCCAGGGTGACTGCATTCACAAGCAAAAGGCTACACTGACAACAGAACTTGTTTGTAGCCTGGACATGTAGCTGAAACAATGAGTGACATGACAAAATGTGTTTCAAAAGTATGTGAGCACTCAAAATGGCTCAAAAACCTGACCAGCACAGAGCAAAACCGGATTACCTGATAGGGACCCTGAAAACCTGATCACCAGGTAAACAAGCATTTGTCAATGCCGAATGTTTGCTTGCTGGCATTGGCAGTGGTAGTGTAGAAGTTACAGAGCTGCATAATAGGAATGGCAGTGAAGTACTGAACTGAAGCCAACCCCACCACCACCCTGCAGAGAGTGACAGGCATTGGGGCGTGCCTTTGGGTCGTCAGATATAATGGCCACGTCATTTCACCACACCCTGCAGACACTGACAAGTGTCACGGTGTGCCTTGGGGTCTTTGGCCCTTATGCGCACCCCATTCCATCAGGAAATACGGTGAGATGGGTGCGGTATAGGAGAATGGGGTGAACTTTGGGGCCGAAGAGTCCAAGGCATACCTCAATGCCTCTCATTGGCTGCAGGGTGTGGAATGGTATAAGCATTACAGGCAAGAATCCCAAGTCAAACCCCTGATGCCTGTCATTCTCTACAGGGTTGGGCGTTATGGTTGGAAACCTTAATACCTCAGGCATTCGTTGGTATTTTCACTCCAAATTTTCAACATGGTTTTTTTGTGACCCCACCTCATGAACAGTGGCAATATCAGTTTGTTAGCCGAAAGCTGCTTATGCACAGCGATTAATGCATTTAGCACCACAGGTGCAAAACATTCCAACAGGATGTAAAAATGACAGCTGTACTGTTCATGGGGAGGTGTAAAATGGCAATGTTGCAAATCTGCAGTAAAATATTAAAAACTGGTAAAGTCCTGGCGTGCATAGAAACTGTACAGCACACACCATAAATTAGTGTTTGGGGATTTTTACAGCAGATCATCAACACAGGCATTTTGGGACCTCCGATCATGAACAGTGTCACTGTGATTTTCTTATCTGTCGAACAATGATTTCCCACAGCGCCACGCATCTCTGCGCTGAAGTGTGGAAACACATTCGGCCGCGTTATGAAAAATGACAGCTGTACTGTTCATAAGGAAGTGTGGAAAATGCCACTGGTGAAAATCTGGACTGAAAATATTACAAAGTCATGAACTTATGAGGGTGCGTGAAACCGCGTAATGCTCACTCGTAACACAGTCATTTTTACGGACTTTTGTCACCAAACTTTCAACATAGCCATTTTAAGACCTCTGCTCATGAACAGTGTAACTGTGATTTTCTTAATCTGTCCCAAACATTGCTTTCGCACACCGACTGCACCATTGTGCGCTACATGTGCGAAAACACATTTTGGGCGACATGTGAAAAATGGCAACTGTACTGTTCATAAGAAAGTGTAATAAAATGCCAATGTTGAAAATCTGGAGTGAAAATATTGAAAATTCGCAAACTTACGAGCGTGCGTAGGAACTGCGCAACGCACGCTCGTAAAACAGTCACTTTTAGGAATTTTTTCACCAAATTTTCAACATAGCCATTTTAAGACCTCTGCTCATGAACAGTGTCACTGTGATTTCTTAATTTGTCCCGTACATTGATTTCGCACACCAACTGCGCCATTGTGTGCTACATGGGCGGAAACACGTTTTGGGTGAGATGTGAAAAATGACAGCTGTACTACTCATAAGAAGGTGTGGTAAAATGGCAATATTGAAAATCTGGAATGAAAATATTTAAAATTCGTGAACTTATGAGCCTGCGTAGGAACTGCACAACGCACGCTCGTAAAACAGTCATTCACCAACTTTTCAAAATAGGCTTCTTGAGAGCCCACCTTATGAACACTGGCAGTGTCATTTCGCTAATAGGCCCCGAAAGGTGATTTCGCACAGTGACTGCGAAATCACCCTTCGGGCCCGAATAACGCCATGACAGTGACAGCATTCATGAGAAGGGGTCCCAAAAAACCCATGTTGAAAATTTGGTGCAAAAATTCCAAAAAATGCCTGAGATATGCAGCAAAGTTGAAAAAACCCTATCTATCCCATTATACAGCTTACCGGCATTTCCTTAGTTCGCGGTCAGCTTTGAAGAGTGCAGCCGTGTTCCGGTCCACTGAAGATCGTCGCACGAGGTCGGAGGCAAGTATGGGGTGAGGGGTGTCTGGAGCAGGGTGTGCAGTGGGTGGGTGCGGGTTGTGGGAGGGGCAGGAGAAGTGCCGAGGACAGTTTTTATTTGCAGTTTTGTTTTTTAAATGACAGGACATTTGCCATGCTGGGTGGGCTCCCAGCGTGGCACAGAGCAACTGGTTGGGGGCATGTGGAGCCGGCGAAGTTGGGCATCCCGTCGGCCATAGCATCTGTTGCCACGCTGGGGTGGGCTTCCAGCGTGGCACCCTGCTCTCTGGGGGGAGGACAGTGGAGCCGGCGGAGAGTTGGGCACCCCGTCGACTATATGATGAGTTACCGCTGGGGGTGAGCACGCGTGGAAAGGCTTTTGGGGAGCGCAGCACAGCTGATGGGGAGTTGGCACCCCCGGCTATACAGTGGCTGCGTGGGGGGGGGCAGCACGCAGTATGCGCACGTGTGTGTCTGTGTGTGTATGTAGGGGAAGCGCGCATGAGCAGGCGATATCTTCTCGCTGCTCACTGAAGTGTAGCTCCCCCTTTCAACTGTACTCCACTGCATTTTGGAGCTGTCATAGACAGCTCGAGCAGGCATTCGACAACTGCGGCCGTGCCTGCAAACACACTGCCTGAATTGGAAGAGGGTTGCCACACCTCCGAAAACTCGGATGATGGCACTATGTTTCTTGCACATGCGTGCAAGCAAACATAAAAACCAGACAGGTGGCAACCCTAGGAGCATCCCAAGGACTGCTCCTTTCCCTCAGGGAGTGGGAAAACCACACTCTGACAGCTGACTCATTGACTACCACCTGGTGGAGCCCGGTGGCAATGCAATGGGCACTTACAGAAGGGAAGAGGGGCAGCCATTGGATGCTGGCATGTACCCTTAGGGAAGAAAACCAGGAGGCGGAAACTCTCCGGTCTGCTAAGGGGGGGCATGTGCTCCCACACCCCCTGCAGGCTGTTGTGCAACCAACAGGGCAGGCCATGCACCACAACTGGGGTCCTGGTTAAGTGGTGGGACAATAAGTATCTGAGAAGGATGGTGATAGGGCTGGAAACGCTGCCAGAGGGGCTGACCGAAGACTTGATAAACAGATGAGAATATAAAGGGCGGCTGTGTTTTATGAGAAACTGCAGCAGCTTGGCAAATGGACCCCCCATGGAGTGAAGCGAGAACTAAAACAGGATGCTCTGAATTCATCTGTGACCTCGCACTGTTTGGTTAAAGATGCCTGACGTAATGATTTAAAGGGACACTGTCAATCCCTTGCACTTCATACTGTTTCTATTTAAACAAGCATTTGTCAATGCTGGATGTTGTCACGCTGGCCTTGGTATTGGCAGTGGCAGAGGTAGGGGTGCATAATAGGAATGGCAGTGAAGTATTGAAGTGGTGCCAACCCAACCCCCACCCTGTAGAGAGCGACAGGCAGTGGGGTGTGCCTTTGGGTCATCAGCTATAATGCTCATGCCAGTGTACCTCACCCTACCCTGTAGACACTGACAAGTGTCATGGTGTGCTTTGGGGTCTTTGGGCATCATACTTACCCCATTCCATAAGGAAATGCAGCTGGCGATGGGTGCAGTGTAGGGAGGCGTGGGTCGAAGTTTGTGGCCAAACAGTGCAAGACACACCACGATGCCTGTCAGTGGCTGCAGGGTGGGCGTGGGGGAGGTGAAATTGCGTGAGCATTACATCTGATGATCCCAAGTCAGTCCTGACACCTGTCAGTCCGTACCGGGTGGGGTGCTACAGTTGGAAACCCTAACACCATAGGCGTGCAGTGGTAGTTTCACTCTACATGTTCAACATGGGCTGCTTATCAGGCCACCTCATGAAAAGTGGCACAATCACTTTGTTAGCTGAAAGGTGGTTTTGCACAGCGGCTGTGGCATTTGGTGACAGAGGGACGAAAACACAGTTTTGGGCAGGATGTGGAGAATGACAACTACATTGTTCATGAAGAGGCGTAAAAAATGGCAACGCTGAAAATCTGGAGTGGCAATATGAAATATTGGTGAAGCAATGAATATGCATACAAACTGCGCAGCAGGTGTCCGCAACCCAATTATTTGTGGGAGTTTTTAGGCACATTTTCAATATAGGTATTTTGGGACCTCCCCTCATGAACAGTGGTGCTGTGATTTTGTTAATGTGTCCCAAAAGGTGATTTCCCCAATGCGAGCACGCCATTGTGCGCCACAGTTGCGGGAATGCGTTTTGGGCAGGCTGAGAAAAATGGCAGCTGTACTGTTGATAAAGAGGTGTGCACAAATGCCAGTGGTGAAAATGTGGCATGAAAATATTGCAAATGTACGAAGTTACAAGGCAGCGTGGAAACTGGGCAACGCACGCTTGCAGCATAGTCATTTTATGGATGTTCGGCACCAAATTTTCAACATAGGCATTTTAGGACCTCAGCTTATGAACATTGTCATCGTCATTTCCTCAAACTGCCCCGAAAACTGGTTTCACACAGCGACCGTGCGATTCTGCACCGGACATGCGAAAACACATTTCAGGCAAGATATGTAAAATGACAGCTATACTGTTCATAAGGAAGTGTGGAAAAAATGCCAATTTTGAACATGTGGAGTGAAAATATTACAAATGCGTGAAGTCACAAGCGTGCGTGCAAACTGCGCAACGCACGCTTGTAAAACACTAATATTAGGGACTTTCAGCCCCAAATTTTCAACATAGGCATTTCAGGACCTCTGCTAATGAACAGTGTCACTGTCATTTTCATAATGTGTCTAGAACACGGACTTTCCACAGCGACCGTGCTATTCTGCGTCAGAACTGCGAAAACACATTTTGGTCAGGATGTGAAAAATGACAGCTGTACTGTTCATAAGGAGGTGCAGAACAATGGCAATGTTGAAAATCTAAAGTGAAAATATTATAAATTCGCGAACTTATGAGCGTGCGTGCAAACTGCGCAACGCATGCTCGTAACAGTCATGTCATGGAATATTGTCACCAAATTTTCAGCATAGGTATTTTAGGACCTCTGCTCATGAACAGTGTAACTGTCATTTTCGTAATCTGCCCCGAACACTGATTTCCCACAGCGACCGCGGTATTGTCTTGGAGTGCAGTAACACATTCGGCCAGGATGTGAAAAATGACAGCTGTACTGTTCACAAGGAGGTGTAGAAAATGACAATGTTGAAAATCTGGCATGAAAATATTGCGAATTCGCGATTCACGAGCATGCGTAGCAACACTGCGCTTAAGCTAAATAAAACAACCATTTTTGATTTTTTCGACCAAATTTGCAACATAGGCTTTTTGAGAGCCCACCTCATGAACACTGCCACTGTCCTTGCATTAATCGGCCCCAAAAGATGATTCCACGCAGTGACTGCGAAATCACCTTTCAGGACCGATTAACGTCATAACTGTGACAGAATTCACGAGGAGGGGTCCCAAAAACCCCATGTTGAAAATTTGGTGCAAAAATTCCAAACAATGCCCGAGATATGCATCAAAGTTGAAAAAACCCTATTTATTCCATTATATAGCTTACCGGCATTTCTTCAGTTCGCGGTCGGCTTTGAAGAGTGCAGATGTGTTCCCGGTCAACCGAAGATCATCACGCCAAGCTCCAGAGGTAAGTATGGGGTGAGGGGGGTGTGGGGAGGCAGGGTGCACAGTGGGTGGGTGCGGGTGGTAGGTAGGGAGACTACAAGGGACCATTTTTGTGTTAAAGGGTGAAAAAAAAAAAACATTGCGGGACAGTTTTTTCTTCTCAGGGGATTTGGCACACTGGGGTGGGCTCCCAGCGTGCCACCTAACTGTTTGAGGGGGGGAGTTGCTGCAGCTGACGAGGGATTGGGCATCCTCGTTGGCACAGAACAAAAGGGGGTAATTTATGCTGATGGGGATTGGGCAGCCCGTCGTGATTGGAGCACCCGTCGGCACAGAAAAGGAAAGTGGGGGCATGACGGAGGGATTGGGCACCCCCCTCTGCATATAAGAAATGGGAGGGATGCTTTATGCCGATGGCCCATCGCACATACACATTGCGGTTAATAGCAAGCCGGGTGAAGCGCCCGCCATGAATACTGTGTGGCTGAGCACGGAGCACGTAGGAAGGGTCTGCTGCGTCTGACGAGCTTTGCTCGGATTGCAGCGGACCTTTCCTTAGATGTGCTCGCCACATTAGTATGCATGGTGTGGTGCCGGCATGCAGGCTGATTGGGGAATGAGGGACGCACCTACTGATGTGTGCCCTGCATTCGTCCTACAGCAGCCGCGCCTCCAAATCCCCACTGCCACAAGATGTTGATTGCGCAAGCGCGCCAACATAAAAAAACACATTCTGTGACTGTTCCCTTCTGTACAATTTAATGATGCAGCAGACTGTTTATCAGTTATCTTCTTTCTTAAGAAACAGGAAACAAACAGTTACTGTTGTAATTATATCAAACCTTGTTTTGTTTCAAGTCTTTGCTCTCCTCTCACTGTATCCTTTCTGAGCTTTAGAAGCACCAACACACAGTTCAGACTCCCATGATGCATTAGTCTCCTCCCCCTGCAACATGAGTGGCTAGACCATGTTTGGGGGTTGGGGGGAGTTCCCAAGTTTCAGGAAGGATGCAATGGGAATAGATCAAAGGCTGCAAACAACAGTTTTTTGTGTGGTAATGCATAATACTACTATGGTGGACAGCTGGGTTTTAGCCTTCATTAAAAAAAAGTAGAACGATACAACCAGCTGCATCAACTGATTCTACTAAAAAGGGTGCAAATGCAAAATGTGTTTTTAAAATTAGGGACAATTAAGTCAGCCTGGTGGCGCTGACGATTGAGGCACTGGATGCTACACCTCGCGCTACGCCGGTGACCCAGGTTCAGGAATGGACTCGGTTCGCCGGGGGTCGAAGGATTGAGTGTCTCAACGGGTGTTCTCCTCCGACTCCGGGGGGGGGGAGGGTTTATCAGGCAGCAATCACACCCATACCGCTGCTGCTGGTGGAAGCACAGGTGGCAAGGTGTAATGGCTCCTCAAAGGAGTCAGGGTGGGAAGGGTGCTGTGGATGCTTGACGACGGCATGCATCAGCACGCCGCTCATCTGGACTCAAGTCCTTTGTGTCGGCACCCTCAGGAGTAAGGACAAAAACAGGCGAAAAACAAAAGTAAATATCCTAGTAGTGAGCATCATGATGCTGGGTTCCCAGTACACTGGGGCCCAGCCGACAAGACTGGAGGAAGGATTCCCCTGGGCCGAGACCAGGAGAGAGTAAAAAAAAAAAAAAATCTAGGGACAATTTAGGCCTAAGATGGGGGTTACAGTGTTCTGTTAACACTAGCATGCGATCCAGTACGTAAGCATTAATCACCGACAGAGGAGGGCTCTGCCGGTGGATTAATGCCAGCAGGGGTTGGTGCAGTGAAGCGGTTCTTTCCTGGCGAACGTAATCACTGGCAGAGCCCGACTCTGGGGTGATTAACGCGCTTGTAACATGGGAAGTGCAAGGACCGTTTTGTGCAGATCGCAGTCTGACTCGGAACACCACGGAAACTGACGCGATCATTATTGGCACTGCACAGCTAATGCTATGGGGTTGTGGTGTACAGTTGCCGAACATGTATCCGAGGGCGTGGCATAGAGTTAACTACTAGAGTGAGAGAAGAAACGGATTAGTGGTAATCTTTATGACTAGTGTGCGCAGATGTAAAACTGTGTTCCACAGATTTAAAACATTATTTTGCCGACTGCACAGAGCCAGAGGGAAGTTGAGGGGAATCAAAGACACGATGGTCAACCACTACGCTGTTACTTCCAACGGGACTGTTCACTCTACAGATTTCAGCAATACAGTACGATACATTTAAACTACATATCTTGGCTACATATAGAACAGCAAACAACAAAACCTTCAGTGAACAAGACGCTCCTGCCTTTTACCCGATAGCAAGGTGGCAGAGTATACTGACTCGCACGCGCTCCCGGTACTGCACTTGCTTCACTCTCCACAGTGCTCATTGCCGTCCCAGTGCTGCACCCTCTGCCTGGTGGACAGTTTAGGTACTACCCCAATGGGCATTAATAAGCAATTTCCCTGTGCACACTTGAGGTAGTGAGCTAGCGGGCGGTAGTGCTGGGTTAATCACCGCTGCCGATCAGTCAGATGACGCGTTTGCCCCAATCGCTGAGCTCCATTTGACGACTGTCTACAGAGCCATGTTACAACCATTTTTATTATCTACCTGCACACATTTTCACATATGCATTACAGCACTATGTACCTCAGAAGTAACTGTCACGTGTCCAGCAGGGGGCAACACTAAACAAAGTGCTACATAAGTGGGCAATAATTAGTTTTTAAGTAGTAAGGAATGGTGGGGCATGGGTTGCTGTCAGGTAATCCCATACCCCGTAGGCACATGCATTTCACTGTGGGAGCAGGATAATACCTCCTAGTAACCACTCCTCACTGTGTTAACTTACTGCCATTATAATTTAGCCCGAGGCATAGGTAGCACCACTGAACCACTCATGAAATGCATATATTGGCGTGACCACAAACCCTGGAGTGTATTATCATGCTTAGAAAATTAGAAGAAACAAAGGAGACACTTAATTCTTTAAAACTGCATTTTATTTATATATTCTTCCATGATTGTATATATTTATTTGAATTTTAATAATCAGGTAGGCCCACTAAGACAGATTTGTCCCTTTTTTAGGGGCGACCCAGGGAATAAAGAATTCCACGAGTTGATACAATGTACAATGAATACATGCGGTAGAAAACATTTGGAGAAACGAGTACAGTCTGAGGTTATAGACAGTACATATACAAAAAGTAACACAATGGTTTGCAGAGCAGAACGTCATTTGCCTCTGATGTCGGCTAAGGATACCAATTCAGTTTCGTAGAGGTCGTGTGTATGTCGTTAATCCAGTGATTTTGCTTGCATCAGAAGTCATTGGAAGCTTCTATATACCATTGTTCTGGGAGAGGTGTTCTAATCCAGTTGAGAGCTACCACACAATACACTACATATTCAATATATTATACATTTACCAAATGTAAGAGGACAGCGGTAGGTCTATGAGAGAGGAAGGAGAGAGGACAGGGGAGGGCAGGGGTTAAGAGGAAGAGAGAAACATCAGAGGGGGAGGGAGCACAAGGACAGCCAAAAGAGGGCAGGTGAGGGAGGAGGGTTTGGGATGAGAAGGGTTTGGGATGAGACGGGACAGCCAGAGAGGGCAGGAGGAGGAGGAGAGGTAATAGGAAAGCTGGAGGGGGTGATTAAATGCAAATACAGCTACAGACTAGAGGAGGGAAGAAGATTTCTTTGAAACACCTCTTAAACAGGGGAAGAGATGTACATGCGAGTAAATTGCATGGTAGAGAATTCCATTTTTGAGGTGTGGTGAAAGCGAAGGACCACCTGCCTATAGCAAGGCGAACTTTGGGACGGTTCAGCAGGGGCAGGTGGGAGTGGCAGAGAGTCTTGGAGAAAGTCTTCAGTGTTAGCATGTTGGAGAGGATGGTTGGGGATGGAAGGTAAGTTTAAAAGTAGTGCATAAACCGGGAAGTCCATTTTGGGCTCGAAGGACGGCCAACCAAGGGACCTCAGTATGTCACAGTGATGGGCCCGAGCAGGAGCACCAGCAGTGAAACAAGCAATCCTGTGATAGGCCAGTTTGAGTTTGGTCAGAGAAGAGGACTTGACTGAGAGAATTATGGGTGCAGCATAGAATAAGCCAGGGAGGAGGGTCGCAGCGGAAATGGTCCTTCTAGCACTTGGAGTTAGGTAGGGGGCAGTGCGATAGAGTAGGCTGAGCTTTTGATTAGTAGTTTTAATAACACTGTTTACATGTGTGTCGAAAGCTAGATGTTCATCAAGAGTCATACCCAGATATTTGAAAGATCCCACCCCTTCAAGCGGTGGACCTGAGGAGGTATTAATTACTAGAGGGAGCTGGGAGGTTAGGTCAAAGGAGGTATGGTGGAACAGCATGGATTCGGTCTTCCTCGAGTTCAGTACCAGTAGGTTGGTTTTGAACCAGGCTTCCAGATTTTGGAAGTCATTTTCCAGGTCAGAATGAATGGTGGAGGTACTTATACCATGCCGATATAAGATGGCATCATCTGCGTAAAGCTGGATCGATGACCCCCCGCAGTTTAGAGGCAGGTCACTGATAAAGATTGAGAATAGCAAAGGCCCAAGGATAGATCCTTGTGGGACCCCGTCCGTGATGGGAGATAGGGTGGAGAGGGCGCCAGCCCATTTGACACATTGGACACGGCTGGATGAATAGTTAGAGAGCCAGGCGAGGGAGTTGGAGTCAAGACCTAGGGATTGGAGCTTAGCAATGAGGAAAGGATGGTTAACAAGGTCAAATGCCTTCATGAGGTCCATGAAGACAGCCCCTGTGGCTTTCCCCTGATCCATGGCATGAAAGATATCTGAGGTGACCCTCAGGAGGGCAGTCTCGGTCCCATGAGATTTCCTGAAACCGTGTTGGTGCATTGAAAGGGCGTTGTTTTTTTCAAAGAAGGAGTACAACTGATTGTAGAGGATTTTCTCTTGGATTTTTGCAATAGGACATAAAATGGATATGGGTCTGTAATTTTCAATGAGGTTTGTTGGGCCAGTTTTATGCACGAGCATGACAGCAGTGGTTTTCTACTTATCCGGAATGGAACCTGTTAGGAAGGATCTATTGATCAGCTGAGCAATCGGAGGAGCTATAGAGGGTGCACCAATCCCAAGGAATCGAGGGTGCAGGGTGTCAAAGCCTGCGGAGCTATCAGGGTTGAGTCCCAGAAGGAGCTTTAGGACTTCTTTGCGTGAGGTCAGTTTGATATGAAAAAAGGGGTGGTGGAGCCGTCCCATCGGCGCAGTGGCTGGATTTCCACTTGCGACGCCAGCGACCCGGGTTCGGGAGAGACTTGGGTCACTGGAGGTCCAGCTGGGGAGAAGGCTTGGCGTCCCACAACCACTCGCCTTCTCTGGGGGAGGGAGGAGGTACCAAAAGCCCACAGCTTTCCTGACCCGAGTGGAGGCTCGGGGTACAAGTCCTGCCACTGTAGGAAGCGACTGGTCGCAACATGTGGTGGACGTCGGCACGTATGTACCATGACGTCAGGGTACACACCACGCACTGGGGAGAAAATGCAAAAGGAGCCTGCCGCTGCCGGGGAGATGGGGAGCCAGGAGACATGCCCATGATGTGTTGGCACCGGCACTATGGACCCAGATCAATGATACGTAAGTTTCAGGGTGTTGGCACCCCCACCTTGTCCCCACCCGGTGGGTAAAACCACGGCTCCATGGGGCCTAGGGTCCGTTCAGGGCAAGGTGCCAGACAGTGGGATGTCTGCCGTGTCTCCCCTGATGAGTCAGGGGTGGCAGGCTGGGGATAGGCAAATAGAGAGTGATTTAAAAAAAAAAAGAAGGGGGTAGTGAGTTTCAAAGTGGGGGTGTTGCCATGCAGGGCAGGCATCTGGGAGACCTATCTTGTATATATCGAGGGCGGTGAAGAACTGATTTATTCCAGCAGCAATCTCAGTGGGCGAGGATATTTCAGTGCCTTTCAAGATCATAGTCAGTGGGGTTTTACGTTCACCACCTTTAAGGAGTCCATTGATCTGAGTCCAAAAGCATTTAGGATCACTAAGATTACTTGCTTGTAGGGATTGCAGATATTTCTGCTTTGATATCGCACAGAGGGTCGAGAGGGCAGGGGACTGCTGCCCTCCCCCAACCACCAACAAGGTGTGAGGACTTCCAGCCCTCCCTGGGACAAGCGGGCCCCGGAAGACATCCACCAGAGAATTAGAGGGCAGGGAACTACTGCCCTCCCAACCTACCAACAAGGTCGCGAGGACTTCAGCCCTCCCTGGGACAGGGGCCACACCCCGAAGACATCCACCAGGTATGACAGGCCTGTGAGCCAGAAGGCAGAGGCCTTTGCCATTGCCTTGGCGCCAATTTCAAACTGTGGCCGAGCTCCACAGGGACGCCTGGAGCAGTGCTGACAAGGTCTTGCCCCGCCGCCCCCACCACCACTCTTGGTCGACACTCCAATTTGTAGGCAATTGAGAAGTCAGGTGACTTATAAAACCTATCAGCCCACTTTCAGAATTGCAGGTTATCTGAACTCACCAGCAGAGGCCGCTGTCACTAACTACAGCTTGCTACTGAGAAAAAAAATAAAAATAAAAAAAAATGCTCCTTTACATTTTAATTTTGTTAACCATTGACACTTCTCCTGTATCTCTACCCCCATCCACCCTGCCCAAAATGATCTTAAGCTCCTCCTCTCCTGCTCTGTCTTATCCCCCACCTACCCCCTAATTACACCCTCTGAGGAGCACCAGGCTCAGCCACCTACTCTTGGTTGGTTTTCCTACCCCCCCGTCGTCCCTCCATCTTTCACCCTGCGTCTATCTGCCATAAGTAGCCTTGCGAAGTCAATCTCCAACTAGTCCCTGAATTTTACCAACCCCAAATTTAAATCTAAACGTATTTGGCATACTGCCCTACAATACCTAACCCTAATGCTGCTACTGGCGGGTGATGCTGAATCAAACCCTGGTCCACCGTCCCACCTCTCACCCCAAATCCTGCCAAAAGGCCTTAGCCTAATTCACCTCAACATCCGCAGCCTGTTAAACAAAGTCCCGGAGTTGCAAACCACTGCCCTAACCCTCAAACCAGACATCTGTATAATAACTGAAACATGGCTAAAACCCCATCATGCCGACTCCGAAATAGCCCTGCCCGGCTTCACAGTATTAAGGCAGGACAGACAAGGTAGCAAGAAAGGTGGTGGCATTGCCATGTATATATCTAACAAACTCCAGTATACCTCGGTCCAGCTACCAAGCTACACTCCTCATATTGATACCAAGATGGTAAAACTAGTACTGTCGCATAGCTCACTGGTGTTTATAGCAGGGATATACTGTGCCCCTGCTACCCCAGCATCAACCATAGTGAACCTCCTGGTATCACTCAAAGAGATGGCTAGTGCCGGTGAGCTCCACATCCTCGGCGATTTTAACTACAACTGGTTGGACAAAGACTGCTCAAAACTATGCAGCAAAATCAAAGCCCTTAACCTTTCTCAACAGATTGAGCAACCCACCCGCCTAAACCTAAAATCTCTGAACCATTCCCTCCTGGACTGGGCGCTTACAACACACCCACATAGGATTATAAAGGCTGGCCTCCTACCTGACTCAATGAGCGACCACCACATGATCTACATGATCAGAAAGGTGCACAGACCTACTAACACACCTCCCCAGGTCTCTCTGCATGAGAGCTTTCAATTCTCTCTGCCTCAAATCCCTACTAAATGATCTCGCCTCTGTCGACTGGTCGTTCATCCAACTGGCACCTACCATTGACCATGCTTTCGATGCATTCAGAAATCAATTTCTCGCTGTATGGGACCATCACTCCCCCCCTCAGGTGCAAAAGGGTAAGGGCAACCCATCTCCCATGGATCTCTGCCGAAATTATTTCCAGATGTCGCGCAAGAGACCAGGCCTGGAAAAAACAAAGGAAAACAGGCACCCTGGAATCCCTGCAGCATTACCGCACCCTCCGAAACAGCTGCACCAAAGCCATCAGACAGGCTAAAAATAACTACTTCCGAGTGGCCCTTTCCTCTAATCTTAGCCATCCATCCAAATTCTGGAAATCTATTAAAACCTTGCTGACTCCCCCTATTCAGCCGCCCACCCCTACCCTAATCATAAAAGGCAAAAATATTTCTATGCCTTCCGAAGTTGCCACAACCTTCAATAACTTTTCACTAACTGCACAATTCTCTCCTAACAAACCTACAAACCTCCCCACCTGCACTAACCCCCATGCCTGCCCAGCACACCTCCCATGCCACCAAGTTCTCCTTCCACCGGTCCCCGACCAGGCGTCCCTAGCACGCCCTCGATTCCCTCAACCCCAACAAAGGTAAATGCCCGCTCGGATTGGATGCAAAACTCCTATACCTATCTGCCCTGCCATTTACAGCTCCCTAGCAGACCTCCTCAACCGTTCCTTCTCCTCAGCACAAATTCCAACAGCTTGGAAGGAGGCAGTAGTGATTCCACTACCAAAGGGTGGCAACCCATCTGAGCCTGGAAACTACCACCCCATCTCTCTACTCCCAATTCTGGCCAAATTACAGGAACACCTAGTCCTCTCACAACTCACCCAATTCCTTGATACCACCTCTTTTTTCACCCCCTACCAATCGGGTTTTCTCAAATCCCACTCCACCACCACTGCTTTACTAAGACTCACTAACGATATTGCCTCAGGTATGGACAAAGGGTTTTTCACCTCGGCTATATTCATAGACCTGGCAAAGGCATTTGATACCGTCTCTCACCCCAAACTCCTATCAAAACTACAGGATGCAGGCCTATCCGACCTAGCCACCTGCTGGTTCCAAGCCTACTTATCTGGCAGGAAACAAGCAGTAGAAATCGGCCCACAGGTATCCCCCCACTCCCAGTCACCTGGTGGGTCCCCCAGGGCTCTGTCCTGGGTCCCCTTCTCTTTTCCATCTTTTTAAATGACCTCCCATTGGTATGCCCAAACTCAGCTATACAAATGTACACTGATGATACCGTTCTGTATGCCTCCAGCCCTTCCAGTGAGGTCCTAAACTCTGCCCTCCAGCAGGACTTTGATGCCGTCCAAACTTGGCTTAGCTCACACCAACTACTCCTAAATGCCAAGAAAACTGTCTCCTTCACTTTCGGCATGCAGCCTAGACTCTCCCGACTAGCAGCTCCCCCCATTGTCCATACTCTAGATGGTACCACCTTGGATGCATGCACCTCCTTCAGGTACCTGGGTATATGGCTTGATCGTCACTTAGATTTCTCCATCCACATCGACTCCCTTCAGAAAAAACTTTACCCTAAACTAGGAGCACTCTACCGCAACAAAGGCTGCCTACCCACTTAGGTCAGGCGGGAGTTAGTACTCAAATGATTCTCCCAATCTTCGACTCACGGTGATGTGGTCTACAGCGCAGCCCCCATCCACCCTGGCAAATCTGGACCCCTTTTTAATTCTTTCTGCGGCTCATCCTAGACTGCCCCCCATCACCCACCACCACTGCCACCCTGTACAACGCCCTGATCTCCCTCGCTGCACCCAGGCGCTAGCTCCATTGCGCCAATCTCATAGTGAAGCACTGGTTCAATTCCTTCCCCTCTTATCTCAGCTCCGTCCTGTCAGCTCAACCCTCCCCGGCATACTCCTTGAGAGGCTCTGACTCCAGACTTCTGCATACCCCGTTCATGCATACCTCAAAAGGCCAAACTGCTTTCAAATATAGACTGCCCAAACTTTGGAATGACCTCCCTGCTGAAATTAGGCAGTCCTCCACCCCAAGGACCTTGAAAGCCCTCCTTCAGGCCCACTTCTCAGTCTCATGTAACTGCAACTTGCAGCCCAGTTCTGTTAGTAAGAGGCTTCGTAATGTGCCATAAACTGTTAAACTTACTATAACTGTTGCCTCCACCAAGGTGTCACGGTCTGATTATGTCCTAGCTACTCATGCACTCTGATCTAAACTAGTATTTAAGTACCTAATGCATAGTTCAGCCTGTAACATTTTCTGGACCTGATGTCTCACCCTTTATTGTACTCATTCTGTACCTGCTGTTTGCACCATTGTCTTGCTTCAATTGTATTGTATATATGTAACTCCCAGGTCGCATCTGGAACCAAGTGGATTCTGCTCAGTATGCTTATCTGGTAAATCTCTTAAATAAATAAATAAATAAATAAATAAATAAATAAAATATGTTTACTTTAGCTTTGCAGGTGTTCCGCAACTGCCGACAGGACTGCCAATCAGTATGGAGCCCAGACTTTTTGTAGGATCGCCATGCCTTGTCTCTGGTCCACATTAGGAGCCGCAGCTCCTGGGGAGCCAGGGGGAGTGAATGCCTTTGGTTCTTCTCAATTTGAAGGGGGCATAGCCGGCCCAGTGGCACTGAGGGTTGAGGCGCTGGACGCCACACCTCGTGTTGCGCCAGCGACCTGGATTCGGGAACGAGCCCGGGTGCTGGGGGTCGGCAGGGAGGCAGTAGGATTGAGCGTCCGGAGGACAGCTCTCCTCTCCCTGGGGTGGGATCTGGGAGCTTCCCAGTGCAGTAGTGGCCTCTAGTGGTGACCGGAGGTACTACCAATGCTGGGAGTGCACTGGGGCTGCGCGCGATGGACGTCCACGTCTGGCGTGTTGACATCATTGCACGATCACGCGTAGGGGGTAAAAAGGAAGAAAAAGTACCTTGGCGTGCTGTATGATGGCTGGGTGTGTGGTGCCACCTGACTCCCTCCCTGGATGCTCTCTCTGACTGGGACCCCCGGATCCTGCGGTGGTGGCTGCGTGCCCGCCGTGGCAAAGATCATTGAGCAGGTACCAATGGGGTAGAGCTTGGGGTTTGGGGTGGAGCAGGGGCTGTGTGGCTGGACTGGATTGGGGAGGAACCATAGGTAACACCTCCCCAGCCGCAGAGGAACAAGAAAGACGTAACAAAAAAAAAAAAATTGAAGGGGGCATGATGGTCAAGGATGGAGGTGAAGGTGTTAATTAAGTATTCAAGAGCCTGATTTATGTCTGGAAGCGTGGTGATGGGGTCCATTCTGTGGAGCTGAGGCTATGTAGGAATTCGGAGGTATTAAAGTTTGTTAGGTCTCTAGATTTGATGATTTTGGGGGGATGGCGGAGAAAGTTGTTTCTCCATATACTGAAGGTTGGGGAGTGATCCCGCTGCCCTGAGGTAGGTCCTGCTATTAGTTAACATCCAGTCGAGTAGGGTGTGATTACCAGACTTCATATTAATTCTAGTTGGTTGGTAGGTTAGCTGTTCTAACTTTACGTCTGATATTTCCCACAGATACTGGGCATTTCTGGGGCCCAGCCAGTCAAGACTCAAGTTCCCACATAGTATGGAGTCACCTTGAGTGAAGGTGTCAAGACTGGTGAGGAGTTCAGTGAGAGAGATGGGCGCAAGTTTAGGGGGCAGGTAGATACACCCTAATGTCAACTGTTTGACATTGCCGAGGGTGACTGAGATGAGCAGATGCTCTGTGTCAGGGTTGATATTTAAGCTGGGTAGTTCATTAACTGCCAACCCTGCCTTAGTGTAAATCAGTACCCCCCCCCCCCCATCTTTCTTGCGGGGTCGGTCCAGGTGGAGGACAAAATAATTCTTGCCCCCAGCTAATAAAAGCTGTAACCTCCCGCCCTTACCACCCAGCTGCTGAACTCACTTTTGCTTTTATTTTTGCCCAATTAATGTTTAAGTACTAGACTTTTTTTTTTATCATAAATTATTTATCTTACCTTTCTGTTTATACTCCCACTGGGCCTCCCTTAGACCACTCCTGCCGGTTCCCCAAGAGAGGCTGCTGCTGCCTGCCTGCCGAGCTCATCATACCCTTGTTTGTGTCCGCAACTAGACTCCCTTGGGTGGACCACTGTCCCCATGCAGGTTGATGTATCCCTGCAGGGCGGACTTCCCACTGCCAGAGAGGAAATTTTCACAGACTTGGGAGCAATGGCTGGGGGAGGGGGTGCACTGATAAGACACGAGGCACTGTGAGTCTGGGTGGTGTAGAAATGTGCTTGGATACATTTCCAAGCTCAAAAGCCATAATGTTACCCCTACTCATGCTGTGTAACCCATAATGCCTTTCCCCCTAAAGAATATGTTAAGTGTTCCTCTGAAGCCTGAACAGCATTATCTTCCACAACTTCACCAGATAGGCTAGTTTACATATTAACTGCCCTCTGTGTGAACTACTGCTAGCTAATGTTTCCCCTTATTCCCCACATCCCTCAGTTTCAGGGAATACGCAACAGTTCTGCTTACACTTATCAGCTTTCACATCTGTGTATACTACACCCTATTAATGATGCTTGGATAGAATTTGTCACTATCCTAATGAGATCTGATGGACAGCCCATCTATCCAATACTGGATTGAAGATTCTATCTGACCTCATTTGGTAGGACCCAAGGTTGAATAGTGGGATCCAAGGTCGGATGTCTGCCTTGGATATCAGGTAGTCACACTGGATAGTTGGTACCATATTGGATCCTAGGTGAAAGAATCCAGTAGTTGGATACTGATGGTATCCGATGCCATCTAGTATCTGACAAAATTGGTGGTATCTGATGGTATCTGATTCCACAGGATACTATACGAGCAACACTACTATCTCTTTCAATATTCAAAACACTTTGACCAAGTCTCCTCTCAGCCTTAACTATTCTAGGCTGAATAATTTGAGTTTTGCTCAGAGTCTCCTACTACTTGAAGCTCTTGCCTCCTAAGCCAGTAATCATCTGGGTACCCTGAGCTGGACCCTCTCGATCTCATCAGTGTCCTTTCTGTACTGTATCTTTGCTGACTGTTCTACCAGTCCACCATGTGTGGTCTAACCAAGGCTTTGTACAGGCGATAAATCACCTCCATGAACCTGTCCTTACCCTCTCAAAAAGTATCCCAACACTGTGTTTGCCTTCACGATGGGGCAGCACACTGCCAGTCTAACATTTTTTGTCCAATTTCAAATTTATTAATGGAAAGCCAATTGAAAACTAGGTTCTTTTGCAATTACATCCATAAATCACCAAAACTCACCAACAAAACACACACTGCTAAATGACAGAGAATGCATCTGCTACACCTTATGTTAGCACTCTCTTGCTGATCTTTTGGCACTATCTCGTCCTCTCTTCCTTTTGGCAGGACCTGGCTGCTCAGTTGGAAGAGCTGTCTATTCCAATGGTCCTATTAAATCCCACAACAGTACTCCCCTCTGTCCCTCTCTCTGACATCTGCCTTTGTACTGGAGCCATGGTGTTACTGTATAGTCTAGCAGCCAAAAAGACAATAACTTGCCAATGGATGAAATCCGAGCTCCAATGATTTGGGAATGGTGAACCACTGTCACAGATATATACCACATAGGTAAATGTCTCTCCAAACAGATTAAAAAGAAAATCATTTGAATGACTGAAAGAAAAATGGAATATAAAGAATAAAAGATTGGGTACACAAACCACTGAACTAAAGAGAACTTGATCCAGAATTATCTATTTTTCAGATATATACCACATGGAACAGATTATAGCCATGCTTCAAAACCAGCTGCCCCAATTCATGGCTCATTGGCAAAGGTTGCAAGTCTATGCTGCATCTTTTGATCCCATTTGATCAGTCTAACCCTCTGAAGCGTTCAAGGCAATACTGGATGTATGTCTGTTTGTGTTCTGGGATGACCATAAACGTGCTTGGTTTTACCACTGATCTATAGGACAGCCACAGGGACTGCCCCCTTCTGGCACTGTCCGCCCATCCCTCGCCACATCCAGGCACTTGAAGTACGGAGTGTTGTTTCTGTTACCCTTTATTAGTTCACTCTGAAATCCATTGTTTCTTTGATTTGCTCTCCTCCAGCTCTATACAGTAATATATTCTAAATGGAGCCCCCAGTGAGCTGTCTTACCTGCTATACCATTGTATCTGAATGTCAATGTCTCAATGACATCTAATTAAAAAAGAAAGATTGCATTTACTAGGTTCATACTAAGGTCCATACTATGGTGAGAATAGGAACAAGAAGGCTAAAAGCCTATATATGCTCCATCCTTATAAGTAATACCTCAGAGTTGCACCACCAAGAATATATTTATCAAGTCTAGATTTAAACTCATCTTTACTTTGGGCCACTATTATATATTCAGGTAAGGCATTCCGAAGGTTAACAACCCAAACTATATATGAGTATTTTCTGATATTAGTTCTAAAACGCTTGCCCTTGATTTGTAATGGGTGTCCTCTTGTCTCAATGACATAATTTTTAAAATCAATGTCAAATCCACACATCAATTCTGGGTCCTGTAGGACATCATACAGGAATAGGATGTCGCCACACACTCGTCTAGTTTCTAGAGACATACGTTTTAGTGACTGAAGCCTAGTTTCATAAGATAGATCTTGGCACCCCTCAACTATTTTTGCAAATCTACGCTGTACACACTCCAGCTTTTGTCTTTCCCCAGTCTTTTCTTGGTTCCAGATATGGGAAGTATACTCTTTTTTTTTTTTTATACTTCCTTTATTTTCTTAATGTTTTCATTTACTTCCATAGTATTCTGTTACATTAATTCAAGATCTTCAATTTCATACATACACTTATTTCAAGGTTCCAACAACCTAATATACATTTCTTTGTTGTTCTTTTCCAGTTTATACAAATAAAAAAATACAAAAAATATAACACACTTATATACCAATAATGAATTCTAGCTAATACCAGGGTGTTTGAATTAAGGACAGACATTAGGCACAAGACAGATTAATTTAGTTGATTATAGCCTTATTTAAATATATTTAACATTAGGAAATTGCATTTGTTTATTCCTTTTCCTACTTTCAGACAAGGGGCCCGAGGGGTTCCACATGGCAAAGCTTACTTTCTATCGCTGGGTCTTTTCTGTTTGTATTACCAACTGTTCTCTTATTTACTTACTGAATCTGTTTTTGGCTTAATTCCATCTGGTCCATCTTGTAATATAGAGTTGTATTTTATTTTTAGAGTATATGACATTTGCTCATTGTGTTGAATGTCCTGAACTGTAGCTTTCCATTCTCCACAGTGGAGCTGTTTTTCTGGAGCCATTTCTTTGTAATTGCTTTGTATGCCCCCAGAAGAATAGTCCAAAGATATATAATGTGTCTATCCCTCATTCCTTCCGGGGGTATACCCAGCAGCTGGTTGATCCCAGTCACTTGGTAGTGCTCACCTAAAATGTTTACTATATGGGCAGAGATAGTGGACCAAAATGTACTCATTTTTGGGCAATCAATAAATATGTGTTTACATGCGGCCCTATTTTCTCCACATTCCCTCCAGCAGCTTTCTGATATTCCCGGAATTCTCCGAGCT
Source organism: Neoceratodus forsteri (assembly GCA_016271365.2). Classification (NCBI taxonomy): domain Eukaryota; kingdom Metazoa; phylum Chordata; order Ceratodontiformes; family Ceratodontidae; genus Neoceratodus; species Neoceratodus forsteri. The sequence goes on from CM028134.1 coordinate 229,274,665, forward strand.
AACACTGTGGGTACTAGAAAAAATCTCACCCTAACCTTCCATATAAATTCCCTCCACATGGGGGAAGAGGTAGCCATCCAAGTATTTTTCCATATTTTAGGCCAGTCCCTGAAACTTATTGCTTGTTTAAATTCTCTTTCCCAGTTCGCCTTGACTGGGTCCATAGAATGTTTATACATTGAAATTAAGAATTTGTATATTATTGAGATGGCCTTCCCTCCTGACGTTGAAGACCAAATCTTCAAAAACGGGGAGTTATCTTCATAGAGTTGACAGTCCCTCTCCCTGACTCTAAGTTGTGTTACCACGTAGTCCCTCATTTGATAAAAGAACAGTCTGTCCCTTTCAGTCCAAGCAAATTTCTCTTGGGCCTCCTGAAAGGTCATAGGTACATTCCCTTTCATTATTTGCCAAGGGGCTACTATACCTTTCTTTATTTGGGATTTATACCATGACCCCACCACAGAGGAATCAAACCTTTCCTTTGTTATAAACCATAGGTACTTCCAAAAGTGGATTAGTATCAGTTTGTTCTTTGTTCCCCTCCTCCAGCCTTCCAGTATAGTGGAGGTAGCTTTTGATGTAGTTAGCATTGTTCGCTGTAGCAAGAGGGGGAAAAAAGAACTGCTGGAAGAGGTGGAGATTCTCCCCTGTTTAAGTCCATTTGCTTCCAGGCTGCGTGATAATTATCTGCACCCAACAGTAGAGCTAAACGCATTTGTGAGTGCCCAATAGTCAGCCAGGGAAGGGAATGATAGTCCTCCCATTGCTTTAGGGAGTGTGAGTTTCTTGAAATTTAAGCAGGGTTTTTTATGGTTCCATTGAAAGGCCATAAAAAATTTCTGCCAGGATAGTTATTTCTTTCAGATTAATAATAGAGAGAACACATTGAAATAGATAAAGGAGTCGGGATACTGCATTCATCTTTATGGACATAGTGCGGGTATAAAAGGATGTTGGGAGAAGATCCCATCTTCTCATATCATTCTTTATTGTTTCTATTAGAGGGGTGTAGTTTTGTTTATATAATTGGGATAGATCTTTAGGGATCCGTTTCCCAAGTACTTCAAGAGGAGCCATCCCATTTGAGCTGAAACTTATTTGGGCGTGTGACGGTTCATACTTACCCCAGGGCCTCTGTCTTATTAATGTTTAAAGTGTAACGGAGAGATTGAAAAATCTTGGATTTTCTGCATAACTGCAGGTAGTGAATTTTCGGATTAGTTAAATATAAGTAAGTCATCCATAAACAGCGCCGTTATGTTCAACTCCTGCGAACACGATACCACTAATATCGGGGATTGCCTAATATAATGCGCTAGCAGTTCTATATAATAAGCGACAAAAGGGGACAAGGAGGCATCCCTGTCTGGTTCCCCTGTAAAGGAGAACCGTTCAGAGGTGGCGTTCTTGAATATAACCTAGGGTCTTTTATAAAATTTAGCAGGGTTTCTATAAATTTGGGAATCCAAACGAGCAAGAACCTCCCCTATAAATCTCCATGACACCATGTCGAACGCTTTTTCGGCGTCTAGTCCCAGTAGAAGAGTTGGTTTATTTTGAGATTGAGAATGTTCCAATAGGTATATAGTACGTCTTACATTATCCTGGGCCTGACGTCCTGGGATAAACCCACATTGGTCCATATGGATCTTATTCGGGGAAAACTGAATGAGCAGCCTAGCGAGTATAGATGTGAAGATTTTATAATCCGTGTTCAATACGGATATAGGTCTACAGGACAAACAACAGGAGAGGTCCTTACCCAGTTTTGGGATAACTGAAACTATAGCCTGGGAAGTATACTCTAAGTGAGGTCTTACATATGACCTAAATAAAGGCACAAGAACTTCACTAGATCTAGATGTGATATTCTTCCTAATAGCCCAAGCGACTTTATTCACTCTGCTTGTGGCCCCATTTATCTGTTGCTGTGTACTTAGTGTGTTAGTAATAAATACACCCAAATCCTTTTCACAGATTGTTTTGGAAAGCACATGGTTACCCATATGGTAATCACATTTTTTGTTAGAGTTACCTAGATGCATCACTTTGCACTTATCCAAGTTCAACTGCATGTCCTAGTGGTGTGTCCAAGATATTATTTCATTTAAGTCAGCCTGTAAGTTGAATGAATCTTCCACACTAATACAAGGGGCACACATTTTTGTGTCATCTGCATATCTGAAAGACATACAGTTACGCTCAGACGTCATATCAGATGTAAATATGTTAAAAAGAACAGGACTGAAAACTGATCCCTGTGGGACGCCACTCAAAATGCGTCCCTCACTTGATACATGCCCATTGACTGTGACACACTGGGTCCTACTTGATAACCATTCTGCCACCCAATTAATCAGAATGGGATCAATTTTGTGGTTGATCTTCTTAGCAATTATTCCCCAGTGGGGTTTTAGATCAAATGCTTTTGAGAAATCTAAATAAATTGCATCGCAAGGTATACTGTTATCTAGATTTTTACTAATGTACTCATAAAAAATTAACAGATTAGTTGCACATCTGCATCCCTTAATAAAACCATGTTGCCTTTGGTTGCATTCCTTAGTATACATGAGGATTCTATCTTTTATGATACTTTCCATTACTTTGCCAATTCTGCTAGTTAGGCTGATCGGGCGATAGTTTTCCATAATTTCCCTGTTTCCTTTTTTATGGATTGGAACAATGTCTGCAAGTTTCCAATCACTGGGCACATTAGATGTATCAAGTGACCTCTCAAAAATAATTTTTAAGGGGAGCAACAGCTATTCAGCCATAATCTGGAGCATGCCAATGGAAATTTTGTCAGGTCAAGGGGATGAATCCCTTTTTAATTTCATAATTTGATCCAGAATTTCTGTTTCTATAATTTTGACAGTTCATTTCTGATGTAATGTACATTTTTTTTACTTCTTTTTGACCTGGCTGATATACACTGCAAAAATAGTTATTAAATGGTTCAGTACCGCCCTTTAAGGGGTATTAATCCCAGTGACCTAATGGCGGTGCTGGATCTATCAAGCTTGTCTGGTGAATGCATGAGTCTAGATGATCTCGTGTTAGCCTATAATAAGGCGTGGGAGATGCTCTGGACAAGATTGCTCCTGTTCGTGTTTGGCCTCTCACCCTTCGTTCAAGGAGCCCTTGGTTTGATGGCTTCTTGAAAGAGTTAAGGAGAGTCGGCCGAAGGTTGGAGAGAGCCTGGTGGAGGTCCGGCAGTGATGCTGACAGGCTTAGGTTGATGACACATTATGATGGCTATCAATCAGAAATCACACGTAGGAAGACAGAATTCCTGTCAAGGGAGATTTCTGCAGCACAGAACCGACCAGCTCAGCTTTTCCGGACCATTGACAGATTGTGCAATCCAATCTGTCTCCAGCCCAGAGAAGCTTTTTCTCAGCTAAGATGCGAAAAATTCACTCAGTTTTTTGAAGATAAGGTTGCCAGCATCAGGTCTGGCATCGGTCCGACCTCTCCTATGAGGGATTGCAGTGGTCGACAGGAAGTGTTATGCACCTGGTCTGTCTGGTCAGATTTTCACCGGCTGGAGTTCACTGACATTGTGAAGATCATCCAAACACTGCGACCAACTAGCTGTAGTTTGGATCCGGGTCCTACACCCCTTTTAGTAGGATGTGTAGAAGTTATCTGCCCGATCCTTGCTGACATTGTCTGGAAATCCTTGGAGAGGGGGCTCTTTCCTGACCCCCTCAAGGAGGCGGTAGTTCGACCACTCCTTAAAGAAACCCTCCCTGGACCCAGACTGTCTAGCTAACTACTGGCCTATCTCTAACCTGCCTTTTGTTGGTAAGGTTATTGAAAAGGCGGTTGCGTTGCAATTGGATGATCATCTTACAACTCACAATGTCTATGATACTCTCCAATCTGGTTTTAGAAAGAAGCATAGTGTAACCCCAAGGGGGCGCTACCCTTAGGGCTACTACCTCTGTCTGCCCCCACGGAGGCAGGGTGAGGGGCCCAGATCCGTTGTCGGGTGCCTCCACCCAGAGGTCGGGGTTAGTACAATTAAGACTACCTCGGTTACAGCCCTCTGGGCAACTGCAACCCCCCTTCCGTCCCACTAGTGACTCACACTGGGTGCCAACAATTCTTTCCACCAGTACACTTACCCCACGGATAATATATTCCGACTCACTCCGGGGACCCCCTGTAAAGTAAGGTACAGTTATATTACAGTCACCATACAGCAACTCATCAGAAAAGTACAAACCAGCCAGGGTGTAGTTATAACACAGCAATCTGATTTATTAAAAAGGGCAGATAACAATGGAAAGGGGGAAAATCAGGTTGATTGGCTTACACTATTTCTATATACCTAGGGCTCTGTGCACAGGCCTAACCCTATGATTTACTGTCCCTGGGTACCCAAGCCCTAACTGCTAGTCCAAAACGTGGCAGCTGGTAGGGGCCCTTCACACAGAGAAAAGAAAAGTTTAATTAAGCAGTCAGCAGTATAGCAATGCCATTTGGAACCTCTGTTGCACATTTAACAGGAGCTACCTGATTCAGTACTCATAACCTCAGACCAGACAGAGTCCTTCAACACCAGCAGGGCTGAGCCTGAACTCCACGAGCCTCCTCACACATTTATATGGCAAGCTCCACAGCAATAGCAGAGGGGTACCACACCAGGCAGCTGCTGCTAGGCTCTCCAGATTTCACAGTCACTGAAGCACTGCAAATGGCAGCTTTATTCACTCCTCCCACGGACCGAGCGCGATTTAGCAGATTCTCCAGTCCTCCAAACAGGTCGAGCCTGGTGGGTAGCTGTGCAGGACATAGCCTCCTCTGACCGCACGCCAGTGGGTTTAGTCTGACTCCTCTCACGGGCAAAAATGGCCGCTTCAGGCCTTCACGCGCTTCCCGCGCGAACACTTCCACAGCGCAGAAGCACACAGCTCCTCTCCTCACCTCAGCCACAATGCATCTGACCCTGACAGCCTGGGGCACTCCTCTCAGTTCGGACGCTACCCGATTCGATTGGCTGGCTGAACCTGCCAGTCACTTCCTTCAGCTCTCAGTGGTGCGAAAAAGCGCCATAGCCCATAATACCTCTTCTCAAATACAAACAGTTCCCCTATTGGTCAACCGACTCTGGGGGGTCCCAAAGTACTGATTGGTCCAATTCAAAGTTCTGGACCAAAATGGAGGAGGCAATCGAAACAGTTTTTACTGCAAGAGAAAACAGGTTAGAACAACTACACTGCCATTATTATTTACGATATTTTAAGCAAACATTCACATCCTCTTTCAGAGCTCCCTTAGCACCACTAGCGATGGCAGAAAGGGCGTTCACTCTACAGCCGGGTAGGATTCGAGCATAGCAACACTCAAACCTCCCTGATCAATCATGACTGCAACCCAAAGCAGCCCTTAAAGAGACAGTATCGGAGGCCTTTAAAGCGCTCACTGGCTTCCCATTTAAGCAGCTTTAGCGAACTCCAACCAGGCACAAGAAGCATTTACCAAGCTCCGGGAAGCTTTTAGGGACCCCCATTTGCAAGGGGGTTACAATAGCACGGAGACTGCCCTTGTCCGGGTGCTGAATGATCTCCTAATGGCTAGAGATCGAAAGGCATGTACCATTCTGGTCCTTCTCGATCTCTCTGTGGCATTTGACACTGTAGACCATGGTGTGCTGTTGGAGCGCCTGTGGATCTATTGCGGGCTGTCTGGAACAGTCCTCAAATGGTTCCAGTCTTACCTCACGGACAGGTTTCAGAAAGTTGCCACTGGAATTTATTCCTCTGGCGCTCCCTCCCTGCCTTGTGGGGTACCATAGGGTTCCATTCTAGCACCCATGTTGTTTGCAGTGTATATGCTGCCATTGGGAGATATCATCAGGAGATAGTGTCTGGGTTTTCACTGCTACGCAGATGACACTCAGCTGTATTTGTCTTTTCTGCCCGGGAAAGATGATGATTTCTCCGTGCTAAATAACTGCCTTACTGAAATCAGATTTTGGATGAGTTCCAGCTGGCTGAGACTGAATCTGGATAAGACTGAGGTGTTGGTAGTGGACCCAGGTCATCCGGCGATGGGTTTGGGGGCTGGACAACCATCAGGCTTATTGCTCGGTGGTATGTCGCTCGCTACCTCTGATCAGGTACGTAACCTGGGCATTATTTTTGATGATGGCCTGACCTTAAAATCTCAGGTATCAGCTGTTGTCAAATCCTCTTTTTATCATTTGAGGAATATCGCCTGGGTGAAACATCTGGTTCCACTGGGTGATCTTCCAACATTGGTCCATGCCTTTATCACTACCCGTCTTGATTACTGCAATTCCCTCTACCTAGGGCTACCTGGGGTTGATAACCGCCGCCTGCAGCTGGTGCAGAACACAGCGGCCAGGCTTTTGACTGGGACTTCTAGATCCAGCCATATTACGCCTGTGCTCCGCGAACTACACTGGCTGCCTGTTAGGTGGCGGATCACCTATAAGGTTGGTTTACTAACCTTTACAGCCCTACATGATCAGGGACCTGGCTACCTGAAAGATCTCTTGGTACCCTATTGCCCCTCCGTCCTCTCCGCTCCGCAAACGAGGGATTGCTGGAGATTCCCAGGGTTTGATTAAAAACATCAGGATCTCATGCTTTTGCTTTTTCAGCACCAACCCTGTGGAATTCTCTACCTCGCTGGTTAAGAGAATGTCCAACCGTCGAGAGATTTAAAATGGAGCTAAAGACTTATTTATTTAGTTTAGCAGCTTATCCTAGGTATGGTTGATTTATTTATGTCTGTTCTTAAAATTTATGTGTATGTATGATCTCTTTGTACAGCGCCTTGGTTTTGAAAGGTGCTTTAGAAATAAAGATGATTTGATTTGATTTGATTTCAATGCATCAGCCAATAATTTATTTTCCGAAATTAAGGTACTGCCATCTTCAATTGATCCAACCTCATTTTTAGGCTGCCTAAAAGAATTGATACACGAGTAAAATTTCTTAGGATTTGATTTCTGTGCATCTACTGCAAGTTTCCTTTCCATGTTTCTCTTAGCCTGCCTTATTTTTTGCTTGCATAATTTCTGTACTTTCTTAAAGGCACTGTGTGCCGCATCAGTACCATATTGTAAATATTTTTTTATATAATTTAGACTTCTTTCTAAGCAGTTGCTTAATATTGTGATTTAACCATTTAGGGCATTTATATGATCTATTTTTCTTAACCTGTAGAATATTGTCTTGAGTGACCATCAAGATGGTATTTTTAAGAGTTGTCCATGCATCATCCACAGATTTGTCAACTAAAAGTACTTTCCATGTAATTCTGGCCAAATCATCATGTATACCCTCCCTATCTGCTTTATCAAGTAGAAACAAGGTAGCACAATGGTGTCTGGGCATATAGTTATAAGAAGCAGAAAAACAAATTGTTGCATGGTCACTATTAGCGATTGGTAGGGCCATGCAAATCGGCAAATTTGGCCTGACAGGCCAATTTTGAGCCGGGCCGGACAAAACTTGAATTGGCCCGATTTGGCCTGAAATTAAATGAAGGGTTCTGAGGGTCAAAATACATTTTATTTTAAATGGCTTAGCATATAATATTAAAATATGCTGTTAAAATACATGAAAAGCTATGAACAATAACTTTAAACAAAACCTTCATAATGAGTGTGGCAGCTTGGCAGGCTACCTTACCACGAGGCTCAAAATCAGGCAAACACCTTCCTCGTCTACTGTTCCAACCTCCACCCACCCAATCCTGCGCCCCTAAGTAGTACTTTTCCCCATGGTGGCAGTGATTGTGGCAGTAGGTTCAGCAGTGAGAAAAATGAGAGAGCTATGCTACTGCTGCATTGGTGAGATTGAGAAAACCTGAGGAAAACACATATTATAGCTGCTAGGCTATGGAGGACACCGGCATAGAGCAGCATACCAAGTGGCAACATGCTTCCTCCTCCACGGTTCCAACCCACCCATCCCTGCTCCCCTAGGTAGTACTCCCCACAGCAGCATTGATGTTGGGGGAATGATGATGATGATGGCAAGAGAGCCTGGGTAAAGGAAAATAAATAGCAGTCTGAAAAATGAGACCTCGCGCTAACTATGTGCAGCTGCACTGTTGAAACTGAGGAAAACACATTTCGTAGCTATAGCTAGCTGCTAGGCTACAGAGGACACCGGAACAGAGTAGCATACCCAGGGGCAACATACTTCCTCCTCTACAGTTCCAACCACCCACCCACCCATGCTCCCCTAGGTAGTACTCCCCCATGGCGGCACTGATGTTGGGGAATGATGATGATGATGATGGCAAGAGAGCCTGGGTAAAGGAAAATAAACAGCAGTCTGAAAAATGAGAGAACAAAATGCTGTCCCACTGGCCGGGTGTGCACAGGAGAATAATCAGAACAAGGAAGCACAAACTCCAGCACTACCCAGTCCCACCAAAACAGATTACGAGCAAATACCCAAGTGATGATTTCATTGCTGTTTACTTTTTACATGCAGTTTGGATCCATGTCCTGGGGGGCCTATATGAATTTATGAATTAATACATCACTGTGTAGCCATTCTGTGTTTTTTTCGTTTTTTCTTATATTTTTACTTTTAGTGGGTCATAGCTGTATATTTGTGTTATTTTATTAGTGGGACACTTTAAGTGTGGAGTTTAAATGTAACAGCAACTGGTGAACACTCCCCGATGAAGTGAAACCAGTAGTAGTAGGCTTGTAGGTCCCCGCAGTGTTCCTGAATGGGGTCTTGACACATTTGGCATGTTTTTGTTTAATAATGTTGAACTGTTTCATGTGCCTTATTCAAGAGCAGTGAAATCATCTCTTTGGTGCATGCTCGTAATCTGTTATGGTTGGTTGTGTTTTTTTTTTTTAAATAATCCCCTATGCATGTTTACTTTTTAGGTACGCACAGTAAATGAAGACAGGCAGAAGGGAGATTTCATGTATTTGCAACACACACTAAGGCACTCGCTCACTGATTCTAGAATTATAGGTTTATGTACCGGTATTATACTTGTAATTAAGTTGAGGCAGGTTTATTTTCAGAAATGTTAGCTGTTCAACATGCTCTGGGTACAAACTGCTCCGAGCAGAGGATGCAACATCGCCAGCAGTACTAAAGATGCGCTCTGACAGCACACTTATAGGCGGACATCCAAGATATTCGACTGCAACTTGAGTCATGGCTTGCCAAACAGAGCGCTTGCTTTTCCAATATATAAGAGAGTCACATTTAGGATTGGTCTCTCGAGGCTCCATGAGGTAAATATTCAGAACTCTTTCAGCGCTAGGCACACATGACTGTTCTGATATTGGCCTTGAGCAGTCCGGGGCATTTAGCTTATTCCACATATCATCAGCTTTATTAACTTTAATGTGAAGTGGATGAGAAGAAGAAGGAGAGTCTGTTTGCTGTGACAATGCAGGAGAACTAGTAGTTGTCAAGTTCTACTGTGACTGCCTTGGTGATGGCTGTTGCTGACCATGGCCATCTATTCTGTCTTGGACCTCCCAAATCTCATCAATGAGTTGTGCCTTGATACTCGTTATTGGCAAACTGTCTCGCACCAAGAAGATGTCCTTGAAATGAGGATCTAGTATGGTAACAATTTCATATTTCTTGTCTGTAAGAACAGAATCAAATCATCTCTGCATTTGAAATGATAGCAAGTTCCGTGATCTCTTGTGATTGCTCTTCCTCTCCATTATTGTCTATGGTATCCGCCGTCTCTTTGAAAAGGATGTGTACCATTGGTATGACTTCACTAATGGATGCACTGTTCCTACTGAGTACCTTTGTTACATTTTCAAATGGTGCCAGTGTTTTCACAACTTCTTCCAACAACTTTCATTGCATGATCATGCCCCCGATATCGTGGACTAAGGCCATATTATGTACTGCCAACTTCTGCTGCAGTAGACGCTCCAATATATAATAGGTGGAGTTCCATCGAGCAAATGTACCTTGGATGAGATTGTTAGATGGTACATTGTAGTCACTTTGGTACTGCATAAGAATGGATGTGGCCTTTACAGATCTGTGAAAGTGGCTACATATTTTACGTGCAGTATGAACAAGGTTGCATACGTCAACTTGGTGTTGCAGGGCATGGCGTACAACCAAAGTGAGAGTGTGTGCAAAGCAAAAAACATTAACTGTCTGCTCAATATCACAGTTCCAAAGAGCTTTGATAATATTTGCACCATTATCTGTCACAGTCATACCAATGGTAAGGCCCCGGGACACAATCCATTCTTGCCACAGTTTCTCCAAAACTGCTCTTATATTTTCGGCAGTATCTTCAGTGTCTATTGGAGACACACTAAGTAGTGCCATACCCCTGTACTCATCAAGAAGCGAACTAGGTTGACTGACATGTTTGGTTTGTACTGCTGACAATGCTGCAGACTCCTTAAATGTGACCCAGTGAGCTGTGAGAGATAAGTAAGCATGTGATGCAAAGCTTGTCCAAAGGTCTGTCATAAAGTGAACAAACCCCCCCTCTGCCTGTGTCAATTGACTGGAAATTGCATTTCTCACTGCCTCATATATTTCAGGTATGATACGATTGGAAAAAGCACGTCGTGAAGGCATTTGATACCTAGGTTGTAATTCCTGTAACAGTCGCTGAAAACCGATGTGTTCTACTTTGGCATATGGCTCTAAATCAAGTGCTAGCATCTCCGCAATTAGGCGGTCAATTTTTACCGCAGTTTGGTGACCTGGATGAAATTTGGTTTTTGCAGCAAACGCAGCCTTTAAAGTTATCTGTTTTTACATTCACTTGCGCGCATGCGCAAGGAACGTCTTGGGAGAGTAGCACACTTTGGAGGTGTGCCTCTCCCTTACAATCCAGTGCTCCGTTGAGCAGGCGTGGCGGTCCTGCACCAATGGGTGCGGGAGCTCTGTATGACAGCGGTGTTCTTCTGCTTCAAAGAAAAGCACGCTGTCATACCGACCTGTGATCACGCTGCCCCCGATACGCCTCCCCAAAGCTTTGGTGCCATGCTGAGGCCACCCAGCGTGTAGCGTTGTTGCCGGCGGGGTGCCCAATCCCCGTCGGCCCCGGCCCCAAGCCATCCTACTGCCATGCTGGGACCCACCCAGCGTGGCAAGCAGTCCGTTGTTTTGCCGACGGGGTGCCCAATCCCGTCAGCTCCTCGACCCCCGGCGTAGTTTGCCGGTAGGGTGCCCAATCCTTGTCGGCTCCTCGGCCCCCAGCCATCTTCTGCCACGCTGGGAGCCCACTCCAGTGTGGCAAGCGTCCCCATAGTCCTTTGTTTTTGATTTTTACACCTGTAAGAAAAAAGCGGTCCCGTAGTCTCCCTCCCCTCCCACAACCCGCACCCACCACTGCGCTTAGCCTCCCCACACCCCTCACCCCATACCTACCTCCGGGCTCGTGCGCGGCGATCTTGGTGGACCGGGAACACGTCTGCACTCTTCAAAGCTGACCACGAACTGAGAAAATGCCGGTAAGCTGTATAATGGGCTAGATGGGGAGGTTAAACTTATTACATATCTCAGGCATTTTTGGAATTTTTGCACCAAATTTTCAACATGGGGTTTTGGGACCCTTCTCATGAATGATGTCACTGTCATGGCGTTATTGGGCCGAAGGGTGATTTACGCGGTCACTGCGTGAAATCGCCGCCGGACCTGATCGCCATGACAGTATTTATCATTCATGAAGATAAACATGTTAAAATTTAGTAATCAAAACAAATTTGTTTCTGGCGTGCGTTGCGCGGTTCCTCATGAGCTCGTAAGTTATGAATTTTCAATATTTCCTCCAGATTTTCAACATTGCCATTTTACCACACCTCCTTATGAGCAGTACAGCTGTCATTTTCACATCCTGCCCAAAGCGTGTTTCTGCCCATAGGCGCACAATGGCGCAGTCGGTGTGCAAAATCAATGTATGGGATGCATTAAGAAAATCACGGTGACACTGTTCATTAGCAGAGGTCTTAAAATGGCTATGTTGAAAATTTGGTGAAAAAATTCCTAAAAATGACTGTTTTACGAGAGTGCGTTGCGCAGTTCCTACGCACACTCGTAGGTTTGCGAATTTTCAATATTTTCACTCCACATTTTCAACATTGCCATTTTACCACACATTCTTATGAGTAATATAGCTGTCATTTTTCACATCCTGCCCAAAACATGTTTCCACCCATGTAGCGCACAATGGCGCAGTCTGTGTGCGAACTCAATGTATGGGACACATTAAGAAAATCATAGTGACACCACTGTTCATGAGCAGAGGTCTTAAAATGGCTGTGTTGAAATTTGGTGACAAAATTCCAAAAATGACTGTTTCTGAGTGCTCATTGTGCAGTTCTATGCTTCGTGGTAAGTGGCGAATTTTCAATATTTTCCTCCACATTTTCAACATTGCCATTTACCACACCTCCTTATGAGCAGTGCAGCTGTCATTTTCACATCTTGCCCAAAGCGATGTTTCCGCCCATGTAGCACAATGGCACAGTCGCTGTCTGAACTCAGTGTATGGGACACATTAAGAAAATCACAGTGACACTGTTCATTAGCAGAGGTTTTAAAATGCCAATGTTGACAATTTGGTGAAAAAATTCCTAACAATGACTGTTTTACGTGCGTGCATTGCACAGTTCCCACGCACGCTCGTAGGTTTGCGAATTTTCAATATTTCCACTCCAGATTTTCAACATTGCCATTTTACCACACTTCCTTATGAGCAGTACAGCTGTCATTTTTCACATCTTGCCCAAAACGTGTTTCCACCTATGTAGCGCACAATGAGGGGTAACAGAAAGGTCATGCTGAAAATTTATTGTGCAAATACCAGCAATCGCACAGGGCATTAGGGTAAAGCACCATACATGCCAAACACAACTGCAACTACCTGCAAGCGAAAGTTCGGCATTGACAAATGCTTGTTTTTTTTCGTGACTTCCTGAGGGTGCAATGGAGTTTGAAAATGTGCAGTTCTTTTCTGAGGGACATGGTGGGGTCTTGTGGTATTTTTTTGTGCTGACTGTGGTGAACCTTCCTCTGTACACTGTGAAATAACAGATCCGCTATCTGCCTCTACAAGCAGTGTGAGAGTACTGCATAAGTACCTGCAATCGTCATCTTCATCATCATCATCAAAAAAGTCAACATCATCCAAGCTATCATCATCAGTATTCATATTCTTTTTCGTCACTGTTGGATGCTGGCCCTGGAGATGACTAATCAGTGCAGTCGTACTGAGGTTACGTGCTGACTTCCCCCTACTAAATCTACTTTTGCAATGAATGCATACTGCTTTAAATGAATCATCTGGGCATATACAGAAATGATTCCACACTACAGAAGAACGTTTCCTGCCTCTTTTTCCTGGTACAGAACCAGATACTGGCTGAGCCTGTGAAGTGTTAGACAGTGCTGGAAAATATCTTTGAAGGCTACAAGCTGCACTTTGATTTGCCGTGCCAGTGACCCATGTATCAGTAGTATGTAGTTGGTGTGCATTCTCTACAGCAGACTGTGGTGGTGGTATTACAGACACTCGTATTTTTTTATTTATTGATATTGAAGAAGTAGAGGATGATGCCTGGTTATCATCATTCTCTCCATGATGGAAGGGGAAGAATTGCCTGGGAAATTATCATCATCGTTATCATCTTCCTTATATCCACCACTACCACCAAATTCTGCAATGTCAGCATTAACAGTATCTACTTGAACGTTAGATTCACATTCAGCTGCAAGTAACTCTGACTCATGTCCATCATCATCATCATTCAAAGAATTATCACTGCCTCTTTCTATTGTTACTGCAGTATTTTGTGTAGTTTCTTTCTGTGAAGTTGCTATGCTTCTTGCACAAACTATTCTTTTAAACCGAGATAATGTACTTTTTTTACAGGTGTAAACAGCCACTTGGGCTTTACAGTGCGACCAGATCTTGTACGGGTTACATTAGCTGAAGACACAGTGCTGTCACTTTCCTCAGAGCTAAATGTAGTATTGTTCTGGTGGTGTTTCTGGCCTTCTATTTTGAGTCCACTGTTCTCCATTATTAGCACTGCTTGAAGAAAAAATTGTATTCAGTGACTGGAGAAGAAGCCAGAAGGGGGAGGAAGGAAACATTCAATTCAGTGCTTTAGAGGAACTGGTAATTGCTGTTTTTCTTTTAAACTTAGATTGTGGGCTTTTAGTGACACTATACTTTCTTTGTTGTCTTTACTTATAATTGTTTTTGGGCTGTTGAAAATTTAAAACATAGTGGTGGTGTAATTCTGTGCTGTCTTTAATTGCTGCAAATTTTATCTTGGCTTGTCTGACTGCCCTGTAGTTGGGTGAAGGGTGTTAATTGTCTGGCCTCTGACCTCAGCTACGTGATAACTGGAGGTGGGGCTTAGTCAGAGTTAAAGTAGCAAGCAGAGTTTTATTTTCTCAGAACAAGACAGAAGGGGAAGGAAGGAAACATATTCAATTCAGTGCTTTAGAGGAACTGGTAATTGCTATTTTTCTTTTAAACTTAGATTGTGGGCTTTTAGTGACACTATACTTTCTTTGTTGTCTTTACTTATAATTGTTTTTGGGCTGTTGAAAATTTAAAACATAGTGGTGGTGTAATTCTGTGCTGTTTTTAATTGCTGCAAATTTTCGCCCTCCCTCCCTTCCCGACTCTTAATTATATGCCCTGTTAAATCTGATTGACAGGAGCTAAACACAGGGTACAGTAAGGGGTGTGAAGTAGGAGGGGCATAAGGGGGAAGAAGCCCACCCTCAGCACGACAAGTGTTTTGACTCATTTATTTATTTATTGGTTTCTTTTTCTTTAAAAAAAAATCTGAGGATCAGTGGCAGTATTTTTAGTACAGTAAATTAATAAAAAGGGAACTAGGAGAGCTTCAGTAGCAGACAAGTAATGGAATTGCAGTATAATGTGGGGAGTGGTGCAATGCAGTGGCTGTGGGGCAGCCATATTCAGGCAGACCTTCTGGACACTGAGGTGCTGCCCTATCTGCATGCATCTCTCTGGACTGTGGGATGAGGTAGCCAGACTCAGAGCGGAAGTAAACTGGGTCAGGAGTACCATCACCCCTATCCAGGGACCACCCAGTCAATGCAACTGCCTCAAAGGATGCCGAGCGAGGAGCACTTGGATGACAGTGGGCTCAGGGAGGTTAGAGCAGTCAGGCAGAGGCACATCCCAGATCCTATTCCACTCAAGAACTCATATGCCACACTGGCAAATGAGGACAACCAAATAAAGTACCCAGAGAAGTGGAAGGAAAGGATGTGGAGGTTAGCCAAGGAGGTGACCTCAGCGGAGGCGAATCCTGGTGGGGACTCCATCATAAGAGGGATCCAGCTAGGAACACAGGAGGGGAGGACAGGGAGGTGAGGTGCCTACCAGGTGCCACGGCATGGAGGGATGGAAGGAAGATCCTGGGATCACTGGGAAGGCAAGGCGGGAGAGTGAGCTGGATGTCATTATCCACCTAGGTACTAATGACCTGGCAAATGGGGAGCCAAAGGAAGTTCAGGAAGAGTTTAGG
The DNA here is from genome assembly GCA_016271365.2 of Neoceratodus forsteri. Classification (NCBI taxonomy): domain Eukaryota; kingdom Metazoa; phylum Chordata; order Ceratodontiformes; family Ceratodontidae; genus Neoceratodus; species Neoceratodus forsteri. The sequence continues at coordinate 229,290,200 of CM028134.1, forward strand.
AAACTGGGAAGGGGTCTCAAGCAAGTAGCTACTTCTGTCACTTTCTCAGAAGTACTACCTGTGAGAGGCAAGGGAGAGCATAGGAGTGCATGCACCAGGAACTTTAACTCATGGTTGAAGAACTGGTGCTGTGAGGAAAGGTTTGGATTCATTGGTGACTGGGGACCCACCTGGAGGATGGAGGTTTGTTCAAGCCTGGCTGACCTGCATCCATCCTGGAGGGAATCAAGCACTCAATGATAAGTTTAATGCTACATTGACAAGCATTTAAACTAGCAAGGGAGTGGCAGGCCAGCAAGGAGGTACCTACTTGCTCACCCCCACAGCTAGCAGTGGAACCAGTGAACCAGAGGAGCGGCTGTCTCTGCAAAGCAGTGTGCAAAAGATGGAGATTAGTGCCCAAGAGGTGGATAAGCAGAAAGGGCAAAATTCAGCTGAAGGCAGACAGCAAGGAGAACCAGGGATAAATGACAACCAAGGAAGGGGCTGGAGTAGAACAGTGAAACAGTCTAGGGAGGTCAAATCAAGAGAAGCCATGTGTGCAAATGCCAGGAGCCTTAGCAACAAGATGGAAGATCTGGAGGCTGTCATGGTACAGTCAGACCTGGTCATTGTGGCCATCACTGAAACCTGGTGTAATGACAACCATGACTGGGAGATGGCCATACCTGGCTACCAACATATTCAGAAGAAGACAGAGCAGGCAGGAAGGGGGAGGAGTGGCACTGTATGTGAAAAATGACATAAGGGCCACAGAGATCCAAGAGGAACAAAATGGGGGAGAGATACTGTGGGTTAAGCTGGAAAGGAAAATGGGGACAGCCATCCGCACAGGTGTGGTCTATAGACCACCAGCCCAGGAGGAAGAAACAGATAGGGAGCTGATGCTAGCCATCCAAAGGATGGCAGACAAGGGTGAGGTAGTACTGGTTGGAGACTTCAATATTCCAGACGTGGACTGGAGCATCCCAGCAGCAGCATCAACTAGGAGCAGATTTATCCTGGACTCCCTTCAGGGTGCCTTCCTCAAGCAACTGGTCATGGAACCAACTCGGCAGAAGACAATACTGGACCTTGTGCTCACAAACATGGACAGTGAGTTGGAGGTAACAGTGGGGGAGCACCTGGGAAACAGTGACCACCAGTCATTGTGGTTTGAAATCACAGAAAGAGCAGAACCAAACCACACAAAAACACGTATCCTGGATTTTAGGGGGGCAGACTTTGGGAAAATGGGAGATACTTGAAAGAGGCATTAAGGGAATGGGACAGGAATCAGGGGTTGAGGAACAGTGGGCAGTATTTAAAATGGGATTACAAGAACAACAGAATTATGCATTAAGCAGGTTAGCAAGAGGAAAAGGAAGAGGAGACCATTATGGTTTCCAAAGAGGTAGCAAAGAAAGTGAAAGCCAAAAGACTGCATTCAGGCAATACAAAAGACACAGGCAGAAGGGATAGGGAGAAGTACCAGGAGAAGCAAGGGAGGCAGGGAGGTCAGTAAGGAAGCCAAAGCTCAGACAGAAGAACACATTGCAAAATCAGTGGGTAGAGGGAAAAACCTTTACAGGTATATAAGTGAAAAAGAAAGACAAAGGGAGGATAGTGAGACTGAAGGGGGAGGATGGGGGCGCGTGAGGATGACAACAGTAAAGCTGACATATTGAACAGGTATTTCTGCTTAGTCTTTACTGAGGAAGAGGAGGTAATGGGTCTGAAGAGGAGTACAAGGGGTGAGAATGGTGCAGAAATGGACACAAGTCCCTTTACGAGAAAGGGTCCTGAAGGAACTGGAAGTAATAAGAGTTGATAAAGCAATGGGGCCAGATGGGGTGCACCCAGGGTCCTTAAGAACTAAGAGAGGGTGGCTGAACCTCTGGCTATCCTGTTTAGCCGATCACTGGAAACAGGGAGGTACCCAAGACTGGAGGACAGCAGATGTAGTCCCTTATACAAAAGTGGGAACAAAGAGGAAGCAGGAACTACAGACCACCTCGGTAGTGGGGAAGATCATGGAAGCACTACTGAAGGAGAGATTGGTGGAACATCTGGTTGTCAATGGACTACAGGACCCAAGGCAGCATGGTTTCACCAGGGAGGTCATGTCAGACCAACCTCGTTGAATTTTTGACTGGGTGACTAGGGAGGTGGATCAGGGAGGGCAGTGGACATGGCCTATCTGGACTTCAGCAAGGCCTTTGACACTGTGCCACATAGAAGACTATTACACAAACTGGGGAATATGGGTGTGGGCAGGACAGCAGTGTGGTGGGTAGGTAACTGGCTGGGTGGCAGGACACAGAGGGTGGTGGTAATAGCTGTCACTCCACAGAGGAAGAGTGACCAGTGGGGTACCACAGGGATCAGTACTGGGACCGGTCCTATTCAACATCTTCATCAGTGACATTGCATGGGACCTAGAAGGCAGAATTTCACTGTTAGCTGATGACAAAAAGCTCTGTAACAGAGTAGACACACCAGAGGTGTAGACAGAATGAGCGACCTGCAGAAACTTGAAGAATGGTCAGGGGTTTGGCAGTTGAAATTCAATGCAAAGAAGTGCAAGATAATGCATATGGGGCACAAAAACCCTGGCACAATATATCAGTTGGGGGTGAGGATATAGCATGCACCAAGCAGGAAAGGGATCTTGGGGTTGTCATCTCGGATGACCTCAAGGTGAGAAACAGTGTGACAAGGCAGCAGGTAAAGCAAATAGGATGCTGGGATGTATAGACAGGGCATCACCAGCAGGAAAAGGGAGGTCATAATTCCGCTATACAGACACTAGTGAGGCCCCACCTGGAGTACAGTGTACAGTTCTGGAGACCATACCTACGTAGGGACATAGACAGGGTAAAGAAGGGTTCAGAGGAGGGCAACAAAGATGGTGCATGGATTGCATCACAAGTCCTATGAAGACAGGTTGAAGGAACTGAACATGTACTCCCTGGAGGAGAGGAGGGAGAGAGGGGATATGATAGAGACATACAAGTATCTTACAGGGAGGAACAGGGTGCAGAAAAACACTATTTTTAAGCGAAAAAGATGTTCCAGGACTAGAGGGCATGGGATGAAGTTGGAGGGAGGACGATTCAGAGGAAACATGAGAAAGAATTTCTTCACAGAACGGGTGGTGGACAAGTGGAACACCCTGCCAGAGGAAGTGGTGGGGGCTGAAACAATCACGGGATTTAAGAATGCATGGGATAGACATAAAGGAATTCTGGAGGTCAGGGGTAAGGGGCAACAGACTTCTAGGAAACCAAACTGAACTTACAAGCTCAAATGGGCAGACTGGGTGGGCCATAGGCCCTTATCTGCCGACACTGTCTATGTATCTATGGTGATGATTTAATAAGTACCGATGAGGAAATTCAAGATAGTGAACACTCTCTAAACTGGGACTGTCACTGCTCTCGAGCTATATCTTTTTTTAAGCCAGTAACGTAAACAATTAAGTACAATTCTTATATGTGACTGGTGATGACTCAAATACTGACGAGGAAATTCAAGATAGTGAACACCCTCTAAACTGGGACTGTCACTGCACTAAGCTATATCTTTTTTTTTTTTTTTTTTTACAGTTATGTATTTTTTCCCCGGAGTTCTGGCATCCATCTGACATCCCTCCCATGCAGGCGCCACCTGCAGACCCCCTCCCTTGACCTCACAACTTACCCGCCGTGGCAGGGGGTGGGGGGCTCGACCCACGGACGGATTTAGTATTTGGGGAGGTGCCTTCCCGGCCGTTCGAGAGGAGGATCATCGTCATCCTCGCAGAGGACTCCCATTTTCTTTTCTTCCTTGCTTCCCTCGAGGTTGCGGCGTGCCATGGCACCAGCTGCAGACTCTCACCCACATTCTCCAGTGCTGATATGCCACCTCCCAGCCTCCACTAGGTGGCAGGCAATTGCCAAGCACTGCAATCCCCCCTCCCCGGAGAAGTAGAGCAGTCCCAGGGACACTCGATCCTTCTCCTCCCTGCCATCCTCTGGTGTCCCATGTCCGTTCTCTAACACGGGTCGCCGGTGCAATGCAAGGTAAAGCGTCCTGCGCCTCAGCCCTCAGCGCCACCGGGCCGGCCTACTATATCTTTTTTAAGCCAGTAACAAACAATTAAGGATGACTCTTATATGTGACTGGTGATGATTTAAATACTGACAAAGAAACTCAAGACAGTGAACACCCTCTAAACTGGGACTGCCAATGCTCTCGAGCGATATCTCTTTTTAAGCTAGTAACAAACAATTAAGGACAAGGCCAGCCCGGTGGCACTGAGGTTTGAGGCGCTGGACGCCACACCTCGCGCTACACCAGCGACCTGAGTTTGGGAGCAAGCTCGGGCACTGGGGGTCGAAAGAGGTGGGTGAGGATTGAGTACCCGCTGAGCTGCTCTCCTCCCCGGGGAGATCGGGGGAGTCCTGGTGTGCCAGTGACTCCTGGTGGAGACTGGGAGTGCTGCAGCACGCAAATAGCATAGCCTGATGAAAGGCAGCATTGCTGTGCACCGCTGCATCGGGGGGCATGCCCACGCGGGGGGGGGGGGATGCGGGCACTAGAACAAGGAAAACCCGGTCGGCAGGGGTAGGCGACGGCACCTGCCCCTATGCCCGCAGCAGAGTCTGGCCTGCCTGACCTCCCAGGTTCCTCCACCTGGGTCCTCGCCCACACTGGAGACTGACTAAGACGAGCGCCCAAGGGAGAGGCGGCCCCACCCTGGAGGGGTTAAGTTGGGGGTCTTGAGGAGGAGGAGAGAGAAGGTACAGGCAAGGAGGACCTCAGGCTGGGCAGGAACTGGCAGGATGCCTGAGAGAGGCCCCTGCTGACCATGACCGGAGGGAAAAATAAGTGTTAAAAAAAACAAACAATTAAGGATGATTCTTATATGTGACTGGTGATGATTTAAATACTGACGAAGAAATTCAAGACAGTGAACACCCTCTAAACTGGGATTGTCACTGCTCTCGAGCGATATCTTTGAAGCCAGTAACATAACAATTAAGGATGATTTATATATGTGACTGGTAATGATTTTTTTAAATACTGACAAAGAAATTCAACACAGTGAACGAACAAACACCCTCTATAAAATGGGAGTGCCACTGCTCTCTCTTTTTTTTAAAACAGTAACATAAAACTAACCATCATCATCATAAGGGCCTGCTGCTGCAAATATAAAACAAATACCACTGTTATTTTATTTACTGCCTGCTGAATCTCATTACACGGAAGAGATTTTCAGTAAAGCTCCTCAAAAAAATCTGGGACTGCTGCTGCTCTGAGAGATCTATGTGTCTTTTTTTTAAGCCACTAATACAAAACAAGCATTTGTCAATGCCTAATGTTGATTGCGTTGGTCCGTTGAGCTCGCTCACTGCTCCTCTGTCACTCGCTCATTCTGTTTCTCCCGGAGCTGCAGGCTGCTCTTTTGTACTGGGCTCCTGCGTTGGCACCTTTTTCTGACCACAAAGAAATCAGCAGTGGTCCCGACACAGGTCCATTGAGCTTGCTCACTCCCCCCTCTCTCACTTGCTCATTCTGTTTCTCCTGGCGCTGCAGGCTTCCCTTTTGTACTGGGCTGCTGCCTCTGTTGGTGGCTTTTTCTGCCCACAAATAAATCTGCAGCAGTCCCGACAGAGTTCCGTTGACCTCGCTCACTCACTCATTCTGTTTCTGCCGGCGCTGCAGGCTGCCCTTTTGTACCGGGCTCCTGCCTGCATTGTCACCTTTTTCTGCCTACAAAGAAATCTGTAGCAGTCACTATAGAACTCCGTTGAGCTCGCTCACTCCCCCTCTCTCGCTCGCTCATTCTGTTTCTCCCGTCGCTGCAGGCTGCCCTTTTGTACTGGGCCTCTGTGTACACTGCTGCCTTTTCTGCCCAAAGAAATCTGCAGGAGTCCCAACAGAGCTCCGTTGAGCTCACTCACTCCCCCTCCCTCACTCATTCATTCTCTGTCTCCGGCGCTGCAAGCTGCCCTTTTATTACTCAAACTCCCCGCATGCACCTTTCCTGCCCACAAGGAAATCCACAGCAGTCCCGACAGACCTCAGTTGAGCTTGGTCACTCTCCCTCTCTCACTCGCTCAATCTTAATCTGTCCCAAACACTGATTTCTGACAGTGACTGTGGTATTCTGCGCCGGAAGCGTGAAAACACATTTCGGCCAGGATGTGAAAAATGACAGCTGTACTGTTCATAAGGAGGTAAGAAAAAATGCCAGTGCTGAAAATGTGGTGTGAAAATATTACTAATTGGCGAAGTTACAAGGGTGCGTGGAAACTGCACAACGCACGCTCATAACACAGTCATTTTATGGAGTTTCATCACAAAATTTTCAACATAGGCATTTTAGGACCTCTGCTCATGGACAGTGTTAGTGTGATTTTCTTAATGTGTCCCGAACACTGATTTCCTACAGCGACCGCACTATTGTGTGCCGGAAGAGCGAAAACACATTTCGGCCAGGATGTGAAAAATGACAGCTGCACTGTTCATAAGGAGGTGCGGAAAAATGGCAATGTTTTTAAATCTGGAGTGAAAATATTGCAAAGTTGCGAAGGTACGAGCGTGCTTGGAAACTGCGCAACGCACGCTCATAACACACTAATTTTATGGACTTTCGTCACCAAATTTAATTCAACATAGATATTTTAGGACCTCTGCTAATGAACAGTGTCACTGTCATTTTCATAATGTGTCCCGAACACGGATTTCCCAAAGCGACCATGCTATTTTGCACTGGAATTGCGAAAATACATTTCGGCCAGGATGTGAAAAATGCCAGCTGTACTGTTCATAAGTAGGTGCAGAACAATGGCAATGCTGAAAATCTGGAGTGAAAGTATTACAAATTCATGAAGTTACAGGCATGCGTAGCAACTGCGCAACGCACACTCATAAAACAGTCATTTCTTGGATTTTTTCCACCAAATTTGCAACATAGACTTTTTGAGAGCCCACCTCATGAACACTGCCACTGTTGTTTCTGTAATTGGTCCCAAAAGGTGATTCCACGCAGTGACCGCAAAATCACCTTTCGGGACGATTAACGCCATGACAGTGCCTGAATTCATGAGGAGGGGTCCCAAAAAAACTCATGTTGAAAATTTGGTGTCAAAATTCCAAAAAATACCTGAGCTATGCATCAAAGTTGAAAAAACCCTATTTATGCCATTATACAGCTTACCGGCATTTCCTCAGTTCGCGATTGACTATGAAGAGTGCAGACATGTTCCCGAGTCAACCAAAGATCGTTGCGGGCTCAGGAGAATAAGTATGGGGTGAGGGGTGGTGGGGAGTCAGGGTGTGCAGAGGGTGGGCGCAGGTTGCGGGAGGGCAGGGAGACTGCGAGGACCGTTTTCTTTTGTACAGGTTAAAACCCCCAAAAATATTGCAGGACATTTTTCTTTACAGGAGCATGCAGCGCGCTGGGGTGGGCTCCCAGCGTGCCAACAGAGTGTTTTGGGGGCAGCTGTAGCCCGACAGGGATTGGACACCTATTAAAGCACAAAGAGACACAGAGCCAAGGGGATTGGGTACCCCATTGGCACAAATCTAGTGTTTTTTTGTTGGGGGGGGACATTATGCTGACAGGGAGTGGGCTCCCCTGTCGGCAAATCAAACTGGGAGGGGATATAAGCCGACGGGGAGTGGGCTCCCCAGGCAACTTAAACTCAGATGGGACTGAAGCCGACGGGGATTGGGGCCCCCGTCAGCAAACAAAAACTGTTCTGGGGGGGCACATGCTGCAGAGGGGGATTGGGCCCCCTCAGAAATGAAGTTAATTAATATTGTTTGTGAACACGGTGGCAAGCCCCGACATGTTCTAAACAATATTCACTTGGCAAAGTTCTGCCCAGCAATGACAGGTCACTCCCTCATTGCAGCAGAATGGCTGACGCTGCAATGACGAGGCAGCCCCTGATTGCAGCGTATGAAACGTTTCAAGGTGGTGGCACACTGGCTGAACTAGTGTCAGCAGCAGCATGCCACCGCATTGGGGAAAGCGGGCCAAGCCTTTAAAGGCTGTGGGTGCACTGGCCACAACAGTGCCGCGCCTCCACAACCTGCTTCTGGCAAGCTGCCGCAATATGTTTCTTGCGCATGTGCGCAATCAACATAAAAATGGGAAATATTGATTCCAGAACAGTGAACTAGATATATTCACTTCAGAAGAACACAGCAAAGATTAATAACCCCCCCAAAAAAACTGAAACTGTTCTCTCAGCTGCTGCTCTTGCTCTGTCTCTTTAAGACAAAAAATATTCATCTGTCTTCCTAAATTCTCTTTCCCTGTACTACTCTGCTGCTGCTCTTGCTGTTAAGCCAGCCACTGCTACATCATTAGTACCAAAAAAAAAATTATTCATCATTCTTTTTCTGTAACCTCACCTCAGTAAAAAATTAACATTCCCCATATCCCCTCAGTGAGTGAAGCAGTAGTAAGTGTGGACTGGAGTACTAGCTTAGTTTTTTTGCAGTAGTACTTTTAGTACAGTACTACATAAACTACAGCCAAGCACTCCACGAGGAATCCAGAAAAAAACATGCTGTTTCTCCCCAAGCTCAGACACAGACGTGCTGCCTGCTGGAACACTCTGCTGCAAATGACTGCTGCGTGATGCTGAGGGTATATTGCCTCTCGACATCACCCAATCACTCAGCAGCTCACTGCAGCAGGGGTGCTACAATGGAAAGACAGCAGCTGCGATTGGACGGCCATTACTGCAGTCACATGATCGCCAGCACTGTCAAATGCTCCATTGGAGGATGAGGTTCTGGAGGAGGGAGTAATTTGCTGCCATATGTCACGCTGGGACTGGAGAGGAGAGGCGTCAGTCACACAGTAAGTGTATTTTTTTTCCCCAAACCGAATTTCCTGTGTGCACCTGCATTGACGTTCTCCTGTCCCGAGTAAGTGACTGACACTGTGTCTGTCTCCAATTGATCTGACTGATAGGCTGTACTAGTTCCAGTCCTGACTCCCCATCTCTAGTCTGACACCCCCATGCCCCCCACAGGCACAGCAAGAGCAAGCAGCATGCCTTGGCTCCCTCCCAATCTGCAGTGCACTCCACTTCCCCCCTCCCACTGACCGGTGCCACGCAAGTGTTCATCTGGTGCACTCTGCAGTTTCTGGTGGCAAAAAATGAATGCTGCACAGCGCTAACTAAATTCGGGTTGCCATTTCGGGTTTGGCGGTGTGAAACCCGATTCGGACCTTGAATTCTGAACACTGCCAATCCCGAACGGCCCGAACATGCGACCAGACCCGATGCCCAGCCCTAGCGATTGGTGGGCCAGTTACACAAATTACTAGACAGCAGATTAATAAATAGCACAAAAAATTACAACCGTTTTAACAATGGACTACCAGACTCTGTGTATAATGGTAAAAAAGAAATCAGGAGAGGACTAGATCCATCTACCTGAAACATTCACAAAGACTGTAAATAGTCAAATAAACACTTCTTTTAAAATCCGGAAAAGAAACAAATGAGCATATTGTTAACACTCTGGAACTTCTTCAATGAATCTGCCAAGGAAAATTTATGAGAGACTCCCAGTTTTTGATGAATAATTTGGAACAACTACTGTAATCAAATCTGCAGAACCAAGATCACGTTCCATTTATATGAAAGTAATCACTGTATATTTAAAAGATAGGAAAGCCATTTCCCCAATACGGCCTCATAAACAAATGTGTACTAATGTAACAATCTAGGATTATGTAAAACAGGCCATCCAATGAGTTCATAAAGTTTGCAATGATGAGTTGAAAAAGGGGCGCTGGTAATTTAGTTAGGTACACAACTGCACAGTGGATCTAAATGACATAATAATGAGTGAGAAGCAATTTGGAAAATGAGATTATCATAGTCCAATGAGGATGAAAACAAGGCCAAGATTAAACTTTTTTATTTCAAACAACTTGCTTATTTCTTTCAAAAAAATGTAACTTTTAAAGTGTAAGAAAGGTAAGTAATATGCTGAAGACTAGAGAGTGAGCTACAGTCTCTAATTAAATGCCCAAATATTTGTGACTGTCAGCCTTCTCAATCTAAGGACTGTCAGATGTATAGAGTGATAAATTAATAATTATCTCAGGATGCCTGGATTTATCAAACCACATCCACTGTGTTGTTTTGGAACTTAAAGGTAATCTTACATTAAATAACACTTCCTCACTCTTCAAAAATCCCTTTGCAAAGCACAAACTGCATTACATTCAAAAAAATCAGAAGTATTTCGATATGTAATTGTGTCAACTGAATATAACAACATCTGCAAATGAACAACAGATTACGGTAGGTCAACAATATAAAGTGAAAACAACAAAGGTATCTGCTTCATCTCACTGGTCGCTATCACCCCGAGGTGCTTGTCCTCAGTTGTGACGTCCACTGCTGCACCACACAGGATGTATGAATGATCCAGATTCATCACTCCTAGGTATAGTTCCTTGACTTCCTCACATTAAATTCAAGACCCTATTTCACATTCCATGCACCTAAGGCCAGGATACTCAAAGCCCTGCAGTGGGTTTGTTTTCACTCACTAAAAGTTTGCTGTAGGAGCAAATTAGTGCCTGGAGTAAACCACAGGTACAGTATACAAGAATATGCTTGAAGCAGACTGTGAGTGTGATGCACGTTCCAATACACTGGAAAAAGGAGACAGGCATGCTACAACCCCCTAGTAGCCACATGAGGTATTGTATGTGACCAGAAGGTAGCTATAGAGATGCCAAGAGCAAAACTACTTGCAAATGGCAATTGCTCCTGTTGAGCAATCTGCAGTACTTGATATTACCCATGAAAAGTAACTCCAAAGCACAGGCAAGGTGCTAAAGTGTCATTTGAAATTACAGTCTCATTACAGGCCAGGAGCAAACAGTTTCTCCAGAGACTGTGCCCAACCACCCATCCCAACCAGATCACTCAATGAAAGGTTTGATATCCCTCCTTGTTAGTCTAGTGTAACCCCCCACCTCAGTCATGATTCTGATATGTTTGATATCCTTCCTTGATAATCTAGTGTACTTGGAAACCAATGTAGATTTTTTCCCTGGTACTCCAGTGGTTCCCTGCCACTAATTGCTATTCTGATAGGTTTGAAATCCCTCCCTGGTACTTTAAGGTACCTTCCATCCAATGATCGTAGCATCAATAGTTGAAAATTGATTTGGAATATTTATTATTAAATACAGAATTAACAAACACCTGTTGAGGTCAAAGTTCTTACCCCTCCAGCATGGATTTATATGGGGAAGACTGTGCCAAAGCAACCTGACCAATTCTTCGAGGGGGTGACCAGGAAGGTGGATTGGGACAGAGCCATAGACATAGAATAGCTGAATTTCAGCATGGTAAATAACTGAGAAAAAATTGGGCACTCACCACCTCCGCTTTCCAAAAAGATGACGTCACTACATCGATTCAATTTTAAAGTGCAATTGTGCTACTTTATTTGAAGTGCAAAAAACATTAGACACCCGTGCGTTGCCTGATGCATTTTAGATCGAGAATATGATCCTTTTTGAAAAAGAATCCAATGCAAGAAAACCGTCACTCTGATGAAGTGCCCCAATACGAAACGTTAGGCTGACATGAACTGATGAAATGATTCAGCTTTCTTATGTTGAGCTGTGATTGTCTGTTAAGCTATTTAATAAATATTTGGAATACATTCCTTGAGTAATTCGCTCTTTTGCAGAAGTATACCCTCTGTTGAGAATGGTTGAGTGCTAGTTTTCTTGCCTTGGAACTGTTAATTAATTAACCTGGCACCTCGCAGATTCAGGAGCTGTAAGTTTCCTACAAGCACTTGTGTAGAAATTCTTTAGCTAGTCTAATAAAAGGTGTTACTCCACAATAATATACACTACATTTTCCTGAGACTAACGCGGCACCACAAACTGGCAACAAATGATACTCTCGTCATTTTTCCAGTGATCCCAATACCAAGGCATTTACTTATAGTTAATATTTCTTTAGGGTTTGTAATTTTTGCCATTCCCATGTTGTTTAATTGTCTAAGGTGAGGCAGTTACATAAAGTCAAAGCTTTTCCTAACCTCAACATCACTTCTGTTAAGTGTGCACTCTGGATCTGCTTACAGCAAAACCAGCTCGTCTTCTCTACAGAGTGAAAACTGTGGCTGCTGCCAGGCAGTATGCGAGTCAACGAATGCCAGCCACCGGTGGACACACGGCTTTGTTTTCTCATTGCAGCTTTACTGTCCTGTAATATAGCAGAGTTAACCGAATCATGCCGAAGAGGCTTTTTATGATATAGCTAACCCAGCAACCTCCAGGGCACTCATTTGTCAGAATGTTTTGCAACTAATCCTTTGTGTGACTTACGTGTGAAAACTGTTGCTTTCTTTAGGGAATCTGTATATCAACGGAGACTACATGGTCTCAGCCATTATGGAGGTAAAAGAGATCATCCACCTGTTTTCCAGGAGTGTGTTCTTTGCATGTCAAAATAAGCTATCTTCCTTCTGCCACGAGGCAGACCTGCCATTTTTTGTTATTCTCTTTCAAGTTCCGAATGAGACTTTTGTGACTGACAGATAAGGGTCTATAATCAAATTGGAAACCAAAACCTTCTAAGTTTCCAAAGGTCAGATACAACGGGCCAGATGCAGTGTAAGTGCTGGGTATAAGTCATAGTCCCTAGTGTGGGGTATGAGCAGAGTCCCTACTATAGGGTGTAAACCTAAGTCCCTAGTGTCGGGGAATGAGCCCCAGTCCCTAGTGTCAGGGAAAGAGCCTCAGTCCCCAGTGTGGGGTATAAGCCCCAAGTCTCTTGTGTTGGGGATGAGCCCCAGCCCCTATTGTGAGGTGTGAGCCCCCAGTCCCTAGTGTGAAGTATGAGCCCCAGTGCATAGTGTGGGACCTGAACCCACAAAGTTCTGGCCTGCAGGCAAAAGTGCCACCAACTCAGCTTACTCTGATGAAGGAATAACTTTGCAGAAATGCATGAAATAATATTATATAGAAACACAGAAACTGACAGCAGATAAGGGCCACTTGGCCCATCCAGTCTGCACATTTTCATTGTGACTGCTTTCGCTGAAGACCCTCCTTCGTCTATGGTACTGTCTCTTCCACCCCCTTCCTTTCCTTTATGATTCCCTTGTGCCTATCCAGGCTTGTTTGAATCCCACCAGTGTTTTTGCCCCCACTGCCTCTACTGGAAGACTGTTCCAGGAATCCACCACCCTTTCTGTGAATAAGTATTTCGTTACATCTCTCCTGAACCTACCCCCCTCAAGAGCTTCATATCATGACCCCATGTTCTAGAGCACCCTTTTCTCTGAAAAATACCGACCAGCTGTACCTTATTCATCCCCAAGAGGCATTTAAAGATCTTGATCAAATCCTCCCGCTTCCTTCTCTCCTCCAGGGTGTACATATTGCGCTCCTTTAACAACTTCTTGTAGGACTTTTGATGCAGACCCTGTACCATCTTCTGGACTGCCTCTACTCTATGTCTTTCCTGAGATGTGGTCTCTAAAACTGGAGACTCCAGAATTCCCTAGAATTAGTAGACAGTTGCACAAATGAACAGAATTCACCGGATATGCTGTTCTTTAAGCAGAACACATATGACAGAACAAGTCAAATTTTTGTAATAAAAATGACAGCAGATGCTCTATACTGGGCATAGAACAAACTAAGTAGCCCATGACAGTGTACGGTCATATAATACTGATGTACAACCCAGTTTGTACAAACAACATAGCACTCATCTGTTGATGAGGGATGCCATTGTACTCAATTTAAACTTGATGGGTAGGCACAGCCCTTAACCTGTTTACTTTCTCCAGAACATCCCCATGTCCTCTTCATGTATATGTCCCTCTTTTTGATGTTTGCTTGTAAATTGCAAAGCAAACATATTGGGACAGTGTTGGAATCAGTATGTGATAGTGCCGTGGTCAGTAAGTGTGTCAGGCTGTTAACCAGTGAGCAATGGAGAAAGCAGCCTATCCCTTTGCCAGTCAATGGTACTGTGGGCCCTTGGGTTCATTAGAATACCTCCACGTGGCCATTTCTGCAGGTAGGTGTGGCTTAGTGCATGGCGGAATCGTCCCCCTCAATGCTGCTTGTCAACTTTTTTCTGCTTTACTTGGTAATGATTCTTTGGCTGAGATGTCGGTCATGCTGTGAGGCTAATATGGGGTCAGTATGAAGGCTCACTCCCTATCCTTAATTTCACCTTCGCCTTCCCTCTTAGGTACTATATCTGATAAGAATAAAAATTATTAGGGATGTTCTGCCCCCACCCTCTTTCCACAAAATTTAATATACAGTGCCCGGCTACTTACCCTACAGCTGGTACCCGTCCCCACAGCCACTCTGCAGCTAAACTCCTAATCTGGCCATTGGGTGCTCATTCCACTACCAGTAACTGTCCCCACAGTTGCTCTGCAGCTAAACTCCTAATCCAGCAGTCGAGTGTTGTTGCTATGATAAGGGGACTTGTTATTAAGCTATAAAATTTTACATTTCTTAACATACATGTTGCAGTGCAAGACAGGAGGAAGTGTTTCCCTTCCACTCAGAAGGGACATAAGAGAAACTGTGGCTACAAATACTTTCCCTTCCCTGCTAAATCCTTAATAAACAACACAACCAAAATGCACTTGTTCTGTGATCCTGATTGGCTGAAGGAATTTGTCCGTGCACCAGAGTTGGAAAAACAAAACAAGCGGAGGACACAGACACTAAGGAATTCTCAGAAATGAATCTGGTAATTATACTTCTGATTTGCCTCCTTTAGGTGAGTAGATATTTGCATGTACAGGTAGAAGGATTTGACTATATTTTACATTTACAGAAACCCAAAATTCTGTTACCCGTATAAATCTGTCACGTTTGAGATGGGACATCTATCGTGCCACACCTCTCCCTGATTGCTTATTGTTTGATTATTTATTTTATATTATTTTTTAGGGCCCTGGTTTTTTCCTGCTTTTCTCCCTGCCACTCCTTGGATGCATACACTCACATGTGGAGGCATGCGCACACCGCAATCTGGGGCACCCTCCCACTGCTTGCCGCCCCTTCCCACCTACGTTGCCATTGGACCTCCACCAGGTGGCAGCGAAACTACAGGGGTGGGGAGAGACCTCCCCAGGAGAGGAGCACTGCTGTTAGGCTGCTCAATCCTGTTTCTCCCTCGCACCCCATGCCGGCTCCCTGGAGACCTGAGATCGTTCTCGAACCCAGGTCACCGGCATGACATTTTGATTATTTCTACTTAGAGACTAGTTTCAGGTTTTTATAACTTTATGTCTAGGCTATTGGACATTTAGCTTATGACTACAGCGCTCATGTAATTTCCACAGATCGTGTTAAAAGTGAAAACATAATTTGTTTTATAAAAAAAAAAAAATCTAATGAATATACTTCTATTGATGTTTGTTCTTTTTCGAGATTTGATAGATTCGACTTTATCTTACACTATTATTGTTCCTCTATCAAACTACTTCCCCTTCCTATCTACCTACCTGCCCAGTGCCCTCCTTGGTACATAACTGAGAAAGCTCCTTTTGGGCATCAGGTGTCCAGCCATCTATTCATTTCCACTACAGGCTATCTGGGTGTGTTGCTGCTGACAAGCAGATGCCGGGAGTAAGCAGATGTTATGGCCTGAGAGCATACATTATTGCAATAAACATGAGGTGTTAGACTGTGTATGTGGAAATAATGGAACTGGCCTTTGCAGATAAAGACAGAGGTCAAAGACCGAGGTCTCTATACAGTGCTTATTACCATTATTCTCAAGGACTATTATTTCAACACAACTCTCAATATTGCTATTATAGCGTGGTTGAAAGACAAGTAACTTTGAGTGATAGGAAGCAGAGATAACATTTAAACAATTTAAAAGCTTATTTTGTAGTTATTTCCTACCATCTTTGATGCTCAGCTTGTCCGTTTCTGACAGCACCACAAACCTGGAAGCTGAAGCCCTTTTTATGTTTGCTTGAAAACTGCAATGCAAACATATTGGGATAGTGTTGGGGTCTGTAGGTGTGTCAGGCTGTTAGCCAGTGAGCGATGTAGAAAGCAGGCACTCCTCCAGCCAATGATGTTGTGGGTTTATTTGAATATCTACTTGTGGTCATTCCTGCAGGGAGCTGCAGCCTATCGCATGGCAGTATCATCCACTTCACAACCTAATGACACTTTCCTGTGTTTGTTGAGAGTCATCAGTTTAGGTGTCAATCTGCTAGTGAGGCAGTTATGTGGCTGACATAAGACAGCCATATGACTCTGTGTTTCTGGTTCTCCCCCCAAAAAACATTAATGGCAATGCTCACTCCCGGGCTTGCTTTAATACTACCAGTCAGCGGCTCCTGCATAACCTGAACAGACTTACTTGAATGCCGTCAATTGGCAGCTCCGCCATTGCCTGCTGAGTGGACTTACTTTAATGCCACTGGTTGGTGGCTCCTGCACTGTCCAATGAGAGGGCTTATTTTCATGCCTTAACTGATCTCTATTGTGAGGGAAACCCCTCGTAACCTACCTGTTGCTGAGTGGGAGTGCTTATGCTGGGTAGTTATATATATATATATATATATATAAAAAGCAAGATTTTCCCAACAAGGACTTGAGGGTTGCAGTCTAGCCACCCTATTAACAAACCCAAGCTCATAAATCTGAACTGTGAGAGCTGAGCTGACCTCATGTTTTTGCTCCTTACCTGAGTGCAGACCTTTGGTTGATCCCCCAGTCCTGAGCTGTGGCAGTAGGATGACTCAGAAGGTGCTGGATTGCCATGGAGCTCAGAGGTATGGGCTCTGTGTTCCAGGCTTCCAATCATCTTGAACTAAGTGAAGTTCTTCTCTTTGCTTTTTGCATAGAAAGAGTATGATTATCACATTTCTAACTCCTAACTTCACCAATCACTACTGTGTATTGCCTCTGGGGAACTCTTTAATGTGGAAGTCTTCTTTTTTAATTTCTTTTGGCTATACTTTTTTCTCTGCACTTGGCTGCTTTAATGAGGGAGTCTTCTTTCTTTAAAATTTTTTTGAATGTACTTTTTCCCTCCACATTTGGCTTGGGCAGGATGAGGTCCACCTCAGTACTTTATATTTTGGACCCTAAATGGAAGTGTTACTGGAAAACTCAATGTAAATGAAACCTCTGCTTCCTTAAGTTTTTTTTTCTTTGAAATGATTCTTTTTCCACCCCCTCACCCTGCCAACTCCGACCCTTCAGGGCCCCTAAGAAGTCATCCTCCTGCCTCCCGCTCCCCCCAAACCTACCTCCAGGCCCCATGGAGCTGCAGCTTGCCCCCGAGAGGAAACAAATTGGGGGAAGAGACATCCCATAATCCTTCACTGTGTCGGTCTGGAGGTGGCCAGGTGAGTGGGGGCACATAGGAGGCACATTCCGGGGAGCCCATCTTCCCAGAGTCGGCAGGCATTTTTGCACTTTTCTCCCCTCCCCTTTTTACCGAGTGCAATCTCCTGACATCAGGGAGCTGTGCGCCAACATTACACTGGGTGTAGGCCACCCTTCCCATAACATTGGGGCTTGCAGTACTCTGAGCCTCCGTTCGGAGTCAGGCAAGTGCATGGGCATCGGCCTCCCCCCCTCCCCAGAGAAGGCAAGCTGTCGTGGGACACTCAAGCCTATCTCCCCTGGCCAGCCCACCAGTGACCCGAGTCTGCTCCTGAACCTGGGTTGCCGGCATGGAGCGAGGTGTGGCATCCAGCGCCTTAACCCTCAGTGCCACCGGGCTGGCCCGCTTCCTTGAGTTTTGATACAACTCCTTCAAAAGTCTTGCCCTTCAATTGTGTGACATATAAATAGTACAGGAAAAGCAAAATGCAACTCTCCTTTACCATCACTGAACCCTGTTCCCCTGCCACCCACAGGATTTGCTCTCAAGTCATAGCAGAGGTTGTCACAATGCACATGGTGAGTAGGCCCAAAGTGAGAGCACAGGCTTGCCTGGGATTCATTCACTATGACTTCACAAGTGGTATGGCATGCCCCAGTCCCAAAGATGCCAGTAGCCAGCCTTCCATACAAGTTACACAATCATCCCCCTCTGTGCCAACAGGGACACAAAGTATTCTTACATTTGGTGCCCGTCCAGCATTTTTGAGCATAAGAGGCTGTGATCTTGAAAGGATGAGGAGGCTGATGCTCTATTGCCTTGCCAACAGTGATTCCTCGACCAAACTCACAATTTGCCTTGCCAACACTGATTCCTCGACCAAACTCACAATTTGCCTTGCCAACACTGATTCCTCGACCAAACTCACGATTTGCCTTGCCAACACCGATTCCTCAACCAAACTCACAACTTGCCTTGCCAACACTGATTTCCTTGACCAAACTCACAACTTGCCTTGCCAACACTGATTCCTCGACCAAACTCACAACTTGCCTTGCCAACACTGATTCCTCGACCAAACTCACAATTTGCCTTGCCAACACTGATTTCCTTGACCAAACTCACAACTTGCCTTGCCAACACTGATTTCCTTGACCAAACTCACAACTTGCCTTGCCAACACTGATTCCTCGACCAAACTCACAACATGCCTTGCCAACACTGATTCCTCGACCAAACTCACAATTTGCCTTGCCAACACCGATTTCCTTGACCAAACTCACAACTTGCCTTGCCAACACTGATTTCCTTGACCAAACTCACAACTTGCCTTGCCAACACCGATTTCCTTGACCAAACTCACAACTTGCCTTGCTAACACCGATTCCTCGACCAAACTCACAATTTGCCTTGCCAACACTGATTTCCTTGACCAAACTCACAACTTGCCTTGCCAACACTGATTTCCTTGACCAAACTCACAACTTGCCTTGCCAACACTGATTTCCTTGACCAAACTCACAACTTGCCTTGCCAACACTGATTCCTCAACCAAACTCACAACTTGCCTTGCCAACACTGATTCCTCGACCAAACTCACAATTTGCCTTGCCAACACCGATTTCCTTGACCAAACTCACAACTTGCCTTGCCAACACTGATTTCCTTGACCAAACTCACAACTTGCCTTGCCAACACCGATTTCCTTGACCAAACTCACAACTTGCCTTGCCAACACCGATTCCTCGACCAAACTCACAATTTGCCTTGCCAACACCGATTTCCTTGACCAAACTCACAACTTGCCTTGCCAACACCGATTCCTCAACCAAACTCACAATTCCCTCAACTTTATTCTCCACCACCACTAACCTTTCTGAATATACATCCAATTTCTTATCCAACGTTTGCAAGGACTGCATGAGTTCAGTGACTGTGTTCTCCAGTGATTCCAGTATCTCTCTGGTGGTACAGCATGGCTGGCTCAATGAGGGGTATGGGCCCACTGATATAGAAAGCCCATTCCCTACTTGCAGGTGTTCTGACTTTGTTGTCGTTCCTTAGTAGCCAACAGCATCCAAATTTGATTAGACTGTAGAGAAAATCATAAACTACAATTGTGCCGAAAAAGAGTGAAATCGGTCTAATAGATTCAAATAGTTTAATATACAGTAAAAAGGGATCTCTAAGGAGAATGTGCTAAATGCTATGCTGCTGTCTAAACCCTCAGATATTCTATTTTAAAGAGATAGTCCAAAGGAGCCTCACACTAGCCCATGAGACCACCAGGACAATACTATATTTAAATACAGGTCTTGGCTGCACTTACTTTTTTATCTCTTCGTCTCTGTCTCTTTCTCCTTATTTCTTTCTGTTTCTCTCACTTTTCACTACCCTCTTTCACTCTTACCTTAAACTGTACCTTTTCTCTAAAACACATTTTACTTCATGTCTATGCTCATCCTGCACTTTTTGTACCTCTTCACTACACCATCTCTACTCTATTGATTGGTTTTCACCATATTAACACATTTTCCCCCTTATTTCTACAGCTGTGATATGACAACAATCCCTGCTTATCACATAAGTGTTGTTTTATGCTTAGCATCCTTTATCTGTCCTATTTTTGTTCCCTAAAGAACTACAGATCCTTTGTGATACCATCTCTATCCTTTTTTATGTTGGTACGACCAGATGTTGCCTCAGGACCCACACCCCCGGCTCCCCAGCACCCAGGTAAGAGATCCCTTACTTATTACCTCAGCTAGATGGGTGAGCTGTAACGGTGCTGCTGCACCCATTACACAGTGATGGCTTTCAATTTTTATGTTGGCTCGCACTTGTGCAGCCAACATATTGTAGTAGTAGCAGATTTGGAGGAGCGGTCACTGTGGGCAAATGCAGGACACGCATCAGTAATTGCGTCCCTCATTCCCCAATGAGGCAGCCACAGGTACTGACACCAGCAACAGCAACACGTGACGTGGCCACGAGATCAAGAAAGTTCACTGCAATGAGAGCCAGCTCTTAGTGCAGCGGCACATTCCGATGTGCCTTTGCTGGTGAAAGCAAACATGGCGTCAGTCACTGCTCCCACAATGCCGAAGTTCGGGGGTGCCCAATCCCTCTGTCAGCATGCCCTAACCCATTTCATGTGCCAACAGGGGAGCCCACTCCCCTTCAGCATAATGCCCCCCTCTCATTTGTTGTGTGCCGAGGGGGTGCCCAATCCTCCTCAGCACTTGTCCCCCCCCGGTATGTGCTGGTGGGGATGCCCAATCCCCCATAGGCTAGCCCCAAACACTCAGGTGGCACGCTGGGAGCACACCCAAGCGTGCCAAATCTTCTAAAACAAAAACCATCCCACAACATCTTTTTTTTTGGTAAAACCTGTAAAGAGGAAAATGGTAGCTCGCTGTCACCCCAGTGGTATGTGCGGTGGGGGTGCCCAATCCCCATCGGCTAGCCCCCAAACACTCAGGTGGCAGCTGGGGAGCCCACCCCAGCATACCCAAAAAAAAAAGTCCCGCAATTTTTTTTTTTAAACCTGTAAAAGAAGAATACGGACCCTTGTGGTCTGTCCTGCTCCCTCCCCAGCCTGCGCCCACCCTCTATGCACCATGCCTCCCAACTCCCCCCTTCACCCCATACTTACCTCTGGAGTCTGGCGCGATGACCTTCAGTGGACCAGGAACACGTCTGCACTCTTCAAAGCTGAAAGCGAACTGAAGAAATGTAGGTAAGCTGTATAATGACATAAAAAGGTTTTTTTCAACTTTGGTGCATATCTCGGGCATTTTTAGGAATTTTGGCACCAAATTTTCAACATGGGGTTATTGGGGCCCCTCCTCATGAATTCAGTCACTGTCATGGCATTATTCGGTCCCAAAAAGTGATTTCGTGGTCACTATGCAGAATCACCTTTTGGGACTGAGTAAGGAAATGACAGTGCCACCATTCATGGTGGGCTGTCAAAAACCTATGTTGACAAATCTGGTGAAACAAAAATCCAAAAAATGACCGTTTTACGAGAGTGTGTTGTGCAGTTTCCACACATGCTCGTAACTTTGCAATATTTTCATTCCAGTTTTTCAACACTGGCATTTTTTCACACCTTCTTATCAACAGTACAGCTGTCATTTTACATATCCTGGCCAAAATGTGTTTTCGCACTTCCAGCACAGAATAGCGCAGTCGCTGTGCGAAATCAGCTTTTGGGACAGTTTGACAAAATGACAGTGACACTCTTCATGTGCAGAGGTCCTAAAATACATATGTTGAAAATTTGGTAATGAAAGTCCATAAAATGACTGTGTTACAAGCATGCATTGCACAGTTTCCACGCACCTTTGTAACTTCGCAAATGTGCAATATTTTCAAGATGGATTTTCAACACTGCCATTTTTTCACATTTCCTTATGAACAGTACAGCTTTCATTTTTCACATCCTGCCCAAAATGTGTTTTTGCACATGTGGCACATAATGGCTGGTCGCTGTGGGAAATCAACTTTTGGGACAGATTAACAAAATCACAGTGCCACTGTTCATGAGGGGAGGTCCCAAAATGCCTATGTTGAAAATTTGTCTCTTCAGGGCGGGGGTGAGGTTGATGTCAGTTCAGTACTTCACTTGCATTCCTATAATGCATCTCTAACTCCTGCACTACCAGTGCCAATGCCAGCAAGACAACATTCAGCATTGACAAATGCTTGTTGATTTAAATGCTGACCCCCAGGAGCCCATCCTTGGTGTGGGATTTCACTTTTTTTGTAAATGCCAACACCGGAAGTCAATTTCCAGTGCGGGCTTTCACTTTTTTTTAATGCTGACACTGAAAGGCCATCCTCTATGTCAGCTATAAAACTGTTTGAATTAGTGAGGGCGCTGTGGAGCCTGAGCAAGATGGAAGCCTGAAGATAGAGCTCTCGTATATAGCTACTTAAAGCGCCTGAAAACTACGTTATTTGTCTAGTAAACTAGTGTATCTTTATAGCTCAGCGTGTTAGAAAGGCTGGTGATAAGGATGGGGAACCCCTCGTAAGGATAAATCAACGGGAGATGGAACTAAAGTTAAAAATCCTCCAGGACCCCAGACCATGCGGTCCACCCTAGGCCACGTCTCCGAAGCTGCAGAGGAAGGAACGGAGGAAACATTGCAGATGCTTGGTTTTAAACTTAACCGGTTGATTAAATCGTTGGCAGGACTGTCAGACAAGTTCGACAATCTAACTAATAGAGTTGTGGCCATCAAAGCTAGTGTGGAAGCCAACATGATAGCAACAGCTGATGTTACGAAGCAGGCAGATGCAGCAATGGGAGCTGTTTCGGCAGTCATGAAAGAAAACTCACACCTGAAGTCCAGAATTGAAACTCTGGAGAATCAAGCTCGAGCTCACAACTGAAGACTGCTCAGACTAACGGAGGGGTGTGAGAGGGATCATTTGCTGCTGTACCTACAGGAATGGCTAGTTCAGCAACTGGGCGAGGAAGCTAACCCTGTAGTGCAAAGGTTTCAGAAGGCATACCGGATCACATTGAGAGGACGGCCTAATAATCCAGAAGCACCACGGGCTGTTGTGGTGGTAACTGACGGGGTAAGCTCCAGAGATCACTTGTTGGCGCTCGCATGGCACAAGAAAACGTTACTACAGGACGGCCAGGCTGTTAACATGTTCCCTGATTTAAGCTACGCCACGCGTCAAAAATGCAAACAGTTTGATGGTGCTCGTGCAATTCTGAGAGGAGCAGGCATTTCCCATGGGTTGGTTTTCCCAGCCAGGTTACGGATAGTGTCTCGGGGCAGAGTATATGTTTTTTCGGATCCCACGGAGGCACTCAAATGGTGTCAAAGAAATGTTACAGCTCGCCCTCAAGATGTGGCCAGAGAGGACTTTTCATCTGATGAAGAGGAAACCTCAATTTGCGATAAGTAAATGGGACAATGAAGCTCCATTTTTGATGGGGAGGGAAGAGGTTATTTTTACCCAGGTTGTTTATTCAGGAGGACTTGTTGTCGTCAGTTTTAATTAGCCCCTTTCATAACCTTGGGTTAGAAATGTTCCTTCCCCCCGATTTCCTGTATCCTAAAAGTTTAATGTTGATAGGGAACAGGTATGATTTGTTAAAGCTGATGTTCCTGAATTATATTTTAAATGCGCCATTACATTATTTTCTTAGTTGACACACTGTTTAATTAGCTGCACTTCTAGCTTGTTAGTGGGTTATAATACTAATATGAGAGGCCATGTACTGGGTAACGTTGTGGCGCCTTTCTTTTCAAATAAGTACATGGAGCAAAGTTTTCTTTTCGGTTTATGTTATGCTCTGTCTAAAATGAGGTGTGCACATATCAGTGCATTAATTTAGAAAAGGCATGGTGATATTACTCCTCCTATTTCAGGGGTCTGAATATCTGCAACTCAGGACTTTGGACATACGCACTAAACACCATGCAGCTCATGGGTTCATTTGCAGCCTATAATATGTGGACAATTTATTAAATTCTCTATTGGTAATACCCTCCAATGATGTATCTTTTAGCATTTGCAGACTATTTGAATGTATTAAGAGGAGTGGCGCCCTCATAGTTTTATTTTACTATCATGAGTATCAAATGCTAGTGAAATGTAACTGAATGTTTGATGAATAATCAATAAACATAAAGTTAAAAAAAAAAAAAACCTGTCTGAATTAGTCTCTGATACAGAATACATGAGCATAACCAGCAACCTCTTTGATTTACTAGTGACACACTGACCAGTAATACTTTCTGATCACAAAGTAAAAATAAAACAATGTTTGTCAAATTCAGACTTCCCTTTATGATTTTGGTCATGCAACACTGTACTTTGGCACCAGTCCTCCAACTCAGCAATCAGCTGATGGTCGGGTTAGTTGGTCATGTAAATAAAGAGAAAGCCGACACTGGTTGGCATTAAAAAAGTGAACGCCCGCACTGGAGATAGACGTCCGATGCTGTCATTTACAAAACAACATACTGCTACCATTTCAATGGCCAGGGTTTCTATATGAGCACCAGAATCCAACAGTGGGGCCTACGGGGGGGGGGGTGCTGGGCACTTCACTGCTCGGGAGGAAATGAGCCCATTTGTGCATCACCCGCTGAATGGCCCAAGGAGCAGGTTCGGCGTCAGCAGTAATGTCTACCACTCGGGAGGATGAGGCAGCCTTGATGACTCCATAATTGGGTAGCGGGACAGTGAGGAAAAAAGGGCAAACTGGGGGAAAAAAAAATCTCAAAATATTCTCAGTTTCCTTTTATTCCCATGTAATGATCTCTCACAATCCTTGTTTTCTGACCTTGTTTCTCCTGTCTGTTTCTCATGTTTCAGTTCAGTTTTGTTATGTCGCAGAAGCGGAGAATTGGGCTCATACCAATGCTGACACTGCTGTGTAATATTGGGGGGGAGGCTAAACCCAGTGTGCTCACCACAGTGCAATATTGGGGAGGCTCGTACTTAGTGATGACACTGCAGTACAGTACTAGGGGAGGCTTGTACCCAATGAGCACACTGCAGTGCAGTACGGGGGGGGCCTCATACCTAGTGATGACACTGTAGCACAGTGTTAGGAGGGCTCACCTACCCAATGAGGACAACGTAGTGCACTAGTGAGGGGGGATTCATACCCTATGCTGACACTGAGGTGCAGTTCTGGGAAGGGGTTCTTGCTCAATGTGGTCATTACAGTGCAGTATTCGGAGAAGCATACCCACTGCTAACACTGTAGTGCAGTACTGGGGTGCTGAAACTGCAGTGCAGTATTGGATGCTCATATCTAGAACAGACATGGCAGTGTATTAATGGGTTGGGATGGGGTTACCACACTGGGTACATGGGCTCATATCCAATGCTGACACAGCAGTGCAGTACTTGGGAGGACTCAAACCTGTTGCTGACATTGCAGTGTAGAACTGGATGCTGTACTGGGAGGATCTTACCCAGTGCAGACACTGCAGAGCATACGGGGGTGCTGACACTGCAATGCAATATTAGGGGAAGGGTTCATACTTAATGTGGTCACTACAATGCAGTATGGGGAAGGGGGGCTCATACCCAGTTCTGAGACTGCAGTACATTACTGGGTTGGGGGGATTCCACACTGGGGACTTGGGCTCATATCCGGTGCTAACACTGAAATGCAGTACTGGGTGGTGGGTGATGGTTCCTACACTAGGGACATGGACTCATATTCAGTGCTAACACTGAAATGCAGTACTAGGTGGTGGGTGATGGTTCCTACACTAGAGACATGGACTCGTATCCAGTACTAACATTGAAATGCAGTACTAGGTGGTGGGTGATAGTTCCTACACTAGGGACATGGACTCATATTCAGTGCTAACACTGAAATGCAGTACTAGGTGGTGGGTGATGGTTCCTACACTAGAGACATGGACTCGTATCCAGTACTAACACTGAAATGCAGTACTAGGTGGTGGGTGCTGGTTCCTACACTGGGGACTTGGGCTTATATCCAGTGTTAACAGTGAAATTCAGTACTGGGTGGTGAGTGATGGTTCCTACACTAAGGACATGGACTCATATCCAGTGCTAACACTGAAATGCAGTACTGGGTGGTGGATGATGGTTCCTACACTGGGGACATGGACTTGTATCCAGTGTTGATACTGCAGTGCAATACTAAGATGTGGATGTCAGGACAGTACGAGGGATATATCTAGTACTAACAACGCACTGCAGTACTGAGCCAATTTTTACACTACAGTGCAAAACTGTGGGGGCGCACAGGGGATTTTATTCAGTGCTGACAATGCAGTGCAGTACTGGATGGGGTGGGATTCCCAAGACTGGGACTTGGGATCGTATTCAAGGCTGACACCGCAGTGAAGTACTGGGGCTGAGGGCAATTCCCACACTGGGCACTTGGGCATATATCCAGTGTTGATACTGCAGTGCAGTACTGGGAAAGGGGCATTCCCAGGGCTGAGAGTGCAGTATAATACTGGGTTGTTGGGGTAGGTTCTCACACTGGGGCCTTGGGCTCACATCCAGTGATGACACTACAGTGTAGTACTGGGTTGGGGAAGGTTCCCATACGGAGAACATGGGCTCATTCAAATGCTGACACTGTGGCATTAGAATGAGCCGAAGTAGATAGAGTAACACACAGGGCAAGCTGAGCTGAGGTAAGGGGGGAGCACCTTTTAATGGTCTTTCAATCTGCTGCAGAAACAGCCTAATTTCCCAATGTTTTATCGTGGACTAGGGTTAAGGGAGGTAAAAAAAAAAAAAAAAAAAGAATTTTGGGCAAGTGAGGGAAGAGTTCTGCTAGAAGCAAATCCATTCTAGCAGTCCACTGTTTAACTCCCACAGGTCCAAGTGACACCACACATGAGTGATGATGAGAAAGAAGATGGTGAGATAGAGGACAGCATCTGCAGGGCATCCAAAGGAGTCCGCAATTCCACGAGGGACTCCGCTCCTGATACCTCCAGAGTGAAGTTAAGGTGATGGGGTCTCTCCCTGTAGGAATTAAACTTTTTTTTTTTACTTTTTATTTATAAGTTTTGCAGAAAAAAATTGCAATAAAGCTTGCACAGAGGGATACAGACATGTTACAGAGCAATATCATTCACTTAATAAGGATTACTTGAGACATCCTCCCTTTAGATACATCATGGGGGGAAATACCAGTATATAAACATAACTTCGTAAAGAAAATATCTCAGTTTTTAGACAGGACAGAGCATTAATAGGGATACAGTTAAAGGAAAATACAGAGATATGCCTGTCTTATTTTGGCACAACACCTACAGTATCCCACGTGAAAATATTAGGAACCGACTTATTGAGACTAGTACCCCGAGGAACAGCCAAACATACCATATGTAGAACATTATAATGTACAATATTTTAAACAGAATTTATACTGTTGATTGACCCTACTACATGAAAGATGCAGTGTAGTTAACTTTACAAACTAGGCAACCTCTCTAGTATGCCAAACAACACAGAACTGGGATATACAGAATTCAAGTCCTGGACTGGTTCCTAACATAGTCCATTTGAATCCAGCCCCTGCATTATGGAAGGTTCATAACAACAAGAAAGTGGGTATCCGCAGTCTCTTATAGTCAGATCTTCAAGTTGTACTCACTGAGCTAAGATACAAAGTCAGTCGCCTTCCAGAACATCGTCATTGGCTGAATTCTCCTCAGTTTCAATGAGCTCTGCCTCAATCCGAGCTTGAGGTTTGCAGACCTCCGATGGATCATTAAACAGGTAAATGCGACCATTCCAAGTCACTTTCAGCTTCACTAGCAACAAAAGCTGATGCTGTATCTTGAGCTGTTGACAGCTGGAACCCGATCAAAGGCTTTCTTTCTCTGTCTGGCTGAATATGAGAGATCTGGAAATAGGGACAGATCTGCCTCCCAGTAAAGGAGATTCCATTTGCATCTCGCATGCATTAGGATTCTGTCCTGAACATCAACACTCATGCACACCAACAAGAAAGTCCATGGCCCCAAGGCCGTCCCTCCAGTTTGACGGGGAGTGTGCGGTATGCTTGCTCCAGGGCAACGGGGGATCCTCTTCGGTCAGTCCCAGAATTTACGGTAATATTGTTTGTATAAAAGATAGAGGATCCTCACCCTCAACTTATTCTGGAAGGCCAATTATTCAGATATTTCTTTCACGCACCATATTCTCCACCGTTTCTAGTCGCTGGCACATTAAGGAGTTCTCCTTTATCAGTTTAGAGATAGCGTCCATTGATTTAGTTAAAGTCCCCTCAGCACATTGCACAGATTGTTCAAGCCCATCTACATGAGTTTCCAAGGCGTTTACTCGAGGAGTAAGTACATCCAACTTTTTATCCATATCGTAGAAAGTCTTGACCAGCTGGGCTAGGGTGGTGTTCACCATGTTGAGGGATACTTCCTCCGAGCCAGTTGCACTACTGCCCACTGCTTCATCTAACTGTTGCGGCCCACCTCCTCATGTAAGATTTGTTTGAGGCTTAAAAAAGTCAGATGCAGGAGCTGTATTATGATATTTACCCCATTCTTGCCTTAGACACAGCAATAGCCATTGCCAGTTTACAAAAAGGCATAAAAAAAAACAGCAACAATCCTCGGAAGCACTACAGAGGAACATCTGCTCCAATCTGCTGCCAAGCCATGCCCCCAGGAATTAAACTTTAATTGTATGGGTAACTATGGGGGGGACAGCAGGCATTGGAAGGTGTATAACATCTTTTAGTGTACAGCATTAAGTAGGTTGCTTACTCACAGGGGAATAGCGCAGCAGGGGACAAGAAAACATGGGGACCCATGGGTCAAGTAAAGGGATGTAGACCATCACATGTTTCACAAGACTTCTGAAAGAATAATATCTGGGGAACCCTGAAAAACAGGTCCTTTTAGGGGAGTCAGCTTAAGCATCTGTGGTAGGCAACTACGTGAGTAGCCCCACAGGACAATAGGTAGGTTAGTAATCTAAGAGAACAATGCATGAGGATGTGGGAATAGAAGTTAAGGCAGGAAGGAAGGGAGGAGCCCTATAAAGTGCAAAACCTGCTGAGCCGCCATCTTTAGGGAGGCCCCCTGGAGAGAGGAGTGCTGCCTGATGTGCAGCAAGACTGCAGCATTTGCTGCATAACTTGATTACAGTACAAACTAAATTAAGCCTCCAGAGCAGATCTGAGTGAGGGCAAGCTCTCACCCTACTCTTCTACCCCACAGGATACCTGGGGTCCAGATTGGGGGTGGAATGTAGCTGGCAAGGGGAGGAGGATCCACTCAGACAATGGTGGGGCCCATGAGGAGGTGACAGTTAACCAATTTGCTCCTCTGTGCACCGGTAAGTCTGGTACCCCAACAAAATGAGACTGGAACCTGCTGTCTCCCAGAATACCAGGTCTGCCCCTGGGAGGCACCTGAGATGAAGTTAGAGTCCCAAGAGAAGGAGAGGGCTAGAAAAGTACTAGTAGTAAGGGACTCCATCATTAGGGGGACAGAGAAGGTAGTAGGTGTGGAAGACCAGGGAAGTGGAATGGACAGGTGCCTTCTGAGACATTAGTTGGAAGGGATTCACACAGGGTAGAGATGATTTCTCTGAGATGTGTGTGGGGGGAGGTGACTTTATGTCAATGTCCACCGACGGAATAATGACCTGAACAGCAGACCCTCAGGGAAGATGAAAGATAGCTTTAGGAAGCTAAGAGGCAGTATAGCGCAGTGGTTTAAGGCTCTGAGCTGTAAATCTGGAGACCTGGGTTTGAATCCCACAGCCCCCACTTGCATACTGTGTGACCCTAAGCAAGTCACTTAACTTCTCTGTGCTCCCAGGTTGCACCTGTAAACAAGCTTTCAGCTTAGCATGTCTCACCCGGTAAAACAATTCGGAAAAAAAAAAGAGGGAGTCTCAAGTTGAACGTGACCTCCGTATCCTTCTCTGAGGTTCTGCAAGTTCAGACAAGAGGAGAAGGGAGGGAGGCTTCTCCTGACCACTCACTTCAATGTCAGGCTGAAGCACTGATAAAGAAAATATGGCTTTGGGAATGTGGGAGATTGGGTGCACCAAGGGATGAAGGCTTTACAAACAGGAAGGCCTATATCCCTCCGAAGTGGGCACCAGAATGCTAGGGCACAGGATTACAAAGTGCATTAATGCACTTTTAAATTAGTGGGAGGGAGGATAGATCCATTACTTATAGGTGAAGCTACTTAAACATGGAAGGCCTGGGATGGCCTCCCCCCAGTGCTAGTAGAAAGAAGGATAACAGAGGAAGCAGAGCAGGAACAATGAGATAACTGAACAAGTTATGGTGCAGAGGCTGCAGGATATCCAGGAGAGAGAAGGTAGTAGGAGAGGGACCAAAGATGAGGGAAGGGGGAGGATGGGGGACACGGACATAGGGGGAGGTGAAAAGCAACAGAAATGAAGGGCTATGTACACTAATGCCTGGAGCCTGGGCAACAAAACAGTGATCTGCAGGCACTGATGACAGAAACATGTTTAGACCTGGCAGCAATCACAGAGACATGGTCAATGCAGTACCGAGACTAAGATCTGACCATCCCAGGGTTTATTTATGAGGGATAGGAAGTGGTGAAAGAGGGGTGGGGTAGCACTATATGTAAAAGAGGATATAAAGGTCAGGGATAGAAGGGTGGCAACTCTGCAGAGACAATGCAGGTACTGGAAGTTATTAGTGGGGAGAAACATCAGGATAGGAGTTGTATATAGACCACCATCACAGAGAGAGGCAGCAGATAGGAAACTAGGGAAAGAAATTAGAAGGGCAGCAAAGCAGGGGATGGCGCTGCTGTGGGTGACTTCAACATACCAGATGTGGCCTGGAGGATCCCTGTAGCACAAGTGACAGGAATTGGCTATTGACAGAGGTGTTCCAGGAGGTATTCCTGACCAAAGTGTCGAGAAGTCTACAAGAGAAGGAGCTATCCTTGAGTTAGCCATTACAATCCAAGATAATATAAGGAAGATCGTAGTGTAAGATCCACTGAGAAAGTACAGTTACGTAAGAACTTACCGTAACAGTAGATCTTCGAGAGAGGCTCTTGCAGTAAGTAATTACTTGTAGGACTGCGTCCCCTGGCGTCAGGACCAGACAGAAACTTTTGCTAGCAGTGTCTGATGGGGGACCGCCCACCAGATGTCACATGACTGACATCAGCGTGACACTATATAGTGGGAGGTCCCCACGTCCGCCCTTCAGTTCTCCCACCGGAGACCACCAAGGGTCATGACAGCAGAAAAGAAAGAGGCTCCTGAGTCCAAAAAATGGCTTTCTGGAATGACAGCATGAATAAGAAAGAAAGGGGGAAGGTGGGTGGGAAAAGGTTCCCTACTGCAAGAGCCTCTCTTGAAGATCTACTGTTACGGTAAGTTCTTACGTAACTGTACTATCTTACTTCAAGAGGGTTCTTGCAGTAGGTAATTACTTGTAGGACTGAGTCCCAAGCAGTGAAAAGAGTCCAAGGGACAAGAAAACCGAACGGGAGGTTGGAACTAAATCCCAGTAAAAAAAAACTAGGAAATCAGGACAGGAGTCCCTGAAGGACTGCTAGTCCAAAACCGGCCCTACGCCACGAGGCAATGTCCAAACTGTAGTGTTTCGTGAAATTGTGGACTGAACTCCAAGTAGCTACTGCACAAATGTCAGTGGCAGATACATTTCTGAAACAGGCTGTGGAAGCAGCCATTCCCCTGGTAGAATATCCTTTAACCTGACCTGGAAGGAAGGACATTATCATACTTCTGGTAGTAGAAAGTAATGCAGTTTGCCAGCCATGTTGAAAGGCATTGTTTGGAAACTGCCGCACCCTCCTTTTGTGCAAAAGAAACAAAAAGCTGATCAGTCTTGCGGAGATCCTTTGTCCTATTTGTGTAATAATGCAAAATTCTGTGAATGTCTAACGTATGCAGAATGCCCCGATTATAATGCTCGGGTAGTATACCGCAATTCTAGAGACTGATTAAAGGTAGTCTCCGAAACTACCTTAGGCAGAAACTTAGAATGTGTGCACAGAGCCACCTGGTTTCTGTGAAAAATCAAGTAAGCCACCTTACACATCAGGGCCTGGAGCTCGGAAATTCTACGAGCTGAGGTAACTGTAACTAAAAAGAGCGCTTTCCAGGACAAAAAGCGCAGGTCACAAGAACTTGCTGGTTCGAAGGGAGGTAAGGTAAATTTTTCTAAAAGAAAATTAAGGTCCCACGGTAGACAGGATTACGCACCGTGGGCTTCAGGTGCAAAATACCTTTTAAAAAGGTTTTGGGGACCTCTGACTAAGCCATTGTCTTGCCTCCAGCTGGATCAGGGTAAGCAGAGAGAGCTGCTAGGTGCACCTTCAGTGATTAATAGCTCAAGCTCAGATCTTATAAATGAAGAAGATACTCCATGACCTGGGAAGCAGGGCATGAAAGGATCCAGATCTTTTGAGGTGGCCCAAATGGAAAAGCGTTTCCACTTCATGGCATAGGTAGTTCTGGTAGATGGCTTTCTCGCCTCTACCAAAATTTGAGCCACCCATGGGGAAACCGCGTACCTGGAAACAGCTATGTCTTGAGGAGCCACACATGAAGATTAAGGGATTTTAGCCTCGGATGTACCAGCATGCTCCCCTCCTGGGTCAGGAGATGGTAAAACAAAGGTAGAGGAATCGGAGGTTCCCCTGATAACTGCTGGGGCAGCAGGAACCAGATTTGTTGAGGCCAAAACGGAGCTATCAATATCATTTGTGCTCCTTCTGACAGAAGCTTGATCAACACTCTCTGTAATATTGGAAAGTGAGGGAGTGCGTACAGAAATCTCCCTGTCCAAGAAAGTGACAGTGCCTTGTCTTGCCAGAAAGCACCACACCCGGGATCAAGCGAGCAAAACTTGGGACATTTTGCGTTTGATGGGGCTGTGGACAGATCCACTTCCAGATGGCCCTAGAGGTGGAAGATGTGATCTAGAACCTCTGGCTTTAGCTTCCATTCGTGAGCTCTTACCCTGGTGGGACTGAGACTGTCTGCGAGAACGTTCTGCATGCCTGTGATGTGAACCGCCAGGAGATGGACTCTGTGCAGAACTGCCCAGTTCCAAACCCGCATCGCTTCCCTGCAAAGAAGGTACAAGTGGGTGCCCCCGTTTGTTGATGTACCACACCACGCACATGTTGTCTGTTTGGATCAACAGATTCTCTTGTAGGAGGATGTGCTGAAAAGCCTGAAGAGCATAAAGCACCGTTCGCATTTCTAGCAGATTTACATGCAGGTGTGCCTCTATAAGTGACCACAGTCCCTGGGTCCTGTGGTGTCCCAGATGGGCACCCCACCCCTGTCCCGATGCTTCTGTAGTCAGTATCTGGGAGTGAGGAGGGGTCTGGAAAAGGACTCCTAGAGTAAGACTGCTGGAGTCCTGCCACCATAACAGGTCCCGTTGCATTGAGCTGGAGATGAGGACCAGACTGTCTAAGTTGTCCTCTCTCTGATCCCACTGAAACCGTAGAGTCCACTGTGAAATACGCATGTGGAGTCTGACCAATGGTACCATGGGGATAGCCACTGCCATGAGGCCAAGAAGACGGAGAACTGCCCTGGCTGAGATGTGTCGGTTGGAGGATACCAGCTTGGCCTGGCTCTCCAGGGTGACTACCCTGTCCAGAGGGAGAAAGGCCATACCCTGCACTGTGTCCAACACTGCCTAATAAACTGAAGGCATTGGGAAGGAGCAAGCTGGGATTTGGGGTAACTGACCGTAATGCCCAGGTGCTCAAAAAGTTGCAGAGTATCCGCTAAGGAAACTTCCAACCCCTCCCTCGATGGTGCTGCGAGGAGCCAATCGTCGAGGTAGGGAAAGACATAGTGCCCCTGACTCCTCAAAGCCCATGCCACCACCACTAGGCATTTGGTAAAAACCCATGTGGCGGAGGACAGGCCAAAAGGGAGAGCTTTGAACTGGTAATGCTCCCCTTGAAAAGAAAACCTGAGGAATTTGTGATGTGGACGGAATATTGGAATGTGCAGATATGCATCCTTCATGTCCAGGGCACAAATCCATTGTCATTTGGAGAAGAGGGGCAGAAGGCTTTGCAGTGTCAGCATTCGAAACCTCTTGTACTCTATGAGGAGGTTGAGGGTACTGAGATCCAGAATCGGGCGTAAATCCCCTGTCTTTCTGGGAACCAGAAAGAAATGGGAGTAGAACCCTGTCCCTATCTGGTTTGCCAGCACTGGCTCTATTGCTTCTTTGTGAAGAAAAGCCGTGATTTCCTCCCTGAGATGGGGGATATGCACCCCTGGGTAATGAGAAGACCTTGGAGGACTGTTTGGAGGTTTTTCTCTGAATTCAAGAATGTGACCACCTTTACAAAAAGTTCTTCGGAATACCACTGTAATACCACTCATTTGCCACTGCAATACCACTGTGATTACTACTGTACTACCATTAACGTTTTCATGGTATCACAGTGGTTTGTTTCAATTCCATTGTGACACAATTGTACCACTGTCCTACCACTGCACCAAAAATAATCAAAATGTAAACTACCATAGTACAACCATGGTACCACTGGGTAATACACTGTGCAAGCACATTCTGTAGCTGACCACTGTGTTGCCATTGTGGTGCCATGGTGTTGCCATTGTGTCACATTTGGTAAGGGCAAGCTTTATTAGTTGAAGCACCCAGGTGTCTGATGTGATGGACTCCCATTCTCCCAGATGCCTCGCGAATCTTCTGCCCATCTGTTCCTCCAACCGAAGAGGAGGAGGGAGGGTGGTCAGCAAGTCAGGTATGGGGGGGGAGGTTAGGGAGGGCCACACTATAAGTTCTTTGTGTTTTGGCTGGAGGTGTGGCAGCAGTATTGGGAGCCCTGCATTTAAACTGGCGCTTGGGTCCTTGTTGGTTTTTAATCTGACGTCTGTTTTGCCGACAAAAAGGACGCTTTTGTTGTTGCTGCTGTTTTGGTCTGTACGTAGCATGGATGGATTGAAGGGCTATGCCTTTACCTTGCAGGCTTGTTATAATGTCCTGGGCATGCCAGCCGAATAGGACAGAACCTCTGAAAGGCACATCTTGAATAGCCGACTAAACATCAGGGGCTAGTCCCGATACTCTTAGCCAAGAGTACTGGCGAAGGCTCACAGCTGTGGCCATACCTCTAGCGGAGGAATCCACTGCATCATAAGTGGCCTGCAAAGAATGGAGTCCAGCCGCCCTGGCCATTTTTAATGTAGAAGCCAAGGAGGATTTTGCATCAGAGTCCAATAGGGCCTCAACAACTGGCTTGAGCTGGCGGAACAAGGTCTTCTGGTACTCTAACATGTGCGAGACGTAGTTCAGAGCACATATGGCTAGAGTAGAAGATGCATAGAACTTTCTCCCGAACTGGTCCATTTGTCTGAACTCCTTACCGGGAGGAGAAGTGCTGAGGTGCTTAGGCTTAGCAGATCTATAATAGGCTGATGTAATGACCACCGAGTCTGCCTTAAGATGGACACTAAGGTGGTCCTTGTCCTCAGGGGTCCTGTAAACCCAGTCTGCTTTTTTTGCCATGGCCGAGATGGAGGAAGATCTCAGCCATATGCTCAAGGAAAGATCCTCATGGTGTTCCAGCCATGGGGGAGTAAGAACCGGACTCGTATCCGGGAAATCAAGATGCTCTGCCAACCTTTGTCTTTTGGGGTCCAGAGCTTCTGATTTCCATCCCTGGGCCTCCGCCATGTGCTTGAGGAGGTCCACAAACTAGGGATCTTCGGGTGGTGATTTTGGAGATTCTCTAGGGACTGGTTCCTCATGGGGAGGAGTTTCAAAATTGGAATTGGCGGATGAGGAATCCAAGTCCACATCAAAATCATCCAAATCCTCTGGAATCTTATCGGGAAGTGGAGGATCTGGCTCCCTTGTGAGTCTGTCCGACGTCAGGGGAGTTGGTGCTGATGGACAGCCTGACATCAAAGGATGAGACAGTGCCAGAGAGGTCACCCGAGGAGTGTGAACTGGGCAGCCTGTGTCTGGGACCACCAGATGCCTGCTGTCTAATTCTGAAACCAACTGGGTTTTGGTTTCCAACCACCAAGATTTTAAGATTTCCCAAAAATCCACCCGATGTTGTGGAGGTGGAGTGGAAGGAGGTGGAGGCTGCGAGAATCCAGAGCCAGGACCATGTCCTCCTAAACTAGGAGACTGGTAATGAGGGTAACCTGGTGTATGAAAAGAGCCAAGGTAGCCTGAATAGTAGTATGACGAAAATGGATCCGGCGTCGGGACTGACGGAGGATGACCTGATGGAGGATAGGCAAAGCCTGATGTCAGACCTGAATGAGAGGACCCTGACAGCGGCCCTGATGGGTAATATCCCAATGGGCCCAATGGAGGATTTGCTGGTGGACCCGATGGAGGGTAGCTTGATGGCAGCCCTGCTGGAGGGTAGCCCGAAGGTAGCCCTGATGGCAGCCCTGGTGGGAGTAACCTGATGTGGCCCCGACGGGGGGGAAGCCTGACAGTGGCCCAGATGAAGGGATGCCTGACGGTCCCATAGGACAATCCAATCCAGAAGGGCGTGGCCCCAAGCGAGGTTCCAAGGGTAGAAGACCCGAAGGAACCCCCCCGATGGTGGTGGGCAGATAGGAACATGGTCCGGTACCACTCTGGGTGTTTGAGCTGCCACGGGGCCCAGTGGTAGCCTTTCGTCAGGAAGACCTGATGAAAGGGGTTTGTCTGTCGGATCTGGCAACAGTGGAGGTGGGGCTGATGGAACAGGAGATAGAGGTTCTCTGTGAAGGGAGCCCGAGGGGGACCTAGACCTTTGGCTGGGATGAAGCTAACTCCGGCAGTGTCACATCAGGGCCTGACGGATGCGAAGAGGTCCAACGTGCACAGGTCGATGGCGGGAAAGAACTGGAGGGCGGATGTGGGGACCACCCACTATACAGTGTCATGCTGACATCAGTCACATGATGTCCGGTTGGCGGGCCGCCGTCAGACACTGCTAGCAAAAGTTTCCGTATGGTCCTGATGCCAGGGGCGCAGTCCTACAAGTAATTAACTACTGCAAGAGCCCTCTCAAAGTAAGATCCAGCGATCATCAATCAGTGTGGTTTACTGTTATATTAGAAGCGGAGAGAAAGAAGTCAATCAAAAGATTTCGGGAGGGAGGACTTTGGCAGGATGCAGCAACTGTTATTGGAGAAGCTAGAAAGGGAGAATGCAGTAGATGGGGTATGCAGAACTACAAAAAAACGCACTCCTCAGACAGAGAATGGTGCAATTATAAAGTATTTATTAAGTGCAAAACGCCATGGTGGGAGCAAAAAAGCTGACAACCTCAACCGGTTTCGTACACCCTAGTATGTCATCAGGAGGATGCATCACAGGTCAAGCAATAGGCCTATAAAGACATTATTTAAAGTGACAGTGCAAACTTACAATTTATCATAAATAGCAACTAAACACATAAATATATATGTATATATAACCAATTTAAAAAAAGAAGTATGAAAATAGGTCAAACATTTAATTTATTATAGCCCAAATACTCATACCATAAGAATAATGACTGTACACACTAATCATGTCCTATAAAGTCTGTAAGTTTCAATATTCCATCTAAGTGCCTACTCAGGGTATCCATCATACTGATGCACCCACAGAGATGGCCACTTGAACACTTAAATATATAGGACCTAAGAGAAAGACATAAAAATACAAAATAATTAATACACGATCACCAAATCAACAAGCATTTGTCAATGCCGAATGTTTGCTTGCTGGCACTGGCATTGATAGTGTAGAAGTTACAGAGCTGCATAATAGGAATGGCAGCGAAGTATTGAACTGAAGCCAACCCCACCACCACCCTGCAGACACTGACAAGTGTCACGGTGTGCCTTGGGGTCTTTGGCCCTTATGTGCACCCCATTCCATCAGGAAATACAGTGAGATGGGTGCGGTATAGGAGAATGGGGTGAAGTTTGGGCCCGAAGAGTCCGAGGCACATCTTAATGCCTCTCACTGGCTTCAGGGTGTGGGTGGGGGTAGAATGGTATGAGCATGACAGGCAAGAATCCCAAGTCACACCCCTGATGCCTGTCATACTCTACAGGGTGGTGTGTTATGGTCGGAAACCCTAACGCCTCAGGCATTCGTTGGTATTTTCACTCCAAATTTTCAACATGTTTTTTTTGTGACCCCCACCTCATGAACAGTAGCAATATCAGTTTGTTCACCGAAAACTGCTTTTGCTCAGCGACTATGACATTTGGCACCACAGGTGCAAAAACACATTCCGAACAGGATGTGAAAAATGACAGCGGTACTGTTCATGGGGAGGTGTCAAAAATGGCAATGTTGAAAATCTGCTGTGAAAATCTTAAAAAAAATGGTGAAGTCACGAGCATGCGTAGAAACTGTGCAACGCACACCCGTAATGTAACTAGTTTAGGGATTTTTTTTACAGTAGACTGTTAACACAGGCATTTTGGGACCTCCGATCATGAATAGTGTCAGTGTGATTTTCTTTATCTGTCCCAAACAATGATTTCCCACAGTGACCACGCATCTCTGCACTGAAAGTGTGAAAACACATTTCGGCCATGTTGTGGAAAATGACAGCTGTACGGTTCATAAGGAGGTGTGGAAAAATGCTACTGGTGAAAATCTGGACTGAAAATATTACAAATTCATGAACCTACGAGGGTGCATGGAAACTGCACAATGCTCACTCGTAACATTTTATGGAGTTTTGTCACCAAATTTTCAACATAGCCATTTTAAGACCTCTGCTCATGACCAGTGTCACTGTGATTTTCTTAATCTGTCCCAAACATTGTTTTCACACATTGACTGTACCATTGTGCGCTACATGTGCAGAAACACATTTTGGGCGAGATGTGAAAAATGGTAGCTGCACTGCTCATAAGGAAGTGCGGTAAGACGGCACTGTTGAAAATCTGGTGTGCAAATATTACAAATTAGCAAACTTCATAGCGTCGTGAGGAACTGCGCAACGTGCGCTCCTAAAACAGTCATTTTGGGGAATTTTTTCACCAAATTTTCAACATAGCCATTTTAGCACCTCTGCTCATGACCAGTGTCACTGTGATTTTCTTAACGTGTCCCATACATTGATTTCGCACACCGACTGCGCCATTGTGCGCTACATGGGCAGAAACACGTTGTGGATGAGATGTGAAAAATGACAACTGTACTGCTCATAAGGAGGTGTGGTAAAATGGCAATGTTGAAAATCTGGAGTGAAAATATTGAAAATTTGCGAACTTACGAGCGTGCATAGGAACTCTGCAACACACGCTCATAAAACAGTCACTTTTAGGAATTTTGCCACCAAATTTTCAAAATAGCCATTTTAAGACCTCTGCTCATGAACAGTATCACTGTGATTTTCTTAATGTGTCCCGTACATTGATTCCGCACACTGACTGCGCCATTGTGCACTACATGGGCGGAAACACATTTTGGGTGAGATGTGAAAAATGACAGCTGTACTGCTCATAAGGAGGTGTGGCAAAATGGCAGTGTTGAAAATCTGGAGTGAAAATATTGAAATTAGCAAACTTACGAGCATGCGTAGGAACTGCGCAACGCACTCTCGTAAAACAGTCATTTTAAGGAATTTTTTCACCCAATTTTCAACATAGCCATTTTAAGACCTTTGCTCATGAACATTGTCACTGTGATTTTCTTAATGTGTCCCGTACATTGATTTCGCACACCGACTGCGCCATTGTGCGCTACACGAGCGGAAACACATTTTGGATGAGATGTGAAAAATGACAGCTGTACTGCTCATAAGAAGGTGTGGTAAAATGGCAATGTTGAAAATCTGGAGTGAAAATATTGAAAATTCGCGAACTTACGAGCGTGTGGTAGAACCGCGAACACGAAAGTCATTTGGATTTTCACCACCAAAATAGGTTTTTGAGAGCCCACCTTATGAACACTGGCAGTGTCGCTTTGTTAATCGTTCAGGAAAGGTGATTTCACACAGTGGCTGCGAAATCACCCCTCGGGCCCGAGTAACGCCATGACAGTGCAAGAATTCATGAGGAGGGGTCCCAAAAACCCCATGTTGAAAATTTGGTGCAAAAATTCCAAAAAATGCTTGAGATATGCAACAAAGTTGAAAACCCCCTATCTATCCCATTATACAGCTTACCGGCCTTTCCTCAGTACACGGTCGGCTTTGAAGAGTGCAGACGTGTTCCCGGTCCACTGAAGATCGTCGCGCCAGACTCCGGAGGTAAGTATGGGGTGTGGGGAGGCAGGGTGCGCAGTGGGTGGGTGCGGGTTGTGGGGGGGCAGGGAGTCTGCGTGGGACCATTTTTTTCTTTACAGGTATTTAAAAAAAAAGACGACACGGGACGCTTGCCATGCTGGGGTGGGCCTCCAGCGTGGCAGAAGGATGGCTGGGGGCATGGAGCCAATGGGGATTGGGCACCCCTTCCCCATGGCATCTGTTGCCACGCTGGGGTGGGCTCCCAGTGTGGCACCCTGTACTCAGGGTGGGGGAGACAGGGAAGCCGGCCGGAGGATTGGGCACCCGTCAGCGACACAGCATGGAGGGTGGGGAGATACAGTGGAGCCGATGGGGTTGGGCACCCCGTCAGCCATTACATCATTGCCACGCTGGGGTGGGCTCCCAGCGTGGCACCTGGGCTCTTTGGCGTGGAGCCGACGGGGGATTGGGCACCCCTGTCGGCCGACAGTGTGGGAGGGGAGGCGCATGAGCACACAGTAGTGAGGCAAGGCATGCTGCTGCGGTGTGTGGGGGAGAGCCTGCCACGCCAGCCGGAGCTCTCCTTTCAACTGTATGCCACTGCATTTTTCAGCTGTCATAGACAGCTGGAGCAGTGATTGGCGCTCTGCGACCACGCCTGCAAATACACTGACTGAATTGGAAGAGGCTAACACACCTCTGGAAAACTCGTATGATGGCACTATGTTTCTTTCACATACGTGCAAGCAAACATAAAAATCAAGTGAACATATCCAATCTGTGTACAAATAAGTTATTTCTTGAAAATCATTTATTAATCACTATTTTTGCATCAGTACATTCATATCCACACATACTATATATGTATGTGAATAACAACACTTAATCTGAATTATCATTCCCAGTGACTATCTAGCTATAAATCTGAATCTAAAGTAATTAATTTTCTCTTCTGAATACAAGGAAGAAGTTCAATGCATCATTCAAGCCCGGTGTTATAAGTGCCCCAAGGGTGTATATCCAAAAGGATTCCCTTACTTTCAATTCTTCATCAACATCACCACCCCTAGGGCCACGTTTAACAACCTCTGTGCCCCAGAACTTAAATATATGGTCTATTTCTCTACGTCTTGTAGTTCTACAATGATTAGCCAGAGCACTCCTGGCATCATCATTGGAAACAGACCGTAAATGTTCTCCAATTCGTATCTGTAGTGCTGCTGTGGTCTTCCCCACATAAAATGCACCACTTTGACATGGGGCTAAATACACTACATTGTCTGTTGCACAGCTAATAAATTCCCTAATATTAAAAACGTTGTCACAGTTACAGCTTGTAAACGTCTGACATTTGAAAACTGAGTTACAGAATTTACAATTTTTACATTGGTGCATACCAATCGGAAAAGACACCCTACCGCCAGTGGTATGAGGCATACCCTGGTAAGTGTGAACCAGTTTGTCCTTAAGATTAGCACTCCTTTTATACACCATTCTAGGTTTGTCTCAAACAACATCCTCCAACAGTGGTTCACCCTCCAGTATTGTCCAATTATGATTCATTATTTTCTGTATTTCTGCCGAATGTCTAGTATATGTAATAATAAAACTCATCCTGGTGGGGTCACTGTTGGCATTTTTAGGTATAAACAAACTCCCTCTCCATATTGTTCACTTCATTATAGGCCTGATTCACTGTTACACCCGAGTAACCTCTATTCAAAAATCTGCTGCACATCTCAATGCTGTTAGTTCTATAATCTACATCATCACTACAATTTCTACGTACTCTCATAAGCTGGGCTTTCGGGATATTAGATATCATATGGTGTGGGTGGCAACTGGAAGCCAATAGCAGGGAATTCCTGACAGTATCCTTCCTAAAAAGATTTGTACACAAGGTTCTATCTACATTTTTAGAAACCTGTAAATCCAAGGAAGAGACCATACTGGAATCACACTAAACTGAAAATCTAAGATTAGAATTACTATTTTCCAAGTAGTGGATGAACCCATCCAACTCTTCCCTTGTGCCACGCCACACCATAAAAATGTTGTCTATAAAATGATGCAAGATATCAATCCTATCAAGAAAAGGATTGTTCTGTGCATCATAGATAGTTGATTTCTCCCATTGTCCAAGGTATAGATTAGCATAATTGGGAGTAAAAGTTGCTCCCACAGCTGTACCTTTAAGTTGTAAATAGAAATTATCTTGAAACAAAAAATAATTTTTTGTTAGAACATGTTCAGCACACTGTACCAAAAATTCTCTCGTACCACTGTGAACACTGGTGTCTAAATCCAACCAATACCTTAAAGCTTCAAGACCATCATCATGTGGGATATTAGTATATAAGGAGACTATGTCCATAGATACCAACAGCCAAGACTCATCAATCGGCATGTCACCCAGGATCCCCAGTATCTGTGAGGCATCACGTATGTACGATGGCAATGACACTACATATTTTTTAATATAAAAATCAACATATCTCGACAATAGTTCTACCAATGACCCAATATCAGATACTATCGGACGTCCTGGGGGTTTCTGCAGATTCTTGTGTATCTTGGGCAGGACATAAATATTCATCTTTTAGGGTGGTTAACCGTTAAATACAGTGACTCCTCATGGGTGATCAAACCTTCACATACAGACTCAAATAAAAAAGAATCCACAGCCATCTTAAATCTAGGAATAGGATCAGACCTGAGTGGTAAATAAAATTCAGTGTCCACTAACTGACGGTTAATTTCATTAATATATTTGTCAGTGGACATTACCACTACTGATCCGCCCTTATCTACATGCACCCTCTTTGTCACTGAGCTGTGATTGTTTTTTGTAGTAGATGGGGTAGAAAAGAAATGGGAAGTGATAAAGGAGGCTATATTAGAGGTCACGAATCTTGGTATCAAGGTAGTAGCGAAAAACAAGAGGAACAGAAAACCACTGTGGTTCACTCAGGTGATAGGAGAGGCTGTGGGGGACGGTGGCCTTCCGAAAGATTAAAACAGAGAGAGTGAGGGAGAAAGGGTGAAGTATCTCAACAAGATGGTTGAGGCCAACAATGCCATGAGGAGAGCAAAGTCTGCTGTAGGGCTGAGAATAGCGGAGGAGATGAGGAAGGGGATAAAGGTTTTTTTTTTTGCTACATATGCAAGAAGCACAAAACAAAAGAGGGAATAGTCAGATGGAAGAAAGGGGATGGATAGGAGAAGGATAAAAGGAAGGCGGAGATGCTGAACCAATTTTTCTACTTGGTAATTACTGTGGAGGGTAAAGGACTGTTATCAGAATGTCATCATGCCAAGGGGAAGGGTTGTCAGAGAGGTTCCAAACAGAGTAAGGGCACTGAAGGGACTAAATGCACAGAAGGTGAACAAGTCCATGGGCTGGACAGGTTGCCTTTTTGGGTACTAAAGGAGATGGGACATGCCCTAGTGGCACCAGTGACTGAGCTCTTGAATAGCTCACTGGGGACAGGGTGGTACCTAGGGACTGGAGGATGGCAAATGTAGTTCTCCTGCATAGGAGCAGAAGTAGTGACAATCCTGGGAACTACAGACCTGGCAGCTTAATGTCCATAGTGGGGAAGATGCTAGAACCCCTAATAAAGGAGAGGCTGATGGATTTCCTGAAGGTGAACAGACTTTGGATTTGTCAGACAGCATGGGTTCACAGGGTGAAGGCTGTGTCAGATGAACCTTACTAACTTCTTTAAAACTGGGTGACAAAGGTGCTGGACAAGGGGCAGGTATTAGAAATATTGTACCTTGATTTCAGTAAAGCC
This sequence comes from Neoceratodus forsteri, assembly GCA_016271365.2. Lineage (NCBI taxonomy): Eukaryota > Metazoa > Chordata > Ceratodontiformes > Ceratodontidae > Neoceratodus > Neoceratodus forsteri. The sequence goes on from CM028134.1 coordinate 229,334,108, forward strand.
TTTTACACTGTCTCACATGGACGGTTGCTTATGAAGCTAGGGGACCTGAGGGTGTGGAGTAAAATCATGAGGTGGCTGAAAAAAACAGAATACTCAGGGGTCGGGGAGATCACCAGGGGGGGTGATGCATGGATCGGTCTTGGGACAGGTCCTTTTCTATATTTTTATTTGTCATGCTGGAATGAGTATCCAAATGAAGATTTGTCTATTTACAGATGATACAAAATTTGCAGAACAGTGGGTAGTGAGGAGAGTTACACTCATGTCCAGTCTGACATTCCCCCCATCCGTATAGAGGATGTGGTACAATTGTTCACGTCTTTGTGAGGAAGTCAACTCCTTAATGGCTGTCTTGTTCACTGCTTTGTAAAATGCTTTGAGACACAGTATACGAAAGGTGCCGTATAAACCAAAAATTCAGTCCTTCATTTTAATTCCTTCCCTCTATTCTATGCCTCAGATTGTACACAGTGCTTCTTACAAGCCTTTAGAACCTGAAGAAACTCCTACGGGTAACAACATTCTGCAAAATAGGAAGAAGAATGTCTTTCCTCTGTTGTTTTGGTGAAAACTCGAGTCACGTCCATGGAGTCTCAGTTTGAGACAAATCAGGAAAGTTCCTAAAGACAGATTTAAATCTGAACTTGCTGCCTGTCACATAACTACAACATATTTCCATGTTTTTCAAGAAACGGGTACAAAAACTGCTACTACATTTTTTAAAAGGCAATCTTGCCCTCTGTGCACACATGAGTGGCATTCCTCTACTTACAAACCCTTACTGCAGCCTGTTTTCCTACGAGAAGTTGGTCTCAGAAGTCTCTCGGGATCGAACCCAAAGAGCAATTACTGAAGTACCTTGGCCTCACCACAATGTCAACCTTGTTCAGATCTGGCTGCCAGAAGAGCCTGCTCTGAACACCTGCTGCTGGAAACTTGTTTGATAAGCTTTGTGCCCCCAATAACATAACCTGATCCTGGTGACCTGCGGAGAGAAGAAAGGGTGTGTGTAGGGGAGAGCATTATGTGGTCACATGACCTGCCTGGCCTAGCAGTCTGCTTCTTTCTAGTATTTATTTTTTTTTTGCCTTGCTTTTCATGATGAAGCTCTTCTGATGCTGTTCCCCTGCAGTTCGGCACGCAGCTGTGGAACGGGCTAGGACTCACATTCCCATGCTTTCCCAAGGATTAACAGCAAGTGTGAGATCAATACAGGAATTGTTCATGCTGCGGTGCATATGGGTCTTTCTATTATGCAGATGGAGTGTCTACAGACACACACACACTCTTATTAGTTGACTGGTGGGGTGTATTGAAATGCCAGATTAAATTCATCCCATTAGCAGCAATGCCATGGGGGGGGGGGTACTCTACATGAGAGAGGATTAGATTTGGGGAACTCTACATTTGCAATGTCAAAAACTCTTACAGAGAAGGGGGACTCAAAGACACACACACACCTCATATTCTACTCCAAGCTAGTGAAGTAGCAAGCTTGTGGAGATTCCTACAGATACCAGAGCTTTAGCAACCAGCTGCATGAAGCAGCAGCAGCAGCCTTTGTACAGACCGTAACTGACAATTACACTGGTGAACAACATACACACGTTTCGGCTGCTTTCCTAAAGGGGCTCCCCTGTCTCCGTGCATAGCGGCCCTTGCTGCGACCCTCTGGTTGGGCCATTTTGTGATTAGCTCTTTTAAGTTCTGAGGAGGGGAGGGAAAAGAACTTTATTGGGTGACTTGAGTGCCATAGTAGTCATTGGCATTTAGAGCTGAAGATAAGTCAAAACGTTCAGCACCTGTCAGGTTCCTTTAAATTGCCAATACCTTGAGGCATCACTGGGATGGTTACTTCGGTCATCAAAGGGGGAATTGTGGCCAAGCCCAGTGGCACCAGTTGAGTGCACTGTACATTTATGTGGGCAACCCTGGTTTTCTGCACAAATCAGACCCCCATTCTGGACCAGTGGGGTCTATGAAGTGCTACTGAGGCACTGCTCTCAAATTCTAGGTAAAGGGATTGGACCCCGGCGGAGCTCGGGTGTCTCTCTGTTAAGCTGAAGGGGGGCCTTGGACATCATGGATGATCATATTACATCAGCCAGTGCCTCATCCCCTCAGTCAAGCCCTTCCCGTGTCTTGTAGGCTGACAGAGTGAAAGGAGGGAGGGACAAACAGGATAAAATCCACCTCACTGGTGATGCTGTTGTTCCCGCTTCGCCCATGCCCAAGTGTTCCCTCCAACAGCAGAAGAAGAGTAAGTCTGGCCATCTTGCAATGTCCAGTACTCCCTGTGCAGAGGAATTCTCCAAGAGGTGAGGGCCTGTTGGGTGATCTAGACAAAATTCAAGGGTAAAGGAACTTATGAGGCTGGCAAGAGGGAATGGGATTTCTGAAGGATCAAAGTTGAAGGCAATTGAGATAAGGGTCTAAATGGAGCTCACTGTGCAGGTGTGTTCTCAAGTGGTAGGTGCCTGCTAGGTGAGCTGTACTAGGTTCAGGGGTCAAGGAACCTGTGAGGGTGGCAAGAGGGGTGTAAACTGGCTGAAAGGTCAGAGTTGGCGGTAATCAAGGTGAGGTAATAAATTGTATTATGTTTTTTTTTTTAACATGAAAATGTTTCAGCTTTTTACATTAATTTAACTGCAGCTTTACTGGTACAAACTTCCCTCTGTGGCATTAGAGACTGTTTCACTGTTCCCGTTCGTGGTAGTTGAGAAGCTGGACCTTTTTCATCAGCTTACTTATTTTCTTTCCGCCCCAGGCTATTCTGATTTAGAAGGTGCTTGAAACTCAAGACAGGGAGACGCCCAGTGCAGCAGCCTACAGTGCTCTCACCCAAAGGGGCCAGCTCCAGCAATGTGCAGAAATCAACAGTAAGGCACAGTCACCAAATCATGACACTAAATCCCGACACCAGCAAGGTAAATGAGCTAACTTAAGCTTCTGAAATCAAATCGTCAATGTCGCAGTTTTCTATGTGCCTCACTGTTGTTTTCTGATTTAGGAGGTGCACCTACTGAAGTTTTCAAGAGCATTCCTGAGTACAAGTAAAGCAGCAGCCAGTGTTATTTGTATTACAGTAAGTTTATTTTACATTTCTATAACTGCATAGAGATTATAAAATGGGATGGGAAAGGCTCTAGGTAGAGAGAGTCTCTTGTGTAAAAAAGAGGGAATACCTGAGCCCTAGTACATTCAAGTGTGTGACAGCTACCTTAAAGTCTAAAGGATACTCCCACTGTTGCCTCTCTGCACACCCATAGTCAACTCTGCAGTCTGTTAAAACTCCCGGGCATTTGCAGATGGTATGCAATGGGGGGGTGCCTGTTTAAATGCCCATAAACACTGTACCAGGAAGTGGTAACTTAATGTATTTGGCAGAACTTTGACAACTTTAACCCTATCAGGGTGCATAACTACAACCCAGTCAAGTAGTGTCATGGTGCCTGTTTTATAATTGTTCCTGGTGTGCTCTGTGACTATTTGTGTGAGAAATAGGCTAGACAACATTTTATCCCTATGACCTGTGCTAGACTTAGCATTCCAACTGATGTTAAAGTCACCAGTAACAACATATTCACAGTTCTGATTGGGTTACATAAAGTAGTGAGTAAGTGCCACCATGCCCCGGTTCTGTTTACCCGGTGGGATATATACAGACAGGATAACAAAAGATTTGTGCTCTCATCCTATCAAAAGCTTTATTGCTAGGCATTCACAGCCCCTGGTTAGGTCTTCGATTCTGGTTTTAGAGGCTTGCAGGACTGATGTGAAGTAGACAAGGCAGCCCCCACCTTGCTTGCCTATTCTATCCTCCCTGAAGATACTGAAGGCTGGCAATGAGATAGTGGCATCAGGTATGTGTGGACTGAGCCAAGTTTCAGTTAGGCAAATAACATCTGACTGCACTAACTCGACCCAGGCTTCTAAATGGGCAAATTTAGGTAGTCCTTGACTGCGGGTGCCAGACCCAGAACTACTAGCACGGCCTGGTTTGGGGTGAACATTGCTGGACAGGAGTAACATTACTATAAGGCCTCTGGTGGCTCTGAGGTAGTGTTTCAGTCTCCAGGTTTTACTCCTAGGAGGGAGTGGCAGGCGTGTGGTGCCGGAGACATGGCCATGTTGTGCAAACCCACAGCACTCCCCATGTGCTACCAGGGTTTGGTGTCCAATGTGGGGGACACATGGTTGGGGGATGCGGGCACTGTAGGGTTGTTCAGGGGGAACCAGTAGGCCTTTTTATCAGTGTGGGACCAATGGAAATACCCTCCTTTATCTTCGAGGGCTCTATATGTTCTGGTACAAATGCCACGGGTAAGCAGTATGTCACTGATCTGTAGCCCTAGGACACAATCAACCATGAAGGGTGTTAGCAAAATTACAACAATAGTGCAGTGATAGCACCAGCAATAAACAATTTAAACACTATCACCATTCAGGAGCAGGTACTAGAAGCAACCAAATTCTGGTAGGTCCTTGACCAGCTAACCTTAGGACACAATCCACCCAGGTAGGGTGTTAGCAATGCTGTCGTATAGATAAGGGTGGCAGCAACCAGTAATTATACAGAATAAACACCATCAGTAGACTAGAGACTTGCAAGAAACATTGTTAACTCTTGTTGGAGAACCAAAATGAAGTGCCTGACTAGGTTCAGGTAGTAAAACACTTTAAAACAGAAGTAACAGTACCTGACCCCACCAGGTGAGACAAGGCAGCAGCAAACAACAACGTAAACCTGTAACATTTGGATGCAGACAGTGGAGAGCTCCCAAACAATAGTCCTAGCATGTGTCCTTTAGGTCCGAGTCTAACTGGTGAAACACACAAGTTCAAGTTCTGGAGGCAGAACAGGGGGTCCAGGTGGAACAGAGATTTAAGACTTAATGGCAAGCAGATGAGCCGACGTTGACCAAGTGGCAAAATACGGAATCCACAGATCAGTCTCTCCGAGTAATGTTGAAGGTCCACCAACAGATTGCATCCCCACACCAAATTCTTCTCAGCAGATGTAATGATTCAGCTATAACTCTTGCAAATCTGGCAAATATTTAATTGTCTGGTGTACTTACCCAGTTAACAAAAAGCAAATAAATATGGGCTACTCCTTGGTTTATATATTGGACTAGATTTTCAAAGCCCTGAAATTGAAGCACGGTGATTGCATCCAACAGAAGTGCATCACAACTTGCAGCAGTCCCGATTTTCGTACACAGTCTGCATCGAAACTGAGTGTCCTTGCGTCAGACTGGCCTGCACAAGAAACAGGAGTGCAGCAAGGTGTAAGGAAGCTTGCATCACATTGGGCTGCAGTATCCCCTAATGTGGGATTCTGGAAGCCCCCCAATGGGTGCAGGTCCCACTGGTGGTTAGACCAGGCAAAGCTGGTCTAACAGCCTATGTGCAGGCCAGCCGGCAGTGCTGGGTGGGAGGTGCTCTCATGCCCACCTGTTGTAGTTGGATGCCCTGGCAAACCCAAGCTGAAGGAGCACACAGACAGGTGCATTGGCAATGTGGTTGCAGTGGGACATCTGGGCGGCCTCACAGCATGCGTGTGCTGACTAGTCACGGTGACATGGCATAGTGGTGTCCACGGTATAACCTGAGGTGCCAGTGACAGCTACGCCTACCTTTAGCACTTCACCCTCAGCAGTGTCTGGAGGATATAGGTGATGGGCTAGATGCCTTTCCATGTTACGCGCACCTGACACCTACCATACCCGCTAGGATAGACACTTGTCTGGGTGCTGAATGCCACTACATGGCTCACTGACATGCCGGACATTCCTACAGGGTATGTCTACTGGTCACCAGCGAAGCACTCATCGGAATCACATCTGTTAGATGGGTCTGGTACATGTACCCCCCTCTCTGCTGTACAATCGGTAGTACCCCTCTACATGGTGGCAGTCGGAGTCAGCCCCATGGTCTCCTACCAGCACCTCTATCAGCAGCAAAGTTGCTGAGAGATTGCCATTAGCTGCCCACATGGTTTGCTTAATTTATTGTTACTAATCACTAATGGTTATTAACTAGAACTGATATGTTCTTATGCTTTCAGATTTAATAGAGAAAAAAGAAAGTTAATACATTAGTGAGGACTATTCAGGTATACTCCTCTTCCCAAGGATAAAAACAATAAATGAGTTTATAGAAGAATATAAACAGTGCATCACAGCAGTGCAGTCCCAGGTATCTAACGGGTACAATGGGGGCTACCCATCCCCTGTGGTCAGCCAGTACTACACCTACACACTGGCATGCCGGGGATAGCTGGCTCGAGAGCGCACTGTGTGACATGTTGTGGAGTAGATGTGTGTGGTACCACACATTTGCAGTGTACCCTGGGCAGAGTGTCCAGTGCTTCAAGTGCAATGATGTCCACACAGGTGGCACAACAGGCAGTGCATGAGCCAGGCATCCTCAATGCAGGTCCCAGGTTCCCAGTGTCATCTGTGTGACTGGTACAATGGCAGCATGCAAAGTAGTGTGTGGGACAGTGGCACAGACAGTGCATTCTGGATATCCTGGCCATCAACGCCGCAGTTCAGAGACTGGTTGGTTAGGGGACAGTGGCATGCACCTGGTACAGCAACCTATCAGGCGGATGGGCATGGTGCATACGGCTCCATGATGGTGTCGAGTCTCAGGACAGATGGGACAGCGGTTCCCTCACCTGTCATGTCTGTAGAGTTGCTGTATCTTGGAGACAGACATGTCCACTGCTATCCACTGCCGGTAACACTCCACGAGCATTGTTATCACCTCTCGGTCGGTCCACTGCCACCAGCTATGGTTGCTGTCGGACACTCTCTGCCGTGCTGCTGGAGGACCCCCTCCAGGGGTACCAGTGTGACCTACGATGAGCCTCCAGTGCCTGCAACTCATCCCAGGACACCTGCCATGATCTAACAGCATGCCACACTGCCTGTATGTGTCATTGCATAGTCACCATATCCAGTCCTGTGACTGTGGTTTGATAATGTGGCACTGCTGCTACCCACCAGATACACTGGCACCACATGTGAGAGTGACGGCAGTTTCTGTGGTTGGCTTCCACACCGTCATGCTGTGTCTGGTACAAACGACTGTAGACTGTCATCTCTGCCCATAGGTACATTGCTATGGTGGCATTCCTATGACCCATGGGCTGCTTGTACATGGAACAGGGGCTGACGGCAGCTTTCCCCAAACACCTCCCATGCACCATCTCTTTGATGCATGGGCCCACCCGCAGCATCTTCGGGGACTTTGGCACCAGGACTCCACTTCCACTAAAACTGGTGCAGGGTCACTGGTGCACCAGAGTTTGCTGGAAGCGGGGGTCCAGCATAATTTGCGTCGATCTAAGGGGCTTTTGAAAATTAAGCCCATTGTCTCAAGCTCTCAACAGATTGAAGTTACTATCAAAATTCTACAGTTACCTTTTATCATATGATCCTCCCAATCTTGAAGTTTTAAAAAGTAAGCTGGCAAAAGGAACTACAAATCAGAGTATCAGAAAAGGATTAGGAAGCAATATGTAAGTCCTGGAGGAATATTTTTCCATTTATAAACTATATTATAGATCATACCTGCTGAATAAATTCAATTTGGAGGTTTCCAATGTATGTAGTAGATGTAAGCAGGCGGTGGGAACCCTTAAACATACAATGTACTCCTGCCCTCTCCTCACATCTCCTTGGCATAAAGTGTTGGACACTATTAATACTGTTTTAGAAACAAATATTGTCCCACAAACAGAACTCTGCCTATCAGGAATCTCACAGGCAGAAACCCTACCAGAGGAGCATCTTTAAAATTCTTGCAGATTGGTGTCTTAGACATAAAACGAGGCATTACACACTTAATAGAATGATCCCATGCCTCCAGCTTTGGAACGGTGTAAAAGCTTACTGGTAGATTGCATATAGTTGGCAAGAAACTACTATTGTAGTGTAAAACATATTATAAAAACTATTATGATTTCTGGAAGTGAGATAATTAAGGTACAAAAGGATAATCAAATCTGATAATGAAAGTAATTTGATCTCTTAAGAGAACTAAAAGAGGATTGAGAGGCAGTACGGTCTTTGTTTCTGAATACTGACAGCATGATCTGACATTTTTGATATTTTTATATTGGCTGACTGTGTCTTCTTTGTATATTGGGGTACTAACATTGTACGTGTGTCTATCTTTGCCAATAAAAACAAAACAAGAAACAAGGCAGTGTTTCCACCGAGGGGCTCTGATGACATCATAGGGACCTTGAGAGCAAAAGTCAGATTGGACCCACTAGTGTAAAAAAAGGTGGGTCTAAAGAAGAACATGCCGGGTGAAAACATAATCAGTGGCAGATTTTGCACAGTTCATGTTCCCTTCATTTAGATACTGTTATAAAGTAGGTGCATCAATCTGGATCCGCTGGCAAAGGGAAGAGGTGTCAGTTTTTGGAAAGGATGCAACTTTTGTCCTTTTGGTGCATGTTAGCGCTGTCCCTGGTCCCCAGTGTCATCAGAACCCTGAGATGGAAACTCAGTCGAGTTGTGCATTATTGTCCATGTGTTATTTTGCATAGAATATGGTTTGAAACAAGGTTAAAATGTTTTGGTTTTTTTTGTCTTCCCAGGAAATCATTGGGTTTAATGTTTTACTATTGCTATCACACACACAAAAAAAGAAACCCACCCAGATTTTGTGCTGGGGAAGGTGTAGCTTCTGTGTGTGTGGGGAAAATGAAAGTAAAACAGCAGTTGGCACAAGTTTTCATTCTCATTAAGAAACTGTTGTATTACAGAAGGGCACAATGTCATTCTATGAAATTTGAACTGCGGTACAACAGGTTTTTAGTTAGGATGGAAAGTCATACACAACAAGGGATAAAAATACACTATGCTGCAACTGCAGTATAACACTGTTGTAACTACAGGGACACTAGTCAGTAGTTACATGGGCCACATGTGTAACTACTTAGTAGCTGTAATGTAACTTTCATTTTTAAAGTGTGAATATCCTGAAATTAGTGTGCTTAATAGGCCCGTAAGGTAAAGTGTAACCTATCTGAAACATTATTTCATAACAATTACCAACAGCCCCTTATACTGATTCCATATACTGTAGTCATAATCTCTACTGAGTACCATGTTAGGACCCCAAGGTAATCTCCATTTTGAACAACTCGGAGTGAGCATATTGGAGAGGGCAGCTTGCAAGGAAAGCATGATATCACAAAATATGCTTACAGAAATGAAATATCCAGTGTGTTTGTTGTGTGCATTTCTCCAAACCATACACATACTCCCAAGCGTCATTCATACATGTGTAACCCCTAGATGGCGCTATCCCAGGGGCTACTACCCCTGCCTGATTTGCCACTAACAGGTTGAGGGGCCTGGATCCAATGGCGGGTGCCTCCACCCAGAGGTCAGGGTTTGCAATAGTTAAACTAACTTGGTCACAGCCCTCTGGGACACTGCAACCCCCCTTTCTTCCCACTAGTGGCCCACACAATATATCAGAATCACCTTCACAGTATACACTTACCCCAGGACTGGTTCAGGCACTGGGACCCCTGTAAAATAAGATACAGTGCAACAATCACAGTACAATACTTTAACATAGACAAATACCTCAGGCAGTATAACTTTGCTGAAACAAGCAGCTCTGATTTATTTAGGGGATATAACAAGGACAGGGGAAATCAGGTTAATTAGCTTATCACTTTACTCATCTACCTATGGCTCTGTGCACAGGCCTATCCCTACCAGTTACTGTCTCTGGGTACCCAAGCCCTAGTGGCTAGTCCAAACCGTGGCAGCTGGTAGGGGCCCTTTCATACAGAGAAAATAAAAATTAGTTAAACAGTCAGCAGTACAATAATTCCATTTGGATTCAATGTGGCAATTCAACAGGAGCGACCCTGAATTAGTACTCACGACCTCCAAACAAGATAGAGTCCTTCAGCGTCAGCAGGGCTACTCTTGAGCTCCACGAGACTCCTCACACATTTATATGACAAACTGCAACAGGCAAAAGTCCTTTAATGGCAGCAGGATTCACTTGAGCTACACAAGCCTCCTCACACATTTACATGGTAAACAGTAACAGGCGAAAGTCCTTTAATGGCAGCAGGATTCACTTGAGCTACACAAGCCTCGTTACACATTTATATGGTAAAAAGAAAGTACTATACCAGGCAGGCTGCTTCTCTATCCCGATCGCAATTACTGCACAATACCCGGGAGAACACACAGCAGATTCACTTGCTGACAGACCGAGCGCAATTCAGCAATTTTCCAGTCTTCTACAGGGTGAGCCTGGTTTCTACTCTTCAGATATCTCTGATTCTCTCTTACAGGACGGATTCAGTCCTAACAAGCAGTTACACAAGCTGCAGACCAGAACTCTGGGCCTTACACACGCTTCCGACTAAAACTGCACACCTAAAAAGCACAGGGCTCCTTCACTTTTCACTGCCAGAGCTCAACTGAAACTCCAGCAGACAAACCGGCACTTCCTTTGAGTTCCTCCCAGTTCTTGACTGGATTGGCTACTCACAATAGACTGCCCCTGTTGGTCCAAAAAGGCGCCGAAGTCCAAACTACATCTCCCAGAGTCACTGCCCATACAATCCTCTTGTGGCTGGCTCAGATAACGAGTCCAAGTTCTGATTCGTCCAAGGCACCATTTTAGAGCTACCTTATCCCACAATGATTGGTCCAGTTCAGCAGTTCAAAACTAGAATGGGGAACTAGACAAACTCAGTTCTGACTGCAAAGAAAGCAGGTTAGACAAACTGCATTTTCATTATTACTCTAAATGATTTTTGCCAAACAGTTACATCTTTCAGATAGGTTCCCTTTGCACTCCTAGTGACTGCAAAAATGGAGTGAATTGGCAGCAGCTCGAGTGGTAGTCAAGCAGAGAAGCACACAGTCCCCCCATACAAACTAATTATGTCTGCAAGCAGACAGCTCTTAAAGAGACAATACCAGAGGCTCTAAAAACACTCACTGATAAATGGCTTAAACGCCAAACACCATTCAGGCTTGGAGCATTCAAGCAAGCTCCTGGAAGTCTTTTGGGAACCCCCATTTGCAGGGGGTTTACACATGGGTATGCAAATCCTTGTGCAAGTCAGGCTGACAGGGCTTTGCCTTCTGAACACGAATTTACGTCTGATCCAGCATAGGATCTCTCCTCTGAGATTTTACTTCTCACTCCTGCAGTTGCTCCTGACTCTGGGCTGTTGTTGCTGATGTTTGTTGTCCACTGCCCTTCACCCTACAAAGTCACCAGTACGGCCTCCTCTTCCCTAGTTTCAGTCACTCCCCCACCTCTCTTATTACTGCACTGCTGCTTATTGTATATTGTTTATAGAAACACAGAAACATAGAAATTGTTGGCAGATAAGGACCACTAGGCTCATCCAGTCTGCCTGTAAGCCCCATATATAGGGCGGGCACAAAAATACAGGTTACTCACCTGTAACAGGAGTTCTAGGAATGGTATATGTTGTTCATCCACACTTACTGGCAGGTTCCTTGCCGCTTTAAATCTTGCTGGAAGGTCTTCAAGCTGGCTCCCCCCGCCCACCTGGGTGGTAAAACTCTTAGCTCCGCCCTATGGCGCCAGATCTAGTCCGCTGGAAGCCAGGTTGATGCGTCAAAGCCGGGAGAGTCGAGTGGGTTGTGTGGATGAACAATATACCATTCCTAGAACTGTTACAGGTGAGTAACCTGTATTTAGGACATGATATGTTGTTCAATCCACACTTACTGGCAGACTCCTAGCTGCCTCCAGAGGAGGGAGGCAAGGCGCACCCCTACTTGGGAAATAAGGACTGAAGAACTGAGGTCCCAAAACCAGCATCCCTGCGTGACTCAAGGTCCATGTAGTAGTGGGTAATGAAGGTGTGTGCTGACTTCCAGGTAGCAGCCCTGCAGATTTCCTGGATAGAGACATCCCTGGAAGCAGCCACCAAAGCAGTGGTATGGCGGGTAGAATGAGCTCTTATCCCTCTGGGAGGCTCCATGCCCGCCAACCTATAGCAGAGATCTATGCAGGAGGTGACCCACCTGCCTATCGTCCGCTTGGCTGCAGGTCTGCCAGGTGCGGCTTCAGCATAGGTGACAAACAACTGGCGAACCTCTCCCCGAACTTCAGCTGTCCACTCCTTATAATAAGAGAGCGCTCTTCTAGGGTCCAAAGTATGCAGCCTATATTTGGCCTCCGAGGTATGATTGGGGTAGAACACCGGCAGAGTTAACACCTGGTTAAGGTGAAACTCCGACACCACCTTCGGAAGGAATTTCGGGTGGGGGTGCAGGACAACCTTGTCCCTGTGGAAGACCAGATAAGGAGACTCGATGGAAAGCACCTAGAGTTCTCCCATCCTTCTGGCTGATGTAACAGCCACCAAGAAGGCGGTCATCCACGACAGGTGGGAAATATCGCACCTGTGCATCAGTTCGAATGGCTTACCCGTGAGCTTAGCCAATACCAGTAGTAGATCCCACAGAGGTGGAGGTTCTCGCACTGGAGGGGATATGTGATCAAGGCCTATGAAAAAGCTCCCGACCACCTCTTCCTGCACCACCGACTGCTTTCCGGCCCGTGCCCGGCAAGCAGAGATGGCTGCCAGGTGCACCTTAAGGGTCGTCGACCGAAGCCCTAGCTGAGACAGGGACCATAGGTAGTCCAGAAGGCTGGCCAAGGAACAGGAGGAAAGGTCCAACCCTTTATCCTGACATCAAATGGAGAATCTCTTCCATTTGAAGGCATAGCATTTTCTGGTCGACTCCTTATGGGATGCCTCAACAATGTTGAGGACCTCGTCGGAAAGACCCAAGGCCTGGAACTCTAGCCGCTCAGGAACCAGGCTGTCAGGTGTAGGGATTGAAGGTCCGGGTGGAGTACCTTCCCCTGGTTTACTGAGATCAGGTCTGGGCGGGCTGGAAGCTGCCTCGGGAGCCTGGAGCTGAGGCCGAGGAGATCTGGATACCAGAACTGGCGGGGCCTGTCTGGGGCTACCAGGATCACCTGCGCCTTGTCCCTCCTGACCTTTAGGGGCACACTGTGAATCAAGGGAAGTGGAGGGAAGAGGCCTGGGGTCCACGGCCTCAAGAAGGCATCCCCCCTGCAGCGATCCCTGCTGAGGGGGGTGGGCATGATACAGCCCCAGCTTCGCATTCTCCTTGGAGGCGAACAAGTCCACCTGCAGAGTGCCGCAGTGGGAGAACAGATCTTGCACTACCTCTTGCAGGAGAGACCACTCGTGAGACGTTTCACCAATCCGGCTGAGAGCATCGGCCAGACTGTTCGAGGCTCCTGCCACATGAATGGCTAGGAGATCCGCCTCCAGGCTGAGCACGAGGAACCAGATGAGAAGAGCTTCCTTGCATAGGGGCAAGGAGCACATCCCGCCTGTCTGTTGAGATAGTACATGGCCGTGGTGTTGTCCATCTGGACTTGTACCACTTGACCCCGAACAAATGGAGTGAAGGTGGTCAGGGCCAGCTGGACCACTCGGGACTCCAGCAGGTTGATGTGCAATCGGGACTCCTGAGGGGACCAGAGCCCGTGGGCTCTGTGCTCCCCGAGATGGGCACCCCAACCCATCAGAGAGGAGTTGATCATCAGAATGACCATCGTCTCGGGACGGACAAATGGTATTCCCCCCTGCAGATGATCTGGGATGAGCCACTATTGAAGGCCGTCCCGGATCTTCTGGGTCACAGTGATTGGCTGATCTAGATGACCTGAGTGCTGAGGCCACTGACTGGCCAGACCCCACTGAAGGGGACGCATGTGCCAGCGGGCCCAATGGACCACACTGGTGCAGGCCGCCATGTAACCCAGAAGGTGCAGGAAGTCCTGGGGAGGGTGCAATTGCCCAACCTGAAATGATTGGGCAAAGGAGGAAAGAACCTCGGCCCTGTCTGCCAGGAGCCAAGCTCTGGCTCGGAGAGAGTCGACCTCTGACCTGATGAACTGGATCACCTGTGAAGGCACGAGTTCTGACTTGGCCTCATTTATCAGAAGACCAAGTTGTTAGCAAGCATGGAGGGCCAGATCCCTGGACCGCTCCACCTCCTGCCTGGAGGGGCCTGCTATCAGCCAGTCATCCAGGTTTGGGTAGACCCGGACCCCTTGGCGCCTCAGAAATGCTGCCACCACTGCGATGCATTTGGTGAAGACTGTGGGAGCTGATGATAGGCCGAAGGGCATGGCTCAGAACTCGTAGAGGGTTTCCTCTATCCAAAAGCTAAGGAACTGACAGTGAGACGGATGGATTGGGACATGAAAGAAAGCATCCTGCTGATCCAGGGAGCAGAACGACATGCTCTGCTCCAGAGATGGTATTATCTGAGCCAGAGTTACCATTCGGAAGGTGTGCAGCCTGAGAATCCTGTTTAGGTCATGCAGATCTGGAAAGGGGCACCAGCCCCCACCCGTTTTGGGACCAGGAAGTACCTGGAAACTAACCTTGGGTTTGGAGGAGGATCCACTACCCTGCAGATGACCTCCTTGTGGAGGAGCCGAATGATGTAGTCTCGAAGAGCCGACTGGGAGACCATGGACCCTGTAGCCCCTCATGGGGCACGGGCTTGGCAGGGAGGGGCCTGCTCGAATTCCAGAGGCAGACCCAGACCAAACACTTCCAGCACCCAGCAGTCCGTGGTGACAGCAGACCAGGCAGAAAGGTAGTGGCTGAGCCCCCATCCACGAGGGACCCAGAGAGCGTGACAGGGTTGGGGGTGGCACCCTGCAACCCATCACTGGGCAGGCTTGAAGGAGTAGGATCCGGCCGAGGGGCCGCGGGGTCCCTTCCCTCTGGGCTTCCTGACAGAGTAGGCCATGGTCTTGGCTCTGGGATGCCAAGATTGAGCCTGCTGGCCCTGTTGCTGGAGCTGCTGGGCTGGTCTGGCGCAGGAGCGGAGGGATGAAAGGGCTTATGCTTGTGATAGTGGGCACCCTTGTCCTTTTAAGCAGAGTTCACAGAGTCCAAGGTGGCACTGGACTTCTCAGTGCGCTGGAGGTGACCCACCACACCAGACCTGAACAGGTCAGTGCCCAGAAAAGGAACATCTGCTAACTTGTGCTGGGTGTCGGCCGTGAAGGTCGAGATCCTCAGCCAAGCATGGCCACTGCGGGCGCAAGTGAATGGGCACAGGAGTCACCAATGTCCAGAGCAGTCTGGAGTTGCTGCTTAGCCACTGCTCTACCCTGATCCCGGACCTGATTGACCGTTGTCTGAAGGTCAGCTTAGAGATGAGGAATCACCTCATCTAGGGAGCCCAACAGGGCGTGTGAGAAGTGCGCCATCAGAACAGCCAAGCTGGCCTGGCGAAGGCCCAGAGAGGCGGCAGTGTAAACCTGCTTTCCCGACTGGTCCAGCTTTTTTGACTCCTTATCTGGGGGCTTGTCTACATCCCCAGTGTTGCCCGAGCACCTAAAGACAGAGTCCACCACCAGCCCCTCGGCCGAGGGGTGCTCTGTGAACCCAGAAAGGGAGCCTGTGGGGACCGCATACTTGCAGGCCATCAGGGCAGACGGCGCTGGGCAAGAGGTTGGATGCTGCCTCAACTCTAAGACTGGGCCATCTAATGGCCTCGGACACCAGAAAGGCTCTGGGGGAGTCCCCTTGTCCAGAATCTCTGTGAGGGATATCTGCCTGCTTTTACTGGGTTCAAGCTGCATCCTGGTGGACTCAGAGATGAGCCAAGAATGCCAAGGAGTGAGGTGGGGCACTCATCCACAGACAGACCCCCGAGGACTCCAGGTCTGGGACGGGGTGCAACGAGAGAGTCTTGGGACTCGAAGAGTCCTCATAGGCCGGATCCTCTCCTCGTCTGAGGGGCGATTGGGGGTGAGAATGACCCATATGCGGTGGGGAAGACCTGAGCTGGCAGAAGATCCTTGGTCGAGCTTTCAACGTTCGGTTGTGGAGGTGGGCGTTCCACCACAATGGGTGGAGGCCCGGCCGGCTGAGCTGTGACTGACTCTTCGACCGAAGGAAACAGCTGCAGGAGCTGACGCCGGTCGCTCGGGTGACAGCCATTTAATAGCCGTCGGTGGAAGCTGGCGGCATCAGCTAGAGCCGGTCAAAGTGAGCTGTTGACACATAAGGTCCTATAGCGCCAACGCGAATCTCATGACGTGGAGCCTCTCCTCAGCCAAGAAGGATGAGGGAAGAAGAGCTGCAGAGCCGTCCGGCAATGTCGGGACCAGAGCCACTGTTGGCGGGATTTGACCGATTCGGACATGAACTGAGACTGAGATCCCGACTGTCAGTGGTGCCAGTGGTGGACTGAAGAAGGGCCAGGGAAAACCGTGGCTCTGGTGGTTTAGGGTCTAGAACCGGGTACTTCGACTCAGCCAGCTGAGTCGAATCCCCAGAAGGCACCGATGTCCAAGACAAAGAGCTGTCGGCCTCTTCGGGCAACAACCTGTCGGTGGGCTCAAGAAAAATCTCGGCTGCATCAACAAGAGTCTCGGCCAACTGGTCTGACAGGGACACCTCAAAACTAGCCCAGGCCGCAACTTCGACCGAAGTCGAGAGTCGACCCTCCTGAGAACGGGACCTTTCCCGCTCCCAAGAGCGTCGATGGTGGGTCTTATCTTTTTTTGGTTCCTTCTTTCGGGACCGAGAAGTATGAGACCCAGAAGGACCCTCCCCTTTGGTGGAGAGGGACTGACACAACTCCTGAAAAGGAAGCCATGTAGCTGTGGCCTGAGCCGCCTCCTCCTCATGGGCCATGAGCTGTTCAAGCTGTTCTGACTGTTCCGCAGAGCCTGCAGATACAGACACCACCCAATGGGCCTGTGACAGAAATGGTAAAGAAAGAGTTAATGGTTTGGATTCTCTAGCTGGTGTTTTTTTAACAGTTTGGAAAAAAACACACACACAGGCTAAATCCAAATGCCAGCAGCATCCACAAGCTGGAATTTTCAGTCCTCCCTAGCTGCTAGATAAGAGCTGGGTCATAAATCTCGAGTGGTCATCTCCACACACACACACACAGACCTGCAGACACATACACAGGGCAGTTTGAACGGATTGGGTCATTCAAATATAAACTGAAGGTTAAAATGGAATATAATTGGTCACCGATAGGTGTTCAGTCTGATTGGGACAATTAAATACATACATGTTAGATGGTCAGTGTATTCAAAGGGGGAATAGGCATTACCTGTTCCCAGAAGAATATATAAGAGGCTGAAAGACAATGAAGAGTTCTCTTTTGCTTTGGAAGCTGGGAGGGGAAACATAAGTTTGGAGCCTACCCATGTAGCTATGTTCATGGAAGCTGGCAGTTAGAATAGGGTCCAGTGTCTCTTAGAAGGACAGGAAAGGGTAAGTTTAGTGCTAGCATATTTCAGTAATAGCCTTCTTCTTTTGCCATCTGTTATTTAAAAACATTTGTTTACTTTTCCTCTATGAGTGTTATTCTCTTGTGTTGTAAATATATATCCTGTAAATGCTCAGTGCACTTTCTGTTAAGTAAAAAGCTATTTGCTCAACAGTTGTGACTGTGATGTCATTTTTCTAAGGTAATATTTGGTTTCCACTGGTTGAGGTAAACTCTGTGTAGCATCCGCCACCCGAGAGAGACACACTACCAGACTTTAATTTGTGCAATTGCACGTTTAATTATTCAAGTTTATAAGCTTGAAGGTTGGCGCTGGAGACAGTCCAGCTGGTGGCAGCAAATATCCGAGGACAGACACCTCTCTGAAAGCTGTTTCAGCACAGAGGGAGAGGTGGGTTGTCATGCTCCCAAGAGCGTCGACGGTGGGTCTTATGTTTTTTTGGTTCCTTCTTCCGGGTCCTAGAAGTATGAGACCCAGAAGGACCCTCCCCTTTTGTGGAGAGGGACTGACACAATTCCTGAAAAGGAAGCCATGTAGCTGTGGCCTGAGCCGCCTCCTCCTCATGGGCCATGAGCTGTTCAAGCTGTTCTAACTGTTCCGTAGAGCCTGCAGCTATGGACACCACCCAATGGGCCTCCTTCGATTTGACTGGCGGGTACCGTTTCTCCAGTCGCCCCAGCTGGAGTTGGACAGCTCGGTCTTCGAGCACCGAAGGCGAGAAGGACAGACACATCTCAGAAGCCTGTGGACTGTGGTCTTGACCAAGACAGTAAACGCACATGGCGTGAGGATCGGTGCGAGACATCTTCTGCCCGCAGGGGCACCAACGGAACCCATGAACAGACTTATCTTCCATCGCAGCCGCGAGCGAGGAAGCTGAAGACTGAACTCGAATGAGTTTTAAAGCAAGTTTTGGTAAAGAATCCGAGGATTCGAGAGCCAGGGCCTGTAAACATGCAGAGCACTAAGGACGGAACCTGAGCTTCCAGCAGTAAGGAAGATCTGGTGTCATGGGGTGGAGCTGAGGATTATATCACCCGGGTGGGTGGGAGGAGCCAGCTTGAAGACTTTCCGGCACATCTTAAAGCAACAAGGTACCTGCCAATAAGTGTGGCTTGAACAACATATCCACGTCCCTAAAAACTGCCCTATCCCTTACTATGACCTACAAATTCACCAATGTTGGCCTTCCCCCTAATTTAACAGGCCTCCTGAATCCTAAAGCTCATCAGCGGGCCCTGCGGTCATCAGTTGGCTGCCCCCTCAATATCCCTCGTGTACACACCAATCTAGGAAAGAGATCCTTTGAGTACTCTGCACCCTACCTCTGGAACTCACTCCCAGAGAATCTGACCGGAAGCTCCACCCTTGAGGGGTTTAAGTCCGGCCTAAAAGTGTACATGCTGGGGCAGTGTCTTTGTGGCTGCTACCGTCAACCCCATCTCCTGGCCCAAAATGCTGTTCTCTTGTACACTCTTTTTTTTTTTTTTTGAAATCACGATTTATCTCTCTCCCCTACACCGGAGCCCTGCTCAGTCAGGAGTCGCTATGGGTATCACCCCACTGCTGCCTTACCTGGATCCCCGGTAGACCCCCATGGAGCCGTGGCTGTACCCCCCAGGCAGGTACAAGGTGGGGCCCGTACATCCCGAACAATCAACTTTCGTCGGGTCCCTCCAGTGGTCAGGCAGGGAGCAGTCATCAGGGTCCATACCAAGCGCTCCTTCCCCTCGGCGCTCCGGTGTCTATTTCCCTTGTTCTAGGGGAGTGGCTACGCCCAGACGTCAAGGCATCCCCGCCGACATCCTCACTTCCAACCCTCTCTGTGTGCTCGTGCTCTTGCTGTGCCTCCAGCTTCTGTCAGAGGCCAGACAAGTGCTGAGTCAGAACCTCCCCTCCCTCCCGGGAGAGGAAAGCTGTTCTCTGGACACTCAATCCTCTCCCTCCCTGCCGACCCCGATGGCCTGGGCACATTCCCAAACCCGGGTCGCCAGCGTGGCACGAGATGTGGCGTCCAGCGCCTCAACTCTCAGTGCCACTCTTTTACACTCTTGAAGGGCTAGTAGGTTCTGCACCCTACAGCAGGTCTTGACACCTAAAATGCATTCCTCATAGCACAAGAACCTGTTGGACATTATTTATCCTGCTGTTCACCCTGGATGTCACTGTCCGACTGTCCCTTTCCTTCGTGACTAATTGCTGTTGCAGTACTCTGTATGTGAATCCTATGTATATTACTGCTATTTCTATTATCTCTGATCAAAATGTAAACTGTGAACTTCTGAGCTATATTGATTGTATGTGAACTTATAAACAACACATGTAATTAACTCCGGGTTGCCCCTGAAAAAGGGACCTCTGATCTCAGTGGGTTCACCCGGCTACCAAAATGCAATAAATAAAATTAATGCTGACAAAAACTAGATATTGACAAACACATATCACTGCTTTAATTAACTGTTAGTGCTTTTGCCATACAGTTTTTCAAACTCTCCAGTTTTAGCACCGTGCTCACTAACTACAAACTTCCAGAATACATACATACCTCCACAAACTTTAATATTTTTTTCCCCCCATAAAGACCTTCACACAGCAATAGAAAGTTCAGCTGATGCTCTCGTTTCTCTCTGCATTGCCAAAATTAAACTGGCGACCAGGCAAATTCTCTGTGAACTTGGCTCCACACACGGTATAAGAAAAAATAAGCAAAACATAAACTAATCCTGAAATAAAGTTAGTGACCCCCCATTTATTAAGCATTTATTGTAAATCATCATATTTTAAAGCAAAAATTAATAACAAATACTGATGGCTAAACTAAACTGAAATTTTTTTGCACCAGAAATAAACTAAAATAAGATATGGAGAGTACAGTCACTAAGATTAATGAAAATATTAACACATCTGTTCAATTTACTTTCCATGCTGTACAATATCATTTTTTTCTGTTTCCAGATCCTGCTCCTTTGTCGTACCCACAATGCCATTTGTTAGTCGTTCAGTTTGGTGGACGGCAGCTGGATCATCTCTAGAGCACTGTCTTGATGTGAACGATGAGTGGATGAGGGGATATGCAGATGTAACCCCTAGATGGCGCTATCCCAGGGGCTACTACCCCTGCCTGATTTGCCACTAACAGGTTGAGGGGCCTGGATCCAATGGCGGGTGCCTCCACCCAGAGGTCAGGGTTTGCAATAGTTAAACTAACTTGGTCACAGCCCTCTGGGACACTGCAACCCCCTTTCTTCCCACTAGTGGCCCACACAATATATCAGAATTACCTTCACAGTATACACTTACCCCCAGGACTGATTCCGCACTGGGACCTCCTGTGAAATAAGATACAGTGCAACAATCACAGTACAGTACTTTAACATAGACAATTACCTCAGGCAGTATAACTTTGCTGAAACAAGCAGCTCTGATTTATTTAGGGGGATATAACAAGGACAGGGGGAAATCAGGTTAATTAGCTTATCACTCTACTCATCTACCTATGGCACTGTGCACAGGCCTATCCCTATCAGTTACTGTCCCTGGGTACCCAAGCCCTAGTGGCTAGTCCAAACCGTGGCAGCTGGTAGGGGCCCTTTCACTTGAGGTACACAAACCTCTTCACACATTTATATGGTAAAAAGAAAGCACTATACCAGGCAGGCTGCATCTGTATCCCGATCGCAATTACTGCACAATACCCGGGAGAACACACAGCAGATTCAGTTCCTGACAGACCGAGTGCAATTCTGCAATTCCTCCAGTCTTCTACAGGGTGAGCCTGGTTTCTACTCTTCAGATATCCTTTGATTCTCTTCACAGGACGGATTCAGTCCTAACAAGCAGTTACACAAGCTGCAGACCAGAACTCTGACCTTCACATGTTTTTGACTAAAACTGTGCACTGAAGGGCACAGGGTTCCTTTCCTCTTCACTGCCAGAGCTAAACTGAAACTCCAACAGACAAAACCGGCACTTCCTTTGAGTTCCTCCCAGTTCTTGACTGGATTGGCTGTCACTCACAATAGACTGCTGCTGTTGGTCCAAAAGGCCAAGTCTAAACTACATCTCCCAGAGTCACTGCCCATACAATCCTCTTGTGGCTGGCTCCAGATTATGAGTCCAAGTTCTGATTCGTCCAAGGCACCATTTTAGAGCTAGCTTACCCCACACTGATTGGTCCAGTTCAGCAGTTCAAAACCAGAATGGGGAACTAGGCAGACACAGTTCTGACTGCAAAGAAAGCAGGTTAGACAAACTGTAATTTCATTATTACTCTAAATGATTTCTGGCAACAGTTACATCTTTCAGATAGGTTCCCTTTGTACTCCTAGTGACTGCAAAAATGGAGTGAATTGGCAGCAGTTCGAGTGGTACTCAAACAGAGAAACACACAGTCCCCCCATACAAACTAATTATGTCTGCAAGCAGACAGCTCTTAAAGAGACAGTATTAGAGGCTCTAAAAACACTCACTGATAAATGGCTTAAACGCCAAACACCATTCAGGCTTGGAGCATTCAAGCAAGCTCCTGGAAGTCTTTTGGGAACCCCCATTTGCAGGGGGGTTACACAAAGCTGTTGGGACATCTGAATAGCCCTGCCCTGAGGGGGGCACTGTGTGGATTATATTGAAACTGAGGTCCCTCTGCTGGGAGGGTAGTGGTTGATAGAAGCATGGGTAACAACAGACATAAAGCAATACCAGGGAATATACAGTACATCACGGCACTGCTGAAGGCCCGTTTCCTCGCTATTGTTATTCGCCCTCCTAGCAAGCCCTTATCTGTACAAGAAATATGTTGGTCCACTACAAGGCATTAAACTATCCACTGACTCCAGTTTTCCATGAACCAACATGGCTACAAATGTTTTCCTTTAATAATGCTGGTAGAATTAGAGAATCATATAAGTGAGTCTGGCATCAGAGCTGGTTAGCTGGTTCTGTGGTCCTGCTCCCTGATGTTACAGCACAGAGGCCGTTCTCCTTCTCACTGGTATAGTGACACTGCTCCATGCTGGTTGTTGGTATGATAGCATTATTTACTGCTGCTATGGAAGAGCTGGGTTTGGATATGGACTGGGGTGTCCAGCCCTTGGACTCTTGGGGTCTGGCAGTGGGTAACCTGATTATCATAAAGGTGAGGCACCTGACTGTCGGTGGGGGAGCAGGCAGAACATCTAGCACTCATGCATCTCTTACAAATTCAACCACGGAACAGCACTGACGATGGCTGTGAAGTCAGTCACTGGCTCTACACCCTCCCAGTCAGAAAAAAAGGTGTAGCTGCAGTGGCCCCTAATAGGGGTGAACCCAACAGAATGGGATGTTTGACCCACCCGCAAAAACAGCAAGTCTAAAATATTTTACTTTAAAAAATGGGGAAGGAAGACCAAACAACCCCGCTGGAAGTGGGGAAAGCCCTAGGAAAAGACATCCGGCAGGGTAAGTCCCAGCAGATGGGGTGACGGGTCTGGGGTGCTCCTTGGAAGGAGGGCCTACCAGGAGGAGGGGATTAAAAAGAAACAGGGAAGGACAGATTTGTCTTCCTCTTCTTTGTTGCAGTCTTGCTTTCAGAGGAATCAGAACTCAAACATATGGCCCAAGTAATTATGTTGAATAAAAATACACAACTCTTAATTTATATGTAATTGCTTCGGGAAGAACATACGTCTTAATGTTCCTTTCCAGTCAATGAAGCATTTGAGAGATGTGAGGGATGGATGAGGTTTAATGCTCGAATCTGGTTTTCATTCACAGGCTTGTAGTGGTGCACACTTTCCCTCACCCCTCCATCAGTGTGCCTCATTACTGCCTTGGAAGGACCACAACTCAGGGGGTCCTCCATCACCATGCTCAGTGCGTTGTGGGATGTTGCTCAAGTATGTCATGCTGGATTTAAAGGGGAACACATATGAACAGTGTTCTGAAATCTGAAGGCCTCTTAAAAACTGTTTTCACTGAGACATTTGGCTTACCTGCAACTGGCAGCTAACCAGTGGTACTGATGACTAAGTCTTCCCGATATTCATACTACATAGTCACAAGTTTTAGAGCTTTGTAATGTCACACAGGGTGAAACCATGACTCACTACAGTGTGGCTAGGAACAACTTCACCCTTGGTGACGTTACAAGGTTCTAAAAATGGTAGCAGTACTGTAGCGTCAATACAGGTGGGACTTAGACGTCAATATTTCGGAACTGCTGCCAGATACTGGTCAGCCCAATACTCATTTAAAAAAGCTTTTGAAGAGCTTTCAAACTCTGACAGACACTGTTTAAAAATGCTCCTCTTGAAAGGGCTAGTTTGGGGGAACAGCACCCAGGATTCTGGGAATTCTGCACTTTTGAAGCCACTAAACAGGTATTTTGCTGTAGGACTCATGAACTGCTGCAGAATTTAGAACGTTTCATCATTTTTACTTGCCAAACATAACCTCCCTGCGCGCCCCCCCATATTTTTCTGCAATCCCTGTCTTTCTTTCCCGCTCTTCGTGCTCTGAAAACATTCCTCAGGCTCAATAGCCAACATTATGGATGGCATCATCTGGCAGTTTTGCTAAAGAGGGGACAGAGAACTGCCACAGGAGTGAACTACTGTTATTCTGCTGGTGACCTTTTGGAGACCTGCTGCAGAAAGCAGGCCTGCAGGACCACAGAGAAGGAGGGGGCCCCTGCCTGTTGGCTCTGGAGAGTTGAGCCCTAACCAAATGTGTTGCACTGTTGCATTTGGAAACTGAGCAAGGGTTCTACCACAGCCACTCCAAAACGGGATGTCTCATCTGCTGGTGGCTTTGTGGGTAAATAAATTGGAGGCTTGAACCCACCACTATGCACTGGGCCAGAAGCAACAGTGCTATCAACAGCGCCATTGACACAGACAAATATTTTGGTAACAGGTTACCCAGGTTAAAAGAAGAGTCTATTTTTTATTTATTTAGTGTAACCCCTAGATGGCGCTATCCCAGGGGCTACTACCCCTGCCTGATTTGCCACTAACAGGTTGAGGGGCCTGGATCCGATGGCGGGTGCCTCCACCCAGAGGTCAGGGTTTGCAATAGTTAAACTAACTTGGTCACAGCCCTCTGGGACACTGCAACCCCTTTCTTCCCACTAGTGGCCCACACAATATATCAGAATTACCTTCACAGTATATACTTACCCCAGGACTGGTTCAGGCACTGGGACCTCCTGTAAAATAAGATACAGTGCAACAATCACAGTACAATACTTTAACATAGACAAATACCTCAGGCAGTATAACTTTGCTGAAACAAGCAGCTCTGATTTATTTAGGGGGATATAACAAGGACAGGGGAATCAGGTTAATTAGCTTATCACTTTACTCATCTACCTATGGCTCTGTGCAAGGCCTATCCCTACCAGTTACTGTCCCTGGGTACCCAAGCCCTAGTGGCTAGTCCAAACCTGTGGCAGCTGGTAGGGGCCTTTCACACAGAGAAAAGAAAATTAGTTAAACAGTCAGCAGTACAGTAATTCCATTTGGATTCAATGTGGCAATTCAACAGGGAGCGACCCTGAATTAGTACTCACGACCTCCAAACAAGACAGGGTCCTTCAATGTCAGCAGGGCTACTCTTGAGCTCCACGAGACTCCTCACACATTTATATGGCAAACTGCAACAGGCAAAAGTCCTTTAATGGCAGCAGGGTTCACTTGAGCTACATAAGCCTCCTCACACATTTATATGGTGAACAGTAACAGGCAAAAGTCCTTTAATGGCAGCAGGATTCACTTGAGCTACACAAGCCTCCTCACACATTTATATGGTAAAAAGAAAGTACTATACCAGGCAGGCTGCTTCTCTATCCTGATCGCAATTACTGCACAATACCCGGGAGAACACACAGCAGATTCAGTTCCTGACAGACCAAGTGCAATTCAGCAATTTCTCCAGTCTTCTACAGGGTGAGCCTGGTTTCTACTCTTCAGATATCCTTTGATTCTCTTCACAGGACGGATTCAGGCCTAACAAGCAGTTACACAAGCTGCAGACTGGAACTCTGGGCCTTACACACGTTTCCTGACTAAAACTGCACACCGAAAAAGCACAGGGCTTCTTCCCTCTTCACTGCCAGAGCTCAACTGGAACTCCAGCAGACAAAACCGGGCACTTCCTTTGAGTTCCTCCCAGTTCTTGGCTGTCACTCACAATAGACTGCCCCTGTTGGTCCAAAAATGCACCGAAGTCTAAACTACATCTCCCAGAGTCACTGCCCATACAATCCTCTTGTGGCTGGCTCAGATTATGAGTCCAAGTTCTGATTCGTCCAAGGCACCATTTTAGAGCTACCTTAACCCACACTGATTGGTCCAGTTCAGCAGTTCAAAACTAGAATGGGAACTAGGCAGACACAGTTCTGACTGCAAAGAAAGCAGGTTAGACAAACTGTAATTTCATTATTACTCTAAATGATTTCTGGCAAACAGTTACATCTTTCAGATAGGTTCCCTTTGCACTCTAGTGACTGCAAAATGGAGTGAAGCAGCAGCTCAAGTGGTACTCAAGCAGAGAAGCACACAGTCCCCCCATACAAACTAATTATGTCTGCAAGCAGACAGCTCTTAAAGAGACAGTACCAGAGGCTCTAAAAACACTCACTGATAAATGGCTTAAACGCCAAACACCATTCAGGCTTGAAGCATTCAAGCAAGCTCCTGGAAGTCTTTTGGGAACCCCATTTGCAGGGGGTTACATTAGTTTTTGTTGACTGGGTAAGTGCACTAGACAAATTCTGCCTATTTTCAGGCACGAACTGGGATACAGATGAATGCCAATTGACCTTGAACCAGATTAAGCTGTTGGTGGTATTTATTTTAGTGAATATAATGCATTTGATACACTGTGTGTCCCACAGTGTTTTACAAGCCACATGGGACACTGGTAGTGAAGTGACTGTAAATGTGTAGTGGCAATCATTCTGCTCTTCAATAACCACACACAGCCCTGGGTAACTGCCTGAACTGGTTTTACGGGAAGGGGAATACTAGCCAGGACACCAAGAAAAACCCGCTGCACTGGAAATGGATGTTTAGTTTGGTGTTGGTGGTCTTGAGGGGGTTTCCTCTCCTCCTCTGTCAAAGATAGGTGAGGACAGTGATCACATAGTAAGCCTCTGTATAGCTGTGAAATTAGTCTGGTTCTTTATTGGTTTCACGTATTTGTGTTTAAATGGGGCTGATAATGTCTAAATGGGATCATATTTTGTTGCCATGTGGGGAAGCTACTGCTTGATGTCATGTTTGGCAAAATAACTTTATTCTGCTGTTGTACTGATTTCAGTATTTTAAATTTAAAAATATCCCCCAATTCTTTTGAAAAGTTCCCATGGATTCTTTTACTTTCCTCTGGACACTAGCCTGGACAGTGCAAGAGACAGGTAGAACGTACTCGATTTAACATCTCACTTGATGGATCGCACACCCCAGTAGTACAGAACCCCACCCACCCACCCCCAAGTACTGCACTGGATTAACAGTGTCAGGGCTATGAATCCAGGTCCCTGTGTGGGATTAGAACCCACAGCCTTCTGGCCCAGAGGTGGATGCCCTGCCAACTGAGTCATGCTGACACCCAAACAGGTACAAGAAGAGGACAGCGAGTACAAGTGAGCATCACCCCAGTTTCTGTTGCTTGTAGGCACGGGGTCATAATGTCGCAAGACATTATGCCGCATGCATATACCGCGCGATATATTGCATGCAGCAAGTCTTTTTTTTATGGGGCTGCACTCCAACCCCTGAACTAAAATAACTAACTCGGGGGGGGGGGTAGGTTTAAAATAAATATCACACAAAGTGCGAAAAAAAGAAAATTTCCATGCGCCTGGGACCAGGAATTGAACCCGATCCCAAACGCTCTGCCTGCGTCCCTTGCTGCCAGTGGCTCATCTCGTCTGGCCATGGTAGCTGCTTGGCAGAAGCCCATCCCAACAGAGGTCTTATCCTCTGCCTGGGAGAGTGAGAGGGTGCAGTACCGCGCACAGAACCATTAGCAGTATTGCAACCTCTCGCTGTCATATACCGTGCTATTTCTTTTCCGGGGTTTTGTCATACACTATTAAGTGTATGACATATTGACCCAGTAGGTTGCTTGTAGACCCAGGACTGGTTTCTCCATTTGTGCAGAATTCTATATACTTATAATCTGCACTTATGGGGTCTCCTAATACTGGAATTTCATTAAAGTTAGATGCACTGAAGCCTAGAGGAAGGCATCAAGCAGAAGAGAATGGGCCACATGAAAAGATGTCCGCTTTCTTTTGATCAGTCAGTCAGTACCAACTCATCAGTTTTCATAGGCTTAACAACACAGCTGCAGCCTCCTCATCCCCTCTATTAAACAGCATCATTCAAGGGGAAGGCAGGCTAGCATGAGTGAAAGGTACCCTGGCCGTGAGAGCCTTTGCAGTGCTACACTTTGTTGAGCACATAAAGCAAGGGCTTGCTGCATTTTCATTCACAAGCTTGCTCGGCAAACGGTGGCAGGCTCCTCTCTGGGTCATAGCTGCCAAACCCTATCTGTGCTAGATGCCAACCCAGTCAAACATCATTAAACTTGGATCCAGGCAAGATCAAAGCTGCAATTCTTTCTTTTATTGGTGGGAGATTAGGTTTCTTCTTGTGAGCTGCAGGGACTGTCTGCACATTATGTACTCCCAAACTTGCTGTCATGCAGTGCACAGGATAGCTGTATGAACACAGAAACCTAGAAACAGAATTTGACGGCAAATAAGGACCACTTGGCCCACAGTCTGCCCATTTTCCCTACCTATATTATTACCGCAGACCATAACTGATGTACAGTGCCTTCTCCACCCTCCCTTCCTTTCCACTGTGATTCCCTTGTGCCTATCCCATGTATTCTTGAACCCCACCACTGTTTTTGCCCCATCACCTCCACTGGAAGACTGTTCCAGGAATCCACCACTCTTTCTGTGAAGAAGTACTTCCTCACATCTCTCCTGAATCTACCCCTCTCCAGCTTCATAGCATGTCCCCTTGTTCTTGAGCATCTTTTATTCTGAAAAATACTTCCCTCCTGTACCTTATTTACCCCTGTGAGGTATTGAAAGGTCTCTATCATATCCCCCCTCCCAGCATGCACATATTGAGGTCCTTTAGTCTCTCCTCATTGGGCTTTTAATGTAGACCCTGTACCATTGTAGTTACCCTCCTCTGGACTGCCTCCACTCTATGTCCTTCTGGAGATGTGGTCTCCAGAACTGGACACAGTACTCCAGGTGGGGTCTTACCAGCGATCTATACAGAGGCAACACCACCTCCCTCTTTCTGCTGCTGATATCCTTCCCTATGCATCACAGCTTCCCACTAGCCCTCCTGACTACCTTGTCACACTGACTGGCCACCTTTAGGTCATCCGATATGATTACCCTCTGGTCTCTTCCCTGCTTGGTAGCCGTCAACATCACTCCATCCGCTTGGTACTCCTCCCCTCGGTTTCTGTGCCCTAAGTGAAGTAGTTTGCGCTTTTTCACACTGAAGCCCAGCTGCCATACCTTTGATCACTCGTCGAGTTTTCTCAGGTCTCTGCTCATCCTTTCCACACACACACCCTTTGGAGTGTGCACCCTACTGCAGATTTTGGTGTCATCACCAAAGAAGCAGCCCTTCCTTTTAAGCTCATCTGCAATGTCACGTATAAAGACATTAAAGAGGACTAGTTCCAGCACTGATCCATGAGACTCCCTCCTGGACACCCTCCATTCCTCAGAGTGAACTCCATTTACTACCACCCTCTGTCGCCTATCTCTTAACCAATTTCTTACTCAGTTTACCACAGTTGAACCCCACTCCTAAGTTACCCAGCTTGCTTACTAGTCTCCTGTCTGGAACAATGTTAAAAACTTTACTGAAATCTAGGTAGGCCACATCCACTGCTCCACCACGATCTAATTCCTTTGTCAACCAGTCAAAGAGATCTATCAGATTCATTTGACATGACCTGCCCCCTGTGAACCCATGCCGCCTCTGGTCTTGTAACCCATTGGAGTCAAGATATTCCACAATCCTTTCCTTCAGAAGTGATTCCATTAAAGGGAAACGTCCACCTAAGATCAGGCCCCACCTCAGTGTGAGGCAGGGCCCACCTGGCATTTTTACAAGAAGTTACATTTTTATTTTTTTTTTTATTTACGGTGCTTTGATTTATATAGAATTTATCTGGTTGATCCTGCGACCCTCCTTGCCTGCATTCTAAAAGCAAGAGCCCCTAGTGGCGCACCCACAACCTCCTGCGGCTGTCTTGAGAATGTCATATCATGCGGGGAGCAGCCGCGGGAGCGTCCATAATGTTACTGTATAGCTGGAGCTTTTAATAGCTCCGGTTTGGAACATACATGTTTCAGTGCTATACCGAGGTCCAGGTATATATTGCCAGTCTATACATTGGCGGTATAGCACTGAGACATGTATGTTCAAACGAAACTATTAAAACTCGACTACTAAACAAATTATATCCAGGCTGCTCCCACTTGCTCTATGACATTCTCCAGGTTCCAACTTCACAGAAAGGACTGATGATCAATGAGAACTCTTGCTTTAAAAGCCTGCCCGTCGAGGAAGGAACACAGAATCAACTAGATAAATTCTATATAATCAAGCACCGTAATAAAATAAATAAATAAATAAATAAATTCAACTTTTTGTGAAAATGCTCATTGAGACCCTGCCTCACACTGAGTGAGCAATTTTAGGTGGATGTTTCTTTAATTTTCCCACCACTGATGGCAGGCTGACTGGTCTATAATTGCCAGCCTCCTCCCTCCTACCACTTCTGTGTAATGCGACTACGTCCACCCTCTTCCAGTCCCCCGGAACCACTCCTGTTTCCTGTGAGCTGTTAGAGGTGCAGCCAGTATCTCCATGAGCTCCCTCAATACCCTTGGATGCAGTCCATCTGGCCCCATCACTTTGTCCACCTTCAGATTATCTAGTCCCTTCAGGACTCTCTCCTCCAAAAAAGAACTAGGCTCCTCCTCCCTCCCTCCCAAGCTTCTGTTACTTTTTGGTAGCCCCTCCTCTTCTTCTTCCTCTGTGAACACTGAACAAAAGTATTTGTTTAGGATGTCTGCCTTCTCCTGGTCCCCCTCTGCACAGCCCCCCCACTTCCCTTTTTAACCTTACAATTCCACCCCGGTCTTCCTCAATTCATTTGCATACCTAAAAAATCATCTCCTTTCATTACCTTCTGGGCTATACAAACATACGAAATTGCCAGCAGATACAGGCTATTCGGTCTGTCCAGTCTGCTCGAGTGTGCAGCACGCTGTCTTGTTACACTTACAGCTGCCCCCCCGCTTCTCCTTCTAACTTAGTGCCCCCTACTTCTGACCTCTCTCCCCCATCCTCTCCAAGGTTTTGACCCTCCCTTGGCCCTATCCACCCTCTCTTGAACCTGCCCACCCTCAGCAGTGCCACTACTTCCTCTGGCAGTACATTCCAACCAGCCACCACCCTCTCTGTGAAATAGTGCCACCTCATCTCTCTCTCTCTCTCTTGAACCTTCCTCCCGCCAGTTTCAGGCTGTGTCCCCTGGTGTCCACCTCCTTTCAAGTTAAACAAGCCATCTGAATTAACTCTGTGTCACCCCCCTGCAATTGGGGGTTCCCAAAAGACTCCTAGGAGTTTGCCTAAGTGCTACCAGCCTGAATGGTGTTCGTCGTTTAAGCTGTTTATTTGTGAGTGCTTTTAGAGCCTCTGGTACTGTCTCTTTAAGAGCTGTCTGCTTGCAGGCATGATTAGTTACATGGGGGGACTGTGTGTTTCCCTGCTTGAGTCCCGCTCGAGCTGCCGACAAATCACTCCGTTAATGCTGTCGCTAAATGGGCAGAAGGTGGCACTTATTAGAGATGTAACTGTTTGCCCCATATCATTTAGAGTGTTAGTGGAAATATAATTTGTCTAACCTGCCTTTCTTGCAGCTGGGACTCTGTGTGCCTTGCCCCTTCATTTTAGATCTGAACTGCTGAATAGATCCAATCAGGCAGGAGGGGCATCTAAAATGGAGCTTAAGCAGACCAACCAGGATCAGGACTCTCTTGGGAGCCAGCTGGCCATAAGGAATATAGCTAGTAATTCTGGGAAGTGAAGTTCTGGACCGTGGCACCTTTTCGCATCAATAGGGGGAGTTTTGAGTGATTGACAACTGAAGTCCACCACTTGGACCGGGTGGAGCCCGAATGAGATTCCCTGCCTTGTGTCTGGGAAAGCAGATCCGTTGCGACCGTAACTGGGGAAGGAGCACCGAGCTCCTGTGTTGCAGAGTTTTCACAGAGGAAGCATGTGGAGGCCTAAACTCAGGTGGTGCTTTTACATGATTCGGACTAAATCTACAACTACCGAAGAGAGGAGAGGCTGAACATTTGAGAACCAGGCTCACCCTGTAGAGGACTGGAGAAACTGCTTCATCGCGCTCGGTCTGTCAGGAAAGTGAAGCTGCATTGTGAACTCCCGGGTTGGCAGTAAGTGTGGTCCGGACCTAAAAGCAGCTGCCTGGTGTAGTAATTTCCTTTACATGTAACCCCCAGGTGATGCTATCCCAAGGGCTACTACCTCTGCCTGCTTGACTATGGATAGGTTCTATGATGGGTGCCTCCGCCCAGAGGTCAGGGTTTGTAGTAGTTAGACTAGCTTGGTCACAGCCCTCTGGGGCATCGTGACCCCCTTCAGTTCCCTCTAGTGGCTCACTCAATACACAGGAGTTACAACTCCAGTACCCCCGTATACACACTGTTCCTTCATATAGATACTACTTACCCTCGAGACTGATTCTGTAGCACGTCTCTGAGGACCCCCTATAAAGTAAGGTTAAACAACATGCACAGCAAAATACAATACTGTTTCCATAAGCACCAACACCACAGACAGTATATACAGTAGTATAACAACAACAAATCTGATTTATTTAGGGGACAGTAACACGGGAGGGGGGAATCGGATTAATTAGTGGCATTAAATCACAGTACTGTGCACACATACAGGGTCTGAAAGTCACACTCTGGGTACCCAGGTTGGAGGGGGGTGCTAGCCAGGTCCGTTGCCCGGGGTTGGCCGGCAGGTGCAGATGGATAGGGTCCTGTAGAAGAAAATATATGCACAACACCCAATTGTAATCCGGAGCCGGATGGCTCAGTCCATGAAGCAGTGAAACAACAAGAATTAGATGACACACTTGTGATTGAAAACAGGCTGCAGGGGAATACCCTGACTTGTGCTCACAATACCCAAGCTGAAAACCGGATGGTGGATGTTCTTCTGGATTGCCAGAACAACAAGGCATGGAGACAAAGTCCTTGTGAGTGGACCCCACTGCAGTTGATAGCAAACGAATTTAGTCCGAGACAAGCTGGGGTTTTCTTCCAGCTTCAACACACAGCATACAGCACTGGGGACTGGAAATAGCGATTCCCCACAAGCACTAAGCACAATCATATGTAAAAGGAAAGTACTATACCAGGCAGGCTGCTCCTCGATCCCGATCACAATTACTGCAAAATACCTGGGAGCACATACAGCAGCTTCAGTTCCTGACAGACCGAGTGCGATTCAGCAATTTCTCCAGTCTTCTACAGGGTGAGCCTGGTTTCCATACTTCTAGTGCTTCCTTCTCCTCACAACTTGGATTCAGTCCAAACTGGCACTCACAGAGGCTGCAGACCGAAACTGAGGGCCTCACACGTGCTTCCCGTGTGAAACTATACATCGCAGAAGCACAGAGCTCCTTCTCTCTTCACAGTCACAACTGATCTAATCTTTCCAGTCACAAAGCAGGGCATTTTCTTTAGCTCCACACCAGTCTATAGGCTGGTTCGGCTGTCACTTACAATAAGACTCCCTCTGTTGGTGGAAAATGGCGCCATGGTTAAAACTACATTTCCCAGAGTCACTGCCCATACAATCCCCCTGTGGCTGGCTCAAAATTGAGAGTCCAAGTTCCGATTCGTCCACAGGCTCCATTTTAGGGTCTCCTTATCATCCTGATTGGTCCAAGTCAACTATTCAGAACCAAAATGAAAGAGCTCCACTGAAACAGTTCGTGCTGAAAGGAAGATAGGTTAGACAAACTACATTTTCTCAGTCACTCTAAATTATTTCTGGCAAACAGTTATATCTTTCAACAAGGCTCCCTCTGCACATGTAGCAACAGCAGAAACGAAGTGAATTGACAGCAGCCTGGGCGGGATTCAGGTATTAGAACACACAGTCCCCCCATACAAACTAATTAAGTCTGCAAGCAGACAACTCTTAAAGAGACAGTACGTGGAGAGGCTCAAATAGCACTCACTTGGAACCACATTTAAACAGCTCAGATGCCGAACACCGCCCAGACTTGGAGTATTCAGGCAAGCTCCTGGAAGACTTTTGGGAACCCCCATTTGCAGGGGGGTTACGTACATATAAATGTGTGGGGTGTTTGAGGAGGACTACTCAACGAGTCCTCTTGTCTCGTGTGTGTAGACGGGAAGGCAATCGCATGCAGGTGGACTGAATCCGTTGCTGCTTGAGTCAGTGTGCCTGCTTGCAGAACCTCATCCTGCGCAGCGAAGGCCCGAGAACCATGACACCTCGTGACAGCTTTCAGCATTAAGTTAGTGAGTGCAAATCAGGGTAGCTCTCTGCCATCTGTGTCTTTTATTGCAAGTGTTTCATCTGATTTCTTTTCCTTTCCTTCTTCATGAACTGAGCCAACCAGCTCTGGATTACAATTGGGTATTGCGCAAGTGTTTTTTCCATCTCAGGGCCCCAACCAGCTGCACCGATCCTGGCTAGCCCCCCCCACCATCCTGGGTACCCAGTAAGAGTGACATTTGGGATTCTGAATATGTGCACAGTACTGTGATTATTAATGTGTCTAATCTAATTAACCTGATTTCCTCTTGTCCTTGTTATAGCCCCTTGAATAAATCAGATCTGTTTGTTCCAGCAAAGTTACACTGACTGAGGTATTCGTTTATGTTAAAGTATTGTACAGTGGCTATTGTATTACATCACCTTGATTTACAGGGGGTCCCCAGAGTCAAGCTGACCGAACCAGCACTGGGGGTAAGTGTAAATAGTGAAGATACTCATGATGTATTGTGTGGGCCACTAGTAGGAATAAAAGGGGGTCTCAGTGTCCCAGAGGCTGTGATCAAGTTAGTCGAACTACTGTAAATACTGACCTCTGGGTGGAGGCACCTGCCATAGAACCTAGGCCCCTCAACCTGTTAGCAGTTAGGCAGACAGGGGTAGTAGCCCTTGGGATAGCGCCACCTGGGGGTTACATCTGTTTATGCCCTTCAGGTACTTGAATGTTTCAATCATATCCCCTCTCTCCTTTCTATCTTCTAGGGTGTACATGTTGAGCTCCCTCAATCTCTCCTCGTATGTCTTGTCCCCCATTCCCAGGATCATCTTCATTACCTACGCTCGATCCCCTCCAATAGTCTGATGTTCCTTTTCAAATGTGGGTAGCAGAACTGCACACTGTACTTCAAGTGCGGCCTCACCAGGGACCTGTACAGGGGCAAAATGACTTCCTCCTTCCTAGAGGTGATTCTCTTGGCGATGTATCCCAGTAGCTGTTCATCTTTGCAGCTGCCTTCCTGTACTGTGCTGAGTGTTTCATGTCCCCTGTCACCAGCACTCCCAGATCTTTCTCCTCATCTGAAGTGGCCAACTGCACTCCCCCCAACCAGTAGCTGTTCTTTGAGTGTTTAGCCCCTGGGTGCAAGACCTTGCATTTTTTTGGCACTGAACCCCAGCTGCCATGTCGCTGACCAGCACTCAAGTGTCTCCAAATCCTCTTGCAGTACCTTACACCCCTTCCTCACTATTCACATCCGCACAGATCTTAGTGTCGTCTGCAAAGAGGTTGATCTTTCCCCTTGTCCCTTTTGCTACGTCTGCTTTAAATGTGTTAAATAGGACTAGTCCTAACACTGACCCCTCTGGTACCTCGCTGGTTACCGTCCTGGGTGCTGAGAGCTCTCCCCCAATTACCACCCTCTGCTGCCTGCCATGCAACCAGTTCATGATCCACCCGACCAACTTCCTCCCTACTCCCAGGCTACTTAACTTGCTGGTCAGCCTTCCATGGGGCACGGAGTCAAATGCCTTACTGAAGTCCTGGTATAGGACATCAACCGCATGGCCCCCATCCAGTGACCCCATCACTCAGTCAAAAAAGTCAACACGGTTGGTCTGACACGATCTCCAGACACAAACCCATGCTGCCTGTCATCCTGTAAGCCATTCTCCTCCAGGAAACTCACCAGCCTTTCCTTAAGGATAGTCGCCATTAGCTTTCCCACAATGGCTGTAAGGCTCACTGGTCTGTAGTTACCAGGTTCATCTCTGGGGGCCCACTCTTATGGATTGGCACCACATGTGCCATCCTCCAATCCCTGAGCAAGCATCCAGTATTCAGGAAAGTGTTGAATAAGTCTGCCAATGGTCCTGCCAGGACCCCTGCCAGCTCCCTGATCTCCCTAGGATGCACTCTGTATGGACCAGGTGCTTTATCCACCCTAAGGGACCTTACGCTTTCTAACACCCTTTCGACTGGGATCGTCACGTCTGTCAACTCCTCTCCCCCTGCTCTCCATCCACCTTCCCCTTGAGGTATAGGGCACCTTACTGCTTTCCCTGCTTCCCTCTGTTTCCCCTGACACACCTCCCCTAGCCTCCTCCCTCTGCATCTATTTATACGTTCTAAAGAAAGGAGGGCTAGACAGTACATGCCTATTTTCAGCCTCCTCCTGGGGGGATACAGATGCAAACTGACTGAAACTGAACCAGATTAAATTGTAGGTGGTCTTTTAGTGAATGAAGTAAATTGCCAGGATACAGGGGAAATGTTCCTACTCTTTTTAAGAAATGCCTTGACCTCCAGAAAAGGCAGACAGGACCTCAGTTTAACACCTCATCTGAAGGACAACACATCCCCACATTACAGCATACCCTTAGTGCTGCACTCAGTGCCAGTGTTTCCAGCATGATCCCATTTCCAATGTGGGACTAGAACCCACAACCTTCTGGCCCAGCAGATGTGCTGCCAACTGAGCCACGCTGACACCTTCTCAGTTTATCAGTGACAGCACATCAGTTTGAGCACCTGGAGTAAATAAGCTGCAAAAATTAAAAAAACTAGTAGCAGTCTCACAGAGCATTCTGACAATAAATGAATAAAATGGGCACATGTATTACACAAGACAACAACGTTCACACAGAAACACAGAGCACAATACCAGACAAAAGGCCTAGCGGCCCATCCAGTCTGTACAAGCCTGTCTAATTTTGGGACTGTGCCCTTGTCAGGGATTACACAATCTTGTCATCACATTTGTAACCTCTGTGGCACAATTCAGCACACAGAAGGAACAGAGTCTGCTTTCTGTCAGACAAAAAGGCCAAAGTACAGTTTATAAAACAGGCAGCTTTCCACAGTCACAGTGCAAAACAGATGACGCTAGCAAGGCTGAAATGTGCCTAGGGTAGACACTTTTTTATACGGCAGTGTGGTTACTGAAGTGCACAGCTGGTCATCAGATTGATCTCAGTCACAAAAAACTCTGCATAATTCCACAAATCCAAATACCACAAACATAAGGACCCCATTTTAATCAAAAATTCCTAGCCTACATCTCAGGCAAGGGTCACTGTACAGATTCGCTGCCAACATCAACACTCCTGATGTTGATCTTTATCTGTGCTGATCCCAGATTTGTAGCCTCCTGGACGGTAGAGCGTTTTTGTTTATAATGAGTGGTGTTATATGACAACTTCTAATAAATCAGTCCTCTAGTAGGGAGAGGCGGCAAGGAAGAGACCTCTCATTTTAAAAGGCTGCAGCGGAAAAGTCTCTAGTGATGAAAGCCTGTTGAAGATCCCTTTTGTGGCGAGAAGCTGTGGTGGCATGGAAGAACTAGTGGTGAGAGGTTGCAATGGAAGAGCCCTCTAATGGTGCACGGCTGTAGTGGTAGAGCCCTCTAGTGATGAGAAGCTGTAGTGGTAGAGACCTCTAGTGGTGAGAGGCTGTAGCAGATGAATCCTCTAGTGGTGAGAGGCTGTAGAGGTAGAGCCCTCAGTGGTGAAAGGTTGTAGTGGTACAGACCTCTAGTGGCAAGAGGCTGTAGTGGATTAATCCTCTAGTGGTCAGAGGCTGTAGCAAAAGAGCCCTCTGGTGATAAGAAGTTGTACTGGAAGAGCCCTCTAATGGTAATAGATTGCAATAAGTTGTAGTAGAAGTGCACCCTAGTGGTGAGAGGCTGTAGTGGAAGATCATGCTAGAGGTGAGTGGCTCTAGTAGAAGATCCCTCTAGTGGTGAGAGGCTGTAGTGGAAGAGCCCTATAGTGGTGAGGGGCTGCAGTGGTACAGCCCTCTAGTGGTAAGAAGCTGTAGAGGCAGAACCCTCTAGTGGTGAGAGGTTGTAGAGGTAGTACCCTCTAGTGGTGAGAGGCTGCAGTGGAAGAGCCATTTTGTGATAAGGGACTGCAAAGGAATGTCAATACATTGCAGCAGAAGAGCCCACTAGTGGTAAGGGGCTGTAATGGAAGAGCCAACTAGTGGTGCGAGACTGTAATGGAAGAACCCTCTAGTGGTATAGAAGATCCCTCTAGTGGTGACAAGCTGCAACAGAAGAGCCCTCCAGTGGTGATAAGCTGTAGGGGAAGAGCTCTATAGAGGCAAGAGGTTGTAGTGGAAGAACCCTATAGTGGTGAGAAGTTGCAATGGAAAATCCCTCTTGTGGGGAAAGTTGGAAATGCATTGGAAGAAGCACAGACTGAGCCAAGAGCCCACTGTTCACTTGTAGAGCTGCTGCCTTTCTGATTCAGGGTCTCTGTCTGGTTCTCATCCAAGGTTCCTCCTTTTAAAGGTAAACTCTTGAAATCAGTCCAAACATTCTTCAGAAAGCCTAAGCCCCTGATTATGCTTTCCGCAAATATAAATGATGATTTATTATCTAATGTAAACAAACCACCCACTCCACCGCACAGTCTCATAGCATAAAGAGTGGTTCTGCCATTCACATGTATGCAAATCTGCTCTTCTGGCCCTTCGACTGGTGGGTAGAGCAGATCTGCATCAAGTGTATGGTGGAGCCTCTCTGTATGCTATGAGATGGTGCTGCAAAGCGGGACAAGAGGGTGTTTACATTACTGCGCTACACTTTAATATTACACAAAAAGGTCATGAAAAAATATTTTTATTTGTGAAACATCTAATCGGACACTTAGGCTTTGGAGGGTGGGTTATTACTGATTTCCAAGTTTCTCCTTTAAGTCTTCAAATACAGAATGCCAGCATGTTTCCCATCATCTAGGCCTTATGTAAGAAGCATCGCTCAGATGGCAATGAGTCAACAAGTTGGTAGCTAGGCAGAGGAACCACAGCTGGCTTCTGTTTCCCGACTTTGAGTCACTAGGTGAGGGGACTGCTCTAAGGAGCTGTTGTACTGCCATGAACCCCACTCTCACAGCACACTGCAGGTTTCTGTAACCAGAGTTTTTTTATGGCTTCCACTTTCTTGATCTTCCAGTCACATGACATTCTGGTTCTTTTTATCTCTCCGTCAAAAACCTCTATGAAGAGTCATTTTCAAAATGGTGAGACACAAACGTATACTGCCATTGGTAGCCTGGCTTGCGTCCCGAGCTTGGGTCCTCGCTGCCGACTGGTGGGAGGCTGCTGCGGCATCCGATGGACACTCACATCCATGAGGGAAGGGGGGGCAAGGCTGTCTGGACACCTAGCTGTCTATTAGTGGCCCCAGGGGAGTTGTGGCAGCCACAGCACCTCTTTACAGTTGGGAGAGACATAGGCTGAAGTCACGCCAGTACACCGCTGCAAACAGGCACTCAGGCTGCTATGAGAGGATGGCTTCTAAGGGAGGGCAAGGACTAAACTGGAGGAGAAAAATCAGCAGACATGTATGACAAACGGTAATCTAGGCTTCCTGCTCCAGTGCCTTGGATGTATGTTCCAGAAGGGTTTCTGCCACCTTGAAGGCCCTACCACGAAGGATGGGGGGCGGGGGTGGGCAAACCATGGAGGTTACCTCTGCACATGGTAAGGGGTTTTGTGGATGGCAAGTTAGCAGGTACAGATGGTATAAGGCCTGTGGAGAGCACAAAGTGTAAATAATAAACCAAAAAAATGTAGACCTTTCCGCACAATGTTGCAGCCCGGAGAACTCGAGGGAGGAGGCACTTACTAATACCAAAAACACTACACAATGGCACATTTCATCACTGTGTTTTTCTTTTATAGCATTTTGTTACAAAATACGTTATGAATGTATCAGAAATGTTCACACAAAACAAAGCACATTTCATTTCATTTTTGAGATAAATGCAGTATAGCCTAGAGGTTAGAGTAACAAGCTGTGAATGAGCTTGATACATTGAGCAGACCTGGGTTTTATTCCCACAACCTCAAGTTACATACTGTGCGACTCTGGGCAAGTACTCCTGGGCTGCCCCTGCAAACAGACCTTTGGCCTAGTGGACCTTATCTGATTACCAAAGAATATATATAAAAAAAACTAAAAATGGAGAGTCACTGCTAGAAAAACAGGATATTTTCAGTATTAGTGGAGCATTTCTGGTTTTAATCTGAAGATAAAAAGGTTATCAGAAATTCAATGCATATGCACGAAGGCTCAGGGGCCTGGTAAGGGGAGGAGGAAGTGGGAATGGGGAGGGGATAAGGGTGGACGATGGTCATTAGGGGCCACTGCAGGAGTATTAGATAGGGTTAGACAGACGGCATGGGCCTTTGAGTCTTTTTCTGCCATCACATTCTATGTTTCTATGATGGTGTCTTTCGCTAGACTCGACAAAGGGGCCATATTGAGCAGATGACTTTACCAAGTACTGACTCTGCAGATGTGGTTTATGCACTAGCCCCTAAATCTCATTAACAAACAAGACGCTCAGCCGGCCCGGTGACGCTGAGGGTTGAGGCATCTGCCTTACCTTGTGCCACATTGGCGACCCGAGTTCGGGAACCAGCCTGGGGAGCCGGGAGTTGGCCGGAGAGGATAGGATTAAGCGTCCGACAGACTGCTCTCCTCTCCTAAGAGGGAGGGAGGGAGGGAGGATCCTCTTCCGCGATGCTAGTGATGCCCTGTGGAGACTGGGCGCACTGCAGTCAAGGGACGGCTATGCAAGGGGAACATCGGGCGGCCACCTTGCAGGCGTGCGCGGATGCGCTCACATCATGTGTTGGATGGCACTGCACGTCCCACGTTGGGGGGAATGGAAAAAATGGAAAAGCCTTGGCTCCCGGAGGGTGAATTAAGGTCCAGTGGTCAGCTCCCACATCCAATGTCAGGCCTTTCAGACTGCTCCAGTATTCCCACCCTGCCCTGGCCACTCAACTAGATTCCATATACAGGCCAGATACGAGTCAGCGGTACTACCCGGGGGGCTTAGAGCCAGGGGGTTGAGCGGTTGAGTGCAGTGGAGTGGAGACAGGCCCATACCGGGCAGCACTGGAGGCTTCAGGTGGATGAGAGAAAGGCTGGACCGAGTGACCACTCCGGAGAGGTTGAGGAGCCAGTGAGTAAGGGGGCATAAATAGAGTTGGAAAAAACAAACAAACTAGACATTCTGCTCAGTGCACCCTGCCATTTCCCTCTAGACTATCCAACCAACAAACGCATCACTTTATGATGCACCAACAGCTCAGTACACTGACCCTGTACATCAGGTGCACTCAGAGTACTGCACTTGTCAGAACCAAGAAAACTGCACTGAATGAACTACTTGAATTTGTGCCCTGCTCTAACCCAGCACATTCCCTAAGCTCCCACAAAGCAGGAAGCTGCAAATCTTTCATTGCAAACATCACTTTGGACAAGCTGCATTCCAGTAAGAGTTACCTAACCTTTGGAACAACCCCCCGTCCCGATACAACTGGCTCACTGTCCTTTAGGTTACCTCTAGCATTTCCCCTTTTTATAAGGTTATGGTAACACAAAGAAGCTGGCAGGTACCTCATTTTAGGGAGAGGGTGGTGGACAGGTGGACAAGCCAGCCCAACGAGGTGGTCACTATAACTTGGTGACACCACAAAGATTTTGCACATCATTCTAACTAAAAACAGCGATCTCAAACAGAAGCAGTTACATCTGCATATTGAGAGGTCATTTAAATGTTCTGCCTTTTAAAATGATCAGGCTATATGGCACCCACTGGTGGTGGTGATAGACCAAGGTGACTTCCCATTGTAAAACTTGTATACTTCCTGGTGTACTTGTATAAACCCTACACTCCCTGCTGCTTTCTGTTCTATTATGGGTCTAGTGTGTTAGTCCTACAAAAGCCCTCCTGTGTGCTAGAACACTTATGCAACCTCAAGTTCTTTTCACTGGAAAATTGCATGGTGTAAATGCACCACCTTAATTTCCATCTGTTCAATTTTATTGTCATTACTTTGTTAAGACTTGGCCAATTGTATGCATTTTTGTTATTATTACTCAATAAAAATAATTAAAAAAAAAAAAAGAACAAGTTTCAGTGGCACATGGAATGCGCCAGATTGGGGTAACCATTCACAAGTTATGGGTCTCAACCACACACATGGGAGTAAGTGAGGAATAAACATGCCAGGCTGTCCAGTAGCCACAGCTAAATGGATACTTCTGGGGCAAGCATAAAGAAGCACAAGGTGCAGACAAGTGCTTTCAACCACTGGATACACCTGGATGTCCAAAAAAATGAGACAGCTTTAAATGTTTTATGCCACTTATAAACAAGCATTTGTCAATGCCGAATGTTTGCTTGCTGGCATTAGCAGTGGAAGTGCAGGAGTTAGACAGATGCAGTATAGGAATGGCAGTGATGTACTGAACTGACGCCAACTAAACCCCCACCATGCAGAGATGGACAGGCACTGGGGCGTGCCTTTGGGTCGTCGCCCATAAGGGTCATGACATTTCGCCTCACCCTACCCTGCAGACACTGACAAGTGTCGAGGTGTGCCTTGGGGTGTTTGAGCTTTACACTCACCTCATTCCATAAGGAAGTATGCTGAAATGAGTACAGTATAGGAGAATGGTGTGAACGCTGGGGCCAAAGAGTCCAAGGTGCACCTCGATGCCTATCACTGGCTGGGGGGTGGGGGTGGGGGTGGAATGGCATGAGCATCAATTCTTGTGGGAATTTTTTGTACCAGATTTTCAATATAGGCATTTTGGGACCTCCGTACATGAACAGTGTTATTGTGATTTTCTTAATCTGACCTGAACAATGATTTCCCACAACGAGCGCGCTATTCTGCGCTGGAAGTGCGAAAACACATTTCGGCCAGGATATGAAAAATGACAGCTGTAATGTTCATAAGGATGAGTAGAAAAATACCAATGTTGAAAATCTGGAGTGAAAATAGTACAAATTTGTGAAGTTACGAGGGTGCGTAGAAACTGTGCAATGCACACTCGTAACACAGTCATTTCATGGACTTTTGTCACCAAATTTTCAACATAGCCATTTTATGACCTCTGCTCATGAACAGTGTCACTGTGATTTTCTTAATCTATCCGAACACTAATTTCCCACGCGACCGCTCTATTCTGCACCGGAAATGCGAAAACACATTTCAGCCAGGATGTGAAAAATGACAGCTGTACTGTTCATAAGGAGGTGTGAAAAAATGCCAATGTTGAAAATCTGAAGTGAAAATATTATAAATTCGTGTGAGACTGAGCGTGCCGTCAGGCTGCTCTCCTCTCCTGTGGGTGGTGCGGGTGGGTTGTCGACCCTCCCGTAGTTCTATTCCCACTGGGTGGAGGCCCAATGGGGTAACATAGGTGGGCAGGGCAGCAGTACAGGT
The DNA here is from genome assembly GCA_016271365.2 of Neoceratodus forsteri. Classification (NCBI taxonomy): domain Eukaryota; kingdom Metazoa; phylum Chordata; order Ceratodontiformes; family Ceratodontidae; genus Neoceratodus; species Neoceratodus forsteri. The sequence continues at coordinate 229,377,332 of CM028134.1, forward strand.
GGGTAGAAGGAGCTGAGCCTGCCTTTAGTATGTGTGCTCGCCTCCACGCCTGTGCCAGGGCTCTGTGACGGCAATGGGAGAAAACCCAAGAAAATACAAAAAAAATCTAAATAAAAAAACAAAACAAAGAAATACTACATTCAATTACAAAATCTGCCACACAATTGGAAGTAGTTATGCTGGGATAACCAGCTGCTCACATACTGCTCTTGGCAAATCAGAACCCTAGGTCTTTTTCACCTACTGTATTTTATAAGTAAGCAATAACATGCAACAGTGCTGTAATATTGCCTTCTTCGGTGGAGAACAGGAGTGGTTTTGACATCATGGGTAACTGCGTGATGGCAGCCCACCACCCCCAAAGGTCAAATGTAGCAGAGCAGCTTCATGACAGGGAGGTGGGTGGCACTAACAGGCGGAAAAACTTGGGGAAGAGTGCTGCAGCATGATGCGTCCCAAGCTACTTATGCTACAATGTCCCACAGACCACTCTGCAAAGTCTCTGCTGCACACTAGACCCTGTAGGGCAGAGAGGTCTAGCTGGGGGGGAAGAGGCAGACAGGAAAGGGGGCCAATTTGAAGGATGAGTCGGAGCGTGTCAGCTGTGTCACAGCATTAGTTGGACAGGAGACAGACCTAAGCAGCTCTTCTGGGGATCAAAAGAATAGAAAACAATTGTTCTGCAGGACACTGCATTTTCTGTTACTACTGGTTGAAAGGCTATTAAATAAACTGTTATCTCCCCAGCCTTCTAGTGCAGAAAAGAAGCTGCATTCTAACCAGCTCTACCCGAACAGAAATGCTGCATACCTAGTGTAGGTAAGGGGGATTTTGATGATTATTTTCGTCTTCTGTCGTCACACCTTTATCCTAGGACTCTAATGCTTCCTCGTGCAGTATGCAGACAAAGCTTTTCTTATGCACACTGACAAAACTCTTGTAATTAATGTGCAGGGAGAGAAGTGTGGGGGGAGGGGAGAAAAAAAGGGCTTGCTGTTGTCTGATTCTCTGCCAAAATGTGTTACAGCACATTAGGAAAAAACACACAGGGGAGGAGGTGTGCTTATCCCATTTTCTTGGCAGGGTTCTAAAAGATAGCAGAGGAATGCAGCGTGTGAAAGGTTCCAAAATGACTTGCAGGTGTGCTTCAATTCACCCGCGTTCTGTGGATAAACAGACTCACTAGGCTTGCAGTATGTTTCTGGAACAGCATTTTTTTAATTACAGGGAGTGGGAAACAAACTGCTTGCCAGCAATTCTTTTGGCAGCAGCGGACTAACAGAACACAGAAACATTCAAATTTGCAGAAAGCCTTTCAGTCTGTATGCCTGAAGCGGAGTTGAGAATCCCCGCCATTGTGTTAGGGTCTATATTTTCACATTTCCATAGAGGAGGAGGAGGAAGTATTAGCATTTATATAGTGCTTTTCATACACCCTGTATCCCAAAGCACTTTACACATGAGAGACTGGCAGTGGAGTGATGTAAACATGTTGTGGCAGCCATTTTGCACATTAATATCCACACACAGCTTTGGACAATTGCCTAAACTGGCTTTATGGGAAAGGGAATGTTGGCCAGGATACTGGGGAAAAATCCCATACTCTTGGAGTATTTTACTTCCATCTGGACACTCAACAGGACAACACAAGAGATGGGCAGAAGGGACCTTGGTTTAACATCTCATCCAAAGAATGGCATCCACCTAGTATTGCACTTAGGTACCAGTACTGAATGCATGAGCCCAGTCCTGGTGTGGGACTGGAACCTACGACCTTGTGGCCCAAAAGAAGATGTGTTACTATCTGAGCCATGCTGCCACCAAGATAATGCTAATAAAGTAGTGTCGGTGATGTTGTTAAAAAGCGGCTCTAGGCAGTGGGAAAAAAAAATCCTACTTGGCATCAGCAGTGCCCAATTATTTATTTTATTTGAATTTTGGTAACCGGGTAGGCCCACTGAGACAGAACAATCCCTTTTTCAGGGGTGACCCGGGGAATACAAAATGCAGCAATGACAAAGGATAACATGGGAATTACACATTCCGGTGCTAACAGAACAGAAACAAACGACACAGTTCAAATAAATGGGCACAGCATTAATGTCACAAGCATACAATATACTCAATTTCATGAGCAATAAAACAGATAAATCCAAGAGAGCAGTAAAGGCAGGGTGAAGGAAAATTGTACTAATTGAGTGAGTTGTCACGCCGGGGCATTATTTTGTCAGTAATAGCAGGTGCAAGGAGGGGAGGCAGAGAGGTGAAGTGAGAGGGACTGTTTAAATTGTGATCAAGAAGTGCTCAAGAGAATCGTGTGCAGAAGGGAATTCCAGGTCGAGGCGGCAGAAAAGGCAAAAGATCTCCGGCCAACTGCCAGCTTAGGTTTAGGAGTAACAAGTAGCGGGAGGGAGGCAGAGCATAGCGGAGGATGGATAGGCCTATATGCGATGAGGTCACCAAAGCATGGGGCAAATAGTGGTGTGTCAGTTTGTATACAAGGCACATGGTACTGTACAGTACCTTAGACTCAAAAGGTAGCTATCCCAGAGATGAGAGCACATTACAGTGGTGATGACTACTAGTGCTGACACCTAGTGCAAACCGCCCAACCCTAAAGTAGAGTTGTTTGAGGCGAGCAAGGACAGTGGTTTGTGCTTGGAGGTGTAGGGGGCCCCCCCAATTATAAAATGGGCCGTGAAAGTCCTGTAACCTCATTGGTCAAAACACATCACATGACTACTGTAAAACGGGTAAATGAAACGCAAAGCAAATTTCGTGGTCAAGGCTCAGTGAACTTAAAAACGCCAAGTTAAGTTCGTGCTCTGCACACTGAGTAAACTTTAGTAACCTCGCTCTAGTCAATTACCAGCCACTCGCAGGTACTGGATTATCAGTCGAATCAGATGTCAGTATTTGTTTTAAACCCAGTGTCGATAAGCCGACTGAAGAGAGAGGAGAGAGAACAAGAATGAAGAGGTGAGCGGAGGGACTTAAAAGGCATTTAAGGTGGTTTGTATTGAGCACTTGCTCCCTCCATTTTTGCCCACTGCAGCTCTTCTCTGCACAGCGGCGCCTGCTCCTAACAAAACAAAACAAAAAAAACAGCCACTGAATGAAAACCATTCACACTGACTCGTTCCACCCGGCGACCCAGAAGACTACACACTTCTCCCATGGATCCATGCACACAGAAAAAATGAGCTCCTCTACTGTGTGTGGATCCAGCCTTGTGCCAGACAATACAGAGATACAATTAGAGGCTTGTGACTAGGATCGTTTTGGCTCTGATAATCAAATTATGGTTTCTTTTTTGCAATGCAAAAAAAGTATGTATATAGCAATATTTGCGTCAATTGGATTTTGCAGCAAAAGAATGTTTGTGCTTGCTAAAGAAGCGCGAACATAGCGAGAAATTATTTCCATATAAATTACCAGTTTTACAGTATATTGATTATTTTTCTGAAAGCTGCACACCTCATATATATATATATATTTTTTTTTTACACATATAAGCCCATTTTATAAGTAAACATGTTGTTGAAAAGATGCTTTTGGCACTGGTTAAAAAAAATCCAGTCTGTATCAGCTGTCCTCAATTACTCAACATTCCAGAATGTTCCCTTCTGAACCAGCTTCATCAGTATGGAAATGCAATGCACTTCTGCTGGGCCATCGGGCTGCCCCATGAAAACTATTCCAAATAAATTAAATAATTAAGGTCACAGAGAGACTGCAGAAACAGTTCAGTTTTCAGTCGGTAGGCTTTTGCATCAAGGTCTGAGGTACACTTTTGGTTACTATGGCTAGCAGTCAAAAACTGGACTTGTTAGGCTGTTTGACGTATTCAGTGCCAACACTGTGAGCGGGCCTCTGCTGGGGCAATATGTACATCTGGTGCCTGCTGCTTCAACAATGCAGTGACTCTGCAGATGTTAACTCCACATTATCCTCCCCCAGCTCCAGAAAATCTCTCTTAAAAAGCAGCTAGTGGCTGTGATTCCCTGCTGCAGGACACTCATACCAAGGTGCTGCCTGCTAGAGGGAAAATGTAGTGATCTGTAAATAGTTTTCCCTGGTATTTCCTTTTTTTTTTTTCAAACTGTTTATCCTCCCCGGTTGCAGGCAGGACTTCCTTCCACCTACCACCAATGTGCCCTGTTCCCCTTCGACTGAGACTCTGCCACACACCCTCCCAGGATCCCACAGTTCACCCAAGACTCACCGTTGTGCTACCCTCCTGGCTTGCCCCAGGGCAGCGTATGCCATCAGCTCCATTGCATTTCTACCCCGTACCAACCTGACCACCCATGGCAGTGGTGAAGAGTGGTGATATCCCCGAGAGGTGGTGGCTCGAATCTGGTGTGCTCGAGCAAGACAAGCAACCCTTTTTTGGATTTCAAATCCGGTGTGGGACACGGTGGGCCAGAAGAGGTTTCATCCTCCCAATCCTGCACCATTTTCTATTCCTCTTCCTCCCCACCCGCCAGGAGCAAGTATCCGGATTGGCTGCTGGACAGACCTGATGCAGCCAACCCATGGATGTGCTCCAGTGGTCCCCTCCTACCATCCACGTATCCCTTGCACTACCACCTGCAGTCACCCAGGTGGTGATAAATCAGCAGGACGCAGCATCCTCCTCCCCCTGACCAATCCTGCAATGGCCCAACTCGTTCCCAAAGTTGGGTCGACAGCGTCGTGAGCAGCAGCACTAACGCTGTACCAGTGGGCTGGCCCCTTCCCTGTATTTGTTAAGCAAACTAATGTTGAGGACAGCATGTATCCATCCAACACCATGTCACTCTGAGCTGGTTTTGTAGCCCCGGCAACATTTTGATGATGGCACCAATGGGGAAAGTGGCTGCAATATTCTTTTTTTTTCTTCAACTCTTTTTCGCTCAGGTCGCCGGCTGCCAGGAACTCCCTCAGGAGAGACCCCCCTTGAGCAACTCCTACTGCCCTGCCTGAATCCCTCTGACCAGGAAATTGGGGACAGAATCCTCTCCCACTGCGGCCCCAGACAGAGGAGAGGATCCGGGAGAGTTGGTCGGGGGGGGGGACCGTTGTTGGGCATGTATGCAGCCCCCTTGGTGTCCACCATCATCCTCCTGGCCTCTAGGGTTTTTCACTTGTTTTGTCCCAAGGAGGAGGGCATGCAATGATGCCAGCACTCCAAGTCGTGCACTCCCACGTGACTCCCGTAGGCCTCCTCTTGTGCCCCTCTCCAGTGGTTCCAGCTGCAGAGGCTCCCAGTTGCCACTGGGTGCCACTGCAATGCTGGGAAACCATGGAACCTCTCCCCAGCAGAGGAGAGCTTGCCAGTGGCTGCTCAATCCTTCTCCTACCCCTTCCCCGGCTGACCCCCGACGACCTGAGCTTATTCCCGAACCCGGGTCACCAACGTAGCACAAGGTGTGGCGTCCAGCACCTCAACCCTCAGCGCCACCTGACCAGCTGGCTGCAATATTCTTAATGGAAAGAGTGGGGGGGGGAGTTGCTGTTAAAATGTAAGTTGATTAAACTTTGCATGCCACTGTATATGTTTGGGGTAGTATATAACTGTAATAACACCCCCATACATGAACAGTGGCCTGCAATGGGAATAGACTTAAGTTTACACAGCCCTCCTTCCCTGCTCCTACCCCCTCCCCATGATTCAGCTCTCACTGCATTAAGAACACTGCAGCCCCCATTTAACATCATCAAAATACTGTTCTGCAGATGGAGCTACAGTAATCTGCTCCAGAGAAGGGTTATCAGAACTAGTTCTAACAAGATTAGAACCCTATTAGCACCCGGGAGTTCGAGTTCTTAGTTTGAACTGGACCACCCATGATTCAAAACAATAAATATTGAAGGGAAGGGGTGTAATATGAGGATTTATTTATACACCTGAGGTGTGTGTTTTCCATAAACCTTGAGAGTAAAACGCAAGAGTTTTAAGAAGACATCACAGACTAAGGGTGTAAGATGTTCTCTCCGACCTACTGTATATAATAAGGCAACTAGATTTATCATAACTGTACAGAGAGAAAAGCATTGATGCCTGTCAGTCGGCAATCCTTTGTCAGAAAGAATGACATCAAAACTGCAACAAGCACAACTTCTTATGATGGGTTATTATTCCCTGCAAATGGAAGGAAATGTATTCTGCCATTTAGATGCAACTACAGCAACAAAATACGTGATGAAATGCCTACCAGGCAGTAATTCTGTTATCAAGCTTTTTGTCCTCCGCCACCATCCGTCCTGTCCTCGGGGCATATGCTGGTGGCAACAAGCTAAGCCACAACCTCCGATAGCCCCAGCCTCTTTGATGGAGAGGATGCACGCTGACTTGCCCGCGGTAGCTGCCAGTTGTCATCACAAAAGTGGCAGATCTTCCCTGACTGAGTAAGGATCTGGCTAGGTGCCTTGCCAGCACTCCGGGGCCTGCAAGGGATCAGTTATCATGCTGACATCTGGGATTTTTCCTCCATTTTTTCCCTGGGCTAGCCGGCGTGCAATGACATGATATGCAAGTGCATGCAATGGCGCACAAGCATGTGTCAGCATCTGGTGGCTTCCCCCTGTCCCCTGTAGCAGCCTTCCCTGTGCTACCACCAAGCCTCCACTGGGTGGCAAGCAAACAGCAGAGGACAAGTCAGCCCCACCCTGAAGGAGGTGGAGCTTGACGGTACACTCTTGCTCACTTCCCAGCTGATCCCCAGCAAATCCAAAAGTTCGTTTCTGAAGCCTAGTCCCTATGTAGCAAGTGGAAGCCCTCTCGATCCCTCAGCCAAACTGAATCAGCACACCATTGTAGAAAAAAATAAGTATATGTAAAATCTTTGTGGGACGCCATTTGCTTTCTAGAGGTATCACAGTATTGGGTAAAAAAAAAAAAAAAACATGGCTGACAGTCGATTTCAAGAAACATGGGTTTGACTAGATACCCTCCAAACTCTGATCAACAGACACCTTGCAGGTCAACAGCAGGGAGATTAGACCCATGTGAATGTGACAAGAATGTGCGCAACTTGATTTATTATAACTGTACAGAGAGACAAGAACGTGCACAACTTATTTTGAATTCAGGCTCACTGTTTCTTCCTTACAGCAGTCAAAGCAGTATCTCTGGCATTTGATTTGACTCTTGCTGCATGTTTGCTAGCTTGGCACTGTGAGAAATGTGCTTCCATTATCACAACAAAGGGCGGGTGTGTCTATGTTTGCCTGCTTCAAGTGCAGTGTGCTGCACCCACTACAAACCTGTTCCGAACTTCACCTTTTAGAAGATGTTTATAGCTTCCAGTCTAGTTCTGATAACTATCTTTCTATCCACCCTACAGGAACCAGTTACGGAAAGCAATTAGCACTTTGAAACTAAAAATATGCAGTAAGTCCTTAGGGGTTGTTCACCTATCAAACATATTGTAGGGGTGTGCAAGTAATGAACAGTATTTCCCAAATACCACAAATAATGCGCCCTTCGGTATTTGGATCTGAATAATGAAAAGTGATAATACTAGTACTCTATTCCTATTCAGAAAGACTCAAAACTAGTACTTGCTGAATCTATGGTCCTGGACGCATCACTGTCACATGAGACAGGAAGCACTGTAGGAAAAAGAACAGCAATAAAAAATGCTAACATGGAGATCCCCAGAGGCCAGAGAACTAGTAGGCAGATTTAGAAAAAAAAACTCCTAATAGCAAACAAAGGGAAGGACACAGCAGGACTACACATGCAAATCAAAACACTCTGCACAACAAATGTTTTTGCAAATTATGGGCCAGATATTCAAAACTTTGTGCTGGGCGCAAACCATTTGTGCAGGTTTAGCGCTGGGTTAGTGCGGGTCCGCTATATTCAAAAGGTGAAATAGCGTGCACAAACTGCATTAGTGCTGGGCAAAATCATAATGTATGCAAGGGGCAAACTGAGGGGGCGTGTCAGCGCAATGCTATATTCAGCGAATAGCGCCACGCAAAGTGGTTTTGTGCGACTTAGTGCAACACTTTGCGTGGTGCAAATTACCGCCCAGAAAAGGTAGTCTTAACCCTGGGCAAACCAGCTTTGTGCGACATTGTGGCTTTGTGAGGCATTTGCACAACTTTGCGAGACCCTAACCAAAAATTACGACACACAGAAAAAGCCATACATAGAGGAAACATGCTGCCCACTGATGGCATCACAATGATGCCATCATCTGCCACCAGTCCCAGCCATGCCAGGGAGTAAGTGGTGACCCGGCTCCCAGTGGACACCATGGCAGTGCAGCCATACAGCATACACCTGCAGACCATCCTTCGGTGGACACCAACAGATGCCAGCACACACATGCAGCACTGTGGGCATGGAGGGTGTTGAGGGGAGGGTGTACAAGTGGCCAGGCTGCACCACAGACTGGGTGTGACCACAAGGCTGGGACAAGCCGTGCTGTGCACATGGGCCAGTGTTGGGAATACTCAAATGCCAGTGTGCCTGTCTGATCGTATGTGCCCCCCCAGCCACATACTGCACATCTGTACAGATGCCACAGCACACACAGCCACCATGTATATGTCACTGGGAGCATCCCATGCCAGTGGTGCAGCATCTGTGGGTTGCACAACAGCAGAACAGTAATTTCCACTGTCAGTAAACACCTGCAAGTTGGGCCCGTCACTCAGTGCAGTGGTCATCACTGCCCTACACACCATAGGCATTGCTGTGTCCCACACAATACTGGCCCCCTTGCTACTGTAGTCTCTTCTGGGCACTGTAGCATGACCTGCAGTTTGACAGTTGCATGCAGCACTACCACCTGTGCCTGTGCTGTGTAGTCCCCTGGGGCACCATATGATATGCTATACTGTACAAATGTAGTTTGCAGCTACCACCATGCACTCCCAGACAGACCTACAGATGGAGCTGTGGAAGACCCAGCCAGCCCCTGTACTTCCAGTCAGACCTACAGGTGGAGCTGTGGGATCCTGCAGTAACACTGGGCAAACCGCATACAAATTAGATCATAATGAGACGCTAATCTGGATGTTTGCCCAGAGACTACCTAAGTAGGCTCATTTGCATGCCACTTTTGAATACAGCAAAGTTTAGCCCTGGGCAAACGGCTTAGCTCCACGCTAAATCCACACAAATGTGTTAGCGCCGTGCAAATGTTTCGGAAATATTGTACAGTTGTGCACAATGTAATTTCACCTGCACTGCTGCTTGCAGCTGTACTGAGTCCACACATTTGCTGGCACACACACTGGCCACATAGTTCACCTCTACCTTCCTTCACGTCGCTGTGCATTTGGCTGCTGTTGTGGTGTGCACTTCCTGGTTGCTATATTCAGAGCTGTCTTATTTCCGGGTTATGTTTGCACTACACTTGTAGTCATACAGTACCTCTCAACCTCTTGCCTCATGAATCAGGGACAAGGCTTCAAAAAATCAGGGACAAAGACCCCAAATCAGGGGCACATCTTAAAATCTGGTACTATTCACTCAGAAAGCTAATAGAATAAAGGGATTTGTGTTAAGATGCGTTTTCTGAAGAATAACAAGTCTGTAACTTTAATGTTTGACATTATTTTGTTCAAGTTCAGTTCAAGTTCAAGTTATTGCAGGAAAACTCCATTGAGCAAGCTCATTCACAAGGAGGTCCTGTGCTTTTAATCCCCACTGTTCTGTCACAAGAACACAAATTTTCGAGGAACAGAGGAAAAATATGAGGCAAAATCAGGGACAATTGAGAGGTATGCTTGTAGTACTCCTTTAAAAGCAGTTCTCCTCTAAATGGGCATCAACGACATTGTAACTACACTTTGTAATAACAGAGCATATAACTACCCATTTGCCTGTACCAGATAATTACATGCATAAACACGTGTCTGATTTTATATAAACCCTACAGTACAATTATGTAATTAGTTGCCATGTAATACACGTAGGTGCTGTGTCTTACAGTTGTGCAGGTAACTGTCCAGTCTGAGGAATGCGCTCTCCATTTAATAAAAGTACACTCTGACAGTAAAGTGTTACCCTGTAACTGCTGAAAAATTACCGTGAGAAATTAGATTGAGCTTCACTGCAATTACTGAGAAATTACCCCAGTAACAGGAAACACTGGTTTAGCACAATGTTGTACATTTTTGTTTTTTACAATTCATTTGCCCAGAATAACCCTGCGGAGTTGCACCATCTCATTTACACAGGGGTCCTGCTTCTTTCCAAGTTTATAAGGGGGAGGGCATTCCACCATCACAGCGGTGGTGCAACTGCTTGCGACATTGACAACCTGGGTTCGGGAAAATGAGCCAGTGTCTCAGATGGCTGGCCAGGGGAAGGCAGGATGAGTGTCTGCTGGACTGCTCTCCTCCTCCTCCTCGGGGTTTGGGGGGTGTGCTGTGGAGCTTGGCAATAAGGTGACTCCTATCCTAGGAGTTCATCAGCCAGGGACCACACACAGCAGGGTGGGAGGCATCAGCAGGCTCAGCGCACTGTGCATGGGAGCATACATGGCCGCACACTTGCCATCACTGCACAGCCACGCCTCCAAGGGGAAACAAAAGCACAAAACTCTCTGGGTATGTAGCAGGATGACACCTCAAAAACCGCAGCCTACACTGCTGCTGAAAGATGCCAGTGTAAGTCTCGACCAGGATCTTAGAGTGATCATATTCTCTCCCTGCTGGAAGCCGCTCCATGAGAAGTTACAGTCTTCCCGGACTGGGCAGCTTGGGGGATGCAGTGTAGGTTGGGGGCTAGTGTGTCCTGTGGGCAGATCTGGGGTACATCCTCACCTGGCCAGACAACCATAAACAGAATAGGAAAAAAGCATATATATATAAGTGTCAGGGAACAGTAAAATTCCAACTGGTGTGCTGTCGGCCAAAGAGATGTTATTAAAAAGCAAACTCCCAGGTCTAGAATTTATTACAACTATACAGTGCAGGTTTTTAATGATAAATGAATTCAAGAAATCACAAAGGTTTTTGCATGGCACTGTTGTTTAAAAACCCTATTCAGACAGGTGTGGAGATCTTGCTTCAAGTCTGTTGACATTACAAGTCTTATCAATCCAGCTCTTCGGTCAAGCACGGAGGAAGAAGCACACTATGTGCGCATATATTAATTTCAATTTTAGTTTTTATACTGGAAAATATGTGAGCAAAAATGCCTGTTTTCATAAACGTCCAGTGGTACATAAAATCGATGATACAGAGAGAAAGGCAGTGCTCCCAGATCTACGGGGATTCCCGTATTTTACGGGGTTTGTGTGCTCAAAACGGGCTATGGAAAGGAATTACTTATTTTTTAAAATATACGGGATAAATCTGGCACCATCCGGGAAAAGTCGTGGCCGTGAGTCTGTGGGTTTATCACGGACGAGACTTAACAGAAGCCTGCCTCCGATTCGTTCAGAGACCACAGTCATGCTCTGATCATGCAATGACTGTGGTCTCTGATTGGCTATAGTGTTGTTCTTTGATGCAGAGTGAGCCCCGGGATATTTAAACTGGCTACGGACCCCCTGTGTTTCCAACACCTACTAGGATCGCTGCTGCTGCTGCCTGGAAAGAGAGAGAGAGAGAGAGAGAGACGATTGTCCAGCTGCTCGCAGCCACGTGTTTTTGTTTTCACCCAGAGACGGGACCCCCGAGAATCGGGTCGAGAGACAGATCCTGCACTTTAGGCTTCCCAGACGCCTGCCGCCACCAGTGTCCTAACCTCCGTTTTCCATCCCACCTGTGTTACAAATTGCAGGCTTTAATTTACCGGCGCAATCATGGTGCAGAGAAAATCAAAGGACCAGCCTGATCCATCCCTGAAATAAACTACCCTGGACCCCAGCATCAAGAAACCCTGACCCTACACACTTTCCTCGGTTGCAGTCTGTGAGCCCGGCCAGACCGCAAGAAGAATCAATATTATCAGATCCCTAGCTGCCTTCTGTCATGACTTCACGGATCTATAAAGGTAAGAAAAAATACATATATAATTAATATTATAACCAGTGTCTGTGGGATCATAATTCAAGCACCCTGTGGTACAGAGTGTGTGTGTGTGGGGGGACTTGAGGAGATGTAATCATCTCTAGTTTTTTTTTAATAAAATTATTAAACAGTTCCTCAGTCACTGGAGGATGGGGAAATATTCAGTCTGTCCAGTGTCTTCTTACACTACTGCCCTCACTAAAGGTGCTGCTGATCACTACTCCTGAATCTGTTCCATGTTACATTACAGTAATCTCCCCACCCCCATGCCAGTAAGGTAGTATTTTATATCAGTGTTCTTTTTCCTAAATAATTGACCTTCCATTTCTCAGGGCTGACATTCTTCTGCCATTCTGCTTTCCATTTGCTTAATGTCATCTGATAAGTAGATGGGACAGAGTGTATTGGGGGGGGGGTCACTTTTAGGAGATAAACTTTTTTTTTTTTAATATATTACTAGTACAAACACCCAATAATCTTGCATCAATGATCTGTGCTGCTTTGGCTGGGACATGATTTCTAGTCTTCATGGCATACTATTAATAGGAGTTTATAACATCTAATAGGAACAATCTTGCATTTATTGTACGGTGTGAGCATACAGGAAAATCTACAGGAATTTCACCCAGGTTTTACAGGGAAAATACAGGAAAATTAGGGTCTGCTACAGGAAAATGCTTTGGCCGATATGGGAGCACTGGAAAGGTAAAAACAATATTTGCAATATTTTACAATATTTACAATGGGGAACAGCGTGTATGACATGATCATCTAGATTAAAAAAAAAAAAAAATACAGCGCACACAACAACAGAGCCTATATACATATAAACTCTAAGGTAACAAGGGGTTGGCGGACATTTCGAGGGGTTGTTTACTGGGGCAGGCACAAGTGGTGGACTGGAGGAGGTGGCCCTTGAGGGAGGAGGTGAATGAGCCAACTGAACTACAGGCCTGCAGTTCAGGGGCAGTTTATTGCAAAGGTCAGGGCCCTTGTACGTAATGGAGCTCTGCGCATGCTTGGTGCGGTAAAAAGAGGTGTCAGCGATATGACAGGCAGCCCCTCTTGTATTGCGCTTGGGAACCGATAAGGGGAAAAGGGAGTTAACGTTGATCCGCAGCAGATTACTGTGAACTTTGTGTAGGAAAGACAGCATTTTAAGTTGGAATCTGCCTTCAAGGGTGAGCCAGTTGAGGGAGGCATAGGGGGTACAGTGATGAGTCAGCCAGAGGAGGCCAGTCAAGGAGCATGAGGTATTACTGTATGTAGTGCCGAGTTTGGAGAAAAGGAGGGATGTATTATGGGGGGAGTAGATAATAGACCCATAATCAAGGAGGGGCAGAAGAAGGGAGCTGGCAAGGTGTAGTCTGGAGTCGGGGATAAGGAACTTTCTGATTTGGTATAAGAGACCTAGCCTCATATGGATTTTCTTGATGAGGTTGGTGATATGGATATTGTAGGTCAAGTGAGGATCTAAGTACAGTCCAAGGTATTCGAATTTGTAGACTTGTTCTATGATGTTAAGAAGACTGTCTGAGAGGGATCGGACTGCGACTGGGGCTTTTCTTGGGCCAGAGAAGATCATAAACTTGATCTTAGAATTGAGAACCATGCCTCTGGCAGAGAACCAAGTGTTTAGCTTGCTGAAGTCAGCCTGTAAATTACTGAACATTGTGTCCAAGTTAGTGTCGTTGCAGTAGAGAGCCGCGTTGTCAGCATAAAGGACTAGTTAGGTGGTTTGGCAGATGGAAGGGAGGTTATTGATAAGCGAGAACAGGAGTGGGCCCAGAGTGGAGCCCTGGGGTACCCCATACTTAATCAGACATTCAGCAGAAAAATGACTGTTGATATTAGTTTTCTGAGATCTGCCGGAGAGGTAGCTTCCAACCCATTTGTCGACATTTTCAGATATGTGCAAGCCCTTAAGGGTATCCAGGAGAAGGCCACGGTCAACCACGTCGAACGCCTTGGTCAGTTCCACAGAGACATAGCCTGTGTACTGGCTCTTATTGCTTGCCTTGAGGATATCACTGGTAAACCTGACCAGGGCGGTCTCGGTGCTATGTCCGGCTCTGAAACCTCGCTGGGAAACAGAGAGCAAGTTATTGTGGTCGAGGAAGGCGGTGTGTTGGGTATTGTAACTGGATAATAAATATGAAAATTACGTACCTACCATAATTATGATCTTTCTGTGTATCTTCACCATTCATCACCTTTGGGTACACGGCCGGAGGTCATGACCCCGCGGGAGCTCTTTTTTTTTGGTAGGTGGAGCTGACGCACCATCAACGCCGCCCTCGAGGCCAACGCATTGCGTGGCGCTCGCTCGCTGGCCATTAGGTGCTGTCGACTCTGCCTGCCTGCTAGTTCTGAGTCGCCGGAGAGGTAAGAGGAAGGGAGTGGAGGGTGGGACAAAGAAGTCCATGGGACAGAAAAAGGAAAAGATATATATACTAAAAGGAGAAATAATGACTGAGAGGACAGAAGAGGAAGAAGTCGGAATCTAAAGAGATTGGGAGGGGCCCCAATCTCTGGAAATAGAGGAGGGATGTAGGGTGGGATAAAGAATTTAGGAAGGAGGATGAGGAGAAGGTTAAACATATCTCAGACCCTGGTCCGTCTCCAGACTGTATAGGAACTGCAAGGAGTAGCCAAAGGCCTCTTGCCAGAATTCAAGGCACAGAATGGCTGGCAAAACTCCATTAGTGCAGAATCGGCTATTCTGGAAGAAGGACAGGGCACAGAGAATTAACACCCTCTCAAGGAAAGATTTTTGGTGAAAAAGGAAAAAGAGTTGTTTTTTTTTCCCGATAATAAAGGATAGTCCAAAGGACAGGGAAAAATAAGCTGGTCGGGAACAAGGAGGAGGAGAGAATGGAGGGCAACTGCAAACTCCCACCCCACAGGGGTGGAGCTATCGCACTGGAGAAGGAGTGCCCCCCATGCTGACCACTCTCCCCAGAACATTATCCCCCTATGTGCCCCTGTTTACCCCACTCCTGACAAAGAAAGGGTGGGGAGGTTGGGCACAGAGAGGGAGGGGGACCCAGAGACTGAGGCCCCAGGGGGATGGAGGGCGGGATTGTGATGAATGGTGAAGATACACAGAAAGATCATAATTACGGTAGTTACATAATTTTCATATCTTATCTGTGTCAATCTTCACCATTCATCACCTTTGGGTGAGTGCCGAGCCCTCCGGAGGGGGTTTCTTTTAAACCCTAAGGGACAGAGTCCCTTAGCCTCAGTGGGTGAACACTAAGAGGGAGAACCTTCAGGGCCTGGAGAAGCCCTGGAGTGGGAGAGGAGATCGGGACCCCCGGAGGGGGAAGGAAGTTGCCCTGACAAACGCGCCCCGCTTCCACGGAGAAGAGACAGGTTCTCTGGTGAGCGGAGTTAATCACCCTACTCCGGGCCAAGGGTGACAACCAGGAAAGACGCAGCTATGCCATCCACCTAGTGCAGATCGCTGTCCCTATGACCCTGGTAGCTACCTCATTGGCATCATAGGATACCCTCGCTTGCTGCCTCACTAGCTCCAGGCCACGCGCAGAGAGTGCAATGGCTTGTCTGATTTACTCCGTGTCAGGCAACGAGGCTAGGAGCTGACGTAGCCTGGACCACAAGAACCCTGTCACAGGCTGCATAGAGGGCCTGATGTGCAGAAATAGAAAGCAACAACCGTGCCGAGTAGAAAGCCCTCCTACCCCAGAAGTCAAAATCCGAGGAGTCTTGAGTTGGGGGCCAGTCACGGTGAAGGGCACGAAGCCCACTGGGAGTGTCCAACTACGTCACTCCAAACTATGGATGAGACATAGAACCTGGAGACTCCGGGGGGGGTGTAATACTGCTGGCAGAGATCCCTAGGGGCAGGAACTCAGAGAAGGGCCTCAGCCAGGAACGCAACGATGCCTCCTGAAAGGGAGCAGGCCAGGGGGGGCACCACAAGGGTGGCCTCACTGTAATCACCTAGAAAGGCGTGCGCCAAGTGCTCTGGATTGCTTAAAGTGGCAGGGGTGAGGTGCAAGTCCTCCAACATCCTCACGAGGAAACGCTGATACTCAGCGAGATCAGCGGCTGGAGAGATGTGGAGAGAAGGCTCCTCTCCCCCAGAAGAGGGGGATGAAGAGTTGGAGGGCACCGACTGCTCATAGGGTGGCTGCTCAGGGGAGGTTGAAAAACCTGACTGTCCATTGCCCTGACGTAAGCTGGGAACCAAGCAGCCACAGCCCTGAACTGCTCCCAGGAGAGAGGCCCGCTAGGACCAAGGATGCCTGGGAGTGCAGGAGAATGCGGCAGAGGGATAGGGACAGAGCCGAGAAGAGATGTCGGCTGACCTCCGCCTGGGCTAGGAAGTGGACCAAGAGCACTCGAAGAAGAAGGTGTTCCGGAAGACTCCACAGCCAACAGCTGAACAACCATTTCGGTAATGCCTTGGCTGCGCCCAGAAGAATCCCCCTGTGAGGCGACCGGGGCCGTATAGGTCCAGAAGGATGGTCCCCTACCTCAAAAGAATGGGGCTCTCTCAAATAGATCGAGGAGGAAGAGCGGAGATCCGCACTACGGCTTCTCCTAGAGCCCGGGTGGACCCCAGAAAAAGGTTGCCTTGCAGACCCCATGCCCCTCGACCCCTCGGAATCCGAGAGAGCCCTCCTCCTTGAGAGGGCCAGCCTAGGTAGCTGACAGCCCTGGCCAGAACCCGAAGGAGCTATCCAGGGCACAGTACCCTCCCCTCACATAGGTGCACTGATTGGCCCCAAAGTTGGGCAATCCAGGCACACCACAGGCGGGGGTACCACTGCTGAAGGGTCAGTGAACCCATCAAGACTGGGCTGCAGAGCAATGGTGGCCTACACCACTGTCCGCTGGTCAGCACCCCTGACCCCAGTCTTGGCAGCCAGCGACTCCACCTCGGAAGGGGGCTGACTCCGGCTTGTTGAGAACACTACAGGGCTGCCCACACCAACAGTCAACCCCAAGGAGTTAGACTGCTCATCTGACTCAGAGCCTGACTCCATCTCCGAAGAGGTAGAGGGCGAGGCCCTGTGCCAGACCATAGGAGGACGCCTGCTGCCATCCTTTCCAAATGGGGTGCCAGAAACCGAAAGCACGCCTGTGCCAGTGCCCCCCACAGCACCGTGAATGGTATCCACAGAGGACTTGGCCATAGCCCGAATAGCAGCCCTGGAATCAGAACCAGTCACAGCGCCATGAGTGGCGCCGAGGACGGGGATGGCACCGACGGCTCCGATGGAGCCATCGGCACTGCGGATAGTGCTGCCCGGCTTCACGGTGCCACAAATGGTGCCGAGGGCAGGGGCTGCGCCTACGACGGTGCCGACAGAGGATTCCAAAACCCCCACAGCGCCGCGTCCCGAGGTGGACAAGGCGCCTTGCTCAACCTGCAAGAAGAGGACAAGAACGGTGTCGTAGAGACTCTCATGGCGCTGCTAGTACTATCAGTACTGTGAACAGTGCCGACAGCAGCCACAGCACCAAGCGACAAACCGGCGCTGACAACGGCTCCATCAGGGCCCACGGTGCTGCGAACGCTGCCGAGGCCCGAAACGGCGTTGAGGACGGCACTGACCCGGGCCTTGGGAACTGCGGGTCCGACACCGGGAGAGCCTTCATCCCCAAAGGGGCAATTGCCTTGGCAGCGCCTCCTGCCCACCCCCCAAAAGGAGCGGGACGAGTCTCCTGCACCACGGAAGGAGCCTCAGCAACGGCCAGGCTACTAGAAGCCGAGGCTCCCTCCTCCTCAGTCTGTATAGAACCAGGAGGGGACCCGGAGGAAAGGCCGAGAGTACGTGGCTAGGCCCGACGAAAGTGCGCAGCCGACCCCCGAAGTTGAAGGCGGAGTCGCCCCATTTTCCACAAGCGCTGCTCTCTCGATGACCCGCGGTCCATGGAGAAACAGGCATCGCACAAATCTGTGTCATGAAGCAGGCCAAGACACGTAAGGCAGCAGTCGTGCTGGTCGATGACGGAAAATTTACGGCCGCAAGGGCACCATGGCATGGGAGGGCCATCCCGTCTTTGAAGTCTTCTTGCCCTCCGACCCAGACATGACCTACGAGGAAAAAAACACCAAAAACAGACTTGATGTCACCAAGAATAAAAATAAATGGAAAGGTCTTACCAAGCAACGTCGAGTAAGGCAACTAGAACCAGCAGGAAAGGAGCCGACAGACTGCGGCACGGATGAATAGTCGACGGAGTTGAAAAACTTTAATTGTAAATGCAACTGCGTAGTGGTAGGCCTGAAGTTCTGTAGAGCTTCCTACGAGGTGACCTCGATGGCAGTAGACGAAGAACTGGCAGGCAGGCAGAGTCAACAGCACCTAATGGCCAACCTCGATGAGCGCCATCTTAACGCCTGGCCTCGAGGGCGGTGTTGATGGTGCGTTGGCTCCGCCTACCAAAAAAAAAAAGAGCTTCCCTGGGGTCATGACCTCCGGTCATGTACCCAAAGGTGATGAACGGTGAAGATTGCCACAGATAAGATCACCCTCTCTGGTTCTTGGTGGAACGGCACAAAAGGAAGAGACAACAGACAAGTGGTACTCGTGTAATAAATTTATTACAGATCAGTAATACAGGCTTACTTCCATTACAAAAACATAGGTGTGTGGAGTGATGTTGAAAGGGTCGATGCTGCTAAAGAATAAGAAACATTAACACAGTTAGCACTCAGAACAATGAAAGAAATTGTTAGGTGCTCACAGCCGAGCTGCTGGCCCGGCTGCTGAACTTCACCGACTGGTTTTTCATTTATTTTCTGAGAGTGCTGCTTGTTTTGTGTGTCTTACTACCATTACAGTGTGAATCACTGGGAGAACACCAGTTTTCCTTACCTAGGCAATGCAGTCTCTCCTCTCAGAGAAACTTCGTGTTACAAAGGGTCTTATACCCTGATAATAACTATGGCAACGGCTAAAGAAGATAAATAAAATGTATATAATTGGACAAAAACAGGTGGTCTGAGTAACCATCCTAACTAGTGTGAAAAGTTGCATAGCTTGCAGAGATAACTGTACAATGAGACCATTTATTATCCCAAGGTCAGTTGTAACTGTAATGATGCACAATTACTAAAGATGGCACTGTTGCCTTACTTATGGAAATACAGTAAGAATAGAGCAAAAAGCATTTCTCGAGGCTAATATATATCAGTAAAACATAATGAAGCATAACAGAACACATATCCTAACACTTATGCTTATATGATAAGTGTTTTCGCCCTAAGGTTAGTACATATACCTACGTTAGTTGCTGCCCGCAAGGTGGGGGCACCATCAGGGTGCTGTCCATGGATAACATTCCCCTTCCCTTGTTGCCTTCAAAAGAAAAGACAACAACCACAGGAAAGTAGTGGGATGGAGCTATAAAAGCCATCGTTTACAAGCCCGAGGCACGAGCCTTGTAAAGGAATTCGAGTTGTTCGCAATGTTGTCTAAAAGTACATTGCAGATAGCAAAGAGTTAAGTGTCAGAAAAACAATCAGAAATGCTTGGATAATAACAAAAGCTTTAAAAGTTCATTCTAAACAAGTACTGGATAGAGCAGTGCTTAAATCACCATAGTGAATAAGAGTATTAAGAGCATCACCAGCATTAGAAATACTGTTGCTAATATAGATAAGATGTGAATCCTTTCTAGCTAAAAGGGATTTCAATGAAAGTGTCAACAACTCAATATGTACATTGAATACAGCAAATATTGAGACAAGGCAAGCAAGTATTGCGGATCAGTATCAATAACATCTGGTTCAGGGAGAGGAACAGGAGTAATAACTGTGTGACCAATTACTGTTTTCTGCTGTGGAATAAAACAGAAGTTAGGAGCATTAATAGCACAAGTTTTGGCACCATAAGCAAAGTAATTCTAATTTGTCACTACACAATACTGCCCATCGGAATTGTAGGTAACTTATACAGTTGGAACTCTCCATTGATGTAGACATACAGGACAAGTAAAGGACTAGTTGGTGAGCCATGACGTGAAGCAATATACCTCTTCCAGGTAGCTTCAGGATGTAGCTGTTTCGGCGGCGGGCGCTGAAGATGCAGCTTGCAAAGATTGTTCAGTTAGGTTAGATGGCAGATCATCACCCATGGAACAGGACCAGGCAAGATGTTCCGGAAAGTAGCCACAGACAGGTTTAACAATGTCAAATATGTCACAGCGGCACAGGTAATAATATCCCTTCTTGGCGCAGCAGTTGGTGTGCAGTGCGACCCGAGCTTGTAGAACAGTATGGTAGGCAAGCAAAGAAGGCAAGTCAGTTCGTTCTCGGTAAATGTTCTCATCAAGATGTCCGATGGAATTAACTGCAGCCAGTTTATCAAAGACAGAAGTTTGTGGATCAAAGCAAGGTACTGACACAGTGAAAGTAATGAACACGTTGTCATGAATTGAGCATTTCTTAGTGAAATAGCATGGTGCTTGGTTTGGATAACATGAAACATACCCAAGATTTCTAGCAGTAGACATAGAAATATTAACAGAATTTGACATACACAATGTAATGCATGCAGCAGATTTGCAGTGAGGACAATACCATTTAGACTTTCTCCTATCATGAATAATATCTGGAATGCGTCCTGTTTCTAAGTCCCTGAAAAGATTGTTAACAGTGGCAATTACATAAGAACCATAAGCGGAGCATAAAAGTTCACGGACAATATATTGCTTGTCTGCTTCCTTGTTATTTTGAAAAATCAATTCACTAATTTTGTTTCTATTATCATTGAACCCTTTTGCGATTTCCTGTATGCTGTAAACAGTAAAACGCTCTTCCTTATTTAAACCATCTACACCATGTAACAGTGGTGGTAACACATCATTCTTAATAGCTTGTTGAAAGTTATGTGTTTGTGCTTTAATAGCAACTATATCTGCTCTATTCCAGATAGACATTCCTGAACCAAAAAGGCCAAAGGCAGTGCCTGCTGCACCAGTAACATCTGCAGTATCACGCCTAGTGCATGGATTACTCTTCGCATTAGGTGCGGATCTAAAAACTCCTAAGTGGTCAGTGGCATGAGGTCCACTAACTAGATCAGTTGTGTGAGTTTGGTAAGCAGCTACAAAATCTAGAAGCATCATACAGAAAAATTCAGAAATGTTGGTCGTGTGACAGAGACCAAACTCGACCATATTCCAATGTGTAAGATTGCAAATAACTGGAACATGCATAAATTGTACATTGTTAATTAAAGCTCCTGGAAGGGAAGTGGCGGCCAGACCACTAGGAGGACCAGGCTCCTAAACAGGACATTCAGTCAGTTCTTCAGTGGGTGGGACTACAGAAAGGAACATAGCTTCAGTAGCCATATAGTTGTGAAGACAGAAAGCTTGTGACTCTTCAGAGGTGAGGTGGTCACAAAAGGTAGGATATATTAAGGCAGTTAGGTTGTAGAGACCAGTGTGTCTAGAAGTGGCTTGTCGAATAGAGAGTGAACCATTTGGTGCAAATCCCTGTGTTGGGCTATCCATGAAAAGTTACTTTAGATAAATGTGCTGCAGGAAGTGTGTAACCATTAAAATCAGTTTCCCATTGTATTTGCAATGTGGATTTGTCTGGAGATACTACCATGGCATTAAGATAGGCACCTGAGCCTTGCTTAACAGTAATCAATTTGTTGGGGACGTCAATACATACTCCCTGGGGGTCGGAGATGGGCGCATCTCTAGCTGAATGTTTGAATTTGTCAAGCAAACATGCTGTATGTTGTCTGTGTTCAGTCAAAAAGAGTTTGTCTTGAGAGTAAGTCAAAGAAAGTAGTCCCACCAGGATGAGGAGGTGCAAGATAGCCATCTTGCCAGTTTATCTGAAAGAAACAGAAAAAGATTAAGTGAGGGGTACTATTCCACCCTAAGAGGGTTGGGAAAAGTAATTAGTCACCATTATACAACTTGAGCTGATTAGCATGGAACCACTTGTCGGTGGTTTGTTTCTGATGCTGAACTCTCACCTGATAAACAGCAGGGCTGAGTTTGTTGATAATGGGATATGGGCCTTCCCATTTGCTGATAAATGAGTGAGCCAGTGGTCTGTACTGGAGAAGCATAACTTGATCTCCAACTTGCCAGTCGACTTCTTTGGTATACTTATCAAAATGGGCTTTTGCTTGCTGTTGGGCTTTACCCATATGATTTACAGCGAACGAATGTGTTTTCATGATGTCATCATGAAGTTTTTCAACATATTTGTCCACAGATACCCTATCTGCAGTAAGGGTGTGGAGGGCAATCAACAGGTATTCAGGTAATCTCATGGCTCTACCAGTCATAACCTCATATAGTGTGCACGGAGTAGTTGTTGTAGGAGTGTCCCTGACTGCCATCACCAGTATTGGCAAGAGAGAATCCCAGTCTTTAGGACTGTCATTGATGAATTTGCGTAACATCTGTTTGAGTCTTCTATTTGCACTTTCTACCTGGCCTGAGGATTGAGGATGGTACGGAATATGGAATTTCTGATCTACTCCAAGAATTTGGGGTATCTCTCATCAGCTCAGCTGTAAAACTGGTTCCCTGGTCTGAGTCTACCTTAAGGGGTAGGCCCCACCTGGAGAACAACTGATCCACCAGGATCTTGGCAGTTATCTTTGCCGTGTTATTCCTAGTAGGGAATGCCTCAACCTACTTGGAAAACAAATCTGTGACAACAAGTGTATACTTGCTGTTCTTACTGGAGTTAGTTAAAGGGCCAATGAAATCAATGTGTATCGCATTCCATGGTCCAAATTGCCTTTGTGGCGATAGTTTGGCATTTCTTTTCACCAAAATTGGATTGTTCTGGGCACACACTATGCAGCAGTCCATACAGTGCTCCACGTCCTTGGTCATACCAGGCCACCAGATGACAGTTTTAAGTCTCTGGATGTTGTTATCTGCCCCCTGGTGTCCACCAGTGGGGGTGTCATGAACCATATGGATGAATTCGGTTCATAAGGATTGTGGTACAATCCAGTTTTTGACCTGTACCGTCCTTCCTATACCAGATCAGTTTCTGATCAGTAAAAAGATGTATATTGTCAGAATGTCTTTTGTATGGACTACCAGCAGGTAGTTCCTGTTCAAATCCTTTGTCTAAGTATTTGAACACATCTTTTAGCTCTGGGTCAGATTTCTGTGCAGCAGAAAAGGTCCAGTGGTGGTTCTGGTTATGGTTTATGCCTGGTATTGGCAGCTAAAAAGATGGCTGCCAAAGCTAGTGGGCGAGCCATCAACCATGTCCCCCCCCCCCCTCGAGTGCCTGTTTTGGATCGCTGAATTCATGGTAAGGGTCAGATTTGCAGTGAGCCTTTACCTAGTGGATGTACAGTTTATGAGTAAACTGTTGTGTGAGTGTGTATATATACACAAACAGATCCCTGTATTTGACAGGTGAGCCATCAGAGGATGTAAAATTGTTTCTCTCCCAGAATGGTAGAAACTCAGTAAGGGAGGAGCAGACCCAATTGGGAGTCTGCAAAGATGATAGCATCCTTAGCACCATGGGGCATAACCTCTAGAGCACAGGCCACAGCTGGCAGTTCAGCATACTGTGAGGAAATGACAGTACATTTCCTAGCAATGTGTCTGAAATCGCCATCTGGATAGACTATGAACACACCAAATCCTGCTACCTGTTCCCCCTCCACACAGGAGGCAGAGCAGTCTGCAAAGACACAATACACGTTGGTATCTTCTAAGAGATCTAGAGTAGCCGGTAAGAATGGTCCCGGCTCAGGTATGTCAGGAGTTTGGCGTGCACAATCATGGGGCTTACCTGTGTAGAGTAGGCCATGAGCCAAGATGAATAGCATTTTTGCAGGTAGTACTTTGATGTCCCTGCCCTGCAAAAACAAAGACAAGTGGGTGAGTCTGGTATTGGAAACTGAACCATCTTTCACTTTGTCTGAAAGCAAGAAGTTGGTTGGGGTGTGAAAGGTATGCAAGACAATAGGTGCATACCCAATGATGTACATGAAATGTTTGACAGCCCAATAGGTTGCCAAGAGCGTTCCTTCACAGAGACTATACTTTCTCTGTACTGGGACAGTACATCTGAGAAGCATAGGCAATGGGCCTGAAGTACCCACTGTACCTTTGTGCCAGCACTGCAGACATGGCCACATCAGATGTGGCAGTTTCTAAATGGAATGGGAGCTCTGGGTTAGGACTGATCCGTGCTGAGGCCAAGGCCTGTTTGAGCTGTGTCACAGCATCCGTGTGAGTGGGGCCCCATGTCCATGGGACATCGTTTTTCAGAAGTTCATACAAGGGAGCGGCCTTCCAGGCAAAGTCAGGGATAAAATCCCTGGAGTAGTTTACCATTCCTAGGAAGTATCTGAGTGTTGCCACGCTAGTAGGAAGTGGCAGATCTTGCAAGCCCTGGATCTTTTTGACAGCTGGGCTTCTGCCTCGGTCTGTAATATGTAGGCCAAGAAAGATGACTTTCTTCTTACATAGTCATGCCTTGGAGGGACTGCACTTGAGGCCTGCTCTCTTGAAGAGAGACAAGTTCATCTAGAAGGGCCAAATGATCTTCTTTCGTGGTGGTTGCTAGAAGCAAGTCATCCATGTACTGCAGGAGACACTGGGGCATGGAGAATCCCTGCAGAGCAATCATCATATGGAGATGGACAAGGGAGGGGCTGTTGTGAAAGCCCTGTGAAAGACAGGTCCAGGTGTACTGCAACCATTAAAGGTGAAAGCAAATTTGTATTGGCTTCCCTGTGCTAAAGAGAGTGACCAAAACCCATTAGAAATGTCAAGGGCTGTGAACCACTTTTTATCGGGTGTCAACCGCTTGAGTACAACAGGTGCTGATGCCACGGTTGGTGCGCAGCTAGGAGTAACCTGATTTAGTTTTCTTTAATCAATTATGAGTCTCCAGGCCCCATTCAGTTACTTAACGGGCCAAATAAGTGAATTAACAGTAGAGACACAGGTCCTAATCACTCCTTGTTGAAGCAGTGATTGGATGGTTTCCCTCAGTGATGGCAAGGCTTCAACAGGAAATGGATACTGTTTCTGCCTCACAGGGTCAGGCCCTGTGATTTCAATGGTAGTGTGCATCTTACCACAGTCATGTTTGTTGGTGGCAAACACATCAAGGTGTTTTTACAACAAAGGTGCAAGCTCAGAAAACAGGTCATGACTTCTGAACAAAGCCATGACGTCATACTTCTTGTTGTTATGGGAGATGGCTGCCACCATGTGTGAGTCTGGAATGGTGATAGCATAAAACTGTCCTTTGATCTGAATGAGTAGCCTGTTGACTAGATCCACTACACTGCCGTATAATGCTAAGAAATCAATTCCCAGAATGCTGGGGTGATGACGTAGAACCATGAGGTCAAAAGCAAAATTAGTCCTGAGGTGGCCTACCACCACAGGTAGAGGAATAGATCTATAGGTGTGTAGCTGGGTGCCATCTACACCCTGTGTACTGGTCTTCCAGCCGGTAGACTAGTCAGATGAGGCTGGGTCCTTTGTCATGGAGGACTGACATGGCTGCTCCGGTGTCTGACTCGACAGCCGGGGCTAGGGCAGCTAAAGTCCATGTAGCTGTAGCTCCCCTCTCGGCACGAATTTCCTCCAGTAGCTGCAGAGGGTTTTGTTTTCTTCTCTGATCTGGTGATAGCTAGGACCATTTCGGTATCAGTTCTGACTATTTTGTCGGGCGTTTGGATTTTTCCAGCTACCTCTGTTGTCCCTATTATTCTGGTTGTTCCTGTAGTTATGGTCCTCACCCACTTGTGTGACTGTTTGTCATCAGAAGGGGTATCATTTTTCTGGTTGTTTCCCTCCACCGTATAATGGATGGGGGCATCAGGGGTAGGCTGTACTGCAGCTACCTTGCTGGATTTTCCAGAAGAGAGGGCATAGAGGTAGATCTGATAAGCATGTTCCGTCTTAGTGAGGATAACCTCAAACTTGTCAGTGTCCAGGAAAACAATGAGCTCAACCTTTTCCTGCAAAGCCGGATACATGTTCCAGATGTACAAATCCTTGTACCCAATTTGATCCATATCAAAGTCCTCTTCTGTGAGGGCCTTCCCAGTTTTGTACACAAGCCACAACCGTTGGTGGTAGGTGGCTGGGCTTTCCTTTGCGCCTTGCTTGACTTTGTAGCCAGGCGACCCCACACCCCGGAACTGGCAAATATGAGTGCCGCAGTACTTCATCAAAGGTTAAGTTCTCAGCACTCCGTGCTGTCTCTGAGAGCTTAACCCAGAGAGTTGGTTCGACTGTTTGTCGCAAGACTTGAACCTGGTACTGGGCTTGAAGAGAGAGCATCTCGCAAAGGGAGCACACTTTCTCCAAATGGCAACTGAGATTGTCAGTTTGGCCCATTTGTCCGATGCGCTGTGCAATCCACTGGACAGAATGAGCGACTTGCAGGAGGTTGGAAGTATACGTAGTCGTACTTAGTTCATTACATTCCATGGCCCTGCGAATCACAGCCTCCGCTGCCGCATCAGTGATAATCCTGTATGTGTGGTCTTGATTGACCATCTCTTTGAGCATATGTTCTGTTTGGTCACAGATGGCTTTCTTTTGATCCTCCAGGACAGTGATCCTACTAACTGCTCCATTAATCATGCTGCAAATCTCCGACTCGTCACCCCTAGTAAGAGGAGTGAGGGAGATGCATCACAGAATACAGGCCTCCCATGTATCATGGGGGGGCCTTCATCTATGCTAGCAACCATGTTTGTGTGGATGTGGTGATGTGCAGCATGCCAACGCTAGCACCATCTTGTGAATGGCTACCGTAAGTTGTTCCACCACAGGGGTTGGACTTATGCAGACATGGCATACCCGTCATCAAGTCAGAGTCGCCATTGCGATGATCGATCTCACGTGGGCGATACTGAAACCTGCTCATGGCCTTAACATGGCCAGCAAGAACCTCTTGTTGATGGAGCAACTTTGCCATCTTTTGTCTACATTTCTTATGACAGACTTTTGCAGTGCACTGCTCAATATGTCTCTCAACCTTTCTCTGTAACACTCTATACATAGCGCCCAATTTGACATTTTCCCTAAGTTCTTTATCCAACTCACAACTCACACACTTGTAATGCTCTTTCAACTCATCATTCTCATCTCTCAAAGTCTTATTCGTATCACTCAAAATATCATTCAAATGTGCTGGTTCTTATTACATTTCAACCTTTCACAATCATCTCTTAATAAACATATCTCTCGCTCAGTGTCTTGAGCAGTACAGTGCACCCCTATTCCAAGGAATCCTGCTGAAATAACAACTGCCGAGATAACAACTAGACGGTCAGACCTCAAATTTTTTACGTTTCTGGCTTATTTGGGCAGTGATAGTGCTGTGTTTTATTATGGTGTCCCCAGGCAGTGAGAGGACCTGGGGTCCCGTATTTCATCTGATATTATTTGTTCAGCTTGGTACACCCAGTAAGAGAGGGTGTACTTAACTATTTAAGTTTTATTTTTGCATCCAATGGTTTAAGTTTAGTCCATATTGTTTTATTTTATTTTCCTGTGTGCTGAAGCTCTAAATTGGGACTTTCGATTGACTGGTATACCATCTTTCTCCTCGGACTTACAAGGACCACCACTCAGATTAATCTGTTTATTGGAGATTTTGTGCTTTGACTGTGATATCAGAGTGCTTAGAAAGGGTTTTTTATAGTTTTTATTGTTATATTGTACTATAATTTATTGAATTTATGGGGTGGGCGTTTTAGTTTGATTTATTATATTAGCTGAATCTTTCCCTTCTGGGAGATAAGAGTGGGGGAGTGGTAAATAAGGAGGGTTTCATTTGTTGAAGTTTTAGTTGCTTGTTTTTTGAGTTTTATGTTCACTGTTCCCTCAAGAGAGAGCTGCGGGGCAGGGTTTTTGGTATTTGTATTTTTACTTTTTGAGTTTGTTTTAGGGGTTTTTCTTTTCTTTATATTGGCTGGTGCATTCTGTCTATTTTTAGAGCCTGTAATATGTGTTGTGGGCTTACCCCTGGGGTCGTGCGCTATTTGTCCTCTGCCCTTCGCGCCCTCCGCCCTTCCCCCTTTAGTGTTTTCAACCTACCAGCACTGTACAGCATTGGGTATTGTCCATGGGGGGGGGGTGCAAACAGTGGGGGGATGAATGAGTGGGGCCCGCACATCGGGGTAGTTAGGTCCAGAAGACGCCCTGCGGCGAAATGGTCCTCCATGTCTGGTCCCCATACCCAAGGGCACCACTATTACAGGTGGGCAGGTAATCGGGGCAGCCCTGGAGACCCGTCCAACTCGAGTGGTGTTATGCAATGCCAGATCCATCAAGAACAAGACTGCAGTTATTGCAGATCTTGTCGGGACAGCAGATCTGGCTTGCATCACTGAGACCTGGCTGAATGAAAATGCTGGCCCCATATTGGAGGCTGCTATTCCGGCCGGGTATTCGGAGATACACCACTCGAGATTGGACTGCGGGGGGGGGGTTGCAGTCTGTTTCAAGACCGAATTGGGCCTCACGAATGTACTGGCCAAGGAGGCTGGGTCATTTGAGTGTACTGTAGTAGCAGGTGTAGGCTGTAGGGTAGCCCTCATCTATCGTCCACCCGGAGCTGAGAAGATGAGAAGCGATTCCTTCAGGAAGTAGCAGACTTCGTCATCGATATGGCATTTGGGTCACCCAGGCTGATGGTCCTGGATGACTTCAACGCCCAGATCAATGACGAACTCTCGCAATTTGGACAACACTTACTCCAGTTGATGACTTCACTGGGCCTCACACAGATTGTTACCTCTGCTACTCACAGACATGGTCACTCTCTTGACCTAGTTTTCTTCCTGGGGGTTGAAGCCTCCAATTTGGTGGTGGAACCTGTTGGATGGTCCGATCACTACACCGTGGGGTTCAATTTTCGTGCCCCCCTTCATAGGCCCACCCCTGTGGAGATGGTCAGTTACCGCCCTTTACAGGATGTGAGCCCTGAAGGCCTAGCGGTGGTACTTGACCTATCAGAGTTTCCTGTGGCAAGCGGGAATCCAGAGGCCTTGGTACTGGCCTATAATAAGGTCGTGACCACAGCCCTGGATTCCATCGCTCCTGTCCGTGTTCGTCCTCTCTCTCTCTTCACCCTTGGTCCCCTTGGTTTGATGGGACCTTGAGGGAGCTGAGACAACAAGAACGAAGGTTAGAGTGTTGCCCTGGTGGCTGGCCATCTTAGATTGTTAGAACATTAACAAGTCTACCAATCAACAATCACCCGTAAGAAGGCAGAGTTCCAATCCGGGGAGATTGCTGCCGCTCAGAACCAACCAGCTCATCTCTTTCGAACAGTGGACAGGCTGTGCAACCCAGCCTGTCTGCAGTCTCGAAGAGCCTTTTCATAGTTGGAGTGCGATGAGCTTGCTCAGTTGTTTGTGAATAAGGTGGCCAACATCAGGGTGGAGATCCAGTCATCTCGCTCTATGGGGGATGCTGCTGATTGTTGCTCAGTCACTGTCCCTCATTTTTCCTGGAGTACCTTTGACCGGCCAGAGTTCACAGATGTCATGTGGATTGTCCAGGGTATGTGCCATACGTGCTGTAGTTTGGATCTGGGCCCAACCTCCCTGATATGGGGTTGTTGTGACATCATTGGCCCGATCTGGCACAGATAGTCTGGTGCTCCTTTGACTCAGGTGAGTTTCCTAGCTCCCTAAAGGAGGCGGTGGTGACACCCCTCCTGAAGAAAGCCTCATTGGACCCAGACTCTCCTGCTAACTACAGACAAATCTCGAACCTTCACTTTGTGGAGAAGGAAATTGAGAAAGTAGTGGCTGTACAACTGGAGAACCACCTGACCGTCCATAACATCTACAAACCTCTCCAATCTGGTTTTCAAAAGAGGCACAGTACTGAGACTGCTTGGTTCAGGTGCTCAATGATCACCTGATAGTGAGAGATTGGAAAGCTGTTCCATTCTGGTGATCCTTGATCTCTCCTCAGCATTTGACACCGTGGACCATGGGGTGCTGCTTGAGGGCCTGAGGTTCATCTGTGGCCTGATTAGTATAGTCCTCAGGTGGTTTAAATCTTTCCTCACTGACAGAACCCAGAGGGTGGTGTCGGGGATTTATTCCTCCGACCCTCTCTCTCTGTCATGTGGGGTCCTTCAGGCCTCAGTGCTGTCCCCCATGTTGTTCACGGTGTACATGCTGCCCCTCAGAGACACTGTAAGACGGTATGGGCTGAGGTTTCACTGCTACGGTGATGATACCCAGCTCTGTCTTTCACACCTGACCAGGATAGTGCACTCTCGGTGTTTAACAGCTGCCTTGCTGAAATCCAGGATTGGAGGAATTCCAGCTGGCTAAAGTTGAACTCGGGGAAAGACTGAGGTGATGGTTGTGGGTCCTGGTCACTGGATAGGGGGTCGGAGGTTGGCCAGTCCACGGGGCTCTTTCTGGGGGGCTCCCAGCTTCTTACCTCTGAACGGGTGCGGGACCTGGGGTGATGCTTGATAACGGGCTGACTCTGCACTCTCAGGTGTCAGCAGTCATCAAGTCATCCTTTTACCACCTAAGGAATATCGCTAGGATCAAGTACCTTGTTCCATCCAGTGACCTTCCTATGCTGATCCATGCCTTTGTGACCTCGCGCCTTGATTACTGCAACTCCCTTTATTTAGGGCTGCCGAGGGTTGATATCCACTGCCTGCAGCTGGTGCAGAATGCTGCAGCCTGGTTGTTGACGGGGACTTCCCAGTCATGTCACATCACACTGGTGCTGCGCGAACTGTACTGGCTGTCGATTCAGTGGCGGATCACCTTCAAAGTCAGATTACTGATGTATAAAGCCCTACACGGACTTGGCCCAGACTACCTGAAAGAGCTTCCGTCCCCCTACTGCCCCGAGCGATGGCTCCAGTTGGCTGACGAGGGTTGCTAGAGATTCCATGGTATCTTAAAGTCTCTCAGGGCCCATGCATTCATGTACGCAGCCCCTGCCCTTTGGAATTCTCTAACCCATCACCTTCGGGAGTGCGCGACCCTGGAGGGTTTTAAACAGACACTTAAAACTTATTTATGGGGCCAAGCCTTTACTAATTAAGCATATTCCATAAAAGATTTTACTGTCTACTTTTATACTGCTGTTCTATGTAATTGCTTTTATTATCTTTCTGTAAAGTGCTTTGGCAATTTTGAAAGGCACTCAATCAAATAAATATATTATTACTATGATATTATCAGTCTGGAATTAGCATCACAGAGTGAATGTGCCTCTCTCCGCTAGTTTCTTTTCTTTTTTCTGTAACTCTGATGCCTGCAAGCCCATCTCTTTTTTTAGAGATGTGTTTTGCAGTTCAAGGGAGGCACACCTCGCTGTGAGATTCTCAAAAGCGGCATGTAGAGCCGCAACCCAAAAAACGTTAAGGCTGTATTTCTTGGTTGGTTGTTTGGACTCTTAAGTAATGGTCAGATATTGACAGCAATGTTTTTTCTGCAGATTTTGCATCCAGCGTGAAATCTGTCCATCCGCCATGGTATGTGAGGTAGTTTGAGACATCGAGTTTCAGTTCTGTGCACAGATCAGACATGACAAATAAGGGGTACACAAACAAATAAGCAGTTGGAAAACAGGTAAAAATACCCTGGCATCATCACGGTCTTGCCAAGGGGATATGCTGTCACTCGCAAAGGAAGTGTAAGGGGGTCCAGTGTGGGGTCTGCCACATCCAAGACCAAGACAGTGTGGGTCTGCCACAACCACTACCACTGTAAGCACGAGTAGGTCCAAATAGGTGAAATTCGCACTACACTACTTGACATTCAAAATAAACTGAATGTGAATCTTTCTTTGTACATTCCACCTGCACGCAGTCGTCGAAATGTGGCTGGGTAATAAATCACCCTCTCAGGTTCTTAGTGGAACAGTACAAAAGGAAGATACAACAGACAAGTGGTACTCATGTAATAAATGAAATTTATTACAGATCAGTAATACAGGCTTACTACCATCACAGTGTGACTCACTGGGAGAACACCAGTTTTCCTTACCTAGGCAATGCAGTCTCTCTCTTCTCAGAGAAACTACATGTTACAAAGGGTCTTATACCCTGATAATACTATGGCAATGGCTAAAGAAGATAGATAAAGTGTACATAATTGGACAAAAACAGGTGGTCTGAGCAATCATCCTAACTAGTGTGAAAAGTTGCTTAGCTTGCAGAGATAACAGTACAATGGGACCACTTATTATCCCAAGGTCAGTTGTAATTGTAAAGATGCACAATTACTAAAGATGGCACTGTTGCCTTACTTATGGAAATGCAGTAAGAACAGTGCAAAAGGCATTTCTCAAGGCAAATATATATTAGTAAAACATAATGAAGCATAACAGAACACAGATCCTGACACTTATGCTTATATGCTAAGTGTCTTCACCCTAAGGTTAGTACATATACCTACATAAGTTGCTGCCCACAAGGTGGGAGCACCAACAGGGTGCTAGATCATGGATAACAGTATGCACAACTTTTTCAGTGATTTTCAACAGGGGAGCAAGGAGGGGGATAGGTTGGTAATTCCCTACTTCATTCCTTGACCCCTGACTTGAACAATGGTTTGACGTTGGTGGTTTTCCAGGTGCTAGGGAAATAGCTGGAGCAGAGTGAGCGGTTTAGTATGTTGGTGATGGGGGCTGATAATGAATTAATGGCCAGTTCAAGGATTTTTTAAAATCAATTCCATCTGCCCCTTTGCTGGGTTTAGGATTGTTACTTCGGATGAGCTTTATGGTGTCCGAGGGTTTTAAGACCCTAAAATAGAATCTGGGGCTGGGCTCGGATGTAGTATTGGGTGGAGGGGGAGGGTTTCTATTTATCGAGGTCACCAAAGAATGAGTTGAAAATGTTTGCTACTTCTGAGGGGCTGTAAGTCTGCTTGCCATCTTGGATCAGAGTGATAGGATCGGTATTCTGTATGGAACCATGGATGTGGACACAGCACTAGATCTCTTTATCTCAGAATTCAATGCGGCCTGTGACAAACACCCTCCCATCACAGAGAGAAAAAACAGAGGACCTAGAAATCCCTGGATTACCCCGGAACTACTGGCACACCTAAACGCAAGAGACCAACTCAGGCAAACAGCATGGGCATCTGGCACATCAACTAACATCCTCCAAAGGTATAAAAAGGCCTGCAATGAGTGCACAAAAGCAGTCCGTGAGGCAAAAAGCAAATTCTACAAGGAAGCGCTCACTAACACCTGGAATAGCAGCAAATCGTTCAGGGCAAATCTGCACGAGATCACTGGAAAGGACCCTAAAACAGCCCCAGCCATGCTAAATGTTGAGAACGTCCCTACCTTGGACCCTCTGCTCATCGCTAACTCTACGAACCTCGCCTTCTCAGATCTCAGTAGTGTGCTCCCGACGAATTTCTTCAATACCCTTGCTCCAGGGATCAGTGAGAAGACCCCAGCATGACCAAACCGGCCACTCTTCCATTTCAAACTGGTCTCCGAAGCCGCTGCTAGAAAATAGCTTGAAAAATCCCTCAGCAAATCAAGCCACAGTGGGGACTCTCTGGACCTAAAATTTGTTCGACTAACACTAAATGGAGTACTTGGTCCACTGACAAAGATAATTAATCTATCCCTCTACACTCAAAATTCCCCCAAATCTGGAAAGCTGCCACAGTCACCCCAGTACACAAAGGTGGTGACCGATCTCTTCAAAACAAGTACAGGCCGATCTCTATATTGCCCCCGCTCTCCAAGGCCCTTGAAAGGATTGTGGCTGACCAACTGATGGAGTACTTCAATCAGTGTCAGCTCCTGTGCCCAGAACAGCATGGTTTCCGAGCCCGTCATAGCACCATCATGGCTCTCCTGGAATTTACCGAATTCATACATGGTGCTCTTGACAAAGTGCACATTGTAGGGGTGGCCTTTGTTGACCTATCAAAGGCATTTGACATGGTCCATCATGCCCTCCTCCTTGAACAGCTCTCTGACATAGGGCTAGCCAGAGAAACTGTAGCATGGTTTTGTAACTACCTTGGGCTGTGATCACAGCATGTAAAGATCGGGGACATCCTACCAGAAAGTCAACCGGTGAGATCAGGGGTACCACAAGGATCCATACTCATTCCGTTACTCTTCGGTGTCTTCCTAAACAACCTCCCGGCTGCTTGCAATAGCTGCATGCTCCTCTATGCAGGTGATGTGGTGATCTTTATTAGCAACCTCGACCTAGCACTTCTGGAATACGACCTCCAGAGCGGCTTCACAGCGGCTAAGAAAAATGGTTCAAAGAGCAAAAACTGGTCATGAACTATAAAAAGAGCAAGACCGTGCTCTTCGCCACTGCCCAAAACAAGCTAAAAGGCTATCCCCTGGCAATTCAGGATGACTCCGGTAACACCCTGGAACTAGTCCCCCATTTCACGTACCTGGGAATCACACTGGACACTGCCCTGTCTTACACACAGCACACTGACATCACGGCCATAGCCTTTGACACCAGGATCGGTATCCTCTACAGGCACAGACATTGCTTGACTTATGAAGCTCTGAACTTGGCAATTAACAGCTCACTCATCACCTTGACTGACTATGGCCTAGCTGTCTATGGCTCCGCTACTGACATAGTGCTCCAGCGCCTCTCAACAGCCTTAAACAAAGCCTGCCACCTGCTCACTAATGCCCCCAAACTCACCCACACCTATGAGCTTTATGCACGATCGGGCTCGCTTCGATTAAAGGACAGAATACTTTATCAAACCTGCCTATTCGCAAAAAAAGTCTCGCTAAACTTACTTCCTCAGGAAGTTCTGAGCCTTCTGTCACCACCTATACATGCCAGGTACACCAGGAGCTCGACTACACAAGTATTCCATGTGCCCAGGTGCCACACAACTATGGCCCAGCAATCCTTTGCTCACCGGGCCCCTCTGTGGACAAACAGTCTACCATCTGACATAGCCGGAGCTATGGTTCCTTTTGGTTCCTTTAAGCACAAACTCAGTCAGCACCTCACCAACAACAGTACCTGTAGGTGCCCTGCTAGTCTGCGCCCACAGCTTTAGTCTGCCTCAGCACTTCCAACTCCTGACCTGCCAAGTTAAGTCTTTGCCCAAGCAGTTGTCTCCCACCCCCTTTTGCTCTAGCACTTGCCTCCTACCCCCTACCCCTTGGCTCT
The DNA here is from genome assembly GCA_016271365.2 of Neoceratodus forsteri. Classification (NCBI taxonomy): domain Eukaryota; kingdom Metazoa; phylum Chordata; order Ceratodontiformes; family Ceratodontidae; genus Neoceratodus; species Neoceratodus forsteri. The sequence goes on from CM028134.1 coordinate 229,412,454, forward strand.
TTTCTTTCCCTCTGCCCTTCCTATCCAAGCTCCCACTGCCCCTCCCTACCTCACCCTAACAGTCTGCCTCTGCCTCTCTCTCTTCTGCAGGATGCTGGCATACCATGTACTATGCCTTAGCATAATTTGTGTAACTGTTTCTCATTGCAACCCATGTACTGTTGAATTTTTTTTGTAATCTGTATGTATAACTGACTGTAACTATATTGTGTCTTCTTGTGTTAATGTATCTGACATGGAACCTCTCAACGAGCATCCGTTCACAGATGTCATTCAAGATTTCAATAATAAAAAAAAATATATATTATTCTGTTTCCCGAGGGATCTACGATGCCGAGTCGACAACTAATTCGACCACTGGAATCGCAGCGTCAGGCTCCTTGTTGACTGTGAGTTGCAGTCAGCAGGGAGCTGCGCACAGCAGGGACTGTTTTTTCTCCGGGGGTCTTTGCCCCCCAACCCCCACCCCCATTCTAAAAGATACCAACTCTGAGTCGGAGTTGGTTCAGGGAGGGGGTGCAGGTCGGGGGAAAGTGTTGCCTGGTCCCGGGTGCAACCTTTACAGTGACCTGGCGCTGTTGTCGGCAGCGACGAATGTCACAGTAGAGGTTTCGCCACGGGAGGTGCATACCTTCTCCCCCTCCCCCCGAGTAGTGAGTTGAGTGTAACCCAAAGCTGACAGGGACTGGATGTTTCCCCGAGTTGTTTATTATGGAAAAAATCAATTTGGGCTTTTCTAATGACTGATTTGCACTTGTTTCTGGGTGCTTTGTAGAGGGAGAGCTGGGCAGGGTCTCCGTGCTTGGTGTAATGGGCCCAGGCCTTGTCTCTGGTCCTCATCAATTTAATGATGTCGGATGATACCCATTCATTAACACATCCCCTAACCCTGATTTTTTTGAAAGGGATGTATTTGTCGCATATACTGTTGAGGATGGTAGAGAATCTGTCAAGGATAGAGTCGAGGTTACCTGGCGCAGCGGTGAATGACCAGTCAACTAGGCTGAAATCATGTTTTATATTTTCGATGGAGTTATTTGTCCAGCGTCCACAGAAGATGAACTTGGGAGTTGGGGCACTGGGCTGACCATAGACAGTGGTCACTGATGCAGTCTTGCAATATTCTGGTGTCAGTGATGCAGGAAGGGTTGGAGACGATGACCCAGTCGATTAGCGACTGAGTCCATGTCTTATAATTTGATCTTGTGGGTGTGGAGATAAGCTGGTGAGGGCTGAGGTCGGCGATGCAGTATTTGGCAGTGTCGGCTTCACTGGAGACCCAGTTAATGTTAAAGTCCCTGAGAAGAACCCACTCCCTGTTAAGAGGGAGGGAGGGAGTGTTTGAGGGCTACCAAGGACTTCAGGTTGGAGGAAGGGGTTCCTGGGGGGAGACAGGAGGTAGTGCGGGTGAGGGTTTTATTTTGCTGAGAAATAGGTTAATGAAAAAGATCTCAAGCAGGATGAACTCAGAGCTGAGATTGTGTTTGGTGAAAGAGAACTTGTTGTAAACAAAGAACACGAAGCTGCCCCCCTTTTTTTTCCCTGTCAGTCTTTCCTGACAGAGGTGAATCCACAGAGTTTGATCTCCCCCATCAGCAATTTGGTGAGAAAGTCGGGTTTCTGAGAGCACAATAATGTCAAAGTCATTCACTGCTACCCAGGCCTGGAAAGCGTCTATTTTAGCTGGGAGACTCTGTATGTTCATGTGGACTATGCTAATGTTTTTCCCTTTATTAGTGTGGGATGTAACGGGAAAGGGCAGGGGGTTGCTTGGACCAGGGTTCAGATGGATGGTTCCAGTATTAGCTATTTAATAGCTTTAATCCTATAATCTTTGCTTCTTTGCAACTTTTTTTGTGTCGGATTGGCACATGCACGCTACCTATGTTTGATTATTCTTTTCATTTCCTTTCATTCCTGAACTAAGATATGGGATTTTAAAGTTAATTTCCATTTGCATACCATGCCCACCATGAAAAAATGTAATATCTTGGTACTCTACTGTGCTGTTTATCATCAGCATCATTTGGCAGAAAAGTAAAAATACTCAGAGGATGAATCTAAGGATGTCAGAAATACATTTCTGCAAAGAAATGATATGATTACATTTTTGCCGACTAGTTAAAACTGCTGCTTTAAAGAAGCAAGAGGAATGCCGGCCCAGTGGAGCTGAGGGTTGAGGCTGGATGCCACATCTGCGTGCACGCCGGTGACCCGGTTAGGAACAAGCTTGGGCCGCGGAGATGGTAAGGAGAGAGGATCGAGCGTCAGAGGACAGCTCTCCTCTCTCTGGGGGGATTCAGGCTTGCCCAGCACTGCAGTGACCCCCGGTGGAGACTGGAGGCACTGCACACACTAGGGGGCAACGCATAGTGGGACAAGAGCTGCGGCAGGTGACCTGACGCCATTGCACATCCAAGTTCTCGGGGAAGGGTGCGGGGGGCGGGAATTGATGGCGTAACCACTACTAGAAAAAACCCTCTGCCTCCTGATAGGTGACGGAGGGTCCAGGCGTGCCAGCCTACCATGCTCAATGTCGGGCTCCTCCTCTCGCTTCCTCTGCTCTCCTCTGTCCCGGGGCCACCCAACTGGATTCTAGATAGAGCGCCAGGATGTGTAATTTGGCGGTCCCACCTCAGGGGACTCAGAGCTGGGGGGAGGGGGCCGTAGGGAGAGGATGGAGAGACCAGCCACAGAGGAGCGAGCGGGAGCTTCAGCCTGGCAGGATCAAGGCGGACACCGTGTGACCACTCCTGAAACAGTTCAGGATGGTGAGAGAGATAAATAAAGTTCTGAAAAAAAAAGCAAGAGGAAAGCATAGAGAAAACATTGCTAGTACGTGGCTAGTTGTTTGTTAGCTGTTTGTCTTTAGTTTTGTGTTTATTGTATTGTGTTCTCTTGTTTTTGTGGGTGTGGAGTTTCTTTTTTATTTTTCTTGTTATATCTGTTATATCTCTTGGTATGTGGTTTTGCAATTCAGGAGGGGAGCAGTTTTTGTTTTTCAGGGAGGGCTTAGGTACGTTTTCTATCTTAGGCTGCTCGGGCTTTGTTTCTGAAGGCTGCAGTTCCTTATGATTGTGAGGTAAGTTTTCCATTTTTTTGTTGGGATTAGTTTAGTTTTTATTTCACATAAAACCCTCTAGGCAGTGCCTATTTTCAAAAGGTTTAGCGTCAAGCGCAACAAAAACAAGTGTTACAGAGTAAGTTATAGAGTGTACAAAGCAATACATTATACTGTAGTATACAATACAGTACAATACGACAATCATACTTCATTAATGTATCATCGGATACATACAAGGCAATAACTTTTCAAGTGTTGAGGATGAAGAGGAAAAAGTATGATTGTTTTCACATATGACAGCAGTAAGCAGATAAGGTACAGTGATGTCAAGTACTCAGATTACCAATTAACATTCCGGTCAGAGGAAGTGCAGCAAAACATATTCTATTCGGTTAACTTTGTTGGTCATCTATAGCAGTTGCAAGTCCCAGGAGGGGGTAAGAAAGGACAGCAGTTTGGCCTTGATGGAGCAATCATTTTTTAGGGAGACAGGCAGGTCATTCCATTTCTTTGCAAAGCAATAGGGATTGCTTTGTATTTTTTATTTTTGTTTGCGGGTGAGGCAATGGTCGCATGGGGAGTCGTCATGTGGCTGTGTTTCACTTGTATAGTGACCTTTTTGGACTGGAAAGGTTATACTGTGAGATTTGTAACCTGCAATGCTTATACTGTGATATATTGTGACATTTGTAACCTGGAACAGTTATGCTGATTCTATCAGGAAGTTTTCTATAGGATAAGGCAGCCCCATGTGACCAACTCATCGCCAATGAGGAGGCAGAAATGGCTTGATGTTAATTTATCAGGTAATCACTGCCACTGACATTGTTTTTAAGTAAAGTGAGAGCAAAAAAATCAAAATACTTGTGAACATTCTTGACGATAAATTGCATAAGAAGGGGACTTACCATGCTTAGAATTAAAATGCTAAGATTTTTATTGTTGAAAAATATATATTTAAAAAAAAATACTGTTCTTTTATGTTCTAATTCTTTTGATTCCATTCGTGGAGTTTCTGATTCAGAAAATGATTCCATTCGTTGCTTGTTTATAAGGCATACCTACCATGAGTCCATACTGAACACTTATTCCCTCACACTAATTGTTTGCATAACCTTCCAGTTTCAAGAAGGAAAACTGAAGAAAGTGTGAGCCTGATTTGCTGAATCCCTTGGGTGCCTCAAGAATTTTTTTTTTTTTTTATTGACAGACGGAGTACTGATCAGGACACCAGTAAAAATCCCTTACACTTATATCTTACGTTTCTGCAAAAGTATTTCCTGTTGTAAATATGTTGCTGTTTTTTTTTCTTTTTCTTTTTCTTTTCAATAAAAATTCTCCTACTATTCCAGCCATTTAAGAATGCATGGGATAGACATAAAGGAATTCTAGAGGTCAGGGCAAGGGGAAATAGACTTCTAGGAAAACAAACTGAACTTACAAGCTCAAATGGGCAGACTAGGTGGGCCATAGGCCCTTATCTGCCGACACTGTCTATGTATCTATGTAGTGCCATGGGATCTTTAACTTCCACCTGGACAGGTACCAGATTGTGGGAATTCAGTTTAACATCTCACTCAAAGGACAGCACCACCACCAGTGCTGCAATCCTCCACTACCGTGCTGTACTATAGTGTCAATATTAGATATAGTATTAACTCAACATCCTGGTGTGAGACTAGAACCCCCAACTTTCCAATCTTTCATCTCCAGTGGTAAGTGTGAAACCAACTGAGCCACTGACACAGAAACTACATGCCCTACAGTCCAGAAACCAATGTTCTATGAGCCACCTGCTTTTTTAAGTCTGGTGTCTTCAATTGTTTGATATTTCATGGTTCTGTGTTGTTTCATCCCTTTACTGTATTGTACCTTTGATACCATCATCACCCTGGGACCACCTTTCTTACTGTCCCCCGGGGACCCCTTATGAAATGTTACATTTCTCAGGATATTGTCCTGGGGAGCAAACTATCAAACAAAGTACTACACATACACAATGCAGAGGACACAAGGAACACATATAGGCACCTCTCTCCTCTCCTCCATCTGCCTCTCTCAGTAGTGTCAGTAGCTCAGCAGATTCCACACTTGCCTCTGGGGCTGGAAGATCAGAAGGTCATAGGTTCTAGTCCTGTACCATGAACTTGGGCTAATACCCAGTACTGAGACTGTACTGCAGCACGTAGGACAGTGCTGCACTGTTGAGGTGCCGGCCCTCCAATGAGACATCAGACAGAGGTCCCTTCTGACTATCTCTAGTGGCTGTCCAGGTAGACATTAAAGATGACATGACCGTTCTGTAAAAGATGGGAATTTTTCATGGTGTACTAGCCAATACCCCCAGTCAATACAACTGGTCCATACAGCCCACCCCAGAGTGCAACTAGAAATGAGCTGAAACAGCTCAGAGTGCCTTTCCTGGTTGTAAGAGTAGTCTTACGTGCATTCTTAGGGTATGAAAACAACAAACTGAAGATGACTGGCTCTCTTCTGATGCCCTAAGGATGCATGTGAGACCACTCTTACAACTGTAGCAGCAGTATTAACATATTAATTGAGACTGAGCAATAATCTATCGGCATTTTAAAAAACCTGTCTTGAATGTGCCCGTTTCCAGAGCACCTAAAGGTGAGACATTCTATACAGAATTAGAGTGTCTTATGCACAGAGGAAAGGAGTGATCTGATTGGCCAGGAGCACTCCCTTAATCTACAATAGCAAAATAAATAAATGTATCTTGTTGAAGACAACTAAAGAAGTCATATACTGTATATGAAAAAGCACGCTGCAAAGCAAGGAAACAGCCTCTGAACTCTAGATCTGCCCACTGTTAAACATAAAAAACTTCTTCTGTCTCCTCTCTTCTTGCATCGCTGATGTACTTCCACAGTTATGTAGATGAGAGGAGGGAGGTGATATGTCAAAGAGAAGTTTCTCTAACTATTGTTCAAATCAGTGAATCGACCTAAGTTGGCATGGAGAAGGATAGGCCTTGTACACCTCCGCATGGCAGTCTGGCTGACCTGCAATGTTTTGTGAGCCAGCCTTCCCCACACAGTAATCAACAGAGAGAGGGAGAGAAAACCTTTTCTTATCAACTTGGCCCATCTCCGACTTTGCAGTGACTCACCACTCTTGCTCGAAAGCCACAGTTCAGTATCAGACTTCTCACTCAACTGGCAGCTACATGCAACAGTGGTTGGAAGGACAAGCTCCCCCCTTCCCATAGAACCTTACATTCCTTAGCCAAGTATCCAAGTGTGACCAGGAAAGGGGTTGGGGGGTATTTTGCAATCTAGGGGATTCTTAAAATAGGATATTCTGTAGTTTGAAGCCAAGGCATATTACCTTCACAATGAAGCACATTTCTAACAGTCTCTGCTTTATTATTTTAGCATTCTGTTTTCCCCGATGGCACAGGTTACTGAACCTCTGCTTTCTTACTCCTTTCCCATTCAGACAACGGAGCATGTTCCTGTCAGGTCTTCTTCCAGATACTGGACTGGTCCACCCCTGCATCAGCAAGCCCCACAGCTGCCTACGGTTTCCCACAAGGATCCAGGGTGCAACCAGTGGGAGGGGAATCATGGAGGAAACCTTCTCTCTCACTGTGTGTGGAGAGATGGTCTGCAAGCACCCCCCAGTGTATAGACATCTTTGTTAACTATAAGATGACTTCTTGTCTTAAAGCAACAGCTCATGACTTATTTTTAGTTATTCTTTGTACTTCAACTCCAAACTGCTGTCCCCTTCAATCAATTTCACTAGCCTCATTACCTGCCTTCTCCTGGAATTAACCCATACCTGCATGCAGTATGTCCCCTAGGCATACCCCTCCCCCTTTGGGGTGACCATTTCCCTCTGGAGCTGGAATCAGACAGTAGAGGAGGGAGCCTTGGTTGGTAACACAGGGCCTGTAGGGGATCAGAGACATCCCGGGGCAGTCCAGCATTTTCTCTTGTTATTCCCCCCCACCACCACCATCTAAGATGGTGGCACAACATGCCCCATGGGCCCATGCAATAGGCAAGTGCAGGAGTGCATTACAATCTCCCACCCACTGCTGAGTCTGTGAGAACACAGGTGGCACCAGTGCAGTAAGCTATGGCCACACTCCCCTCACAAAGAGGCTGCAAACCCCCCCCGCCAGCCCCCTGGCAACCCAGGCTCATTCCCAAACTCAGATTGCCGGCATCACGAGGGGCAACCCAGTCACTCTACACCAATGGTCCAGCCCTAATGGCAGTTCATGTGAAAATATTTTTATGTACTTTATTCTGCCTTCCTTTTCATTCCCCAGTGTTGATTCCTGCTGTTCAGTTCCCCAAATCAGAGCTCAGGTTTCGTGGCCTGGAGATAGTCCTGATGTTTCCAGTGTCCCTTCAGGTCAAGAAGCAATTTCCGTTACAAACTCAAAACAGAGGAAAAGGGAAATCTAGCATGGAAAAGAAAGGTCTATGTACAACATTGTCACTGTATGGAACTGCTTCTTTATTTAGGGCCCAGCTAGGGATGGGAAATGATGTACCTGCACAGTAAATAAAAACAGAGAGAGAAGTCCGTCTTGCAGTCTTCCACTCACTAGCTGTAACAGCAAAACTATTCCTTTTCCAGCTAACAACATGCAGTTTGCAGCCGCTTATAAACTCGGGTGAACAAAACTCAAACAACCACTTAAGATTTATCACCAACCATAAAAATAATATAGTATATGGTTAGGGCTTATTGTGGATAGAAAGCGATGGCTTTCCAAAAGCTGTTGTAGGACAGTTCAAAGGTTAAGAAAAGTTGTTGTAGTATCGTTCTGACGTCTCAACGATAATACAACAACTTCTCCCTTGAGCTGTTACCTGATTGCTACAGCAGCTCAGTGTTCAAAACAAACGGGTACGCGGCACCGCTTAACGAGCGGAGGGGCAAGCGTTTCACTAAGATAGTTTGGACACAAACTGCCAATGTCGGCTCCGTGTGTCCAAACTATCAGTTTGGCAATTTTTTTTTTTTTTTAAAATAACCGGCGCTTTGAAATATCGGGTGCTGAGCGGAACCATAGAGAGGACCGGAGGCAGAGCAGGACTGCAGCGATGACAGGGAGCAAGCGAGTGTGTGAACACAAGGTATGAAACCTTGTATTTAAATTAAACTGCAGACATTTCTGGGAACCATATACTATATAAAATAGTATATGGGTGACCAGACACAACAAGGCTTTGTTTCTATCTTGGGGATGTGATGATGTCAAACGGGCCTCTCAAGCTTCACTCTCGAGGTCTGTATGACATCATCACATCCCCTCGATGGAAACATAGCCTTGTTGTGTATGGTCACCCATACACTAGTCTATATACTGTAGCTAGTTCACCCTCAAGCAGCAAACAGAACATATTTTTTTTTATTTTTAGAAGTAGCCAGTCAATAACATTTATTTCTCAAGTGTTTTGTTTCTTTTTACCCAGAATAATCCTAGGAGATTTTCTGCTGGACGGGCAGGACAAGGTATGATGTGTTGAATAGTCTGCTAACTGGAGGTTGGAACAACTAATGATATTCCCCTTCTGAGAGGGCCTTTATCATTTACGTGTGACCTCAGTGACTGTGACATATGATAGATCCATTTTGGGCACACAGAGAGCATGGCCAACAGGGGTGGCCCCAGTCATTAGCTTTGGACAGATGGGGGGGGGGCGAGAGTAAATGCTATAAAAGTTAATGAAAATATGATCAAACTTTGTTTTACACTGTTGCACTGAGTTGTGGAACATGGCTGGTTTAAGAGATCATCTGATTTTAAGATACAGTTTACAAGGTGAGAAATGGATTTTAAGCTAATAAGTGCCAAGGCTTCAGGTTAAGAAGAACAATAGCACACAATCTATTTATCATTGAAATGACTTGTGTTTAAAGCACATTACTGCTGAGACAATCCATCATAATCTGGAAAGATTAAGTCTTTTCACAGTTCCTGAAAAGTGTAAGATCTATTTGACTCTCATGGATGTTGGTTCTGTTGCAGGACATTCAGTTCCAATAGGATTCGGAATGTAGTTGAACAGTATCTTACAAAAAGGTGTGCTTTATTTAGTTTATTTATTTATGCAGATCGGATACAATACCTTTGAGCCCAAGGAGCTCATTTACAAAGGTTCCTCATCGAACAAGAGTCAATAAATTACAACAATCAAGTAAAAACAACAGCGGGCATACATGACAGATGAAGGCAGGATCAGCGGCGCATTATGTGGCACTGGCAGAGTACAAGAGAAGGTGGATTGGGAGGGGATAAGAGTGATGCAGGTAGCAATTCATAAAGCTTTGTCTGATGCTGGGGACAAGGCCAAATAAAACAGAAAGGATTAGTGGCATGCGCAGGTTGCTGGGGGTGCAAGGGCCTTCGTCAGCCCGACGTAGACATGTTCCTGGTAGAGTGCTGATTTAGGACAGGGCGCAAGAGGTTTTGGATTGTCGGAGGTGTTTGATCCTATCCTGCAGAGGGAAACAGTAGGTTAGGAAGTAGAGGCCACAAGTGTGTGTGTCCCTGTCTGCTCCTAGAGTGAAACGACAGGCCTTATTTAGTACTAGTTTGATGTATTTGGTACTAGTTTGACCCTGCTCAGAACCATGTTGGAGGATGCACCACAGATTGTGATTCCATAGTCAGTTATGAGAAGGACTATACGGACCACAGCAACACATTTTGCTTCTTGGGTCAGAATATGCCTTTGCCTAAACAGGGCCCCTAGTTTTTTGTTAACTGAGCAGACCATATTGTCTATGTGGGGCATGAAGGAAACTATCTCATCGACAATGACACCTAGGTATTTAAAGGTGCTGACCTGATCCAGTGAGGCTCCATTTTCATTTAGGCTAGTCAGGGTGTTAGCCCTATTCCTGATTTGCAGCCTAGCAAATAGCACTGCTGTGATCTTTTTGTAATTTAAGATTAATTTGATACATTTAACCCAAAACTCAAGTGACCCAAAGCTATGCTGTAATTCACAGTTGAGAGTTACCAGGCATGGGCTACTAGTGGAAATAATGGCATCATCAGCATAGAGTAGGACTCTGGTCATGGGGCTTGCTTCTGGCAGGTTGTTAATTCTGCAGTTCTGGCAGGTCACTGTCAGTGGCTCAGCAGGTAGCTCACTCAGCTCTGAGGCCAAGAGAACAGAAGGCTGTGGGTTCTATCCCCACACCAGGCACTTAGGTTAATATCCTAATACTGGCACTACAGTGCAGCATGGGGGGAGGGGTGCTGCACTCCTAAGCTGCCGTCTTTCGGATGAGTCGTTAAACTGAGGTCACATCTGCCTGTTCTGGTGGTAGCTCAGGTGGATGTTAAATATCCCGTGGCACTTCTTGAAAAGAGTAGGGGAATTTTTATTAGAACAATAAAGCAAGTTTTATACAATACAGTGTTAACATCACACAAAGCATAATAACCAAAACCATAAGTATTATACAAATAATAGAAAAAACATTGTCACATGGTACTAACAGTAAACAAATAATGGATGTAAATGCCCTCCTCCCATTAATAAACCTAGAGATACTGTTATTTAGAAAGAAAACGTACCCCTAAAGCAGTGTTGCAACATATCTCTGACCCAAAATCACTAATTACAAATTCATTTGTATTTAGTCAATTTAGAAAACCCCTTCCACCATATTAACACTTTTTTTGCTGTGTGAATACTTGTATCTCGAAGGTATACTTTCTTTAAAGCTTGTAAGACTAACATACTAGCTGTCATCATATGGCATTATCTTTTGATACAATGTCCATTGGCACTATGCCTGCCACAAATAATATTTTAGACAACAAAAGAAAACTATCAATGTATCTTTTATGACATTGTGTTTCTAATATGGCATATTGGCCTAAAACTAGACAGTCATATGTCAATGAAGTCAACCAGCACTTGTCCCATTTGTTTGCTAAAAAAGCCCAAAAGTTTTTAGCATAGGAACGGGTGAACAAAAAAATGTTCCATAGTTTCTTCAGCATTTATGCATTCATTGTATGGACAATGTCTCTGTTCTATGACCTTATGCTTATGATTTGCCCGGACGTTCAGTCTCCCATATACAGATAAACATAATGTTTCCCACATATGTAATGGAATTCTTTCATTTTTCAGTTGTCTGCGCACATTTTTGTTTAATACCTCAGGACACTTTTTAAAAATTGGCACTACCGGTTATATTTTAGCCATAACTAAAGTATATAACTGACAACTCTTACTGTGTGTTATTTGTTGTTTGTTTAATCCCCATTTATAAAGCTTCTGTGCGGATGATTTAAAGTACTCTGGAATATGTAGATATCTAGATACTTTAGGTGAAACCACAGTCCAAGCCTGAAAATATCTAGCAAGGTTATAAGCTACCCATTTCTGGTATAAAGTGTCTAACGCTAAAAGACCACATTTCACTGTCTGCGAAATAAAGATCCGAAAAAAAATCTGGTCTATCATCCCTTGACCTCCCTTATCCTTTGCTAAATATGTATAGCATCTTTTGATTGGGTTGAGCTGACTGCCCCACAGCATCTGGAAAAATAGACTGTATAATTTAATAACGAACCGAGTAGGTGGGGGGAATATCATGGCAACATACTGTATGCCAGGTATAAGAAACTTTTTAATAATCCGAATTCTTTTAAGTTTTGACAACTTCCAATGTTTCCATCTGTGTATTTTTTTTTCTGTCTTCTGTAAAGTGTTCTCCCAATTTACTAGAAGAATGTTCTGAGGACCAAACACTAACCCCAAAATCTTTAAGGGTTCAGTTGAAATATCTATCCCTGCAGTGTGGAATTTATTTATTTGCTTTTGTTTACCAGGTAAGCACGCTAGACAGCCAAGTGCCTATTTTCAGGTGCGACCCGGGAGGATTACAGGATACAGACAATGCATCAGACAAGTTCAAGAAGACATACAAGAGCAACCGGCATATACCAATGGGTGCTTACAGCATATAGGACATCAAAAACAGTTAAGTCGGAAGAATAGCAATAGGATACATATTACAGTATAGAGGACATGGGATGAATAGCAATAAGATACATATTACAGCATATAGGACATCAGGCAAAAACAGTTATGTCGGATGAATAGACATAAAATACATACCAGAGGGTAGATAAGTAGAAAACATAAGCACAGTGGTAAGATATTGGTAGTAAAACCAGGATGACAACCATCTGACAGTCAGGAGAGCCCGGGGTAAAGGGTACTGAAATGACAGGGGCCCCCCTCTGAACATGAAGCAGGAAGTGCGAGAAAGTGCTAAGTGCAAGTACCAACGAAACTGAAAGCAATCTATAGCAGCAGCGCACAAGGGCAGCACCCCCGAGTCAGTCGACCGGGAGGGGGTGGAGGGGGCCAGATAGGGACATTGCAGGGGTCTATGAGGCACAAAGACAGGCTGAGACCACTTTAAGGAAGCACCAGAGGGACGCTTTAAAGCAGGAATGAGAGAGAGAGAGGAACGGATACTGACAGGAAGGGAGTTCCAAAGCCTGGGCGCCTGGACAGAGAAGGCTCAATCGCCAGTACGGCTGTGGGTTTTAGGAACCAGGCGATCCATGGCTGCACTGGATCTTAGGTGGTAGGCCGGGGTTACGTGTTTGAGGGGGAGGGCGAGCGCTGACGGGGTGGCCATTCTGACTGTGTTATCAATGAAGTTACTGAGGGCGAAGGTATGGTGCTTATCGGGAGGAAGCCACTCCAGCTACAAGTAAAGCTCACAGTGGTGAAGAAAAGGTGCCTGCCCCCACCAGAAGACCTCTACTTTTACTAGCATTGACTTTTGAGTTTGAAACCGAGGAACAGAGTCTCATTTCTTCTAAAAAGACCCCTATTTGCTGACTTTGGAAAAAAAATAAACATATCATCCGCATAAGCCTGTAAATAAATGGTCATATCACTAGTTCCCCCCACGATACCTTGCCATTTGGGGGCATCATTTAAATTCCTAAGTAGGGGATCCAAGGCAAAAATATATAGGAAGGGATTTACGGGGCACCCCTGTCTAACTCCGGTTTCGATTTGTAAACTATCAGTTACCTGATACTGTAGTATTGGTCTTACTCTAGCAGAATCATATAGCGTTACTAACCAATCTATAAATTGAGGAGGGATTCCATATGCCTGTAATGTGGCGAACAAAAAACAATGATATGCTCTATCAAAAGCTTTATATTGATCTACTGAGACTATACAGCCTTTCTTGCCATGCAGGGATAAGTTGACAGTTATGTCCTGGACAATCATTAAAGCATGTTGTATCTTTCTATGTGGTATACCACAATACTGCTGCGGAGCGATTACTAAATATGCATATCATTTCAATCTATTGTTTAATAAATGTGATATTTTGAAATCAGAGTTCAGGATCGTAATGGGACTCCAATTTTGTATATGTAATTTGTCTCCTGATTTATAAAGAAAGGTCAATAAGCCTTCAGAAAGGGAAATCGGCATAACTTGCACTTTAAAGAAAAACTGAAAAATAATTAGTAAACATTTTGCTAATTCCTGCGAAAAAGGTTTTATAAAATTCGTTGGAGAGGCCATCTAGCCCTGGCAAAATTCCTGTTTTTAGGGAATTTATAACAGATTTTATTTCTGAGGTAGTAATTGGTATAATCATGTCTTTTGCATCTGCAGGAAAGTTCGGCATATTAATTCCTTGTAAATACGACTGAATTGCTTCCGAACTAGGGTCCGGAGATGGAGCAAGAGTTTTACAGAACTGACTATTTCCTGAAGACCCTCTATAGTCTCTGTCCTAATCCCTTCTGTGTTTACTAGTGAATGTAATGTGTAGCTTCTTTTCGTGATTTACAAAACTTAAATGGATCTCCTATCAGTGATTTTTTTGTTCCATACTGAAGCAGAACATTTATAGTATTAATCATATTATATTGGAATAGTTTCATTTCTGCTTTTAAGGATTGTATCTGGGAAGAATAATCATATTTAGTAGAATATGAAAGGGTGTAGCGATTTTGAAGTTGTTGTCGGAGTTTTAAATAAATCAAAAAAAATTATTATTTACTTTTTGTTTACCATATCTTTGAAGCCATCTTTGAAAGTTTTTCTTAGAGTCTGTCCACCACTCTCCTAAATCCTCATATAAAAACTTATCGAGAGTCTAGCCTGTATTAAATTTGAAATTCTTGATCTAACTTCTGACGTCGTTAATATAGAAGAGTTCACTTTCCACCGGTTCTTGGTCTTTTGAAACTGAGGGGTTTCTACAAAGGAGACTGTCAGTAACAGATGATCTGAGAATTCCATTGGAATAGTTCTAAACTGGAATGGTGGCATTTGTTTTGAAATAAACATATGATGTAAAGTTACTCCTCTTAAATGTATAGGGAGGGCCTTGTACCTGGAATTCCCTACAATCTAAGGGATCAGCCATTCCTATTGTTTTAGGAAGAGCATTAGAGTCACAATATATTTTCCTGTCAGTCCCTTCTTGCTTAGCTAACTGAGTTTTGGTATTACAATTAAAATCCCCACAGAAAAAGATTTTTAGTGAAGTCACTAAAAAAGGTTGTATTGCTTGCAATAAAACTACTCTATCTGCTTTTAGTTGGGAGCCATAAACATTTATAATTCTACAATGAATTGTTTTCCAACATCCATCTAAAATAAGAACCCTACCTGGAATTAAGTCTATTAATTTATGTAACGAAAAATCAAAGGAATTAAAGATAATGCCCACCCCATCCACACTATCCAGTCCAAAGGACCAGTAGGATGGCCCCCATCTCCATTCCCCCTGAAAATTTTGTAACTGCTCACTAGAAAACATCCATGTTTCCTGTAGTAGGCCAATGCTAATTTTCACTGTATGTATATAATGAAAAATAGCAGTTCTTTTGGTTACATTAAGTAAACTGTGTACGTTGAGGGTACCTACAGTAAACTCAGAAATTAGTTATTTTAAAGAGTTTTTTCCCTCTTCTTTTTTTTCCCCTTTGTATCCCCCATCTCCTGAGAGTGGGAAGGGGTCCTGCATAGGTGTTTGTGAATCCAGCTCTCCTTGGTCCATGTCTGAATCCCCCCAGTTTGTGGATAAGGCTGCAAAGGGGTTATCTGATTCTATTCCCCTCCCATCTGAGAAGGTCCAGGTTTGATGTTCCATGAGGATCGTCTCCTCGGAAGCACGGGAGGAGTCGAAGGAGGAGGTACAACCTCAAGATGTGTCTCATCTGTGGGATCTACGTAGCATACTGGATTAGGTTGGTTCCTGGATGTGCCAGGTGTTGGGAGGTTTCTTGCTTTATTAGTATCTTTTGCACTGGTTTTTGTTCTGGGCCAGAGGGGAGGGTTGGAGGGGAAAGAGGGTGGGACTTCGAAACACCATTGTCACTAGCCATGGCTAAAAGCTGAGCCTGCTGAATCAGCAATTCAGGACCCATGCAAGAGGTTTTACTCTTGGCAGCCCAAGAACATTCAGAAATGATGTGACTGTACTCTTTACACAGATCACATTTTGTGTGATTCGCAAGCTGTAAGGCTATATGACCAATTTCCCCACAGTTATCACACCATGGTTTATCACAAGTACCCGAGAGATGAGTTTGAGAACCAGATCGATAACATGCACGGGGTTGACCCGCATAAAAACATACCCCCCTATCTCTTCCCAACAAAAAAGCATTTGGGATATGTTCCACTCCTGTTCCCATCTGTCTCAATTTCACTTTATATTTCCACCCCCCATCCAAAACCTCTCTGAATCGAGAATGGCTTCCGGTGGGGAAAGGACATCACATTTTTGTGATAACCAGTAAGTAATATCCTCCACATGGACCCCCTCATTCCAAACCACTACTCGAACAAATTTCATGAGTGGTTTCGATAAAGGAATAACAAAAAAGGGGGTCCATATGGGGGAGTACTTCACCTGGTTATAGCATTCTCAAAATAAGTCTAAAGCATAGGCAGTATGAAAACTAACATCAAAATTGTCTTCGCCTGAGATGTTTATGAAGGCGAAGACTTCATTAGGGGAAACGTGGAGAGAATCTTTTAACAGCAATTTCCCTACATAGTGTCTGTCAGGCCGATTGATGAAGCCCTTTATATCATTATCTTTAGCATTCCATTAGTGGACACACTCTTTTTTGGTTTTGGTAAAAAGTTCTGAAAGTAAAGGGTTTATTCGGCATGGATAGGTCTTGTTTTTTCCTTATCTTCTAGCTGTGGCAAATCCCCTGGGAAAGAAACAAGATTTGGGTCTGACTCAGTTCCACCATTTTACAGTTTTGAGCATTATTCTGTGTGGCTTGTCTTATTTCCAGAGATTGTGTAACTGGTAGGATTTTTTCCTGTGGGACTGTCCACTAAGTCACAGTGCACCCTAAGTGCTGTGTTAGTAGGGCACCAGAGAAGATTGCAGGAAAACCAGATTTAGACCCCATTCTGGGTCAGGCAACCAGGCCCCACTAGGTACTTTCTTCCATCCAGCTTCTATTAAAACTTTTTGTGGTGGCCATGCCTCTACTGGGGAAGGGAGAAGCTAGACCGCAAAAGCTTCTTGAATGGCAACAGAGGCATTAATAGATTCAGAATTTGTAGGCTGCTTTGTTTTAACTAGCGTCCTGTTTATTCAATATTGGCAAACCATCTGTAACAATATTTCTGTTCGCTAGCATTACTGCTGTTCATTTTCCTTTACTATCATCCTGTATGCCTGTCTTTGCAGCCTGACTCCTTGCTATAAATGAGAATACAGTACTGCCTTCTTGCATAGCGTTATTGGTTTAGTAACAAATCTGACTGCCAGGTAAGTTAGCTTGAGCAGAATCCTGTGCGTCTATAGTTTGCTTAAAAACAAACCCCGTTGTTTTTCAATAAATGATTAGCGTTAGTGCTATGCAGCTCAGTCTGTTCCACAGGTTCGGGAGAAAGCTGGCCAGGCGTAGTAACGTTAATTATTTCTTTGACAGATCGGTTGGCTTACCATTTGCAACAATTTGTCCTGTCCTTCCACTGCTTTCTGCGGCTTACTGTGTCACGCTCTTGAGGGCCATGTTTGACAGCAAGGCCTGCAGCATTGACAGTTGCTTTCTCTTTGGTTAATACAGCAAGACGTTCTTTCAGCTTCTCCTGATTTTTTTCGGTACAGTTCCATGTCTCTTGCCATTTGCTCCAGTAATTCTTCTGTTTCATTAAAAGGTCTTGTTTTTCCTTTTGATATATCCAGTATAGTTAGTTGACTTATATCTTCAGTAGATATAAAAATCTCCGGACTTGATTCTTCATTCAACTCCACATCAAATTTATTTTCTGTGACAACCTCTAAACAAGCAAGGGTAGGGGAGGAGGTTGGCTCCCCTACCTCTGAGACCGCCATGTCCTCCTGAATCTCTTGCAGAGTGGCCATCTTGGAATGGCCAGCAATTCCCCCACTGGTGAGTAGGGGAATTTTTTTATTAGTATGAGAAATATTCATAGGTACATAAGAAAATCAATCAAGAATACCATCTATAAACTCAAAACATCTATTGTAGTTTCCCCATTACAACAACCTGCTTACTTTCAGTAATCATTCTACATCAGTTCCACTTTTAAATAAATGATTTACACAGTGTACTTAATACTAATAACCTAGTTTATACAAAGTATTCTTCAGAGTTGATCAATCCCTAAGCATATTCTACCCCTTACATGCTATAACTCAAAAAGAGAATAGGTCTTGTAATTGCCATTAACTCGTTAGTTCTTTAGGCCAATGCCTCCACCAAAATTCCTATGCTGGCATGGAGTATGAGTTTTTTCCTTTTCACATACTGGTGAGTAGGGGTATTTCCCTGGTGCCCTGACCAAATTCCCCCCCATTCATTAAAAATTCCACCAACAGCTTACCCTGGTTCAAGGTCAGTTGGCATTCATCTGTATCCCCTTCCCCTCGGTTCGTGCCTGAAAATAGGCAAGACTTTGTCTAGTGCACTTACCCGGTCAACAAAAACTAAATAAAATAATAAATAAGTTGAAGAGTAGGGGACGTAATATGGAACCCTGTGGCACTTCAACAAATACGCATTTGGTATCTGATAGGACCCCACTGATTCTAACTTGTTGGGATCTTCCATTGAGGTAGCTGAAGAACCAGGCCACTGTATCTGTGGAAAGGCTGAGAGAGTGGAGTTTGGCCAGCAGAAGGGAGTGGTTGACTATATCAAATGCCTTTGTAGGGTCAATATAGAAGGAGCCCACAAGGTGGCCATTCTCGTGGGCTTCATGTAAGAAGGTTGTGTGCTCAGTTAAAGCAGTGGTTGTACTGTGGTATTTCCAGAATCCATGTTGCTGTGGCCATTGGATGTCATATTTTTCAAGAAAAGATACTAGCTGATCTGAGAGTATTCTATCAAGTGCCTTTGATAAAGGGGAGAAAACAGAGATGGGACTGTAGTTAGCGACGACAATACAGTCTCCACTTTTGTGATCGGATGTGACTAGTGCCAATTTCCAAATGCTTGGAAATTGGGAGTATTGCAGAGAGAGGTTGAAAAGTTTGGTCAGGGGAGTTGCGATCTCGCTCAGAGACAGAGCAGTTAGCTTCATATCCAGTGTATCACTACCGATTCTGGTTTTGTTCAGTACCCGCTTGACGTACCTGATGGTGTCTGCCACAGATATGGTTTTAAAATAAAACCTGGGGTAGGCAGGGTCATTAGGGCCTTCTGAACAGTCACAGTTGAGCTGACCCACAGGGTCACATTCTGGATCGAGGGAAGAACAGCACTGAGGTCTGTGAAAGTGCAGTTAAAAATGTTTGCAATCTCATCTGAGGCAACAATAACTGTGCCGTTGATATTGAGCATTGTAGGAGATACTTTGTCTCCCTTCCCTAGTAGTTTCTTGAGGGACTGCCAGAACTTTTTGCCTCTGCCCCACTTGTTGCTCTGTTGTTCCTTGTAGCAGGAGGCCTTTGCCATTCTGATGTCTCTTGTACATTTGTTGCGGGTAGCCCTATAATTTTGCAGGGCAGCAGGAGATCCTAAAGCCTTAGCCCGATACCATAGGTGATCCCTGGCCCACATCTGTGCTACGACTGCTGGGATGACCCACTCTGTAGTCATGCCTTTCATCATCTGCTTCTTATAAGGGGCAAACTTGTCACAAACGGCATTAAACTTAGTGATGAAATAGTCTAGGGCCAGGTCAGTGTCAGGAATGTAGTCCAGATAGCTGCAGTCCAGGTTGGCAAGGTATTCTTTGAAGGGCCCAGTTAGCCTTTTGTGGAGTACCCTGCTGTTGACAAGTTTGGGGGGGGCGGGTTTGGTGAGCTTAGCAGACCTGGTGCATAATATTGGGAGAATGGTCACTTGCTGCATCTGGCAGTACAGTGACTTCTGTTAGCTGCTCTGGGTGGGTGGCTAGAACCCAGTCTATGAGGGTGCTGGTTCCAGATCTATAACTGGTTCTGGTGCAGTCCTTCACAACCTAGTATAGGCAGAGGGTAGCCAACTTATCTTTATGTGCTACGCTGGATTTGGCGATCCAGTTGATCTTAAAGTCCCCAGTGATTATTTTCTCCCAGTTCTGGCTAGCTTGTTTACAGCACCTGGCAAAGTTTACAGTTCATTTACTCAGTTCAGCCCAGCTAAGAAGCAGTATCTTGTTTTCAGTGGGGCTCTGCTTCTAACCATTTTACAGCTGGGTGGGGCCTGAAACACAGGGAGGTCAAGTAACTTGCTAAAGGTTGCACAGTAAATGGCTCTGGAGAGTTCTGCCTAGGCCCAGACTGTTAGAAGATGAATGCTGTGATGGAATAATAACCCCCAGGCACTGTATTTTCGAACACAGACTTCACCCGGGTGTGTGAACAGAGATTTAATTTTGTTCTTGCTCTCTGTAACTAGGCCTGTGTTCTTACAGCTGAGCATTGCATGACCCTGTTTCTTGCTGCTATCCTATGAATAGATCACATCTACATCCAAATAACTTGAATTTTATGTGATATTCAGGATAAAGGCAGGGCAGCCATTGGCAAGCAAGTCAAACATTTCCTGGTTTGACTAGCTCACACAACTCCACCACCAACCCCTGAGAAGTTGAATACTGACTTACAAATTACTGTGGGTGCACATCTTTCAGCCAGTCATTGCAGTGAAAAAGAAATCACTGTGTGTCAGCTGCAAAACATGATCACACAAACAACGAGGCGTATCCTATTCATTACGCAAGACAAGCCACAATTACTTCTGTTGACAACTTTGGTTCTTCTCGCTCTGCAGGTTCATTGTTTTTTCTTTCTTCACCATTTTTCCATTTCCTTTCCACCCATACTATCAGGGGTCCGCACGGCTGCACCCTTCCTCCAGCTGGGGGAGCAGTTGCCTTCACAGCCACTACTGATGCCGATTATTTGTCGGCCGTCAGGAGGCACATGATGTTCAGGTGGTCCATGCCCTCTCCCTCCCTTGGAGCACAATGCCGCTCCTCTGTAACCTACAGGATGCAGTAGAGCCTACAGGGTCAAAGCACACAGCTGTGAACTTGGAAACCCAGTGGACCTGGATTTGAAACCCACAACTGCCGCATGCATTCTGTGTGACCCTGAGCAAGTCTCTTAACCTCTGTGTGCCCCTGGGACACACCTGCAAACAAGCTTCGGCTCAGTGTGCTTTTACTGGCCAAAGATTCTAAACAAAAAAGGGGTTCTGAAATGAGAAAGATGTTACAAGTGGCAAGAAATGCTAACAGTCCTTCTACCCAAGTGCCCACTGCCATAGGAGAAAATGTTATCAGCTTGCACAAAAGACATAGAAACATAGAATGCTACAGGGAGATAAAGACCAGTGGTCTATGCAGTCGGTCCAGCTGTCTGACACAAAAGAGGCAAACCCCATATTTGGGGGGGGGGGGATCAGTCCTGTCTGTATCCTTCAATGCATCTCTGTCGGGTAGAGCCATTGTCACTGCATGCTTTACCTGGTTGGGGGGGGGGGGGGTGCTTGACAGGATCCCCCAGGAGACTAAGCATTAGTGAATGCCCCATGGTTAATTATTCTACTGCTCACTGTACAACTCTGTTATTCATGTTCCTCACGCTGCACTTAAATAAAGAAAACCCTACAATTAAATCAAGGGCTGAGCCTTTTTGCCTATGCGAAACCTACTTGCTGGGAGGAGGAAGGAAGGGCTGAGTTTATTGCTTGAATACAGTACTAAAAACACAAAGCACTCTGCTGGCTTCCCTTGAGATTTTAGACTTCAGTTGGGTTCTACAGAAATCAAAATGTTACTGTTTGATCTTTGCCTTCAGTAGCCGGCTGGCAGCAAGTGAATAAATAAAAAGAAACAGCTGCCAGGGACAATACACAGTCTGATTTATGGCTCGTTCACTTTACCACTGTCCCAGACCCTACCAAATATTAACTTCCCTGCCTTTTTGTCTGGGGCCTTCAAGATACAGCAGGCTACAATTTGATTTCCTGGCCTTCAGGTCTGGACCAGTTTCATGGTGCACTAGTAACCAGTACTGAGAATGCAGGAGGGAGCCAGATAGCATCGAAACATAGACCTCGTTAGCAAATAAAGACCACCGGACTACCCAGGCTGCCTTACTTTGATTCCCTACCTCACCCCGCTACCAACTGCCCAGAAGCTGTTCCTCACAGGATTTGCCCTACTGGCTCTAAATCATTTTGGTGACCCCTTGCTGTATGGACTCCAGCCTGCCCCTGTCTTCTCAGGTGCGGGCACCAGAACTGGGTGCAATACTGCAGATGAAGATTCACCAGTGACCTATTTAACAGCAATATTACCTCTCTCCTTCTACTACCAAACTCCCTCCCAATGCACCCCGACATTCTGGTCCCTTGCTGTATGCCTTATTGCACTGACTAGACTGTTGAAGGGAGTCACTTATGATGACTCCCAGATCCCTTTCCTCAGATGCAGTGGCCAACCTGACCCCTCTCCTATTCGGTACTCTGTCCCAGGGTTCCTCTTCCCTATGTGCATCAGTACAGTACAGTTACTTGCAGCTGGTAATATCATTAGGACCCCACAGAAAACTTCTAGCTAGCAGTCTATGGTGGGGGACCGCCCCTGACGTCGGCTCTGCCCGACATCATACCCGTAGTATAAGAGGCGGTCCCCATCACTCATTCATCGCAACCAGCTGAAAAGCTGATGGAGAACTGAGGAGGATCTCCTATCCCAAAGAAAAATGGAATACTAGTCCCGGGGCAGGTGGGTGAGAAGCCACCTGCTGCAAGAACTCCTCTCGAAGATCTACTGTTACGATAAATTCTTATGTAACTGTACAATCTCACTTCACGGGGTCAAGGGGGAACTCTAGCAGCAGGTAATACCATTAGGACTGAGTCCCAAGCAATACCCAAGAAGAAACCAGGTCAGAAGGATGGAGGACTGTAGTGCAGAGCTGTAGGCATCTAGGAGAGGAGTCCCTGCAGGACCACTAGGCCGAAACCTGCTCTTCTTCTGGAAGCAATGTCCAGACTGTAGTGCCTGACAAAAGTGTGCACCAAACTCCAGGTAGCGACTGCACAGATGTCCGCTGAGGAAACATTCCTGAGTGAAGCGAAAGATATCGCAATCCCTCTGGTGGAGTGACCCTTGACTGGTCCCGGTAAGGGTCTGTTGTACTGCTGATAACAGAACGTGATACAATTCACGAGCCACTTAGCATCTGTTTCATTACTGGGGCCCCCAACTTTCCTTTGGGCAAAAGAGACAAACAACTGGTCTGTCTTTCTGGAGGAACTGGTCTGGGCCAGGTAGTAATGAAAAATTCTATGTGCATCCAGAGTATGTAATAAGGCTTCCCTTCTGTTTGAGTACTCTGGGTAGTAGACCAGTAGTTGGATGTCTTGGTTCAAGGTGAACTCAGACACTACCTACGGAAGAAACTTAGGATTTGTGCTCAGGGCTACCCTATCCCTGTGAAAAATAAGATGAGGCTCTTTACACATCAGAGCCTGCAGCGCAGAAATCCTCCAAGTGGAAGTAATGGCAACTAAAAATAACGCCTTCCAAGAAAGAAGGTGTAGCTCGCAACCAGCAGCTGGTTCAAAGGGGGAGACAAGGTAAGTTTTTCCAATACAAACAGGAGGTCCTAAGGCGGCACAGGGTCTCTCCTGGGAGGTTTAATATGCAAGATTCCCCTTAAAAAGGTCTTGCATAGGCCCAACTGTGCCAGAGTCTTCCCATTCAGTGGTGCATGATAAGCTGACAGCGCAGGGAGATGCATCTTAATGTAAGAGTGGCTAAGGCCCAAGCCTGAGAGGGAGAGAAGATACTCCAGCACAGATTCCAATGGACAGGTGAGGGGAGCCAGAGAACAGGGGAATGCTCACAGACAGAAGCACTCCCACTTCATGGCATACGTTGCCCTGGTAGAGGGCTTTCTAGCTGCCATGAGCACCTCTGCCACTCTGAGGGATACTCCGAATCTATCCCTAGCTAAGTCTGCAGGAGCCATGCATGCAGATGCAAAGACCAGAGGGTCAGATCAACCAGTGTCCCTTGCTCCTGGGACAGCAAGTGAGTGGACAGGAGCAACGGAACTGGCGGTTCTGATGCCAGCTGTTGCAACAGTGGGAACCAAATCTGCCGAGGCCAGAAGAGCGCGATTAGGATCATTCGGGCACCTTCTGCCTGCAACTTGAGCAGGATCCTCTGAAGAATAGGGAAGGGAGGGAAGGCATACAGGAACCTCCCTGTCTAAGAGAGGGACAATGTGTCTCACAAAAAAACACCAGGCCCTGGACCTAATGAGCAGAAATTAGGCAGTTTGGCGTTGTGTGGGGATGCAAAGAGGTCCAGTTCTGGCCGGCCCCACCTTTCGAAGAGGTCATCTACGACTTCTTGCTGTAGTTCCCATTTGTGGCTCTGAGATCGAGAGCAATTTAGGCTGTCTGGGAGGATGTTGTGGATCCCTGAAATGTGGACAGCTGTGAGATCCAGATTGTGATCCACTGTCCAGGTCCATATTCTCACTGCCTCTCTGCATAGGGGATAAGAATGCGTGCCTCCTTGCTTGTTGAGATGGAAGATTACTGGGGTACTGTCCGACTGGATCTGAAGGGGCCCAGGAAGGTGTACACCTTGAAAGGCTTGTAGCACAGACAGGATGGCTCTAATCTCTAGAATGTTTATGTGGAGAGACCATTCTGTGGAATTCCAGGAGCCCCTTGTCTGGTGAGAAGCCAGATGGGCTCCCCATTCCAGTCCCGAGGCATCTGTCATCAGAATTTGTTGTGGGCTGGGCCACTGGAAGGGGACCCCTCTGTCTAGGTGAGCCGGGATGACCCACCAAACCAGGGACTGGCAGACTGCACTGGAGACTCAGACCGGCTCTTCGAGCTCATCCGTGCCTAGGTCCCACTGGACTCTGAGGGAACTGTGGCTATGGCAGCAGCCATATGACCTAAAAGTTGCAGAACCACCCTTGCTGGGACCTAGTCTGAAGCCATCACCCTGTGAGCAACCTGCCTTAGCCCGACTGCCCGGTCTTCAGGAAGAAAGGCTTTCCCTTGGACGGTGTCCAGGGCTGCTCCAATGTATTGTAGCCTCTGAGCAGGCCATGGGTATGACTTGGACAGATTTAGTGTGATGCCCAAGACCTGGAATAGACTGAAAGTCTCCTCCAGTGTTTGACGTAGTTGGTCTTCTGATGAAGCTGTGAGAAGCCAATCGTCCAGGTAGGGGGTAGACATAGTGACCCCCTCTCCTGAGGGCTGCCACCGCTACTGCTAGGCACTTGGTGAAGACCCTTGGTGCCGATGACAGGCCAAATGGAAGCACCCTGAACTGGTAGTGCCCTTCTTGGAAGATGAAGTGAAGGTACTTCCTGTGGGATGACAGGATCTTTATATGCATATGAGCATCCTGCATATCCAGGGAGCAGAGCCAGTCTCCGTGATGGAGCATGGACAATAGGCTCGCTAAGATCACCATTCTGAACCTTTGTATACGATGAAGGTGTTCAGCTGGCTCAGATCCAGAATGGGACGGAGGTCTCCCATCTTCTTCAGGACTAGGAAGAAGTGGGAGTAATACCCTCTGCCTCTTTGAGCGTGGGGTGCCTCCTGGATAGTGCTTTTTTTGAGAAAGACCTGTATCTCTGCCTGCAGGAGAGTCATGTAGGAAGGGAAGCAGTGGAAGGGGACAGGCGGATTGTCCGGTGGAATCTGGGTAACCTCCTGAGAGTATCCCCTCTCGACAATCTAGAGGACCCATTGGTCTGTAGTGATGTTGGACCACCCTGATAGGTAAAGGGAGAATCTCCCTCCTACTGCCTCCCCTTGCGCTTCCTCCAGAGGCGGGGAGGCGGGTACGGAGTCATGCTGTGGTGGAAGGAGTGGGCAGGGGAGGTCTGGGCGCCTTGTCACTTTTGTGGCCCTGGGCACCTGAAAGGAACAGGGAGGCCTCTTCTCTTAAATCCTCCCTTGTGATGTGTTTGGCATCTTTCCTGCTGTCCCTGGTTCTTCCAAAAGGGATGGCGTTGCGGTGCCTGCGGTTCTGATCTGTACATGTGATGGATGTCAGACACCACCTTGCCTGAATCTTGTAGCCCTATTCTGAGTTTTTCTGTTTCCATGCCAAAGAGGACAGATCCCTGAAAGGGCGCATCCAATATGGTATCCTGCAAATCCTGGCAGAAACCAGAGACCCTCAACCAGACATGAATCCTCATACAGATCCTGGCTGCTGCTGCCCTTGCTGCCATGTCTGCACAGTCATAAAAACTCCTCAGCATGTGTTTGTCCACATCCATGCCTGACTGGATGACAGCTAGGAGCTCTGCCCTGCCCTCTGAGTCTGGCTGTGCATTAGCCAGATCCATAGCTTTTGTCCAAAGTGACTTCTGGTACGTGACCATATGAGCCAAGAAATTCAGCGACCTGATTGTGCAGGTAGCTGAAGAATAGACCTTTTGGCCCATCTGGTCCAGCTTTTGTGACTCTGGATCTGGCGGCTCAGCGCTCATGTGTCTCAGCTGCTGTACTCTGCCATGTACAGCTGTGAGCACCATGGAGTCAGCTTTGGTGTCTTATAGAGCCTATCTGCTTTCCTCGGCACTGCCACCATGGTAGCTGGATGCTTCCAGGTCAATTTTGTAATGTCCTGGAAGGGTTCTACAACTGGGGGGACGACCAAGGATTTTGGGTCGGTTGCCCCTAAGAATTTTGCCAGTGGTGGCATTCCAGATCCAGCTCCTCTGTATCCCACTGATACAGGGTCTGGATATGTCTCATGATGTCCAAGAAGGATGAGTCATCTGGGGGTGACTGTGGCAAGTCCCTTCCGGATCCGGGGAAGGTAGAGGTAACTCATCCTCCAAGGAGTACTCTGAGGAGGAATCTCCTGTGTCTTTCCCTGAAGAAGAGGACGGACATCCACTGGAAGATGGAATGGACTGGTATCTCTTTCTGCCGCTTGGAACTGGTGGCCGCCGGTCATCATCATCGGGTGGCGGACGCTCTGTCGGTGGGGAAGGTCGCCTGAGTCTATGAGGTGACTGTTCCCTGGGTGGTGGCCGGACAGGGGATGGGTCCCTGGGCTTTGGGAGTAAATCCCTTTTGATGGTGTTCCACCATGCATTGAAAAGCACCCCCACTTCCCCCAGTAGAATGACTGGTGGTGGAAGCATCAGGGTAGGTACATTTGAGGGGCCTGGCGTTGGACCCTGTGGCTTCCTGGGTACCGAAGTCTTGTCCTGAGGCACTTTGTCTGCGGGTGCATTGGGCATCAGGTCTGATGGGGCTTTATCAGGCAGTGCCAAGCCCCCTTGCGGTCTGGCGTCCAGCTCCTTGGTAGGAGGTGGGGGAGGCATCTGGTTAGCCACAGGCCCGGGTGCCTTATCCCTTGGGGCCTTGGGTACCTGGGTTGATGTCCAGTCCTCTGGGGTAGATGGCCACTCTTTGGCCAGTGGCGCCTGGTCCATTTCCGACACAGAGTCAGAGTGGCCGGTGGTTTGTCAACCTTCTGAAGCTGACATCACCCTTTCCTCGGGTGGTGGAGGCATCCGGTACCTGACAACCTCCTGGCGTCTAATGGAGTCATCTGACCCCTTGTGCCTGTCGGATGACCCTGAATGCTTTCGGGCGAGAGGCTCTGATGTTTTGCCCGAAGCAGACGCCTGTCCCTCTGGCGTCGACCCATGCGCATGTTTGTGGGGCCTATGCGCCAAGGGAACTTGGGCGGACAAATGCCCTTGAGAGGAGGACTCCTTAACCTTTGGAGTGAGAGGAGGAGGTGGTAGTCTTCTTGGAGGAAACCCCAGAAACGGCAGTTGTACCTGGAGGAACTGACTCAGAACTACCGCCGGAGGTGGAGGAAGCAGAAGTCCTGTGAGGGGACTTAGGACAGGATTCCAACCTGGGTCTCTCCTTATCCCTATGGTGGTGCTTCCTGCCTGATCTTTTCCCCTTAGGGAGAGAATCCCTAGCTGAGGAGGAAGAACTTTGTCCCGACTGGGTCCTCTGCATGGCGGCCACTTGTTGTTCCAGCAGGTAGGCCTTGAGTGTCTCAAGGCGGCGGATGCAGGTTTTACTGTTGAATTTTTGGCAGTGCAGGCAGTTGTCAGGCTGGTGGTCAGGGCCTAGGCAGATCAGGCAGGCACAGTGGCTGTCCCACCCCCGAATCTGCTTACTGCACGTGCACTTCGACCTCCGCCACTGGGAGGATGATGAAGACATCCACTTGATGGAGAAAAAGACGATTGAAAAGGACAATGAATTATAAACTGTGTGAGGCACAACATGGCGGTTGACTGCAAAGATGGCATCCGTGGAGCTGATGTTAGCAGGTTGACGGCGGGAAAAGAACTGAGGTGGTGCCGAGGGACCGCCCCCTTTAAACCACTGCTGACATTTTGGCGGCGCCGACATCAGGGGTGGTCCCCCACCATAGACTGCTAGCTAGAAGTTTTTTGTGGGGTCCTAACGCCTGTTGGCTTAGTCCTAATGGCATTACCTGCTGCAAGAGTTCCCCCTCGAAGTGAGATCTTTTGATAGGAAGCCCTTAGCTGTGACTCCCTTGAGCTATGCACACAGTGGTTGGACATCACAGTGCACTGCTGTGTGGAAGGAGGCAGAGTTTTCATGTGTTGGCAATTACTGCAAGTGTACCAGTAGCAACATTTTTGTGACAACCCCAAATTAAAAAATACAAACAGTTGGCAGGGTGTCATCCAAGCACTGTGCTGGGTTTGCCTGTGGGACACATGCTGATGTGAAACTGGATCATCGAAGGACCTATTTGGACATTTCCCAATATACAAAACGGAGACACATCCAGGGTCTGAAGACACTCGGCCTGTGGCCTCATGCCTTACTACACCCGGGCATGTGGTTGTGGCAGCACAGGCAACACCCCATCATGTCTTATTGCATGCATAACCCACGCCCTGTCATGTCTGATTGCTTAAACATATTTAATATGTGAATACAGTCTTCACAGCTAAAAACTGCTGGGGGCTGCAATCCTTACTGCAAATCCAAAACAACTTCAACACAAATAATAAATACAATTTTTAAAAGTGTGCTATGTGCCCTTTGGACTTCCCCTGTCCCTGCAGCTTTTCCTGCTTTGAAGTCATAATCCTCTGCTGTTAACATCAAAATTATTTCTATAGTAAAAAGTTGTGACGTCACCAACAGAGGAGTATGATTTCACAGCAGGAATAAGCAACTACAAGTGTGGGTCATCACTGCAAGCCCACAGAAAGCTGACAAAGTGCCTGCATGGTCGCACCCAGACTTTAGGGACAGGGAGGTGTGTTGCCCGCTCCACGGCTGCTCCCTGGTAGCCACAAGGAGTCACCATGGGCAGGGGCTCTCCAGAATATATAAACAGCATCTTCCTCATGGTGTCACACATGTATGCGCTAGGAAGTCCCATGCTGACACCTTCCGGACAAGGTAGTAAATCAGGAAAAACAGAGCAACCACATGAATGAAGGTTCCGGCATGCTTGGCCCTTGGGCCTGTCTTTCCTCCCCTCAGGCCTGATTATGATGCATCTGCTGGGGAGGTGGGGATGCCTGTCTTTCTTCAGGCCCTATGGGGGGCCTACGAGGATCCTATGGGTGGTGGCAACAAGTTACAGGGCCAAGCAGTCACCAGTGCAGCCTGAAGGGGTAGAGTCCAGCTCAGGAAGGAAAAAAAAAAAGTCTGAGAAAAAAAAAGAGAAAACAAATAATCCCACCTTCGCCAACCCGAATGACTGATTTATATCCTCAAGTTACAAAACATCCAAAGCAAAAACTGCTGGTAAAACCATTGAGCCGTGAGAAAACTAGTGAAACCAAATGAGAATACGTACAGGCAATCTTTACGGAAAATGTATTCATACACAGAGATTTCCAACTGCAAATAGCACTGTTTCAACCCACCTCTCAATAAATGTCACTGTTTTTGGGTGAGGGTGGGGCTGAAAGACATTTCTGTCTCACTGTGAAAGAGCCTTCTGGTACAGTGCTTTACTTCCTCATGAGAGGGGTTTAATATAACACCCTGTCCGAATCGGAAATCCTCACTGTTTCCACCTATTGAGCATGACACTGAGTGTTATGATCATATTTCAGCGCATAAATGGAAAAAAAAATACTGACTTCTGTCTCCTCTCTGTTGAAATGAAGCAAAGAACTTTGAAAACAGGATATGCGTTTACTATGGGAGATAAGGCAGTGCACCTCAGCAGCCATCTCAACCTCCAGCATAATACCTGTGTGTGTGTGTGTGTGTGTGTGTGTTTAAAAGACGACAATAAATTTTCAACAGCCCAGGACACTAATTACTACCAGGGGCCAGGTTTACTCCTTGCCTGAGCAACCCTCCAGACAGTTCCATGGCACACTGCCAAATTCTTTGAAGTTTTCATCTCAGGAGTTCTAAAGATGCCTTTCTTTAGCCAAAGTTTCCTTTGACGGTGCAGCTTAACCCTCTAAAGACCTCAAGAGTGTGTTTTTTGCACTGTTCAGGATTTCTGTCTTCAGAACAGACCTCTACTGCCTTCTCTGAAGAATTCCCACAGTGCAACGGCAGTGGCGCAGTAGAAGAACACCTACTTAAGTTGGGCATGCCTAGCTAAATATGCCAACAGAGAGTCAGACAGAGGCAGCCAGGGCTGCCACCTGGGCCACTGCACCATCTGTGTTGTCCCTGTGTGGTGCAGGACAGGCACAGGTGTGACATGTCCCAGAGGCTGGGGCTATCGAGTGACCATAAATATGTTTTGCAAAAGTCACGATATTACTATATATATATCTGTGTATCACTACCTGTGTATTTACTGGTGTGCGTGCAGTGTGCATGGCCTAAATATGGAACACAGTGGGGATGGGTCTGCAAAGCGTAAGGGGGCCTCGGGGGCACTTGTGTAGTGACAGGTATGAAACGATGTTGATTATGCACGATGCAGGTTTTTTTTTTTTAACTCTAAACATATGCCCCCTTCTCTGTGGCTTACCCCATTCTAAATTTCAAAACCAAATTTGGGTCAATGACATCTGCATATAAAGCCTCCTGTATTTGGAACAGTCTGTCACCGACAACTAGACCAGTGAATGCAAAAAAACATTTTCAACATCTAGTGTCAGCGTGGCTCAGTTGGTAGCACATCCACCTCTGGACCAGAAGGTCGTGGGTTCTCATCCCACACTGGCATTGGACTTGCACCTAAAAATCTCGGCATCCGAGTGCAGTATTGGGGGTGTACTGCTGGGGTGTGCCATCCTTCGGATGAGATGTTAAACCGAGGTCCCTTCTGCCCATCCTGGTGTTGTCCTGGTGGGTGTCCAGGTGGAAGTAAAAGAACCCAGGGCACTCTTCGCAAAAAGAGCAGGGAACATTCCCAGTGTCCTGGCCAACATTCCCCTTTCCATAAACCGGTTCATGCAATTATCCAGGCAGTGTGTGGGTGATGATGTGCGATATGGCCACCACCACATTCAGTCACTTCACTACCAGTCTAGCATTGCTTGTAAAGCGCTTTGGGATACTGTGTATGAAAAGCACTATATAAATGCTGATTCTTCTTCTTCTAGTGCAGGAATAAACTGGAGAAGTGTGTTAATATTGGGTTATGTCTTGTTTCTGGTGCAATAGCAACAGGATTGCATTATGTGTGCTCTATCTATAATATGCAGTGTATTTTGTGTAATATGCAACTTGTATTTTCTACCCAAAATGGTTCTGAAAACAACTTTTTGTGCTAAAAGCAACCTTATTCTGCCAAAAAAAAGACTACTTACTTGGTTTGTTTATTCAAAATCTATCAAGACCACGAGCAAAACTGCCCGTTTTCATGGGCGACCAGATACAAAAAATAAATAAATACAAAGTTCAATCAAAACCGTACAAACATAACTTATTACATAAGCACACTAGACATAACAGTACAGTATGTAACTGAAATCAACCACATGTACAACAATACGAAGCACGCAACAATTTTTTTACAATTAAATTTAAAAGCAGTTAAACTTGACATGCCAACAGTGAGACTCTGGGGGGGCTAATGAATTGTAAAATTTAGGTAGCTGAAACTTACTTCAGTCACCCCTCCCTCAGCCCAGTCACCTATTTTCTCTGGAATTTATCCAGTCCTCTTTAGCACCCAAGGTTACCCCCAAATGGTGGGGCTCTTTCCTCATGGTCCAGCCAGGCCCCTTGAGACATCTGATGCCAGTCCCTGAGGACAGGTAGGGAAAGGGGGAAATTGTTTAACAAGGAAAGGCACACTAAGCTGGAGCTTGTTTCCAGGTGCAACCTGGGAGCACAAGGAAGTTAAGTGACTTGCTCAGGGTCACACTGTATGGAAGTGGGGGCTGATGGGATTCAAACCCAGGTCTCCAGATTTGCAGCTCGGTGCATTTAACCACAGCGCTATACTGCCTCCTTAAGGTACCTGAGGTACCTTAGTCACTGGTGAGAAGCCTGGGAGGGGGGGAGGAGCCTGCATCATCCTTTTGCAGGTGGGGTGATTTTCAATCTGCTGTGCCCCACTCCTGGATGTCAGTGCGCACGGAGCTCACGGGAACCGAAGCACACATGATGGCGCACCATTCCTGAGCTCAGCTGATGCCCACCCTGCCACTATTCCTCCACTGCCTGACATCTGTGGTCACACAGATCACTGAGGCGTAGCAGCGACCCTCCCTTTCCCAGAGGTGAATGTCCTGTGGGACACTTAATCCTTTCTCTGCCGTCAGCTCAGGCTGGTACCCGAGCCTTGGTCACCAGTGACAATGCTGGTGCTGTGCCTGTTCAGTGTGGGTTTTATATGTTGCCCACATTTGTGAAAGTGACGTGCACTCACTACAGTAGCCCCCGGTGGCATTGTTTCAAGACCTGAGACCCACACGTGCAGACACCTATCTTGTCCTGTAGGTCAGGGTCCCCATGCATGAATTATGCAGATGCACAAGAATACCCTCTTCAGGACCAGCACATCACTTCTGTGCAACACACAGCATGCAGTGTGGGCGGGCTTCTGGCAGAGTTCCACATTTATGGTACTGACACCACAAAGTGCTGTCGCTATGCGACCGTATAGCACACCCAGTCCCTTTCTGGATCAGGCCTAAGTGTTTGGTTTACCTTTCAGTCTCTTGTAAGCACCAGCAACTGGTGCTGTCTTGGTCTCAGCATGATATGTATTCTGACACCAAGTCTGAGCCCGCCCTATAGAGCTCTAACATTTATTTACTCATTTATTCATTCATTCTTGTATTTACTGAAAATTTTTGAGGATACCTTTGAACACAAGTGCTGTTTTACAAAGGTTCCACGTCAATAACAGATTACCAAGCAACGTACCAAATACAATAAGTGAGTTCCAGTGGAATGAAGTCAAACAAGTACAGATATAGTCAAACAAGTACAAATAAACAGGCGGGATCAATTGCACACAATTTTATAATGAGGCAGGTAGACAGAATCATTGCAGAACAAACATAGTAATGGCACACGGCCTCTGAGCCAGTATGACACAGTTCAAAGTGCATACCAAGAGGGACTTCAGTTAGGCTGATTAGCAGTTACAGTTGCACTGAACTGCTAGCATTGCCCATACTGCTCTTGTGAACTGGTCAAACTTAAGTAGACTGAGCAAAGTATCGAGCAGCTAATTTAACCAGCCAAGGGCCCTAACTCTGAATGAAGTGAAGGAGTTTACTTTAAAACCCACATAAACTTGCCTTAGTGGGAGGAACTGCTCATAAATTACTGGTATTCAGACATTTACAGAATGTAAACGAGAGCTAGCTATTCATCATCATGCAGTCTTTAATCAGGCAAAAAAAAAAATAAGATGATAAGAAATACTACCGCTCTTTGTGCTTTGCCAACAGATTTATTTATTGCATGCTGTCTTCGGAAAAAAAACTCTTGTTCACAAAGGTTAAAGCTGCATTTCTTTGAGGGTTTCATCCATTTCACTCCAGACCCAGAGCTGAAATGGGCAGCAGCTCCTAAGCCCGAGGTTACCACACTGTAGCTTTGCTGTCTTTCCCCTGGGAAGTCATTGTGCAGAATTAAATTTCCCGGAGGTGACCCCAAATGGAAGGCCAGCTTTCATGGGCAGAGGTCCCACATCTAACCTCACTGGCAGTTCAGAGGACTGGAAGGTTAGGAGGTCAATCAAGTGCCTTCATCAAGATCACATACAGAGCTAGTGACTACTTGAATATTAGACACAGGATCTCCTGATTCACAGTTTCAATCCTAGGACTTCTTCAGTGCATCAGAATACTGGCCATATAGACCTAATTATACATATGTTATGGCCTCTGATTGGCTATTGTGACGTGTGTGTGTGTGAGACTTACACTTGTAGTTATATATATTAAAACCACTTATCAGATTGCCACCACACGTGGTACAGGCATCTGGTATTATGAGTTCTTTATACAGAATGTATGCAAGGGTGATCTACCCATGTAGGTTTTTTTGCATGCAAGTTATTGACCCAGTATAACCCTGCTGAGATGCAACATCTTGTTTCCTGTTCAGTCCTGCTTCTACCATCCACAGCTGGGTGGAATGGCATACTAAGAGGTTAAGTGACTTGCCCAAGGTCACACAGTGAGTATTTGGCTCCTCCATGGGGTAAGGGGTTTGAGCCTGTGCTGCTCCTCTTCCCAAGGTGGTAGTGATTTCGGATTGTTTTTTGTGATACGCACGTGCATGCCACACTTACCTTTTTTAGCTATATCTTGAGCACCACTTATTCAGTTAGCAAATGTGCTACAGACATTAAGTATTATAAGTGACTGACCCACATTTTTCACCTTATCTTGAGAACCACTTAACCGTTTCGTTTTTCATCAATCCTGAAATAATCATTATAATGAGTACGTGAACATAATGACATTGTGAGCCATGTTGATCTGATTTTGCCTGAATTGTGGCTTGTGACTGGATGTGTCATTTTTGGCAATATCTTCAGAGTCACTCATCTGATTTTCAATACTGCTTGAAAAAGGCATTTAATATTAACAAAATACACAATACGCATGCTTTCCCGGGGTTTTCCAAACACTGTAACTCAAGGTTTGAAATGCTGAGAAATAATTCCCAGTTTCAACTGTGAATTTTTCTTTTATCAGCCATTGTAATTAGCGTCACGCTCCAACCAACCAAAGTAATGGATCAGAGCGTGAGCTGATTCACCCGTGGTCACATAGCAGCACTGAATCACAAGTCACAAGCAGTTTCACTAATGGCTGCTTAAAAGTAACAAAAGGAAGAAAAAAGCACACAGAGCATTACCTACTCTGAGTCAAGAAACAACAAGCATTTTTCAATGCTGAATGTTTGCTTGCTTAAAGAGACCGCATCTGAGACACCCACGAAATGCATGTATAATGCATACTGAAAATTACCAAAGTTGTGAGTAAACGTTGAACATTTTCAATGTACCTGTCCTTCATGGTGTTTTTTTTAAGATTCTGACCATAAATATTCAACATACTCTTTTTATGACCCCACTCCGTGAACTAGGTAAGTGACATTTTTCAGATCTTGCCTGAAAGGTGATTTTATAATTTTTTATAATTTCCCTTTTGTATTAATGTCTGCATTGATGTCTCTGCCATCTGTCTGTATTTGTAAACAAACTCCTCCCTGGGTCGCACCTGGAAACGAGCCTCAGCTCAGTGTGCCTTTCCCATTTACCAACTTTTAAATAAATAAAATAAAATAAATAATTTCACGGAGTGACTGCAAAATCCCCTTTCTTCTTTCTTCAAAAGACATAGATGGATGTTTTTGTGCTTTTAGGTTACAATTACTAACAAAAAAAACCCCAAAAAACTAAAGCTGGCACTGGGGAAGCAATTGGGAGGTGGGCAGATGTACAGCAGTGGATGGGATTTCTTTTGGGGGATGAATGGAGGGAGGACGCGAGTGGGAGATGGGCAGGTATACAGCTGACAGTGGGATGTCTTCTTTTTAAGAGACCGCAGCATTGGAAAAGTAATTGAGAAGTGGGCGGATTTTTTTTGACAGTGGGTGGAATTTTTTCATCTCAAGGGACTGCAGCAGTGGGGAAGCGATCGGGAGGTGGACAAGTGTATGACCATAATTGACGTCGCTAAGCTGGTTGCTGGAGGGGAGGTGTCATATAGGAGAAAGGCTTCTGCCACTGTCTCATAGGCACAGCTGCCTCCTTTCAGCTACACAAAGTTACATAGAATCTGTCAGCAGATAAGGACCATACAGCCCACCTAGTCTGCCCGTTTCCCTACTCAATGCCGCAGCCCCAGATCCTATCTGATCTGTGGCTCTCCTGCTCTGCACATCTCCAGGGTACCCTTATGTCTATCCCATGTACTCTTGAACCCCCATATTATTTTTGCCCCCACCACTTCTACTGGAAGGCTGTTTCATGGCTCCCTCACCCTTTCAGTGAAAAAGTACTTCCTAACATTACCCCTGAGCCTTCCACTCTTCAGCCTCATATCATGCCCACGTGTTCTTGTGCAGAGTTTTCTCTGAAATATGCTTTCCACCTGTATGCTGTTTATTTCCCTAAGGTACTTGAAAGTCTCTATCATATCTCCTTTCCTTCCTCCAGTGAATAGATATTAAGGTCCTTAAGTCTTTCCTCGTAGGGCTTCTGGTGCAGTCCATGTACCATCTTCGTTGCCCTTCTCTGGATTGCCTCTATTTTGTCAATGTCCTTCCAGAGATGTAGTCTCCAGAACTGGACACAGTACTCCAGCTGAGGCCTCACCAGTGATCTGTACAGTGGCATCACCACCTCGTTCCTCCTGCTTGTTATGCCTGTCCCTATCCACCCCAACATTCTGTTTGCTCTCCCCACCGCCTTTTCACACTGTTTGGTCACCTTCAGGTCATCAGATATGATAACCCCGAGGTCTCTCTCCTGACTTGTAGTGGCCAGAATTTCCCCACCCATCCCGTACTCCTCCCTTGGATTCCTGTGACCGAGGTGCATGATCCTGCACTTTTTAGCATTGAAACTCAACTGCCAGACACCTGACCACTCCTCTAATAGGCTTGGGTCCTTTCTCATTTTTTCCACTCCCTCCGTTGTGTCCACTCTGTTGCAGATTTTGGTGTCATCTGCGAAGAGGCACACCTTTCCCTTCAGACGCTCTGCAATGTCACTAATGAAGACATTTAATGGGACTGGCCCCAGCACTGACTCCTGTGGCACCCCGCTGGTCACCTCCCTCTCCTCAGATTTCATGCCATTTACCACCACCCTCTGAGTCCTGTCCCTTAGCCAGTTCTCAACCAGCTTTACCACCATAGGACCCACTCCCAGGCTCCCCAATTTATTTATTAGCAATCACCTGTGTGGGACAGTGTCGAAGGCCTTGCTGAAATCCAGGTAGGCCACATCCACTGCCCCTCCCTGATCTACCACCCTAGTTACCCAGTCAAAGAAATCTATAAGATTCGTCTGACAGGACCTTCCCACTGAGAATCTATGCTGCACTGGATCCTGTGTCACACTATCCTCTAGAAACTTCACAATCCTCTCCTTAAGTAAGGACTCCATTAGTTTCCGCACTACTGAGGTCAGGCTTACAGGCCTGTAATTGCCTACCTCCTCTCTGATTCCACTCTTGTGGAGAGGGACCACATCTGCCCTCCTCCAGTCCTTAGATACCTCCCCCGTCTCTAGTGATGCACTGAAAAGGGCAGCCAGTGGTTCTGTCAGCACTTCCCTGAGTTCCTTTAGTACCCTGGGGTAGATGCCATCTGGCCCCATTGCCTTATCTGCTTTTATTTTCCTGAGTTCTTCTAGGACTCTTTCCACCATGAATGGGTTGGTGTCCACCTCTCTCCCCTGAATACCCCTCTTAATGAGTCTCGGTCTCTCACCTTCCCCTTTCCTGGTGAATACAGAGCAAAAGTCCTTGTTCAGTATCTCAGCCTTTTCTAGGTCATCCTCCACTCTTTCTCCTCCTTCCTTCTTCAGTCTAACGATCCCATTTCTGGTCTTTTTCCTTTTGCTAATGCATCTGAAGAAGGTCTTGTCACCTTTCTTAATAGCCGGGGCTACATCTTCCTCTGTCTGTGCTTTATCCCTTCTAATTATTTTCCCAGATTCCCTCTGCTTCTACAGATACTGTTCTCTGTCCTCATCCTTTTGTGTTTCCTTGTATCTTCTGAAGGCTCTTTTCTTTTCCCTTAGTTTCTCGGACACTACCTTGAAGAACCATAATGGCCTTTTCTTTCTTTTACTCTTGTTATGCATTCTGACACAGTGACCTGCAACTTCTGTTATGACTCTCTTGAGTCTAGACCACTGTTTTTTCTACATCTCCCCCTGTACCTTCCACTGCTAGGGCTCTTTTGTGATTTCTACCCATTTCCTTAAAGTTAGCCTTCCTGAAATCTAGGACCTTTATCCCTGTATGACTTGCCTCCTCCACTGTAGTTACCTTAAACCATACTGTCCTGTGGTCGCTGGTACCAAGGGGACTGCCCATCTCCACATCTGTGATCCTGTCCCCATTGGTCAGGACCAAATCCAGTATAGCCTCCTCGTGGGTTGGTTCTGCTACAAGCTGTCTTAAGTTTGCCCCATTCAGGGTAGAAGTCCCTGCCCCTTGCTGTACTCAGTCTGCATGCTCCAATCTACCTCAGGCAGGTTGAAGTCACCCATTAGTAGCAGTTCCCCTTTGACCGCCATTTTGTGGATGGCTTCCACAAGAGCTTCATCAGATTCCTCCCCCTGTGCCGGAGGCCTGTGCATCACTCCAGTGTGAATGGTTGTCCTTTTTCCCCACCTCTAGGGTGACCCCCGGTGCCTCTGCTCCTTCTTGTAACCCTTGAACCTCTGTTACTTTAAACCCCTCCTTCAGATACATAGCTATCCCCCCTTCCCTATGCTTCCTAAGAAGTGTGTATCCTGGTATGGCTATATCCCAGTCATGGTTCCCTGTGTACCATGTTTCTGTAATAGCTACTATGTCCAGGTTTGCATCTTCCATTAATGCCATTAGGTCTGGGATTTTGTTCCCCAGACTGCGGGCATTTGTGCACATTAGTTTCCAGCGTGTGCGCCCACCCTCCTTTTCCACCCTATGACATTTTTGGGTTCCATCTTCTGTCCTCCCCACAGTTGTATCTAATTTATTTATCGGGTTTAATAGTGCCCTTGTACTAATTAGATTCTCCCTTATTTCTGATATGTTATGTCGGGGGGGCTACCTTTATCCCCCTGACTGTTTTTGCCTCCCCCCTCCCTTGGCTAGTTTAAATGCTCGTGGAGGAAGCATTTGAACTTTTCAGTGAGGATACAGTTTCTGCCCATCAACCAGCAGAGCAACATCATGATCAGCCTCACTAATCATTGGACTGTCATTGTCAAGCCCTCAGAAGTCTGAGCTGCATTGAACCCAACAGTGACACGCTTCTGAAATGATAGTCTTGTAACAAAATGTTTGCTGTGCATGCCAAGAAAACATATACATGGCACTAACCTTAGGAAACATGCTTACTGTAACATTAGTAAACAATAAGACACGATGGGATGTGTGTTCGAAAGTTGTAACGCATGGCTAGGGGTTGTAGTGAGGCATGAAGCCGCAGGCATCCAGTCCCCTAGCCATGCGTTAGAACTGTCTAACGCACATCCCTGGAGTCGCTTATTGCGCTCATAAATGGGTCTGTGTATTTTAAATGGGCTTTCTAGTTTTAGCCATACGTTAGACACTTAACCAATCAGATTGCTTGAAATCCTTTGCCCATTTTATAATACATAATAAAACACCCCAACTGTAAGGAACCCGATGGTAACTCCACTTCTTGTTAGTGTGGTGACATAATTGGAGCACGAGAGCAGTTATGTCACCACACTAACTCAATCTGGTTTTCCAGGTTGTTCATAACATTTGGGGGTTAGCAATTCTGCATGAGTTCTTCCATGGCATCACAGTGTTAGTCATGTTGACCTAATTATCTGGTTTCTGATTGGTTGTTGCATTTTGAATATTTTTTGAGAACCACTTATCCAATTATCAACACTTAGAATGACATTTAGTAGTACAGGTGCTTCAGGATTCCAAAATACAAGGCATGCTCACCTAATTATGCATAAATTGTCCCCCGTGACTGGATGTCCTCATTTTCACTGTATTTTAAAGAACCACTTACAGCGTACCTCTCAACCTTTCATCCCCCAAATGTGGAACACTGCCTCTCAAAATGTGGAACAAATAGGGAAAATGTGAGCCTCTGAATCAGATTTTTAACTAAGAAGCTCACAATACAGTTAAAATTTGTGCCTTTATGTTCACAAAGCTTGCTGTTGATTGAATAATATGTTTTCACATTATTTACAATGGATTTTTGCTTTAAAATCTTAACATTGACTGTGGGACAAATGTTCTCAATGTGGAACAAGGGGCTTTTGTGAAGTAAAATGAGAAACTATTCCTAGTAATGTGGGACAGTTGAGAGGTATGATGTATAGACTGTCACGGAACTTGGTACAGACATTCAGTATTATAACTAATCTAGTTCCTGAAGGACCGGCACACCTACTAACATTCTCTCATCCTAAATACATATAATTATCAAGAAAATTAACAAACTTTTCAAATGTAACACCTCCGGCAAAAATACCTATGCTACTAACATCCCTGTTATTTTACATTCTGGACAGACTCAGACTGGGCACTGCCTGTACTAGATTTATACAACAGACAGTGTCATTGCAGGAGCTCACATTCAGACAGGCTGAGCCAACTCAGGTGACTGAAAACGTCACAGGGATGTCCTTAATGAACACTGTACAGTAGTAAGAATCTTTGGATCTTCTTCAGAGTACGACTTTGGTTTTCTAGGATAGATTTGTTTTGTATTTCTCTACTGTATATAAGCAGTAATACAGTAACCCACAACAGGGCACAGGGTTGTGCAGAAATTATACATATCTTGGGAGCACTGTGTTGGCCTCGTGGCATCAACCACCCAAGAAGAGCAACATTCTGCATAACCCCATGTCCTGCAGTGAGTTATTGTGTGTATATAGTGCTGTTGATAGTTAAAGAAAGAAACAAAAATCAAGCATTTATCAATGCCAAATGTTTGCTTGCTGGTATTGGCATTGATAGTGCAGGAGTTAGAGAGATGCCACTGAAGTACTGAAGTAATGCCAACCCCCACCTTGCAGAGAATGACAGGCGCTGGGGGTGTGCCTTTGGGTTGTTGGCCATAACACTCATGCCATTCCACCTCACCCCACCCTGCAGACATCGACGGGTGTCGCAGTGTCCCTTGAGGTCTTCAGCCCTTACGCTCACCCCATTCCATAAGGAAATAAGCTGAGATGGATATAGTATAGGAGACTGGGGTGAACATTAGAGCTGAAGACCCCAAGGCACACCTAGATGCCTGTCAGTGACTGCAGGGTGGGGTGGGGGTGGAATGGCATGAGCATTACGACCGACGACCCCAAGTCACCCCCCCCCCGACACCTGTCAGTCTGTACAGGGTGGGCGTTATGGCTGGAAACCCTAATGCTCCAGGTGTTTTATGTTATTTTTGTTCCAAATTTTCAACATGGGAATTTTGGGACCCCATCTCAAGAACAGTTGCAGTATCATTTTGTTACTTGATCCCAAAAGATGATTTTGCACAGAGAGTGCGCCATTCGGCGCCACAGATGCGAAAACACGTTTCAGGCAGGATGTGAAAAATGACAGTTGTACTGTTCATGAGGAAGTGTGAAGAAATGGCAATGTTAAAAATCTGGAGTGAAAATATGAAAAAGTGGCGGAGTTTAGAGTGTGCGCAGAAACCGTGCAACGCACGCTTGTAACACAGTCATTTTTATGTTGTCTTGTGTGCACAGCGCAAGCAACATTTTGTGACAGCTTGCCGGAGTAGCAGGTTGTGGAGGTACAGCTGTGTTGTGGCCAATGGTGCCACTGCTTTTTTGGACTGGTCTCTGTGGCACTAATGATTGAGCATGCTGTTTATGACAGCGGTTTAGAAGTGTGCCACCAACTTGAAAGAATTTCGCCACTGCAATGAGGGAGCACCCAGTCATTGCAGGGCATGCCTTGCCTGCTGAAACATTTCAATAAGCATGGCGGCGGCTCTTGCTGTCTGACTTTCACAGTCCCTAGGAAGCCGATATCGGGGGTGCCTAATCCCCCTGTCGGCATGCCCTCTCCCCAGTTCATCTGCCAGTAGGGGAGCCCAATCCCTGTCTGCATAATGTCCCCTTGTCTGATCTGTCTGCCAAGGGGGGTGCCCAATTCCCCTTGGCTTCATGCTCCCCCAAACACAGACATGCTTTCTTTGCCGATGGGGGTTTAATCCCTGTTGGCTTCGGTCCCCCCCTAAATAAAACACATGTGGCACACTGGAAGCCGACCCCAGTGTGTCCAGAGCAAACCTGTACACAAAAAACCTTCCTGCAACATCCTGCAAAACAGAAAACGGTCCCTCGTGGTCACGACGCCCCCCTCCCCCAACCTGCAACCACCCTCTGCGCACACCACCTCCCCGCAACCCCTCACCTCATACTTATCTCCGGAGCCCAGTGCAAGGATCTTCGGTGGAGCAGGAGATGTCTGAACTCTTCAAAAGCCGACCACGAACTGAAGAAAATCACAGTAAGCTGTATAATGGCATCAATTGGGGGGGGGGGGGTTCAACTTAGGTGGATATTGCGGCCATTTTTGTGACTTTTGGCTCCAAAGTTTCAACATGGAGTTCTTGGGACCCCACCTCATGAACTCAGTCACTGTCATTTTGCTATTTGGTCCCGAAAAGTGATTTTGCGTTCACTGCGGGGAATCACCTTCCGGGACTGAGTAACAAAATGACAGTGTCACTGTTCATGAGGTGGGCTCAAAAGCCTATGTTGCAAATTTGGTGAAAAATCTCAAAATGATTAGAAGCATTAGCCGCGTATTGCACAGTTTCCATGCACGTCAGAAGTTCAAGAATTTTAATATTTTCACTCCAAATTTTCAACATTGCCATTTTTTTCACGCTCTCCTTATGAACAATATAGCTGTCATTTTTCACATCCTGCCCAAAATGTGTTTTTGCACATCTGGCGCACAATGGCGCAGTCGCTGTGGGAAATCAATGTTTGGGACAGATTAAGAAAATCACAGTAACACTGTTCATGAGCAGAGGTCCCAAAAGGCCTGTGTTGAAAATTTGGTGAAACAAAATTCCACAAAATGACTGTGTTACGAGTATGTATTGTGCAGTTTCCACACACGCTCGTAGTTCGAGAATTTTTAATATTTTCACTCCGGATTTCAACACTGCCATTTCTTCACACCTCCTTATAAATGGTGCAGCTGTCATTTTTCACATCCTGCCCGAAATGTGTTTTTGCACATCTGGCGCAGAATGGCGCGGTCACTGTGGGAAATCAACGTTTGGGACAGATTAACAAAATCATAGTGCCACTGTTCATGAGCGGAGGTCCCAAATGCTTTCATGAGGTGGGGTCACAAAAAGTCCATGTTGAAAATTTGGAGTGCAAATACCAACAAACGCCCAGGGCGTTAGAGTTTCTAACTGTAACGTCCCACCCTGTAGAGACTGACAGGTGTCAGGGGTGTGACTTTGGATTGTTGGCTGTAATGCTCATGCTATTCCACCACCACCCCCACCCTGCAGCCAGTGACAGGCATCAAGGTGAGCCTTGGACTCTTCCACCCCAAAGTTCACCCCATTCTCCTATACTGCACCCATCTCAACGTATCTCATTATGGAATGGGGTGAGCGTAAGGCCCGACGACCCCAAGGCACAACACGACACTTGTTGGAGTCTGCAGGATAGGATGTGGTGAGATGGCATAAGTGTTATGGCCGAGGACCCATGGCACACCTCAATGCCTGTCAGTCTCTACAGGGTGGGGTGGGGTTGGCATCAGTTCCATACTTCACTGCCATTCCTATTATGCATCTCTCTAACTCCTGCACTACCAATGCAAATGCCAGCAAGACAACATTCGGCACTGACAAATGCTTGTTTGGAATGTTTTCACCAAATTTTCAACATAGCCTTTTTGGGATCTCCCCTTATGAACAGTGGCACTGTGATTTTGTTCATCTGTCCCGAAAGTTGATTTCACACAGCGACCGCACCATTCTGCGCCACAGGTGCAAAAACACATTTTGGGAAGGATGCAAAAAATGACAGCTGTACCGTTCATAATAGGGTGTGAAAAATGGCAATGTTGGAAATTTGGAGTGAAAATATTAAAAATTGATGAAGTTACGAGCGTGCGTAGAAAGTGCGCAATGGACGCTCATTACACAGTAATTTTTTGGAGTTTTTTCACCAAATTTGCAACGAGGGCTTTTTGGGACTCCACCTTATGAACAGTGGCACTGTTGCTTCGTTAATTGTTCCTGAAAGGTGCTTCCATGCAGCAACTGCGAAATCACCTTTCGGGACTGAGACACAAAATGACAACGCCAGTGTTCACGAGGTGGGGTCCCAAGAACCCCATGTTAAAAGTTTGGGACCAAAACTCTACAAATTGGCTGAGATAGCAACCTAAGTTGAAAACCCTCACTGACTGCCATTATAGGGCTTACCGTCATTTCTTCAGTTCCCGGTTGGTCTTTGAAGAGTGCAGACGTGTTCCCGGTCCACAGAAGATCACTGCTCCCACGCCCCAGAGGTAAGTATGGGT
This sequence comes from Neoceratodus forsteri, assembly GCA_016271365.2. NCBI lineage: Eukaryota > Metazoa > Chordata > Ceratodontiformes > Ceratodontidae > Neoceratodus > Neoceratodus forsteri. The sequence continues at coordinate 229,456,687 of CM028134.1, forward strand.
GAAGGGGGTGCGGGGAGGTGGGCTTCAAAGAGGGAGGCCAGCAGGAACAACGCGGGACCATTTTTTTTTTAGGTTTTAAAAAAAAAAGACGTTGTGGGACTGTTTTCTTTTTTACAGGTGATATATTAACAAAACGGATTTTGGCACACTGGGGTGGGCTCCCAGTGTGCCAGAGTACTGGGACAGGGTCAATGCCGACCCGGGGATTGGGCACCCCGAGGTCAGCTGGGAACAAGGGCGTGGGGGGGTGTCTCATCCAACACCGGGAGTGGGCATCCCGGTGTCGGAAACATCAAAGAAGTATTTTTTGGCACACTGGGGTGGGATCCCAGTGTGCCTCATTAATGGGGGAAGGGGGGATGCATGCTGACATGGGGATTGAGCACCCCAATGTTGGCAGGGGATGGAGAACGGAGGGTGCAGGGCGGGCAGCTGCAGTGGGAGGGAGCTAACATTTAAATTTGTTGTCCTGCTGTTTGCCTGGTTGGGAGGGAAGGAGGGGGGAGCTGACGCTGCAATGACGAAACTATCCCAACTGCAGCGTCTGATTGCTTTCAAGTGTAGTGCTCACTCTGAAACTGCCATCATCGGCAGCTTCAGCATTAATTGGTGGCCGAGGGAAGTGCCCACTAAAGCATCCGCTGCATTGGCCACATCACTGCCACACCTCGGCAATGTTTACTAGCTCAGTATGTTTCTTGTGTACTGCATGCGCAAGCAAACATAAAAAGAAAGTAACATCTGAACTGTGAAGTAATAAGAAAATAATGAAGTCATGTGATAACTTTTAACCAGTCAGAATGCTTGTCTGAGCCAAGCCATTTTCTTCATAGTGAAAGCCAGGGAGCAGTAATTGGAGTACAGTACTAATTTTCACTTGTTGTAAGCTGGAGGCAGGCCTTCATGCTATGGTGTAACTCTATTTTCAGCTTCACTTTCTTTTAAGAATTGTGTATATGTGTTTGTCATATTTGAGAGGTCACAGGTCAACCACAGGCCTGGTATTTGAAATGATTTTCATGGATGTCTCAGGCAAAATGCTGTACACAACCCAAAATGTAACAGGAATGAAAACGTGAAAGTCTGGTCTCTCTCTTGGTTAGAATCAACTCTTTTAGCCGGCTCTGTGGAACTGAGCGGTAGGGGACTGCTCTGCATGCTAGCAACAGGGATTCAAGTTATGAGCCCAGTAAGCCCAAGATGTCAAGCGCTGAGGCTGGCAGGGAGGGCTAACAGCATCCTAGACCACACTCTCCTCATGGGGTGGGTGGGAAAGGGATGCTGCACTGCTAACGACATCTAGGTGGCCCAAAGGAGGTGGCACAGGTAGTCACGAGCAGCCTGGCACCCCCTTTAAAGCAGCTGCACACTTGAAGACTTGAGTCTCAGGATGGTGGGAGGAGAGCTCTAAACAGAAGAATGTTTAAATCCCCTTCCGATTTGTGTAATGTGATCAGGCTGGCCAGTCACCTTCTACTCTCACTAGTGTCAGAAAGGCCAACCCCTCCCCAGATGGTGGCACTCCTGGAACTTCCTGTCTCTCTCTTTGATTACGGGGATAGTCCCCTCAACCTATTTTCTGTGGACCTGTGTAGTCTGTTGGCATAAACAATGACTCCCTCTCTTGCTTCCTCTTAATTTCATCCTAATTTAAATACAGATGAAGTTGCTGCACTCTGTTTTGCCTTGGTGTGAAAACCTGTTTGTCTCTATTGCACAGGTCCTAACCCCACACATGCAAGGCATCATGGGAGGTGATGATGCGTACCTGCACAAGCTAGCAGAAGTTATACTCTCATTCAGTTCAGTTACATGTCTTGTGAAGTTCCTGTATTCTTTAAAATCATTTTTTTCTAACTCAGATACACTTTAAACTACAGAAAACAGCAGGGCACTTACTATGCCTTGAAAAGTTTTGTGGCTAGCATAAGACAAGAACATAGGGGCTGCAGAGGACAGCAACGGCACTTACTAATATACTATAACGGAATGATTCCAAGATGGCGGCTGAGTATGAGCTGCCTGAGGTTTGGGCTTCGAGCTAGGACCCGAGTTCATTTTATTTAAATCGTTTAATTTTATTTCATGTCTTCGTTTTTTTACTTATTTTATTTATTTGCTTTAGTTAGTTTTAGTTTATTGGGTCCTTAGTGAAGTAAATAGTATCTGCACGCGAACAACGGCTCAAGTAGTCAGTTTCTTTCACGGCGGCTCACTTTCGCTAGATGTAAATCTTAATCCGCTACGGCTGCTGTTATAACGAATTTTAAAGCAAGTTCGTGAAGAATCGTGGAGTTTTGCCTGGAATTACTGTTTGGTGTGGTGAGTTGGGAAGACTTGCTGTAAGCTCGGAAGAACTGCCACATCGAGCTCAATTTCTGTCGAACGACCTTGAGAGCTATTTCGGAGCAAAGTGGTGGTGCAGTGAGAGCGCATTTGTGCATTATGAATAAACTACTTCTGAGTTTGGCTGAATGAAGTCTTTTGCTCTGAACTGCTCTTACTGCATGGAAGATTGAGTAACAGAGTGGCTCTGTGATCTGGGAATCAGGCTGTACTAAACTTTACACTCCAAGTTTTTTGAAGATCTGTTTCCTGGTGTGGTGAGAGCACTTTCAGGACCAGCGAATATTTGCATGCAGTTTTGAGGAGTATTTGGCCCCTTGGAGTAGGGTGTGGTGAGAGCACATCCAGTGACTGTGTTTTCCTCTGAGCATACCCAGTGTCTGTGTTTACCCTACGCCCTTTAGGTACTTGCTTTCCTGTTACCCTGGGGGGGAGGGGGGGTGCCTAGCACGTTCTGGGTTGTGTTGGGTGTCCAAGAAGGATGGTAGCAGGGGTCTGGACTGGAGGGTCTAGTTTCAGCTGCTGCTGTTAGGTGGGGGGAGCTTTGTAGCCAGTGGGTTGCTGAGACCCTTAACACCCCTCCGATTGGGCCCTTGCTCAGCCTTTAAGAGCACTGTTGGTTTGTTGTTCCGAGGAAGGGGAAGGTGGCATTTTACCTCTTGAGCTGTAATACTGAACTAAGGGCGACTACCTGGCTGGCCTGTGACCAGAAGGGAATCTGGTGGGTGCAGATCGGTGGATGTGTGCCCGAGGATTCCTAGTTTTTTCTTGGGGGGGGGGGCGAATCGCTCTCTCGTCAGGAGCCTTTAGTTGCTGGCTGCGGCTTGCCAGGTTTAGCCTTTGGGGATGGTATTTGGGGTTAAAGTTCTGGAGTGACACTGAGAGGAGGAGAGTGGAAGAAGAAATTGGACCTGATTACCTGGGGACTGTTCTGGCGGCTCATTCATTTACAAGGAACTTATTATCTGACTGTTGAGGTAGTGAGAGTACCTCTAGACAATTTGAACTATTCAGAAACTGTTCTAGCGGCTCATCTGTTTAAAAGAACTTTATTATTTGACTGTTGAGGCATTGAGTGTACTACATAACAGTTGAATTCTTTATATATATACATTTATAATTTACGTTATTGTAATTTTGTTATTATTTTGTTTAGTATACCCTGTGAGAAGGGGTTGTTTTTATTATTTTTCTTCTGTAAATTTATTTTCCTTTTGGGTTTAAATGATTATTTTATAGTGGGAAGGGGGTAGTTTAGTTGATCTATTTTGGGGTTTTAGCTTTGTCTTTAGTTACGTTTCATGATTTGGGAAATCTGAGTTGGTGTTTTTATTATTTTTTAAGTGTTAATCGTAATGTGCTTGCTTGCCCCTCCTGTCTTGTGCTACTCGGCCTCCGCCCTTCTCTCCCCCCCCCGCCTGCTCTTACCTATCAGCGCTGTCGGGCATTGGGGATTGCTGCTCGTGGAGGTCGGGGGTGGGTGGGGGGTTGCAGACAGCGGAGTGAGCTGGGCTCTCCCATAGGGGTGGTTAAGCCCAGAAGATGCCCTGGGGCGAAATGGTACCAGGAACGTGGTGATTCCAATCTGGTTCCCATACCCAAGGGCACCTCCAATTTGGGAGGGCAAGTAGTTGGGTCAGCTTGCCAACCTCGTCCAACTCAGGCGCTGTTATGCAATGCCAGATCTGTCTGCAACAAGACTGGTCTTATCTCAGACTTTGTTGCTAGGGCAGAAATGGTTTGCATTACCGAGACCTGGTTGGATGGGAATGCAACCCCTTTTTTAGAGGCCACTATTCCCACCAGGTACTCAGTTATACATCGCCCGAGATTGGACCACGGCGCGGGGGTTGCAGTCTGTTTCAAGACCGAATTGGGACTAACTGGTGTACCAGTTGAGGAGGTCAGGTCATTCGAGTGTAATGTGGTAGCTGGTGTCGGGTGCAGGATTGCTCTCATCTACTGTCCACCAGGTGATGAGAAGCTTTTCCTGCAGGAAATAGCAGACTTCGCCGCCGACATGGCATTGGAGTCTCCCAGACTGATGGTTCTGGGCGACTTCAATACCTGGGTCGACGATGAATCCTCACTTTTTGGTCAACATTTCCTCCACGTGATGACATCTCTGGGCTTTACACAGGTAGTTTCCTCAGCTACACACAAGGGAGGTCACTCTCTTGATCTGGTTTTCCTCCTGGAGATCGAGGCCTCCGATTTAGTGGTGGAACCAGTCGGTTGGTCTGATCGCTACTCAGTTGGGTTCAATTTTGAGGCCCCCCTGGGTAGGTTGGCCCCTGTGGAGTTGGTCAGGTACCACCCTTTGCAGGATGTGGTCCCTGAAGACCTGATGGCAGTTATTGACCTCTCGTTGTTGGACGAGTCTTGCACTGATCCCAAGCAGTTGGTTGTGGCCTATAATGGGGCCATATCTTCAGCTCTCGATCAGCTTGCCCCTGTCCGTGTTCGCCCCCTTCCACATCACCCTGGAGCCCCATGGTTTGACAGGGCTCTGAGAGAGTTGCGGAAATTGGGGCATAGATTAGAGCATCGTTGGAGGAAGACCACCTCTGATGCTGACCACCTTATTTTGATAGAGCATTATAAACTCTACCAAACTGAAATTTCCCATAAGAAGGCAGAATTCCTGTCCAGGGGAAATTTCTGTCACACGGAATCGACCGGCTCAACTCTTCAGAACTGTTGACAGGCTGTGCAACCCAACCTACCAGCAGCTCCGTCGAGTTTTTACACAAACTGATTGTGATGGGATCACTTGCTACTTTGCGAACAAGGTCGACGACATCAGGAGGGGGTGCCACCAGCTTCACTCTAAGGGGGCTGCTCTTAGTCAGTGCTTTGTCGCAGAGCCCGGAGTTTCCTGGAGTACCTTTGATCTGCCAGATTTCGTAGACATTATGAGGATTGTCCAGGAGATGCGCCCCCACGTGCTGTAGTTTAGACCCTGGCCCTACTTCCCTGATTTTGGGTTGTAGTGAGATCATTGGCCCGGTCTTAGCTCGGATTGTCCAGTGCTCTTTAGATATGGGTGAGTTCCCTAGCTCCCTGAAGGAGGGGTTGGTGATCCCCCTTCTGAAAAGCTTCTTTAGACCCGGAGAACCTAGCAAACTACAGGCCTATCTCTAAGCTCCTTTTGTGGGGAAGGTTATTGAGAAAAGTGTGGCTGCTCAATTGGATAACCATTTAACCATCCATAATTTATACGAACCTCTCCAATCTGGTTTTCGCAAGAGGCATAGTACTGAGACTGCTCTGGTTCAGGTGCTCAATGATCTCCTGATGGCGAGAGATCGGAGACACCGCTCTATCTTGGTTCTGCTAGATCTATCTTCAGTTTTTGATACTGTGGATCTTGGGGTTCTGCTCGAACGCCTGAGGTTCATCTGTGGGCTGTCGGGTACAGTCCTCAGATGGTTTTCATCTTTTCTCGCTGTGAGAACGCAGAGGGTGGTCTCGGGTTTGTTTTCATCCGGGGCTTTCTCTCTGCCTTGCGGGGTACCTCAGGGTTCGGTGCTGTCCCCCATGTTATTCGCAGTATATATGCTGCCCCTTGGAGACATTGTAAGACGGTATGAGCCGAGGTTTCACTGCTATGCTGATGATACCCAGCTCTACCTGTCTTTTGCACCCAACCAGGTTGGTGCTGTCTCGGTACTGAACAACTGCCTCACAGAAATCCAAGATTGGATGAATTCCAGCGGTCTAAAGTTGAACCCTGGAAAGACTGAGGTTTTGGTCATGGACCCAGGTCATAGGGTAGAGGGATTGAGGACCGGGCTCCCTTCCGGCTTAGTTCTTGGGGAGGCACAGATTCTCACCTCTGAACGGGTGCGTAACCTGGGAGTGGAGCTTGATGTTGGTCTGACTCTTCGTTGTCAGGCATCGGCAGTCATCAAGCTAGCCTTTTTCCACCTTAGGAACACTGCCAGGATTAGGCACCTTGTTCCACCCAGTGACCTGCCTGTTCTGGTCCACACCTTTGTGACATCGCACCTTGACTACTGCAACTCCCTTTATCTAGGGCTTCCTGGGGTTGATATCCGCCGCTTGCAGCTAGTGCAGAACGCGGCAGCACGTTTGTTAACTGGGGCATCGAGGAGATCCCACATCACCCATGTGCTGCACGCTCTGCACTGGCTGCCAATACGGATCACCTTCAAAGTAGGTCTATTGACTTACAAAGCCCCACACGGACAGGGTCCCAATTACTTGAAAGAACTCCTGGTTCCTTACACTCCTTTGCGACAGCTCCGCTTGGCCGATGAGGAGTTGCTGGAGATTCCGAGGGTTAATTTGAAGTCATCTGGTGCGCGTGCTTTTGGATTTGCGGTACCTACCCTCTGAAATTCTCAGACCCGTCAGCTCCGGGAATGCAGGACAGTGGGGAGTTTTAAGCAGGCACTAAAAACTTTTCCATAGGGAAAGGCACTTCCAGTTTTATTGTGATTTTATAAGATATGTATTTGTGTATGTTTTATCTGAATTAATTCTGTACAGTGCCTTGGAATTTTGAAAGGCGCTTTATTAAATAAATATTATTATTATTATTATTATAACTACTGCAGGATTTAGCACTAAAATATCACAAAATTTCAGGACACCTTACATGAGTCGGGTCATGATCTCTGCAATGGAGTCAAGTAGGTTTTCACACCAGGGCAGAACAGAGTGAAGCAACCACATTTATATTTAAATTAGGATGAAATTAGGGGGATGCAAGAGAAGGAATCATCGTTCATGCCTACAAGCTACACAGATAATAGATGGAGGGGTCTTTTCCTTTAACATAGCCATTCTGAAAGGAGGGAGAGGGACTTGCCAAGGTGCAAATACCGTGGTCTTCTAGATAGCTGGGTTGGTTGGGGATGGAGTATCACTGGCAAGAATAGTAGGAGTCCCAAGAGAGTAACAGGAAGGAAGCCAGAACAGTAGGTAAGCCCAATGTGAGGTCTTATATATGTATATATGCTCACACCAGTGTGCTTACATTGCTTGTATTACCTAGGTTTTGGATCACCATTAAATGCAATTACACAGCATTTTAGCCTGTCCTTCTGCATTTGGTGGTAAGTGAAACACAGAAACATAGGCTTTGATGGCAGATAAGGATTGCTTGGCCTACCTAGTCTTCCCATTTCCCTACCTATTGGATAAGCTGCAGATCCTAGTTAACCAATAGCCTACTCCCCCACCAGAATTGCCTTATGTCTGTCCCATGCATTCTTGAATTCCCCCACTGTTTTTGACCCCACGACCTCCTCAGGAAGGCCGATCCATGTGTCCACCACCCTCTCTGTGAAAAAATACTTCCTCACATTGCCCCTGAGCTGTCCCTCCTCTATCTTCAAATTGTGTCCCCTTGTTCTTGCACATCTTTTTTCTGAAAGATGCTACAATCTTGGACTTTGTTGATTCCCTTGAGGTACTTGAAAGTTTCTATCATGTCCCCCCTCTTCCTCCTTTCCTCAAGGGTATACATATTAAGCTGCTTTAGTCTATCTTCGTGTGGCTTCTGCTGCAGACCCTGTACCATTTTAGTTGCCCTCCTCTGGACTGCCTCCATCCTATGTCCTTACGGAGATGGGGTCTCTAGAACTGCACACAGTATACCAGATGGGGTCTCACCAACTGTGTGTACAGAGGGATAACAACTTCCTGTTTTCTATTGGTGATGCCTCTCCCTATACATCCCAGTATCCTCCCAGACATCCCTACTGCCTTCTTCTCACATTGCTTGCTTACCTTTAGGTCATCTGATATGACTACCCCCAGGTCCCTTTCCATTTTTGTTGCTGTTAATACCCCCCCACCCCATTGTGTACTCTTCCCCTGGGTTTTTGTTTCCCTGGTGCATTCCTTTACATTGAATCTAAGCTGCCATACTTTTGACCATTCCTCCAACCTTGCCAAGTCCCTTCTCATCCATTCCACCCCCGGTGTATCAACCCTGTTACAGATCTTTGTGTCGTCTGCAAGAGGCATACCTTTCCTTCCAGTCACTCTGCAATGTCACTTATAAAGACATTAAAAAGGACCGGACCCAGTACTGAACCCTGCGGTACCCTGCTAGTAACCCCCTTTCTTGGCAGTGGACTCCATTTACTGTTACCCTCTGTGTCCTGTTGTCCAGCCAATTTTTAACCCAGGCTACAACCCTGGGATCCACTCCCAAGCTGGCTAATATGTTTATTAATGTTTTGTGTGGGACTGTATCAAATGCCTTGCTAAACTCTAGGTAGGCCATGTACACAGCCCCTCCCTGGTCTACTACTTTGGTCACCCAGTCAAAGAAATCTATTAGATTCGTTTGACATGACCTTCCCGCTTTGAATCCATGCTGCCTTGGGTCTTGTGCCCCACTGGCCTCTTGGTACTCAACAATTCTTTCTTTCAGAAGTGATTCCATCACTTTCCCTACCACTGAGGTCAAGCTAACAGGTTCATAGTTTCTGCCTCTGCTTTGCTCCCACTTTTGTGAAGGGGAATTACATCCACTCTCCTCCAGTCCTTGGGTACCACGCCATCCTCCCATGATTTGCTAAAATGGGTAGTCAGTGGTGTCACTAGTTCTGCGCTTAGTTCTTTTAGAATTCTGGGATGAATCCTGTTAGGCCCCATTGCTTTGTCCACCTTCAGTTTTAGGAGTTCTTTCAGAACCCTTTCTTCTGTGAAGGGACTGGGATCGACCCCCCTCTCCAGAGTGCTCAGCTATTCATTTTGTGACGCTCCAGTTAAGATTTTATTAAGAATGGTGTACCAGGACCCAGCAGTGGTCCTGTTTCTGTGTTCAGTATCTTTTGTTTTTCAAGCACAACAGTTTTCAAATTGCACAGTTTTCCTTGAGAAACTTTTTTCCGCACTGTTGCTACCAGCCGTTTCTCATTCAGAAAGTTTCATTTTATCCGCCAGCACCTACCAGGATGAAAATGCCACCCTTCTGAATTCTTTTGCAATCTTCAACTGACAGAGGAGAGAGACGTCTTTAAGGTGTTGTTTTGAAAAACAAAGGTCTTTTCCTCTTACAGGAGAGACACGTTCTGCGGGATTAAAGTTCAAGAATTCTCAACAGTTTCTAGAGTGTGTATTGTGGCTTGGAAGAGCAGGCTGGGCAAACAAGTGACAAATGACAGAAACAAAGAGGGTGTTATGCCCCTTCCCTACCCCCCTAATGCTATATCATTACCACGTTAATCACACACACACACACACGCCCTCTGCTAAGGCCCCTGCATGGTTCACTAATTACATATAGTTCTATTTTACTATAACAACTGCAAATGGCCTGTTATACTGCAGAAACAGAAGCATTGTAAAACACTTCACAAACCATAGTGGTCCCCCCTGCAGAGTAATCAGAGGCTCTTCACAGCTTCAAAAAATTCCTGGGGTACTGAATTGTTAAAAAGTAACCTATACCTGCAGAAGAACTTTAGAAAACACGATATTTAATGTCTGGCCAGCCCAGTACAGCAGCGGTGGTGGTTCCGCTCATTAGGCTGGTGGCCTAAGTTCGGGAATGAGCTCAAGTCCTTGGGGGTGGCTGTGAGGTGGAGGATTTCCAGTCAACTGCCCCCTAGTGGTTTATTTGGTTTTCAGTTACAGGGTTTTACATATTTCTGTGGAGCCTTCAGTTTTAGCATCTTGCAGTCTGATACCCTCAGATCTCAGAAGCTAATCAGGTTCTTGCCTGGTCTGTAAACAGATGCAAGACCTTCAGTAAACATCAAGTGTTGCAAGAAGTGGCATTGAAAGCTCTGCAGAGGGCATTCTCTCCTCGGTTCCCCGACTCATACTAGTTTATGGTGTAAGGCAAGCACTTTACTGCCTTGGGTGCTGTCTTTTGAATGAAACATAAAACCACAATTCCGGCTGCCTGTTCTGATACTTGTTCACATGGATGTTAAAGATCCTCGGGAGCCAGCACAATGTTAATGTTACCACTTGCTATGCCAGTGACCTGCATTTGGGAATGACGGCAGCCCACTGGGGGCTGGCCGGGTACAGAAGGATTGAGTGTCCAAAGGACGCCTCTCCTTCCTCGGGGAGGGTGGGACATTGTTCCTCCTGAGTGACTGCCGACTAAAGGCGACCAGTTGGCAGCGCATTTGGGAGCACCAGACACGGAGGGGTTCTCGCCAGACACCTGTCACATATGCATACCATAGCACGCATGCGCAGCTGCATCATTGCACGCCTCCAAGGGAAGGAGGAAAATGTCATGCATCCAGGTTGGCAGCACCTACAGGCTCTCGCACAACTGACATGGCTGGACACCCACCACGTTGTAGTCCTGGATAAGTGGTGAATAACTTGTAAATGCATGAAACGTTCAGTGACAGGGCTTGGGGGGGGGTTGCTGCCTGATGAGACTTGGATGAGAAAAAGCTCTATGGGGGGGGACAAAAGATCCCACAGCACTTGTTGAAAACAGCTGGGGAATTTTCTTGGTGTACTGACCAAATTTCACTCATCTGCTAACCCACCAGCAGATTAATCTAATCTGGGCACAGAAATCGTAGTGCCATGGCACAGCGCAGCTATCACTTTTCATCCCAGAGGTGGTCGAATTTCAGTGACTGTTCCACGTGGTGTTGTACTGATTGTAAACTGCTTTCAGATGGCCCATCAGCGCAGCAGTAATGCTACCACTCACGATGCCAGCGGCCTGGGTTCAGGAATGACTCTGGGTCATCAGAGGATCGAGCATCCTAGAGGACACTCTCCTCTTCCAGTGAGGGAGGAAGGGGTGCTGTGTTCCGCAGTACTACTACTGCCTGTAGACTTATGGGTAGCAGTGCACAAGGGACATAGGAAGGGAGGGACACTGCGCCGCATATTGTGAAGTGCTCACATTGGGGACCTAATCCCATCATGCCGGCATCCCTGCAGTGGACAAGGCACAAAAGAAAAAGGAGCAACTATAAGGGATAAATCCCCCTCCGCCTATAGCCCCATGATGGCCAATGTACCCAGCTGGAAGACGGTATATCTGCCGTGCCAAGGCAGGGGACACAACAAAAAAAAAAGTGTGAATAAAAGTAATTGCTTTGAGATGCTCACATGACAAGCATTATAAAAATACAAATGATATGTTATGAGAGATTAAAGCTATGCTGCAAAAAAAGCTTCTCATCAGGAGTGCTTCTCCACCACCTTTGTGAAGACAGCGGCCAAAATGTTTATGTCCATGCTGCTGTTTACAAAAGCACCCATTTTTTGGCAGGACTCTTGATTTCTTTATCTTGCTGTTTGCTGGTACTATCAGCCTTCATTTTTGTGATCCCTTCCCCTTATCTACTGCAAACTGTCACTGTGGAATGCTGTGAACCACAAGAGCACTTTTGTTTTGGATCCAAAGCATGGACAGAATCATGCAGATGAACCCCTACGCATCGTTTAATGTGTAACAGGATGAGTCTGTGAATGGGATACTGGATATTATGTGCAGAGGGAGAATTTTGTTGAACCCCCCAGTTTAGCCAGGCATTGCCTGTAGTAGGGCTGGTCACATTCTACCTTGGAAGTAGAGAGATTGTATTCTGGTTTTTTTTCTAAACCCTGTTGCAACAATATTCTATTTTATACTGTACCATCCTCTCCCTGTTTTGTCAGGATGACCACCTACAGACCCCCCCCCTTTTTCTTCTTTACTGTTTCCTTTTCAAATCCCTCTAAAATGCATCCTGCAGCATAGCTCAAAGTGACAAAGCAATGTAATAGCTAGCTAGCACAGTTTCATTTGCCAATATAAAAACAGATACCCGTTATTAAATATTTGCACATTTAAAATATGAGCCATTTTTTTCTGCACTATTGTTATGCTGCACATATAATATAAAATATGTTTGACTGTCTGAAGTACATTGAACATGTTATATACTATGCAGTGGTTTGGTGTTTGAGAAAGCCAGATTTAGTATAACTGAAAAATTTCCCTCAGCAGGCAAAAGGTTGGAGAATGTATTTGTTTTGTTTTACATTCTTAATGTATCTGATATAAACAGCTTTGGTTTTCAGTCTGCCTGGAGCCAGTTGCAAGCAGCCTTGTTTTTTACAGTCTGCCTGGAGCCTGGGAGAGAGAAGAACATTCAGTCTTTATGTCCTCAAAGCAGTCTGAAGCACAGGTGAGAAAAGGATCCCGGCGTCGTTATGTGTCCTGACTGTTGCATCCTGACAAATGCTATGTAATGATTTATTTTCTTGTATTTACTTTTATTTGCTTGTGTTTTTTTCTTTTTGGAACCTTGCTGAAATAAAATCATGCAGCAAGCGTGTTGTACCTTATACAAACTGAATCAGTGTCTATCTTTTTACACCCACACCCACAGACATGCCCCTCTGCCAACAGTCTAGTGTGAAAGACTACCTATAATGAGGTGGAAGAATCCTACTTTCACTAGTTCCAAACATACAACAAATGATTTAGTTAATATTGTACGTTATGTCTGGCTCTCTGCAAATCAGCTTTAAGCATTTTGTCTATCCATTTTATAAATGTAATTAAGAAGCAGGCATAAAAAAAAAAATCAAGAAACCCGATTGGTTGTGCAGCTTGTAACCCTTTGCTGATAAAGGCATTGTATGTCTAGTGCACTTATCCAGTGAACAAAAACTAAATAAATAAATCCCAGCACAACAGCACTGGAAAGAGATCCGTGACCTCACTGACCTGTTTACATTAAGCAGGCACCGCTGTATCAATACACCTCAATTCACTTGTATTTCAAGGTGACCTGTACGGTTTGTCTTCGGCCCACTCCCGTTTCCACATACCTTGCCATGCTGCTGCAGGAATCAAAGGCTGTTATAATCATACTTTTCTGACCTAGAGTTATATTTTAAATCAACGCCAAACTATTACGTTGAACCCGGAAGTGTCACGTGGGTCCTGATCGAGCACGTGCCAGGCCTCATGGGTATTCCAGCCCATTTAGTGACATAGATTACACCACTGCTGTGAATGTAAGAGCAGTGGCTGGAGCTTATTTATTTATTTAGATTCTGTTAACCAGGTAAGCACACTAGGCAGGTGGATGCCTATTTTCAGGTGTAACCCGGAAGATTACAACCGAGTATACATACAGCAGAAATACTGTATGTTAGTAACTTACAGTGGAGAAATACAAGCTCTGTAGGTGGAAATATACATTGCAAGCAGACAGGGGAGCGCTTGAAAAAGAACACATATAGATATATCTGTAAAAGGAAAACATTCATAGCAGGCAGTGCATTCAAGTTGACACGTGGAAGTACATGGAAAAACTTGTCATAGTTATGGGACACATTTGGGAAAATCAACAGTTTACCAACTAGGTGTTACAACAGTAGGGCATACTAGGACACAGGTAACAACATCAATGTTGACCAAGTTGAAATGAGTGCCAAGTAATAAAATTATTTAGGTACCATTTCAGGAACAGTGGGCCAGGCCATTGAGATGTTTGTGGTACCTATGATGGAAGGTGTACACAGATGGACAGTGCTGGATGTCTGGAGGGGTGGAGTTCCAAAGTTTCAGTGCTGTAGGAGCAAAAGACGCTTCACCAACCTGGTTTATAATCTTAGGGACAGCCAGCAGGGCACTTTCACGTGACCTCAATGGACAGCCACTTCTCACCGCTTGGAGACATGTAGCAAGGTGTAGAGGCTGAACATTTTGCATTACGCTATAGATCACACCTCTAAAACTATGATGACGTAGGGAGGACTGGGGAAGCCAGTCCAGCTTGTCGTAAAGGGAGCAGTGGTGAGTGAGTCTAGGGGAAGCTGATGCAAAATGACAAATACTATTGTAGGTGACATCCCACTTAAGAAGAGTAGATTTAAAGAAGCTTAGGGAGGAGCATCCCCAGGCGATGGCAGGGCGTGCCTGTGGTGATAGGCCCCATGCCACTTTGTATGCTATACCCAGCATGGAATTCATGGACTTGAATACACTTCTTATATGAGAGAAGTGGGCAAGCGTTGGATCAAGTGTGGAAAGGGACCTGGGGGTAGTCATATCAGATGACCTAAAGGTGGGCAAGCAATGTGAGAGGGCAGCAAGGAGAGCCAGCGGGATACTGGGACGCATAGGGAGGGGCATCACCAGTAGAAAACAGGAAGTTGTTATCCCTCTGTACAGACAGCTGGTGAGACCCCATCTGGAGTACTGTGTGCAGTTCTGGAGACCCAGTCTCCCCAAGGACATAGACAGGATGGAGGCAGTCCAGAGGAGGGCAACTAAAATGGTGCAGGGTCTGCACCAGAAGACATATGAAGAGAGACTAAAGGAGTTTAATATGTATAGCCTCGAGGAAAGGAGGGAGAGGGGGAACATGATAGAAACTTTCAAGTACCTCAAGGAATCAGCAAAGTCCAAGAGTAGCATCTTTCAAAAAGAGGTGTGCAAGAACAAGGGGCACAATTTGAACATGGAGGCGGCTAAGAGGTAATGTAAGGAAGTATTTTTTCACAGAGAGGGTTGTGGATGCATGGAACGGCCTTCCGGAGGAGGTTGTGGAGTCAAAAACAGTGGTTGAATTCAAGCATGCAAGGGACAGTCATAAGGCAATTCTAGGGGTTGGGGGTAGGAAGAAGTAGGCTGCTGGTTAACTAGGATCTGCAGCTTATCCATCAGGTAGGGAAATGGGCAGACTAGGTGGGCCAAGCGGTCCTTATCTGCCATCAAATTCTATGACTCCAAGATATTTGAAGGGGATGTCGTGTGTACAAGGGTACCATCTTGATATATCACAGACAGAGGAGACTGGCATGCTCTAAGTTTGGAAGACATGCCAGACAGCATGGATTGTGTCTTAGTCATATTAAGGATAAGTTTATTATCTGATAGCCAGGTGTAAACTGATTGTAGGTCAGCAGTCAGAAACTGGTTGATTTGGTTGATATTTCTAGAGCTGGTGTATGGAATTCAGCCATCAGCATATAAGAGAGCAGAGCAGTGTTTCAGGCTTTGAGTTGAGGAACTGATGTGCAGGACGAACAGCAGGACCTAGTAAGGAGCCTTGGGGAACACCTACCAGAGTAGGGGCAGGGTCTGAGAGGGAGGACTCACACACAACCTTCAGGGTTTTGTTTGCTACATAGCTGCAAAACCAGGGGAGAGCTGTTTGAGAGATACCCACATTGTCAAGCTTGTTTACAAGCAGGGAGTGATTAACCAGGTCAAACGCTTTTGTATGATCAATAAAGATGGTGCCTGTGAGGCATCCAGTGTCCACTGCTGAGGAGATGGAGCTGGTGAGGGTAAGGAGGGCTGTGGTGGTGCTATGTCCTCTACAGAAACCATGTTGTGTGTGGGATAGCAAGTCATCGGTAGTGAGGTAGTTAGTGATTTGCAAGGCCACTACTTTTTCAAGTACTTTGTTTAAAGCAGGGAGGATAGCAATAGGTTTAAAGTTATTTAAGTTTTTGCAATCCCTCTTCTTAAACACCAGGACCACCCATGAGACCCTCCAGATGTCAGGCACCAGGCCAATGGTAAGAGAGAGATTTATTATTTTAGAAACTGGGGAAACTAACTCTTTGGCAGCAATTTTCAGAAGTTTGGGTTTAATGCCATCCATTCCTGCAGGTTTGGAGACAGAAGTCTGCAAAAGGAGTTTGCAAACCTCAGCAGGACTGACCCATTTAAAATAGAAAGGTGACTGTGATACAGTATGTAGGAACCTAAAAGAGGGACTCGTATTTGGCTGAGGAATGGCTGAGGCAGTGATGGCACACGTATGAAAGGAGAGATCTAAGAAGCGCAAATTAAACGTGTTGGCTATGGTGTTGCTGTTACTGCAGTGCACCCTGTTTTGTGCCATGTCAGAGGAAGATTGATATCCTTGCTGCCCTAGCAATTTTTTTATTTGCATCCGAAACAGTCTTGGGTTATGGGTGGTGGCATTAAATGGTAGTTTACTCACCTGGTAAAGGTGATTATAGGAGCAGCTTTTTACAGCACTCTGAGTCTCAACACATGGGTTATCTAGCGCTCTCCTCATAGGCTGATGCACAAAAAGAATTCCAGATTCGAAATCCGATCTGTCTCCTCCTCTGCAGCTCCCAGAATCCTCAGTACAATGTCTTCCAGAGTTTATGCTAATCCTGAAAGAATGGTATTTAATCTGACAGTGAAGACCCTAGCAGCCCCCCCAGGGATACTGCTGAGTATAAATGCATTCAACAAGTTTCGTTGGTAGAGAAAAAAACGTATTTTCTTTTCTTTAATGAGCAATAATGCGCAAGACATTACATTCGTACTGTCAGCGTCCGATAGACTGCCTACTAATTACGCATTCAATATATGTCATATTGCATGCAAATAAGATCATCAGACATTTCTGGTATATACTTTGTTACCCAACTCTGTTATTCATGTTATGTTCCTCCTCCATGGGTGGGCTGTGGAGTGCTGTAAAAAGGTGCTCCTATAATCACCTTTATCAGGTGAGTAAACTACCATTATCGATCACACCTTTTCACAGCACTCTGAGTCTCAACACATGGGTGATTATACAGCAGTATCATTTTTGTCTTGGGTGGGAGGAGGAATATGACTTAATGCTGTCCGAATGACCTTGCGACCAAAATCTGAGGTATCTGTTAGTCCGGTGTCCAATCGGTAAAACTCAGTAAAAGTGTGAGCTGACGACCAAGTTGCCACCTGGCAAATCTCCCTCATGGATGCTGAATTACATTCTGCCCAAGCGGCGGCTATTGCCCTAGTGGAGTGGGCCCTGATCTTTGGGGGGGGGAGGTCTTACCTCCTGCCTTGTATGCTCAAAAAATTGTGTCTCATAACCATCTAGCTATCATAGCTTTTGAGGCCACTAGGCCCTGTTTTTGCCCTTGGGGAATAACAAATAATCTGTCTGATCACCAGAAAGTGGGTGTTCGAGACAGATAGATCTCTATAGCTAGTCTCGAGTATAGACAAGGGTGTCCCTGTTGGGGTCCCCCTCATCCGGACAAAAAGTAGGAACTGCAATCTACTGAGCCGCGTGAAAGGAGGTAGTTACTTTCAGGACAAAGGATGGGATTGTTCGAAGAACGACTCTGTCAGGGGAAAAAAGTCAGAAAAGGTTCTCTGGAGGAGAGAGCCTGAATTTCGCTGGTTCTCCTGGCCGATAAGGTTGCTACCAAAAACACTGTCTTCATCGTGAGAATTGGCAAGTCAATTGAGTCTAGGGGTTTGAAGGGAGTATTAGTTAATGTGTCCAGCACTAAATTCATATGCCATGGGACTGTAATTGGGCGTGGGCAGTGTGTAATGTTGGCCGCTGCTTTTAAAAAGTTTGGACTAACGGATGAGCCCCTGGCAAGCGTCCATCTGTTTCGCCCCTTATTGCTCCAATGGCCGCGGCCTGTACCCATAAGGATGCTGCAGTTAACCCCTTATCTAGGTCATTTTGGAGGAACTCTAGAACTTGAATAATGGTGCAGTCTGATGCCTTCAAATTTCTTGTCTCGCACCAAGAAGTGAATGCCCACCAACGTCTGTTTTAATTTCTGTTAGTGGAATCTCTTCTAGCCTGCAACATTGTGTTGGCCACCTTACAAGATACCCCCAGCTTCAACAGTCTAACCCTGTGAGTGGCCATGTCATCAGTCTCCGAGGCAGTGGGTCTGCGTGTTACATCAGACCCTGTCTGAGCAAGTCCTGATAAGGAGTGAGTGTCATTGGGGTGTCTATTAACATCCTCTTGCTGAGTGCATACCTAGTTCGTCTTGGCCAGTTGGGTGCTATCAGTGGTACCATGCTGCCCGTGTCCCTTATTTTCTGTAAGACTGCTGGTATCATGGAAATTGAGGGAAAGACATATGCTTTGTGGACGTTCCATGGCGTGGACATTGTGTCCACCCCTGCTGCTCCCTTCTCCTTGTATCTGGATAAGTACACTGGTAACTGTGTGTTCGCCGATGATACCATGAGGTCCAGTTGGAACGGCCCCCATCTGCTCTGGATCCTCTTGAACACCACTGGGTTGAGCTGCCACTCGCCCTGTTGCAGTGACTGTCTGCTCAACCAGTCTGCCCTCATATTTAGGTTTCCTGCCAGGTGAACTGCTGTAAGGCTGAGTAGATGTTTTTCTGTCCAGACTATCAGCATTTCTGTTTCTCGGGCCATGGCCCTGCTTCTTGTTCCCCCTTACTTGTTTATGTAAGCCATTGCTACCCTGCTGTTTGCACGCACCTTCACGTGGCGTTTCTTGACTTGAACTTTAAAGTGCTCGAGAGCTAATCGAATGGTCCTGGTCTCCAGTATGTTGATCATGAGTTCTGTTAAGAGTTTTGTCCATTTTTCCTGTACTGTCTGCCTGTTCATTACGGTACCCCAGACTAGCAGGTTTACATCTGTTTCTATTGTTCTTGCTATATCTTTCTCCAATTTTGCCCCTGTCTCAAGTTGTGTGGGTTTGCCCACCACCTTAGGGATCTCTGCACTACTGAAGGTATGGTCACCCTTTGACTGTAGTTTTGAAGGTTGTAGTTCCAGTTGTCCAATAGCAGGTGCTGCAGGTGTCTCATGTGTGACCTCGCCCAGTCATGTAGATCTACGCAGGCCGCCATTAAGCCTAATAACTGCATTAGGTGCCATAATGACATTGTTTCACAGTGTAGGATTCTCCTGCAAAGCGTCACTAGTGTGTTTATGCAGTTCTCTGATGGCCTGACTGTGCCCATCTCCGTACTGAATATTGCCCCCAGGTGTTCGATCATTGTCATGGGCATCAACTGGCTCTTGGTCTTGCTCACAATCCAGCCGTGTTCTGTGAGCAACTCTTGGACTCAGGTAGTTGCTGTCTGTGACTCCTCCTGGGACCATGCCCTTATCAGCCAGTTGTCCAGGTATGGGATCACATATATCCCTTCTGTGAGTAGTTTTACCACCAGGGGTGCCATGATCTTGGTGAATACTCGAGGGGCTGAGGCTAGTCCGAAAGGTAGGCACTGATACTGGAAATTATATCCCACTATGCAGAACTGGAGAAATCACTGGTGAGCCAGTCTGATGGGGATGTGCAGATTTTCAGATCTGTGGCTATTAAAATGTCCCCCCTTGCAGATTGCTGCAATAATGGACCTTAGCGGTTCCATTTTTTTTTTTTTTTGCATTATGTGTTTATCTTCCTTGCTCTTGGTGACCCCTACTCCTTTGGGCTCTCTACAAGTCCTCACTGATCCCCTACTGGCCTTACCCGAGCTCTCTCTCTGACTCTCACATCGCAGCTGGTCCCTGGGATATCCCGGATGTAACCCTTCACCAGGTGGGTCCCCCTCCTCTAAGGGGGAAGGCACTGGGGGAGGATTCCAGTGCACTCTCAATAGGGCCCAGGTATGCTGCTGAGGGAAGGAGGCTCACCGAAGGCTTGGAGGCATCAGGGGACGGAGAGCCGTCATTCTGTAGCCACCAAGTGGTATTTCCAGTTTTCTGGATTCCCACATCGCGCCACTCATGCAGTGCCTCCAGTCTCCACTAGGGGCCGCTGCTGAGTGAGGCACTCCCCAACCCCACCCCAGGATAGGAGAGCAGCCCCCCGGACGCTCGATCCTATCCTCCCCCTGCCATGTTTCCATTTTGAATCTTTGATACCTCACGAATTTGTTCACAAACTTGAGGTCCAGTATGGGTCTGAGGTCTCCCGTCTTTTTCGGGACTAGAAAGAACACAGAGTAGATGCCAGAGTAAAGTTTTTGCTTTGAAACCGGCTTTATGGCCTCGCTGTGTAGGAGTTGATTTAGAATGGCCCTGACTTGCTGTATGGTAATCTTGTTGCCTGCCACATGGGATTCGATGTATATCTCTCATCTTGGGACAGCACTGAATTCTATTGCGTACCTGTGGGAGATTATTTCCATGACCCATTTGTCCATCACTGATTCGGTCCAAGTTACGGCAAAGTGTTGGAGTCTTCCCCCCCCACTGCATCCGCTGTCACCTGGACCTGGGAATTTTCATTGGCAGAATCCCATTGGCATTGTTAGATTTGTATTCCTGTTTGCCATTGTAGTGGCTCCCACGGCCTCGGCTGTTCTGATAGTGCAGCTTGCAGTTGAAGAAGTTTGGTTTGAAGCCAAACAAATGCATATCTTGTCTTTTGTGACTCTGTCCCTTTTTACCCTTGCCGGAGTAATTGCAGAACTTGTTCCGAAAGGACAGCAATGTTGCTTGCCCTACTTGGTTGTTTTTGTCGTCACCTTTCTTAACTGCAAATTCCTCTATCCCTGGCCCGAATACTCTGTCACCAGAGAACTGTAATTTCATCACTCTGGACTTTGGTTCCTGATCGGCATTCCACAGTTTGAGCCAGATGCGTCTACTGGCCCTGTTAATGATGCCGCTGATCTGGATACCATTTTGAAACTATCAATAGTGGCATCTGCTACATATTTGATCGCTTGTATAGCATAGTCCATAGTGGCTCCATGAGCACTAGTTTCGGGAATGTCCTGTCGGGTGGCTTCCAGCGATCTGAGGACCGCCCTGAAGGAGTAAGTGGCAGCTATGGATGCTCTCATATTCGCTGTTAGCATGTCATGTACTTTTTTAATTATGCTGTCTAACTTCCTGTGCATGAGGTCCTTTATGGTGGAAGTGGACTCTGAAGGCAGCACCATCTTGCTGCTGAGCGACAAGACTTCTGAGTCTACTTTTGGGGATGCTGACCATATCTTTTCTTTTTCCTGCGCCAGAGGATACCTCCTCTCGAAAGTACCTTTTTCTTTGGTCTTGGTTGGTATCGGGCCTCCCACTCTTTTGCCAGTATGTTTTCAGGGCCTTGCATACTGGAAAGTAGATAGAGGATTGTTTTCTTTCCCTTACCAGAGGGTCCAATCTGTTGTCTGGTTGTTCCACTGGCTCATCAATCCTTAGAGTCTCGCAGACCACCCTAATGAGTTCGGGTATGAGGTCGAACGAACAAAGTCTGGCTGACATGTCCTCGCAGACATCTTCTTCCTCCTCTGAGGTCTCTTCGTCTCCAGAATGGGATGCCTTGGATGAGAGCTCTGGGTCGGGATGGCTAGCACCTCTTGCTTTTTTTGGATTTGGTGCTATTTTGTCTGGGTTCCGGGGTCTTTTGTCCATTCCCAGAGAATCGATCCTGTCCAGGAGTTTTTGAAACAATTGCACCACAACGTTGTGAGATGAGGTGGATGCACTGTCATTTATAAGGTCCTCTTCCGTGGCCCCAGAGCCCAGTTCAATGTCCCAAGGCTCAGCGTCCACCATACATAGGGAGCAGTGGAACCCGATATCAGTGGCCAATAAGAAATTGGGGTATTTTCTGCAGATTCTTCTGGTCTTGGCCATTGTTAAAAAATCTGGAAAACATAAATAAGTTGTTTGAAGTTGGTAATCAGTGACTTACTGCAGGAGTGATTAACAGAAACAGTCAAGTCACTTAATTTAGTACATGGCCAGCCCTGAGATAGGGCATTGTACAGCCTGTACTGTCTGCCTGTTTTCAACCTAGTAACAGAAATACAGAGGGTCTGCTTATATGTCTTTTGCCCTTTGTATAAACTCCCAAAACTTTTTGTGGTGATGCCCCTTTAGGAAAATCACAACCTCTGTAATTGGTGGTGCTGTAAATGTTCTGACTCCGGGAGAGCCTCAGTCACGCTGGGTGTGAATGTAGAAGGCCGAAGCTCTCCCGAAATCAGAACATTTACAGTCGGTCAGCGACCACGCTGTAGGGTCCAGGGATTCTCCCGAGGTAAGGGCTCTTGGCGTGGGGGAAGGGAGCAGAGAAAACACAGATCCTATTGCCAAGAATACTCTACACAGATCGCAGTTGAATGACGTAAACCGCGACCTGGAGGGACAAAACCAGAGCCACGGCAAGCTTTCCTGCTTCTGACTTGTGCACACAAATCTCGGCTGAGCATCGTAAACCGAGATGGTGCACTTCAGCGTTTCGGTCCCATACCTCAGTAGAACAAGTTAATACCGAGGTGGGACAAACAAACGTGGGCCAAATTTTAAAACCACCACCATATCTTGACGCAATAATGTGCCAGGGTAAATAAATACTATCAATCCTGCCTGACACCAGCATAAAACTCAAACTATTTAAAAAAAATATATATATATAGTCTGCTCTAGCACTGAGCAAAGCAGCGAATGGTGCTGAAACTATAGGTAGCTCAAAATTCAATTACTAACAACTGCTAGCATAGCTAAAAAAGGGGCTAAATATCTTACCTAAAGTTGTCTGGCACAGAGCCAAGTAAAATGTCTCCAGCCTGGAGAGATGCACAAAAAAGAATGGAGGATTCTGGGAACTGCAGGGGAGGAGACAGATCGGATTTCGAATCTGGAATTCTTTTTGTGCATCAGCCTACAAGGAGAGCACTAGATAACCCATTATTTTGAAACTCGGAGTGCTGTAAAAAAGGTGCAATAGATAATAGTGTTTTGCAGTGAAGGCTCTTATTTTTCCTGACTTCACTTTTGCAGATGTTTCACAGTGTTCCATTGGCTGATCAGTCTGACAGGGATGAGGAGGCCTTATAAGCCTCTCACGTTCTATCATGTTCAATAAACCTGGCTGGCAGTGTATGGCTTAGTCATTTAGTGATGGGGGCATGCATTCCCCTTTTGGTGAACGAGGTGGATTTGTCTCACAGTTTAGTGAATTCAGAGGTAAATACTTATTCTATTGGTATCATACTTATTCTGCTGCTTCCACGAGGGTGTTGACGTCTAAAATAATACTTACAACAACACTGGAACAGGACCGGAGTCAAAGACTGCATTCCCCAAATGCAAATACAGAGCACACAGTAACAAATGCAGGCAAGTCAGTTTTAAATGCTAAATGTGGGGAACAAACTGCACAGACTACAGATACAGATTTAAATGCATCCAAGGACTCTAATATGAAGAGTTGTCCTCTCACAGAACAAACTGTTTCTACATCTGAACAGTCACTAACTCTAACACGGCCCCCTTCACCCCATGAGACTCAGGCTGCTGATAAAAACCAAGGGGGCACCTCCTATACCAGAAAGACTCCGCACTGAGCAGCGAGTGCACCCACCACCCGCTGATATGCCTAATGTTTACACCAAATTCTCCACATACAAGGGGTCTGAAACAGAGCAGGAATGGCCAGCCAGAGACTCTAACACCCATGAAACCAAAATGGGTGCCACAAGAAAGGGAATACACTGAGCTTCGAGGGTCTTACCCATCAACTAACAGACAATTTCAGATGACTGATTTATGTGTCCGGGGGGAACCTGCATAATGCGGCAATGCTGCCCACTTTACATATAAGGGTGGTTTATCATGACAATCTGAGAGGATCCATGTGGTTCGCACACTACTGAAGGGGTCCACAGGGTTTGTACTGGGAACCTGGTTCTATGCTTTAATTCATGTCTCTGGAGAGATAATATTTGACACATGTTTTAAACCAGCTGCATCCCTTGAGAGAGTTTGGCTCAGATACGATACTTTAAAATACACTCCACTGTGAACCCCTTTCATAGCAACACCCCTCACTAAGCTTACTATTAAAATAATAACTGTATTATTTCGAAATGAATGAGTTAACTTAACTGACATACTATACTAGTAGTTATGCCAAAGGTGTGAAGCCTTAGACTGACTGGCACCTATTTTGGATAGTGAATCCATCTGGACATGTGGGATAGAAAGGTCAGAGTGAGTCGGCAGGGGAGGGAGAGGATCGAGCATCCGGAGGACAGCTCTCCTCTCCCGGGAGGGACGGGGTCCCTGTTCGGCGCTCGGCTGACCTCTGGCGGAAGCTGGAGATACAGAAAGCGCTGAGTGTAGTGAAGGAGGTGGGGAGTGGCAGACAGTGGCACGCCTTGAAGTCAGAGTGCCAGCCACTCCCCAGAACAGGAGAAAATACCCTTCAGCTCCGGAGGAGACGGAGCACCGGAGCTTGCCCACGATATGCGGCCGCCCTCCTGGCACCCTCCTGACCGACGCTGCCAGAGGAATTCGGGTGCTGGGGCCCACCTCGTCCCCGCCCGGGGGTAAAATGAGGCCACATGGGCAACAGAGGACTGACCAGGTAGGAGCAGATTGCAGTGGGATGACTACTAGGTGCTCCCAAGGAGACCGAAGCTGAGGGGAGGAGGAGGAAAAATAGAAAGAACAAAAAAAAAAAAAAGAAAGGTCAGAGTGAAACATCAGCACACTAATAATGGGGCGTCCCATATATCAGGTAGTTTTCACACTGGCCAAAACAGAAGCCTCTGTTTCTATTCTGGACAGCCCAGGACCTGCCACAAGTTTGGTATGTGATAAATCTAAATACAGTCTGTGTCTGGAATACAGTCATGTAAGCCTCCAATGCCATAAACCCTTTCAGGTGCAATCTCTGTGAAGAGAGAGAGGTCACTCATACTGATGGTGTCCGTGGAATGCCCATAACAGAACAGATGGCCTCCAACAGGAAATCTATCATCACCATAAGTTAGGCTCAAGACAAGAAACGCCCTTCCACATCTTTTGCCGATTCTCGGCCCACCCCGGATATCCAGACATCCTGCTCTCCAGAGCCGGGGAAGCCTGCCAAGATCATACCAATGCCTCACCCCCCCAGCTCAGAGTGCCCCCCAAATCAGAGGCTTCTCCCTCCAAAGTAGTCTCCCCATGAGTTACCTAACCAACCTTGCACCCCTACAGCACCCCCTTCATTATAGCAAGTACTACTGGAGTCTGCAACTCAGAGTCAAGAGATATTGGACACCCCACCTACAGTACCACAACCTCAGGATGAGATGAGGCCCCATCTCCCCCACCCCCAGCCCAGGAGTCAGAAATGACTACAGTAACCAGACAGAAGAGAGCCAGAGTGAGGAAACATCCTCATAAATCCCACAAAACCTTTGCGACTTCTACCCAAAAAAAGGTATGCGGTCCTCCCGAAGCAATGGGGTGATACTAAAGGAGAAGTAGACTCAGATGTCTCCCTCCCATCCTGCAGGAAGGTTGCTTCCTCAGATCAGGAGGATCCTGAGACTTCTGTAGCAAAGAAAATCAAACATAGAACTTGGGCTTAGTCTTGCACCTCCCTGTAATACTACTGCAGGTACAAAAACTTCTTTACAACTTTCCGATCTGTCCTGCGGCTAGTCTCCATCCTGTTGCACTGAAGTTAACACTATAAAGACACATAAGCACAGCCTCTTAACTTTCTCAATATTACACACAATGCCAGGGAATGTATTTTTCCTACAGGACACCTGCATCAAAATGAAATTTCTCAGGCTAGGGCCTTGTGGTTGCCTGGAAGTTCCTAATAGTCCCAGGGGTGTGACCCATGAGATGGAGTAGGTATCCCATTTAAAAGTACAGCGTTCAGTGTTCAGAAGATAGTGGATATAAACCCTGGAAGGGCACTGCTTCTAGATGTGGATTGTCTCAACACCCAATATAATTTTGTAAACATCTATGCACCACAGTCAATTGCAGGCAGTTTAGAACTCTTTATAGAAGTCCAACCTCTCCTCCACTCAAATATGTTCATAATTCTTGAGGGGATTTCAATTGCAGATTATCACAAGCTGATAGAGGTTTAAAAATAAATCAGCTATTACATGACATTATATTTACAAAATGGTACATCTATCAGGGGGTCATACCTATTTTTGAGGCTCTCTGGCCACTAGAATAGATTTTTTATTTATCTTGAATAGTATCTGGGTGCAAGGAGCTAGAACCCTGGCTCTACTTTGTACATACTGTACTGCCTGGGTAACTGGAGTCCCAGTAAAAACCCATTCTGGAGACCGAACAACTCCATGTTGGAAGATGAACATATCACAGCAAAGTAGCTTGAACTGTATAAAGCAAGACAGGCAGTACTTTGTGCATCTGAGTCAATTTCAGAGTGGTGGGAGGACTCCGAGACAGATTTTAAACAACTTTTTCTGTAACTAGGTTCACTATCAAAATAGAAACTCCTACTTTAAATACTTACAGTTATGCTTCTATCTCCGCAAAAAAAAAATCAATCAATCAAAGCACATCCACAGTGCACGTAGAGAAACATGATTTGAGGGACCAGACAGCCACTGTGTGACAGGAGATGAAAATGTACCAATATGGCAAAGGCTATCCATGCTGAGCACAAACCCTGTTGTAGAACTGAAGGGAAAATTCAAAACTCAGACATGTCTAAAAGTTGCCAAAGCAGAGTGTCCAACCACACTATGCCTGGCTTAAGAGCCAGTTTAGAAGATGAATTACATAATGAACCTCCAAAAGATTATGGAGATAGCACCAACCCTCCCCCACCTGTGATATAAAATTTTGGAACAGCTCCAACAGGTTTATAAGACTTCTCCTTCCTTCCAACAGACAGTGTCCCCCCATCGACAAAAACACCTGCATGGCACTGGTAAAACCCATCTGTCTTGAGTAAGTGCTTGAAGCCATCCAGTCTTTACCAAATAATACAGGTTACCCTCAGACTTCAAAGTTGGGAAGTGGGCCATCTGCTGCTCCCAAATCCTAGTAAACAACCCTTTATACAAGCTCATATTAGACGCTCACTGACCAAGGTTATGCAGTGAAATGTAGCACCACAACGACTGTTTCAACCCACAAGGGTTTTTATGGCTGTGCAGTTTTAAGCCCCTGGTGGAATTTTCTCTGTGTTCAATGACAAAAACCTTTACGGTATTACAACAACTGACTGACCTTATGATCCCCCAGAGTATGTGGAATATGATATGGCTAGACAACTATGACCGCAAGGGCATAAGGGATGCTATGAAGCACAAACGTAAAAGCAGCTTTGCCCACGACCCCAATGTCACAACATCACAGAGACTCAAATCCATGTTTATGTTTGGTGGGCGTGCGCACCAGACATTTTGTTACACTGAAAGGGGATTCAGGGGAATCACTGCCAGGCCCACTGCAGTTCAAAACAGTCTAAACCAATGACCATGCACTGTTGTCATGACACCACTCGCTACTTTGCTGGGCGGAAACATCTTGTACTTCAAAGGACTGAGCCGCTCCTATCAGACAGCGCTTTGGTCCTTTGATTTGTATGAAGCCGGTCAGCAAACAGCGGACTGGATTTCAATGCCAGGAGCCTGTCAGGGACGCTATCAGCTTCTGGTAAATTCGTGCATGCATGAGTAGTTCATTTAACTTGCTCTGTGAGATTTTTGTATTTATAAAACGTCGACAGTCCCCTGAACATAGCAGAGTCTTTTACCAATGAAAATGAGTGCTCAAACATGCAGCAATGTAGAGCTGAAATCCGAAGCTGTGATGATGGGCATGTTTATCTGCGTGATTGCTGATACTCAGGCCCAGAGTCACGGCTTCAGTTTTCACCTCTATATTTCTGTATATTTGAACACTCATTTTCATTGCTAAAATACTTTGCTATGTTCAGGAGACTGTCAGCATTTTAGAAATACAAAAATCTCACATAGCAGGTTAAATGAACCACTCATGAGTTTACCAGTCCCAGAAGCTGACAGTGTCCCTTTAAAGGGACACTGCCAGCTTTTTGAGAGATATTCCTTGTCCCTTTACTGATTGCGTCTGTTCACAGATTTCCAAAAACGAACTGCTTACATGCCAGAGGCAAGAACTAATTTCTACATAAAATTATTGTTTTTGCAAAAATAAAAACACGACTTACAAGTGGTCCGACCTTATGTACCACTGCCGCTGCATGCCACGCATCCATGACTGTGCTAAGACACTTACTCATGCATGAACAAGTTTGGTGATTTTTGAGGGCATATGTAATAAATAGCTTTGTGAATACTATGTAGTAAACTGAGCTTAGCAATCTCAGTACCTAACAAGGGCTAAATCATATTAAATTCCTTGCTTAAAAAAATGAAGCTGTGACTCTAGGCATGCGTGTCAGTGTCAATGCTGAGGAGCATGCCGTTAGTTAAAACTTCACTTTTTAAACAAGCAATTTCATATGATTTAGCCCTTGTTTTACAAAAATACTGATATTACTGGGCTCAGTGTATCACAGGTATTCACGCGGCTATTACATATGCCCCTGCAGATCGCTGAAATCGTTCATGCAGGAGTCAGCATCATAGCACAGTCATGGACAAGCACTAAGCAGTGGTGGCACATAAGGTGAGACCACTTGTCTTTTTTTATTTTATCTAGAAATGATGCCTTCAACATACCTTTTTTTGGGACCACACTTCATGAACAATGGCAGTGAAATGAGGCAAATCTGTCCCAAAAGGTGATTTTGCAGTCACTGCACAAAATTACCTTTCAGGCAGGAGTTGAACATTTTCTCTGCCCTTTTTTTATGAGGTGGAGTCATAAGAAGGCTATGTTGAAAAGGTGGTTTAAAAATGTGAAACAACAACAAAGTTATGAACCTACGTTGAAATTTGTGAACGCAGGCTCGTAACAGTGGTAATTTTCAATATTTTAACCCTGAATTTTCAACATAGCCATCTCTTCACAGAACCTCACGAATGTGATAGCTGTTTTTTTTTTAAATCCTGGCCAAAATGTGTTTTCGCACCTGTGGCACGGAATGACGGTTCGGTGGAGTGAAATTATGTTTTGGTGGGGATTTGAAAATGATCACCTATTGAGTTCATTAGGTAAGATAATAAAAAGGCTACGCTGAAAGTTTGGTGTACAAATACAGGAAAATGCCCAGCTTATAAGTGAATGTCACATTATTTCAGCATTCACTCTTAAACATAGAAACATAGAATTTGACGGCAGATAAGGACCGCTTGGCCCACCCAGTCTGCCCATTTCCCTACCTACTGGATAAGCTGCAGATCCTAGTTAACCAGCAGCCTACTTCTTCTTACCCCAACCCCCCCAGAATTGCCTTATGACTGTCCCATGCATGCTTGAATTCCACCACTGATTTTGACTCCACAACCTCCTCCGGAAGGCCGTTCCATGCATCCACAACCCTCTCTGTGAAAAAATACTTCCTTAAATTACCTCTGAGCCGCCCCTCTATCTTCAAATTGTGCCCTCTTGTTCTTGCACACCTCTTTTTTTGAAAGATGCTACCCTCTTGGACTTTGTTGATTCCCTTGAGGTACTTGAAAGTTTCTATCATGCCCCCCCTTTCCTCGAGCTATACATATTAAGCTCCTTTAGTCTCTCTTCATATATCTTCGGTGCAGACCCTGCACCATTTAGTACCCTCCTCTGGACAGCTTCCATCCTGTCTATGTCTTTGACGGAGATTGGGTCTCCAGAACTGCACACAGTACTCCAGATGGGGTCTCACCAGCTGTCTGTACAGAGGGATAATAACTTCCTGTTTTCTACTGGTGATGCCTCTCCTATGCATCCCAGTATCCCCCAACCCTCCTTGCTGCCCTCTCACATTGCTTGCCCACCTTTAGGTCATCTGATATGACTACCCCAGGTCCCTTTCCATTTTTGTTGTTGTTAGTATCTCACCCCCATTGTGTACTCTTCCCTGGGTTTTGTTTCCCAGGTGCATTACCTTGCACTTCTTAGCATTGAATCTAAGCTGCCATACATTTGACCATTCCTCTAACCTTGCCAAGTCCCTTCTCATCCTTTCCACCCCACCCTGTGCATCAACTCTGTTGCAGATCTTAGTGTCATCTGCAAAGAGACATACTTTCCTTCCAGTCCTTCCATGAGTTATTATAAAGACATTGAAGAGGACCGATACTAATACTGAACCCTGCGGGTACCCCACTAGTAACCCTCCTTTCTTCTGAGTGGACTCCATTTACTATTACTCTGTGTCCTATTCTCCAGCCAATTCTTTACCCAGGCTGTCATCTTGGGACCCACTCCCAGGCTGGCTAACTTGTATATTAATCTTTTGTGTGGGACTGTGTCAAATGCCTTGCTAAAGTCTAGGTAGGCCATGTCACAGCCCTCCCTGATCTACTACTTTGGTCACCCAGTCAAAGAAATCTATCACATTTGTCTGGCATGACCTTCCTGCTGTGAATCCATGCTGCCTAGGGTCCTGTGCCCCTCTGGCCTCTAGATACTCGACAATTCTTTCCTTCAGAAGTGATTCCATCATTTTCCCTATCACTGAGGTTAAACTAACAGGTCTGTAGTTTCCTGCTTCTGCCTTGCTCCCATTTTTGTGAAGGGAATCACATCTGCCCTCCTCCAGTCCCCGGATACCACCCATCCTCCCATGATTTGTTAAAAAGGGTAGTCAGTGGTGTCACTAGTTCTACCTTAGCTCTTTTAGAATTCTGGGATGAATCCCATCAGGCCCCATTGCTTTGTCCACCTTCAGTTTTAAGAGTTCTTTCAGAACCCTTTCTTCTGTAAATGGCTGGTATCAACTTCTGTATCCAGAGTGTTACTACTGTTTGTTTTATGTACCTCCCCTCTTCATTTGTAAATACTGAGCAAAATATTTGTTTAGTATCTCTGCCTTTTCACAGTCTCCCTCTGCCCACCCTCCCTCCCCTTTATTAAGCCTCACTATCCCTCCCTTGGTCTTCCTTTGCTCCCTGATGTACCTATAAAAGGTTTTATCCCCCTTCTTAACTAAGTTGGCTATCTTTTCCTCGGTTTGGGCCTTTGCTGTTCTGACTGCCTTCCCAGCCTCCTTTTGCTTTAACTGATACAGTTCTCTGTCCTGCTCCTTCTGCGATTCCTTGTACTTCCTGAATGCTTTCTTTTCTCTTGAACCTTCCTGCCACTTCCTTTGAGAACCATAGTGGTTTCTTACATTGTCTTGTTTTATTTGCTTCACACAAAGGCTCGTTACCTCTGTGATGGCAGTTTTTATTATTCCCCATTGTTCTTCCACCCCTCCTTCCTGCCCATTTGCTAGTGCATTCCTTAGGCACTCACCCATTTTGGCAAAGTCAGCCCTCCTAAAGTCCAGTACTTTTGTCTTTGTATGGCTTGATTCTATTGCTGTGTTTATTGTGAACCATACCGTTCGATGGTCGCTAGTTCCCAGATGGCTACCCACTTCTACATCTATGATCCTCTCTCCATCTCCATTTGAGAGAATCAAGTCTAATATTGCTCCCTCTCGAGTGGGCTCCAGTACTAGTTGTCAAAGGCATGCCCCCTGTAGGGCATCTAGAATAACTGCACTCTTAGTGGCAGCTGCAACTGCACTCCAGTTAACATCTGGCATATTCAGATCACCCATCAGCAATATCTCCCTTTTCTGCCATTCTAAGTATACTTTCTATCATTTCCCTGTCCATTTCCTCCCCCTGAGAAGGGGGTCTGTATACAACCCCTGTGCGTATTGTGGTGCCATTGCCTGTCTCCAAATTTACCCACAGTGCTTCTTCTCCTCCCTGTTTACCCTTTTGTTCTGTTGCTTTTATTCCTTCCCTTATGTAAAGAACTACTCCTCCTCCTCCTCCTCTTTCACCCTCCCTGTCCTTCCTGTAAACAGTGTATCCTGGTATGTTTATGTCCCAGTCATGGTTTTGTGTGTACCATGTTTCTGTGACTGCCACGATATCCAGATGTTCCTCCTCCATCAAAGCCACTAATTCAGGAAGCTTGTTACCCAGACTACGGGCATTGGTACTCATTGCTCTCCATTTTTTGATGGCTTTACCTTCTGTTGCAGCATCCCCCACTGACCGTTCTACCTCGGTCTTTTTCTCATTTAGTACCCTGTTTTGTTAATTTCCCTGGGTCGCACCTGGAAACAAGCCTCAGCTCAGTGTACCTTTCCTGTTTTTTTTCCACACCACCTCATAAACATGACAGATGTCATTTTTTTTAAATCCTGGACGAGATGTGTTTTCGCCCCGCTGGTACGAAATGACATCTCAGCCAATATACTATAAATGGTACATGACACGTCTATGAGGCAAATCCTAAGACAAGTATCTTCAAAAGTTGGGATCAAAATAAAAAAAATTTTTTTAACAAGCATCAAATGTTCGGCATTGACAAGTGCAGTATCCCTTTCCCTCTGGTTTTTGGACTACATCAGCAAAATCCTGGAATATACCACAATTTAGTACAGTTTCGTAAGAAATAATCTTAGGAATTTACCTGGCACCTAGCAATGGCTTCAACAGAAACACATTGTATGTAATATTCTCAGATTGCAAACTATTCCTTTGGCAAGCCAGGTGCACTATGTTACTTCAGCAGAAAAACACATACACAAAAGCAGAGACTGTGGGCTGTATAACTGATTGTATGAACAGATTATGTATTTATGAATATAAAAAATTGACAAAAACTCACTTTTTAGACTTGCGGGCTTGACGCTCATGGGTCCAGAATCCACTTTGAGCTATGCCAGTGAGTCTCCATGTTCCTTGTCACGTGACTGCTGTTCTGCAGTTGGTTACAAATATTAGGCTATGCGCATTGTTTATGTAGTACAGTCCAATCTACTTATACCAGACACATCTGAGCTCAGCTGTTTTGTCTGGTATAATGATGATCCAACATTTATTTATTTATTTAAAATTTGTTGACCGGAAAATTCACACAGGGCCGAGGCTCATTTCCAGGTGCGACCTGGGGAATAAGGTACAAAGATAACAATGGTACAAAAGCAATCAAGAGTTACAGATAAGCACTCATGGACATCAGTAAGACAAACTTAGATACGCACCTTAATAAAAAGCAATTGGCACAGAAGTAGAAAACTTGGCAGGGAGAGATTCAGAGAAACAAAATACAGCGAAGTTCATGGACAGCAATCAACATTTGGGTTTGAAAGAAGATACAAGCGAGTTAGAGGCCGATTTGATAGCACCAACTTAGGCCCTAGTGAAAACAAATTGTTCATTACAATAAGAGCAGGTAGTGATAGATCTATCAGTAGGGACAGAGAGAGTGCTGATAGGTTAGGATGGTTAGGAAGGGAGTAGAGGCAAAACAGAGGAGAAGAGACAAGAGTTGGGGGTGGCAGGGAGAAGTCGGATAAGCCTTTTGAGGTTAGGGAAAGAGGGAGAGTTACGGAGGTGTAGGGGGAGCTGGTTCTAGAATAGAGGTAGATGGTAGGAGAAGGTTGCTTTCCCAGCAGTAGAGTGGGGCTGGGTAATAAAGAAACAGCGGGGATCCCGGGAGCACAGTGCATAAGAAGAGGGAGTAGCAGGGGGAAGGTGAGAGTAAATATACTGGGGGAGCAAGCCAAACCAGAATTTAGCAATGAATGACAGAGAATGGATTAGCCTCCTATGGGAGAGCGGTGTGAGGGAGAGGAATAGAGGGAGCCTTGGTGAGTACAGGGAGGAGAGTTGGCGAAACGACAGAAAGAGTTCGGTAGAGTGTCAAGCTTAGAGAGGGCGGTTGTGGGGGCAGTGCCATAGACCACATCAGTGTAATCTAAGTTTGGGAGTATCATTTTATTGACTAACTCATGACAGATGGGGAGGGAGAGGGGGTCCTTTTTTTTGATAATGTATGCCGAGTTTGGGGCAAAGCCTAAAGCTTAAGGTATCACAATAGGCAGAAAAATCAAGGTGGTGGTCTAACCAGACCCTGAGATATTTCAAAGCGGGAACTGACTCAAGAAGGGAACCTTCCAGGGTGAAGAACATCAGTAGGGTGTAGAGTCTGGCTAGTTTCTGTGAGAGGCTGAATGTTATTGTCACTGTTTGTTTTTTTTGTGTTTACTTTTAAACTGTTGGCTTGGAACCAGGTCAAGACCTTGCTGAAGTCACACTGGAGAGGAGTTTGCACATCTGTGGAGGAGGGCACTGATGCAAAGATTACAGTGTCATCCGCATACATGTGAACACTGGAGACTGTGCAGACAGATGGGAGGTCATTTATGAATACAGAGACCAGAATGGGGCTAAGGATGGACCCTTGAGGAATACCATCAAGGATGGGGAGAGGGGAGGAAGAGGTGTTCCCCCACCATTACTGATTGCTGCCTACCACAGAGACAGGAGCTGAACCAGTTGATGGATGGGGTAGCCAAACCAGGAAAGTGGAGCTTTTTTAACAGGAGAGGGTGGGAGACAGAGTCTAAGGCTTTGGCTAAGTCTATGAAAATTGAGGCCGGAGATATGACCAAGGTCCACGACCGAGAGAACGGAGTCTGTGACTCACAGAAAGGAGAAGATGGTGGAATGTTTTCTAGAGCCTGACTGGAAAGGGGAGCGAACTCCAACTGAGGTTAGGAACTCAGAAAGTCTAGAGCAGGTGAGGGATTCTTGTAGTTTGGTGAGCGAGGGGAGTAGAGAGATGGGCTGATAGTTACCGGGAGAGGATGGGTCTCCATCTTTGTGGAGAGGATGAACTCTGGAGACTTTCCAGAGCTTAGGCACAGTGCAGGTGGAGGAGAGATTTAAAAGGCGTGCAAGGTGAGTAGCTATGGATGGGGCAGAAAGGCAAAGGAGCTTGTGGTGAATGTCATCTGGGCTGGACTCACTGGGATTAAGTGAATTCAGGGCCCAGAGGACTTTGAGGGGGATACCTCTGTAAGCAGTATCGGCAGGAAACAGGAAGCATCTGATTCATTAGTTTGATATACTGTTGCACATTTTACTTAATGCTGTTGTTGGTTTCTGCTTAGGAGTGCTTTTACACATCTTGTTTTTTGTTTTCATTTTTTTTTTCAAAAGCAAAGGCTCACTTATCATTGTCTCCTGCCCTCTGACATTCACGACCATTAGAGCAGGGCTTCCTCAAGATCACCCTCCTTCCCATCTCGTTTTCATTTTCACTGCAGATTATGGTTTTCATGCTGCTCTACTAGGAGGAGCTTCTCTTTGTTCTTCAGTAAGTCCAACAGTGTAGATTCTGGGATGTTGAAATGAGCATCAAGGTCTCTCATATTTGTTTTTGGAAGCTTGTCAACTTCTGACAAAATCTCTACTTTATGAGTAAGAGTAAATGCAGACTGCTTAGATGTCATTTTGAAACTTTAACTTCAGCTGTAGCTATCAGCTGTCATTCACTTGACTTGACAGCTGACATCAAATTGACACCCAGACTGACCAGACAAGAAGTTAGCAGTTATTACCATGGAGCAATGAGGGAGCAGTGAGGGAAACAAGAAGTTAGTGTGTGTTACCATGGAGCTATGAGATGGTAGTGAGGAGTGTTGGAGTCTGCTCAAGTGCCTGCTATACAGGGGCTATAAGGTACGTTATAACTGTAAGAAATAATACAGGGCAGATAAGCTTTGGCATTTACCAATGCAGACATGTCTAAGCGGGTGTCTGCTATGATGGTATCTGCTACAAGTGTGTCGGACTGTAATGTAACGCATAGGCCTCTATTTTGCTGTTATACATGTTATTTTTATTTTCCCCCAATTATGTTTATAGCTCTCAGCCTAGAAGTCTCTCGGGCCCCCTGCACTCACCAGCTTGCTCTACCTCCCGCTGTGTTCCCCGACCATCTTCAAGTTTGTTGCGGTTCCCCGGGTCGGGCAGGTCAACCCGGAGAGACCGCAGGGGGCAGTGGCGGGGAACCAGCATTGGGAGTGTGGCAGTGGCACTGGCAGGGGCCGTCACCTATCCAGGGCTAGAGGGGTATTTCTTGTGGTGGAGGCCCGAGACTCCCCCCACCCGCGTGGTGCACGTCTGATGCTATGGTGCACAGCAACCCTGCCTGCGTCAGCCAAGCTCCTTACGTGCAGTCCGGTAGCTCGTAGTGCCCTCTGGTCTCCACCGGGGGTCGCAAGAGCACCAGATAACTTATGCCCTCCACCGAAGGAGAGCAGCCTGTGGGCTCACAATCCATCTCCCTCCCCTACCGACCCCCGAGCTCGTTCCCGAACTCGGTTCGTCAGCGTGTCGCGAGGTGTGGCGTCCAGCGACTCAACCCTCAGCGCCACCGGGCCGGCACTATATGTTCTCATTTTATTGCTTGGGCTTTCACTTTTTTGTTTATTTGATTCAACTCATGCACTGCAGTCTTAATATATGGTGATGTATGCTGTATTTTGTGTATTTCTTATGTACAACTTTGTATTGTATTGCACTGTACTGTATCATTTCATTGTTGTTAATAAAATTCCCTTACTCTTTCTCAAGGTAGAGCAAGGTAGTCCAAATATGATTTCCTCTTGTGTGGTTTCCTTTTCTTTCAATGTAAGGAAAAAAAGCGGGGGTACTCTAATGTACTCTGTCTATGTCTATTTTGATGGTTTCTCTTTGTAGTATTGTCAGTTTAGTAAAAAAAAATCCCCAACTTTTCTCTGAAACATGTTATGTGATCTTTATATTCTGCCTCGACAGTGACCAAAGAAGGGTAGAAAGGACCTCGGTTTAATGTCTCGCCCAAATGACAGCACCTCAACAGCAGCCGCCACCCCATACTGCACTGCAGTAGCAGTTAGGAGTATTACCCCAAGTACCTTATGTGGGATAAGAGTCCACGGCTATCCAACCTTCCAATCTTCTGGCCCCAGAAGAGAGTGTGCTACCTACTGAGCCACTGACACACTTCCTGGGACCAGTACTGAGACTGCTGCCAAACTGTGTTTTCCTTCCAATGATGTACTACAATATAGGAAACAGATATCACTGAGACTCTTTTGCTCTGCTGATTTAAAGTATTGAAATGGTTTGTTCTCCATATGGAATACATTGCAAAGCTTTTTACAGAAAACAATAAAAAGAAAGTTAAAAAAGAAAAGAAAGTAATAACGCATCAAAAAGGAAATGTCACACATTTCACAACACACACGAGAGTGGGAAATATTTGTCTCTGCTTTGCTTTCAAGCAAGTTCAATCTAAGCAAAGTCCATCACTCTCACCCAGCTGCCTCAGATGGCTCTGATTACATCAACTGGTATCTTTTGTTTTGAGGTCTTGTTGAAGCCACAGTGACTCATGCCTATCCTAACACAAGATCAATCCCAGGTGTTTGTAAGGGATGCTTCCTGGCGCACAGTCTCTGCCGAAACAGCAGAACCATCCAGAGACCAAAACACAGCTAATTGTGGAATTCCTTTTTTTGTTAATCTTGGCTATACAAAAATGTGCTGTAAGCATGTTTAAACATTTTCTGACACTTTATAAACATACTCGTTTTATAGATTTCTGGCACAGTTCCCTTACTGCAAGGGTTGGAAAAATTTGAAGAAAAAAACACATTTTTTTCTCTTACTAAATCTGGTATAAAAGCACACTGCTGCAGTAAAAAATAATTTTTATTTTAGTTTTCTTTTAACAAGATAAGTTCAGCTAGGCTGAAGGCCTATTTTCAGGAGTGACCTGGGTACAGAATAAAAGCAGAGCAGATGAAGCATAAAACTATATGACAGTTCTAAAGCATCCCAAATAGTATAGCATAAACATTATACAATACAACAATGAATCATTTAAAATAAAGCAATAATATTCAATCAGTCTCAAGTGCAGCTGGACAAAGTTAATTAGTAACTTTTTTTTTGTAAACTTTATTTTTTGTTTTCAGCAGCGAAACATCCAGTTATACAGATACAAAATTGGCATCAGTGTCACACAATTATTGGAGTAATACACACTACAAACTTCTTAGTCTGTTACATCCATTAGTAACCATAATCTAGACATAGGACTACTAGTCTAACAGTAGAGAGTTTGAGAAAAATAAAAAGGAAAAGAGGAAAAAAAGAGCTAAGCGGGAATAAAAGCTTAATACGAATTATTCGAAAATTAATCAGTTTAAAAGGCTGGAAACCAGGCTTGGGACAGAGCCTCTTCTACTGGGCCCCATATCTCTAAGAACTTGTCCATTTATCCTCTGATATTGTACTGAACCCTTTCAAAAGTCATACATTCCATAAACAGCCTGGTCCATTCGGCTATTGTGGGAACGGAGGGTAACCTCCAGTGTAAAGCCAAAGCCTTTAACCCCATCACATTACCTAATCTCCTTAATTTTATATTCTTGTTACTAAGAGAAGGCTCTTGCTGGTAAGCATCCATGGGAAGGCCTAATAAAATCTCCAACGGGTCCAATCTCAGGTGTGCATCCATTACCTTGGAGAGAATTTCCTGAATTCCTAACCAGAATCCTTGAACTTTATTACATTTCCAGACCATGTGGTAAAGTGTGCCTTCATGTATCCAGCATTTTGGGCACAATGGAGAATTGTCAGGGTTGATAACATGAGCCAACCATGGGGTATGGTAAGCCCTAAGAAGCACTTTATACTGAATAGCTCTGGCTCTGTTGTTCACAGAGCATTTTAGGTTCCTACTCACTATAGAATTCCAGTCACCTCCAGTCAGTCCTTCTGGAAGGATGTTGTTCTCCCACTTAACCTTAGTCTTACTCAATAAGTCTGGCATAGCTCCAATTAAAATTTTGTAGACTCTTCTTAAAGGTTTAAATTTGGGATCCCCCGATTGGCCCCAAAAACAGCTCTTCCAAGGGGGTACGCAACCCCCTTCCCCCTTGATCTTCCCCTCCCACTAGCTTCTCATAAGCATCTCTAAGATTCTTATAAAGGGGGTAGTGGGAGTCTTTGATTTTATTAAACACCACCAAGTCTGCAAATGGAGAGAAGTTATCTTCTGAAACAATGTGTTTTAATAAATAGAGCCCCTTGTGAGACCATTGTTTCAGTACAGGTTTGTCCCATATAGAATAGCCACCCACACCCTTCAATAGTCTACCCAATGAGCTGTCTGGAGAAGTTCCCACATTAACACTGATCCACTTGTGGGCTAATTGCCATGCTTTCACCAAAGTTCTAGTACATGGATGAAAGGAGACAAAATCAAAACTGACTTCTCCACAGGAAGCCAGGATATCATGGTAGATTGAAAAGCCCTTTGATTCCTCTAATCTAATCCAGGCAGGTTGTACCTCTGGGTTCCTCAATAGAGCTTGAATATGGGCAAGCTGAGATGACACCCAATAATAATTAGGAAGACCCAGTTCTCCCCTTCTGTCCGGGAGCCACAAGATTGATTTTTTGATCCTGGGCTTCCTATTGTTCCAGAGTAACTGAGTAATAGTGCCTTCAATACTTTTAAAGTACTTAATAGGAATTTTGAGTGGTACTGATTGAAAAAAATAAAGAAATTGTGGTAAAATCGACATCTTTATCAAGTTTACTCTGCCCAGGATTGTTAGGGGTAAAGCCCTCCAAGCCAGGCAGTCATCTTTTATTTTATTTATTAATTTTGTCATATTTTTACTAATAGGTCTGATGCTCTAGAGGGGATTAGTATTCCCAAATATTTGATGATTTTTAACTGGCTGTACTATCATGTTGCCGATTCTAATAGAATTACCTGTTCCACCCAAGGGCATCCACTCACACTTAGTCCAATTAATTTTATGGCCTGAGAGTGGGCCATATCTTTCAAATATGTGTGATAGTTCCTTCATAGCTTCCTTGGGGGAGCTAATAAATAAAAGTATATCGTCAGCGAAGAGTGAGATCACATGTTCTACCCCTCTCCACTGAAAACCCCGTATACGGGAGTTAGTCCTGATGATCTGGGCCAGTGCTTCTCTTGTGAGGACATATATCAAGGGGGATAGGGGACACCCTTGTCTAGCTCCTCTAGAAAGAATAAAAGGAGAAGAAACTATATTATTTGTAAAAATTTGAGCTTTAGGATTATTATAAAAGCTTCCCAACCACGGTAATATATGAGGGCCAAAACCAAATCTGCAGGACTGCCATCATAAAGGGCCATTCCACGCGATCAAAGGCCTTTTCCGCGTCTAACGCCAAAAGACCACCTGACCCTCCCTTAGGCCAACAATGTATTATATTGATTACATGCCTAATATTATGTTTAACTTGCCTGCCTTTTACAAAGCCACCTTGGTCTGAGTGAACCAACCCAAGAAGGAACCCCTCCACCCTATTTGCCAAAAGCTTGGCTATAATCTTATAGTCTGCATTTAGCAGTGAAATTGGGCGGGAAGAACATAATTGAGGGTCTTTCCCTGGTTTGGGCAAAACTGTGATTGTGGCAAGGATCTGTGAATGTGGGAGCTCACCTTCTCACAGAGATTCCACTACCATCTCCATCATTGTCTGGCCCAACTCATCCCACAAAATTTTATATATCTCTGCGGGGATACCATCAGGCCCCAGTGCTTTGCCCCTCTTGGACCTCCACACCACCCCTTCAACTCTTCAATGGTGATAGCAAAGTCCAGCTGTCCCACTTCCTGGTCACTAAGTTTAGGCAGTTTTACCTCCTTCAGAATATCATTCAGGTCGGCCCCTGGGGGGTATTCTGAGGTATATAAATGAGCATAATATTCACGGAATGAGTCATTAATTTTCTGCTGATTGTATGTAACCCTCTCCCCCTCCACTTCCACTCCCAAAATTGTTCTATCCGCCCTTTTTCTTTTGAGTTGTCCAGACAGCCACTTTCCTGATTTATCACCTTCAAAATATGAGTATGATTTAGTCAACAGCAGGGCCCTTTCAATTTTTTGGGTGGAAATCTGATTCAGTTCACTTTTCATTTTTTTTACATCTTTTAATCTTGAATTGTCAAATTTAGTCATCTGCGTCTTTTCCAAGAGTTTGATCTGATTTTCCAACTTCTGTTCTCTTTTCAAGATTAATTTTGTTTTGTACGAGGCATAGGATATAGCTTCCCCCCGATTGAGGCCTTGAGGGTGTCCTAAATTGTTCTAGAGTTAGTAACCCCTGGTTTGTTCACTGCCAAAAACTCTTGAACATGAATTTTCAATTGCTGAGTAAAATTAGCATCTATCATCAGATTGGGGTCCAATCACCATGAAAGGGGACCCTTAGGATCCTTTCTCCCCTCCACTACCACGTTCAAGGGGGCAAGGTCAGAGATCACAATTGGGCGCCTCAATCACATCCCCTGCTCTAGCTTTTGTCAAAAATAGTCCAATCTTGTGTAGATTTTGTGAGCATGTGAGTAAAATGAGTACTCCCTAGAGGACGGGTGACAAAACCTCCATGTCTCCAAAAGAGATCTCCCTTCCATCAAATGGCGAAGTGTTTTAACACTTTTGGGGATAGGGCCTCTCCTCACACCCGAGTGGTCCAATAGGGGATCCCAATATGTATTCATGTCTCCCCCAATAATAATATCATCAGAGAGTGGCACTAGAACAGTCTCCAGATGGGAAAAGTCCGGGGAATCTATGTTAGGGGTGTAGACAGAGACCAACGCTGTAATATAACCACCCAAATCAACCACCCCTATGACATACCTGCCTTGAGGGTCAGAAATGGTAGACAGAATCTTGTGAGGGAGCCCCGGCCGATTCCAAATAGCTACCCCTCGTGCTTTACAATTATAAGGTGCAGCTATCATCGTCCCTCCCCAAGAACGCTGCAGACCCTCTCATTCTTCCTTTGTAGAATGGAATTCCTGCAAAAATACTGTATCACCTTTAATTTTGGTTTTAATTTGTATCAGCACCCTTTTCCTGTTTACAACTGTTTGTAGTCCATTCACATTCCACGATATCAAAGTCATACTAGCCATAATAATAATAATAAAATCTCTCAATAACCTTTGCCCCTTTTACGTGTCGAAGTGAATGATGTTCCAACATTTTTGCACTGCTGAAATAAAACTTTTTGATTACTTTATAAACAGTTTCAACAGACCCGGTACCCCCTCCCCCCCAAATAACATTAATACCAAATCTAAATTAAAATACAGTTTCCCCGCTAGTTTTAAATCCCCTAGTAACATCTCTTGTTCTAAGCCAACCCGAACTTCAAAAGCTTGAAACTAGTCGGCCGGCCTGCCAATGCAGCGGTAGGGCTACCGCTTGCGGCACCAGTGACCCGGGTTCGGGAACGGACTCAGA
The DNA here is from genome assembly GCA_016271365.2 of Neoceratodus forsteri. Lineage (NCBI taxonomy): Eukaryota > Metazoa > Chordata > Ceratodontiformes > Ceratodontidae > Neoceratodus > Neoceratodus forsteri. Next base: position 229,498,734 of record CM028134.1, read on the forward strand.
CAGCTGGAGATCCGGCTGGGGGGGAGGAGGATTGAGCGCCCAGTGGCTGCTCTCCTCCTCCTCCGGGTGGGGTGGGATGCAAGTCCCGCTGCTATACCGCCACCTGGGTGACCACAGGTGGAGGTGCAGCAAGACTATGCACAGCAGGGTGGGAGGACGTCTGCTGGGAGCCGAAGCGTCAGCATGCTACGACGTGCTCCGCCTCTAGGCTTCCCCAGCGTGCAGACGTCCTGAGGGCAGGGAGACAAGAAAATGGAAAAACCCTGCACCAGGCTCCCATAGATGGGACCCGGTCGACCCAAGAACACCCATAACCAGGCTCCATAGAAGGGGCTGGCGAGGCCTTCCGACAGGGACTTAAGGACCAGGAGAGGACTTGGGGAAGCCCCTCTCCACTCCGCCCGGGGGGGGGGGCAAACCGAGGCAGGATGGGGACAGGCTCGCCGGTACCCGGAGGGAGGTACCTGGGGCGGGACTACGGGAGCGTATACGACATAGGGATCCCAGAAGAAAGGATCCTGGTGCAGCGAGGAGGTACAGGTAAAAAAACCAAAAAAAACTTGAAACTAGTTGCCCTCTACTTTTCGTGGGTTGAGCATCCATCCCCCACAAACATTTACAACACTAAACTAATAACACAATGGGTTAAATTCCCCTCAACAACTGTGCCAAAACGTAAACTTCATGACTATCCCCACATTGTGTACTGCACTTCCCTAAGAAACTCTAGCTGCAAAAGATTTCAGATATAAAATTAACATATGTAAAAAAAAAATTTACCTCTGGGAGGTTATCCGGGAAATGCTGCCCCCCACTGTCAGTTCTCGGAGCAGTTCTCCCCGGCTAAATGGACGTTACAGCCTTAACATAATTGCTCTTTCCTACCAATAAAGGATACTGCAATTCACCTCCCACACATTGCAAATTAAAAGAAATCAACAAAGTGCAGCCACAAAGTTAGCCCTCTCTTCTGAAGGCAAAGCGCAAGCAGGCTACTTAAGAGTCACTAGTCATAATAGTTGTTAAGTAATTATTAAACAAACAGAAGACCTTATGACTCCAGGCTTTCAATACGATCAGGAGAGCAGTTCATACACAACGTGGATCCCCAGTCTATATGGATCAAAATATAGGAAGAAAGAACAACTTGACTCTAAGCGCACTACAACAGATTTTCAGCGATGGCTTAGCAGCCTTTTAATCTTCTAGTAAAGATGGGGCGAGAGGGGAAAGGGATCCCCCAATCCAGCCCAGCTAGGCCCCTAATGCAGTTATGGATTGGTGGATCTGCTCCCTACTCCCCCCCACGTCCCCTATCAACATCAAATCAATACCTATTACACGAGCTTCAACAAGAGATCAATTCTCTTTAAATGCTTCCAGACCTTGCACAAATTCCAGTGCTGCAGATGGATCAGTGAAGGCTCGAGTATTACCTCCCGGCGGCCTAACTATCATTTGCGCTGGGTAGACGAGAGTGAATGGGCAGCATTTAGAATGGAGTAGCCGACGAACATCTGAGAAGGCCTGCCTTTGAATTTGGAGAAGACAAGAGTAATCCAGGTAAATGCTAACTCTTCTGTGTTGCTCGTAATCGGACCCACTTTCCTCATCACTTCTAAAACCACCACCCTATCCTGGTACCTCAAGAATTTAATTATTAAATGTCTTGGTCTTTGGTCTGCATTGGGTTTTGGGCCTGGAGATCGATGTGCCCTTTGTATTTCTAAGCTAGTGGCTTGAGGTAATTTCAGGGTGATAATTTATTTATTGATAAAGCTTATACAGTCCTTCCCCTCCAGCCCTTCGGGTAAGCCTATAATACGAATGTTGCATCAACGTTCTCGGTTCTCATGGTCGTCGATGGTCTGCTTCAAAAATTCTATTTCCTTTAATGCTTTCGCTAGGTTGGCAGAGTGGCAGGTGGATCTGTCCTCTTGGTCGCTGACTCGCTGCTCTAATTCCCCCAGACGTCTCTCGTGGGTATCGACCTGCTCCGATGTGGAGTTAACGGCTTGCTGGAGGTGCTGTATTTGAGCCGTTACGTTGTCGAACCCCGCCTCCATTCTAGTACCTAAATCGTATTTGAGATCTTTAATTAAACACTCCAGCTGTTGGTAACCTTCGGCCATTGTCAAGTTAGGATCACAGTCCAGTACTTTGCTTGTGGAGCTCGATCCTAGGCCCAAACTGACCGAGACGGCTTGCTGCGTCTCTTCCAATACTTTCTCCGGCTCCACCAGGCCTTTCGCCGGAGTCCCCTGCGGGGTGGATTTGAAGGTAAATTTTGACTTGCTTTCTGCCTGATTTTTGGGAGGACATCAGCACCCTCCAAACTTGTTGTATTTCTGTAAAAATCTCGATATTCGGCACAGTGTCGAGGAGATTGTAGGGGATGGTAACAGAGCTCCCGGTTTATGCTGCTATCACGCTCTGATGCTAGGCCACGCCCCAATTAGTAACTTTTTAAGTTAACTTTGAAAGTGAGTTCACTGCAGTAGGTGATAGTTTAATGACAGCTGGCAATGACAGCAAGTTTGGTTACGGTTCAGTAACTCTACCAAACCTAGGCATATATATATTAAAGTCTAAAACAGACACTTTCAATTATTTATTTATTTTTTGTTTACTAGAATTCTGTTAAAGTGAAATACTATTTTGTAAGAGGTTATAGGTCAACATATGAAAATAGGAAAGAAAGTGGACCTATCAAATTTTTGTCCTTACTAACACAGTGGGCATAATTATTTATTCCTTTTCCCCCAGGTACTAGTCTAGACTTCATTTAAAGCTTTGGGCTGTTTCAGCTGATACTACTTTAGATGGCAGTCTATTTCACAAATCGACCACTCATTTCTATAAAATGCTATTTCCAATATCAGGTGCCATCTTTGCAGGGTTTGCAACTGCAAAATGGGATGTAAACCCCCGGCACCCGCTAATGTCATACTGAATGTCATTAGCAATTGCCCTGCAACAGACCAGTAGAACTTACAGTACAAAGCCACCTGCAAGTGTAGCTGCTGCACTGATTGGGATGGGGGGGGGAGGCAGTCATTTGCAAAGAGTGCATCCAACCAGCACACCACCCTGCAAAATCATCACTGGGGGCCTCTTAGAGCTGGAACCTTGGCCCCCTAGTGCAGTGGAAGGGAGGTGATCAGACAGGTAGGTTGGCTGAAATGGTTGACAGCTAGCCTAATAGCCCACTTCCCTGTTTTGTTGAAATGGGGGCCAGCAACACCATATATAGGACCTTATCCACCATGTGTGATCAGACTACTTTCCCATATTTACACCTGAACTGCCCCTTTACCTGGGATGAGGGCCCATTTGGAAACTTGATACATGGGCCCGCCTGGAAAAATCAATAGGGGACGGCCCAGGATGACTCACTCATAAAAGTATTCTACTTCTGTTTGATATGCTAACTCTGCAGTTGCATATTATATTTATTTGTAATGCCCCAAGTACTCCATTAAATTAAAGAACAGATGATAAATGCCAAGCTATTCAGAATTTAAAAGGTGAGCAGGTACCCATCGGATGTGGGCCCACCTGGAAATTTCCAGGTATCCAAGTGAGCAGGTTAAACTCTTACTCTAGATGGGGCCTAACCATGGATCTATACATTGGCATTATGTTTACTAGTTAGGCATGATTACAACCTAAAACCAGCACGTATAAATCTCTGCAGTACATCCACCCTTACACATGTATGTGTGTAACAGAGATCATCTTGTGCTCCACCTCAGCTGTTGTAAGGCTCGTGGTAAGTCTTTTGTGCTTCACTGCAAAAGGAAACACAAAACCAATAGTTACACAAAATAAAATAAGAGCGACCATGCGACCTTTGGTCTCCTAGTTTATATGGTATCACACACCTCGGGTGTGTAAAAAAACTCATTACATACCTTTGTCCATGCATTAGACTGTATAGTATATCTCGTGCTCTACTAATAAAATTTCTCTTTACTAATAAAACTTCTGTTTAACATGGGCAAGGCTTGTGGGTGGTTTATGCCAAATCTGGCCCAATTCTTCCGTCAATCTGGTTATATATGATGTATGTTTGTTCTATGTTATGTTTGACTCATCTATCAAAGGTATCTTACTTTTTTATAATATTTTTATACTAATCTTGTTTATTGCATACTGTATTTCAAGTTTTAATGTACTCCACTTCTCTTAACCCCCCCCCCCCCAAAGAATGCATCTGGAAACTAGCTGTTATCAGCTCAGTATGTCTTTCCTGGTGAACATTTTGATATAATTACATAACTAAATAATTACATATGCTTTATTTGCTGTAGCTCTCTGCATTATGGCTCCCCTTCTAGTGTGCTACTAGGTTTAAGTTTTAGATTGCATTTTAACTTTATCATTATTTTGGAGAGCCTAAAAACAACAGCACATTGTAGTAGAGCTGCAGGCAAGGCAAACAGGATGCTGGGTTGTATAGGGAGGGGGATAAGCAGAAGTCTGGAGATGATCCTCCCATCGTACAGGTCACTTGTATGACTACGCCTGGAATACTGCCCATGGTACTGGTGTCTACACTTGAGGAGAGGCTGTAGCAAGGTGGAAGCAGTACACTACAGGGTAACTAAGGTGGTCCATGGACTAGGAGACAAGACATATGAGGAGAGACTGTAATAAGGTAGAAGCAGTACACTGCAGGGTAACTAAGCTGGTCCCTGGACTAGGAGACAAGACATATGAGGAGAGACTGTAACAAGGTGGAAGCAGTACACTACAGGGTAACTGAGATGGTCCATGGACTAGGAGATAAGACATATGAGGAGAGACTGTAACAAGTCGGAAACAGAACACTGCAGGGTAACTAAGCTGGTCCATGGACTAGGAGACAAGACATATGAGGAGAGACTGTAACAAGGTGGAAGCCGTACACTACAGGGTAACTAAGATGGTCCATGGACTAGGAGAAAAGACATATGAGGAGAAACTGTAACAAGGTGGAAGCAGTACACTGCAGGATAACTAAGCTGGTCCCTGGACTAGGAGACAAGACATATGAGGAGAGACTGTAACAAGGTGGAAGCAGTACACTGCAGGGTAACTAAGATGGTCCATGGACTAAGAGACAAAACATATGAGGAGAGACTGTAACAAGGTAGAAGCAGTACACTGCAGGGTAAATAAGCCAGTCCATGGACTGGGAGACAAAACATATGAGGAGAGACTGTAACAAGGTGGAAGCAGTACACCGCAGGGTAACTAAGATGGTCCATGGACTAGGAGACAAGACATATGAGGAGAGACTGTAACAAGGTGGAAACAGTACACTGCAGGATAACTGAGCTGGTCCATGGACTAGGAGACAAGACATATGAGGAGAAGCTGTAACAAGGTGGAAGCAGTACACTGCAGGGTAACTAAGATGGTCCATGGACTAGGAGATAAGACATATGAGGAGAGGCTGCAGGGCATGAACATGTCCACCCCTGAGAAAAGAAGGGATGGGGGAAACATGACTGAGACATACAAGTACATGCATGGCATAAATAGGGTGGACACCGAGGAACTTTTCTTCTTTAGTTCGACTACAGGGACGGAGTGGGAACTCACTTAAACTTGCAGGGGAAGGGGAGGGATTCAAAAGGGACATCCGTAAGCACTTTTTCACAGAAGAGTAGTGAACAAGTGGAACAATCTGCCAGAGGCAGTGGTACATAGAAACATAGAAGTTGACGGCAGATAAGGACCGCAAGGCCCATTCAGTCTGCCCATTTCTTTTTCTACCTCATAAATGTGCCATCAGCCTTTGCTCTGTCAGTGGCCTATCTATTCATACTCATCTGTATTGCTCCCTTATGCCTATCCCATGCCTGTTTGAAGCCCTGCACTGTATTCATATCCACCACTTACTGAGGTAGGCCATTCCATGCATCCACCACCCTTTCTGTGAAAAAGAATTTCCTCACATTCCCCCCTTAATCGGCATCCCTCTAGTCTCATGCTGTGTCCTCTTGTCCTACTGTTTTTCTTACATTTAAACATGTTAGACTCTTTCACCTTGTTAATGCCCTTTAGGTGTTTGAATGTTTCAATCATATCACCTCTCTCCCTCCTTTGCTCAAGTGTATACATATTGAGCTCCATTAATCTGTCCTCATATGTCTTCTGATGCAGTCCCTGCACCATTTTGGTTGCCCTTCTCTGGACTGCCTCCATTTGGTTAATGTTCTTGTGAAGGTGTGGCCTCCAGTACTGCACGCAGTACTCCAGATGGGGCCTAACCACTGTCTTGTACAGAGGGATTACTACCTCCCTCTTACAACTTGTGATACCTCTACTAATACACCCTAACATCCCCCTAGCTTTACCTACTGCTTTAGAGGTCTGCTTGGATGATTTCAGGTCATCGGTGATGATGATGCCCAAGTCTCTTTCTTCCTTTGTGACTGCCAGCAACTCCCCTCCCAGCCTATAGGTGGCTTCAGGGTTTCTCTTCCCTATGTGCATGATCTTGCACTTCTTTGCCAAAATTCGGGCCAACTCAGACAGTAGCTTCAGGCAGGACTGGGACAGGCATATGGGGCTAATTAGAAAGGGGGGGCAAGAAAAGGGGCAGGATGACCACTAGGGCCAGTGCAGAGTAGTTAGGTAGGGTGGGCAAACAGGATGGGCTGAAAGGTCTTTTTCTGCCATCTTTGTCTGTGTATCTCTTTACTTACAGGGACACCCAAGGCCTTTTCTTGATCTCTAGTAATAATGTCCATACCATTTAAACGGTAATGTATTTATTGAATTTTGGTAATCAGGTAGGCCCACTGAGACAGACGTCCCTTTTTCAGGTGCAATCCGTAATTAGTTACATTAAAGACAATATTCAAAGGCAAAGCCAAGAGACAGAGATACAGCAGTGGGTAATCAGGATGAACATATGAATCTGCCAGCAGAAACAGGCCTCATGGTCTATCAAGTCTGCTCGAATGTGCAGCTAGCCCCTTACATTGCAGCTGGCCCCCTCCCACCCTGTCCTATCCCCTTTTAAAACTGCCCACCATCCTACAGGATACCACCTCCTTGGGCAGGGTGGCCTATGGAAAACAATGCAATTTAGTTAATTACAATATAGATTTTACAAGACAGTACAAAAAAGGATTTCATCAAGTCGACATGGGAGGGAAGTTCCAAACATTAAGTGCAAGTGTAGGATGTTACAAGGGGAAGATTGTCTTTGAGGAGACTTTTAAATGTCCCAAGAGAGGGACATTGTTGTAGGGGGACTGGAAGCCCATTCCAAAGCCGAGAGGCCTTGCTTGAGAAGGACCGTTGGTCAGATGAGGTCCTGGCTTTAAGAACCTCCAAAAAAATACTGTGTGGATGAAATTAGGTAGGGAGCCAGTTAGGACTTTTTATGTGAGGCTGAGGACAGAGTAGTTTAGCCTATCTTCCAGGATAGGCCACTTTAGGGTTCTGAGTACGGTACAGTGGTGCTCCTTGATATCCATTCCAGCTGCAAACCTGTCTATTCTGTAGTAGAATTGCTTGACGTTGCTTAGCTCAATTTCTTTTAGCAAGGCTAAAATAGGAGATCCATATAACAGTAGAGGGAGTATAAGGGAGTTAGCGATTGAAAGACAGGCCTCTTTTGTGAGGCAGGACCTGAGCCAGCAGAGTAGGCCAAGTTTTTGGGAAAGCAACCAGATTGTACAGTCCATTTGAGGTCTTAAGGACAGGTCTTGATCAAGCAGGATACCTAAATATTTAAAGTTGTTCACCAGTTCATGTTTAACTCCCCCAGAGGGGACAGTGCAGTGAATCTGACCTATTGGAACCTCATTTATGAGACCCTAAAAGCATTACTTTAATTTTTTGGTGTTCAGAACAAGTTGGTTGACCACTAGTCACTCTTCCAGAAGAGCAACGTCAATATTCAGTCCAGCTTCTATTGCTTTTATATTTGCATCAGTTCTGTAAAAGACAGCATCATCAGCATATAATAATGCTCGGGTCTGGCTGCAGTTAGAGGGCAGGTCACTAATAAATATTGAGAAGAGCAGAGGCCCCAATATGGAGCCTTGAGGGACTCCATCACGTATAGCTCAGTCAGTAAGGTAGATCTTACTTCGAGAGGGCTCTTACAGTAGGTAATTACATATAGGACTGATGCCGGCAGGCGGCAGGACCCCACGGAAAAATTTCTAGCTAGCAGTCCCTGGCGAGGGACCGCCCCCACGTCAGGTGACCGGCGTCAGGAGAGTCAGTATGAAGGAGCAGCCCCTGACACCCGCCTTCCAGTTCTTTCCCACCATTCTGATTGAGCCCCAGGTTCTTCAATTTCAAAATTAGAAGATCATAGTTTACCAGGTCGAAAGCCTTAGTTAAGTCTATAAATATAGCTCCAGTGGCTTTTCCGTTATCGATGGCCCAGAGAATGTCTGAGGTGAAGCGGACACGGGTTGTGTCTGTTCCATAATGCTTTCAGAAACCATGCTGGGCCGGGGTAAGCACTGAGTAAACTTCAATGTAGGACATCAGTTGGCTGTATATTAGCCTTTCCTGTATTTTTGATAGCGCACTAAGTATAGAGATGGGGCAATAGTTCTCTAGATGCTCTTTACATCTTCCTTTATGGACCCGAACTCTGTAGGCCACTTTCCATTTTTGAGGGACCTCCCCTTGAAGAAAAGACAGGTTAAACATTTTTGTCAGTGGGCAGGCAATTACTGGAGCCACAAGTTTTAGTAACCTAGGCTCGTAGCCATCATGACCTGCAGACTGGTTAGGTTTTAACTTAAGCAGCTGATCCAGGACTTCCTTTCTTGAGATCAGCCTGAAGAGGAAATCAGGATGACTGACAGGGGGAGCAGATGGAGGGGGAGTTGGATTGGTAGCGCTGATTTTGTAGTCATCCAGATTTGTAAAGTATTTGTTGAATTCTTCAACTACTAGTAGAGGGTCCTTGACACTCTCATTTTTTATTTTGAGTTCTTGCGGTAGAGAGGATGGGTGTCCTTTCAGTTTCTGATGTATTTCTTGCTGCTGACACAGAGAGAGAGAGAAAGCAGCCAAAGCTTCCTTAAAACAAGAAGGTTATTTTCTAGGCTACACTGAATTGAATTATTACTTTTTGGACCTGTGTAAGTAATTAGTATTGAGTCTGTTTTTGGGGTTGACTTTTCTTAGTTTAACTTTAATTTGCCAGGGAGGAACTGTAGCTGGGAGACATTTGCAGTCATTTGTGACTAGACCTGTTACTCAACCTCTGTGAAATAAGTGTCTGAAAGAAAGGAACGCACTCCCCGGGGTGGAGGGTCAGAGTTGTAGTTGATTGTTTTGGGAGAGCACAGGTTTACTCCCACCCACCCCAAGCGCATAACTTCCTTAATAGCATGGGGTTCTGACATCTCTTCCCCAAAACTGCTAACAACATACACCTGTTCATATCCTTAAAGGCACAGCACACTGAATAGGGGGTAGAGACACTCACAAGCTTGCACACACAAACAAGAACAAAAAAAAAAGAAATGCATCTGTAACAGGAAGGGACACAGACATGTCGGGAGTGGTGCAATGCACTGGCTGTGGAGCAGCAGTCTTCAGGGAGACATTCTGGAGACTGCGTTGCTGCCCTATTTGCAGGCACATTTCTGGTGTGAGGGAGGAGGTTGTTTGTCTCCATGCTGGCAAGGATTTGGGAAACCTGCTCCCTCACCCAGGGACCACCCAAGCCACTGCCACTACCTCAGAGGTTGCCAAGAAAGAGGAATGGTTGGACCATGATGGGCTCATGGAGGGTGAAGGTGGTGGAACAGAGGCACATCCCTCCAGTTGTGCCTCTCCACAATTCATTCGCCAGTCTGGCGGAGCGTGGTTCCTCTATGGAGGCACCTGCAGTGGAGACCAAGGAAGATGCTGGGAACCTCCACAATGGAGACCCACAAGAGGGTGGCACAGGACCCCACTGGGAAGGGAACAACTCCTGGTGGGGGACTCAATTTTAAGGGGGGTAGAACTGGGGGAGGGAGGGGAAAGGGAGGTAAGGTGCCTGCCTGGCACCATGGCTTGGAGGGACAGGAAACGAATCCTTAGGATCCTGGGAGCAGCTGCAAGGGGGAGTGGGCTGGATGTCATTATCCACCTAGGGATGAGTGACCTGGCTGAGAATGGGATCAGAGCAGTGCAACAGGTGTTTGTTGAGTTGAGGAGGGGCCTTGGACAAGTAGCACACACGGTAACTTTCTCGGAAGTGCTTCCTGTCTATGGCATGGATGAAGCTAGGGTACTCCGCACCATGGGATTCAATGACTGGTTGAAAAACGGGTGCAGAGCTCAGGGATTTGGCTTCATTGGGGACTGGGGCTCCACCTGGAGGGATACAGGCCTATACATATGCGATGGTCTGCATCTATCCAGGAGGGGAACCAGGATCCTAGGTGATAGGTTTAAATGCTTCATTGGCAAGCATTTAAACTAGCCAAGGGTGGAGGCACTGAAAAGGAGAAGGGAAATCCTAGCCCCCCCAAAAAAACAATCCGGGTAGTTAGTGAGGTAAATACCAAGATAGAGCAGTCAATAGGGAGAAGGGCAGGGATAACTGGAGAAAAAGACAAAGGCAGTAAGGACAGGGATGGGCAAAAAGAAATAAAGCCATAAAAAATGGAGGGTAATGAGTACCGATGACCGTAGTTTAGGTAAAAAGCTCCCCAAAATGGTAGCCTTGATGGAAGAGGGATGCCTGGATATCGTGGCTTCACAAAAACATGGTACACAGGGAACCATGACTGGGATGTCAACATACCAGGGTACACAATCTACAGGAGGGACAGGGAGAGAAGAAGAGGAGGAGTAGCTCTCTATGTAAAGAAAGGGATCAAAGCAACAGAACTAAAGGGTAAACAGGGAGGAGAGGAGGCACTGTAGGTCACCCTGGAGACAGGAAATGGCTCCACAATCCACACAATGGTTGTATACAGACCCCTGTCTCAGGGGAAGGAAACAGACAAGGAAATGATAAAAGGCATCCTTGGGATGGCAGAGAAAGGGGACATACTGCTGATGGGGGACTTGAATATGACAGATGTTAACTGGAGCACCTTTTGCTGCAGCCATATCCAAGAGCAGGGCCAGTCTCGATGCCCTACAGGGGGCATGCCTCAGACAGCTAGTTTTGGAACCCACTCGTCGGAGCAATCTTACACCTGGTACTCTCAAATGGGGATGGAGAGAGGCTCTCTGAACCTGAAGTGAGTAGCCATCTGGGAACAAGCGACCACCAAACAGTGTGGTTCACAATAAACTTAGCTGTAGAGTCAAGCCACACAAAAGTGAAGGTACTGGACTTCAGGAGGGCTGATTTTGTCAAAATGAGAGAGTGCCTCAGAAAAGCACTAGCAAACAGGCAAGAAGGTGAGGTGAAGCAATAATGGGGAAACATCAAAACCGTCATCACAGAGGCAACAAGCCTTTGTGTGAAGCAAATAAACAAATCAAAAAGAAAGAAAAAAACACTATGGTTCTCAAAAGAAGTGGCGGGGAAGGTAAGGGAGAAAAAGATAGAATTCAGAAAGTATAAGGAAACACAGAAGGAGCAGGACAGAGAACTGTACCAGTTAAAGCAGAAGGAAGTGGGGAAGGCAGTCAGAATAGCAAAGGCCCAAACCAAGGAAAAGATAGCCAACTCGGTTAAGAAGGGAGATAAAACCTTTTATAGGTACATTAGGGAGCAAGGAAAGACTAAGGCAGGGATACTGAGTCTGAATAAAGACGAAGGTGGTTGGGCAGAGAGCGACAGTGAAAAAGCAGGGATACTGAATGAATACTTCTGCTCAGTATTCACAATGAAAAAGCAGGGGGAGATACCTAAGCCAGGCAATAGAAGCACTCTGGATAGGGGGATTGATATAAGTCCTTTCACAGAAGAAAGGGTTCTGAAAGAACTATTAAAACTGAAAGTGGATAAAGCAATGGGGCCTGATGAGATTCACCCCAGAATTCTAAAAGAACTAACGGAAGAACTAGTAACACCACTGACTACCCTTTTTAATAAATCATGGGAGGATGGTGTGGTACCTGAGGACTGGAGGAGGGCGGATGTGATTCCCCTTCACAAAAGTGGGAGCAAGACAGAGGCAGGAAACTACAGACCTGTCAGTTCGACCTCAGTGGTAAGGAAATGATGGAATCACTTCTGAAGGAAAGAATTGTTGAGTACCTAGAGGCCAGTGGGGCACAGGACCCAAGGAAGGCAGCATGGATTCACAGCAGGAAGGTCATGTCAGACAAATCTATTTCTTTGACTGGGTGACCAAAGTAGTAGACCAGGGAGGGGCTGTGGACATGGCCTACCTAGACTTTAGCAAGGCATCTGACACAGTCCCTCACAAAAGATTAATAAACAAATCAGCCAGCCTGGGAGCGGGTCCCAGGGTGGTAGCCTAGGTAAAACATTGGCTAACAACAGGACACAGCAGGTAATAGTAAATGGAGTCCACAATGAAGAAAGGAGGGTTACTAGTGGGGCACCACAGGGTTCAGTACTGGGGCCAGTCCTTTTAATGTCTTTATAAGTGACATTGCAGAGGACTGGAAGGAAAGTATGTCTCTTGCAGATGACACAAAGATCTTTAACAGGGTTGATACATAAGGTGGGGTGGAAAGGATGAAAAGGAACTTGGCAAGGTTGGAGGAATGGTCAAATGTATGGCAGCTTAGATTCAATGCAAAAGGTAAAGTAATGCCTGGGAAACAAAAACTCAGGGAAGAGGCACAATGGGGGTGAGATACCGACAAAACCAAAAATGGAAAGGGACCTGGGGGTAGTCATATCAGATGGCCAAAGGGTGGGCTAGCAATGTGAGAGGGCAGCAAGGAGGGCTGGGGGGATACTGGGATGCACTGGGAGAGGCATCACCTGTAGAAAACAGGAAGTTGTTGGCCCTCTGTACAGACAGTTGGTAAGACCCCATCTGGAGTACTGTGTACAGTTCTGGAGACCCCATCTCCGCAAAGACATAGACAGGGTGGGGGCTGTCAAGAGGACTGCAACCAAAATGGTGCAGAGTATGCACCAGAAGACATATGAAGAAAGACTAAAGGAGCTTGAAGTATAGCCTTGAGGAAGGGGGGCATGACAGAAATTTTCAAATACCTCAAGGGAATCAACAAAGTCAAGAGGTAGCATCTTTCAGAAAAGCGATGTGCAAGAACAAGGGCACAATTTGAAGATAGAGGGGATGGCTCAGAGGTAATGTGAGAAGTTTCTCTTCACAGAGGGTATAGATGCATGGAGCAGCCTTCCTGAGGAGGTCGTAGTGTCAAGGTGGGAATTCAAGAATGCATGGGACAGACATAAGGCAATTCTAGTGGGGGTAGGAGGAAGTAGGCTGTCGGTTAACTAGGATCTGCAGCTTATCCGTTAGGTAGGGAAATGGCTGTTTTTTTACACCACTCTCCAACTGAGAAAACTGATTTGCTGATTATTAGTCAAAACAATGTGTAGAGGTCTTTCAGTAAAGCCTCATTTATCTGAGGAGCTCAGGGGGCTATGTCTTTTTCAGGACTGGCTTCTTGAGCTCCCTGATGATGTCATTAGAAAGTGTAGATCCCTTGGAATCTATGAAAATGGAAGGCAAAGCAAAAGTGGTGTAGGTGGGGTGGCAAGAAGGGGGCCAGAGCCAGGAGACACAGGGAGAGAGAGATTCAGTCCTGGTTCCTGTCTCCTTTCAGAGGCTCCCAGGTGCTGAGACATCAAGCAGCAATGCCACTCTGGCGACGACATTGTTAAGAAATGCCAGGTGCGTTGTTAATAAAAAGAACAGTTTTGTAAGAACTTACCGTAACAGTAGATCTTTGAGGGGATCTCAGTCATCAGGTCTCACCATAGGAACTTCACCGTCAGTGAAGCAGGAGCCACATGGGAGATATTCAGCAGTACAACTGGGGCCACCGACGCTGACATCATGTGATGACGTCGCCAGATCTATAAAGGCATGAGCAGCCCCACTCCCTCCTCAGTTCTTTCCTCCAGAGACAAAGGGATCACAGCTCTAGCCAAGGGGGGCCGAGGAGAGAGAGAGAGGTGCCCAGGCCAAAAGGAAAGGCTGGATACACCAGATAGCCAGTTCCAGAAAAGAGCCCCCCAAAAAGGGGATGGTGGGAGGGAAACAGACCTGATGACTGAGATCCCCTTGAAGATCTACTGTTACGGTAAGTTCTTACATAACTGTTCTATCTTCTTCAGGGTTATCTCAGTCTCACCATAGGAATGAGTCCCAAGCAGTTACTGGTGCAAACAGATAGTGTGGGAGGAAGGGCAACCTTAAACTTAAGACAGGAGGCCCTGCAGCACAGCCCTGCCAAATCCTGCATGGGTTCTAGGGGCAATGTCCAGACTGTAGTGCTTGATAAAAGTGTGGACAGTACTCCAGGTGGCAGCCGCACAAATGTCAGCAACTGAGACTCCTCAGAAACAAGTCTCATAGATAGCCATGCCTCTTGTGGAATGAGCTTTGGCAGCTCCAGGCAATTCTTTGCCATACTTCTTGTAGCAGAACACAATGCAGTTAGCCAACCATTTGGACAAAATTGTTTGGAAACCTGAATGCCCTCTCTAGCTGGGACAAAAGAAACAAACAACTGCTTTGACTTTCTGCATTCCTTGTAGGGTCACCACCTTTTAAGAAGCCCAAAGTGGGACATTTCTTACTGAAACATGATTTTTCGCAGGATAGTACGTAACCTCGACCAATGCAACAGACTTGTTTTCTCTATATAATCAGAATTAAGGCTAAGTATTGTAGTTTCTTAGTTGCTTCTAGTGTTTCTTATTATTTTAAGGTATTTTAGTTAAGCTATTGTAATTTTGTAGAACATTTAGTAAAAAGTTAGAAAATATTTTTTCTACTGTAAAATCAGGACATTTAGTATTTTTCATGTTTTTTTGCAGGACACAGCTGCCCAAATCAGGACTGTCCTGCCAAAATCAGGACAGATGGTAACTCTAATTCCTTGGTTCGGAGCAGGTACTACTTCAAAGTTCTGCACACATTTAACATATGGAGCAGTTCTTCCCCTGGATTGGCACACTCTGGAAAATAAACAGGACGGTGGATAGATTGGTTCAGTGTAAACTCAGACACCACCTTGGGAAGAAACTTAGGTTTTGTGTGCAAAGACGCCCTGTCTTTGTGGAAAATCAAATAAGGGTCCTCACACCAGAGCGCCTGAATCTCTGAAATTCTTCGAGCAGAAGTAATAGCAACTAATTAATAATTTCCAGGAAAGAAAGCATAGCTCGTAAGTTGTAGCTGGCTCAAAAGGAGACAGAGTCAACTTCTCCAAAACGAAATTCAAATCCCAAGCTAGGGCAGGGGAATGGATGGGAGGTTTCAGATGCAGGATGCCCCTAAGAAGGTATGGGAGACATCCAAATGAGCTATGGTATGGTCACCCACAGGCTCACGAAAGACTGAGATAGCCAAAAGGTGCACCTTGAGAGAGGAGTACTGGAGACCTGAGTCAGACAGAGAAACCATATAGTCCAGGATCTGGTTTACTGGACAGGTGAAAGGGTCGAGATTATGCTTGGTAGCCCATATGGCAAACTGCTTCCACTTCATGGCATAAGTGGCTCGGTTGGAAGGCTTTCGGGCGGCCACTAGGACGTCCGCCACTCTGTTGGAAACCCCAAATCTGGTGATGGTTACATCCTCAGGAGCCAAGCGTGCAGATGGAGAGACCTGAGGTTGGGATAGACCAGGGTCCCCTGGTCCTGGGTCAACAGATTCCTGCAGGGGGGAGGCGAGAGAATGGAGGGTCCTCCACCAGCTGCTGTAGAAGAGGAAACCATTTCTGGTGGGGCCAGAATGGGGCTACCAGGATCACAGTGGCTTTCTCCATCTGTAGCTTGATTAGTACTCTCTGAATTAGAGGTAACAGCGGAAGGCATAATGAAACCTCTCACTCTAAGAGAGGGACAATGCATCTTGCCAGAAAAATCCAGGCCCTAGATCTAGCGAGCAGAATTTGGGCAGTTTTGCATTGAGTGAGGACGCAAAATGGTCCAACTCTGAACGACCGCATCTGTTGAATGGTTCTTCTGCAACAGATGAGAGAAGTTCCCACTCGTGCATGCTGGACTGAGTCTGGTGGAGGCTGTCCGCCAGAGTGTTTAGCACTCCTGGGATGTGTACCGCCAAAATAGTCAGGCTGTGCTCCAATGCCCAATGCCACCTGGAGTACTGTCCACACTTTTACCAAACACTACAGTCTGGACATTGCCTCTACCACACATGCTACCAATACCACACTCTCATGGCCTCCCTGCACAGGGGGTACAAATGTGTTCCCCCCTGCTTGTTGATGTAAACACTGAGGATGTCTGACTGGATAAGCAACTGATCTGGAAAAAGGTGGTTCTGAAAGGCCTGCATGGCATACAGAACCGCTCGTATCTCCAGAACATTGATATGCAGGGAGGCTTCGATCCGGGACCAAGAACCCTGAATGTGAAAGGGACCCAGATGAGCTCCCCAGCCCAACCTGAGGCATCCATGGTGAGGATTTGATGTGGTGACAAAATCTGGAATGGAACACCCTGCAGTAGATTCAGGGGATCCATCCACCACTGGAGCACTTTTGCGGACTTTGGCAGAGACCAGCACTAACTGATCTAGATTGTCCGTACGCTGGTCCCACTGTACTTAGAGAGTCCATTGCAGAGTGCGCATATGGAGCTTGGCCAGTGGAACGGTGGGTATGGCCATCAGACCCAACAGTCTTGGGTACACCCTGACCGGGATGTAACAGTGACCTCCTGAGCCTGAGCAATAAGGCATTCCACCCCGGTCTGAGGCAGAAAAGCTTTCCCCTGCGTCGAATCAAGAACCGTCCCTGTGTACTGCAGTCTTCAGGCTGGCACCATGACCGACTTGGGCAGACTGATGTTAATGCCCAGGGAGACAAACAATCGGAGAGTTCTCTCTAAGGTTCCCAGAAGCAATTCTCTGGATGGGGCTTTTAGCAGCCAATCGTCCAGGTACGGGAAAATGTAAATTCCTTCCCTTCCTTCTGAGGGCCACAGCCACTGCTGCTAAGCAACTGATAAAGACCCACAGCACAGGGTATAAGCCAAAGGGCAGCACCTTGAACTGGTAATGCTCACTCTGAAAAAGAAACTGGAGGAACCTCCTGTGAGGACGAAAAACTGAGATATGAAGGTATGCATCCTGCATGTCCAGAGAACACAGACAGTTGCCTTGTTTGAGAAGGGACATCAGACCCGGCAAAGTTACCATTCAAAACTTTTTGTACTGGATGTACAGATTTAGGTCCTTTGAATCTAAGATGGGCCTCAGATCTCTGGTCTTTTCCGGGACCAGGAAAAACCTGGAATAAAACCCTTTGTTCTTCTGGCGCCTGGGCACTGGTTCTATGAAAAAAGCACAAATGAAGCAGCACCAGCAAATTTCATATGAAATAGATTTACTGTGCAAATGAAAATCACAGACAGCGGTAGTACAAACATCGACTAAACGCCCAGCGCTTCGACTCTTAATAAGTCTTCATCAAGGGGTAATGCTAGTCAAGGAAAACATCCCTTAAATATAACAGTTAATTAACACCCTTATCAATTAAATTTAAAGCATATGGAGAAAAAACACATTTACAGAGAAGACATTAGTTAAAGAACCCTTCACCCTTCAAAAAAATATGTAATAACAAATCAATAACATTTGTTTATTAGATAAACTAACATTTTAAATCTAAAAAATAAAAAAAGTTTAGAGTTCAAAACAAAGCAGCACCATCTAATATATTCATATTCAAATCTAAAAAATAAATGTCTAAAGCTGCTGCAATAAACAGCACCAAATACAAAAACATGCTGCTTTAAATAACAACTCCAAACATCAACAACTACCCTTGGAAATCAATTCATCATATAACAACATTTCTAAGGATCCCCTAGTAAATAAATTGATCAAACAAAATAAAATCCAAATAAGCAGGATCAGGGTTCAGGATGTAAATCTAAAAAGAAAAAACAAATTACTACATTACTAACATAAACATCCATACCTTAATAATCCTAATAAACCACATTTCTGAGGACCCCCTAGTAAATAAGTTAATCAAAAATCAAAATAAAGTTCCAAATGGGTAGAATCCGGGTTCAGGATGTAAATCTAAAAAGAAAAAAGCCAAATTGTAACATTACTGAAAAAATCATAACATAATAACATATCAAAACATATTGGTCCATTAAACAACTTTATGCTCGATAACCCCCTTTAAGAAAAGGTTTAAGATCCCATTGATTATTCAATCCATTCGGTCTAACAGAATTTAACCTGTAGATCCATTTACTTTCTTTTTGTAACAATAAATTTGATCTATCACCCCCCATATATAATGGATAAATATGTTCTATACTCATAAATTTCAAAGAACTTGGATCCGATTGATGAAATTCAGAAAAATGAAAACCTAATGGGGTATTAATATTGCTGTTCAAAATAGAACAAATGTGTTCTTGTATACGTTGTTTAAGTGGCCTGATGGTTTTGCCAACATATATTAGACCACAAGAACACCAAAGCCAGTGGAACGGTGGGTATGGCCATCAGACCCAACAGTCTTGGGTACACCCTGACCGGGATGTAACAGTGACCTCCTGAGCCTGAGCAATAAGGCATTCCACCCCGGTCTGAGGCAGAAAAGCTTTCCCTTGCGTCGAATCAAGAACCGTCCCTGTGTACTGCAGTCTTCAGGATGGCACCATGACCGACTTGGGCAGACTGATGGTAATGCCCAGGGAGAGAAACAATCGGAGAGTTCTCTCTAAGGTCCCCAGAAGCAATTCTCTGGATGGGGCTTTTAGCAGCCAATCGTCCAGGTACGGGAAAATGTACATTCCCTCCCTCCCTTCTGAGGGCCACAGCCACTGCTGCTAAGCAACTGATAAAGACCCACAGCACAGAGTATAAGCCAAAGGGCAGCACCTTGAACTGGTAATGCTCACTCTGAAAAAGAAACTGGAGGAACCTCCTGTGAGGAGGAAAAACTGAGATATGATGGTATGCATCCTGCATGTCCAGAGAACACAGACAGTTGCCTTGTTTGAGAAGGGGCATCAGACCTGGCAAAGTTACCATTCAAAACTTTTTGTACTGGACGTACAGATTTAGGTCCTTTGAATCTAAGATGGGCCTCAGATCTCTGGTCTTTTTCGGGACCAGGAAAAACCTGGAATAAAACCCTTTGTTCTTCTGGCGCCTGGGCACTGGTTCTATGGCCTGCTTGCACAGAAGGAACTGTACCTACTCCCGGACAACAGCTAGGTGGGCCGGAGGGTAGTTGGAGGGCAGAGGGGGAGTTTCTGGGGGTTGCTCTGTGAGCTCCGGAGTGAGACCCCTTTCTATGATTTGCAGAATCCAGGCATCCACTGTAATGATTCTCCATTGATTGAAACAGAGGGAGAACCAACCTCCGACCACGACCTCTTGATCGGGGACCAGAAGACAGGGAGTCTGGCAAAGAGTCAAGCGTAGGCGGAGCCTGCCACTGGAGCTGCTCTGTCACTTCTGGGATGCTTGGCTTCAGCTCCAGCAGAGGAGGGAGCAGGCAAGGTGGCAGAGGCTCTGCATTTGCCTTGAGGCCGAGAGGCTGCTTCTGGCCTATTGGGTGCCTTACGAAAAGGAGGGTGCTACCTGCTCTTAAGCTACGTATGGTGGAGCAAGTAAATGGATTTCGGAGCCTACCAGATGCCTGTAGGTCATTGATGATGTCCTGGACATCTGGACCAAAAAGCTTAGAGCCATTAAAGGGGGAATTAAGCACCTTCTACTGCACATCTGCAGCAAATCCAGAGATCCTCAGCTAGGAGTGCCTATGTAGGCAAATGCCAGAGGCAGCAGCCCTGGCAACAGTGTCCGAAATATCTTAGAGGGCTCGCAGGAGGTGCTTGCTAACGTCCTCAGTGGCCTGTAAGCATTTGAGAATCTCCTGCTTTTGCGTACCTTCTAGGAGGGCTTGGGCAGTGGCTTTGCCCTTCTTCCAGTTAGTGTTTTGGTACTTTACCATATGGGACAGGTAACTGGAAATCCTCAGCCCTAGGGTGGGGAAGGCATAAACCCTCTAACCCCAAATGTCAATCCTGCGTGACTCCTTGTCGAGGGGAAGGAAGTGAAGGTGCTTAGGCACCTTAGACCTGGTAAGAGATGCCTTAATAACCACTGAATCAGTTTCAGGCTGGGCAGGATAATGAGGAAAACCCTGGGAAGCATGATAAAGTTTATCTGTCCTATGGGGCATGGCTGGTACCATGTCAGGCCTGTGCCAGGCTGCAGTAGCAGCATTTCTCAAAGCAGGCAAAACAGGAGGCATCATCTTGGGAGGAGACTCTCTAATCTCCAGGAAGTCCACTAAATCCTTCCTGGTGACATCCTCTTCCTCAGTGTGGAACCCCATAGCTGAAAATAGATGCTTCATCATATTGAAGAAAGTGGGGTCCTCTGGAGGAGCCCTAGGGGTGTGCTTGACAGAATCTTCGCTGATAGAAGAAGCAGTGAACCTGTCAGAAGAAAGGTGGCCTTCATCCTCCTCTTCCTCATCAGGAAGAATGAGATCAGGATGGTTCTCCTCCTCAATGTCGACCTCTTCGAGATCCAGATCCGACGTATGAGGGACCAATGACAGCCCGTGGGGGACTGCTCATGGCCGTCTAAGAGGAGTTGATGATGAAGCTGTCATCGAAGGAGCTGGAAACGAAGGCCTAAAGGTGCCATGCTGCTGAACAATCACAGAAGTGAATTTAGTTAAAATCTTGTTGAGGTCGATAACCATTGACGACTGCCTCGACAGAGGGGGGATCGATGGTGCAGGTAGCAGCGACCCATTGGAGGTGCCCCGAGGAGCCAAAGAAGCTGTAACCTGAGGGCCTGGACTAGGATCAGGCCTCGTCAGTAGAGCCATCAACAATGAGCCCATCGTCGATGAAGGAGGGACCGATGACCCAGAGGTCGATGGATGGCCACCCTGGGTAGCAGGTGGAGGCACTGTTGGTATGGGTCTCGTGGGCATAGAGACCTGGACTGAGGACCTATGCATTGGTACAGCCACAGCTGATGAAGAACCCCCGGATGAAAGCGAGGAGGCCATTGGTGAGCGAGACCGCCATCGGGGGGGAGTGGTCCCAATCTCAGTCCTTTTTGTGACCTCCCCAAGGACTTGTCTCGGGCCTTAGAGATCTGGGAGCTCAACGACCCTACCAGCGACTGAGAGGCTGGGACCCCGGAGGACCCCTTCCCAGTATTGGCTACCTGTTGCTCCACTGGAAAATTTCTGAGAGCCTTTTTGCGTCACCTGAGAGTTGTTTGATTAAACTTCTGGCAGAGCTCACACTCAGAGACTTTGTGGTCAGGCCCAAGACAGCAGACACAGAGAGAGTGTTCATCTCTGGAGGCAATCTTCTTTCTGCAGCAGCAGCGATGGAAGAGAGAAGTCAAAGGATTAACTCTTGACTTAAACAAAATAGAGGAATCTCTTTCAAAAAAAGAGATTCTAAAGTAAATGAAAAGAAAAAGCCGTGGGCTGAAAAAGTGCGAATCTGAGACAGAACTTCTGCAGAGACCATGTGCAAGCAAGTAGACGGCGGGAAAGAACTGAGGAGGAAGCGGGGCCGCTCATGCCTTTATAGGGTTGGTGACGTCATCACATGACATCGGTGTGGGCAGCCCCAGTTGCACTGCTGAAAATCTTCTGTGTGGATCCTGCTTCACTGACGGTGAAGTTCCTATGGTGAGACCAGATGACTGAGATACCCCTGAAGATCTACTGTTTTGAGAGATGTGAGTCTAACCTTTGGCTCTGATCTGGTTTGTGTGACTGAGACCTGGTTGGGGGACTCTGCTGGTATTTATTTTCCGAGCTGGTCCCACTAGGTTTCTCAGTCACAGACCACCCTCGCTTGGAGCACAGGGTTGGGGGGGAGTGTCCATAATTAACTGATTTAACCTAAGGGATATGGCAGCCCCAGTGGAGGAGCAGGGTACCTTTGAGTGAGTGGGCATGACATGTGCTGGTGGTCTCAACTGTAAGATCCTCCTTGTGTATTGCCCCCCCAAGGTGGAGGGGGAAGGGAGTTTTTGGATGAGTTCTACGACTTGGTGCCTGCTCAGCTGCTCGAGTCTCCCAGACTACTGGTATTGGGGGACTTCAACTGCTGGGTAGATGCTGAGTGTGATAAAAATGCCTTTGAACTCCTCCAATTGATGGAGTTGCTGGGTTTCACTCAGCATGCTTGGGCTGCCATGCACATGGTAGGTTACATACTGGACCTTGTTTTCACTGCTGGGATAATGGCCAACAATCCACAGATTAAATCGGTAGTTTGGTCGGACCATTTTGCCATATCTTTTGAGCTGATAGCATCCCGGAGTTTATCCACCCCTTAGGAGATGGTCCACAGTAGAGCCTGTGAAAGGCTCAATCCTGAAGAGTTCTGGGAATCTGTGCATATCTCGGGTGTTACTGCTGCTTCCACTAGGAGCGCCATGCAGACTTTTTATCATAACATCCTGTCTTCTGCTGATGCCCTAGTGTCAGTCTATTGCAGTCCTTTACCCAGTGCAAGGCATGCACCTTGGTTTAATGATGCACTCCGTTCTCTTAGGGCAGGGGTTGGGGTTGGCGCAGAAGTGGAGGAAGTCTGGCCTGGAATCTGATAGTCTTGCCGCGGTGGCTCACTATAGAAAATATCAGGAGGTGATGATGGCCACGAGAAGATCTTTCTTCTTGAGCATCATTGCTACTGAGAGAAACCTTTTCAGAGTGGTGGATGGGATTCTCCACCCTGAGACTCTTTACCAGAATTTAGGAGAGATTTCTCAGGAAAGGAATGATGTATTTGCTGATTTTTGTTTCAGTCAAGAATGCAGACATTCGGGCCAAGACTTCCTCCATGGTGACTCTTCACAACTGCAGTGGCCGACAGTGGGAGATGGCACAGAAACTTGGGTTGTCTGGGGTGAGCTTATCCTGTTCCCACATCTCTAATGATGAATGGAGAGGCGGTAGGTCCCTTTAAGAATAAGTATGGTTTGGTGACATCAGATAAAGAAATGGCTGACATCCAAAATGAATACTTTAGTTCAGTTTTTAATAAGAAAGCATCCTCCCCATTCATAATGAACAGCAGTCCATCCCCTGGTAAAACAATAATAGACCCAGATGAGGTTCTGGAGAGACTAAGTAAGGTGAATATCAACAAGTCATCAGGGCCAGATAATATCCACCCTAGGGTGATTCAAGAGATGGCAGCCCATATAGTACTACCTCTGACTTACATGTTCCCATCTTCCCTAGATAGGGGGGAGGTTCCACAGGATTGGAAGGTTGCTACCGTGGTACCGTTATTAAAAAAGGGGCCTAAAACAGAACCATCAAATTTTAGACCTGTAAGCCTGACTTCTATCATGGGTAAGATACTAGAGGGTATTTTAAAAGAAAAAATTATAAATTTTCTTGGTGAACAGGGATTAACAGATCCCCTGCAGCATGGATTTACAAAACCAAGGTCATGCCAAACTAACCTCCTGTCTTTCTACGAGAAAGTTAACAGGAAATTGGATGAGGGAAGTTCAGTAGATGTGGCCTTCATGGATTTTGCTAAGGCTTTTGACGAACTACCTCACCTGGAGTTATTAAACACACTGAGGGAGATTAAGTTGGAAACTAATATAATACACTGGATTTTGGATTGGTTGCAGGATTGGAAACAGAAGGTCACTATAAAGAAGACACTCTCGGACTGAACACCTATTACTAGCGGGGTTCTACAGGGATCGGTTCTTGGGCCACGCTTATTTAACATTTATATTTCTACCTTACAATTAAAAAACCCCAAAGATTTGGCTATATAAATTTGTGGATGACTGTAGAGTTGGATCAGACATAAATAATGCTGTGGATGGGACTCAATTGCAGGGAGCATTAAATGAGATTGTGGAATGGACCAGGATGAATAAACTGGAGCTGAATGCTTCTAAGTGCAAGATAATGCATTTTGGAAAACATAATATGGAATTAAATTATAAACTGGTAACAGATCCACTAATGGTGACGCAGGAGGAGAGAGACCTGGGAGTTAAGATTACGAATAATTTAAAATTTAGTACGCTTTGTAATGATCAGATTAGAAAGGCTTATCAAAACTTGAACTGCATACTGAGACACATCTCAAGCAGAGATAGAGAAGTACTGATGCCACTGTATGATGCCTTGGTTAGGCCTCACTTGGAATACTGTGTCCAAGTGTGATTCCCCCCTATAAAAGAGAAGATATCCTCAGAATTGAGGGAGTATAGCGATGGGCCACCAAAGCTATTGTGACCCTTAAAAATAAGTCTTATAAAGAAAAGCTAGAAGCATTGAATCTTTACTCACTTCATTATAGAAGGTTCAGAGGCGACATGTGTATGCTATTAAGAGCTATGGGCGATACACAATTGATGGAAGAACTGGGATTCACACTTAAGATCTGCAGGGGTAGTAGTAGAAGGCATAGTAAACTGTTGCACCTAGATGGAACCTAAATACCAGGAAAAACTGGTTTAGTCAGAGGGTGAAAGCATCATGGAATGAGCTCCCTGATATAATAGTGGCTAGTCCTAATATGGATACCTTTAAATTAAGACTGGACGTTTATTACAAAGATAGAATTACTGAATTTTAATGCAAGGACTGGCAAGCTACAAGGACTGTTGTCTGATGCCTGAAATTCCTATGATTCCTATGACAATCAGTCCAGCAATCATTGAAATTGTCAGTGCCTCTCAGAGGGAAGGTGCGTTTCCTACTGTCATGAAAGGGGCTGTGGTAGAACCACTCCTAAAGAAGGCAACTTACAATCTGGACGATTTAGCGAGTTTTAGACCTATCTCTAACTTACCCTTTCTGGGTAAAGTTATTGAGAAAGTGGTGGCAGCATGCCTAAGAGAGCATCTGGAGAAATTCTCCATCTATGAGCCATTCCAGTCTGGTTTCTGTTCTGGGCACAGCACTGAGACAGCCCCAGTAAGTGTTTTAAATTATCTGCTCCTTGCAAGGGACCATGGAGAGGTTTCTTTCCTAGTTCTTTCAGATTTGTCATCTGCATTTGACACTGCTGGATATGAGGATCTGGTGGAACATATGAGGAAGATTGCTAGGGTGGTATGGACCGTGTTGAACTGGCTCTGATCTTTAATTGAGTGACTGCCATCAGCTGGTGGTTTTAGGGAAACTTTGATCTTATTAACATACTAAGATGCTAGCAGAATAGGCCTAATGGTCTATCGAGTCTGCTCGAAAATCAGCACCTGGTCAGGACACCTTTGCTGCCCTCCCCGCCTCCCCCATAAATCCCCCCAATCCCATCCTCCATCAGAGTTACACCTCCAGGTCTGGCATTACTCAGTTTTACCTTCCCCATACACCTGTCTTAGCCCCTCTTGAATCCCTCCACTGTATTAACAGCCACTAGTTCCGCAGGTAGTACATTCCAGGGGTCCACCACCCTCTTGGTGAAGTAGCGTCTCCTAGTGTCCCCCCGAGCCTCCCGCCAACCAGCCTCATGGAGTGCCCCCTGGTGGCCCCCTCCTCCCTTAGTAGAAACACCCTATTTAGGCTGACCCTATTTACTCCCTTTAGATATTTAAAGATCTCGATCATATCCCCTCCGTCCCTCCTCTCCTCCAGGGAATACAAGTTGAGCTCCTCAAGTCTCTCCTCACAGGATCTTTCCCCATACCCTGTATCATCCTGGTCACCTTCCTCTGGACCCTCTCAAGAAGTGCAATGTCTTTTTTCAAGTATGAGGTCTAAAACTGCATGCAGTACTCTAGGTGCAGTCTAACCAGGCAGTTATACAGAGGAACACGCACCTCCCGTCTCCTTGAGGTTATCCCCCTGGCGATGCACCCGAGCATTTTATTTGCTTTAGCTGCAGCCCTCCTACACTTCTCAGAGTTATTCACTTTGGCATCCACAACTACCCCAAGATCCTTTTCCCCTCCCAAAACATGCAGTTTCTCCCCACCGCAAAAAGTATTCATGAGCTGGGTTCCCATGCTCCAAGTGGAGAACGCTGTATTTCTTGGCATTAAACCTCAGTTTCCAGGTGCGTGCCCACCTCTCCAGAGTCTCCAGGTCCCCCTGAAGAGCTCTTCTACCCTCCTCCCCATCCACCACCGCTTCCAGCTTCAAGTCATCAGCAAAAAGGTTCATCTCACTCCTGATACCATCCCTGATGTCTGAGATATAAGCATTAAACAGGAGTGGACCCAGCACCGACCCATGTGGGACCCCGCTAATGACCCTCCTAGGAGATGATACCTTTCCCCGACCACTGCCTTCTGAAACTGCCCAGTTAGCCAGTTTCCTATTCACCTAACCATCCTTTCCCCCACCTCATTCCCCCCAGCTCGTCCTGCAACCCAGGGTGTGGCATCGAATCAAATGCCTTGCTGAAGTCTAGAAAGAGGACATCCACCAGCCTGCCCTGGTCAAGCGCCTGTGTCACCCAATCGTAGAACTCCACAAGGTTAATCTGACACGATCTGCCCTGAACGAAGCCATGTTGGTGATCATCCAGATGGCCCTGTGTCTCCAGAAACACCTTCAGCCTCTCTTTCAATATGGCCTCCATCATTTTGCCTATCGCCGACATCAGGCTGACAGGCCTGTAGTTACAAAGCCCCTCCCGTGAGCCGGTTTCGTGGATAGGCACGACATGAGCCATCTTCCAATCCTGAGGCACCCACCCCATCTGTAGGGAGGAGTTGAAAAGGTCCACCAGAGGTACAGCAAGGACATCCGGACCTGGTGCCTTATCTGTCTTCAGGGACTTAAGGGCTTCCCTCACCCTACCAACAGGAATTTCAATATCCATGACCTACCCCCTTCCTCATTCGTAGCCCACCTCCCCCCCCCAAGGTGTTGATCCTCCATCGTCTCTAGTGAAGACTGAGGCAAAGTATTCGTTAAGTGCCTCCGCCTGCTCACCGGCCTCCTCGGCCCACCCACTCCCTGACCTCACTCTGCTAGTCTGCCCCTTCACTTTACTTCTTTCCCTGATATACCTAAAGAACCCTTTTCCCCCCACTTTTGAGCCCCAGTGCCAACCTCGGCTCCATCCTCGCCTTGGCCGATCTCACAACCCTGGTTACCTTTTTGGATATCATATCGTACTCCCCCCTGTCCACAACCCCATGCGAGCACTTGTATCATCTATAAGCAGCACTTTTCTCCCTCACCACCTCCTGGACCTCCCTGGTCCACCAGCTCGGCTTTCTGGCTCTACCAAACTTGTGTCAGACCTTTGAGCAGGTCTTGGTAGCTTCCAGGAGCCCTCTTTTAAAAATTTCCTACCTGCTCTCTGTGTCCATGTCCAGTCTGATCCCCTCCAAATACCCCTTGAGGATCCCCTCCATACACTTAAAATCCACACCCCTAAAGTCACCGGTTTAGTGTGATTTTTCCCCTCCCCCCAGGTCTAGGAAAAACCAAACCGTGGCATGATCACTCCCCGCCAGTGTCACTGACTGTGGTGTTACCTCAGGAATCCATTTTGTCTCCTCTTTTGTTTGCAGTGTTTATGCTTCCGCTTGAAGATGTGATTCAAAAATAAAGCTTGGGTTTTCATTGCTACGCTAATGATACCCACCTATATTTTTGTTTAAATCCAGACAGGGTACCGCGGTGACTGTGCTTGAGAATGCTCTGAGATCAGTCGGTGGATGGCTCACAGTGGGTTTAGGCTTAAACCCAGCAAGACCGAACTGCTAGTAGTGGGATCAGATCATCTTAGGTCATCCATTTTGGATAGGCTGGACCTCCCGATATTTGTCGGAAGTAAACTCCAGGCTCAACAGGTAGTTCACAATCTAAGGGTTGCTTTTGACCAGGAGCTGTCACTTGTTTCCCAGGTGACAGCTGTGGTCAGGAGTGGCTGCTATTATTTAAAGAACATAGTTGGATTGCTCCCCTACCTGGACCGTGATGATCTTTTAACACTGGTGGCGCATGCTTCAGTTGTCTCCTTCTACAAGTACTGCAATGCACTCTACCTAAGCCTTCCAGCTGGTCAGATCTGCCGTCTCCAGTTGGTGTACAATGCTGCAGCCAGACTTGTTACTTTAGTAAAAAGGAGTGATCATATCACTCCAATGCTATGCTCTCTGCACTGCCTTCCTGTGAGATGTCAGACTGATAGTAAGATCCTGTTATTGACCTCTAAGGTCCTAAATGGACTGGGATCCCAGTACTTTGGTGGGCTTCTTGTAACCCACCCCAATGTCCGTTAGTTATACTCTACTGGAACTGGCCTTCTATCCATTCCAAAATCAAGGTTAAAATCAGCCGGAGATAGATAATTTTCTGTGACTGCCCCTTTGCTTTGGAACAGTTCACCCATGGACATTCGTTCTACCCAGTGTGTTACAGTGTTTAAAAGTAGACTTAAGTACAGTTATTTAGACAAGCTTCCGAAGGCGACTGATATGGTTAAGGATATCTGCATTGTTTCGAATTTGGGTTTGTTTTATTATTTTCAAGTTATTTATGCTGATTTTATATTAGGATTATTTATTTAGTTAGTTTTTGTCAACCAGGTAGGTATACTAGGCAGCAACTGCCTGTTTTCAGGTATGACCTGGGAGAGTTACAACACAGGTAATGCAACACCAGACAATTTACAGTATACAGCAATGTATAAGATATTCACAGGTGTATAGCAATGTACAACATATTCACAGGTGTATAGCAACGTACAACATATTCACAGATATACAGCAATGTACAGCAATGTACAACATATTCACAGGTGTACAGCAACTTGGTTTTTATAAAGACGTTTTTAAGTGATCCATCTGTTTGTCTGTCTGTCTGTCTATCCAACTAATTTTATTGCATATGTTATGTGATCCAATATTGCTTATGTATTGTTATTGGTCACAGCATGTTTCTCTGATTTATGCAATGTATGGGAGAAAATGTGCAGGATGAATAATTTATCTGGCTAGGTTCTACATTCAAAATGAGAATAAACAGTTCATTCTCCAGGTGTACATTTATTCACACACTCTGCAGGTCACTACCCTCCCCACTATGAATCAGCTGTCAGATCACAATCAGGTTCTAAGGTTAGGTAGACCAACCGGAAAGCTTTGCATTCATCCCATTCAATAACTGGTGTAAACCGCAGTGCAACATTGACAAATTAACAAAACAGTTATATGTATTTCGTTTAAAATCATAAACAGCACAGTGGGGCCTGCCAGGATGTAATATGATAGTACACTATTCTGCAGCTGAGTTACTGCAGAAAACGAGGCAATCTGAATGGTTAATCCCTTTTGTCATGCAGTGTCCTACTGCACTGCATTGCATCCTGGCAGGTTCCACTGTACATATACTGTACTTAAATCACTCAACCGATATGGTGACAAACCACCTGCCCATGATCCCGGCAATGCCCCTTTCACACATGGCTGCCCCAGCCTTCAATCCTGGTTGCCCCATACAGAGTCCTGTGTCCACACTCAGCTCCCTGCAAAGGTGGCATACCTTGGACACCTGGACCCTTTGAGCCCAATCACCAGACCCCCAAATCAACCCAAGGCAGACTCCTCGACCCCAGGTGGAGTGTGGATTTGTCTTAAACTTTACTCAAATCACTTCACTGTATCAGGAATAATATTGTTTCTCAAATTATTAAACATAGGTTAGCGTGTCCCTTTAGAATGAATGCTATCTCAGAGGTTTAAAGTAAAGTTGCAAGATTACATATGGGCTTCACAGCCTGAACCCCTGGGGCAGCGATAGCCCTTTTGTGTCAAGAGTGAACATTTTCATATGCTCTGTAAGGTTTTGGAAGGGATCACAACTCTGGCTGAGCTGCCAGCCAGCTGATCCCTTCCACTTCCTAGTCTGCCGCTAGCCCCGCGCTCCTCTGTGTCGTGGCGTTTAGCCAGGAAGGCGCGGGGCCGCACCATACAAGTATGTGATGCTGCTTTCAGCATGATTTTGCGCACTAGACTGCATATTAGGAAAATAGAGGTCACGCTCAGCTAATAGGACCTTGTTGGTCAGGCGGTGAGCATTTTCTAATAACGGTCAAAGTGTGAAAATCGTTGAGGAAAGTATTGTACTTGTGTTGTGGCGATGCCTCTTGGCCTCCTGGCTAAGCGTCATGACTAGAGGGCAACGTGAGGGATGGAGGCAGACTGGGAGATGAGGAGAATCGGCGGTAACAGCCTCCGTGATTCGCGATCCTTTCCAGAAACATGATAAATTCACTCTTGGACTGAAGAACTGTCGCTGCCCTAGGGTACCAGGCTGTGAAGCCCAAAGTCTTAGTAAGGTGAACTTACACCTTTACTTTAAAGTTCCCCACCAGTCAGTGCATAAATAAAAGGTTACTTTATTTACATACTATATTAAGCACAGGCAAGAATTAATAAGAAAGTGCTTACAGAAGGAAACGTGCAAAAGGAAAAAGATAGGTGGAAAAAAACAAATGGTACAGTCTTCCAGGATATCACCACATGGATCGTCTGCAGTTTGGCGTTTCTGAACATGCCAGCGCCCTCCCCTTCTGTCTTAGACACAGCAAGTCTGTACAGCAACATCCTTACCTCCACTCACCTTGTTGGACCCAGGCCATCTTTTTTTATAGCCACTCTTGCCAAGGTCTTATTAAACATCTATTTTCTCAATCATATAGATTAACTGGTTGTCAGACAAAAATTAGTTATGCGTGTTGTTCGCCAACAGAAATGGTACATACATTTACTTGTAATCAGAAGTCCCACCTGTATTCCCACGGGTAGAAATTTCCCCACTTTACCAACAACCAAATACAGTCAGGTAGCCCTCAATATGACATGCATATGGCAAACTGTTTTCCTACACTCAGAGTTTACAGTTGGATGTCATAAATACCTGAAACAGGTTTTTCACTACAGTGCCCATCTGCTAATAGCCAACACTTAACTTCCCTACATCTGTGGGGTACCGGTTGGGAAAGTCTGGTACTGTATTATTTAAAAAAAATTATGCCCCTCATATACCACAGATTCCTAAGAAACTAATTACTTTGCATAAATTGAATATGTAACAGTGGTACTGCACTGGATAAATATTTCATACATACACACTGTGGTGATCTTAGAGACGCTTCATTCATTGCTACGTTTCACACTGCCACTCATGCGGTCATCCGAGGTCACAATTCATATGGATTAAAAAAAATGTATCCTACACTGCCTTTTTGCATATCCCCTATGTATCCTTCATATCATCTTGTCTCCCTTTCCCAGGATGCACCTGGAAACAAGCTTGTATAGTTCAGTGTGCCTTTCCTAGTCAACTCTTTTGAATTGTAAGCATATACGAGACAAAGCACTAAATGGATATAGAGTCTGTAAAATCTTCTAACCTACTAGAGGTGGTCCTTCCATGACAAGAGGTGAGGAACTTTTGTGTAACATTGTGAGGAAGCCTTCACTATAATTGTCTGTGCTGTACCTGTTATGTGGATAAAGTGACGACTTCAGTCTCTAGCACTGTTAAACAGGCATTCTTCATAAGCTGTCAATGTTCATTTGGTCTTTATCACTCATGCAAGACAGCCAACATGACTGCCAGTTAGTGGTGGAAATGGAGGAGAACCTTGGTAAACTCAGTTCTGGGATTCAAATTAATAGTCTGACTTAGCTGCAGGAGCAAACCGGGGAAGGACCACTCCTGGGTAAAATGTACCCACTAAAGGCATAAAACCAACAAAATAACATGTAAAAATGAAACATACAGTATAAGACATTTGTTTGATCCTATATCAAAGGTGGCGGGGTTCCCCAGTGAATATTTCGATCATGGGTCAACCAAGGTGTCTCTACTGACAAAAGCAATGCCTTGATATGTGAACCAGAAAGTTTATCCTAATGCAAATTCTAATGGGGGTTGATGATGTTGCCACCTGTTCACTAGGAAGTGGAAGGAGATCACTACAACTCATTTCACATGGGTCACTGAACAGTCATCCAATGATAATGGCTTCTCATGAACATCAGTAAATACTGTAGGTTTGTCTAACATCACAACAGCATGGATGGAAAGTCACCTGATTGGGAGACCCCCTCGTGAAAGCAAATCATAGTGCATCAAACTCCAGAGTATTAACTCTTGGGGCACAATTCTCAAAACCCAGTGCAAGCCATGCCAAAGGCAGCTTGCACTGATTGCCGGTGTGCCAGGGACCCTGCGCCTGATTCTCTATCAGGTAGGGTCCCAGCGGCAACATCCTGTGGCTTGCGGCAACCAAAGCTATGGGACAAACAGAGGGGCACATCTGGACCCGCTTGCACATAAAGCCACTGGTAACTATTGACAATGTAACTATATTCCTAATGGTGGTCTAGCAGTCCCCCTGCCTGATCCCCGTATCATTAAAATATTCCCTGGTGATCTAGTGGACTCCCCTACCCAATCCCCAATCAGCTCATAGAATTATATATAAGTTTTCCCTGGTGGTCTAGTGGTCCCCCACCAACCCAGTGGGCAGTGCTCCACCACCTGCTCTCCTTGTCCCATCCCAGAGGCATCGACTGGCACAGCCCTCCTTTCCCCACCATGGCCAGCTGCCAACTGAACTGCAAGAAACATGTATGGTATACAGTATGCACACACTGACCGACAGGGCTGTCAATCTATGAAGGTGTACTGTATACAGAATGCACTCCTTGACAGTTCAGTCGATGTTTGGCTGCACTGGGGAGAGGAGGACTGTGTCAGTCTCTTGCTCGGGGATGAGACGGGGGGAGCAGGGTGGTGGGGCACTGCCCACTGGGGTGGGATGGAGACGGGGAGTGTGGGGCACTGCCCACTGGGGTGGGGGGTGGAGGTGCACTAGACTGCCAGGAAAACTTATATATAACTTTATGGGCTGATCGAATTGGGCAGTGGGGGTCAGCTAGACCACCAGATAACCCTTAATGATACAGGGATTGGGCGGGGGTCTGCTAAACCACAGGGAATGAATATATTAATATGGGCATATCAAGGGTTTGGGGTCCTAGACCACCAGGGAACCAATGTATTAATGATATAGGGATCAGGCGGGGTGTCTGCTAGACCACCAGGGAATATTTTAATGATACAGGGATCGGGGGGGGGGGTCTGCTAGACCCCTAGGGACCTGATGATGTTAATAAAAGGGGGAACAGGGTTGGGGAGGTGGGACATTAGCACAGGCTGCTCAACACTCTCAGGGGGGCGTGGCCTAGCATCAGAGTGAGATGGCTGCTTAGTTCTTCAGCTCTAAGAAAAATCCCTTGCAATCCCCTCACTGCAGTGCCTTAAATTCATTCATTCATACAAATACTGTAAGTTCTGTCGGTGCTAACGACGTCCAATCTGAAATCGGGAAGGAAACAAGCAAAAATATTGTTTAAACCTTCCCCGAGAGGAACTTCGGATAAGCGCCTGGCAGGGCCTGAGAAGGCACCAGAGGAAGCCCGGAATGTCGATTTGTCAAGGGACCTCCTGGAGAGAAACTCTTGTGTTGAGAGTGAGGAGGTGGAAATTAACCTGAATCTCAACATGGCAGAAGGTTACCAACAATTAGAAAGATTAATTAAAGACTTAAAATATGACCTGGGATCCAGGATGGAAGCCGGCTTTGAGAACATGTCTGCAGAAATTCAGCATTTACAGCAGGTGGTTAACTCCACCTCTGAGCAAGTGGAAGCCTATGAAAGGCGACTGGTGGAAGTGGAACAAAGGATCGGCAATCAGGAGGATAGATCGGCAACTTGCTCCTCGGACCTTGCAAAGGCCCTAAAAGAAATAGAGATGCTGAAGCAAACCCTAGATGGTCACGAGAATCATGAACGTCATAGCAACATTAGAATCATTGGCTTGCCGGAGAGGCTCGAGGGGAACAATTGTTCTACCTTCATCAAAAAGTGGTTGGTCACTAACCTGCAATTCCCTACTGACAGAGAACTGGAGATCCAGAGGGCACACCCCTAGCCAGGCCCAAAGCCACCACCCGATCAAAGGCCACGGCGTCTCATTGTCAAATTCTTGAGATACCAAGATAAAGTGGCTGTGCTCAATGCGGTGAGTAAACTGGGGTCTATTCTTGTACAGCAGAGGAGAATCAGTATCTATCCCAACTACTCGCGCATTCTCCAGATTCAAAGGCAGGCCTTCTCCGAAGTTCAGCGTTTGCTCCAAACTAAACACTGTCCTTTTACTCTGGCATATCCCATTCGCCTGATAGTATTGCCGCCAGGAGGAAACACTAGAGCGTTTACTGATCCATCAGCAGCTTTGGAGTTCGTTCGGGGCCTAGAGGTTCAGAATAAATCTTGAAGATCCAGTGTAGATTGATGAAAATGTCATTCATCTCATTTTTTTTTTGGGGGTAGTTGTAGAGCCCATTCCTGGACTTATAGCATCGTTTGGGGCTCTGCTCCCTCCAGGCCCTCGCACTGAACTACATTTACAGTCCATTTGATTGATGGACATTCTATACGATCTGTCTGCTACTATGGTTGGTAATGACCTGCATTACAAGTACTGTAATTTCTTTTCTTTTTTTTTTCCTTTTCTTTCTCTATTTTGCTCTCATTTGTCACTATGCAGGAAAAGAAGGCTAAATCAGCATCTTCACTTTGGAGATTAAAAGCTGAGCAGCGCCGACAGATGGAATTCAGTTTAAAGTTAAATGTTTAAAATAATTACTAATTGGCAGGGGTAGTCTCCGGGGCATCAGGTTATAGGGCAGGAAGCCCTCGCTGGGGTCTGGTGATAGCCAAGTATACCATGTTTTTACTTTATTTACTCTCTTAATAAGTTCATAAAACCACTTTCTGTTTTAAGATTAGCATGATAAAACAGAGAGGGGTGCTATTTACAGTATTTTGGATGGGTAAGAGCAATGGAGGTAAAACTGTGAACTCCATGGTACTGGGAGACTCTGCTCTGAGCAAATATCAGTGGGGGGCAGCGTTTTCCCAGAACGCCTCCTAAAAGAAGTAGGAAATTTCTTTTTTATACCTGAACTGGGGAGAACCGAGACATCTCTGGGTAATCCCAGAAGCATGGGTGGAGGAGGGGGCTGTTAATTTATTAATTTATGGATTGCTGGGACCTTGGAGACTACCAAAAGGAGGTACTAGCTGGAAGGGGGTTATAGTTTATAATAAATATTTCATTAGGTTACACATATATTGCAAGGGGTGTATGCTCAATCCACAAGTAGTGGGAAATGGTTGTAGTACTGCTTGTTGCAGCTAGTCCTATGGTAAGGGGAAGGGGTACAATTATACCTTTTCTTCTGTTCCTATGTTTTAATCAGTTGATTGTTGTTATTATTACAGGGTGGAAGGGACGGTTATGTTGGGGGAATGTTTTTACTGTGTTAAAAAAAATTAGCTTTAGCGGCAAAGGAATGTTAGATATAAGAGTACATGTGAACACTCGAAGGGTAAAGTTGATTGAGAGGAAATATAAAGATGGCTAATTTATCTTTGATTTCATGGAACGTAAATGGGCTCCGATCTGTTGTTAAAAGGAAAAGGGTTTACTCATGTCTTAGACATAAAATGAAGGGAGATATCATGTTCCTACAGGAAATTCACTCTACGAGGGAGGAGGTGGATGCCTTGCAAAGGGCGTGGGGGGGCACTGTTAGCCTCACCTTTTAATTCCAAGGCCCGAGGTGTGGCTATTTGGATTAGGCCAGGGATCCCACATAAAGTGATGTCTTCTATATCTGACCGACAGGGTAGATTTGTAATTGGGGTGGTTGATCTGGGGGGCACTATTTTGACATCAGTGTCAGTATATGGCCCGAACGTAGATTCCCCAAATTTCTTCTCCCATCTGGAAACTACAATGGTTCCTTACCCTGATGATATAATTGTAGGGGGGGACTTTAATACCTACTGGGATTGGCACTTGGACCACTGGGAGGGTCCTCTCCCTAAGAGTGTGGGGACATTGCATTGTATGATGGAGGGGAGATCTCTTTTAGAGGCCTGGAGATTTTGTCACCCTGCCCTTCGGGAATACTCCTTTTATTCGGACGCCCACAAAGTTTATACGAGATTGGACTACTTATTTATGACAAAATCAAGAGTGGAGGGGGGGTATTACTAAGGCACAATGCGGCCCTATAATGATTTCGGATCATGCTCCTCTGAAGGTAGTAATGGAAGGGAGAAAAGTTCCAAGTGTCAATCCGCTGTGGTGATTGGATCCGGCTCTTCTGGGTGATTCGAATTTTATTCAACAGCTAAGGCAGTAGGTATTGTTCTTTCTAGAGGTAAATCGGCCCGGGGACACCAACATTAAGATGATTTGGGACTCCCTTAAGGCCTATATACAGGGAGAAGCAATCTCATATGCTGCTTACAAAAAGAAAATGGCCTCTAAGAAGGAACATGACCTGGAGCTTCAGATTCACAAACTAGAACAGGAACTGATGAAAAAGCACAAGGGTAGTAAACTAGCTGCTTTAAAGAAACTGAAGGGGGGGGGCTAAGCCAATTATCCACACACAAAATTGAGAGGTCCCTCTTACTGACTAAATCTTTCTCCCATTTTGAGGGAGTCAAAGCCGGAAAGTGGCTGGCTGGCCTGGTCAAAAAGCAAAGGGCTGAAAGAACAATCTTAGAAGTAGAAACAGTAGGGGAGGGGGTCACCTATGATCAGCACAAAATTAATGCCAATTTCTTAAAATACTATTCCGGACTGTATACTTCGGAATATCCTGAGGGAGCGGACCCTGATTCTTTCCTGAGGGGGGTTAACCTTCCCCAGTTGAGGGATTTGGATGTAAGTCTTTTGGACTCCCCGATCACTATAGAGGAACTTAAAGGGGCGGTGTGGAAATTGAAGAGGGGCAAGGCTCCAGGGCCGGATGGCATCCCTGTGGAGCTATATAAAGAACTGTGGGATGAACTAGGCCTAATAATGTTGGAGACAATAAGGGAATCACTGGACGAAGGGGAGCTCCCTCCATCGCAGAACTTGGCCACGATTACGGTGTTACCGAAGGCGGGCAAGGACCCTCTGCAGTGCTCCTCCTACCATCCTATTTCGCTGTTAAATGCAGATTATAAGGTCCTGGCTAAAGTGTTGGCAAATAGGTTGGAGGATCGCCTTGCTACACTGATTCACCCAGACCAGGGGGGATTTGTCAAAGGCAGACAAATTAAGCACAATATTAGAAGAGTACTCAACATTATGCATCGTTGGCCCAAGGGAAAGTCTGGAGGCATTCTCGCATTTGATGCGGAGAAGGCCTTCGATTGGGTGGAATGGCCCTTTATGATGGCGGTTCTGCGGGGGATGGGCTTTGGTCCCCATTTTCTGCACTGGGTAGGTAGTCTGTATAAGAAACCGACAGCTCAAATTCTCACAAACATTACTGTCTCACCCCCTTTTGCCATGACCAGAGGCACAAGGCAGGGTTGCCCACTTTCTCCGCTCCTCTATGTGTTAACAATAGAAACCTTGGCCCTAAAAATTAGAGGAAACCCCCACATTAAGGGATTACAGTGGAGAGGAGTAGATCATGTGATCTCACTCTTTGCTGACGATATACTCTTTGTCACCAGCTCCCCCGAGGAGACAATGAGGGAATTGTCCAATATTTTTCGTAGTTATGGTCCCCTTTCGGGTCACAAGATTAACTGGAGCAAGTGTGAATGGCTGCCATTGGGAGAAGTGAAAAACCCCATCAAAATAGGCCAAACAATAGTTCAACCATCCAAAACAATTAAATATTTGGGAATTCAGATTTCTTCAAAACTTTCGGAATTAGTCACCTTTAATATGAAAAACATAATTAAGACAATTAAGGAGGACTGCTTGGCTTGGCTTGGCCAGCGAAACCCCTAACACTTATAGGTAGGGTGAACTTGGTCAAAATGTCAGTCCTCCCCAAGTTTTTATACTTTTTCCAATCAGTCCCATTGAATGTTCCCAGGAAATATATTAAAAGCCTTGAAGGGGCCATAACCCAATTACTGTGGAACAATAAACGTCCGAGGATTAAAAAAGCCATTTTGTGGCTGCCTCAGAGGGGGGGAGGTTTGGGTCTCCCGAATGTTCATTTTTACTGGGTTGCCTCACAACTGGCTCACATCTTGGACCTGCGGAAAAATCAGAGAATCAGCTGGCCTGGGTCCAGCTTGAGGAAGAGAAAGGTTTTTCCATCCATCATGACAGGTTGTCTCTGTGAGGAACAGTCACTGCTCCGGCAGTCCCCCATCATCCGTGTATGAACACTCTGCTGAAGGCCTGGAGTCTGGCTCATCGGTGGCTGGGAATGGGAGCAGGAGTATCCCCAGAATGCTCTCTTGGGAGAGTAATGCAAAAAGAGGGAGCTATAACTATATGGGACAGGTCAGTACTAAAATATTGGGCCCACAGGGGAATATCCTTAATTAAATATGTTGTGCCCGAAAATGGAATAACTCCATTTGCTGATCTAGTGGCATCCAAAAAGTTCAGGAAGGGGCATTTCCCCCTATATAGGAAACTGAGGAGAGCAATGGATGGTTTGATGGGTGGTTGTGACCCTGCGGGAGTGGTGTCCAGATCCCCTCTGGAGGAACTTTTTTGGGGACAGTCAGAGGATATTAAGTTTAAACCCCTGAGAAAAACATATAAAATCTTAATAGGGGCCTCACCAGATATGATGATGAGTGTTAAGGAGAAGTGGTATTCAGATCTCCACCCAGAAGGCCTAACTGGGGGTAACTGGAACACTATTCTGAATAATTGTTTGAGTAGTTCAGTAAATAATAGAAATAACATTATCCAGTATAAGGTACTACATAGAGCATACCACACTCCATAGCTGGCACATAGGATAGATCCTAGTGCCTCTCCCCTGTGCCCCAAATGTCATATACACGTTGGAACTTTCTATCATATGATATGGCTCTGTCCCAAGGTGAGATCCTTTTGGTCTGGAGTTCAGGAGGTTATGTCACGGGTGGTGAAAGTCCCATTAAGTCTCAATCCAATGGAGATACTGTTGGGCCTTCCATCGGGTGACCTGATAAGAGGGCCCTCTCTTGACCCTAACTACAGAAACCTTTGGAGATTAGGTAATGTGATGGGCCTAAAGGTTTTGGCCATGCACTGGAGGCTGGCCTCCATGCTAACAGTCTCGGAATGGTCCAGCCACCTATTAAACTGTATGTAATATGAAAAGATCCAGTATACTGTTAAAGGGCAACTGAGCAAATATTTCAAAATGTGGGTCCCGCTGGAAGATGTTATATCGCAACCCTGGTTCCCTAGTTTTTAATAACTTTTTCGATTAGGAAACCCATGTTTAGAATAGGTTAGAGATAGCCTATATAATGACCCAAAAGTGTGAATACATGTCTTTTCCACTATATTTACTGATACTTGAAGGTAATGGAACAATGATATGATGTATCTGATGTACCTGCTGCTGAGCTAAAACTAAATAAAGTTTACAAAAAACAAAAACAAAAAAAAAACACTCTCAGAGGGTATATTTCTAAGTACCCTTGGACCAGCCCTGGCTAGTCTAAGGGTATTTAGAAATTTGCCCTCTGGGAGTGTTTTGAGAATCCCGAGTTAGGGGATTTGGCAACCTGTATCTGCCGCAAGCCCCCTAGCACCATGCCGCAGCCCATTTTGTGCTGCAAAGATGGTGTAAACCCCTTCTGGTGCATGCAGCATACAGTTGCTGTAGGCTGTGGTTGAGAATCGCTCCCGGCACATCTTTTGGCACAAGGGGCACTTTGTGTCATTCCTTATGGTGCAAGCCCCTTGCACCATTCTGGGAGCTTTGAGAATCGGGCCCTTGGTATTCCACAGGGGTCAGTCTCCTGGGACCACTTTTGTTCACACAATGTAAGTGGATACTGTCAAGAGGTCATTTACACATGGTGTCATTTGCGAATGACCTCCTGACAATATTCACTGTCATAAGTTTCTGTTGTTTCAAATGACAATGCGTACTGCATTAGCGCAAGATCTGTGAGGAACTTTAATATGAAATAATGGGGTGTCTTTGATAGGGATGTCACAGTATGAAATTCTGATGGTATGATAACCGTCACTTGTAATACTGCGGTTCTCATTATACCATGGTACTACAGAAGAAGTAATTTTTGTACAAAAAAAGGAGTCTACTCAAACTCTTGCATCAGGAAGAGTTGGCATGAAAGAGACAGTTGTCCCTGAAAATGCAAATAAAATTAGTTGAATGGTCTGAATACCATGGTATACCTCGGTTATCGCAGTATCAGAAACTGCCCATGGTATCAATACCATGACTTCCGATACCATGGTATACCATACAACATAAGAAGTTTACCAACAGGCAGCTAAATTCAAAGACAACCAAAGTATTTATCTTTTCAAATAACCATGGAAACCACGTAAACTTTAATATCTAAATGACTGAAAGGAAGTGCCGAGCGAAAGTACAAAGCTTCAGGTGCTTGGGTTCAGTTTCAGTTTTACTGATCGGTCATTGACCATTTCATAAATTATACAATACAAATCTAAAAATACATTTAAAATAGCATTTACAAAAAGAATAGTACAAAGTGCAGCATTTCACATATTATCATTGTGTTGACAATACATATAGTTGAGCAGTTTCTCCATTAATTGCTTTAAACCAGCTTATTTGGGCGGATAGCAGAACCTCCCAGACCTTAACAACATTCATATGGACCTGTCTCCACGTATTGTTGAATTACAGTTTATTTAACAGTTACATCAATAAATAAGTTACCAGAATTACTATAGTTTGTAACCTGCAGTATGTTACACAGGGATGAGAAAAAAGTGCTGTCTGCCCAGGTTATTTATATTTTAATCGAATTCTTGAAATAGCAGCAAGATAACCCACTACTCTTTGGATTATCTTCTCTTTCACAAGGCCATCCTGGGCAAGGTCCCCTGCTCAATAATAGATTTGTTTCCAATACAGCATAAAAATCGCCATACCAGATCTCAGGAATTAATCTTGTTTCAAATTCCTTTTCGTAAAACTTGTTTTGGACAAAGAGTTTTTGATTTTGTTGGATCAAGTACCTACAGTCATCTACCAGAATCACATAAGACTAGTTCAGATGGGGGGGTGCGCTGCTGAGCAGCCACATGGGAAGCAGCGTTTCTTCTGAGCTCCAGAGAATCTTTTATTTAATTGCTAATAAAACCAAGTTTGGGGAATTTTTTTGTTGCATTGCACACTTTACCTATGTCAAGTGACCTTTTCTGGTGGCTGCAATGGGGAAATCGAAGGGTGCCACAGCCACGTCAGCTGATTTTTTCCAGCCAAAAGGGAAATGGGAGGAGTGGCCTGCACAGACTACCACAGCTAGGACCTCTACTACTACTGCTGCTGAGGAGGTCTCCTTAGCTACCATCAATGTGACACTGGGACAGTTGGTACGGATGGTCCAGGATCTGGACCACAAGTTTGATACGTTGACCCCCAGCATTTCAGCATTGGAAACCAGGACAAATTTGGCAGACTAGGTGGCCTCTAAAATGAAGACCAACTTCAGCAAAACTATGGATGTCACTAG
The DNA here is from genome assembly GCA_016271365.2 of Neoceratodus forsteri. Lineage (NCBI taxonomy): Eukaryota > Metazoa > Chordata > Ceratodontiformes > Ceratodontidae > Neoceratodus > Neoceratodus forsteri. Next base: position 229,540,349 of record CM028134.1, read on the forward strand.
CAAGTTGATTACGGACAATACCCTCTTGTGACGGTGCCTGGAGCTGGAGGAGAACCAAGTCTGTGAGGAAAACATCAGGGTATTTGGTTTGCTGGGGATTGTGGAGGGCGATGATGCCCTGGATTTCTTCCAGACTATGTTGTCTGGATTACTTGGTATTACGGAGGACGAACCTCCTCTTTCTTTTGAAAAGGCTTAACGGGTTACTCCCTGTAGGGCCCCAGTGGAGAATTTGCTGCCAGAGCTTTCATAGTGGTCTGTACAGGAGCTGGGGATCGGGATCACATCCTGTCGATGGCCAGACAATGTCACCAGTTAAAATACGGAGAGGTGGACACCTCTGTCTTCTCCGGATTTATCCTATGGCACCCGCCAGTACCATAAGTCTTATGATGGGGTGAGAAGTCACCTCCGGCAGCTGAAGATACCACATCAGCTTTTGCTCCCCGCTAGACTCAGGCTCACTTGGAAGGGCAAGACTTATGTGTTTAACGATCCAGAGGATTCAGAGAAGGTGATTGCCGCAATCGAGCACGATCTGGGCCAGGAAAGTGGAGATGATATTATGGACGGAGACTGATTGCTTTGGTGGACTGTTCTACATACTGTAACACATAATGCGCAGGCCTTTTAACCTGTGTTAATACTGGAGTTATATTTTGGGATGGGATGGTTGGGAAGCTGTGTTCTATTTGTTATGAAGTGGTTAAGTGGAGGGCTCCTTGCGTTTGTTTATGGGGTTTGCAAAACTAAATTATAGTTTAATTAGGGAATGTGCTAAAATCACAGATGGATGCATTAAACCTATGGACTCTTATCCCAGTTTATGTTGGACTGTAGCCTCTCACTGCATTTTTGTGCTCTGTATATGAATTATTCCATACTGGAGCCATCTACTCATTTGTGCTAGTTATGCTTAGGCTTGAGGCTTATCAGAGCTTGCAGAGTTTTTATAAGTCTCTGTCCTAATGTAAGTGTATATAGTTCCCTGACTTATTTACTCTTTGGGACTATTTGGAAACACTTTTGTGAGCTGATGTTTGGGATATTGGGGAAGGGGGGCAACTGCATATCGGCTGGCCAGTATGTTATTCTTGACTCACTATGGAGCTATTTGGTATACGGTGCCCCCTCGGGAGTTCTTCCCTGGGCTGCATGCTTTAGAGAAATTTTATGTTATCTATTGTTGGTTACTTCCCCCTATGTCATATCGACTGGGGCATCCCTTAATTACTGTGGGTGTATGTTCCTATTCTTGGGCTCTTATATGTGAAAGGGTTGTACCTGTGGATTTTTGTTTTTGTAAGAGTGCCTTGCAAAAAATGTATAAATATATTTATTATACAAAAAAAAAAGACTAGTGATACTTTGCTTGATTATTATAAAAAGATCATTACAATCATAAAAACACAGTAAAAAGAGACATTTGAAAAGAACATTCTAAATTAAAATACAATAAATAATGCAGTAATAATGATGCAAAGTAAGTGAGAGGAGTTGCAATGCGTGAATTATTCCAGGAGAATGAGTTCATTCAGGAATTTATGATTGATCTCATAATCCTATTTCTTACTTTTTGAATTATGACCAGAAAATTCGCCATTCTCTTAATTATGTAGCTGTCGTCAGCTGTTAACTGTATATTCAGAATAGTAATTTCATCACAACCTTATAAAGACATGAGTATATTACTTAGCCATTTATGCCTTACATTTTTGCATCATGGACATCTAAGAATGATGTGTACTAGGTTTTCAATTTCTCCACCAGTACAATAACATAAGACACAAATTGGATCTTTGAGTCTATTCAGTCTTGCATGTAAAATGTTAGAATCAAAGAATTCTGATCTGAATCTTGCGTACATCTTTCTTTGCAGAAGACTACTTGAATATCTAAATAGTAGTGATATAAATAATCACAATCATAATCATTAATACCATACCATTTCTTGAATTTGGAGCAAGTGATCCACTCTACCAGAATCAGTTAAGACTAGTAGATCGGTACCCGTTTTTAAGAAGCAATTCTTAAGTCTTTTAGATAATCCACTTGTAAGTAATGTTATTGTTGTTATGTGTTTTCATATTCTGTATTATACTCTTGTAAATGTTGGTTGCACTTGGGAAAGGGTAATTCTGCTCAATGTGCTTTCCCACAGTAAACAATAAAATGGAATCAAATGAAAATGTCCTACTGGCTATTAAAGAGCAGGTATTAACTTCAGTACCTACTTACAAAAGCCATACAAATTTACAAGGGATTACGTTTTTTTGCATGTTCAGTTTTCCCTCACAGGGTATATAGCAAACAGAGGTATGGCAGTACTGTAAATACACACTGTACCAAAACAGGCAGAAAATGTCTGCCTCGCAGTAACAATCTCATGGATTGGTTTTGCCTCTGCACCATGTCAAGGTGGCAAGCCCCAGAGAGGACCACCCACACAATGTACCCAGATGATCTTTCTCTCCTTGGTAAACTCTCTCCAAATATCATTCTTTCAGAACTCACAGCTCACTTGAAGCCATTAGCAAATGAGCACTGGTCAATGCCAATGATGTACAAGAGTATGTCTTTATAATGCAAATGTGCTGTGAACAAGGCCATGGAGGAGATGGAGGAAATGGGGCAGGGCAGCTGAACGGTCCTTTATGCTGCAGGAGTGGCTGAACCAGTGGGTTCAGTTGCTTATTTAGTTGTTCAGGCTTATGGCAGTGTCGGAAGAGCTGCGGCATCATCGTGGAGTGCGGCTCCTATATGAATGCCCCCCCTGTCCTGGGGGAGGCTGCAGTGCTGCTGAGCACGGCTCCTATACTGATTCCACCCTCTAACCTGGAGGGGCCTGGTTTGGTTGCTGCTGAGCATGGCTCCTCTAAGGATACCCACTCTCCCGAAGGGGGCAAGCTGGATTGATGCCAAGTGTGGCTCCTATTTCGCTCCTGGGGGGAGACTGGGATAGCCCACCTTTGGGGGGGGGGGTAGCTGGTTGGGTCACTGCCACTCCTGGGGAGAACTGACTTGGCTAGCCTCAGTACCTGGCACCTGATTGGGCACTAGCATCCACCTCTATTCCTAGTCCCTTCTCCTCTGTCCCTCAATGCACTGCTCCTGAGATCACATTGAAATGAATAGGTCCCATTCATTTCAAAAGGCCATTCATTTCAATTTGTTTTGTTTTTTTCTGTAATTCATGACTTTTTTGTTTTTTAATATTTTTTAGTACTTTTTTCTGTTGAAGTCTGTTATAGCCCCAACCTCATGAACCCTATGGGAATTGACTTTCAGATCCCTCCAAAATGGGTGTTTTCTGGCCAGTCACCCTCAGAGACTCAGTCAGCGCTCCAAGTGGCCATGGAAACCTTCTTCAATCAGGGGTTCATTCTGAACATGCGTGGACAAAACCACAGCTATGTTATATGTGACCAAGCATGGGGGAGCCTCTTCCTCCAGACTGCGCAAAGAAGCTCTGTAGACTTGGTAACTCCCATCCAGTCTCTGTGTCTCAATGTTTGACATCCATCTTTCTGGTGTGGACATCAAGCTGGCAGACAGCCTCAGTCACCTGAAAGATGTACCCCACAAGTGGTCCGTTTACCAGGATGTTGTGTGAACTAAATTCTTAAACTGGGGGGCTCTTTGCATTGACTTCTATGCATTCTGGGAGAGCCACAAGCTACACTTCCCTGCCTGTCTCCAGGTTGCGGCACCATTTGGGAGGAGAATTTTGCCCTGAAATGGATCAGCAATGTCCTGCATGCCTTCCCATCCTTTTCCTGCTGCACAAGGTCCTGCTGAAGGCAAGCCTTGGAGAAGCTCAGATGATATTCATAGCTCCAGTGTGGCCTTGCCAATTCTGGTATTATGACCTCCTTTGTGTTAGTATTGAGCATCCAATCAAGTTTCTATTTACAGTGAGGCCCGCCAGGATGAAGAGCAGTGTCACAGTTTACTGCATGACAAAAGAGATGAACTCCCATAAAAAAACTGCATTGTTTCCTGCAATAACTCTGCTGCAGAATGCTGCAGGACTAGGTCTCATCCTGGCAAGCTTCACTGTAGGTTGGATCTTCTCATTTGGTGCAAGCGAAGAATTCGGCACATGGACCTTGCGATGTTAATCTGATGGCATGGTTCCTGAGAAGCTTGAATTTGCATCCCTTGGCCTCTCACAGATGGTTCTCACGGTGCTAGAGGCTTCCCACAAGTTCTCCTCCCAAAAGACCTACACTTTTAAGTGAAAGAGGCTCTTTGTATAATTCCAGGAGTGTGGTCTGGTTCCCATGCAGTGCCCTGTCAGGTCTGTACTCCACTACCTTTGGAGACTATTCCTCAAGGGCCTCAGTGCAACTTTTTTGCAGGAGCATTTGGCTGCCATCTTGGCATACTAAGCAAAGCTGTGTTCCTCTCCGTAACATCGGCGGGGGTGGTTGACCACTTTTTCAAGGGCCTTTACCATATTTTCCAACCTCTTTGTGAATCTTCTCCTGCATAGCATCTGAACCCAGCCAGGGTCATGGAGAAATCCTCTGAGCCACTGGCAACATGTGACCTTGTTTTCTTGCCCTGGAAAGTGGTATTTCTGGTTGTCAGCACCTCATCAGGAAGGGTCATCGAGCTGCTGACCCTCTTGATTGACCCAGCCTACGCGGTCTTTCACAAGGATAAGGTTATGCTGCGCATCAACAGAAAAATTCTGCCTAAGATGGTTCAGAGTTCTGTCTGAACCAATCTTTGCAACGGCTGGTATATTTTCCCAAGCTGCATGCTAGTCCCGCTGAGAAGAGGCTACATCAGCTGGGCATCAGGCGTGCCCTACTATTCCAACATAAGAGAACTGAGGAATTTCAGGCTCCACTGTCCAGTAGTTTGTGACCCTTGCACCACAATCCTGAGGTTGCTCTACTTCCAAACTATACGTATGCCATAGAGCAAAGGAGGGAGAGAGGTGATATGATTGAAACATTCAAACATCTTAAGGGCATTAACAAGGTGAAAGAGTCTAACATGTTTCAATATAAGAAAAACAGCAGAACAAGAGGACACAGCATGAGATTAGAGGGAGGCCGATTAAGGGGTAATGTGATGGAGTTCTTTTTCACAGAATGAGTGTTGGATGCATGGAACAACCTACCTCAGGAAGAGGTGGATATGAATACAGTGCAGGGCTTCAAACAGGCATGGGATAGGCATAAGGGAGAAATACAGATGAGTATGAATTGATAGGCCATTGACAGAGCAAAGGCAAATGGCACATTCATAAGGTAGAAAAAGAAATGGGCAGACTGGATGGGCCTTGCGGTCCTTATCTGCCGTCAACTTCTATGTTTCTATGTTGCAAACAAACTACCATTCAGTGGATCATTTCTTATAGAGAACAATGTTATATTTTGGCCTCACTCTGTCTGAGAGCTGTCTACCCAGAATACAGAAGAACAGCTGCTTTTCCTGCCACTGCCACGGGTATCCTGGTAAGTGAGATCTGCTGCACTACTACGTGGTCACCAGCACACACTTTCATGACTCAATACAGTCTAGACCTCCAGGCCTGAAGGGATGCTGCTTTTAGGTTCTCCATCCTAGAGTCTATAATTAGTTGAGCTGAGGACATAGCCCTCTCCAGCCTTCACTGGCTCCCTTTTGGCATGGCCTCATGATTACTGTGATTCCTGTTATAAGATCAGAGGCATGGAGGGGTGAGGGCAAGAGAAGGGTGGAGCTGAAGCTTTAGTCAATGGCCTTTCCAAGGAATTTGAACATGCGCAGTATACTGCGACTGCAGAAGGAAGACCAGCAGTGATGCAATAGTTACAGGTGAGTAACTTTGTCTTGGTAGCCTGTCTAAGAAGTGCATACTCCATTCTGTCCTATGCAGCCATTTTGTCTGAGGTTAAGCTATGGATGGTTCGGACTTTATATGAAGCTAATGGAAGTAATGGACCATCCCCCGGGGATTGAACTAAGACTGTAACTTAAAAAACCTCTGTCTGGAGGATGTCATTTAGGGCCCCCACATCCCCCCACCAGAAAAAAAGACTGCCTCATCTGCATATAAAAGCATTTCAGAAGAAGGACAAACTGAAGCCAAGTCATTAAAGAACAGGGAAAAGAGTAGTGGTCCCATAATGGAGCCCTGTAGGACACCACAACTAACTTTAGGAAAACTGAAGTAATGGTTCTGATTAATAGTGCTATGTTCACGGGCCCGAGAGAGAGTCCCTGACCTGGCAGTTAGTAACATCAATAACATATTGCCAGTACCTGGCTTACTGGCTAAAGGAATGAGATACTTCAGTACATCTCAAAGCAAACATCTCCAAGAGACCACCCAATTCCCCTTCCCCCACCCAGCCTCAAATACCAGACAGCGGAAACTAGAAGCACAGTCTCCGAGTCATCACGTGGTATGAAATGCTGAAGATAAAAGACAAAGGGCAGGTTATTAAGAGGTCTCTCTTTCCTTCCATGCCTTCCTGACACTGGGTTAAGGGTCAGTGAAATAATGGAGGAAAAACTGTTTTTTCTCCTTTAGTACTGATGGATGAAAGTCCCTCCTAACATAGTCTGAGTCCTTCTCTGTAAATACTTGCTTCCCTCACGGAGCAGTTATTCAATGTCAGCATCCTTGGCCCAGAAAAATCTTAGGGGGTTAGAAGTAACTGTCAGCAAAGTGCTTTGTTTTAAGTGAAACACTGCCATCAAACTCACCAGGAATCCATCTTGAGAGCTTGGACTTACAATACAGTATGAGAAGACCCAGACCTTCAGAGTATAATATAATCAAAATACGAAAAAAAGTTGAAAGCGCTGGAAAGGTGTTTTTCTTTTTGCATACAGACTGTTAGCTTATACTGCAGGAATCTGCTTCTTCACATCTATTTAACTTTAGCAACAGTTGCACAACACAAAACATGCAGAAGGAAGTAAGCCTGTCAGCATTATTGGCAACTTCCAAGGGAAAAGCTGCGGCTCATGGCTCCAAGTCTTTCTTCTCTCCACAGACCTATTTGGTAGGGTGTCTTTTAATTAATTCTAATTTTGTAGAAAGTGCCTGGAGATGTTTTTCTGGGAAAGTGCTTTACAAGAATGTTGTACTGTATTTTGCACTGTAACACAAATTAAAAAAGATAAAAAAAAACATGTTCAGTCTTACCTTGAAGGACCAGCCCAGAATTCTGAATGGTGTAGACAAAAGAAGAGAAAGGAGCAAGTGGAGACTTTGCTACAATGATCTAAAAAGCAAAAAGTATTAAAAGAGCTTTTATATTGTGCACAAATGAAGGTATTTTACTCTGTGCTCTTGGAAACCTGCCTGGCAACTTTAGCATCAATATTTGTAGGTCCTTAAGTCTATGAACAACAACAAGAAAAAAAACATCACAGAGCCAGGGGGTGAGATTTTCAGCTGCATGCATCTGTTTTCCAAACACAACTGCGGAATTCTGTCTGAAAAGTTAGACAACAAAAACTTGGTCTAACTTTCAGGGCTGAAGTCCACAGTTGTGTTTGGAAAACAGATGCATGCAGCTGAAAATCTCACCCCCTGGCTCTGTGATGTTTTTTTCTTGTTGTTGTTCAGAAAACAGACGCAAGTCCCACAGTTGTGGCCTAAAGTGTCATAAACTATGGGAAATGTTGTAAATGTGTCTAGATGTATGTGCATAGGCCGCAGCACGCATCCGCAATACAGATGCAAGTGCTCATCCAGGTGGCTAAAAATCCCACCCAGGATCTCTACTATACAGCCAACATCTTTTCTTTCGGAGTCACTAGGTGACAACACACGTAAGCATTAAGCCACAAGAGAGGGAGGCGTCTACTAGGAATTAATGCATGGTTGGGGTGGGGTGGGGTGGGGGTTGTGGCACGAGGCGTCAAGGCTGAGTGCCTACAACCACCCAACCATGCATTAATTCCCTAGTAGAAGCCTCCTTTTGAGGAGCTTTAATGCTCTTGTAACATGGGCAAATATGTTTTTTTACTTACACTTTGCTTTGCTTTAAAAACAAATCGACAACTTTTTCTATTTAAACTGCTTTTATATATAAATATTACAAATGTTTGTTTTCTATCCAGCCACATTTATTTATATGGTGGCTTACATTGCTTATAACTGTGCTCTAATGCAATAACACAAATAACATGTTGAAACATTAATAACATTCTCAAGGTTTTAACTCAGTAATTCTCTCAAAACTGTGCTTACAATGTTTTCAGCCCGCTAATTCGGTAAATTCTGTGGTTAATGGTAACACCCCACATACTCATTTGCATATTCTGATCTCATTTTAACAAAAAAATTTCAATCACTGGTTTTCAGTCCAGCAACATATATTTATATGGTGGATTGTATTCCTTTTTTGCCTTCAAAGTTTATAGTACATATGTAAAAATGCAACAACATCTTTTTATATTTAACATTTTGTCAAAAACTATTTATATCACTCAATAATGTTTTCGAAAATGCTAATGGAGCAAAGAACTATGGGATTTCTCTTCATGCTAATGATGATTTCTTTCTAAACAACTTTTTTCCTGTTAGGAACAATAGAGTTTTTATAAATTTAGCACATTTTGCTTAACTTTGCATTCCTCAACTACATTTCAAAAGTTAAGACTGCATTTCTAGTTTCAGAATCAGCAACATTTGTAATCGTCATCCCCAACATTAGTGATCTGCGGATGTTGCTCACTATCCACACAGGTTAACGGCTGCATTTTCTTTTTTTCTGGCTGGCAGTAGTAGTTAAACTTGACTGGGCTGTTTACGGTAAACATAATTAAATTAAAACAGGGACAATTCTCAACAAAGTTTGGTGGTTGCTCACGGTGAATCACTGTTGCACTTGGCGTTCCAAAACCCATTTTGGGAGAACTTTGACAAGCACATGGAATTTCACCTGTGTCACTACTGATAAATTACTCTATTTTCTGTACTTCTGGATATTACACTTTTAGTGCAAGTAGTTCAATATCAACTGGGTGGGTGGGAATTCCTAAATGTTCACTTATGTAGTGCGTCGTGGCACTGGTTTCTAGCCACGTGTTGTCTTTACACCAATAGATTTACTGGATTTCAGGTAATATTAATTGCCATGTTACAAATGTATTTAAATGCTTAATTTTTTTTTAATTTATTGTTTATGTTCCCCGGCAGTTGCTTCGCCTTCGGCTCACCCCTGACACTGGATCATCACACTCCACCATGGGGCTTCCAACCTTAATGGGGACGGTAACGTCCAGGGTACCTCTGCTGTGGCTATGCCCAGTCTGGAGGCTGAGATAGGAGGTCCTGAGGAACCGGGGGAGGGGGTTCTTGTAGTCACGTTCCCCGCAGAAGGACATGGCATGCAGCCAAATTACCATCAATGTAGGCCTTGGGGTGGGTATAAACATTTTTCAGGCAAGTAAGGAAGGAATCTGGGAAAGAAAATTTTGAAAGGGTAGCCCACAAGATTTCCCACCCCACCTTATCGAATGCTTTATCGGCGTCTAAACTTATAATAGTGGAGTGGATCTTTCTGGCATGAATATACTGTATTCCAAAAGTAATAGATTATCGGATGTATTTCTCTGTTTTATGAAACCTGATTGGTCCTGGTGTATTAACTGAAGAAGTATGGGTTCCAGCCGTTCGGCCCAAATGGCCATAAATATTTTCTAATCCACATTTAAAATTGAGATACAGAGGTAGGATGATGGAAGAGTGGGGTCCTTCTCGATCATAAGTAGGGGGGAAAGAACAGCATAGCTCAAGGAGGTTGGGGGGGACTCTCCCTCTGCCACTGCTTGACAAGCCGATAAGAAACTGGGAAGTAACTGAGGGATAACATTTTTACACCATTCCAGGCCAAAACCATCGGGGCCGGGACATTTCAAGGGTTTTAAATGTTTTACCTGTTGGAGTATCTCCTTGGGTCTGATGGGACGCTCCAACAGACCGGCCTGGAGCTCTGACAATTCAGGTAGATGAAGCTTATCCAGGAATTCAGATATCATTTTATCTTGTTTCTGGGATGACTGGGGGGCTGCATATAGGGTTTCATAAAACTGTGTAAAAACCTGCCTGATTTGTTCTTCCTTACAGGTAGTTGTGCCAGATATATTAGATTTTATTTTTAAAATAGTGGAGGCCCGTTTTTTGGCCCTTAATTTCTGAGCCAACACTCGAACCCCCCTTGCTCCCCCCTCATAATTATACTGTCTTAAATAATTCAGGCTCTGGAGAGTTCTATAATCTAGCATTTTTTGTATTTCTTGTTTAAGACTTCTATTCCATCACTGAAGGGCTGTATCGCCTTCTCTAAATAAGAGTTGATATGAAGCTAGGTGGTCTGTTATATAATTAAGCCTAGCATTCCTCTCTTTTTGTTTTCAGGAAGCATATTCCAGTATCTCACCTTGTAAGACTGCTTTTAAGGCATCCCATTGAATTGGATGGGAGAATTCAGGAATTAAATTATCCTGAATTACTTGTGGAATGCATTCCCTGAGGTGGTCCTGAAAGTCTTGATCCCTAAGAAGGGACGTGTTGAACCTCCAGAACCTGAATCTGTTTTGTTTGCCCAGATCTATTTAAAGAATTAATGGATTATGGTCCGATAATACCCTTGGCTCGACTAAAATATCCTGAACCAGTGTAAGATACTCCCCTGTAACAAAAAAATAATCCAGCCTAGAGTACGTATTATGACGCCCTGAAAAAAAGTATACCGTGGGACAGATGGAAAGATTCTCCACCAGACATCTTCGATGCCCAAAAAAGTCAGCTTCCTTTTTAAATATTTAGCTGCCTTAGAAAGCCTACTCGGTTTAGGGTTACAGGAGTCTAAATGTGGGTGGAAGGGAATATTAAAATACCCACCCATGATCAGGACCCCCTTGAGCCTCTCCATTACCCTCTGCAAAAAGGTCCGTACTACAGGGAGCGACATTTGTGGGGGAAGATATGTATTAATCAAGGTTACTGTCTGGGAATAAAGTGACCCTGTAAGGATCATATATCTACCCTGTGGATCTAGACAGGTACCCTGAATTTCTAGTGGAGTTGATGATGGAATTAAAATAGTCATTCCCCTCTTATGGCCCCTCGGGTGAGAGGATGCCAATACCTGATATCTGCCCCCCCAATGTAATTTTAAGTGTTCAGCTGCTGAGAGGTGGGATTCCTGTAAAAAATAGATGTAACCCCTAGATGGCGCTATCCCAGGGGCTACTACCCCTGCCTGATTTGCCACTAACAGGTTGAGGGGCCTGGATCCAATGGCGGGTGCCTCCACCCAGAGGTCAGGGTTTGCAATAGTTAAACTAACTTGGTCACAGCCCTCTGGGACACTGCAACTTTCTTCCCACTAGTGGCCCACACAATATATCAGAATTACCTTCACAGTATACACTTACCCCCAGGTCTGGTTCCGCACTGGGACCTCCTGTGAAATGAGATACAGTGCAACAATCACAGTACAGTACTTTAACATAGACAAATACCTCAGGCAGTATAACTTTGCTGAAACAAGCAGCTCTGATTTATTTAGGGGATATAACAAGGACAGGGGAAAATCAGGTTAATTAGCTTATCACTCTAATAATCTACCTATGGCTCTGTGCAGGCCTATCCCTATCAGTTACTGTCCCTGGGTACCCAAGCCCTAGTGGCTAGTCCAAACCGTGGCAGCTGGTAGGGGCCCTTTCACACAGAGAAAAGGAGAATTAAACAGTCAGCAGTACAGTAATTCCATTTGGATTTAATGTGGCAATTCAACAGGGAGCGACCCTGAATTAGTACTCACGACCTCCAAATAAGATAGGGTCCTTCAATGTCAGTAGGGCTCACTTGAGGTACACAAACCTCTTCACACATCCATATAAAAGAAAGCACTATACCAGGCAGGCTGCATCTGTATCCCGATCGCAATTACTGCACAATACCGGGGAGACACACAGCAGATTCAGTTCCTGACAGACCAAGTGTAATTCAACAATTTCTCCAGTCTTCTACAGGGTGAGCCTGGTTTCTACTCTTCAGAGATCCTTTCATTCTCTTCACAGGACGGATTCAGTCCTAACAAGCTGCAGACCGGAACTCTGGGCCTTACACACGTTTTTTGACTAAAACTGCACACTGAAAAAGCACAGGGCTCCTTCCTTCTTCACTGCCAAAGCTCAACTGAAACTCCAACCGACAAAACCGGGCACTTCCTTTGAGTTCCTCCCAGTTCTTAACTGGATTGGCCGTCACTCACAATAGACTGCTGCTGTTGGTCCAAAAAGGCACTGAAGTCTAAACTACATCTCCCAGAGTCACTGCCCATACAATCCTCTTGTGGCTGGCTCAGATTATGAGTCCAAGTTCTGATTCGTCCAAGGCACCATTTTAGAACTAGCTTACCCCACACTGATTGGTCCAGTTCAGCAGTTCAAAACTAGAATGGGGAACTAGCAGACACAGTTCTGACTGCAAAGAAAGCAGGTTAGACAAACTGTAATTTCATTATTACTCTAAATAATTTCTGGCAAACAGTTACATCTTTCAGATAGGTTCCTTTGCACTCTAGTGACTGCAAAATGAAGTGAATTGGCAGCAGCTCGAGTGGTACTCAGAGAAGCACACAGTCCCCATACAAACTAATTATGTCTGCAAGCAGACAGCTCTAAAGAGACAGTACCATAGGCTCTAAAAACACTCACTGATAAATGGCTTAAATGCCAAACACCATTCAGGCTTGGGCATTCAAGCAAGCTCCTGGAAGTCTTTTGGGAACCCCATTTGCAGGGGTTACCTTCCTGGCTAGGAAAGCTTGCGTCCGCGTCAAGCAAGTACCCATAAGTTTCAACTGCAACCATATACATTTGCATTAGGCTCGCACATGTAATCATCAGTCAATATATCATTTTACCAAGAACACATTTCTGAAACATTGCAGTACGTCACTCTTTACACAGTATTACATACACATTGTACCATAACTCAAGTTATTACCTCTTGTACATGAAACCTGAAGAGAGGGGCCCTTCCTATCAGTTACCTTGGGGCTGGATGGGGCAAGGGCACCATATTAGAGGGCAACACAAGTAACTTGGAGTTAGCACTGATGCTCAGTTTGGGCAATGAGCTCGGGGACACATACACTCCTTATGGACAACATTGAGAGGCAAGTCCACAGGCCTCCCAAGTGAATCATAACTGAGGTGCACCACAGGCTTTACAGCTCGACCAGTCTTTCTAGGGGAACTGTATAGTCTCTGCACTCTGAGCCTCATTTTCAGCATTGTCCTCACTTGTCAGGGGAGTCTCCATGGGGTAGAGAGGCTAGAACTTGGGGCACTTTCAGCTCCAGGAGTTACAGTTTCTGAGTCCACAACATTTGGCTCGCATGGAGGCTTCTGGACACTGGCAGTGGACTGTCAGGGCACTCAAAATACTCTTCTTGTTCGGTGTATCACCAGTCTGCCCCAATCTATCATTTCCTCCCTGAAAGCTCAAACAGTTCAACCATGCACAATGATTCCATTTCATCTGATCTGATGCTTTGCACTTCACTTTCTGGGAGCATTGGCTCCAGGGATGAAGCTGGGGCTTAGACAGTCCAGAAGGCCCAGCTTCATCTCAGTATAGACTAGGGATTGCCCGAAACAATTGACTCAGTTCAAGAAGGATAGTATTCAAAGTCACTCTCACTTTCTTCCGATATGGACTGACAGTCATGCTCAACTGGGACTTGTGGAGGAACACTTTAACTTTGCTTCTGTAGGCAGACTTTCTTGATCTTTTCTTAGCAGCAGCTCTAGTCACTGGTCCAGAGGGCATCTTCTAGGGCTCAGACTCAATTAAGATTTGTCCAATGGGCAGTAAATTATTTCTATGCATTGTTTTTACATCTTTTGAATTATTCTCAGGCCTTACTTTGTACACTGGCAGATCATCTAGTTTGCCCACTACAATGTGAGGAGATGGTGCCATCTGTCAGCAATCTTGTGCTTGCCATGCAGTCCCAGATTTCTTAGCAATACCCGATCTCCCTCCTGGAGTTCCTGTGCTTTCACCTTTTATCATACCTTTCTTGTTGGCCAGATTTCTTTTGGCAGCCATGGTTTGAGCCAGTTGGTACGCATGAGTTAGCTGGGCCTTTAACTTTTGCACATACTGTAAATAGTTGTCAGCTTGAACCCCATCAGGAGAGACCCCAAAACACACATCTACTGGTAGTCGAGCTTCTCTTCCAAACATCAGGCGGTAGGGGGAGAATCCAGTGGCATCACTTTTGGTGCAGTTATAAGCATGTACCAGGGTGCTAATTTGTTGGCTCCATCTAGGCTTGTCCTTTGGGTGCAGGGTGCCTAGCATATCTAGCAAAGTGCGGTTGAAACGTTCAGGCTGTGGGTCCCCCTGGGGGTGGTAAGGAGTGGTTCTGGACTTTCGTACCCCCAGAGAAAGCATCTCTTTGATCAGACGACTTCAAAGTCTCTCCTTGATCAGAATGGATTCTTTGTGGAGCCCCATAGTGAACAAAAAGTTTTCTAAGTACTTTGGCCACAGTGGATGCTTTCTGGTCTTTGGTGGGGAAAGCTTGGGCATATCTCGTGAAATGGTCAGTGACCACCAGCACATTACTGATATTTCTTTGATCTGACTCCAAACTTAGAAAATCAATACAGACCAGCTCCATGGGTGCACTGGTGGTGACAAGGGGCAGCCCTCTGGGGCAAAGCTTTCCTCTGTAGCAGCAGACTACAAGTTCGAATGTGTTGCTCACATCAGCCCCCATCTTAGGCCAATAGAATCTGGATCTCACCAAGTCAAGTGTTCTGTCTATACCAAGGTGCCCCATGTGGTTGTGCAAGGACCTCAGTACTGAGTCTCGAAAGGCAGTGGCAGCACCAGTTGTTGTTGTCTACTTGTCCCCCTCTGTCTACTGTTTCTCTGTATAACAGTTTATTGATCAGTTTCAACTTAGGACCTTCTTTGTATAACAGTGCAGTTCTCAAATCAGTGGAGCGATTTGGACACATCTTTTCCTGCATAGAGGGCTTCTAAAGCTGCTTTGATCATGGGATCGCGGGATTGAGCCCGCCGAATACTGTCATTGTCCAGCTGAGGCAGTTCACCAATGTCTATTGCAGAAAAGTGGCAATAAGCAGCAGGTATGCAATTCTCAGAGGCTCCCAAGCAATCCACCATGCAGTCCACTGCGTCCGTGGACATTTGTTCCTCCCTGTCAAACTTCCTGCAGAGTGCCCGAATGTCAGGTTCTGCCAATCGGACCCAATCATTCTGGGGAACAGGCCTCCGGGAGAGAGCATCAGCATCTATGTGGTTCAGACCTGCTCGGTATTCGAGAGCATAGTCATATGTAGATAATGCAGAAAGCCACCTATGGCCAGTGGCATCCAACTTAGCTGGAGGTCTGCACATAGGTCAAGGATTGTGTCAGTTTTTACTAGTATTTTAGCCCCTTACAAGTACTCATGGAATTGGTCAACAATAGCCACTTCAAAGCTAGGAACTCTAACTTATGTACAGGATAGTTCTTTTGGGATGGGGTCAGGCTTCTACTGGCAAGGTCACTGATCTCAGGCCATTCTCGTGCTCTTGGTACAACTGCCCCAACCCTTGCAAGCTAGCATCAGTGTGCGGGCGTAAGGTTTTCTTGGATCGGCATAGGCCAGCACTGGAGCATGGGTAAGTTGATATATGATCTCATGAAAAGCAGTCTCACAATCAGGAGTCCAGTGGGCCCCAAATACTTCACTCGGATGAAAATACACTCTTTCAGTCTTGAGGGACGCTGACTTTTGGTATTTTTGTGGGTTGGGGATACCCTTGAGTAAGGTTAAGTAAAGGGTGGATCACTCTTGAATAGTCCTTGATGAGCGCTATAATAACCACAGAATCCCAGGAATCTTTGCAGTTCTTTAGATTTTTGGCTGTGGCCAGGTGGTCAAGGCCTCAACTTTACTTGGGTCGGTCTCTATTCCTCGGTGGATACTATGTGTCCCACATACTTTACTGATGTTTGAAAGAATTGACACTTATCAATGGACAGTTTAAGGCCAAAGTCCTCCAGTCGGTCCAATACCTTAAATAATCTGCTCTCATGTTCCTCAGTGAGCTGCCAAACACAATAACATCATCTAGGTATACCAGGCACTCTGGTAAGTTCATGTCCCCACTGCACGCTCCATCAATCGTTGAAAAGTGGCTGGGGCACCTGAAATCCTTGAGGCATCCTCATGAATTCAAGAAGCCAGCGGACAGATAAAGGCCGTCTTCTCATGGTCCTCTGGGGCCATCGGGATCTGGTAGTACCCACTGCGGAGATCCAGCACAGAGAACCACTTGCTCCCGTTTAGGCAGTCCAAAGCATCCTGAATGCGGGGCATTGTGTACTGATCAGGGATAGTCCACGGTTTAAGGTGCGATAATCCACACACATCCTTACTGTTCCATTCTTTTCCTCACTACCACAATGGGGAAGCATAAGGGCTTCTGGATTCTTGTATTACACAGCAGCTAACATCTCTTGCAGATGCTGTCTCACATCATCTATGTCAGCAGGTGCCAGGCGTCGAGACCTCTCATGAAATGGTTTTCGTCATGCAGCCGGATATTGTGCTCTAGCTCCTTACATGCATCCTACATCCCACCTCCTTTAAAGAAAACTGGTCTCTCTGGGCAAGCTTCTCACTGATTCTCACTTTCCATTCAGCTGGCAGCAGGAGGTCGCGAAATCAAACAAGTCAGGAGTTACTCTGTCATTCTTCCTTGAACTCTTGCTGTTGGTAGCACTGCAGTGTCTGCCAATGCATTAGCCAGGATGCAACCTCTGTTTACTCGAATGTCTCTTTCAGACACATTATGAACTTGGACCATTACCCTTCTGGCATAAGCATGGGCTCTAGCGGGCAAAATACTAGACTGACCAGCAGTCCCTCTGGCAATTTTCCATCGCCTGGTGCATCAACATTAATATTTATTCTTAACATCCTTTCTGATACGGACCTCTCCCTGTAAGGTACACTGGGCATTTGGCGCCAGGATCAGAGACTCAGGATCCTTCTTCCATACAATTCCGACGGTTCCTCTGGTTCTTTTTCAGCATCTCTCTGTGCCTCATAGGCCTTCTTAATTAAAGCCGGAACTCTTAAAGCTCTACTAGTCTTTGACCCTGTTTTTCATAACACAACTGTGCCAGCCTTCCGAACATATGAGCATTTGTTCCAATCAACAAAGGGACACCATCATACAGTCCAGTGAGGGGACACACTAAGGCTAGGGTCTCTACTTGTTCTGCCACTCCAGCCACGAGGTGGGGAAAGACAGCCAAATTGGATATACCGGAATAGGGGTAGGCCTTCTCACTTAACCCCATACATGCAGTCCTTCTAATGGTTGTAAGGGTACGTCCTGACAAATGCTTCTGATACCAATCCTGGAACATAATTGTCACTTGGGAGCCACTGTCTAATACAGCTCTTGTAGACACTCCATTCACCTTTACAGTGGTCTCCATGGAGGGACCCACTATTCTGGACCAGTCTGGAGAGGTGGTAGTGGGGCCTGGGCAACTGACCTTGTCAAAAGGACGTGAATTAGCATTTTGGTGCCCTCACTGGGATCATGTCGCACCTCTTAACCACTGATTTCTTCTCAAGCTCTCCTTGTAGCCTATATGCAACTTTGTCAGTGTCTTTGGGGACTGGTATTCCTTTCATGTGCCCATCTTTCCCACAATTATAGCAAAACATACTTTCTGGAGTTTGAGCTGGCGGGCGCCACACTGGGAGCCAGGGCGGGGTATTACTAACTGGAAACCTGGGTGCCATCTCTGTCTCTGGCGTGATAAGCATTTGGAGACATCTCGTCAGTTTCTCCACTTCCATGGTCAAGGAATTGAGTTTGGAGCTGTTATCAGCTAGGAGATACATGGGTGGGTACCCACCCCATAGCAGATGCAGTAGTCGGATATAGGTCAGGGCCCGTACTTGCAGGCGTGGCCTTCATAAAGGACTGTTTTGAATTCCGGATCTCTCTCAACAGTTAAGCCCCATTGTGGCATATCTTTTCCTTGTCAGAGCACTCATTGACTGTCAACCTCTGCCCTGAACTTCACTTGATGGGTCACCCTCAGTCACTTGGGTCGTAGCCACAGCTGTTGGTGCAGGTACCTCCCGAGGTCGCCTTTTCTCAACTCCTCGAATTTCTCTCATTAACTCATCATAGGAGGGTGGGGATTCAGTCGATTTGCCAGGCGTAACTGAAGCAACAGCAGTTCTGAGAAGGGGCAGACTTAAGGATTCTGTCCAGTCTGGTTCGGTCCAGTTCAATCGTGGCAAACTACCCTTTCTGAGACATTCTTGCAACAATTTTTCCAGCCGAGAGATATACAGACAACAACTCCCTTGGTACTGTTGTGCATTTCTTACTCTCCACCATAGGTCCTCATCAGAATCTGGGCTCCCATACACATTCTCCAAGGCCTCAAGATAGGCCTGTGCAGCGCTTCAGGGTTACTGGCCCGTTTAGCTTACGGATGGTAGCCAGGGCAGGACCTCGGAGGCTCTCACTAACCCTCTTTAAGCTTCAGCCTTCCGGCATTGCCATTCCTAGCACTTGGGGGCAACATAGTCTATCCAGGCCTCCCAGTCATCCTCCCTTGGGGGTGGGAGGGTGCCAGAGAAGATCCTCAACTTCGGTAAGAGTCGTGACTAATGGCAGGTGCAGAAATAGGGTCTGCATTGGTTCAGCCACCATTACGGGCACTGGAGCAGGAGAGGGTGTTGGGGAGGAACACCCCAGGTGGCAAGAATAGTTTCTTCAAGTCCTCCACAGTTTTCCCTCTCCCAGCAACCATTCAGCAAATTTCTCCTCAAAAGTTTCAGATAGTGGTGGGGCTGATTCCCCGGGTCTTCTGTCCTTAGTTATCACTCTCCAAGCAGTGAGGGCTCCCTCTGGGGTAATGGTCTGTGGCACTTTGGAGCTATCTATGGGATCCTTAAACTCTACTAGGGCCAGGAAAGTGTGGGTGAGCAGATTAGCATGCCGACCCACCACCACAGGGTTTGTAAACCTTCCACCTTGGAAAGTACTCCCTGCACAGTGTCCGTATTGATACCCAGGGGATGTCCAGGATAAGCATAGCATTTTGGGTCGATCTCCTCCCAGTACACCAGTCCACCAGCGGTGCACAGCCACTTCTGTCGGGTACCATTTTTTTCTTAACAGTGGTTCGTAAATATGGCCACTAGAGGACACACAATCCCAGCGGTGCCTCCAAGATGTAACCCCTAGATGAGCTATCCCAGGGGCTACTACCCCTGCCTGATTTGCCACTAACAGGTTGAGGGGCCTGGATCCAATGGCGGGTGCCTCCACCCAGAGGTCAGGGTTTGCAATAGTTAAACTAACTTGGTCACAGCCCTCTGGGACACTGCAACCCCCTTTCTTCCACTAGTGGCCCCACACAATATATCAGAATTACCTTCACAGTATACACTTACCCCAGGTCTGGTTCGGCACTGGGACCTCCTGTGAAATGAGATACAGTGCAACAATCACAGTACAGTACTTTAACATAGACAAATACCTCAGGCAGTATAACTTTGCTGAAACAAGCAGCTCTGATTTATTTAGGGGGATATAACAAGGACAGGGGAAAATCAGGTTAATTAGCTTATCACTCTAATAATCTACCTATGGCTCTGTGCACAGGCCTATCCCTATCAGTTACTGTCCCTGGGTACCCAAGCCCTAGTGGCTAGTCCAAACCGTGGCAGCTGGTAGGGGCCCTTTCACACAGAAAAGGAGAATTAAACAGTCAGCAGTACAGTAATTCCATTTGGATTTAATGTGGCAATTCAACAGGGAGCGACCCTGAATTAGTACTCACGACCTCCAAATAAGATAGGGTCCTTCAATGTCAGCAGGGCTCACTTGAGGTACACAAACCTCTTCACACATCCATATAAAAGCACTATACCAGGCAGGCTGCATCTGTATCCCGATCGCAATTACTGCACAATACCGGGAGAACACAGCAGATTCAGTTCCTGACAGACCAAGTGTAATTCAACAATTTCTCCAGTCTTCTACAGGGTGAGCCTGGTTCTACTCTTCAGAGATCCTTTCATTCTCTTCACAGGACGGATTCAGTCCTAACAAGCTGCAGACCGGAACTCTGGGCCTTACACGTTTTGACTAAAACTGCACACTGAAAAGCACAGGGCTCCTTCCTTCTTCACTGTCAAAGCTCAACTGAAACTCCAACCGACAAAACCTGGCACTTCCTTTGAGTTCCTCCCAGTTCTTGACTGGATTGGCTGTCACTCACAATAGACTGCTGCTGTTGGTCCAAAAGGCACTGAAGTCTAAACTACATCTCCCAGAGTCACTGCCCATACAATCCTCTTGTGGCTGGCTCAGATTATGAGTCAAGTTCTGATTCGTCCAAGGCACCATTTTAGAGCTAGCTTACCCACACTGATTGGTCCAGTTCAGCAGTTCAAAACTAGAATGGGAACTAGCAGACACAGTTCTGACTGCAAAGAAAGCAGGTTAGACAAACTGTAATTTCATTATTACTCTAAATAATTTCTGGCAAACAGTTACATCTTTCAGATAGGTTCCCTTTGCACTCCTAGTGACTGCAAAAGTAAGTGAATTGGCAGCAGCTCGAGTGGTACTCAGAGAAGCACACAGTCCCCCCATACAAACTAATTATGTCTGCAAGCAGACAGCTCTTAAATAGACAGTACCAGAGGCTCTAAAAACACTCACTGATAAATGGCTTAAATGCCAAACACCATTCAGGCTTGGAGCATTCAAGCAAGCTCCTGGAAGTCTTTTGGGAACCCCCATTTGCAGGGGGGTTACATATAAATTTGCTTTCTGCTTTCCTAAGTGCTGCATAAACTTATACCATTTAACCGGGGAGTGCAAGCCATTCACATTCTGAGAAAAAATGTTAACTTGTACATTAACCATTGTCCCTAGGATGAAATATTCTAGTTGTTTGGCTAGAATATTGCTGAGTCCCTAGAGGGCTTAAGTAATTAGTAAATGTTATATTTCTTGTATCCCACCCCACATCCGGTGGTCCTTTAAGACCAATTCCAGTAATCCCGGATCGAGTGGTAACATCGTTCATAGTATCCCTCCGGACAACAGCATATCTGGCCACTAAGGGGGTATTATGACTCCTAATAGGTGTTGTTTCACCATTCATTTTTAAATTTAACATAAGAACAAAACACAACAATCTGGTAAACAACCATAAACCTTGTCTATTAACCTATCTCCATCTGGAGAGAACTATGTACATTTGTTCTTCTACTGTTAGGGGAAATATAACCATCTCCCACCCTAGTCCCAGGGTAAGGGAACCCCTTCTCCCTAGGAAAGTGGGGCACTACCCACCGAAGGTGGATATAGACCCACATGAGAGGGAACACTCCCTCTAGGAACAGTCTCAAAAAAAAAGGAACTGCTCCTGTGATGTTGGTGACATGAGTGCTAAATAATATTCAGGAAATGTTAAATTAACCTAAATGTTAAGGGGGAAGAGCCACCACCCCACCTTTAAAATGTTTCCCTCCGGAGGTCTAAATGAGAAGTAAAGGGTTGGCACAAGCATATAAGAAAAGACTAAAGGTTCCCTGCTCTTTCATGTGCAAGAGATCTGCAATATTGAGGGAGACACATATGGTGCCTCACGCTTGATATTACCACCCTGTTTCCATAGAAGCATCATTAACTTTAGAAGCATTTGATACTACCCCCCAGTATACCTAAGTGCTGTTATCTGGGGAGTTGCTACGACTCCACAAGGTCCATAATTGGTAATTTATAGGGGCCCTCTAGATTATCACGCTGGGGGGCCCCAATCGATTGGTGGAAATCCAGGGAGTCAGGGCAATCATCCCCACAGGAGGCGAGGCTGGGTTGATGATCGGGGAACCCCATCAAAGGGAGAGGATGCCTTCAGGATCAGGAAGGGCCAGGACCCCTCCCACGACCAGGACCACTATATCTAGGCTATTACTCCAGGCATCGAGTATTTGCTGATGGTAACCTGAAGTCAAGAGGAGGCGGTAGACAATTTACAACCCCATCCCCATCCCCGGGCGCCCCCCCGCCCCCAATGGAGGTGTAAGATGTATTCATTCATGTCCGCCTTGCTGAGGCATCAAAGTCCCAAGATCACAGTTCCATCCTTTATTCCTCTGTTTACACCTGGACTGTTCACTGCAGAAATGAGAGCAGTACATTTAAAGTCACTGGTCCAGTTCCAATTTCTTGCCGTGCAGGGGCAAGATACTAAGTGCTCGCCCAATTGGAGTGCCGCAAACATCGAAGGGAGGGGAGAGAAGAGAGTCACTCTTGCGGTCGGGAAGGGGAATACACCGAGTCAGGGCCCACAGAGGAGGGGGGAGAGCAAGACGCTCCGCTGGCCTCACTTAGTAGCTAGATCACTGATAGAGGCTATTAAGATTGTTATTTTAATGACAGTGAAGCCTGGACAGGAGCAATAGCCCATCCTCAACCCCTATCCCACCAATGCGGCCGACCCCCCCAACCAGACCGGTACCTTTTAAGAGAGTTCAGCTCCTATTTGGCCTGCAGTGTTGGATTCCTTAGTAGACGCACTCTGTGTAATATCTTCTGCAAGTGGTGATCTCCGATCTCCACGTGGGGTTTTTCTTGGGTGCCAGACCTTGGAAGCACAGCCAGGTCCCTCGCTGCTTTTTTGGGGTCGTTTTTAGATAAGCTCCATCGCTGGAGCAAGTCCGATTTGGCCTCTGCAGCTGTGTTAAAGGTGATGGATCCATTCAGAAACTGAACAACCAGCTTTGCAGGGTAAGGAGTGCGGAATCTCAAGTTTTTAGCTCTTAAGAGGAGGAACAAGGGAGAGTAATCTTGTTTCATGCGTTGAGTGGCAGGTGCATAATCATTGTCGAAAATAATGCGGTGATCTCCTAACATTACTTTCTGTTTGTGCCAAGCTTTTATCAGACGCTGATCCTTTTGGTAAAAATTAGCGAATCTCATGATAAATGATCTGGGTCGGGCCTCTGGTTTCGAAGGCTGGGGACTCAGTGCCCTGTGTGCCCTCTCGATGTCGATCTGGAAATCACTGCCCAAATCCAGGATGAGATGTAGCAAATAGTCCGCAAATGCCACTGGGTCATTCCCCTCCTCTCCCTCTGGAATCCCATATACCCTGATATTTTTTCGTCATCCTCGGTTTTCCATATCCTCTTGTCTCATAGATGTATAAAGTTGTTCCTCGGCCAGTACTTGAACATCTCATTCCAGAAGAACAGGTTACTCACCTGTAACAGTAGTTCTAGGAGTGGTATATGTTGTTCATCCACACTCTTTGGCATGTCCCTTTCCCCTTTAAATCTTGCTGGAAGACTTCAAGCTGGCTCCTCCCACCCACCTGAGTGGTATATACCTAGGCTGCGCCCCATGATGCCAGATCTTAGCCCGCTGGAAGCCAGGTTGTGTGCGTCCGTGTGAAGGAACAACATATACCACTCCTAGAACTACTGTTACAGGTGAGTAACCTGTTCTTCTAGGGTCATGGATATCTTATTCATCAACACTCTTTTGCAGACTCCTAGCAGTTCTCTGGGAGGAGAGAGGCAAGGCACAAACCCCCTACTGAGGGAACAGAGATTGGAGAACTGAGGTCCCAAAACCAGCATCCCGGCATAACTCAAGGTTGATGTGGTAGTGGGTAATGAAGGTGTTTGCTGACTTCCAGGTAGCAGCCCGACAGATTTCCTGGATAGGAATGTCCCTGGAAGCAGCCACCGATGCAGCAGTATGACGGGTAGAATGAGCTCTTATCACTCTGGGAGGCTCCTTGCCCGCCAACTCATAGCACAGACCTATGCATAATGTAATCCATCTTGCAACATTCCGCTTCGCTGCAGATCTGCCAGAAGCGGCTTCAGTGTAGGTGACAAACAGCTGGCGAGCCTCTCCACGAATTTCCGCCATCCTCTCCTTATAATAGGAGACAGCATGTTTCAGGTCCAAAGTATGGATCCTGTACTCGGCCTCCGAGGTGTAAGTAGGGTAGTATACCAGCAGAGTCAACACCTGGTTAAGGTGAAACTCTGACACCGGCTTCGGAAGGAATTTCGGTTGGGGGCGCAGGACAACATTGTCCCTGTGGAAAACCAGATAAGGGGAGTCCACCGAAAGTGCCTGGAGTTCCCCTGTCCTTCTGGCAGACATGATAGCCACCAGGAAGGCCGTCTTCCACAACAAGTGTGACAGCCACACTTGTGCACTGGTTCGAATGGCTTGCCCATGAGCTTTGCCAATAGCAGCAGTAGATCCCGTGGAGGTGGAGGTTCACACACCGGAGGGGATATGTGATCCAGGCCTTTGAAAAAGCAACCGACCACTGTCTCCTGCGCCAATGTTGACTGACCGGCCACATCCGGTAAGCAGAAATGGCTGCCAGGTGCACCCTAAGGGTCGATGACCGTAGACCCCCTTTGGAGAGAGACCAAAGGTAGTCGAGAATGTTAGCCACAGAACAGGATATGGGGTCCAGACCCTTACTCTCACACCAAATGGAAATCCTTTTCCATTTGAAGGCATAACATTTCCTGGTTGATTCCTTTCAAGATGCCTCCACCACGGTGCAGACATCTTCGGAAAGACCCAAAGCCTGGAACTCTAGCCACTCAGGTACCAGGCTGGGAGGTGCAGGGATTGAAGGTCCGGATAGAAGACCTTCCCCTGGTTCAGAGATATTAGGTCCGGGCGTGTACAAAGCTGCTCTGGGGTCCTGCAGCTGAGGCTGAGGAGATCTGGATACCAGAACTGGCGCAGCCAGTCTGGGGCTACCAGAATCACCTTCGTCTTGTCCCTCCTCACCTTGAGTAACATCGTGTGGATCAAAGGAAATGGAGGGAAGGCATAGAGGAGGTCTGGGGTCCACGACCTCGAGAAGGCATCCCCCTGCAGCGAGCCCTGCTGAGGGGGCGGGCATGATACAGCCTCAGCTTGGTGTTTTCCTTGGAGGCAAACAGGTCCACCATCAGTATGCCCCAACAGGAGAACAGACTGTAAGCTACCTCTGGATGGAGAGACCACTCGTAGGATGTCTGGCCTATATGACTGAGAGCATCTTCCAGCTGGTTCGAGGCTCCTGCCACATGGATGGCTTGGAGATCCACCTCCAACTGGCTTATGAAGGTCCAGATGCGGAGCGCCTCTTTGTACAGCAGACGGGAGTGCGTGCCGCCCTGTTTGTTGAGGTAGTACATGGTTGTGGCATTGTTCGTCTGGACTTGAGACACTTGACCCAGGAGCTGAGGAGCGATAGCTGATAGTGCCAGTCTGACTGTTCTGAGCTCCAACAGGTTGATGTGGCCTCAGGACTCCTCAGGGGTCTGGAACCTGTGGGCCCTGTTGTCATCCATGGGGGCTCCCCAGCCCATGAGAGAGGCATCAGTCGTAAGGACGACTGTCGGCTCGCGGGGCAAGCAAACGGGATCCCTTCCTGCAACCGGTCTGGGGCGGTCCACCACTGGAGAGCGTCCCACATCTTCTGGGTTACAGTGATCAGCTGGTCGAAATGACTGTGGCGCTGAGTCCACTGGGCGGCCAGTTCCCATTGGAGGGGCATGTATGTGCAACCGGGCCCAATGGACTACTAAGGTGCACACCGCCATGTAACCCAGAAGGCACAGAAAGTTCCGGCAGGGTGCAAGTGCCCAACCAGAAAGGATTGGGCAAAGGAGGAGAGAACGTCCGCTCTGTCCGCTGGGAGCCAGGCTCTGGCTTGACAAGAGTTGAGCTCTGCCCCAGTGAAGCCCATCACCTGAGAAGTCATGAGTTCTGACTTGGCCTCGTTGATCAGGAGGCCAAGTTGGGAGCAGGTCTGGAGGGCCAGATCCCTGATGGACTTAGGTGGAACCTGACAGGAGCCATTCGTCGAGGTAGGGGTAAATTCTGACTCCCCGACACTGGAGATGGTCCGCCACCACTGCAATGCATTTAGTGAAGACCCGTGGGGCCAATGACAGGCCGAACAGCATGGCTCAGAACTCGTACAGGGTCCCTTCGACCCTGAAGCGGAGAAATCGCTGATGGGACAGACGGATTGGGACATGAAAGAATGTATCCTGCAGATCCAGTGAACAGAACCACATGTTTCGCTCCAAGGATGGTATGATCTGGGGACAGAGTGACCAACTGAAAGGTGCGTGACCTGAGAAACTGATTCAGGTCGTGAAGATCTAGAATAGGGCGCCAGTCCCCTGTCCGCTTGGACACCAGGAAGTACCTGGAGACAAAGCCTGGGTCTGCAGATAGATCCACCATGATAGCTACTGCCTCCTTGAGGAGGAGCTGAGCAATGTTGTCTCGGAAGAGCCGACTGGGTGCATGTGGAAATCCGTTCTTCCCGAGGGGCATGGGCTCGGCTGGGAGGGTACTGCTCAAATTCTAGAGGCAGTCCCTGACCAACCACTTTGAGAACCCACCTGTCCATAGTGATAGCGGACCAGGCAGAAAGGAAGTGGCGGGAGGACCCAGAGCTGGCGTGACAGAGATAGGGGTGGCAATCCCCACTCCATCACTGAGCAGGCTTAGAGGAGCAGGAGGCTCCAGGACCTGAGCCTCGGCCTCCTTTGTGGGCCTGTTGGGGTCCAGGCTTGGGCCGAGGGCACCAAGCTTGAGCCTGCTGCTGCTGCTGTCCTTCTTGGTAGAAGAACTGCTGAACCGCAGGGCAAGAGTGCTGAAAAGGCTTCTTCTTTTTCTTCTGTTGGTTCTTGCCCAAAGAACTCTTGGCAGAAGTGACATACAAGGTGGCACTGGACTGCTCAATGCACTGTAGGTGACCAGGCACTCCTGGGCCGAACAAGTCGGTCCCAAGGAAAGGCACATCAGCTAACTTATGCTGAGTATCCACTGGGAAGGAAGAGAGCCTCAGCCAAGCCCTGCGGCTAGAGGCCACTGCGGCGGCCATCGCGTGGGCACAAGAATCTCCAACGTCCAGGGCCGTCTGGAGCTGCTGTTTGGCAACAGCACGGCCCTGGCCCTGGAGCTGATTAACCGTGGTTTGCATGTTCGTGGGGAGATGTGGGAGAACTACATCTAATGACCCGAGAAGGGCATGAGAGAAGTGTGCCATGATGATGGCTGAACTGGCCTGACGAAGGCCCAAGGAGGAAGCCGCACAGACTTCCCGCGCTGAATGGTCCAGAAACTTGGACTTCTTATTGGGAGGACAGTCAGTGTCGGCAGAACTGCCAGTAAGCCTGAACACAGAGGTGGTCACCAGGCTCTCGGCCGAAGGGTGCTCTGTGAAACCCACAAGGGACCCCATGGGCACCGTGTGCTTGCGGGCCATGCGGGCAGACAGTGCTGGACATGAGGCAGGGTGCTGCCATAGTTCAAGTGCCAGACCAACAATGGCCTCGGCCACAGGAAAGACCTCCATCGGGGTGTCCCCTCTCTTGAGGATGTCCATGAGAGGGTACTCCACCTTTTTCTGGATTGGTTCCAGGGTCATCCATGTAGAATCAGAGAAGAGACGGAGGATCCCTTGGAAGGAGGAAGGACCTTCCTCCATCCCTGTGCCAATAGACGACTCATCATCCCTGGGATGAGAGTGGAGCCCAGTGACATTCGAGTCCGACGAGTCGGGGTACAGCGGCCTGCCACCAAAATTACCCTCGACCCATCGAGGATGGTCCAGGGTGACCGTAACCGACACACGTTGGGGAAGCCCAGTATCTGGTCGTTCCTCTTTGGAAGGAGCCCCTC
Organism: Neoceratodus forsteri; assembly: GCA_016271365.2. Taxonomy (NCBI): domain Eukaryota; kingdom Metazoa; phylum Chordata; order Ceratodontiformes; family Ceratodontidae; genus Neoceratodus; species Neoceratodus forsteri. Next base: position 229,568,142 of record CM028134.1, read on the forward strand.
CCACAGGCTGCTTAGGCGGCGGCTCCACCACTATTGGTGGAAAGTCCAAAAGGCCAAACTGGAGGACGGGCCGGCCCTGGGTGGGGGCCAAGGCTTCGGTTCCTAGGGGGTCGGCTTCGGTCTGGGAGGCGAGAGCCAAGTAATGGCCGGGGTAGGCGGCGGAGCCGGCTTCTGCCCGGTCAAAATCAGCTGTTGCCCCATAAGGTCCTCGTAGCACCGAAGGAGTTTCCATTGGAGACTCTCCTCATCCGAGGAGGACAAGGACAACCTGTGGTGTTGCCTCTTTTTGGAGAACTTATGGCTCTTCCTTGGCCGTTCGGCTGAGGGGGTTCTAGACCTCGACCGAGATCGGGCAGGCTGACTCGGTTGCTCGGGAGACATCGGAGGGATTGGTGAAACCCGGGGGTCCAGAAGTGGGTCCTCGACGGGAACACCAGCAGGCTTGGTCTCCTCATCGAGGAACACAAGGACCGGAGTTCTCTGCAAGGAGTCATCGGCCACGGCCGGCGACAGAGGGTCGATTGGGTCAAGAACAATCTTTACCTCATCGGCCACTTCCTCCATCATCTGGCCAGACAGACAGTCCGTGAAGCCTGCGGCTGGGGAAGTGATCTCGACTGAGATCGAGACCGCATGCTCCTGGGACTGACACCTCTCTCGGTCCCAAGAGTGCCTTCGCCGAGACAAAGACGAGCTGGGTTCTTTGTCTCTCTTTTGAGAGCAGGAGGAGTGCGAGCCCGCAGGCGCCTCACCCTGGGTGGGGAGAGACTGGCACAACTCCTTAAAAGAACCTGTGAAGGTGGAGCCCAGGTTGGGTGGAATGAAAAAGCTTTGATTTGCCGAAGCGCAGGCGGCTTCTTCTTCGAACACCTTCATGCATTCCAGCTGCTCGGCGGAACCCGCGGCCGTGGAAACCGCCCACCTAGCCTCCTTAGACGTCACCAGAGAATACCTTTTCTCCAGTCTCCCCAACTTCAAATGTGCCAGGCAGTCGCCAGGACATTGGGATGGAAGGCCAAGCAATAACTGCAGGACGAGGTGTCATGGCCGACACCTAGGCAGTAGACACACGTGAGACGCAGATCAGTGCGCGACATCTTCTGGCTGCAAGGACACTGGCAAAATCCTGGTGAAGATTTCTCTTCCATGATCGAGGATACAAAAGCGCGATCGCTAACTCGAACAAGTTTTAATTTCGGTAAAACCGGAGTTGTGAAAGCCAGGGCCTACGAAATGCGTGAGCATGAGGGAGGCAACCTGTATCTTCCAGTGGAAAGGAAGATCTGGCGTCATGGGGCAGAGCTGAGGTATATACCTCCCGGGTGGGTGGGAGGAGCCAGCTTGAAGACTTCCAGCAAGATTTAAAGGGGAAAGGGACATGCCAAAGAGTGTGGATGAACAACATATCCACAATCCTAGAATGGTAATTTTATTTGTGCTCTCCGTGTTTTGTGCATCTGCCTCTGCGGCCTGAGTTTGCAGATCAACCAGATCCGTGAGGATATCTTTCAGTGCGTCCCTCATTTCAGAGCGAAACTCAGATACAGCTGAGAGGATTGCCTCCGATTGTAAGTTTTCCGGCATTGGCTTTTTCTTATCCCTTTTACCCCATTTGCTCTCTGAAGGAGGGGCAGTGTGGGAGGCAGCGTCAGAGTCTGGCAGGCTGCAATCCTCATCCTCCAGTAAGTCTCGCAGGGGCTGGTAGCAGTTGCGGTCCTGTAGTGCCATGCCCCGAAGGGATGTCTTGTTTTTATCTATAGTTCTCCTTCCCGAAGTTAATGTTGTTAAATCAGTGGGTTTTAAAGGTAAGGTAGTTGTTGTATCAGGAAAGAAATGCCTGATTTAGCTGTGGTGGGTGAGAGTTCAGATCCCCGCGTGCTTACGACACCAGGTCTCCACCGGAAGTCCGAGGAAATGAGTTTTAACAAAAAAAGTTTCTGATTTCCAGTACTTTACACAGATTTCAAAATCTATCTCAAAGTTCACCCAGCACTTTCAGTATCCTCATTCATCAATGAGGCCAAACCAAGTCCAAATTAGAATTGTCTGTTCAAATGTTTTATCAGACTTTAAAAAAATAAAAACATGTCTGACAAGCAGACTTGAGACATCATAGGCGCTGCACAGTTTCACTTAAACCTTAACCATTCACTTGTCATACTAGCCAAGTGTTAGTAGGCCGAAGATCACGATTTTTACTGCCCTACTGGAATTAAGTCTGATTGATTCCAATTGGCCTGCTTGGCACTGGTACAAGGACTGTTGTTGACAGATTTTGTTCTGCCTCTCTAAGCCAACAGTTCCATCACCACTACCAAACACAACTGTAAATCATCTTTTTGTCTTGAAGAAGTGGAACTATTTCCTTTGCTGTACAGGGAAGGTTAATAAAACATCTAGCAGCCATCTCTAAGCCCCCTGGTGCTTTATAACCTTAACACCCCCCCCCCATTTTAAACAGCTCTCCCCACCCCCCACTCTGCAGGGATCCGAGCAACCCTTGATGTCCAAGTTGTAGCTAGACCCTTATCAGGTCCAAAACAGCCCTTACCTGTTCTGCACTAAACTTCAGTAGGTTTTTAGGACTTGCAATCTTTGCATGCAGCTCACTGTTGCCTTCACTGCTGCAATATACAACAGAGTAGTGAATTTTTCCCCTCAATGCAACTTTGCACTGTAACATGGGGAAGAGAAAGGGTTGCGCTGGATTGGACCAACTGCATCAGGTGACCATGAATTAATTCTCAAGTAATCCATGGTTGCTCAAGAATTAATCCATGGCACAATGTCCACGATGAGTCTTCTTCATGTTCCAAGTTCCTGTCCACAGTGGGTGAAAGTGCTACAGTACCTTGAGGCACCACTGTTTATCTGTTTGCCTCACGTTACAAGGCACTGTACTGTGAAGAAGTGTTCCCTGTAGAAATGTAAAAAAGGAAAAAAAATTGAATGTGCAACAATGTAGTTAGTGAGGCAAATTCCTGCAGTGAACTGAAAGGTTGCTGCATATCCCATCGGTGTCACTGTGGCCATGCTGAATTAAAGTGTGCTTTCTCATTCCAGTGGCATAAGCGGCAATGCTGCCTCTACTGTACTGTGTCTCACTGTAATGTTCCCTTCAGCCAGTCAGTGAGTCAGAAGAATGGCACACTGACACGTCGCACAGTACAGAAGCAGATGTGAGTAGTACGGCTCCGTACTAACAAGGAAATCGAGTAGTAATTGTAATTGAAAATCTTTCAATGTCTTGGGCGGCATTTCTGTGAAAAGATGGCTTACAACAGGCATGAAACACCGAGGAGGTACACTTATTTACAAAGTTGTTTTTTTTTTCCCCATTTACGTCACAAGTGCTGTGTGATCAACTCAGTGTCCTGTGGTGTTCTGCGGTGCTTCACAAATGTCCGACCGGCAGCATACATAACAGACACTGTTGTGCCTGAACAGTTTCAGTGAGAAACCTGTAACATGGGGAATTTAATGAGCAAGGGAGCTGAACCCTTTCTCTTCCCCATGTTACAAGCGAATTAACCCATGACACAGCGTGGGTCTACCTGGGAATTAATCCATGGCTGGATGGTTGGAACCACTCAGCCACCAACCCCCACCCCCAGCCATGGATTAATTCTCAAGTAGACCTACGCTCTGTTGTGGGTTAATCCTTATGCAACACACTGGTCAGATCTTCTTTCTGAACCAGTGCACCAGGTATCTATCATTTGTTGGTCTGTTCAACCTAATCATAGTGAGGCAACATACTCATTATAACACTTCACAGCTCACAATTTTTGACAGAGATGTTGACCTGGCCTTTTTGCAAATGTATTGGAAATTAGTTTCTAAAGTAAACACTCTGGGCATCTGGCACTGGAGAGTTTGACAAATGACAGCTTCAACCCCATTTCTGCCCCCCCCCTTGCGACTGCCATGGCTCCACTCCTTTGAACTCTCATGCTGGACCTTCCCCCTCTCCGCCCAGGCAGCGTCAGTTTTCACTGCTTATCACCCATCAGACCTGTAGGTCTGACCCATCAGGCACACCTACTGATTCCGACCACTCACCAGCAGGGGGCTTAACCGGGGAAGTCGGCAGGAGGGGCAGGAATAGTCCATGCTGCGTGACCTGGGGCAGCATAGGGGAGCCAACCAGAGGCCGTAATCCAGGGCTGTGGCAGCCATTTGTTTGATTTTCCTGGTCCCACCCACCCCCTCCCCTTTCAGCTGCGCATGCTCACAGCTGACCTGGGGGGGGGGGAAGAGTGCCTGATGACGTGTGGTCACCCATGCTCATCGGCACCACTAATAGCCAGAAGGAGAGCGTCCATGAGATGCTTTTTTTTTTAATTTACATTTTTGCGTCTTCTCCCTGATCTCAGGATGCTGGCAGACACGGCCATGCATGTGCATGGAGGTGAACATGCACTCCGAGTACCGACCTGGCCCCTTCCGCCCCACCCCGTGGCTGTCTCCAGGATACCCATTGCCCGAACTGCCACCTGTCCTCCACCAGGTGGCAGCCAAGGGCAAGAGAAACCCCTCATCCCTCCACGGGAGAGAAGAGCCACCTTGCAGCAGCTCAGTCCCACTCCTCGCCCTCCCCCCCGCCAACCCTCGACAAGCCGGGCTCGTTCCCGAACCTGGGATGCTGGCATAGCACGAGGTGTGGCATCCAGTGCATCAACCCTCAGCATCACCAGGCTGGCTCATGAGATGCTCTTGAGCCCTCCCTGCTGGCCTCCGCTCCTGATGTCCCAGCCTCGAGGCATGAACCCGGGTCGCCAGCATGCCAGAGTGATCCCCATCACTCAGCACAATGGAGCCGGCTCAACCTCATTTCTAATACTTAAAATCATGACTTACCCTAGAGCCTCCCTTCTGATGAACTGCTGATGGTAGAGAAAAGATTTTTCAGGTTTGGTTCTTTCCTCTTATTTAGCATGTCCTCGGGTCCAGACGGCATGCACCCAAGGGTGTTGAGAGAGCTGGTGGGTTCACTGGTAGACCTGTTAAACAGCTCATTAGATATGGGGGTGGACCGCAGGAATGGAATACTGCACATGTGGTACTGCTGTACAAGAGTGGGCTTAGGGATGACTCTAGCAACTACAGGTCAGTCAGTCTGACCTCCATTGCCGGTAAACTGATGGAGATCATTCTGAAGGAATGGCTAGTTGGGTTCCTTGAACCAAACGGTCTCCAGGACAAGAGACAACATGGATTCATGTCAGGGAGATCCGGTCAAACAAACCTGATCACAGTAACAAAGGCAGCAGACAAGGGCCAAATGGTTGACAATCTATACTTGAATTTCAGTAAAGCCTTCAACTCCGTCCCTCAAACGAGGTTGATCGGGAAGTTGGAGGGCCTAAGGATGGGAAGCAAATTAACAAGGTGGATGGCAAGTTGGCTACCTAGGTAGTAGACAAAGGGTGGTGGTGGGGAGCTCTCAGATACAGGGGAGTAAAGGGAATAGGCAGGTCAACAATGATACAGGAACTATGCAGCAAAGCAGCAAGTCAAGGTGGAGGGTGGTGTCACTCAATGCTCGTAGTCTTGGTAAAAAGATGGCAGACATGCAGGCCCTCTTAGCAGAGGGGAAGGTAGACACTGCAGCAGTTACCGAGACCTGGGCTACAGCACACCATGATTGGGACCTCTCAATTCCAGGATACAAACTGTACAGAAGGGACAGAGTGTTAGGCAAAGGGGGGGGGTGGTAGTGGTATACGTCAGGAAGGGGATAACATGCACTAGGGAGGAGAATGAAAACGGGAAGGTGGAATTGCTATGGATCCAGCTCCTGACAAATAGGTGGAGGAGGGTCAAGTTGGGGACGGTCTACAGACCGCCCAACTAGGATGAAGAAAGAGACAAAGAACTAAGTACGGAATTACTAAAAGCAGCAGGAAAAGGGGAGGTGGTAGTGGTTGGGGACTTCAATCTGCCTAAAGTGGGTTGGTATACGCCAGCCACATCCTGTGCCCGAAGTCAAGTGATCCTGGATGCGAAACTGGGATGGTTTATGATCCAGGGAGTTACGGTGTCCACCAGGAAGGGGGCAATCCTTGATCTGGTGCTTACAAATGGGAAGCATGTAAAAGTGATAAAGGTCAAGGAACCACTGAGGAGGATGTGACCACAGCACAGTGTGGTTCAGTTTAGATATGGGAAGGGAAACACCAAGACTAAAACCCTGGACTTCAGGAGAGCGTATTCCAAGAAAATGGGTGAGGTGCTAAGGAACCAACCAGACGGCATCAAAGCACACATGGGGGTGAACCAACAATGGGCCATCATCAGGGATGCAATGCTAGCAGCCACAGTGGATTGTGTTAGTCTTAGAGGGAAGAAAGCAGGGGCCAAATCAACCATCTGGTTCTACTCTGAGGTTGCCAGAGCAGTGAGGGACAAGAGAGTGATCCTACAAGAGATTCAAGAGGACTGTGAGCGAAGCAGATAAGGAAGAATACCTGAGGTTAGCTAAAGTGGCAGGCAAGATGGTACAGCAAGCAAAGGTACAGAAAGAACTACACAGAGCAGAAGGGATTAAGACCGGGTAGAAGACCATCTTTCACTATATATTATTGTTTGCTCCTCCCTGCCCCCTGACCAGCCACTCTTTTGGGCCACCTCGGACCTATGGCCACCCTCCTCCTCCTCCGGTCGCCATCCTCTGCCCCCACTACTGCCAGTTATTCCTCTAAGTGACCCAACGTAACCCTTCATCTGATGGGTTCCCCCCCGGGGGAGAAGTGCCTGTAGGTGCAACTACTTAGCCTGGGGCCAGCAGGGGGGTCAGCACAGGGCTATCCCGGGCTACCGTGGCGCTGAGTACTGGTGGCTGCCATCTGTTCGGTCAAGTTGCATTTTCCGTTTTCTTGACCAGCCCACTCTACCCTGATTAGGCCTGCATGGGGACGGCGACCTGAGGCGGAGATGTGCAGGGGCATGTTGAGGCTTCACGCCCCCTAACATGTTTTCCAATCTGCCTTCCGGTGCCAAGGCTCTGCCCCCCAAAGAGAGAAGCATCTGGATCCCCTCCCTGCCGGTCTCCGCTCCTGGCACATGGGCTCGAGGCACAAACCTGGGTGGCCAGCGTGCAGAGTGAACCCCTTCACTCTGCGCCATGCAGCGGCCCCACTTTCGCTATATAAGTGAGAAGAGGGACAAGAAGGAAGAGATAGTTAAGCTGAGGAAGGGGGATGGATGGATGGAGGGTGAAATGAGCAAGGCTGAGATACTAAACGAATACTTCTGCTCTGTCTTTACTAGGGAAAAAGATGGACCAGTGCCACCTGGGGGAAGAAGGAGGGTGGGGGGTGGAGGGGCCATAGATGTGGTAATAGGGGGTGGAAAGAGTGAGGGAGGGGCTTCAAGCACTGAAAGATGACAAGTCCCCAGGACCAGATGGCATACACCCAAGGGTACTGAAAGAGCTAGCAGAGGAGCTTGCAGGGCCACTGGCAGACCTCTTCAATGGATCCCTGGAATCAGGGGTGGTGCCGTAGGATTGGAGAATGGCACATGTGGTGTCTCTCCACAACAGTGGACCTAGGGATGATCTGGGAAACTATAGGCTGGTCAGTCTGACATCAACCATGTGGAAACTCATGGAGACCATACTTAAGGAGAGGTTGGTAAGGTATATAGAGGAGAATAGTCTCCAGGACAAGAGACAACACAGGTTTGTGGAAGGAAGATCCCGTCAGATGAAGCTGATTTAATTTTTTGACTGGGTCATCAGGGCGATAGACGGGGGCAAGGTGGTAGACATCATTTACCTGGACTTTAGCAAAGCCTGTGATTCTGTGCCACATAGGAGGCTAATCAGGAAACTTGGGGTTGGGGAGAAAATGACAAGGTGGGTAGAAAGCTGGCTTAGTGACAGAACCCAGAGGGTGGTGGTGAGGGGAGAGTTATTCAGTACCTAGGAGTTCACCAGCAGTGTTCCGCAGGGATTGGTGCTGGGCTCGGTGTTATTCATTGTCTTCATAAACTACATTGCGGAAGGCATAAAGGGCAAGATGTGCCTGTTTGTGGATGACACCAAACTCTGTGGGAGTGTAGAAATAGCTGAAGGGATACTGGATCTGAGGGAAGACCTCAGGAAACTTGAGAGATGGTCAGGAATCTGGCAACTTCAATGCCAAGAAATGCAAAGTGATGCACACTGGGGCAAAAAATCCTAGGACCGAGCATTGCCAGGGGGAAGGGGGGCTAAGGGTAGCAGCACTGGAGGAAGAAAAAAATCTGGGGGTGGTGATCACTAGTAACCTGAAACACTCCTCGCAATGTAAAAAGGCAGTGGCAAAGGTGAACAGGATGTTGGGGTGTACAGCAAGGGGATTCAGCAGTAGGCGGAGTGAGGTCATACTGCTCTTGTACATATCACTGGTAAGACCACATTTAGAATATGGGTAAGGTACTGGCATCCATATTATAAGAAAGACATCAGCTTGTTAGAGAAGATCCTAAGGAGAGCAACCAAGATGATCAGGGATCAGCAGGACAAGTCTTACGAAAAGAGTCTGGGACACCTGAGAATGTACTCCCTGGAAGACAGGAGAGAGAGAGGGGGGATATGATAGAGACCTTTAAGTACCTGAAAGGAATAAACAGAGTGGATAGAGAAGGTCTCTTCATGAAAAGTGACAACTGAACCATGAGGGGGCACAATCTGAAGTTATTGGGGGGGTAGGAAAGATGTTAAGAAGCACTTGTTCACTGAGAGGGTGGTGGAAGCATGGAATGCGCTGCCAGAAGAGATGATTTCAGTGAAGACAGTGGGCAGCTTTAAGAGGGTCTGGGACAGATACAAAGGGAACCCATGGGACCATGAAGGAGGGAGTAAGGAAGGAAAGTCTGACAGGGAAGGGGCATGCAGGGTCAGTGATGTAAGCCAGTGACACTGCAATACTAATGAGTAGACGCAATTGACCAATTTGGCCTTCTTCTGCTGGCTCTTTTGTTTGTTAGTATATGAGGGAAGTCACCAGTGGAGTACCACAGAGGTCAGTGCTTGGCCCAGTGTTGTATAATGTAGTAATTAATGACACTGGGTATGGCATCAAAGGCACAATCTGTCTCTTTGTGGAAGATACCAAGCTCTGTTGGAGGGTGGACACAAATGAAGTGGTTCAGGACCTAAAAGAAGACCTAGCAAAGCTGGAGACATGGTCTGGTATATGGAAACGCGGGTTCAATGTGAAAAAATGCAAGGCCGTGCACATAAGAATAAAGAACCAGAAGACAGAGTACAGTTTTGAAGTGTCAAGGTCATAGAATCAGAGGAGGAAAAGGACATGGGACAGCCTACCCGGGTCAGGTATCTCATGCGCAATAGCGAAACGTTAAAACCATGCAATGGAACAGTGCGATAGGTTGAAGCGCTAGGGTGTAAACTGCGAAGGGTGTATATTTATAGTGCTCTTACTGTTCCAGGTAGGGGACGAGACTTGTCTGGGACGGGGTCGGTGAGAAGCTGCCGTGGCTCGCCAGGATGAGCCACAGGCAGCAAAGGAGAGAGGCAGTTCCCAGACATAAGGAATTTTTAATTTTTCGCACTTTGTGTGAAGTTAAATGTAACCCCCAGAGTTGGTTATTTTAGTTGGGGGTCGATGAGCCCTAAAAGAAAGATTATATCCCGCTTGGTATATCACGCTGTACTGGCAGCACGGTATATTGCTGCAGCATAATGCTTTGTGACATTATGACCCCGTGCTGAGCGACAGCGATTACCAGTAACCTTAAGCAGACTACACAGTGCAAAAAGGCAGCAGCCACAGCATACAAAATGCTGGGCTGTATTACGAGAGGGTTCATGAGCAGAAGGGAGGAGGTTATACTGTTGCTGTACAGATCCTTGGTGCAACCACACCTGTTGTACGGCATGTAGTACTGGAGTCCCTACCTGAAAAAGGATATCAACCAGCTCACGGCAGTGTAGAGAAGGGTTACAAAGATTGTTCAGGGACAGCAGGGAAGGGCACATGAGGACAGATGGAAAGAACTCAATATGTACTCACTCGAGGAGAGGAGGAAACGAGAGGACATAATTGAAATCTCCAAGTGCCTGAAAGGTATAAATCAGGTGGCTATCGAGGAACTTTTCTGTCTCTATGATAGCAAGACCACCAGGGGGCACTGTCTGAAGCTGGCCAGGGAAAGGTTCAAGGAGGAGGTCAGGACGACTTCTTCACAGAGCGGGTGGTGACGGTGGAATGAACTCCCAGCTGAGGTTCTCACACAAAAGACGGGGGGGGGGAGGTCAAGAGAGGGTGTAACAAGGCAATGGTGAGGGTCAGGGTTGGTGGGAAGTGAGGGGATGGGCCCACTGTCATCTCTACAACAGAGCAGACTCGATAGACCATATTGGCTACTTCTGCTGGCTATTTTGAATGTTCATAGCACTATTCAAATAGTCATAAATGGGTAAGGAAACACAAAACTGTCACAAAGTATTTTTCTTCACTATTGATTGAGATTAGATTCAAAGCCTTTTTCAGCACCTGAAGTGAAAAAGTGCAGTTACATAAGAACTTACTGTAACAGTAGATCTTCAAGAGGAGCTCTTGCAGTAGGCAACACCGTTAGGACTAAGCCACCAGGCACCAGGACCACACGGAAAATTTCTAGCTAGCAGTCTACAACGGGGTCCGCCCCCTGATGTTGGCATGTCGATATCCACACTGGTATAACAGGGGTGGTCCCCCATGCCCACCTCAGTTTCCCCCGCCGGAGACCCTGAGATAAGGTCCATAAGGAGAAAAGGAGGACTCCAGGAGCCAAGAGAGGCTGAGATGGAAAGTGTGCAGCGGGATGCAGGGCGGGAAAAGCCTGCTTACTGCAAGAGCTCCTCTCGAAGATCTATTGTTACGGTATGTTCTCACGTAACTGCACTATCTTACACAGAAACATAGAATCTGATGGTAGATAAGGACCGCTTGGCCCACCAAGTCTTACTTCGAGGGGGCTCTTACAGTAGGCAACACCGTTAGGACTGAGTCCCAAGCAGTGTCACAAGGGAGTTATAAACCCCCAGGAGGAGGAAGGATCACTGCAGTATGCAGAGGGGAAAAAGGGAGCCCCAGAAGGCCCTTAGCCCAAAGCTGATCCTCTGAAAAGACGGTAGCAGTCAGAAGGCCCTGTCTGAGATAAGAGGGGACAAAGCCTGAAATGGCTAAAGGGCAGGATGACCAAGCGCATCCTGATCCTGAGAGCCACCTAATATGCAGCCTAACCTCCACTGAGGAGAAAACCTTATCCGGTCCCTCCAGGGAAACTAATAACCAGAGAAGGACAGAACCGGGACAAGGTAATGTCTTCTGATGTCAGTCACTCATTGGAGCCAAACTGACTCTGGTCATGGGCTAAGAACCAACTCGAGACCCAATGATGTCGCATGGTTGGGTCCTGAGGGCTGGGGAAGCCCCGGGAGAAGGCCAACTTGCAAGAAAGAAGAGTCTGGACCTCTGACAGAGAGTATCAGAAAAATCACCTGGGAAAGTACCTCTCGCTTCTGAATGGAAGGGGTATTTAACTGAAGCAAGGTGGTAACCAGAAAAAAAGGGAGCCCAGAGCCCAAATGACATTGTGAAGCCGAAAAACAAAGGTACCCCCCCCCCGGACCTCTGAGTCCAGAGGGGTCCCTCCAGCAAGACGGCCTGTCCCCGAGATAAAGAGACTGTCAAAAACGGACCTCTCCCCAGAAAGACACTGGGAGTCCCATCAGGATCTGACCCTCTGCCATCTAGGAAAGGTGACGGGCTGAGATCATCCAGGAAGGAATCTCATGAAGACTGATCGAAGCAAGAGGTGCCCCTCTTGTCTCCCCCCAAAGAGGGGGTCTCCGAAAGGACCCAAGGTCCCACCCCCCGACAGGGGAAGGGGGGGTTCAAAGGGAATGGATAGAACCGAAAGGTCAGACCACTGCCCTATAAGGGCTGATGGTTAGGGACCCAGGCAAGAGTAACAGGGAGTGACGTTGTGCCCAAAGGAGAAGGGTCTCGCTGTCATCCGCCTGATGCCAGACAAGAGAGAAACGCTCCCACAGAGAGAGAGATGGAGCCCAAATATTGGGCTATCCCTGAATGCTGTGTTGAGGTAGACCAAAGAACCTGTCTAAGCAATCATGGGGAGGGGCTGTAGAGACAGTGTCCCAAGAAAAGTCAAGGAAGATTGGGCAGGCCACTCTGGGTACCTGGTGTTGGGAAGGTAGATAGGCGGATGCTGAAGCATAGGGCCCCGGACCTAGACCAGCTGGTCCCAAAGGAAGAAGACCTGGACGAGGCATCCCATGCCCAAGAGAGGCTCTAGGGCACTGCCGTAGCTACCAACTCGCCTAGGAGTGCCCAAGAAGACCAGGGATAGGAGAGCTCCATGATTGCATGAGGCTTCCCCGTTAGAGAAGTGGTCGGGGAGACCCAAGGGGACCCTGAGCGGGAATATAAGGTTAGACAAAGACCCAAGCCGAAGAGACTTTGGTCCTCGGCACCCCAAGGAGTCATTCACAAGGAAAGAAGGCAGCCCTGGAGGGGTCAGACTGAGCAAGTGCTACAGACACCCCTAGCACAAAGTGCCTTGGCCAAGCAAGAGGATGGCATCTGTAGAGATATGAGAATAAAAAAGAACCCTTCGTAGGCCTCCCCTGGAGTGACCGCAACCTTCTTCACGAGGAGTGACAGGGCCCGGCCATCTTGGATCCAAGTCGCGCCCCCAATAAAAGGGTCGACAAGAGGGGGCGACGGACCAGCATCAGGCCCCGGTGGAAATATGGGTGGGCCCCAGAGAGGCCTAGAGGAACACCCAAGAAAAAACATCTGGTTTGGGCACACTGGGAGGACCCAAGAGTCCCGGCCTGGCCCTAACCTCCCTTGAGGGAGGAGCCCACTCTCGTGGGAAAAGGAAAGTTAAGGGTGGAGGCCCATACATCGGTAGTAATGTGGCCCTGCCCGGGCCTGAACAGGGGCCCGGAACGGCAGAGCGTGAAAAGAGGGCCAGGCAAGGCGCACGGCCTGATAGCCCTGGCGGTAGGAACATAGAACCTGACCTTCCAGAACGGAAAGAAAGAGTAAGGTGTCAAACCACCTTACCCAAGGGGAACCTGGATTGCCCACTAGCAAGGCAGAACCCTGGGCTGATGCCCCACAGTAAGAATCCCTGGTAGGATATAAACCATGGTAAAAAACAAGAACTGAAAGAAGCAAAGGGGAAGAAGGGAATCTGCACCCCTCCGTCCCATCACCCCCTCCAGGGGGGATTACTGGGGCTTAAGAGGAGGTGGTAGGCGCCAACAGCACCTCTGCCTCGTTGGCCTTGACGGCTGGGGTAGCCAGGACCGAAGAGGCCTGAAGCCTACCCCCGAGACCCAGAGAGCCACGGACACTGGGGTCGCTGCCCGGAATGGTGTATTGGAGGAAGGTGCGACCCACCGCGCTGGCCATGGGAACCAGTGCGAAGGACTGTTCCTGACTCCTGCAGGGTGGACAGCAATGCTTGCATGTCCTCCCCAAACAGTGAAGGGTCCCGGAAGGGAGCATCCAAAATGGAAGCCTGTACCGCTTGGGTATAATTGGACAGGCAAAAGCCAAGCATGGCATCTGATACAGACGGCAGAAGTTGTACAGCGGACGGCAGAAGCTGTACAGTGGGCAGCAGCATCCACCATGTTGTATGAGGCACAGAGGACATGAAATCCCATGTTAGAAGCAGAAATTAAGAGATGCTCTAGCTGAGACTGAGTTGAATACTCTGGCAGGGATTGGACCAGGTCTCCTACCTGTCCTAAAAGAGATTGCTGATGTACCAGCATGTGTGTGAGATAGTTCTGGACCTGGAAGGCCAGAGTTGAAGAGGTGTAGACCCTGTGCCCCAGAAGGTCCAAATGCTTGGACTCCCTATCTGGAGGGAATTCACCTCGACCCCTGGTCTCCCCCCACTATGTCTGGACGCCCAATAATACAGAGGGGTCAGCCTTGGGGTGGAAGTCAAAGTGAGGCCTTCCATCGGGGGCATAATATAGTCAGTCGGCCTTCCTTGGAATGGCCCAGACCAATGTTGGCTGTTGCCAGACTGTAAAAGAAAAGTCATTGTGTAGTACCACTAAGGGTGGGATAACTACCAACTCGACTTCTGGAAGGTGCAAATGCTGTGCCAGACGGTGTCTTTGATGGTCCTACTCCTCAGTACGTCACCCCGGGAAGCCTGGATCATCTTCATCATAGCCAGGAAAGAGGAGTCTTCTGGAGGGGACTTAGGAGTGGCCCTAATCCACAATTCCCTGGGAGGGCAAATGAGGGGGGCAAATCAGGGATTTGAGGAAATCTGAGACCACATGCAATGATCCCTCAGAGTCCAAGGCAGAATGCGAAAGTGGCAACAGGCCAGAGGTCGTGACTGTCCCGGCACTCAACCAGTGCTCCACTGCATGAGGGGGAGCTTCCATGTTGGACGAAGGGGAGTCCCTCGCCGGTGGAGATGTTGGTGCCACACCTGCTGGGTAGGGGACAGGCTTTGGGCAGATGCCCTCCATGCAGTAAGCAGAGTGCTATAGTCCACCGACATCCGGCAGAGGAGCGTTGGGTGGAAAGAACAACCCAGAGCCGGATAATGCATCATGAGGCCATAAACAGGGCCTGACACCAGTCCTGACTGGCCCATCATATGCCCAAGAGATGCGGACTGATGGTCCAGGCCCAGGACAGGAGGGTCTGAGGTACGACCCGAGATCAGAACTGGTGGTTGTTGATCGGGCAAAGTCTTTGCAGGATCTGAAGAAGGAACTGATTCCTGGAGAACTGAGGAGGTGTCCAGAGGCGAGGTGGTTGGGGGCACCCGACCCACAAAAGGGGGACCCACAGACTCCGACGAAGGGTGGCTCAACACTGGGTCTGTAGACGGGGAACTGGTGGAGGAAGATCTCTCCGGCACTTGGTGGGAAGGACCCTGAAAGGAGACCACTGATGGTGGCTGAGGAGCCAAAGGCACTGTGGAGGGGGGGCCCATGGATGCAAGCTGTGGCTTAGAGGAAGTGGGCAATAGCAGGATAGGTCCGAAAGACCATCATCAGACCCAAAGTCAGGGTCCAGCAAAGGTGCAGTGGCCAGATGAGTGGTATCAGCTGAAGCATCACTCAAGGAACCTGACTCAGGACCCTGGTGAAGAACAGGCCTGAGCAACAGGGGCG
Source organism: Neoceratodus forsteri (assembly GCA_016271365.2). Taxonomy (NCBI): domain Eukaryota; kingdom Metazoa; phylum Chordata; order Ceratodontiformes; family Ceratodontidae; genus Neoceratodus; species Neoceratodus forsteri. The sequence continues at coordinate 229,583,326 of CM028134.1, forward strand.
GTGGGACAGAGAAGACTCTGAATCCACAGAAGCACTGCCTGCCACAGAAATAACAGCAGGAGGCTTGTCCACAGGCAGCCCAGAAGGAAGGAGGGCTGATGTGGTTGCTGAGATCAACCCTCTGCGGGGGGAAGACTTGGTATCTGCCACGGCAACCGAAGGCGACTGCGGCTCAGGAGTGGACCGTTCCTTGTCCCGGTGCTTTTTATGTTTCTTCAATGAGGAAGTCTCTGCAGAAGACCCTACTGTGGCCCTAGTCTGCAGCTCCTTTTCCAAGGCAGCCAATCATTGCTGGAGTAGATGGGTCTCCAGAACCTTCTGGTGTCTTTTGCGCATGACCTGGTTGAATTTCTGGCATGCCTGGCAGGCTTCGGTGTCATGCTCTGGGTCTCAACAAATAACGCACGTGGTGTAGTCATCTTTTACGGGGAGCTGCTTGCCACAGGCACACTTCAACTTGTGGAAATCCACAGAAGAAGTAGGCAACAACATGGAGCCGAAGAGTGAACTATGAACGGTTGAAAAATAATAAAGAAGATGGCAGTCGACTGAAGCAATGATCCACAAGGTCAGACAAGCGCAGGTCAATGGTGGGAAAAGAAGTGAGGTGGGCATGGGGGACCACCCCTCTTATACCAGTACAGACGTCGATGTGCCGACTTATAGGGGCGATCCCCCATTGTAGACTGCTAGCTGGAAATTTTCTGTGTGGTCCTGGCACCTGGTGGCTTAGTCCTAATGGTGTTACCTACTGCAAGAGCCCCCTTGAAGTATGATCAACCAGTTTGTGCCCCGTTTCTAACAACCCAATTTGCACAGCACCCATGCTGGCCACAAATGAGGGGGCACATGCATATTTCCCACGGGTATTTTTAACTGGATTGTGCAATTACAAATCATGTTTGCACAGTAGCCTATGGGGCGGGGGGGAGTTACCTCATCAATCTACCAATGGGAGATCTTGGTATGGTGAACAGTAGTCGCGGAAAAGTCATAATTATCATCCACCACAGCCACCAGACCACCAGTTAAAAAACATTTTGTTAAAAGCAATAAACATTTCCATGAAATGTTGAGGTGGTGAGGGACAGTTGACTGGGGTGGAAGAAATTTCATGCTAAGCTCATAAGTACCACATACTCAATCTCTCTGAAAAGGCTTCGTTTAAATGACAATGTAATTAATTATATTCTGGATATATTCCACTAATGTCAAGTGCTCAAATATTTTGTTTGTTCATGTATTTTTATTTATTTATTTCATTTATTAAATTGTTAACCAGGTAGGGACACTGAACCAAAAGGTCCTTTTTGAGGTCTGACTAAACACAAAGGTATTTCAGAAACAAAATACCTGATAGATTGATGACGTAACAGTGCCGTTGGAAAAATGTGGCCAATAAGGTCAGAAAGTAAATTCAGCAACTAAGCACCCGCAGTGAACAGACCTGTCCCGTCACATTCAATCAGTTTTTGGGTGGTGGCAGTCCATTCTTCCCCAACCAGGAAACAAGTTTCCTCCTCCCCCCACACTCAGCCATTGTCCCCTGTAGATAAGCCCTTTATAGTTGGTACATTTCACCACACAGTGTTCCCTCGGGGTAAAGAAACTATGTGGCCGTCCCACTGTCGCAGGAGCAGGGCACCGGCCTGCGATGCCAGTGACCCAGGTTCGGGAACGGACCTGGGACATCAGAGGACTGGCCGGGAGAGAAGGATCGAGCATCTGAGGACTGCTCTCCTTCTCCAGGGGGAAGGGTAGGCAGTGTGTTGGCATTACACAGACACCTAGCGGAGGCTGGGTGTACTGCTTACACCATTGCCAACACATTCAGAGGGCAGGGTGGACACTGGTCATCATTGCACATCCCCACCCTCACAAAAATCAAGGGAGAAAAACTGCCACCTACCTGCCTAGATGATGCTCGCCCCTTGGCTGCGATCAGCTCGCATGCTGACTCCCGACCTATTCTGTCGATTGCGGCACATTAAGAGGGGTCGGGTACCACAACCCCACCCTGGGGGGCAAGCCAGGGGGTGTCTGGAGTTGCGGCTGATGTGGGAGTGGCAGCCAAAGGGGTCAGTGACCGAGCTGAGTAACGGCTGTAGGTGGCACCAAAAAGTATAAATAAAAAAAAAAAAAAGAAACTAGGTGTGTGTGTGTGTGTGTGTGTATGGGGGGGATTATAATGTAGTCTTCTACTGCTTATCATTAATGGAGACATGGGGTAGGATTTTCAAAGAATGCATCTGCAGTGTGCCCTGGCATATTTTGTAAGGGATAACACGTAACCGGGTGTGCGGTTATAAGGGAATAATGCATGCCTCGGTGCACCCCAAACATGCACTATTCTTTAATGACTGCACACCCTGGACTGTGTTATCTCACTTATAACAAGCATTTGTCAATGCCGAATGTTTGCTTGCTGGTATTAGCACTGGAAATGCAGGAGTTAGACAGATGCAGAACAGGAATGGAAGTGAAGTATTGAACTTCACGCCAACCCCACCTCCACCCTGCAGAGACGGACAGGCATTGGGGTATGTGTTTGGGTCATCGCCCATGACGTTCATGCCATGTCACCTCACCCTATCCTGCAGACACTGACACGTGTTGAGGTGTGCCTTGGGGTGTTTGGCTTTACAGTCACCCCATTCCATAAGAACATACACTGAAATGGGTGCAGTATAGGAGAATGGGGTGAACTCTGGGCCCAAAAAGCCCAAGGCACACCTCGATGCCTGTCACTGGCTGGGGGGTGGGGGTGGAATGGCATGAGTATTACATACGGCAATCCAAAGGCGACCCCTGATGCCTGTCGGTCTGTACAGGGTGGGACGTTATGGTTAGAAACCCTAACGCAACAGGCGTTTGTTGGTATTTGCACTACAAATTTTCCCAACATGGCCTTTTTGTGACCCCACCTCATGAAAGCATTTAGGGCCTCTTCTCATGAAGAGTGGCAGTGTGATTTTGTTAATGTGTCTCGAACTTTGAGTTCCCACAACAACCGGGCTGTATGAAAACACAGATCGAACAGGATGTGAAGAATGACAGCTGTACCATCCATAGGGAGGTGTGAAGAGATGGCAATGTTGAAAATCTGTAGTGAAAATATTAAAAATGTTCACACTTCTGAGCATACGTGGAAACTGTGCAACGCATGTGCATAACACAGTCATTTAGTGGAATTATTTCACCAAATTCTCAACATAGGCATTTTGTGACCTCTGCTCATGAACACTGTCACTATGATTTTCTTAATCTGTTCTGAACATTAATTCCCCACAGTGACCGCTCTATTCTGCGTCAGATGTGTAAACGCATATTTTGGGCAGGATATGAAAAAAGACAGCTATACTGATCATAAGGAGGTGTGAAAAAATGCCAATGTTGAAAATCTGGAGTGAAAATTTTACAAATGCGTGAAATTACGAGGGTGTGTGGAAAATGCGTAACGTATGCTCGTAATACAGTAATTTTACGGACTTTTGTCACCAAATTTTCAACATAGGCATTTTAGGACCTCTGCTCAAGAACAGTGTCACTGTGATTTTTCTTACTGTGTCCCTAACACTGCTATCCCACAGCTTACTAAGAATTCTAGCCGGAAGTGCTAAAACGATTCCGGCCAGGATGTGAAAAATGACAGCTGTACTGTTCATAAGGAGGTGTGCAAAAATGCCAATGTTGAAAATCTGGAGTGAAAATATTACAATTCAGAAAGTTACAGGTGCCGACGCGTGAAACTGCGCAACCACACCCTGTAAACAGTCATTTTCTGGATTTTTTCACCAGATTTGCAACACAGGCTTTTTGAGAGCCCCTCTCATGAACAGTGGCACTGTCGTTTAGTTAATCAGTCCCGAAAGGTGATTCTGCACAGTGACTGCAAAATCGCCTTTCGTGACCGAATAACGCCATGACAGTGACTGAATTCATGAGGAGGGGTCCCAATAACCTCATGTTGAAAATTTGGTGCCAAAATTCCCAAAAATGCCCAAGATATGCACCAAAGTTGAAAAAACTCTATTTATATTATACAGCTTACCGGCATTTCTTCAGTTCACGGTCGGCGTTGAAGAGTGCAGACGTGTTCCCAGTCCACCGAAGATCATCATGCCAGGCTCTGGAGGCAAGTGTGGGTTGAGGGGTGTGGTGAGGCAGGGTGCACAGTGGGTGGGTGTGGGTTGGGGGAGGAGACCCGACCAGCGTGGGACAGTTTCCTTTCTTTCAAGGACAGAAAGAAAAAAAAGATGTTGAGAGGTTTTTTGCAGGCTTCTTTTCGGCACACTGGGGTGGGCTCCCAGTGTGCCACCTGCCTTTTCTGGGGACTTACGCCGAGGGGACTGGGACCCTGTCGGCAAAGAACGACTGGGGGGCATGATGCCATGGATTGGGCACCCGCACACAACAAATGGGGGGCATTATGCCCACGGGAGTGGGCTCCCACATCTGAAAATTAACTGGGCTGGGGGCATGCCGACAGGGGGATTGGGCACCCCAGTAAGTCGACTTTCCCTCAGCCATCATGTTTAGGGACATGTTACACCAGGCAAGGTACCGCCCTGAAATGACGGGTCACTCCCTCATTGCAGCAGAATGGCTGACGCTGCAATGATGAGGCAGCCCCTCATTGCAGCGGCTAAATCATTTCGACTTGGTGGCACTTATGCAGAACCAATGTCATCAGGACACTGAGCCTGCATTGAGTGAACAGTGCCAAGCCCACAAATGCAGTGTCGGCGCTGGCTGCCACGGTGCCACACTTCCACAACCCGCTTCTCTCCTAAGCTGTCACATCATGTTTCTTGCGCATGCGCAAGCAAACATAAAAATGGACTTTTATATGTTAAAAAATATGCAGTTCAGGTGAGATGTTAAAATAATGGTCACGTGACATGTTTCGACTAATGAGGTTTCAGGATTGTGCAGGCCCATTTTATAAATGTTTTTTCTTGATAGTATCTTGATCCCCTGTTGCATCAGCCTACTCCTACCTTAGTATGTTGAAGCTGACTGGCAGGCTTCTACCTGTCGCTGCTTTTTGGCAGAATCACCTTTAAAGCCCCTTCCACCTCCCATCATTGTATGGGTGCACTCGCTATTGCTCTGGGGAGGTGTCAGATGGCACGTGATCATCTATGCCGTTAATGGTGCTTCCATCACACTACCCCTAGGTGTTGCTGCAAGAAAGGCACACCTTCCACCCACCACTTGGGAGTCGAGCGTCGGAGAGAGAAGAACTTCTGCATCTTCCCTGCTGGTCTCCATGTTTGTCGTCCCAGGCTTGGGGCACAAACTCAGATCCCCAGCATGCCAGACTGGTCCCCCATGGCTCACCGCCAAGGAATCAGTGGTATATTTTCAAAGTGATAGCACCAGCGTCAGCATGCTGGGTTGTATAAGTGGGGGTTCAGCAGCAGGAGGAAAGAGGTTACACTGCTATCCACAAAAAGCTTCACCCCAAACATGGAGCACTTTACATATATAAGAGAAGCATGTCGCTTCCTGTGTGCAGAGAAATCCTCACTAAGATGGTTCTCCCAATTTTTGACTATGTAGACAATGTTTACAGTCCTGCTCCTAAGTCCACTAGAGCTAGATTGGACCTCCTTTCTTCATTCCTTCTGTCAATTTTCCCTTGATAAACCCCTGCATACTCACTACTGTTCCTTGTGTACCTCCCTCTCCGTCCCCTCTCTTGACACCAGGCGCCTTTCCCACTGTGTCTCCTTTATCTCCAAATTTTGGTTTGGCTCCTTCCCCTCATATCTCGCTTCTTTCCTCCCCCCCACCTCTTGTTCCCTTCACAATGCTTGCTTTCACTCTTATGCTCTCTCGCCAGTGAAATCTACTGCTGATCTAACTGCCTTCTCACTCAGCTTCCCTAAAGTATGGGTCTCTCTCTCCCATCTTCCATTTGGTCTGCTCCTCCTTTTCTCATTCTGAAATCTCTCCTCCGTGATTTCTCTATTTGCTCCTGCAGTTGCCTCTGATTTTGGGGTGGACTCCTGTCACCCGCCTTCCACCATACACTGATGCTAACAATGCCTCTTTCCCCCAGTTCATCAGTCACTACTCCTTGCTGCTCATATTACTGGTTTTTGTTTTGTTTGTTTTTGCTCACTGTTTAATGTTTTTCTGTCTATTCCACAATTTAGTGTATGGTAATTTACTGTATAGCAATTTTATTCTCAAGCATTCTTGTAACTATATTTTGTGTAATTTCCATATTATTGTATTATTTTTGTACATTGTATTTCATATCTCTTCTCTTCTCTTCCCCGTCCCAGGACGCATCTGGAAACAAGCTGATACCAGCTCAGTATGATTTTCCTGGTAAAACTTTTGATATAAATAAAATAACTAAGGTAAACTGTTCAGGCCCAGTGAGAATAGGAACACAAGGAGAAACGGCAAAAAATAGCTTGGGGGAGGGTAAATTTAGGAGGCATGCCAGGAAGTAGTACTTACGAGAGGGTGGTGGAGGGTGAAACAAGCTGCCAGAGATAGCTATTAATGCAAAAACAATGGACAGCTTGGGGGGGGGGTTGTTGAGACAAGACAGGGAGCAGCTGAGGGGGAACGGGAAATGGGAGGTGGAGTGAAATTAACTTCCATGTCAGGCAGACTTCACAGACTGTAATGCCTTCTTCTGGCACAATTCTATATTTCTAGTCTAGGCCAGGGAGCAATTTTCAAAAGGCAGATGCAGGGGACCCAGGAACAAGTCCTCCCATCCATCAGTTGACACATGGTGGGGCAAGAACTATGTCAGACAGACTATCTTTTAGATGGTCTAGCTGACTTAGTCCCAAAGTGTCCGAGACATCCAAATCCAGACAGATGCTGCTGTAAACCACATCCAACAGTCATAACCAAATGCAGTTTTGAAAATAGCACCCTCTGCATCCAGGCAAGCACATCTTATACTGTAGATGTGCCAACAGCCTGGCCTTGGAACAACGTCCCCTGGAATTTAAAGTCTACAACCTCCAGAGCATAATATGTCTTGTATTCCTTGCCAGTAATCAGATAGGAATGCAGTCCAAATCAGCACGTCACCAAAGCAATGCAGCAAATAAACAAAATTCTCACAGACACACATCATTTGAAATGCAAAGAAACTCATAATAAAATGTCAGATTCAAACACTACTGACACAGCAGTGAACTCACTTTGAGGAATCAGCTGCAAAAGTACCCCCCCCCAAAAAAAAAACAGACTGAAAATGTAAAACTTTAGTTGCAAAGTTGGAGAAGGCTGAACTGCTGAAACATCCACTTCCCCATGCAGCAATGTGTTGCGTGGAGTTTCTCCTGCTACAAACTTCATATTATATAATGGCAAGAAAAAATCCTGGGCTCTGATTGGTCAGTACCCTTCTTTCAACAGTGATGTAATGCCAGCACATCACCACTGAATGCAGGTCAGGCACACACATGACAGAATGCAAAGAGAAATCATGCTATGTTTGGCAACTCAGTCTTGTCTTCACTTGAAATGTCTGCCTCGTACCCAACCAGTAGTACAGAGCCTTAAGAAAACATTAACCCTCCCTCCTGGTAGACATCAATTAGAAACCTTTCTTATAACACACTTATTCAAAACAGAGGCTCCTGGGCTGTCTTTGATCCAAAATGTGTTTTTTTCATCATTTGTGACCAGCTTTACAGTGATAGTGGGTGCACTACTAACCAGCATGGCATGTAACTTCACTCCGCTCTCATCCCTTGCCACTCAGCAATCATCTGTTGAGTTCTCCACTGCAACATATTTTTCTCTGCCCCAAAAAACACACATGTAACCCCTAGGTGGCTCTATCCCAAGGGCTACTACCCCTGCCTGTGTGGCTAGTTACAGGTTAAGGGGCCTGGGTACCGAAACGAGTGCTTCCACCCGGAGGACAGGGTTGTTAGTAACAAGGCTAACCTGGGTACACCCTCCGAGACACTGTAACCCCCCCTCTTTCCCCTCTAGTGGCCTAGACAATATACAACAAACACTTTCACAGTAGCTCCTATTCAGCATACAATTGCCCACACTGTTTGCACTTACCACCAGGGCTGGTTCCACCAGTTCGACCCTGGAGACCCCCTGTAAAACAAGGTCAGGCACAGCAAATAACAACAGTACAGTGCTTTTGGTACAAACTGGAACCACAGTCAGATTAAATGCAAAAAGAGTTAGATCTGATTTATTCAGCGGAATTGAACAAGGGAGGGGCATAATCAGGTTGATTCATTCTAAAACTGATCTAGTCAGGCAATTATGCATGCACTTTTTAGTCCCTACACAGTCACACGCTCTGGGAAACCAGTTGGAAGTAAGGTGGGCTAGCCTGGAATGTTGCCCAGGATAGGCCAGCGTCGCAGCTGGTTGGGGCCCTGTGATTAAAAGAAAAGGCATGCACAGCCACACACAATTTGTAATCCAAAGCCTGAAGGCTCAGTTCGTGAAAGGAAAAACAACAATGCAATCAGATGACAACACTTAAGATTTAGCTGTTGTTCCAATGAGCTACCCTGATCGTTACTCATGCTACCCAATACGAGACATAGGCTAGACGAAATGGAGACTGCAGGCTGATGACTGGTTTGCCAGGACAAGCAGGGCCCCACATGAATCACAGAGGTGTCATTTCTGTTTGAGATGGTTGAGCAGGGGGCTGATCCCCGGGTGAGTCTCTCGTTGATGATGGTTTCTGTGCCTGAAGTAGCTGGCTGGGCCAGATGGTAAGGCCCAGGCTGGGTGTAACAGTTCAGATTTTGAGTCCAGTAGTGCTGGATGCAGCTTCCAGCAAGCGTGGCACATTTACACAGTGGGGAACCAAATCGCGACCCACTAACAGCACACAGCACATTTATAGTAAAGCAATCACGATACCACAATGCAGAAGGCAGTCTGGCTGCAATATCAGTGGCTCTGAGCAAAACCGGGAATTCTGTGGTAAATGGATGTCCTGACAGGCCGATCACGTACAGCAAATCTTCGGTCTTCTTCAGGTTCAAATCTGGTCACTCTTCAGTGGCTTTGTCACACTCCAATTCGGATATAGTCCGATTGCTAAGACTTGCAAAGGATTCCCTCTTGAGGGACTGCAGGCAGGGAGGCCAAAAAGCAGCTGCTTGAATCACTCAAGCTGTTTACTCTTCAAACTCTAACTTCAGACTGACTGACTGCAGCAGGCAGCTTGGGAATTTCCCTTCAGTCCAAAAGGTTCTGGTTGGTTGATCCATCAGTCTGTTAAAGAAAGGGCTCCCCCTCCAAGTCTGTTTTGGCACCAAAATGCAAAAACTACAATCCCTACAGAAATTTGCTCCCACAAGACCCCCGGGGACAGGCTCCATTTTAGAGTCCCCAAAGGTACCGATTGGTGCTGACTGGCAGTCCAAAACCAAAATGGTGGTGAAATACAGAAAGTCCATGCTGCAAAGGAAAGCAGTTTAAACAAACTACAATATTATCACTACTACAGAAAATACTCAGCAAACAGTCATGGCTCTCAATAGGGCTCCCTCTGCGCAATTAGCGATGGCAGAATGGAGCGAAGGCACTGCAGCCTAGGCAGGACTCGAGCCTAGACACACTCGGCTACCACCCAGAATAATTATACACTGCAAAACAGGCAGCTCTTAAAGAGACAGGTGCAGAGGCAATTAGGCACTCTCATGCAATTTCCTTTTAAACAGCTAAAACACAGGACACCAGCCTGGCAGAGGGCATTTAGGCACACCCAAGAAAGGTTTTCAGGAACTCCCATTTGTAGGGGGGTTACACAAAACTTGCCCTCACAATACAGCACCAGGGAGGGAGGGGGAAAAGGCAATGGCCCCTATGCATTAAGGGGTGGACTGCCTACGCGCCACAGACCTGCGGTGTGTAGGCAACCCTAAGTCAGAATCTCATGAAGCAGGGGTCCAGCAGATCCCTCTTGGCATTAACTGAAGGGGTGCACACCCCTTACACATGTAACCCCTAGGTGGCGCTATCCCAAGGGTTACTACCCCTGCCTGCTTGGCTAGTACCAGGTTAAGGGGCCTGAGTTCTGAAACGGGTGCCTCCACCTGGAGGTCAGGGTTGGTAGTGGTCAAGCTAACCTGGGCACAGCCCTCCGGGACACTGTAACCCCCCCTCTTTCCCCTCTAGTGGCCTGAACACTCTACAGTAATCACTTTCACAATACCCCTGGTACACCACACAAGTACCCACACTGTTTGCACTTACCACGAGGGCTGGTTCCCATGGCTCGACCCTGGGGACCCCCTGTAAAACAAGGTTAAGCACAGCAAATAGCAACAGTACAGTACTTTGAGCACAAACTGGAACCACAGTCAGATTACATGCAGAAAAAGTTAGATCTGATTTATTCAGGGGACTTGAACAAGGGAGGGGCAAAATCAGGTTAATTAGCTTAAAGGTTATATCAATCAAGCAGTTATGCATGCGCTTTGAGTCCCCCCACACAGTCCACCTCTGGGTACCCAGGTAGAGAAGAGATGGGCTAGCCAGGACAGTTGCCCGGGGTTGCAGCTGGTTGGGGCCCTGTGATGGAAAACACAACATGCACAATACACAACATTTGTAATCCAGAGCCAGAGGGCTCAGTTTGTAAAGGAAATGAAACAACAAGACAATCAGATGACACACTCAGATTAAGCTGTTGTTGTAGGGAGATACCCTGGTATTTACTCATGATACCCAAGACTGGACACAGGCTAGACGAAAATCGAGACTGCAGGTGGTTGATCTGGAATGCCAGGAGAAGCACGGCCCACACAAGTCGCAGAGGCGTCGTTCCTGTTCAAGCGTGGAGCAGGGGGCTGATCCCCAGGCAGGTCTCTCGTTGATGGCTTCTCTGTGCAGTGGGTAGTCTGGCTGGGCCAGTCTGGCAAAGCCCAGACCGTATGGAGACAAGTTCGGAAGCAGTCCATTTTGGGCTGGATACAGCTCCCAGCAAGCAGAACACAGTTCACACAGTGGGGAACTAACTCACAACCCACTAGCAGCTCATAGCACATTTACATGTATGGGAATTCTACTGTACCAGGCAAAGCGCTCCCCGGGCACAATCGCAAAGTCTCTGCACACACCAGGAGCTTAGTGGTAGCTGGGACTCCTGACAGGCCGATCGCATTCAGCAAAAATATTCGATCTTCTTCAGGTTGAGCCTGGTCCACTTCAGTAGCTTACTTTAGTCACACAAACTTGGATTTAGTCCAAAATAATTCTCTTCTCTCCTTCTCAGGAGCAGTACACTGGCATGCAGGACAAAAACTTAGCCTTTTCAGAGTCCTCCCTTGCGAATCCACTCAGGATAGCTGCTCAGAAACACTTCAGCTCCTTCTTGCTCTGCTTCCAGCTTAGTTCTAACTGAAAACAGCAAGCAGCCCGGGACTTCCCCAAGATCCAAAAGATTTGGTTGGCTGATCTAGCTGTCAGTCAAAGCAAGAGCTCCTCCTTCAGTTGCAAAAAAAGTGCAAAAACTCAAACCACAGTTCCTATAGATTTTGAATTCAGACAGCTCCTGTAGTCTGGCTACATTTTAGGTCCCACCAGAACTGATTGGTCCAATCTGCTTTCCAGGACCAAGATAGTGGAGACAAACAAAACAGTCCTTGCCACAAAGAAAGCAGGTTAGACAAACTACATTATCATTATCATTCTAAATGGTTTTCAGCAAATAGTTACATCTTTCAACAGAGCTCCAGCTCAGATTACTTATGCTGCAATCAAGCAGCTCTTAAAGAGACAGTACACAGAGGCTATACAGACTCTGGTAGTCACATTTAAACTGCTAAAATGCAGGACACCAGCCCGGCAGCGAGCATTTAGGCAAGCTCTAGGAAGACTTTTTGGGAACCCCCATTTGTAGGGAGGTTACACACACCCAATCCCCTGGCCGTCTGCACTGCTACGAGCAGCAGATGGTCTGTGGGCATATCTGGAAGCATGCCCACACTACACGCCATGCAATAAGGCATGGTGTGCCAGGCGAGAGGGGTGCAGGATACAGCAGTGGGGATCATGCTGTATTTTTTGCGTACCCCCCATGGCACTCGGCTGTGGTGGGACAGGGAATTCCCCCACCGTGCAGCCCCAGCCTACCAACTGACAGGGAGGGCTGGGGGCAGCCATTCGGGTACCCGCCTGTACTTTTAACCATATTGTGTCCTACACCTTTCAAGAATCCCCCTGCTCACTTACAGCAGGTGATCCAGTTTGGGACCCAGGACAGGCATTCGACTGGATGCCTGCCTGTGTCCCTTGATCTGCTCCCCCCTCCCCACTCAGCTGCATGCTGGCGATGGGGCCATGAACAGGTGCTCTACAGTGGTGCACAGCTGTGCATACCGTGCACCATGCGCCTGTCCCCAGGTGTGTAGCTACACGGGCCAGGTACACTGTTATCGTGTGCACCCAGTCTGCAATAGTGTCTAGCCCCCAGTGTGAAGAGAAAGTGAGGGAAGACATGACAGCAAGGGAGAGAATTGTCAGGAGATGCATTCAAAAGTATCAAGCATCAGCAGCACCACCTACTACCAAAACAAACACAGGAACGTTTTTCTTCAATATACAGTACCTACACCCTCAAAATCAACTAAAAAACTGTTTAAAAAATTAATTTTAGTTTTTTGTTTTTTTTTCTTTATACAAATAAGCCATTTTATAATAGCAATAATGCACTCCAGGGCATGTGTCATGAGCTAACGTCACTGCGCGGGTGTTAAATGCACTCGGCCTGCCGCCTTGTACCCAATCACCCGAGGTGTGATGTTATCCCAGCACAATACACATGCTCTGTCAAGCATAATTGCTTAATTCACTGATATTTTTTAACCAAAAAAAATGAATGCAAAAATGTGATTTCCCTGGAGAATCAGGCTTCCTGTCATGTTACATTGTCATGTTTTACCATTTGAAAAATGGCAAGTATCCCTCCCCTGCCCCACCCCTGTGGCACACATTTCACCGATGGGTCCAACCAATGCGATGCACTCACGAAGCAACTGGTGCATCCCACTGCAATGTTATTTTAGTTATAGTGACAGCAAGAAGAACAGACCTCAGGTGGCATCCAGCTGGAATTGAAACTGAGCAATATTTTAGTTAAATCAGCATACTTTTTTAATTACCAGGTGCTGAAATCAACAGCGCCTCTAACAGATCTGTTCAGGTGCTCCTTAGAAATCAAAAGTTTCTGGGACCTGGAGGTCTGCAGATGTGGTCCCGCTGCATAATGATGGGGACAGGCAAGACCTGGGTAACTACAGGCAAGTCAGTCTTAATTCAATTATTTTTAAGTTTCTGGAGACTCTGGTCAAGAAAAAAATAGTGGAATGCCTAGAGACTAATGGGTTACAGGACAGTAAACAGCATGGGTTCATGGCAGGAAGATCATGCCAGACCAATCTGTTAATACTCTCTGACTGGGTCAAAATGGCAGTACACAGTGGGCAGGCAGTCGATGTGCTTTACTTTGACTTCAGCAATGCCTCTGACTTTGGTTCCACATGGGGGGGGGGCAGCTAAAAAGCTGGAGGATCTAGGGGTATGGAGAGGGCTTGTAAGGTAGACTGTTAACTGGCTAGGGGGAAGAAAGCAGAGGGTGGTAGTGAACGGGATTAAATCAGAGGACAGGGAGGTCACAGGTTGGGTACCACATGGGTCAGTCCTGGGTCCTGTCCTATTCAATAATATGTTCATCGGTAACATCAGGGATGAGGTCCAGGAAAGATTTGTCTCTGCAGATGATACAAAACTCTGTGGCAGGGCAGACAGTGAGGACTAGATCAGGTATTTGAAGAGGGCCCTGGAGAGACTGGAAAGGTGGTCCAAACTCTTGCAGTTGAGATTCAATGCCAGAAACTGAAAGGTGAAGCACACTGGTAAGCAGAACCAATACACAGAGTGCTGGATGGGAGGGGTTCAATCTGCTGCAATAGTGGAAGAAAGGGATCTGGAGTTACCATCAGCAACAGTCTCAAAACCTCAGGCTGGGGCACTAGAGAGCCATCCTCCTGGCAGGACATGCCTTACATGTGCTGTTTATCTGCATTTGGCCCTTTACAGCAAAAAATTTAATAAAATAAAAAAACTGAAGGACCTGACTTGCAAAATCAAACTCCTCAAAATAAGAGGATCAAATAGATGAAACATTTCAACACAGTTCTTCCGAAGAAGCAACTGCTTCAAAGCCATAGTAGCAACAGCAAAACCAGACTGCAGAAGCCTTGAGTAACACCATAGAAAGTAACATAGAAACATAGAAATTGTCGGCAGATAAGGACTGCCTGGCCCATCTAGTCTGCCCGTAAACCCTTGTACTGGATTACTGCTTCCGACCCACCCCGCTGCTGTACCACTATGGTTCCCTATGCCTGTCCCAAGCATGCTTAAATCCATCCACTGTGCTTGCTCCCACCACCTCCTGAGACAGACCATTCCATGCACCCACAACCCTCTCTGTGAAGATGAACTTCCTCACATTCCCTCTTAACCTCCCATCTTCCAATTTCATGTCATGCCTCCTCCTTCTTGTGCTCCTCCTGTATTGGAAAATGTCTTATTTACACTCTTGAAGTACTTCAATGTTTCTATCATGTCCCCTCTTTCCCTCCTCTCTTCCAGCGAGTACATATTGAGGTCCCTTAATCTCTCCTCATAGGTCTTGTGTTGCAAGCCCTGTACCATCTTAGTCGCCCTTCTCTGGACCATCTCCAGTCTGTTAATATCCTTACAAAGGTGCGGCCTCCAGAACTGCACACAGTACTCCATGTGAGGCCTGACCATGGTTTTATATAATGGCATCACTACCTTCTGCTGGTGATACCCCTGCCTATGCACCCAAGCATGCCACTGGCCCTCCCAGCTGCCTTAGCACTCTGCTTTGACATTTTCAAGTTGTCTGAAATAACCCCCAGGTCCCTTTCCTCCTTTGTGATTGTCTGCAACTCCCCCACCCCCATCCTGTAGCTTTCCCCAGAGTTTCTGTGTCCCAGCTGCATAATTTTGCATTTTTTTTAATTTAATTTCAGTTGCCAGTCCTCAGACAATTTTTCAAGCTTCCCCAGGTCCCTCCTCATTTTCTCCACCCCCTCTGGGGTATCCACTCTGTTACAGATCTTGGTGTCATCTGCAAACAGGCAGACCTTTCTCTCTAGCCCTTCTGCAATGTCGCTAATGAAGACATTGAACAGGACTGGCCTCAGGAACAATCCCTGAGGCACCCCACTGGTCACCCCCCCCATTTACTACCACCCTCTGCCTCCTGTCTGTTAGCCAGTTTCCAACCAGTTTAATACCCTGTCCCCCATGCCCAGCCTACCCAGCTTGTTTATCAGCCTCCTATGTGGGACGGTGTCAAAGGCTTTGCTGAAATCAAGGTAAGCCACGTCCACTGCCCCACTCTGATTTATTTCCTTTGTCACCCAGTTGAAGAAATCAACCAGATTTGTCTGACGTGACCTCCCCTCTATGAATCCGTGTTGCCTATGGTCCTGGGCTGCAATGGCTTCTAGATGCCCCACTATCCTTTCTTTAAGCAATGTCTCCATGATCTTCCCCACTACTGAGGTGAGGCTGACCAGCCTATAGTTCCCCGCCTCCTCCCTGCTGCCGGATTTGTGTAGAGGGACCACATGTGCCCTCCTCCAATCCTCTGGTACCACCCCTGTGTTGAATGACTCGGTGAACACTGCTGCCAGAGGTTCTGCTATCTCCCTTCGCAGTTCTCTTGTTATTCTTGGGTGCATGTCATCTGGTCCCATCGCTTTGTCCACCTTCAATTTAGTGAACTCCTGCAGGACTTTTTCCCCTGTGAATGGACTATTCTCCACCTCTTCACCCCCTTGGCAACTGCTGTGGCCCCTGCCCCTACCCCTCTTCTATGGATACCGAACAGAAATATTTATTCAGTATTGCTGTCTTTTCCATGTCACCCTCCTTGCATTCCCCTCCCTCGAGCCCTGCAACCCCACATTTTTCCTCCTTTTGCTGATGTACCTGAAGAATGTCTTGTCCCCTTTCTTAACTGACTGTGCTAAACCTTCCTCAGTCTGTGCCTTTGCTCTCCTTACTGCCTTTCCCACTTCCCTTAGACACTTTAGGTACTCCTCCCTGTCCTCCTCCCTTTGGGTCTCCTTATATTTCCTGAACCCTTTCCTTTTTGCCCTGACCTTTACTGCCACCTCTCTCAAGAACCACAGTGGCTTTCTCCTTCCCTTGCCTTTGGATACCAATCGGATGCACTGGTTTGTTACTTCCAGTAAGGCTTCCCTTAGACACTTCCACTGTTCTTCCACTCTCCCCTCCTGCCCCCAATTCTCTCCAGGGCTCTTTTGATACTCCTCCACATTTCAGCGAAGTCAGCATTTTTGAAATCCAAAACCTTAGTCCTAGTATGTCTTGAGTGAGTTTCTGTCCCTGTGCCTGTCCCTATGCTGAACCACACAATGTTGTGACCTTACAGTCTGTCTACTTCTACTGAACCACCTTGGCACACCCTGCTGGAGTCAATACAGGCCATGAACTCCAAAATGGAGTGAACCCTCACCCACCTGGAAGCCCACAGCCAGAAAGTAAAAGAACTGACAAACCTGGTCACATACTCAGAAAAACGAGCCACATCAACCCTAGTAACAGTAGCTACGAATACCTAAGAAAAACAGACAACTGCAGGGCTGCATGGAGGTTCTACAGAATGAAGTCTGAACTGGCAACTTGAGATTGGTTGGGGTCCCCGTAGGGGCAGAAGAAGCTAATTTGCTGTAATTATCACCCAGATCACAAACACTTTACAGTTACCGGAGGACTTCGATTATCACGCTTTTCAAAGAGCATACAGAATTAACACACGGGTTGCACGGCAATCCACCAAACAAGCTTGCACAATACTTTGGGGACTGAAATCTGGGACACAGTACTCTTGGCTGCATGGGCAGCTTAGCCACTAACCATTGGTGGGGCCAATGTGAAAATGTACCCCAATCTGTCTTTCCAGACTTGTACTAGCCACAAAAAAATGTATTCTGTTCACCAGTTACTCAAGACCCTGAGGTTGGTGTATTCTTTTTTACAACCTGGAAGCCTTCATGTCGTCTGTGCTGGGGAAACCCGATAATACACAAACCCCAGGGACAGCGGGCGCTGGCTGGAGAGAACTGAGGTGGAGTTTGTGGCAAAACAAGACACCAAACAGGATCCCTGAGGAGAGAGCTCGGAACATGACTGAGTCTGGGCTTTGTGTTTGATCCCTTGCAGGGGTAGAATTTAAGAAAAAAAGGTGTATTCTTGGCAGAATACCAGATGCAGAATTTTGGTATTCCACCTGGAAATTTGGTATTCCTCCCAATTTTAATGAGTTTTTATATTTTTAAATCTAGTATACTTGAAATACAATGAATCACTTTATGAAACTCCCCACAATAAACCCATTTCTACAGGTCCCCACATGCTGGTCACTACAGCAACCTCCCACAACAATGGGAGTACTCATGCACATAGCAGCAACTTGCTTGTTCTGTCCTGGTATGGACAAGCAGGTGGACACCATGGACACACTGTGACTAATACAGGCAAAAGCTGCACCCCCGACCGCCCCCCACACTCCCAACCCCACCTAATGAGGCACAATTTGTGGGTGCTTAGAAGGCAAAGACCTCCCAACCTACACTACCCTAAAACTTGGCCACAGTGCACATTAAGCTGCACCTAATACAACTGCAGCACATAAACTCCACACTGAATAGCTACCAGACAACCAGTGCAACTAGCTTGAAGAGGCCAACGAGTGGGGCAGACTGCAACCAGGCGCTACATGTGCCACAAGGGTAACAAACTGAGTAAGTTCCTCCAGCCTTGAATTGCTCCCCAACTTCCTGAGCCAGCCTCTGAGGGCAACAACAAGTGGGGCATACTGCAACAAGGTGTTACAAGTGCTGCGAGGGTTACACACACTGAGCCAGTTCCTCCACACTTGAATTGCTCCCCGACATCCAGTGAGCAAGCCTCTGAGGCCAGCAACGAATGGTGCAAACTGCAGGCAGGCACCACATGCGCCACAAGGGTAATAAACATTGCGCCAGTTCCTCCAGCCTATGCTGAGCTTCTCCCAACACTGAAGAATATGAAATATTTTATCCATTCAAATATAAAATATTGTATCCATTCATGTGTCCCTGGCTTAGCTCCCCTGATGGACCTCTCGTTGCATTACTGTAAACAGAAACAGACTGACTTTTTTAAACCCTTCAAGAGCCACATTAAATTTAATAATAAAATATTTACAATATTCGGGCCAAAGCGCTCTCCACTGAAGCCACAAGACACTCACAACAGTCAGGGAAGATGGAGTCAGAGCGGATCAATCATACACCATACTGCTGCCAAAGAGACATCCGCCGTGCCATAAACGACGACAGAACACTGTGCAGTTCATTACTTACTGTATATGTGCTGAACAAATAGAAGCAAAAAGCCTAACTGTGCTGCAGTTGTAGCCACATAGATTTTGTCCTCATACTGACTTGAATGTTCGGTGGGGGGTGGGGGTGCTCCTCTGAACTGAATAGCAGCTGCTGGTACCACAAAAAAAATCCTAGGTAAAGCCACATGATACTCCTCTAAAGGCAATCTCCTGTTAAAAAAAAAATATATATATATATATATATATATATATATATATATATACTGTATATGTATATATATATATATATATTAAAATCTGGCCAGGTTGATCCATTTTCTCCGCTCCACTCCATCCTTTCTCATGCAACTTTCTTCGACCTAAAAACAGGAAAATCCTGCCATCTTGCATGCATATTGGGCAGCTCACATACAGTAGCTGCATTCACAGAGCAAGAAGCGCTAATTTCTAATAAGCCTTTTGCTCATTTTACATAGGAACAGCGCCATCCACTGTTCATGAGCTGGTACTGCATGTCAACATGGGGGGACGGTATTTCAGGAAGGATACTAGGGCTTGAATTTTGGTATTCCAGCATGATTTTTGGTGCCCAAAATATACAGCTAAATTAGAGCACTGCCTTGATATGAGAGACTTACCTTGGCTCCCAACTGTTGAATTTCTTTATTCCTACTGATTACAACTTTCTTAATAATAACGTTTTTTCAACAGTATGGTCTGGGCAACACTTGTTTTTCTCTCCTCGCAGTTTTCTTTAGGGACTTAGACTATACCGATGAAAATGTTTTCTTTTTCATGGGAGGGTATGTGGCGGACAGGAAAGATACTGTTAGCATAACGGCGCTGGCTTCATGTTCGGTATAGTGTGTAATGTAAATGTTTCCAACACTGCTTTGCTGCATAATCTGCTTCTAGTTTGTTACAATAGGTAATGAATGAAAGTAGCTCAAAGGGGTAGGGAGTGGTGCAGATATACTCGTATACTCCTTTTCCATATATAACATCAAAGGGTTGCTATGGTAAAGTCTACCAAGTTTATGTTTTTGTTGTGCTGGGTAAGGGAGGTGAACACCCAGTTCAGGCCATAGTTTACCTAATTTGTTCAAAGTTTTAAAACGGTTAAGCAGCAGTCACAAGTGACTGCATTATAATCCCTGTGTAACACAGAAACATAGAAACACAGAATCTGTCGGCAGATAAGGACCATACGGCCCACTTAGTCTGCCCATTTCCCTACTGTGTGTGTTCTTCCTTTAGCTTCCAACTACAGCCATTGAAGAGGCTGGCCTTTCAAAATGACTCGCTATGGGCTTTTAACTGTTTCTGCCAACACCTATTTTATATGATTGTGTGGCTAGTTGTGTTTATCAACTTGCTTGAGACTGCACAACAAGGTGCCTCGTCTCTTACTTACCTACTGCCTTACATAGAAACATAGAAGTTGATGGCAAATAAGGACCGCAAGGTATTATTGTAATCTTTGCATCAAGTGAAAATAATAAAGTTAAAAAAAAAGCTCTGGCCAGTGCAACAAGGCAACCCAGATGCTGGGATGCATAGGGGATGGGATTCAATAGTTCAAAGCAGCAGGAGGAGGGTGGTGATCTTGCCACTATAGAGGTCCCTGGTGAGGACCCACCTGGAATATTGTGCTCAGTTCTGGAGCCCACATGTGAGGAAAGACAGGGACAGGCTCGAGACAGTACAGTGCAGGGTCACCAAAATGATCAAGAGTCAACTCGGCAGAACATACACAGAATGACTGGTAGGCCTGAGCATGTACACACTGAAGGCACACTGGATGCCAGGAGGGAGAGGGGAGATACGATCAAGACTTACAAGGTTATCATGAGGGGGATAAGCAGAGTTAACAGCATGGAGCTGCTCACCAGGAACAGGAATACAGTGATGAGAGGGTGTGGCGGAGACTAGTAAGGGGGAAACTTAAGAGAGACATTAGGAAGGTCTTCACCAAAAGGGTGGTGGAACAATAGAATAGATTGCCTAGGGAGGTGGTGGAGCTGGAGTCTATAAATGGATTCAAGTTTGGGTGTGACAGATATAGAGGGCTTGTAGTACTTTAAGGGGGAGTAAGGTGTGAGACAGAAGTAAGTGGGGTGGGGGTCAGCTGAGGGAATTGAGGATCAGATCTCAGGATAAAAACCCAATACAACAGTAGGTCTGTGGAGGACTGGTAGGAAACTGGGTAGACTGGATGGACCGTGGGACTTTTTCGGCCGTCATTTTTCAATGTTTTAAAAAAGGAGTTTTTATATACGGTTATTTTTCTTTAAAGTGGTGGCCTAGAAGCTGCTGACATGCAAGAAATGTCAATCAGTGTTCTATATTACCTTTTCTGTGTAACAAGTTTACTGAGAAAACTGACAGCATAAGTATTGTACATACATCTCATAATTGCTATTACACATATTTGGTGCAGAAATCAGGCATGTGTACTACAATATACAAGACAGATAGCCATACAGTTAATTCTTACAGAACATCTTCTCATCTTCCCATAGGGACCTGTTCCAGTGGAGCTAAGTCACATAAAGGGGGATTGCTTTATTTCTTGGAGCTGTCAATTGTAATATATTTTAGCCAAATAATAAACTATCAACCAACAAACATTTTTCAGAAGTACGTCCAAGACTGTTTTTGTTGGTAGGTTTTAATGACCTTTATTAATCAGTAAATGTTTAGTCCCTAGCACCCCTGGTCCTCGGCTGCACTTCAGCCCTAAGTATCATGGCAGGGACCATGGTTCTCTGTTGCTACTCAGTGCTGAGATCTGTTGCAGGGACCCTGATTCTCTGCTGCTCTTCAGCCTGCAGTTCTGTGGCAGGGCCCCTGGTTCTCTGCTGCACTTCAACTCAATGTTCTGTGGCAGAGTCCCTGGTTCTCTGCTGCACTTCAGCCCTAGGTTTTGTGGCTGGGCTCTTGGTTTTCTGTTGCACTTCAGCCCAATGTTCTGTGGCAGGGCCCTGGTTAACTGCTGCACTTCAACCCAATGTTCTGTAGCTGGGCCCCTGGTTAATTGTTGCACTTCAGCCCAATGTTTTGTGGCAGGGCCCCTGGTTCACTGCTGTACTTCAGCCCAATGTTCTACGGCAGGGTCCCTGGTTCTCTGCTGCACTTTAGCCCAATGTTCTGTGGCAGAGCCCCTGGTTTATTGCTGTACTTCAGCCCTAGATTTTGTTGCTGGCTCCTGCTTTTCTGTTGCACTTCAGCCCAATGTTCTGTGGCAGGGCCCTGGTTCACTGCTGCACTTCAGCCCAATGTTCTGTGGCAGGGCCCCTGGTTTATTGTTGCACTTCAGCCCAATAGTCTGTGGCAGGGCCCCTGATTCACTGCTGCACTTCAGCCCAATGTTCTATGGATGGGCCCCTGGTTCTCTGCTGCACTTCAGCCCAGTGTTCTGTGGCAGGGCCCCTGATCTATTGCTGCACTTCAGCCTACGTTTTGTTGCTGGCTCCTGCTTTTCTGTTGCACTTCAGACCAATGTTCTATGGCAGAGCCCTCGTTCACTGCTGTACTTCAGCCCAATGTTCTGTGGCAAGGTCCCTGGTTCACTGCTGTACTTCAGCCCAATGTTCTGTGGTAGAGCCCCTGGTTAACTGCTGCACTTCAGCTCAATGTTCTGTGGCGGGGCCCCTGGTTAACTGCTGTACTTCAGCCCAATGTTCTATGGCAGGGCCCCTGGTTAACTGCTGCACTTCAGCCCAATGTTCTGTGTTAGGGCCCCTGGTTCACTGCTGTACATCAGCCCAATGTTCTGTGGCAGGGCTCCTGGTTCACTGTTGTACTTCAGCCCAATGTTCTATGGCAGGGCCCCTGGTTCTCTGCTGCACTTCAGCCCAATGTTCTGTGGCAGAGCCCCTGGTTTATTGCTGTACTTCAGCCCTAGGTTTTGTTGCTAGGCTCCTGCTTTTCTGTTGCACTTCAGCCCAATGTTCTATAGCAGGGCCCCCTGGTTCTCTGCTGCACTTCAGCCCAATGTTCTGTGGCAGGGCCCCTGGTTAACTGCTGCACTTCAGCCCAATGTTCTGTGGCAGAGCCCCTAGTTTATTGCTGCACCTCAGCCTAGGTTTTGTTGCTGGGCTCCTGCTTTTCTGTTGCACTTCAGCCCAATGTTCTGTGGCAGGGCCCTGGTTCACTGCTGTACTTCAGCCCAATGTTCTGTGGCAGGGCCCTGGTTCACTGCTGTACTTCAACCCAATGTTCTGTGGCAGGGCCCCTGGTTTATTGTTGCACTTCAGCCCAATAGTCTGTGGCAGGGCCCCTGGTTCACTGCTGTACTTCAGCCCAGTGTTCTATGGATGGGTCCCTGGTTCTCTGCTGCACTTCAGCCCAGTGTTCTGTGGCAGGGCCCCTAATCTATTGCTGCACTTCAGCCTATGTTTTGTTGCTGGCTCCTGCTTTTCTGTTGCACTTCAGACCAATGTTCTGTGGCAGGACCCTCGTTCACTGCTGTACTTCAGCCCAATGTTCTGTGGCAAGGCCCCTGGTTCACTGCTGTACTTCAGCCCAATGTTCTGTGGCAGAGCCCCTGGTTAACTGCTGCACTTCAGCTCAATGTTCTGTGGCAGGGGCCCCTGGTTAATTGCTGTACTTCAGCCCAGTGTTCTATGGCAGGGCCCCTGGTTAACTGCTGCACTTCAGCCCAATGTTCTGTGTTACGGCCCCTGGTTCACTGCTGTACATCAGCCCAATGTTCTGTGGCAGGGCTCCTGGTTCACTGTTGTACTTCAGCCCAGTGTTCTATGGCAGGGCCCCTGGTTCTCTGCTGCACTTCAGCCCAATGTTCTGTGGCAGAGCCCCTGGTTTATTGCTGTACTTCAGCCCTAGGTTTTGTTGCTAGGCTCCTGCTTTTCTGTTGCACTTCAGCCCAATGTTCTATGGCAGGGCCCCTGGTTCTCTGCTGCACTTCAGCCCAATGTTCTGTGGCAGGGCCCCTGGTTCACTGCTGTACTTCAGCCCAATGTTCTGTGGTAGGGCCCCTGGTTAACTGCTGCACTTCAGCCCAATGTTCTGTAGCAGAGCCCCTAGTTTATTGCTGCACCTCAGCCTAGGTTTTGTTGCTGGGCTCCTGCTTTTCTGTTGCACTTCAGCCCAATGTTCTGTGGCAGGGCCCTGGTTCACTGCTGTACTTCAGCCCAATGTTCTGTGGCAGGGCCCTGGTTCACTGCTGCACTTCAACCCAATGTTCTGTGGCTGAGCCCTGGCTCACTGCTGCACTTCAACCCAATGTTCTGTGGCAGAGCCCCTGGTTTATTGTTGCACTTCAGCCCAATGGTCTGTGGCAGGGCCCCTGGTTAACTGCTGTACTTCAGCCCAATGTTCTGTGGCAGGGCCCCCAGTTTACTGCTGTACTTCAGCCCAATGTTCTGTGGCAGGGAACCTGGTTTGCTGTTGTACTTCAGCCCTGTGTTCTGTGGCAGGGCCTCTGGTATATTGCTGCACTTCAGCCCAATGGTCTGTGGCAGGGCCCCTGGTTAACTGCTGTCCTTCTGTCTGATGTTCTGTAGCAGGGCCTTTGGCTCACTGATGCACGTCAGTCTGAAGTTCTGTAGCAGGGCCCCTAGTTTACTGCTTCACTTCAACCCGAAGTTCTATGGCAAGGTCCCTGGTTTACTGCTGTGTTTCTGTCCAACCTTCTGCAGCAAGGCCTTTGGCTCACTGCTGTACTTACAGTCCAATGTTCTGAGGCAGGGCCCCTGGTTAACTGCTGCACTTCAATCCAATGTTCTGTGGCAGGGCCCCTGGTTTATTGCTGCACTTCAGCCCTAGGTTTTGTTGCTGAGCTCCTGGTTTACTTCTGCAGTCCAGTCCGACATTCTATAGCATGGACTTTGGCTAACTACTGCACTTCAGTCCTAAGTTCTGAGGCAGATCCCCTGGTTTACCGCTGTACTTCAGTCTGAAGTTCTGTGGCAGAGCCCTTAGTTCTGTGTTGCACTTCAGCCCTAGATTTTCTGACTGGCCCCTGGTTCTTCGCTGCCCTTCAACCCTAAGTTTCTGTGGGAGGGGCAATGACTCTTTGCTGTGTTTCAGCCCTGCATTTTGTGACAGGACACCTGGTTCTCTACTGCACTGCAGCCCTAAGTTCTGTGGCTAGGTCCCTGGTTCTCTGTGACATGTCAGCCATAAGTTCTGTAGCTGGACCACTGGTGTTCTGTGGTCTTTTAATCCTATGTTTTGTGTCTGTGTCCCTGGCTCTCTGCTACACTTAGAAACATGAAAACAGAATTTGTTGCCAGAAAAAGACTGCTTGGCCACCAAGTCTGCCCAGATGTTCCCTGACTCATCTGTCTCCTCAGACCCCAACTGGTCTCCAGTGCCCTCCTCCCTGCCTATTTTCTAATATAATCCTATACCTCATCAATGCATGCTTGAAGCCCCCCACTGTTTTTGCCTTCACCACTTCTGCTGGCAGTCTGTTCTAGGCATCCACCACACCTTCAGTGAAGAAGTATTTACTCACATCCCCCTTAAACTCCCCCCCACCACAAGCTTCACAACATGCCCCCTGGTCCTGGTGCTCTTTCACATTTGAAAGAGACTCCCCTCCTGCACGCTGTTCACTCCTGTGAGGTACTTGGAGGTCTCTATCAAGTAACCTCTTATTCCCCTCTCTTCCAGGGTCTACATATCACACCACCCCCCTCATCCCCGAGGAAGACTATTCTGTTGAAGCGCCGGGGCTTATGAGGCTAACAGGGATAGCCGAGATGCATCAAAACTGTATGCATTTATAATCTTTCTTTTGCACACCGTTTGCACTGAGGAAACACCGTCTGTATTTAATAATAAAGTACTAAAGTTCTAAAGGTAAGCGACTGCACTGTCTCTGACCCTCCCATCTGTAGCGGCCAAATTCAACACCTTTTTCACCACCTGTGCCTCTTCTCTCCCTGCTTCTCTATCTCCCACTGCCCCCTCTCCATCCTCTTACACTTGGATCCCATCTTCATGTTTTTCCTTAAAACTTGTCTCCCCTGATGACACACTGTGAGAATTACTAGCCCTAAGTCCACACAAGGGCAAAAGCCCTGATGGACTTGACCCCAAACTGCTTCACCATTCAGCTTACACTATAGCCCACCCTCTAGCAACTCTTTCGAACCTTTCCTTCTCACTCGCCACTGTCCTGACACATGGTAGGTCACCACGGTTGTCCCCCTTTCTAAAGGCAGCGGCCCCTAAAACCCTGGCGACTTTTGCCCTATTTCAGGGCTTCCAATTCTGGCCAAACGTCAAGAGCACCTGACTCTGGCGCAACTCTCCCCTTTCCTTGACTCTTCCTACTTTTTCACACCCTTCCAGACTGGGTTCCGAAAGGCCCACTCCACCACCACCTCCCTGCTTCAGTTCACGGATTCCATTCTCTGAGGCAAGGATCAGGGACGCATCACCTCTGCCATCTTTGTCGATCTGGCCAAAGCCTTTGACACTCTTGCCCATCTCCTTCTTCTCTGCAAGCTGACTGTAGCCGACCTCTCCGATTCTGCCACCAGCTCCTGTCCTACCTCATGAGCAGGTCCCAGGCTGTCAGGGTCAGCAACTCTCTCTCCTCCCCTCTCCCAATCAATACTGGTGTCCCCCAAGGCACGGTACTTGTTCCAATTCTATTTTGCATATTCCTGAATGACCTACCTGATGCCTGCTCATCTGCCATGATCCATATGTACGCAGATGATACCGTGTTATTTGGCTCTGGTACTTCCCCCTCTGAGGTGGTGACCAGCCTTCGACTAGACTTTAACAATGTCCAGCACTGGTATTGCTCTAATCAACTTTCCCTACATGCCAAAAAAACAGTCTCCATGACCTTCGGTACCAGGCAAAAGTTCACCAGGCTTGATGCTACTCCCTCCTTCCACACCCTTGATGGTTTCATACTGGAAGATGTCTCCTCTTTCAAATACCTCGAGCTATAGCTCGACAAGAACCTCGACTTTGCAGTACATGTGGATAACAGCCACAAAAAGCTATTCCCCAAACTTGGTGCTCTGTACAGACACGACAGCCGCCCTGCACCGCAAGACAGGAGAGAGATCGTCCAAAAGATGATTCTCCCCATCTTCGATTTTGAAGACATGGGGCCCGATTTTCAAAGACCCCTTTGTGCAATGCAACTTGCGTCACCTTAAGGGTTGCAGCAGGCACCTTGTGCCACATTTCAGAACAGCAGGGTGCCTGCACCAAACTGTTCGGGATTACCGCAGGACACAGGATGCGACAAAAACCTGGATGCAACCGTGCGATGTGGCGCGGGTTTTGATCATCCGCCCCCGGCACAGCACTAGAGGAGCCAGGATGGTTGGGGGGGGGGTGTAACAGTAGGGTGGCAGGGGTGTACCTGAGGCCAAGGAGATAGCAGTGTGGGCATCTGGGAGAATTGTATAACAACCGTGAACACCTGTCGGGGTGCCGTTACGTACCAACATGGTAACAAGCACTACACATATCAACCTAGCCCCCCCGGTGCCACATATGGAAACAGACCCCCAGCCATGATCCCATAGTGGACCCCGATCCCTGATCTCCACCAAGCTGCTGCATAAAACCCTCCCAAGTGGTTTGAAGGACTGCCCTCCCCCACCCCAGCCCTGCGAGCACCACTTTAATAAGGTCCAAAGAATGCCTGGTGGCCCAGTGGCCACCCCCACCCTGTCAGGTGTTGTCCCACCACCCTGCACCCCCAATCCCAAATGGCAGCTGGCACAACCTCCGCACACCACCACGGCTGGCTGCCGACCGTTGCTCGTCACGGACTGCGTGCTATAAGTGAATAACAGCTCAGTCATGTGATTGAGCTGTCATTCACCACAATCTGTGATCGTCGCGAAACAGTCAACAATCAGTCGGTGGTGTCACGGAGGGTTGTGCTTGGCCACCTGCCATTGGGGATGGGGGTATGGATGGTGGGACAATACTTGATGAGGGGGTGGGGGGTACTGGGCCACCAGGCATTCTTTTGAACCTTATTAAGGGTGATCGCAGGGCTGGGTGGGGAGGGAAGTCCTCTGAACCACTTGGGAGGGTTTTATGCAGTTTGGTGATAGGATCGCTACCCCCGCCCACTTGTCCCGGGATGCCTTCTAGCCCTGCATCAAAGTCTCCCAGCTACAGCTGGATGCTCTGCAACAATGTACTGTCTGGGCATGGGGTGCCAGCTATCATCCATGCCCCCAATGCCATGTTCTGCCCCTGATGCGCCCCTACAAGCCCAAGTCCTACCTCGGCCCATTGGCACAAGCTAGGTAGACCATCTCCTGGCTGGTCTAACTGGCAGCCCCTCCCGCATCCATGGTGGGGCTTCCAAAATCCCATATAAGGAGATGTGGCAGCCCTACCATGGCGCAAGTCTACTTGCGACCTGGTGCCCAGGGTTGTTAGACACAATCTTGTCACAAGTGGGCTTGAACACAGCTGTGTCTGACATGGATGCAAGCTGTGTTTGAAAATCCCGTTTGACTCAAGTTGTGCCGCAAATCACAACTTGCGTCAAACACCTTTGCCGCAAGTCCACTGTGCTGATGCTCTGTTTCCAAAATTGGGCCTATAGTCTACAAATCTGCCCCCAAGTCCACGCTATCCAGACTGGACACTCTTTTCAACTCCTTCTGCCGCTTTGCTCTCTGCTGTCTGCCTCATACTCACCACTGTGACCTTTACATTTCACTCTCCTTCCCTTCCCTTCCCTCAGTGCCAGATGTCTTACGCACAGCATTACTTTAATTGGAACATACTGGCTCAGCTCTCTGCCACCCAACTTGCAATCCCTCATCTCTGTTCCACTCACCCCCCTTTACACCCTCTGTAACTCCATCCACAGGGCCCTAGCCCCCACCCCCCGGTGAACCACGTCACGATGGGCAGCCTTCTCATGTCAATTTCCAAGTATCTGGAACTCCCTTCCATTAGAAATCTGCTCCACTCAAGACTCCCCATTCCTATCCCTCCTCCTTTGACATCACATAGCCCATTCCTGCAGCTGCATGTATTGCCCCCTCTACCCTAGTTCCACCCCCCCCTCCACTAAGCCCAGACAATTCTGACCAGCCTCTTCCCCCATGCCAATTCCCTTTCCCCCTGCAGGGTTCTTAGCATCCCGAAGGGGTGAAGGCCTTTGACTGACTTTTCTCCCTCCCACCCCTCATTCTTCTAGCTGACCCATATTCATACTCCTCCTCCTCCTCCACTAGCTCTTCTCTTCCCCTTCTACACAGCCCAGCCAGTTTGATTATTCCTCCCCCTTGTGCCTATTGCCTATCACCTTGTGGGGTTCTTAGCACCCCGAAGGGGAACAGGTCTCTTGGCTGATCTTTCTCCCTCCCACCCCTCGTCTCCTTCAGCTGATCCATACTTGTACCCTTGTGACTGTATAAATGACAAAGAAACTGGTTGGCTATAGCACGTTACCAGTTATATTTCCTTGCTATAGAAATATATAATGTTGCACTTTGCATGTGTTTTTATCTGGTTTCACTGTAAATCAATTATTTTCGATAAAGCCTGTGTTTGCACTAATATCTAAAATGTTTAGTCTGCTATGTTTGTGTATATGCGACTTTGATTCTGTAAACCAACTGTATATGTTCTAGATTTAAGTTGTGTGCTTCTGTATATTTATACCTGTAATGCTTGTTTTTTTGCACCCTCCTTTGTATTCCCCCTTCCCCCTGGACACATCTGGAAATGAGCTATTAAAGCTCAGCATGTACCTCCCGGTGAAACTTTTCAAATAAATAAATAAACTGAAGCATTAGCAGCTGGAGTTCTCTAATTTTTGCTTGGAAGGACAATACATTTACAAGAGCATCTGACTTACTGTAACTGGGGTGCACAAAATTCTTGCAGCTCTGTATATGTTGATATCCTTGCTTCTCCTTGTAGGGCTTCTTGTGCAAACCCTGCACCATTTTAGTTGCCCTCCTCTGACTGCCTCCATCTATCGATGTCCTTTCTGAAGTGCTGCCTCCAAAACTAGACGTGTTTCTCCAGGTGGGGCCTCACCAGTGACCGATACAGTGGCAACATCACCTCCCCACCTACTGCTGGAGATTCCCTTTGGTATGAATCCCTGCATCCCACGAGCCCTACCCACTGCTTTGTCACAGAGCCTTGCTACTTTCAGGCCATCAGATACAATAACCCCAAGGTCCCTTTCCTGTTTAGTAACTGTCAGTATCCCCCCCCCCCCAGCTCCTGGGTTCCTATGTCCTAGATGCATATCTTGACTACTTCTCAAGTTTCCCCAGATTCCTGTGCATTCTCTCCATCCCCTCCTGAGTATCCACCCTATTACAGATTTTGGTATAATTTGCCCCAATGTAGCCAAAGCCCTCCTCCATGCATCATGCCTCAAACCAATTGCTGAAATGCCCTGGTGCGGAGTACTCTTGCCTCTCCTCAACCATACACAGGCAACACCTCAGCAAATCCACCACACATGCCACCTGCATGAGGCCCCTCCCCAGCTCCCTGAAGTTACCCTGCACTGCCTCTACCTTGTCCCTTGCCAGGTCATTTGTCCCCAGATGGACAATGACATCTAGTTCCCTCTCCCATTTCCTGCTGCCCTAGTAATCCTCTAGATACACTGTCCATCTCTCCCAGCCAAAACACCTCTCTTGCACTGCACCTCCCTCTCCTTTCCTCCTCTGCTCCCAACTCCATCCACCTAACAATAAAGCCCCCCCCCCACCACCACCACCAGCAGCTGATTCCACCTTGACTGGGAGCCTCTTCCTCCCTCCTTGGGACCTCCCCTTCTGAGAACCCAAACTTCTGCCCTTCCCACTGCAACAGGTGCCTCCTCTCAGCTGCCCCATTCTGCCAGGATGGTGAAGGAATTCTGCAGTATTATAGGCTAAAGAACATGCATCAATCCTGACACTCCACTCTCCCGGAGAACACCAAGGTCCATCCGCACTGCCTCTGTCTAGGCATCTTCTAGGGGAATGTTGGTAGGCTTGGTGGCCCCAGTGTGGAGCAGAAGGGCCTTTGTACACTTGCCAGCTCGGCCCAGAGTCCAGTAACCTCTGCCCATAGCCCAGAGTACAAGTGGGGCAGCACCTCAGTCTCCATAAGGTGCCCCAAAATACTGTGACCCCCATATCCACTGCTTGTTCCTCAGTTAACTGTATGGTACTTACTGTATGTCAATTGTATTATTTTTTTTTTGTAAAATCTTTTTATTAATTATAACCAAAACTGTACATTTACAACAAGAAAATGTTAGGTGTTAAAAGGCATACATACATTTCACATCAATACATCTTACACTTATTTCATCAGGTTGTGAGTACATTATAATATACAAATTGGTTATATATTGACTTTAGATCTTGCTTCTCAGGCTCTTTCCCTACACATGGTAAAGTTACGGAGCTGGGTAGTATCAGCTGCAGTTGTGCTCCCCTAGTTCACAGGTATTTATTCATTTGTGCAGGTGTCCAATGGTCCAGAGGCTCCGTGGCCCCAGGGTCCAATGGTCTGGAACTCCAGAACTCTAAATGGGGACGTTACCACAAGCAATGGCCTTCAGCAGTGGGTCCCAGAGGTTATTGAACTTAGACCTGTCCCCATTAGCTGAGTGTTGAATCTTTTCTAGTTGTAGGCACTGCATCACGTTATTCACCCATTGTTGGATAAGTGGTGCATTAACAGATAGCCAAGATTGCGCTATTGTTTTTTTTGGCATTAACTATGGCTAGGGACCACAACTAACTAGATGATCTTTTGTTTATTGAGGTATTCAGAAAGACCTTTGAGTCACAGACTCATTTACAAAGGTTCTACGTCAAACATATAGAGGAACAGGGATAACACTGACAGAGTTTCAGGTCATTACACAACATCATAGTGCAGGAAACATGCATGGTACAGACAGTGACTTGAAGACAGGGATGACATGGAAAACAGAAATTACAGCACAGCCACAAAGGGTCAGTGAGGCTGTTTGTCAGAGTAGGAAGTTTGGCGGCGATCGGTGAGGAGATCAGCGAGAAGCTGGTAGCAACAGGTTAGGGGCAGTCACATCGATTTCTTGTGATAGTTCCTGGTCAGCCCCCAATAGCAGCTTCAGAGGGTATTTGGACAACCAACATCCCAACACCCCACTCATTATTCTGTACATCTCATGCCAAAAGGGGATTACCTTGGGACAGGTCAATGCCAGGTGCAGAAAGTCTGCGTCTTTACCTGCACATTTAGGGCACTGCCCGGAATTATCTGGATTCATCTTTGGCGTCAGGTAGGTTCTGTAAAGGAAATTCAGGTGCACTTGCCTAAGTTTATTGCTCCTTGAGCAAATATTCAGTTGCTTAATGGCTGAGCTCCATGTTGCCCTATCCAATGTTAAAAGTAGATCTTGTTCCCACGTACCTTTAAGACCCTCTACGGGATCCACACTCACCCCCTGCAATGTTTGGTAATAAGTGGTTAATGGTTTGGAGCATGGTTGGGGTCTATGTAGCTCCTCCTCCAGGAGGGAGGGCATTGCCCATCCATCAGGAGCCCCTAGAGTTCCTACCAGTATGTATACAAAATAATCTCCTGTGGCAACATGCCGTATAGTTCTTATTGCTGGGAACTCTTGGATCCTCCCCCCTTCATATAATTGGACTACATATTTGAAACCAGGTTTCCTCCATTGCAAGAGTCATTGGTGTATCATTACTGGCTAGGCCCCTCTACTGCAAACTGCCGTGACCAGGTCTGTGTATGGGGATTTGGCTGATATGTGTCTGACTCTTTTATGTGCTGCCATCCAGACCTTTATGGCAATTTTATTCTTGAAGTGTTTCTTCTAAATTGTTTATTTTATTATAGTTATTGCCGTATTATTGTACTTTGTTCCCTTCTCTTCCCTCTCCTCCCAGGTCGCATCTGGAAATGAGCTGATACCAGCTTAGTATGACTTTCGTGGTCAACTTTTGAAATAAATAAATAAAACCATTGCTCTGCATCACTCCTATGATCATCCCCTTCCCCCCGTTATATCTCCTGAGCTCCCTTGCTCACTTTAAAATGCTTTGTCCCATACCTTCTCACCTCTGATGAGGCCCCTGGTCTGATGCCATCCCTTACCTTGTTGATTATTAGATATTTGGCTGAGTCTGTTCTCATTTTCCTGTAAAGGGTCGTTTCATAAGACCCCACCCCTCTAATGTGACACTTTGAATTCCAGGTTTTAATCAAATATGCACCATGGCATACTTTTGTACAATGCCACATGTATTGAAACTTCTCTAGTTATACACTCTTGTAATGTCTTGTATAATTCCTTGTTTTGTTTGTTCGCCATCTCATACTTTCCCAATATGTATTGTTCGTCTGATGTGGAACCTATGAAATGAACTTGTTCTCAATGGTGTTATCCGAAATTTCAATAAATAAAAAATACCTTCAGCTTGAAGTTCTGCGGCTGTGTGACAGGGTAGAATAAGACCCTGTCCCATTTGTTATGGAGAATGTGTTTAAATGCAAGGATCTTTCCTTTTCTGTCCCTTGTCTGTCTGGTTGCGCAACCCAATTTTCCTGTGAGACCTCGGACTTGATCAACCCGAACAGTCTCGCAATTCTTTGTCTCTCACTGTCTCTCAGTTTTCTCTTCTTGTCTGTTTTTCTCCCTTGCATATCTGTATCAGCTAATGTAATAAATATATGCAAATCAACATATGGATTGAAACTGATAATGGGATCACTTTTGTTTAGAACATATTTAGTATTACTGGTGAAATGTATATTAATGGCATTTTGACATGACTTTAAAAATAGAGATTACTTGAGTGCAAATGTCTTAGCCTTTTGCAGTGGCAGTGGGGGCCTCAGGAAGCTCACTATTCTAGCAGCTCCTGATACTTACAAGGACAGAACATTCTGCAAAAACAGGATGCTTGCTAAGGATGGGGGTGTAAAAAACTTACATAAAAAAGCTGAGCTGAGCTGCAAAGGTCAAGATAGAGATTCGTTTTTGGAAGAACAAGAGGAGGATTATAAGAAGATTTTATTTTTGCCTCTGTACATAGTTTTTCTGAACAAGTTTATTTTTTTTATGTTACTGCGACTATAAACAAATAAATATTTTGAATGCTACAACTGCTCCTGGTTTTCCCTATGCTTTCTGACCTGTGCCTCGACGACAGGCTGGTCCTCTCATTCTTCGTGGTGCTGCAGCCCTAAGTTCTTTAACTGGGCCCTGGTTCTCTGTTGCATTTCAGCCCCGTGTTCTGTGGCAGGGTCCTTTATTCTCTGCTGCACCTTCAGCCCTTAGATGTGTGGTGGATCCCTGGCTCTCAGAGGCACTTAAGCCCTAAGTTCTGTGGCAGGGCCCCTGGTTCTCTGTAGTGCTTCAGCACTGTGTTCTGTAGCAGGGACCGGGTTGTTTGCAGTGGGGCTCCTAGACCTCTGCAGCAGATATGCTCTGCTTTCATGCCACTAATTACTCACTTAACTGATACATTTCTATGTATCCCTTGGCTAACATACAATGTTATGCTACTCATAATAACAGATAACTAGAGCCAGGAATTATGAAGAATGAACAATAACGTAAGAACTTACTGCAAAAATAGATCTTCGAGGAAATCTCATTCATCAGGTTACACCTACAGAACATGTAGCCATCAGACACTAGGACCACATGGAAACTTTTCTAGCAGTCTAGTAGGGGCCGCCCATGCTGACGTCACATGCCGATGTCCCAGCATATATAAGCATCCACGGCCTCGCTCCTTCCTCAGTTCCCCACCAAAGACCATACTCGCTAGGCCTTTCTCTAGGGAACCAAGGAGAGAGAGAGAGATAGTGCCCAGCAATAAGAAAGCCAATCTGGAGACAGAGACCAGGGAGAAGGAAGGAGGGAGGGACAGCATGACCCGATGAAAGAGATTCCCCTTGAAGATCTACTCTTATGGCAAGTTCTTACGTAACTGTTCTATCTTCTTCGGGGATATCTCTTTTATCAGGTCACATCTATGGAATGAGTCCCAAGCAGTACAGACAATGAGACAATCTTCATTTCATTTTCATAGAAATATAGAATATGATGGCAGATGAGGACCAACCGGTCCACCCAGTCTGCCCATTTCCCTCCTTGGTTTGGCAATCCCTACCCTTATTTGGACTGCCGTTCCTCCCCACTGCACAGCAGGGTGCCTTTATGCTTATCCCATGCACTTTTGAATCCCCATACTGTTTTTACTTCCACCATCTCCACTGGTAGGCTGTTCCATGGATCCACCACCCTCTCTGTGAAAAAATACTTCTTAGCATTCCCCCTAAGCCTCCCTCCCTCCCTCCACCACCCAGGTCAGGCTTACAGGTCTGTAATTGCCTGCCTCCTCCCTACTTCCACTCTTGTGCAGGGGAACCACCTCTGCCCTCCTCCAGTCCCCAGATATCTCCCCCGTCTCTAGTGATTGGTTGAAAAGGGTCGTCAGCAGTCCTGATAGAGTGCTAGGACTTCCCTGAGTTCCTTTAAACCTCTAGGGTGAATCCCGTTTGGCCCCACTGCCTTGTCTGTCTTTACTTTCCCTAGTTCCTCCAAGACTCTATCCACCGTAAATGGGCTGGTGTCCACGTCTCCCCCTGTAAACCTTTCCTTGTGAGTCTTGGCCCTTCCCCTGCCTTTTCCTTGGAGGGGTGCAGGAGTGGCTATCTATGTCTCCTCATCTATCCAATTCACCACCATTCTTTCCGCCTCTGTCCTGAAAGCATATGAGGTGCTTATCTTACAGCTATCCTTCCCTTTCTCATCCCTATATTTGTGGCAGGTGCCTATTGTCACCCAGGCCTCCACTCCTCTGTTGTTACAGACCTCATCCATTCCACAGTATCCCACACCTCCTCAGGTGAAGTTTATATTATGGGTGACTTCAACTTAAACTGGTTATCCCCCAACAATGAACAAAGTACGAAATTAAATTGATGCCCATAATTTATTCCAGCTCATCCTTAATCCAACTCAGATGAACTGTAAAATGAGTAACCACTCCTCAATCGACTGGGCCCTCACCTCACACCCACACAAGGTAATTAAATCTGGTGTATTATCAGGTGCCCTAAGTGACCACCTTATGACCTTTCTGGTACTTAAAATTCACAGAATCAAGGCCCCTCATAAAACCTTAGTGACTCACACATATAAATCTTGGAACCTTTCTCCCCTCCTCCATGACCTAGCTCATACAAGCTGGGCCCCTTATAGCCTCAGCGAACTTGACAGACAAAGCCGCAGAATATTTTAAAGGTAAATTTCTTGATATTTGGAATCAGCACACCCCACTCCTATGCGTCAGAGTCCGTGGGAGCCACCTTCCATGGATCTCACCTGAACTCATAGCTTGTCAAAGAGTGCAGGACCAAGCTTGGAAGCTACATAAAGACTCAAAGCTCCCTAAAGACTATGACGTATATCATTCTCTTCGCAACAAGTGCACAAAAGCCACTCGTTTGGCTAAGGCAGACTGCTTTAGCTCAACCTTTCAATCCAACATAAACAATCCCTCTAAATTCTGGAAAGTCATCACTCACTCTTCCCCCCTTCCACTCCTCCCTCCCCATCCTCAATATAAACAACACCCTTATTACTGATCACATCAGTGTTGCTACTGAATTTAATTCATACTTCACCTCTTGTGCCTCTGCTCTCCTATCCTCCTTACCATGTACTAGGCCAGGTGCCCCTCCACCTCACCATGCACACTGCCCCAGTCTACTTGTTTCTCTTTCACTAAAATTGCCCCTTCTGACACCTTGGATGCCTTGCATGCCTTAACTCATTGCCTCCTAGAAAGGCCGTAGGCATCAGCAAATGTACTGCAGTGTGTCCCAGAACTCCTACAGAAGTCACTTACAGACTTCCTGTGTGCCCTAGAAATGTCTGAAGAAGTCACTCAAATGTTTTAATATTACTTGCCAGCCAGAATTGATTATAATTGACTGCATAGTACCATTAGAAAGGTAATGTTGTGCTGAATAACTTTGCCACTGACATTTTGTGTGTATCATGTTCACATTAGGAGTTATTCACATTTGTTTATGACATTTTGTCAATCTAGAACCACCTAAGCACTTTGAAGAAAACACACATGATGGGTATCTCAGCCAGTATAAAACAAAAACAGAACTGAGTACAGTTGATTGCATAGCACCGCTGGAAAGGCAATTTTGTGTGGAACAACTTTGCCACTGATATGTTGTGTGTATCATGTATACTTTAGGAGTTATATGCATTTTTTTATGGTATGATGTGTATGGTCCCGATTTGTCCCTCAAACCTCACCAACACACTTTGACTCAAATGGGGAAAAATTATGTTTAATACTACAGAAATAGCTGTATTTTTTTTACAAACAAATTATTAAAATTACATCTAATGTCTGAATGCTTAATTTGGTGTTGATATGTTACATATTTCCCAACAAAAAAAGGTTTATGGTGCATTTTTTAGTAGAAAAAATATTTTATTTTGCTGTTTCGACCAGCACAGAAATAAAACTAAATTACCCATTATTCCTTGCATACCACCATTGGAAAGGTCATTTTATGCTAAACAATTTTGCCACTCATACTTTGTGTCTAGCACTTACGGTTTTTGTGCTATTAGCATTTGTTTGTGGCATGCCAATTATGGCTTGATTTTGCTTAGAAAGGCCCAGAATTCACCGTTAACAGTATACAGAAGACAAGTGCTGCAACTTCAGAGAGCTCCTGTGGAGTCAATGAGTTAAATGGCCCCGTCTGACATCTTTGATGCCTTGCACACCTTAAACCCATCCAAAGAAGTTCACCTGATGGCTTGGACCACAAGCTTATATCTCTGCTACGGCTATCGCTGCCCCACTGTCTGACCTCTTCAACCTCTCGTTCGAAATGGCAGTCATCCCACCTGTTTGGAAGCATGCCACTGTTCTTCCCCTACCTAAGGGTGATGATCCTTCCTCACCAGGGAAGTACCATCCCACATCCCTCCTTCCCATCCTTGCCCAACTGCAAGAACACTTGGTTCTTGTCCAACTCTCTTATCTCTCGAACTCCAACTTTTTCACTCCCTCCCAATCTGGTTTTCAGAAAAACCACTCCACCAGCACCTCCCTGATTAGGCTTACTGGCTCCATCC
The DNA here is from genome assembly GCA_016271365.2 of Neoceratodus forsteri. Taxonomy (NCBI): domain Eukaryota; kingdom Metazoa; phylum Chordata; order Ceratodontiformes; family Ceratodontidae; genus Neoceratodus; species Neoceratodus forsteri. Next base: position 229,620,891 of record CM028134.1, read on the forward strand.
TCTCAGTGATGGACAGTGGTCAAACCACATCTGCCATTTTTGCTGACCTAGCCAAGGCTTTGGGCACGGTTTCCCACACCCTACTACTAAACTCCCTTTCCTCAGCAGGTCTGACTGACTCAGCCACTAACTGGTTCAGAGCCTACCTTGTAGGTAGGAACCAGTCAGTCAGAATTGCTGACTCCACATCTCCCACCTCCCTATCAACACTGGTGTCCCTCAAGGGTCCGTGTTGGGCCCTATATTTTTCTTCATATTTCTTAATGACCTAGCATCTGTCTGTACATCAACCTCAGTACATATGTACATAGATGGCACAGTCCTCTACACCTCCGGACAGTCCCCCAACTGATGTTGCAAACAGACTTCAGCAGGATTTTAACAATGTTCGGCACTGGTTTTGCTCTCATCAGCTTTTTCTAAATGCCAAGAAGACAGTCTCCATGACCTTCGGTACTAGGCAGAGACTCTCTAGGCTCCCTTCCCTCCCTTCCCTCCTTCCATACCCTTGATAGGACAGTCCTTGAGGACACCTCCTCATTCAGATATCTGGGTGTTTGGCTTGGCCAACATCTCACCTTCTCTGGTCATGTGGACGCCATCCTGAAAAAGCTGCGGCCCAAGCTCGGCACTCTGTATAGGAACTGGAACTGCCTCCCTCTCCCTCTCCCGGCTAGGCGCGAACTTGTCCAGAAGATGCTCCTTCCTATTCTTGACTATTGTGATGTAGTTTACAGTGCCGCTCCCAAGACCTCCTTAGCCATATTGGATACCATCTTCAACTCTTTCTGTCGCTTCGCTCTGGCCTCTCCTCCTCTCACCCACCGCTGTCAACTCTACCACTCCCTGGCATTTCCCTTACTAGAAGATAGACGCCTCCATTATTGTGCTAAATTTGTCTCTAAATTCTGGTTTGGATTGCTCCCATCCTATCTCATCTCCTCTCTATCAGTCCTCCCTTCCTCTGCCCACTCACTTAGATCTTATGACTACCGTTCCTTGGTTGTCCCTCGCCGGTCTACCTCTGTAGGCCAGGCTGCTTTCTTGTATCACTTTCCAAAACTGTGGAATTCACTTCTTCACCAGATTCACCATTCCTCCTCCCCCTCCTCTATAACTTCAGCCCTACATAATTTCCTCTCTGTGAACTGTATCTGCAATTAACCTACCTGGTATTCCTGACCTGCTTCCTAGGCTCTATTCAAAATATTAAGTAACTATTCTGAATTACAGCTCCCTTCCAGCCCCACTACTTTCTTTCCCTGCTGAGATCCCTACCTGGCTATTCCTTCAGGTTATCTAGAACTACCAATATAACTATGACTTTAGGCTCCTATCAATCTACTACTATCATTATATCTATAACCTTGATTCCTATTCATCTGCTCCCCTTCCAGCATCGCTGACTTTCTACCTCTGCTGTTACTCCTTATCCACCCCTTTCTTTCAGGCTAAATGGTACCATCACTATGAATTTAAGGTGTTATCCTAATGTAATGCACTTGCCCTGTCCACTGTGACCTCTGTATACAATTGTACTCTTATGCTGTATTTAATATGTTCTTTCTGTTATTTGCTATTCACCCGCTGCCAATATTGTTGTAATAATGTTTGCTGTTGTATGCATGTATGTATTTCTACTACCCTTTCCCCCAGGATGCACCGTAAGATGAGCACTTGTTGTTCAGTGTGCCTTTCCTGGTGAAATGTTTCAATAAATAAAAAAAATAAATAAATGAATACTGAGCAAAAATAATTGTTCAGTATCTCAGCTTTTTCAAGGTCATCCTCCACCCACCCATCCTCTCCCTTCTTTTTTTTTTCATATGTACTTTATTAATTTTTTAGTTTTTCTCCAGTCCCCGAGGCCACGGCGTACATATGCGTGTACGCGCAAGGAGGCGCACGCACACGCCAGGATCCAGTGGCCCCTTCTGCCCCTCCCCTGAGGCGAGGGTGTTGTGGCTGGGCTCGAGGCAGCACATGCAGAGGCCATGCTCATCTTTGGAGTAAATTTTCTTTCTGCATTGGCAGCGACAGAAAAGGTTGGTGGAGTCTTTCATTCTTGACATACAAAAGAAAACAAAATCACTTTAAAATAAAGTGATTTGACACTGAAAGGGAAAAAAAGGTAAATGGAAAAATGGTGGTCGACTGAACGACGGAACTTCCACAGAGTACGTGCAAGTACGGCTGAAGGTGGGAAAGAACTGAGGAGGGAGAGGGGCCGTCCACACTTACATATGCTGGAACATCGGTGTGGGCGGCCCCTACTAGACTCGTAGAAATGCTTCCATGTGGTCCTAGTGCCTGACGGCTATAAGTCCCATAGGTGTTACTTGATGAGAGATATCCTCGAAGAAGATCTAGTATTTTTTTTTTTTTATAATTCTTTAAAATGGTGAACTCTACAGGAACACATGCAGTGCCAACCACCATGATTAAATGCTCTTATTACAGTTTCTGCCCATGACATCTTGCAGGATCCTGCAGGTACACAAAAGTAATCTAATAGCAGTTACTCCAATTAGTCATGCAGGAAAACTGTGACATTTTTATCACAGTGTTTATTAATGGTTGGCGGCACTGTAAGCCCTGCAAAAGAATGCAAGTTCTGCGGCCAGCTCTGAAGCAATTTAACTGCAGAATTCCAATGTACCTGACTATACCTGATACACTGCTTTCCATAATGATACCCACTGGTGGTGACAGGCTGTGACATCACAGCAGGCCTCTCTCTATTATTTTTATTTAGAGTGACAGAGTTGCATTTACTGAGGAGAGCTCGACCAAGACCCACATTTTGATAAGCAGTGTGGTCGTGCTTCCTCCCATCTTTAGAGTGTTGAATCTCCAGGATTTCAAGTGCTATGCCCAAGGTTATAGTCAGCCACTGCCTACACTGTGACTTGAGAATGGTTCTGCTGGGCCACCATTCTTTGCATTAATCCCTGTACTGCACTGCTTCCTCTCTATAACACAGTCCTGGTATGTACAAGTAACATACAAACATAGAATCTGTCAGCAGATAAGGACTGCTTTAGCAACCCAGTCTGCCCATTTTTTCCTGCCTATACTGTCACTGCAGACCCTGCCTGATCTCTGGCTACTCGGCCCCCCCCCCCCCCCCCCAGATTTCTTTGTGCCTACCCCATGCATGCTTGAAGCCTACCACTGTTTTCACCCACCACCACCTCTGCTGGAAGACTGTTCCAGGCATCCACCACTCTTTCAGTGAAGAAGTACTTCCTTACATCCCTCCTACATTGGCCCCCTTCCATGTAGCGCTACTGTTTATAGGTCTGACGACCTGAGTTCGGGAGAGAACTTGGGCTGTTGGAGGGTTGGCCGGTGGGGAAGAGGACTGAGCGTCTGGCAGACTATATATATATTAACGCATATGATTACCCCAAAGGTCCCTTTTCTGTTTAGTGACCATCAATACCTGTTCCCCCCATTCTATAAACCACCTCTGAGATTTTGTGCCCTAGGTACATGATTTTGTACTTTTTCACAATGAAACTCAGCTGCCATACACTTGACCACTCATTGAGTTTTCTCATGTCTCTACTCATGCTCTCCACCCCCTCCAGAGTATCTACCCTATTGCAGATTTTGGTGTCATCTGCAAAGAGGCATACCTCCCTTCCAGCTCTTCTGCAATGTCACTTGTGAAGACACTGAAGAGGACTGGTCCAAGTATTGAGCCCTGAGGTATCCTGCTGGTCACTCTTTCCACTTTAGAGTGAGCGCCATTTACCACCATCCTGTCAGCAATCTGCAGGTTTTATCCTAGGTTTTACTCTTGCCCTCCATCAACTTGATAGCCCCAACAGCCTAGTGTTGGCCTCAGTTGCCATAGCGGGCTCCCTGGGGACACAGGCTCCCAGGCTCATCCGCAGTGTTGGCTATGATGCCATCCCCTCCACACGCTGGGAAGTGTTGCACTGGGTGGTACTATTCCTCAGCCTTTGCCACCTGTCCAAGCATCCAGAGTCCACTCCCAAACCTGTCTCACCAGTACAACAGCACAAGGCACTGCTGCTTGGCCAACAGCATCTGTTTGAATGTCTTCTTATCTCCAACAGCACACCCATCCTATATGCTGACAACCTACTGTTCTTCTGTGGTGATCAGAACACTGCCGAGATCAACAGAAAACTTTCCTCTGAACTTCTGTCCATCCAAACCTGGCTCCACGAAAATAAGCTTTTAATGAATACTAAGACATTACAGGCCATGCTCTTTTGTTCTGCCCCATGCCTAAAGAAATTAAGGCAAAGCAAAGCAAACTTTATTTGTAAAAAGCGCCTTTCTAACAACCAAGGTGCTTGTACAACATAATAAATAATTAAAACACACCAATAACTTAACAGAAATACAACCATTTTAAATTCAATAAATTACAGCAGCGGCCTAAAAATTAGGGTAGGCTAGGCTAAATAAATAAGCTTTAAGTGCAGTTTTAAAACTTTGGACCGCTCTTTTTGAGGTCTGTAGTAATGGTACACCCCTTGCCACTGTTCCTTTCTTTAATTACCTGGGGGTTACACTCGACCCCTCCCTCAACTTTTCATGCCACATGCGTCTACCTGTAAGGCTGTCAACACCCATCCAGGATTTGACTAAAGAGCCCGCCCAAACCTCTCCCCTAGTGCCCGAATAGCTGTCACCTGAAGAATACTGCTCCCCAAACTATCCTACAGTCTGTCCATCTTTGTTAGAGTCTCTATCTCAATACTGCACAAATGAGACATGACTTACGACAGTGTATGCCATTTTGACCTAGCATGCAACTGTCTATCCCATCACTGCTCGCTTTATGCTAAGCTCCGCTGGCTCCCTCCATATGCCTTACATGACTCCTCCCTGGGAGGGATCATACATAGTGTCTTTCATAGCCAGGTTCCCACGTCACTTGCCTCTCTCTCCTTGTGCCTTGTATTAATGCCTAACCTTTCTGATCCTCTGACCATGACCTCTTAGTTGTGCCCAGGACAAGGACCAAACTTGATAAGTCTGCTTTCTCTGTCTCTGCCCCAAAACTCTGGAATACTATACCAGCTAACATTAGGCATAGTCCTGCTACCTGCACTTTTAGAAACCAGTATCGCTCTCACTTACTACTGAATGTTATATGTTTTTTTTTTATTTATTGAAATGTTTCACCAGGAGGGCACACTGAACAACAAGTTGCTCATCTCATGGTGTGACCTGGGGAGAGGGGTTACATAGGGTTGGGAAGGATGATCAGTTACAATAGTATGTGGGTAGTACAAACAATACAACTTTGTAAGATTGTGCAACAGTTGGAACACTAGGTACTGTACAATAAACATTAGTGGAACATTGGGTAAATTACATGTCCAAAATCATACAAAAGAACATATGAACGTACAAAACAGTTATAATGCGATAGAACCATTTATAGTGCACGAGTGTACCAGGAGCAGGCTCGAGGTAGTACGCAAGTGCTGTTGCAGTAAAAAGTATGGGGTTAGGCTGTGCACATTGGTGACCCAGAAGGGCAGGAGGAGAAGAGAGGGGGGAGAGGCAAGAACTGAATATGAGGAGAAGGGGTAGCCATTTCCTGATATCCCCCCTTCAGGATGTTGAGAACCCTGCCGGGGGGGTCATGGTAGGAAGGCAGAAACTGGGGATAGGTATTAAGGTGGGTTAAAGCAGGAACAGCTGAGGGAAAGGTAATTGTGTAGGGCAGAGGTAAGGGAGTAGTTGAAGGAGGAGTGACGTATTTCAGGGGGGAGGGAATTCCAGATTTTAGGGAAACGATGGGCAAAACTAGTCTGACCGGTGAGGGTGGAGCGGCGAGGGACCGTCAAGGTGCGGGCATCACTTGATCTGAGAGAGTAGGTGGGGGGAGGTGTAGTGTAGAGAGAAGATGAGAGTTAGGAGGGGAGCCCCCGAACCAGAATTTGGAGGTTAGTTTGGCACAGTGAGAGATGCGTCTGTGAGATAGTGGAAGGAAGGTTAGAGAGCGATAGAGTTCACAGTGGTGGAAGCGGGAAGGGGAGTCGATAGCAAAGCGGCAGAAGGAGTTAAAGAGAGTGTCCAACTTGGTCAGGGAAGATTTGGGAGCAGCACCATAGACTAAATCACAGTAGTCAAAGATGGGCAGTATCATCTTCTGGACAATTTCGCGTCTCGCAGTCAGCGGGATGCAACTACGATTCCTGTACAGAGTACCTTGTCCTAGCTTCAAACTCCGACATACTTTTGTCTACTCTGAGTATAAAAATCACCTTTGCACTTCTCTTTTGTATATTTACTCCATAGTTTTTGCACATCAGTTTATAGACAAGATAACCAAACTTACTGTATCATTATTATTAATGTGTTGTTATCATACACAGAATTGTCCAACTTGTACTCTCCTGGGTCATGCCTGAAAACAGGCATTTGTTTGTCTAGTGCACTCTACCCGGTTAACAAAAACTAACTAAATATACCCCAAGCAGCCGCCCCTGCCTTGCATCAGGCCAAAGCCATCATTCCAAGGGCGATAGTCTTCTCCCTGTGTTTTTCCCCCTTACCTCCTCCCACCACCCTGTGGCATGATCAATAGTCATTTCAACACTGTGCATTTATATCACACTTCATTTTTTTTTTTTAACTCATCTTTTTATTGAAAGCAATATTCAATACAACTTCATACAGACTGTCAGGTATTACATCTCATACCCCTTATTTAACATACGTTCATCTGAGTTCATTACACAATGCATCTGTTAACTGCAAGAAAATAAATAATCCTCACTTATTTGTTATTTCCTTTTCAGGTTGAGTCTTTAAGGATTGTCCTACATCCTTTGGGATGAGTCTCCATCAAGAAATGCCTTATGAAACTAAAATATGACGTTGGACTGTCTGTTTTCTTTTTAACCAGTTATATAGCTTGCCAAAATCTTTATATAAACAGAACCCATATATTCAGGGTTGTTACTGCCTTTATCAGAATACTTGCTTTCTCAATTTCTGTACTAAATAAACTAACATCAATAAACACCAGAAAATAACAAAGAAAAACTGTGTACACTCATTGCCTAGATCTTGTCTAACTCGTTTCATATTTACCATTATTATGGTGAGAGAAATGTCAACTCTAGTGAAACTTTCCCCCTGAAAAAGTAAACTTGTGGCCCCTGGCTATGCTACACCATTCTTCCTTAACTTTGCATTGGTGGTTGGGATTCCAACCCCTCTCCCTTCCCCCATTCCTCCCTCTTTCCAAATCCCACAATTCCTCTAATCCACCAATAATTGTTCTAGGACTGGGATGCCTTCCCTCTCCTCCAAACAGTTGAAATATGGAAGCCATCTCGAGTTATACTTCTCAGTTGAGAGACACAACTTTGCTGTCACTGCTTACATATTTTTAATGGCTTTTAGATTCCCCTGCCACTGGCAGTTTGTCAATGCCATTGGCGTGAGCCAGTTCTGCATTATAACTTTTAAAGCAGAAACCACCAGTATTCTAAACAAATATTTCTGGGAGGTAGAATAAATTTCTTCTGGGAGGCATCCCAGTACCAGGTGTTTAAAGCTTAATTCTGTCGTGACTCCCATTACAGATCTAATGGTGTCCTCTATATCCTTCCAGTATCCCTTAATGTTGGGACAATCCCAGAATATTTATTTATTCATTACAAATCAGGTTTACAACCTTTGAGTCAGAGACTCATTTACAAAGGCACCTCGTCGCGGGAAGGGGGGGCAGACATCAATACAGTTATTACAGTGCAGACTAAAACAGAGGATAACATTACAGTGCAGTAAAAGGAACATTTAACATAGATACACTTACGTTACATAATGTAGTAGTTTGTATGTTACTTAGGTTGCATAGTGTTACAAAACTGTGGAAGTGTGTCCCTTTATGGTCACATCCCCACCAACATAAGTCCGAGGAATATGTGGAGAGGTGCCTTGAGAGAGTCAATGTTATAAAATATCTACCAGTTCTCTTTCACTGAAACTCTCTCCATACTGCTGAGGATGTGGTTCTGTGAGTGTCCCCCAATATTTTATCCCATTCGTGGTTTGCGATATTGCATTCACTTTCCCCCTCTCATCCGTCCTGCACAGTCTGAATGGCCAGAGTACCCACCTCCTCCTGCATTATGTTATAGAGGTGGGAAATTAGATGCTTGGTGCATGACTGTACAGCCCTTGCATGAATCAGGGAGATTGCCTCAGGGAGAGAGGACCCCAGAGCCATTACTCCCATCCAGGTATTAATATAATGGCGACACTGAAGATACCTAAAAAAGTCCTTTTTTGGTAGGTTATATGTATTTTGCAATGTAAGGTAGTCCATAATCACCTCTCCCTGCATAAACTGATATAGGAATTTTAGACCCCGAGCTGCCCATCTCTCAAAGCAATCTTCCCTACTTTGCACAGGAAAATGGGGAAGATAACAAAGTGGAATATAATGCCAGACACAGGTCGGTAGTTCCCATTTAGATCTGACCTTTAACCACATGAACAATGTATGTCTGGTCCAATTATTGTTGATATATTTAATATCTTTCTGCAGCATTAACCAGGGTAAGTATTGTTGGGGTATATTGCATGTGCCCACTTCTCCAGTGTGCACCATGTTCCTTGACGGGAAGAGCATAATATTTTAGTCAATGGAGTAAGCTGGGCAGCCAAATAGTATGACTGAACGTCTGGGAGGCCCCATCCCCCCCTTTCCCTTTGGAGCAATCAAAAGAACTCTTCTAATAAGTGGGTGTCTCCCTGTCCAAATAAAGAATAAGGCTTTCTTATTCAGTTGTTTCCAATCCTTTCGAGGGACCGGACTCGGAAGGGTAGAGATTAAAAACATTAATCTGGGGAGAACGTTCATTTTAATTGTATCTATCCAGTTGGAGAAAGACAATGGGAGCAACTGCCATCATTTAGGGCCTCATAAATCTGATTTAATAATGTACCATAGTTATGGTGATATATATTTGACAATTTGGTGGGGATCCAAATACCTAGGTACCTAACTTTTTCTTTTACCCACTTAAAGGGGATGATGGCCTTCAGCTCTGAGGAAATCGATCCCCCCACCAACAATACCTCTGATTTGTCCATGTTTACTTTGAACCCTGATAACCTTCCATATTGGGATAGTAAATCTAGCGGGGGGGGGGGGAGAGATCTCACTGTATTTTCTAAATACACCAAGGTGTCATCCGCATATAATAGCACCTGGAATCTATGTTGTTCCACATTAATTCCCTGAATATCCTTGTGCTACCTTAATGCTGCTTAATGCTTAATGCAAAAAGTTCCAAACTGATAGCGAACAATAGCGGGGATAAAGGGCATCCCTGCCTGGTTCCCCTTTCTATAGTGAGCGATTTCGAGATGGTGCCATTAACTTTTATTTTTGCTGTGGAAGTACTATAACATAATTTTACCCATTTTAGAAACCGGTCCCTCATCCCCATATGTTCCAAGGTAGTAAATAAGTATTCCCAATTAAGGCAGTCAAATGCATTTTCTGCGTCTAAGAAAATAGCTAATTGTTCAGTTTTCGTGGGGGATTTATATTTTAGGATGTTTAGGAGTTTTCTGTGGGGTATAAACCCCGTCTGATTTGGGTGACTAATATACGCTATACATTTTTGCAGTCTGACGGTCAGAATCTTGGTCAGGATTTTAATATCTTGGTTTAACAATGAAACTGGGCGGTAAGCTTCACAGGCTTCTCTGGACTTACCAGGTTTAGGGATCACTGCTATAAGGGCCTCTTTACAGGTATCTGGTATATTGCTTTCTGTGACGCATTCGTTAAATACCTGAGTCAGCATAGGTGTGAGGGTGTGGATTAAATTCTTGTAAAAAGCCACACAAAATCCGTCTGGACCAGGGGTTTTGCACAGGGTTAGGGATTTTATGGTCTGAAACACTTCCTGATCTGTAATCGGGACACTCAAGAACTCACTGAGTTGGGGTGCTAATTTGGGTAACTTTAATTGATTTAGCAAAGACTCTGTTTCCTCTTTAATGCTTTGTCCTTTATGTTCCTCACTGTAAAATTTTTGGTAGAACTGATGAAATTGCTCTACTATGTCCTGTGGTTTAACCCAAAACTGTTTAGGATTCTGTTTATTGGCTATTCTGGGGACAGTTCTATCCGCCTGCATTTTCTTAAGGTGGTATACCAGTAACTTGGCCACCTGTCCCTCTGTTTGATGATATTTAAAGCTGGCAAGCCTCAGATTCCCCTCGGCCCTTCTGTTTTCAAACTGTTGTAGCTCCTCTCTAACTTTATTTAATTCCCTTAGTGTTTTTTTTCCCCTCCTGGGTGTTTTTGTGGTATTGCTCAAGTTCCCCCAGTTTCTTTAAAAGTTTGTTCTGTGTCAGATTTAATAGTTTCTTTCTGGCTGATGCAAACTTAATAACCTCTCATTGAGCCACTAACTTCATCGATTCTCATGTAGATGTTGAGGAGCAGTCCTGGTGTATATTTATGGAGTGCACCTCTTTAATAGTGTCAGCAAGTTTCATCACAAACCCTTTATCATTAAGAAGTGAGACATTAAGCCTCCAGATTGTTTGACGATCTCTATGCTAGAGGTGTAGCTCCAGCGAGATGGGTACGTGGTCTGATAGGTTAATTGGATGGATGCGGGACTATACTACATGGTGTAGATAAGTTTGCTGCTTAAAAAAAAGATCAATTCTAGAATAAGAAAATTGTGAAGCCAAACAAAATGTGTAATCCTTTTCCCCCTGATGCTGCTCCCTCCATATGTCCTTCAGGTCCATTTCTTCTGTCAAGCTTTTTAATGTTTTGAAGCCCATGTGGAGGGGTTGTGAGATAACAGATGTACCAGACACCGAACTTCAAGTTCAACACACAATCCCTGTGTGATATTTATTCAAAATATAGGAAATAACCATCAGAAATGGCATATTTCTTCTTCAGTATATCAGTTTGCAGCAACAGACTACAAATGTCCTTTCTCTGCACTTAGCCAGTACCTACTGACACTGATCTCTGATCTAAACATTTTTAATGAAAACCCTTCATCCCTATGTGGGCCTTGTTTGCTTGGATAGTGGGGGCTCAAAAAAAAAAAAATACAAGTTATAGATAAAAAACCTCAATGAAGAATCACTGAAAAAAGGGTTACCCAAAAGGGCATTGGCAACAAGTCAAGTTTCAAAGAAATACAACATCATACATACCTCCATGATGCAAATCACCATGGCATTTCAGACTTGTTCGGTTTACAGCAATTTACATGCATTTTAAATAGCACAACTAACTTAATTTCTGTAATAGTCACCTAGTACTTTTTACCATTATCAAAAACACCTAGTGCCATGGTATTTTCAACATTTACAGGTTTCATAAACATAAGGTATATACATCAAGGTATTTTATGACATAGTGCTATTATATACTAAATCCAGCAACGATAAACACAACCTGTTTTACATACGCTTGGAGGTCACCACAATAACCTCCCTGTACAAGGACCTGAGAGGGAAAAGGAAAATTAAAGGGGATACTATAGCATAGTCAAGAAAGGGAAGGAGGTGCCCATAGGTGGCCAACCTTATGGACTAGAACTTGTAAAGGATAGCTTAGGCTATTTAGGCTATGAAATAGAACTGTTGCAACAGATTTAAGGAAAGGTCGGTCCTCAAGAGTGGCAGGAGCTCCCTGTCACAGCCCCCTTATTCGTGGATTGTGATTTTGAGGATTTGTCTATGCTCGGGAGCATGACTGTTTTAAATTCCCCCCCCCCCACCAAGATTACTTGCCCTTGTGATAGGGCTGTTACTTTGTTTAGCAGCTCCTTCAGGAATATCGCAGTATTTATTGTGGGCGCATACACATTGACCAAGTGGAGTGTCTCTCCTTGACTCTGCACTGTAACCCTCAGATATCTGCCCTCCGTGTCCCCCTCCACGTATTTCACCACTATCGTGCTGCCCTGTTTTATAAGGATTGACACCCCTGCTCGTTTCCGACTGGCAGGTGAAGCCGCCTCCACATGTCCAACCCAACCCCTTCTTAACTTTAGATATTCTCGGACGTCAAGTGGGTTTCTTGTAAATAAGCCACATCACATTTCAATCTGCATAATTCCATCAATAACCTGGTTCTTTTCACTGGGGAGTTAATACCCTTCACATTGTAAGAGATAATGTTAAGCCCTGCCATTTTGCTTGTTAAAAGGGGTGATTATCAACACCATTGTCTGTATCCCATACAACATCTTCAGGCTCCCCCCACCTAGGCAAATTTCCCAGCAATGAGTGTACCAACCTAAAACATTCTTTAAATCGTCAACTTTGGTAAACATTGCAAATACTTTACAATAAAACATTTTTTAAAATACAAAGAAAAAAACGTGTGACTGTAATTAACTGTAACAGTAATATTCTATCAATATCTCCCTATATTATGAATTCCAACTGAACTCCTTGACCTTACAAGGCCACTGGAAGTCACGTAGAGTGACTATATAGAAACCACTGGTGGTAATGTGGGCCTGTGGCACCTATCTTTCCCACCAGGAGAGAGTGCGCACTTAATTATCCATCCCCACTTCTGTTCAGAAGCAGTCGAGCTGTCCAATCAACCCCACTCTCCATGTATTACCCCCCACCCTGCACTTTGTAATAGAGGAGGGATGTTCTCCTCCTCCACCCTCAGGTTATCCGGCCACAGTACTCCATATGCAGCTTTATCTCCCATGATTGGAGACTACAGAGTCTCTGTGGATCCCGGCATTGACTCGACCCCTAAAACAAACTTGCTATTAGTCGCCTTAATCAGCAAAATCCCCTTACCATGAGAACTTGGTATCCCTTCCCCTTTCCACTGTGGAAACCATTTTAAATCAATATAACTTTTAAAACCTTTCAATGATATAATCAAAAATTCAAATACAGCCAAATTAGTCCAGGTGACCCAGTTCAGTAAATATAAGTATTCCCAAGCGTTCCTTGTGAGACTGTTTGGTGCCAAGTCACAAAGCAGGTTTAATAGGTTCCCTCATTATTGCTACCAGTATTCTTTCCCAGGCCAGCTTGCGAACAGGAGAGCGTCACATTAAAGGTGCAGTTCCAACAAATCCGCACAGAAATAATGCTAGTTCCCTGTAATATGTATTTACATTTATCATACAACTCACTTGCTGCCTCTTAATCAGGGGTGCACTCCGTTCTCTCTCCATTCACCAAAATTAAGGGCCTATCCTTACACCTGGGCCATTTTTAGATTAATTTGGCACTGACTGTGTTACCTGGATGTTCGTTTACAGGGCCAATTCGTGGGTGTAGAGCAGTCCCTCCTCCCGTGGTGCCATGCACCTCTGCCACCTGTCCACAGCTTCACCTTTTTGGAGAGCTCCCATGAGAAGATATTGATTCCCCGGACCTGTCTCCGCGGGCTGATCATTTCAACAGACATGCAATGCCCCTTGTTGCAGTTTTCAGCAATGCACCTGGAAGTTGCCTCTTCTGACCTGGTCCCTTGGCTACCACTGACCAAGCTTGTTCCATGAGCCTCAGTTCCATCGGATCCACCTCGAGATCAGGTAATGGGATCTCCAACTGCTTCAGAACAGGGGCAGCATCCACTAGTGAGGGGAATGTTTTAACTCCAGAGTCGAGATGTATTTTAAGTCTGGCTGGGAAAAGAAGTTGGGCTTTTAAGTTCTTCTTGCTTATTAATTCCCACGTCATCGCTCTTATTAGGAGCTGCTTGGCCTGTAGCGCATTTGAAAAATCTTTATCAAAGAAAAGGGGAGTACCTTTGTATTTGATGTATTTTAGGTGCCAGGCTTCCTGTAAAATGTAATCTTTACTCTGGAAGAAGACCATTCTGATAACCCGTGACCTAGGACGGGCCACTGGGTCAGTCAGTTTAGGCACTAGGGAGCGATGTGCCCTATCAATGTCTAGGTTTAGGTCAGAGGGCAGAGACATGGTAGAACACTGCAGTTGTTGTATAAAATCTATTGGTGTGTCAAAGCCTTCCTCCTCTCCCTCGGGCACTCCATGTTTACTAAAGTTGTTTCTCCTGGCTCAATTTTCCATGTCCTCAAGTCCGTTGTGGGTTTCTCTATCCCTCTTCAGGAGGTAAAGCATCAGCCAGTCTGTGGTTTCTTGTGCCTCCGCTACCTTGGCTACCCTCGCCGCATTATTGAAGACCTTTTATCTAGACTTTTAACATCCTGCCTTAGATCTGCCAGGATCCACTGCAGTGTGCAGGTTGAATCTACCGGCAGTCCCGAGTTCTGCGTCTCCATCTCTAAAGAGGACTCCGAGGGGGAGCGACCGCGAGGCTGCCGCCAGCTTTAATTGTTTGAATCTGCCTGAGGCCTTTGACATTTTATTTTTAGACTGATTCAGCTTCGCTGGCATCTAAGGTAAGGGTTGGCTGCACAATTAGAATTTTTCAGGCAAGTTGTAGCTCGGATTAGTAAAGATTAGAGGGGGGGCATCCACGGAGCTCCTAGGATCAGCCTCCTTGCATGCTGGTGACATCACCAGAAGTCGCCATTCATATCACACTTCAGGGGAAGCAACCTCCTTGGCCCTCCCGCAGGTGTTGCTGTGGCACCATGCCTGCCCTGGTCAGAGCACACTGCTGCGGTGCAGCTGCTCCAGCCCATGGTCTCTCCCCAACCATGCTCCCCATATCTGTTCCTGACCCCTGGGCTCCTGCATGACAGCACAACGCTCTGCTACTGGGCCATTGAGGGGCCCTAGTTGAATGTCTTCTAAAGTTTATGTTGTATGCTATGTATATGTTGGATAACTGTCTGATTATTTGACAATGTGCAGCACTCTAAGCTGTGGAAGAGTGCTCTATGAGAAAATGCTTCTAACTACCTACTTCTCCCCATTAAATTTCATTTGCTGTTGTTATACAACTCCCTCAGTACATTTAAACCACTCCGTAGACTGTGTTCCTCTTCCCTAGACTCTACTGCCCTCATTATCACTGTGATAATACAAAAACTATATTTAAAAAAAAAAAAAAAAGAAGTACAGGCAGAGCACAAAGCTCTTGCAACTGGACAATAGGTCGAATTTCAATTCACACCATCTCTGTTGATAGCTACTGTATATGTCAGTGCTGGGGAACAATACATTTTAGGAGGGCATGTACCCTGTTTGCCTCTGGCCTGGAGTCGCAACTGGAAGCTACTTACTACCAGAGCTGTGAAAAACCATCCTCAACACAATCATACTCCTCTCACTATGACCAGGAGTGGTCATGACTAAATAAGGCTGTGACTTACTGCACCGTACTCCAAAGTTAGTGGCTGTCTAGCGTTGCTGGAGCATAGGTCTTCCCTTCTAGCATTCAGGTTAAACTCACAACCCACAGGTCAGTCTTGGGGCAGAGCTGGCTTATCACATAATGCTGGCAGATACCTTTCTCCAATCTAGCAAACACCGTGCCTTTGAAATTGAACTTGCAAGCATCTGCTCAGCACCCCATGTTACCGTCTGCTCTGCCATGAAAAGATACCCTTTTATTCAGAGTACTCTGCTCCCTGCCAGCAGAAACCCCTGTCCCTGCCAGCAAAACGTCAGCTGTTACCAGCTGATCTTTCTCTGCAACCACTTCATAAATCATACCATTGTACAGTCCACTTTTTTCTAAATTCTTTTTCTACAAGTGGAAGATAATTTAAAAAACAAGAATCTGTAATGTCACTCAAAGTTAAAGAGATTATCTCTGTACTTTCATTCTGTATCTTAGAGTTAAAAAACTAAGACCAAACTAAACAAACCCTTCCTTTTATTGTGCCAAATGTCTAGAATCCTGAGTTCCAGTGCCAGAATTCTGCTCTGCACCGTGGCCTCATAGAAGAGTGTTTTTTCAGCTGCTTCAGAGCCCAAAGGAATTAAAAAAAAAAAAACAGAGAGAGAGCCAGAAGGCCAACCATTTCCAGCTATTCTGGGCAACACATAACCCGAACAGTTCTGCAATATCAGATTTATTTAGAGGTTTGTTTCCATCCTTCTTACTTGGTGAAATTAATCATCTGACCTAAGGGAAACAAACATTTTGAGTATTCAATTGAGACACAAAATGACCAGAAGCAATTCATTTTGCTGAGAGGTTTACTTCCTTTCTGTTGCTTCAGTGTGTGTGTGTGTGTGTGTGTGTGTGTGTGTTCACAGTACAAAGAATAATTCACTGGGACTCTGTGTATATTTTTTTCTGTTGATCTTTTTCTCCCCATCTGACCGGCACCCTTCCACCAGTTCCCCCAGTCCCGACACCCTGGCGTCCTCCAGGGCTTACTTGCCTACATCTGCCCCCAGGGTTTGCCCCCCCCGATGAGGTCTCCCAACCCCCACCAAACAGAATCCAGTTTCACTGGGCAGGGTCTGGGTAGCCGGGTGCAGGGCCTAAAGGTGACTGGTGTCACCCTGCCAGCCGGGAGCTTTTTCTGTATTCTCCTGAGGACAGGCAGATGTGCAATGCTGTCATGACATCCACTGTGTGCTCCTGCCTGACGTGTGTCGATGACCACCGCACATCCCTGCAATTCTAGCAGCCCTAGTCTGCCTTTACCCTTGCCTCCATTAGGGCCCAGGTGTACGCCAGGCTCCAGGTCCACCCACCACCTGAGAACAGTCCCTCAAATGCTTGATCCTGCTCCCCTCACCAACCCCCCCCCCGATGCCCAGATTTTGCTTCCGAACCTGGGACATTGGTGCCTCAAGTGGCAGCTCTACCGCTACGCTGATGGGCTGGTTTTGTTTGGCATTCTTAAGCAACAATACATTACAGGGTGCATGATGCTGTGAAATTTATCCATGCCTCATATGGTGTGGCATGAGGTGCAGCTGAGTGTCGTAAATCACACGAGAAATGGGTAAATCCAACAACATATGTCTTGAAGTCTATTATTGTGATTATAAAATGGACGCAAAGAAAAAAAGACAAAAAACTTCTATTAGATACAAACAGATCCTCGACGGGTGTTCGACAAAATTTGTGTCGAACGCGACAAAACCGGCAGGTGAGCCGCGGTTGCAGTTGGCTGCTGGTTTCCAGTGCCACAAAAGTGTTTTCTTTGGGGGCTTTGAGCCTAATCCCCCACTTAGATTATCAACTCCTAGTCGGGAGATAATGGGGGGTGCAGGACATCCAACAGACAGTGCCAGGTTCCAGCAGGTTCTCAACAGCAGCATGGCGCTGTAGTCACTGTAGGGGACCTTGCTGTTAAAAAGTCACTGTCGGTTGGGTATACTGATACAAACTAACAGCTGGGACCTTACCATGTATACATGTGGAATTTACTCATGGGTAAAGACCCAGACTGACCAATCAGGTAGTAGGATTTTTCTTGTTCATTTTATAATACAGCATCCTACTGCTCTGATCAATTACTAGACCCTTCACAATGCCTGTACCAAAGCCATCAGGCTTGCAGAATCCGAGTATTTTGCATCCACTATCCAGAACAGCATAAATCGCTCCTCTAAGTTCTGAAAGGTTATCCATTCCCTGTTCTCCTCTCTGACTCAGCCCCTTCCCTCCATCCTCAAGATTAGCAGCTCCCACATCTCTGTCCGTACTGTTTCCTCTCTCTCTCTTCAACTGTTTTATCATCACCTGTGCCCAATCTCTCCTCCCCATCCCTGTCCACTTCCCTCCCATCTTCTCCCACACACTCATTCTCATTCTTTCCCACCACTCCCTCTGTGCCCCACCCCCTCGGGCCTTCTTGCTTTTAACTGCCGTAATGGCGTGAGCCCTGACAGTCTTGACCCAAAGCTTCTACATCTCTGCTCCTGTCATCAGCATCCCTTTTACCCACTTCCTCAACTGCTCCTTCTCCTCCTCTATTGTCCCTTGTGGTGGAGTTAGGCTACACCCTCAGCTATGACTGATGGAACACTTTTCTGTCTCCTTATTTCCTAGCAACAGTTAACGCTTTTCTCTTTGCATTTCTTCTTTTTCCCCCTACCGTAGGTTGGTCACCTAGCGTAACTCTTTACTGTCCCTACTAAACTTCCTGTTAGTTCTCTCTTTTCATTCTTTTTCCATTTCCATCCATCCAGTCCCTGGAAAGATGCCAAACACCTGGAGAGGTGTTGTGTAAAGTGCATAAGTGCATTTTGTGTACAAAAAAAGCATGAAGGCTATTTTAAATAGGAATAAATCCAGTTAATAAAGCCTTTTTAAATAAAAAGGATTCAGAAGCCATATAAAACAATAATAATTTCATGATTAGCACAGTTATAAAAAATCCTTCAGCGCTGGATGCCACTCCTCGCTTCACGCCAGCAACCCGGGTATGGGAGCGGACTTGGGTTGCTGGTGGACAGGCTGGGAGGGAGACAGGCTTGAGCATCCCACGACAGCTCACCTTCTCCGGGAAGGGGGGAGGTCTCTGCCTGCGTAGTTGCCTGACTCCAAGCGGTGGCTCGGAATACCGCAAGTCTCAATCAGATGGGCAGCCACCACGATTGTGGATGTCTGCGCCTTGCACCATGACGTCAGGGGCTTGCACACTGTAGGGGCGGGGAGAAAAGAGAGAAACTGCCTGCCGACACCGGGAAGATGGGCTTCCAGGAGCGTGCCTCCAATGTGCCCTCGTTCACTCGATCACCTCCAGACCGACACAATGAAGGATTACTCGGTGTCTGGTCCTCCACTTGGTCCCTGCTCAGAGGGGTAAGCTGCAGCTTCATGGGGCCGGGAGGTAGGTACCAGTGGAGCAGGAGGCAGGAGGATGACTCCTTGGGGGCCCAGAAGGGTCAGAGTCGGCAGAGCGAGGGGTGGATGAGTAATTTCAAAAAAAAAAAAATCCTTAAGGTATTTTCATAAATTCACACTATAAACCTGTTACTTTATAAGGTTATAAAAGTGCTTAGTCACTGTGGATCAGAGATATAGAGAGTCAATATCTGTGGAGCTATACACCGTACCTTTAACTGAACCAGGAAGTCCCCTGAAACACCTCCCCCTTGGTTCTGAAACATGTTCAGACATGAAACAGTATGTCCAGACATGTAAATACAGAAAGGGCCCAGTCAGGTGATCCCACCAAAAGATATAAAAACCTCTTCACTGAGTTCACTTCAGTGGGACTCAGCCCTGGAGAGTGGAGATACTGCTACTGCAGACAACCTGTTGAATGCAGATGAGAAGGGTCTTAGGAGCGCTGAGATCCAGGACTGTATTATGGGAGAAACTACTGATGTTAAGTAGTGATTTTATCTGCAATTTTTTTGTTTTCACTGATTATTTTTCGAACTTTTGAAAAATAAATATCACACCACGGTGTGTTTTAAACCTGTAAATTTGCCTCGTCTATTTCCACATGCTGTGACATCCCTGATGACTGGTAACAGACTACTATCATCCCTCTCTGTAAAGGGCATTATCCATCCTCTCCTAACTACTGGCCAGCTCCCTCCTCCACACCCTGGTTAAGCTCCAGGAACATCTTGTTCTCCCATAGCTGTCCCCCTTCCTTGACTCCTCCTCCTCAATTGCCTTCCAGTCTGGCTTCAGAAGTCCCACTCCACATCCACCTCCCTCCTCCAACTCACTGATTCCTTAGTATCTGGCATGGATCAAAGCCAGATCAACATGGCCATCTTTGTCAACTTAGCCAAAGCCTTTGAACTGTTGCGACTCCTCTTGTGAGGTTCAGACAGCTAGAACTCCTCAGCTTTGCTTTGAGGCCCTGTCATAAACACCCAGCAGAAGTCCTTTTAACTTATAACACAGTAGCATACTAAATCACAAAACAAAAGCAGATTGCAACTTACAAATGCAGTTGCCTCTGAAAGGCAACCTAAATTGTCAGGGGGATTCCCTGAGAAAGGATGAAGTTGGTTAGACTGGGGGGAGGGGGCCGAAGTAGCCAAGCAGAGGTGTAGAAAGGAGGAGAGGTTATGAGGTCATCAAGTGGGTAAAACGACATGGTGAGGGCAAGAAGGGGGATTGGTCTGGGGGAGGAGCTCAGGAGGGTCTTTACAAGGGGTCCTTGGGGGGGTATAAGAAGGGATGTAAGGTTAAGTTTACTTTTCTTTTGCTGGGATTTCTAAAATTGTAGGATCTCAGCACATTCGACTGGCAAGGATTATTAGAGAAAAGTTGGCAGAGGTAAGGTAGAGGTTATTAGAGTGGTCAGGAGTGGGGCAAGGAAGCAAACATAACATCTTGGATTTGCAAAATATGTAAGTAAATAAGGGATCAGAACAAGGATAAGTTGTTTGCAGGTAGTAAATAGGTCAGTTTGGGAAAGGTTGAAAGCCAATGGGCAGACCACGTGAGGTGAGTCAGGCTTGGGGCCTAGAGGCCAGCAGGCATCTCAGTTATAAGGCCCAGTGGCCGTTTTTGTTTTCAGTTCAGGCTGGGGAACCAGAGAGACATTGTAAGATGGTAGCGCTTTAAAAAAAAAAAATTACAGCAAGAGACAAAACTGTGTATGGTACCCCAGTGTCTGTAGGCCTGGCTGTCGACGTGGGTCCAGAAGAGAGGTGTCAGAGGCCCGGTGAGTGGGCTCCAAGTCAGGGGGATCCTCACAGATGTCCACGTGGTGAAAGGAGGCATCGATCGCTGGGGTTGGGTGGCGATGGATTGCGCGAGGAGTGAGGGTGTAGCAGAGACTGGCAGGACATTCCCGCTAGTAAACTGAGCCAGAGAGTCAGACTGTCACCCTTATTAAAGGGCAAATTGATCACGTGGGAAGCTAGGCCTGGGCAGATGGTTTGTTTAACTGGGGACAGCCAGTGGGGGACAGGTGCAGAAGTCGGAGGTCGGGGAGCATCCTGGGATGGGCCAATGAAGCCAGTAGGCCACTGAAGAAGGATCGCAGGCCAGGAACAGAGAGATGGCATGGGGGTGGAAGGCAGAGCAGCAACAAGGACCTGCGGGCTGTTGGCCAAAGGATGTGACCAATGGTTGGTGTGGGCTAGGCCGTAGAGGTTTTGCGGTCTGTGTACGCTGGTTGGGGACCTGGTGCTGCTGTGTATGCATGGGGAACCCGTAAGCAATGCGCATGCATGATGGGAAATGCAGCTCCATTTTGGTAGTTTTTTGCGCAGGGGAACCCGTGAGCAAGGAGCATGCACGGGAGGAATGCTGTGCCATTTTTGTAGTTTTATGTGTCTGGAATGTTGAGCTGATCAGTTGATCTACAAATGCTAGTCGCCCCCCCCCCCAGCTGGGATTAGTAAAGTTGGGTTAATGGGATGTTGTCTGTTTCCTAATGGTTTGTTTGTCTGTGGTTTTATTTTATTTATTTTTCTTGTTTGACACAAATAAAAACACAGTATCCCAGCATGGAAGGCAGTTGATTTAGCTGGTAGCTAGAGTACAGAGCTGTGAACCTGAAGACCAGGGTTTGAATCCCACAGCCGCCATTTCCTCACTGTGTGACTCTGAACAAGTCACTTATCAGCCCTGTGATGAACTTCAATGTAATCTTATACTAAGACTCTTTATTGTCATGTCTAATGGTCAGATTCAGTATTTCTTCAACACGTACAGAAATATATCTGTAAAAACAAATAAATGTAAAATAGCTGAGAAAGACATTGCATGTGCAGACAGCAACAAATCAATGGGTACAGTGCGGCTAATAAAAAATATATGTATATATAAGTAAATAAAAACATAGCACAGTGGGAAATTCAGGCAACGTATAGGGGCTCACTAGACAGCTATTCTCAAGTTAAGAGGGTCAGATATTTTGCAAAGAAACGAGGCTGTTGGGTGCCTTAATTTTTATTCAGTGTGTGGTGCACAGCTCAGTGCTTGTGAGACATAAGAGCTGGATACAATATGGTTGGTGCTTAGATACGTTTGAGCTGGAGCAGTACACAGGTCAATGCTTGTAGTACATAGGAGCTGGATGAGATATGGTTGGTGCTTAGATATGTTTGAGCTGGACGAGATATGGTTGATGTTTCGAACTCAGTCTTTGTCCTTTCTCTATATTCCACCTTTGGTGGGATGCTAGGTAAGTGTGGGATTGAAGGCCCACGCAAGGTGAGATATGAGTGCTGGAGAAAGAGGAGGAGGAGGGGAGGATGGAGGGCGAGTCCGACTTGCTCGAAGCAGAGGAAGCAGAAGCTGGACGATTAAGAAGAAGATGGGTTGGCCGGCCCAGTGACGCTGAGGGTTGAGGCGCTGGACGTCACACCTCGTGCCACACTGGCGCCCTGGGTTGGGGAGCGGACTCGGGCCATTGGGATCGGCAGGGGAGAGGAAGGATCAAGTGTCCAGCAACTGCTCTCCTTCCTCTGGGATGGGCGGGGGGATTGCATCGCTCTGCAGCGGCAACTGGTGGAGGCCAGGAGCACTGCAGGTAGCGTGCACAATTGAGGGCTGGAGCGTGGCGGGAGGCGGCACATAGTGCGCTGACGCCACAGCATGACCAGCTCCAAGGGAGGGAAAAATGACAGAAAATTGCAGGGCAATCATGGCAGCTGATGGCTGTGCCCTGCGCCCCCGGACAGGAGAGGTGTGCCCCCAGGTATCGGGATCCAGGTCTCCGAGGGGGGAACTCTGCGTGCTGGCCTGCATGGAGAAGAACGTGTCAAAGAGGATGAGGGAGGAGCTATTCCTCCCCCCCACTGAACTTCAGGCAAAAGCTTTCTAATTCAATATGCGGTACATAGCTCAGTGCTTGTGATACATAAGAGCTGGATAAGATATGGTTGGTGCTTAGATACGTTTGAGCTGGATTGGTACATAGGTCAGTGCTTGTAGTATGTAAGAAATGGATGATAAACGGTTAGTGCTTAGATACATTAGCACTGGACAGGAACATAAGTCAGTGCTTGTAGTACGTAGGAGCTGGATGAGATATGGTTGATGTTAGAAACTCGATCTTTGGCCTTTCTCTATATCCCACCTTTAGCAGGATGCTATGTAAGTGTAGGATTGAAGGCCCAAAAATAATTAATTTACCATTGTGATTACCTCCTCCAACTCTGAAGAGTGTGGCCAGTAGCACGCAGGAGAGGAAAAAGCCCCTTAGGGGAATACCTCCAAGGACCCATGGCTACTGACCTCCCCGTCCTCTGGGCATACAAAAAGGAGAGTAATCCTAAGTTAGGCTAAAGTACTGACTTGGTTGTCTTAGAACTAGATCCAGGGTGTTGGTCGAAGAGGCATATCATTGAGTTTGATGGTGAGCAGAAGTAATCCTGGAGGACGAGGTACTGGCGGATGAAGAGTCCAACATGGAGGGATGATAGAATAAGAGGTTAGTTAATCCAAGTCCATAATATCTATAGGAGAAGAAGGTAAGGAATGTACATATGCAGGCAGCTCGACTAGTGGCTGTTCACTGAATCATATTTTGGAGGAGCGACAACGCAGACGCTGATGACATGATTGAGAGAGTAGCCCAGCTTGACAAGAAGGGAACTGTCTGAAAGCGTCCCGGGAATCGAGGTTAACTTCATGATAATGTTCATCGTAACCTGAGCAAGAATGTACCAGGAGGGAGATAAGCGGTGGTAGCAGAAGCTGAAGAGTCCAAAATCACAGGCTTGCCCTATTCGTGAGCTAGCTGTAGCGTGGGACCCCAATGTAGATCCAGTGTATGCAGGGAGTGAAGACTGAGCAGTAGTGTGAGTCCCAGCGGTCAGAGTCAAAAGGTGAGACCCCCACGTGGGTTGGCCTTGCTAGATGGAATGGCGTTGGAGTTAGAAGAACTGCCCCTTCGTGAGGCAGGATGGATTAGTAATGGCAAGGCCTCCATGTGGGTTCGCCATCGCTGCAATATGTATGATCCGAATAAGAAGGGAAATGCTGTATGAGACTGTCTGTGGTTGATATGGAGTATGTATGATAATAAGCAATTCCCCATCGTGGGTATGGTAATGAGGGGTGGCGAGACCCCACAGTAGTCTGATCTCTCAGTAGGCCATCTCGGGATATGGAAGTACAGCCAGCAATGAGGAGTTCTAGAAGCAAGCGGGATCTTCATCTGTAGGAGCTCTATGATCATCTGCAGCTGCGAGAGTTGATGGTATAGGCTTCACAGTAGCATGAAGGAAAGAATGAGCAGAGCATTTGGAGCAGAGCACTCTGTGACAGCTGTGCAGGCCAGGTGGGATGAGCAAACCAAGGCCCCCTGTGGTTCCAATAGAGAAGGCAAAACCCCACATGGGTCGGCCGAAGTGATGACGGAATGCGCTTGAGCAAGCAGCCAGGCACTTTGTAAGCAAAGCAGGGAATAAATGGCAGACCCCACGGGTCCGCCATCGATAGGTTCCAGTAGAAAAGGTGAGACCCCCACATGGGTCAGCCAAGGTGATGACGGAATGCGTCTAAGCAAGCAGTCAGACCCCTCTGTGGGGCAAAGCAGGAGATAATGGTGGGACCCCAAGTGGTCCGCCATTGTCTAGGTTCCTGTAGAGAAGGCGAGACCCCCACGTGGGTCGGCCGAGGTGAGATGGAATGTGGTTGAGCAAGCAGCCAGGCCCCTTTTGCGGAGCGAAGCAGGAGACAATGGCGGGACCCCACGTGGTCCGCCACTGCATAGGTTCCAGTAGAGAAGGCAAGATTCCCCATGGGTCGGCCAAGGTGAGATGGAATATGTTTGAGCAAGCAACCAGTCCCCCTTGTGGGGCAAAGCAGGAGAGAATTGCGGGACCCAACGTGGTCTGCCATCTCAGTAGGACTGAAGGTCCGAGAAACTGGGTCAGATCCCCCACGTGGATCTGCCCATAGGAAAGTGCCAGTGATCATCCGTTATGCCCAGGCGGACATGGGAGTAAAGGACGGTGGGACCCCTCATGGTCCGCCATGTTAATTGAAAGGTCCATGGTTGATGGATTCCTTAGGAGCGACCTATAGGATAGGAAGTCGTTGAGCCCCAATAGAAAGTGGCGGCCATGGGTGGCAGGTGCTGGCCCCGATAGCACAACTGGCAAAACTGGACAGTGCAGGTACGACCAATGGGCACAGATGTAAGCAGTACAGGCAGATGCAGGACACGAATGCAGAGCGGACTGCCGGGGGTGAGTAAATAAGTATCAGTGCAAATCATAAAGCAATAAAAGGGATCTCTCAGGACAATGCAGAGACCATAGGTTGTAGAAGTAGGCCATCGTAGTGGACACCCATATGGAGACAGATGTCCTCTGATGCTGTCTTAGGAGGGAAGCGTAGTTAGGATCAGCAAATGTTTACCCTAAAAGGGAGCAGCAGCGCTAGGTACAGTCTGGTTAGAAAAGTAAGGCAGCTGTCCATGCAAATGCGAATGTAGAACAGGCAGGAGAGGGTTAGACTTCCCTGGTAGAAACTCCCTTTTGGATGTCCGTGTTGGTCGTGAGGAATGGGGACAGACAGCAGATGACGAAAACCTTTGTGAAGCAAATGAGGATGGTTCAGCAAGCCACGGACATCAGGCGGCGGAATAGTCAGGGGACACAGCACCGACCCCCGGTACTGCAGCACAAAGAGGGCGTTCTGGCGAGAAATAGGGAAGGTGATCGTAAGGCAGCATCTCTGGCAAGAACAGCTGGAGCAGAGCAGGGCGCATTGCTGTGACGTCCAAGAAGTGGCAGAAAGCCAGAGAGGTGCAGGCAGGCAGCTATGGTACTGCTGAAAGGAGGCATGGGAAGCTCCAGTACATGTATCCAGAAGTAGCGGCAGCAAGCGGCGAGCAGGAGCATGAAGCAGGAGGGGCACAGGAGACAGACCTCACAGACAGGCATTTGCACAGACGCCTCGCGGCGGTGGAACACAGAACCAGACAGGCGTTCGTCGAGCAGGAACGGAGCAGGCTAACAGGAGAAACCCCAAAGGAAAAGGAAGAGAGGATGGCAGGAGAAAGACAAAGGAGGTACAGGGCACACCAGGAGGAAAAATGGGGAGTAGAAGAGGGACAGAGGGAAAAACAAGGAGGGTAGGGGAAAACAAAGCCAAGGGAGTAATGAAAAGACCCAGCCAGAGAAGAGAAGGGCTGGGCTGGAGGAAGAGGGGAGGCAGAAGCGAACAGGGGGCCAAAGCCCCGCCAGCCATAGGAACAACAGCGAGTCCGACTCTCTCGAAGCAGAGGAAGCGGAAGCCAGACGATTAAGAAGAGGATGGGGAGGAGCTATTTCCTTCCCCCATCGAACTTCAGGCAAACGCCTTCCAATTGATTACATTAAGCAAGCCCAAGTAGTAGCAGCACAATGATCAGCAGGGCACAATATTTCTGTGTTGTGATGGTGGCCTTCCTGGATGGCCAGATCAGGTCGACGGAGATACAGGTGAAAGGACAGGTTAAAGGATTGAAGAACGGCAAGATGGATGGTCGTAGGAAATTTACTAGGTTGTGTTTTTGTTTTCCTACAAGTTTAATTAGCAGGATGGTAGCCAGCAGAGAGGTCACAAGTGCTCAAACAATGGAGTAAGCGGTGGAGCTGATGTTAAAGGTGAACGAGATGCTGGAGATGGCAAGGAAAAAGGAGGCAGATAAGGAAGTAGCGTGATCGAAGGTGAATAAGGCGCCGGCAAAGGGCCTGATGGATAAGATGAACGAACTATGGGAGGCGGAAAGGTGAAAAGAAGCAGAGAAAGCTGCTGGGAAGAGAAAGACGCCTGCAGGTGGAGTGGGGAAGAGTCCAGACGGGGAAGCGGCCAGTACAGGAGGTGACAAAGCAAGAACCAGTGATGGAACCAGAGGATGCGGAAGACAGAAATGGCAAGGGGTGGGGGGTGATCAACCTCAAGAAGGTGATTTGACAGAGCATTTAGCAGGTATGTCAGGTGATATGGGAGAGAAAGGTGCTGCTCCTGTGGTGTGGAGGGCTAGGGCATCAAGCATCTTAGCCAGTACCACTGAAGACCAGGGTTCAAGCCCTGGTCTCCTACATGTTTGGGAGGCAGTATAGCGCAGTAGTTTAAGGCTCTGAGCTGCAAATCTGGTGACATCCAGCAGACCAGAATGGGTTTGAATCCCACAGCTTCCACTTGCATACTGTGTGACCCTGAGCAAGTCACTTAACTTCCCTGTTCTCCCAGGTTGCACCTGTAAAAAAGCTTTCAGCTTAGAGTGCTACTCCTGGTTAAACAACTAGAAAATTAAAAAAAAAATAAAATAAAGGTTTGGAGAGGATGGAAAAGGCATTTGAGGTGTTAAAAGGAGCTACAAAGGAGGGGACGGGGTAGAGGAGGCAGCAAGGATATTAGGGTAGGTAACCATGGAATGTAAGGCATGACTCTGGGGGATCACGTACCCCAAACCATCAAGGAGAAGATATGGAAGGGGGAGTATGTGGATATCTTTTCATTAGTGGACAAGGAGATGGCGAAGAGGTATAAGCAGAAAGAGACGGTGGGTAAATCAGAAATTGCAGTAGTACTAGCTATAGTGGGGAAGAAGTCAGAGGAAACCACATATAAGGGGAAGAACACTGACACATGACAAGCAGGTTTCATGATATTTAGTGCCATCCTCTTAGAGAAGAAGCCGGAGTTAGCCATTCCGTTGTTTACCTACTCAGCCATTATAAAGGATGCGTTTAAGGCAAAGCTAGGCTATGGCTGATTGAAGTATGATGAGGCATTTAGGCAAAGGATGGCACCTAGGAGGCATCCAGCGTGGGATTCTACACATTCAGAGCTATGGGTGAGGATATTATCAGGATAGGCCGGGGGTATGGGGGAGGGATTATTTGTTCCCATAGACGCCATATGGCGTCGGAACCATCCATTGCTAGATCCAACCCAAAATGGCCACCAGGAGCAAATGAGTTAAGCAAGGGGGAGGCAGCCAGTTACTAAAGATGTGTTGGGGATATAACAATGCCTCATGCACCTGGACAAATTGTAAGTTTAGCCATGTATGTTCAAAGTGTGGAGGGCACCATCCGGTGTCCCATTGCAGATTGATGGGTGACAGGTCAGGGGCACAGAATGGCAGTGGGTAACCCTTTTGAAGGACTTTCGGGGGGGATAACGGGGATTCATACCAAGGCGGGAGGGGGGGGTTCAGTGCAGGTTACACTGGGAATCAGTGAGGTGGAGGGGGTGTCCAGCTGGCAAAGGTGCCAGTCAAAGTGGGAAAAGTAAGGGAATGGACCAAGGGGTATCCTGACTTGGAATCTGGTAGGATGTTGAGGGAGGGTTTTGAAAGAGGTTTCAGTCTAGGCTACCAGGGTGTTATTGAGGGTATGAGAGCCAAGAACTTGGGATCGGTAAAGGGAAAAGAGGACACTGTAGATAGGAAAATACAGAAGGAGCTGAAGGCAGGAAGGACAGAGGAATCATTTGTAGAGCCGCCTTTTGAAAAATTCAGGGTTTCACCATTAGGGACTGTAACAAAGAAGCAGCCAGGCGAGTATAGGTTAATTCATCATTTATCAAATCCAGAGGGGGCATCGGTGAATGATCATATTCCCGATGAGTGTAGTGCAGTGTCTTACACGACACAGGACCAGGTGGTGGGACTGATTAAGGTGGTTGACAGGGTTTGGCTGGCGAAAACTGACACATAGTCAGCTTTTTGACTGTTACCAGTCAGGCCGGAGGATTGGGACCTGTTGGGATTTTGCTTTCAAGGCAACTACTATTTCGATAAGGCAATGCTGATGGACTGTTTGACCATGTGTGCTAAATCCGAAGCATTTAGCTTATGGATGCAATGGATATTCGGGAAGAAGTATGGTTATAAGGCAGAGGTGCACTACTTGGACGACTTCCTCCTGATATGGCAAAGCAGGGAAGGGGCAGAGAAGATGCTTGGGGAATTTAAAGGCATGTGTGGAATTATGGGAATACCATTAGCTGAGGAGAAGACGGAGGGTCCAGTGAAGAAGTTGGAATTCCTAGGAATAGAGGTGGATGCAGAGAGGCAGGTGTTTAGGTTACCTCAGGACAAGGCAGCAAGTTTGAGGGAGTTATTGGGGGAGGTCAGTGGTAGGAGGAGAGTGTCATTGGGGACGGTACAGCAACTGTTGGGTCATCTAAACTTTGCATGTAGGGCAGTGGCTCCAGGTAGGGCTTTTACCAGGAGGCTAGCGAGGGCGACAGGGAAAGCAAAGTTACCACATCATTGGCTGGACATTACAAGGGGAATACGACAAGATCTGGATGTGTGGTGTCAGTTCTTAGAGGGGTACAAGAGAGTCACGTTCTGGCACGATGAGTGGCTACATAGATACATAGATACATACATAGACAGTGTCGGCAGATAAGAGCCTGTGGCCCACCCAGTCTGCCCATTTGAGCTTGTAAGTTCAGTTTATGTTTTCCTAGAAGTCTGCTGCCTCTTACCCCTGACCTCCAAAATTCCTTTATGTCTATCTCATGCATTCTTAAATCCCATGATTGTTTCAGCCCCCACCACTTCCTCTGGCAGGGTGTTCCAGATGACCTTAAGGTTAGCAAGCAATGTGAGAAGGCAGTAGGGAGGGCTGGGGGTATACTGGGATGTATAGGGAGAGGCATCATCAGCAGAAAACAGGAAGTTGTTATCCCTCTGTACAGACAGTTGGTGAGACCCCATCTGAGTACTGTGTCCAGTTCTGGAGACCCCATCTCGCAAGGACATAGACAGGATAGAGGCAGTCCAGAGGAGGGCAACTAAAATGGTGCAGGGTCTGCAAGAGAAGCCGTATGAGGAGAGACTAAAGGAGCTTAATATGTATACCGTTGAGGAAAGAAGGGAGAGGAGGGACATGATAGAAACTTTTAAGTACCTCAGTGGAATCAACAAAGTCCAGGAGGGTAGCATCTTTCAGAAAAAGAGACGTGCCAAGAACAAGGGGACACAATGTAAAGATAGAATGAGGGCGGTTCAGGGGCAATGTGAGGAAGTATTATTTCACAGAGAGGGTAGTGGATGCATGGAACAGCCTTCCTGAGGCGGTTGTGGGGTCTAAAACTGTGGGAGAATTCAAGAATGTATGGGACAGATGTAAGGCAATTCTTGTGGGGGGTAGGAAGAAATAGGCTGTTGGTTAACTAGGATCTGCGGCCCATCCTGTAGGTAGGGAAATGGGCAGACTAGATGGGCCTAGCGGTCCTTATTTGCCGTCAAAGTCTATGTTTCTATGTTTCCACTTGTCCACCACCCGTTCTGTGAAGAAATTCTTCCTCACGTTTCCTCTGAATCGTCCTCCCTCCAACTTCATCCCATGCCCTCTAGTCCTGGAACATCTTTTTCGCTTAAAAATAGTGTTTTCCTGCACCCTGTTCCTCCCTGTAAGATACTTGTATGTCTCTATCATATCCCCTCTCTCCCTCCTCTCCTCCAGGGAGTACATATTCAGTTCCTTCAACCTGTCCTCATAGGACTTGTGATGCAATCCATGTACCATCTTTGTTGCCCTCCTCTGAACCTTTCTACCTGTCTATGTCCTTACATAGGTAAGGTCTCCAGAACTGTACACTGTACTCCAGGTGGGGCCTCACTAGTGTCTTGTGTAGTGGAATTATGACCTCCCTTTTCCTGCTGGTGATGCTCCTGCCTATGCATTCCAGCATCCTATTTGCTTTACCTGCTGCCTTGTCACACTGTTTCCATACCTTGAGGTCATCAGAGATGATAACCCCAAGATCCCTTTCCTGCTTGGTGCATGCTACTGTATATCTTCACCCCCCAACTGATATATTGTGCCAGGGTTTTTGTGCCCCATATGCATTATCTTGCACTTCTTTGCACTGAATTTCAACTGCCAAACCCCTGACTATTCTTCAAGTTTCTGCAGGTCCCTTCTCATTCTGTCTACACCCTCTGGTGTATCTACTCTGTTACACAGCTTTGTGTCATCAGTGAACAGTGAAATTCTGCCTTCTAGGTCCTGTGGAATGTCACTGATGAAGATGTTGAATAGGACCGGTCCCAGCACTGATCCCTGTGGTACCCCACTGGTCACTCTTCCCTCTGGGGAGTGACAGCCATTTACCACCACCCTATGTCCTGCCGCCCAGCCAGTTACCTACTCACCATACTACTGTCCTGCCCACACCCATATTCCTCAGTTTGTGTAATAGTCTTCTATGTGGCACAGTGTCAAAGGCCTTGCTGAAGTCCAGATAGGCCATGTCCACTGCCCTCCCCTTGATCCACTTCCCTAGTCATCCAGTCAAAAAATTCAACAAGGTTGGTCTGACATGACCGCCCCCTGGTGAAACCATGCTGCTTTAGGTCCTGTAGTCCATTGACAACCAGATGTTCCACCAGTCTCTCCTTCAGTAGTGCTTCCATGATCTTCCCCACTACCGAGGTGAGGCTGACTGGTCTGTAGTTTCCTGCTTCCTCTTTGTTCCCACTTTTGTATAAGGGGACTACATCTGCTGTCCTCCAGTCTTTGGGTACCTCCCCCTGTTTCCAGTGATCGGCTAAACAGGATAGCCAGAGGTTCAGCCACCACCTCTCTTAGTTCTTTAAGGACCCTGGGGTGCACCCCATCTGGCCCCATTGCTTTATCAACTCTTATTACTTACAGTTCCTTCAGGACCCTTTCTCGAGTAAAGGGACTTGTGTCCATTTCTGCACCATTCTCACCCCTTGTACTCCCTTCAGACCCATTACCATCCTCTTCCTCAGTAAAGACTGAGCAGAAATACCTGTTCAATATGTCAGCTTTACTGTTGTCATCCTCCACGCGGCCCACATCCTCCCCCTTCAGTCTCACTACCCCTCATTTTGCCTTTCTTTTTTCACTTATGTACCTGTAAAAGGTTTTGTCCCCTCTATCCACTGATTTTGCAATGTGTTCTTCTGTCTGAGCTTTGGCTTCCCTTACTGACCTCCCTGCCTCCCTTTGCTTCTCCTGGTACTTCTCCCTATCCCCTTCTGCCTGTGTCTTTTTGTATTGCTTGAATGCAATCTTTTGGCTTTCACTTTCTTTGCTACCTCTTTGGAAAACCATAATGGTATCCTCTTCCTTTTCCTCTTGCTAACCTTCTTAATGCATAATTCTGTTGCTCTTGTAATCCCATTTTAAATACTGCCCACTGTTCCTCAACCCCTGATTCCTGCCCCATTCCCTTAATGCCTCTTTTAGTATCTCCCATTTTCCCAAATTCTGCCCCTAAATCCAGGATCGTGTTTTGTGTGGTTTGGTTCTGCTCTTTCTGTGATTTCAAACCACCATGATTGGTGGTCACTGTTCCCAGGTGCTCCCCCACTGTTACCCCATCACACTGTCCCTGTTTGTGAGCACAAGGTCCAGTATTGCCTTCGCCGAGTTGGTTCCATGACCAGTTGCTTGAGGAAGGCACCCTGAAGGAAGTCCAGGATAAATCTGCTCCTAGTTGATGCTGCTGCTGGGATGCTCCAGTCCACGTCTGGAATACCGAAGTCTCCAACCAGTACTACCTCACCCTTGTCTGCCATCCTTTGGATGGCTAGCATCAGCTCCCTATCTGTTTCTTCCTCCTGGGCTGGTGGTCTATAGACCACACCTGTGCTGATGGCTGGCCTCATTTTCCTTTCCAGCTTAACCCACAGTATCTCTCCCCCATTTTGTTCCTCCTAGATCTCTGTGGCCCTTATGTCATTTTTCACATACAGTGCCGCTCCTTCTCCCTTTCTACCTGCCCTGTCTCTTCTGAATATGTTGTAGCCAGGTATGGCCTTCTCCCAGTCGTGGTTATCATTACACCAGGTTTCAGTGATGGCCACAATGTCCAGGTCTGACTGCACCATGACAGCCTCCAGATCTTCCATCTTGTTGCTAAGGCTCCTGGCATTTGCACACATGGCTTTCCATGATTTGACCTCCCTAGACTGTTTCGCTGATCTACTCCAGCCCCTTCCTTGGTTGTCCTTTATCCCTGGTTCTCCTTGCTGTCTGCCCTTCTGCTGATTTTGGCCCCTTTTCTGCCGATCCACCTCTTGGGCGCTAATCTCCATCATTTGCACACACTGCTTTGTAGAGATAGCCACTCCTCCGGTTCACTGGTTCCACTGCTAGCTGTGTGGGGGTGAGCAAGTAGGTACCCTCCTTGCTGGCCTGCCACCCCCCCCCTTTGCTAGTTTAAATGCTTGTCAATGTAGCATTTAAACTTATCATTGAGTGCTTGGATTCCCCTCCAGGATGGATGCAGGCCGTCAGGCTTGAACAAACCTCCATCCCTCCAGGTGGGTCCCCAGTCACCAATGAATCCAAACCCTTCCTCACAGCACCAGTTCTTCAACAATGAGTTAAAGTTCCTGGTGCATGCACCCCATGCTCTCACTTGCCTCTCGTAGGTAGTACTTCTGAGAAAGTGACAGAAGTAGCTACTTGCTTAAGACCCCTCCCCAATTTCCTAAACTCTTCCTGAACTTCTTTTGGCTCCCCATTTGCCAGGTCATTAGTACCTAGGTGGATAATGACATCCAACTCACCCTCCCGTCTTGCCTTCCCAGTGGCTGGGAAACAATGACCTTGAACTTTATACAGATGCTGTGGGTGCAATTGGGATGGGGGCATATTTTAAGAGGGAGTGGATCTCAGAGGCATGGCCCGAGACATGGAGAGAGAGGGAGGGATACTGAGGGATATCACATTCTTAGAAATATTCCCAATATGGGTGGCAGTATTGACGTGGGAGGAACAGCTTAGGAAGGGGAAGGTCATCTTCTGGTGCGACAACAAAGCAGTAGTGGAGGTGATCAACAGGCAGGGAGGATATACAGAATCAGTGAATAGGGTATTGTGGCAGTTGGTGTTACTAGGGCTGAGGCTAAACCTGTCTATTAAAGCTAAGCATATTGAAGGGATTAATAATGATATAGCTGACAGCCTTTCCCATTTGCAGTTGGACAGGTTCAGGTCCGTGGTACCACAAGCAGCCGCAGAAGGAACACAGGTATCAGATCAAGTGTGAGAAATTGGCTGGAAGGAGCCTGACTACTGTATAGGAGCTCCTGGTCTGTGAACATGCTAAGGGCATATGAGGGGGTGTGGTGTGCATTCCAGGAGTTTCGGGAACGGGAAGGGTTCAAGGTAAGTGAGCCAGTTATACAGGATCAGATGGCGAAGTAAATGGTGCAGAAATGGGAATGGCAAGCGGGACAATGGGGGTACAGCAAGCAGGGATAGGATGGGCTTGTAGTGTTAGAGGATGGGCGGAACCAAAACAATTTAAGGTGGTACGCCGTATATTGATGGGTTGGCAAAGGATAAAAGGAAGACTGAGTGATGCTAGAAAGCCAGTGGTGGGGTAGGCACTCCAGAAGTTATTGGGAGTCCTGGGGCAGATATGTACCTCAGAATACGAGGCCTGTCTCTTTAAAGCCATTTTCATGGTAATGGCAAAGGGAGCTTTAAGGGTAGGTGAAGTGGTGGCCGGAAGCAAAAAGGACGTGAAAGGGGGTTTATGGGGGGGAGACGATATTCAATGGAGTGCAGAGGGGGTAGTAATCTGGTTGAGGCATTCAAAGACGTACCAGATGGGAGTGGGGATGAAGGACATACTGGACAAGCAGGTGGGGCAGGGAA
The DNA here is from genome assembly GCA_016271365.2 of Neoceratodus forsteri. NCBI lineage: Eukaryota > Metazoa > Chordata > Ceratodontiformes > Ceratodontidae > Neoceratodus > Neoceratodus forsteri. The sequence goes on from CM028134.1 coordinate 229,655,307, forward strand.
TGTGCCCAGTGACCTCTCTCTGGGATTACAGGGAGATAAGGCCGGAGGGGGGCAGCCAGTTTTTCGTGCACAATAACGGGAGACCAGCCATGTGTTACTAGGTGACAGGGGGTTTTAAAGAAGGGAATGGCATTTATAGGGGAAGGTCCAAAGCACTTCTCTTCACATTCATTCAGACTTGGTGCAACATCTGAGTTGGCAGCACAAGGGGGGTCGGAGGAGGAAGTGAGGAAGGTGGGGAGATGGAAATCAAATTGTTATAAAAGATATGTGAGAAAGATGTTGTAACATATGTCGATTTTATTCCCAACAGGGCATAGAAGGACCAGACAGGTTTGGATCATTCGGCATTCATACATATATTGGGCAGAGAAGTGGGTCACTATTCATCCAGGAGGAAAGCAACTAGGGCAGGACCCGGATAAGGTTAGAGTGCACTGGAAAGGGGTCCGGGGTATGAAATGGGTGCAAATCATCCCAACTTTGGAAGAGCAGAAGTTGAAATGGCCGAAGACGGATCTGTTAATAATACATTTTGGGGGAGTCTTGGGGGATCAGCCATGGGGGCCTTGTACAAAGATACAAAAAGGGATTTAGGGGTTGTAAAACAATGGTGGCCTGATGTTAGGGTAGCATGGTCGGAAATAATCTTCAGAACAATTTGGCAGTATGCTAGGGATATCAGGGCAGTGGAAAGGGCTAGGAAGCTGGTGAACAGTGGGGTAGCAGCATGGATAGTTAAAGGGTGGTCATACATTGCGTATAATGATATTTCTTTTACCAATCCAAGTTCATACAGGCCAGATGGGGTCCATCTATCGACAGTAGGGATGTCAGCATTTGTTTTACAGATAAGTGATAACATTAAGGAATGGAGAAAGAGCTGGGAGGGAGAGGAATATGGGGGCCATCATCCATCCCATAAGCTGGAGATGAGCTAGTGGCTGGATAAGGGGGCTAAGATTGGGGGAGGGGCGGGTGGGGAGCAGGGACGGGGCAGGATCAGGCGCACCCGGCCGTGAATGTGACAGAAGGAAGTTGGGAGAAAGAATATTGAACTAAATAGGGGGGTTGGGTTGGTTCAGCCCCTGAACTCAGGTAGGGCTACAGCATTTGGAAATAAAAAGGGGTGTCGGGTTTCACACATCCGGACCCAGAGAAGAGTGATGGAAGAAATTGGAGACAATTTACGATATTGGATGTGTGGATTTGAATGGACTTGATGAAATGCTTAATGTGAATACACAGATTATTGTGATTGTAAATATGTAACAAGATAATGATGGGTGACAAAGAAAGGATGTTTTGATGTCGAATATTAATATAATAATTGCCAGTTGAGCACACACTAAAAATGAGTCTGTGTGTCAATTCCAGGGGAGTCTCCCTCTGGCAATACAATCTGAATAAATTGACGAGGAGAAGAGTGATCCTATGACCAGTATCAGAGTGCTGAGTTTACAGCTGTTTCACCAGAGGGAGACATCAGGAATCATTTATGAGAAAGATGCATTTTGAAACACGATTTGAACACAGAAGGGGAGACACCAGGGCACAGGGAGGCTGTTCCACACGGGCAGAGCTGCAGAGAAGACTTTGCCATCTGCTGGAAATGTGGGAATAGACAGAGAGAGGGCACTGGATGTAAGAGCAGATAGAGTGGGACATGAAGAATAGAGGGAAACAAGGTCAGACAGGTTGGCAGGGGCTTGGTCATGGAGTGTGTTACATAAGAGATCATTTATTTAAAGTATGACTTCTATATTCAAGGCTTTTTATAATATAAAGCATCAAGATGTTAAAAAGGGGAGGGTCATTTTATAGGAATCGTTTTTCAGGAAGGAAGGAAGGAAGGAAAAGTTTAGACAAAATATTGTTAAAACTCAACAAGATCTGATTTTAGGGGTGCATTGTTTTACTGCTTAACATTCCAGAATCAAATGTAAAATAAAATGGGCCAGCCCGTTGGCACAGTGGTAGAGCTACCACTTGTGGTGCCAACAATGCAGGTTCAGGAATGAGCCCAGGCAATCAGGGGGCTGGCCGGGGGAGATAGGATTGAGCATCCCACAGGATGTTATCCTCCTCCAAGGATGGAGGGTGCTGCGACCCACTGCAGTACCGCCACCTGGGTGACCATTGGTGGTGGTGCAATTATGGTGACCAGACTTAGTAGGTTGGTCATCTCTTTTGGTCAAGAAGAGGCAGGCACAGCAATTCGAGGTACAAACAGATAGCTCTTTATTGCGACAGCCACTTGTTCCACTGGAAAAATAAGGGGTTAGGTGATTGCAATAGACAAGACAAGGTACTACAGGGATTTTCATGCACAACACAATACTAGTGATGGGAGGCAACTATGCAGGTCTAAATGCAGTGAATGTAAGAATACACATTCATATATATATATATAATATCAAGATATCATATACTTCTAAAAGGGTCACCTAGTACCCTATGTCAGCATACGTCAGTAATAATAACTCTACCTGTACCTAACCACCTTGGCCAAGGGTAACTAGAAACACACCAGTCTATGGTATGACAGTCCAGTAGGAGGAGCAGTCTCTTTGGTGTGGAGCAAGTGGTGGCTAGCTAGCTTAAATGGATGGTACAGTACCTTAGTGACTGATTGGTCTCGTTGGCCAGCAGGAAGACTGAGAACAACAGGACGAAGGAGATGAAGAGGATGCAGAGGATGAAGTATGAAGGCTGGTCCGGAAGCTGAAGATGGAGGTGACTGAAGTACGGAGGATGGTCGAGGTGATGTCCTTCTGCTGCGATGGCGAGTCCTCTGAAAGGCTACTAATGAATTGCCGCCCAGTTGAAGAAGGGAGCTATGGCCACCTCAAGGAAGCAAAATAAAAACAGGACAATTTTCTAATCACGAACTGCGGAGGGGAACCTCGCTATCGTGAGCCGGGGCGGCTCCTAGGCTGATTATACTGGGGGAACTAACTATTGCTACACTGGCTACTGTAGTCTTCATCGTCTTTGGAGATCATTGGGCTGGGCAGAAGGCACTGGAAGCTTGGCCAGGTGTAAGGACGGTGGCCCTTGGACCCAGGGGTGCAGGCAATTGCAGTCTCTTGTAGGGCAATTAGTTCAGAAGGTGGGACCACTGTTGAGCAGCTTGTTCGCTCCCCCATGGCAACAGCTCAAGCTGGGGGAGGAAAGAGAACTGAGGTATCTGAATGCAGTTGGTGGTGGGGCAGGCAGTTCAAGCCCCTTACAGAACAGTCTAGGAACCAACTGGTTGAGGTGCAGGGCAAGCAAGTTCAGCACAGGTGCAACTAGCTGTTTTCAGTGGGTGCAGGGCAGGCAGTTTAGGCCCTGCTGCAGTTTTGTCTAAACCCCGATGCAAACAGTTCAGTCATTTGGGGTCAACAATGTCCTAGGGTGCGTCCCGGGAGAAGCACTGAAATTGGCAATTACACAATACTTACAAACACTTTCTCTCTTATCAGGTACTGGGGGTACCTATAGCCAGGGTTCAGGTGGCAGGCAGAGCAGTGCAGCATAGGCCTGGCCTTGCCCTTGGTCCACAGGCGCACCAGCTACCAGTCCAGGGGAATGGGGTGGCAGGTAGGGGGTAGTTGGGACCCCAGTGAAGAGGCTGGGGCCTTTGAGGTGACTTCCTCTGAAATGAGGCACTGTCCCTTTAAAATCCCTGAGGGGTCTGGTTGGGTTGGCAGGCCTGCAGGGGGGTTGCCTAGACCAGCCTCACGCTTTTTGCCTAGGTATGAGGGGTGGTAGCTGGACTATGCGGTGGGCCCAGACTAAGCTTCACCCCTCATAAATATTAATTTTTCTGGGCAGTGGCCTCACTGTGCAGGGTCTAAGGCGTCTCTCCACCCACTACTTATGAACAAGAGGGGCCTGCATCTTTGGCCCACCCCTGCACATTCGGCATGAATGCACTGCTGTGTCTGATGTCCCTCCCTCCTAACCCACCCTAGACTCCCCTGCTGTTTCTCTAGCTGCCTTCCCTATCGTGGGGTACCCTTCTGGCACCAGACCTAAACCCTGGGGTTATGCTTTGCAGAGCCCCTCTTCTCCCTATCCATTGGCACTCTGCCCACTTGCTCCTTTGTGCCCCCGTTTCCCCTCCTAGGCACCTCTGGTGCTCGGCAAAATGAATATTTGGGCTTACAGCTCACTCACCACCTGGCCCGGGTCCTCCGCTCCCGGGAGATCGTTGGTGGTGCCTGTGGTGGTGGTGGGGAGCTATGCTCCTACCCAGTGTTGCTGCTAACTCTCTGTGGCTGTGGGTGGAACCTTAGAGGCTGGAGCATTGGTTTCTGCCTGGGCGCACTTAGCAGTTACACACCATGGTCCACACGGAAAAACAGTCCCCCTGGTCCCAGACACAGTGCAAGTTGGCAGCTCTCCTCAGAGGCTGCAGCCACGCCAGCCAACTCGGGGAAGGGGACAGGACAAGGAATGGGTGGAATTCTATACACCACCCCTGTGTCCAAGGCCAACGGGCTTCTCCTCTGTTGGAGGGGGTGGGCAGGTTCCACCAGAGGGGGGAAAACATCAAGGGGCAAAACAGAAGGGAGAAGAAACCTGACCACCACAGGAGAGAGAGAGAGAGACTAGGGAGAGAAAATACAAATAGATAAAAAAAAAAAAAAAAGATCAAACAGACCCCAGTAACACAGGGGAGCACAACACGAGAAAGGAAAAAAAGCCACAACTCCACAACAAGCCCAAGGAGTACTGGACAAGCCTGCCATCCTGTAGCTGGCCTGAGGATGGGGATGGAGCACACAAGGGCAGCAACGAAATGGATATGGGAAGGGGGGGGCAGTAACGATACAGATATGGGAGGGGGCAGCAACAATATGGATATGTGGAGGGAGGAACCCACCCACCCAAGCTAGCACGGGCAACCAAACCACCGTAAAACAAAGCCAAACAGGAAGACAAAAGGGGAGAAACCACATCTTACAGAGCAGATGTCTGGAGGGAGCTCACCCTACTAGACTGGCTGCTGCTGCTGGAGAACTGCTGGACCTCTCAGGGACCAGGGATGATTGCTGCTGCTGAAGACCTCCATGGACCACTGACTACAGAGGAGCCCATGACACACGGACCCGAGAGCTTCAGGTAAGCCTCCAGGCATCCTTACTCCTGTGCTTCCTCCACTCTGTCCGCCACCCAGTCCAGAACTGCCCACCAGCTAGAAGGGGAGACCCTTTTCTAGCCTACAGGTGGACCTGGCTTCTGGCCAGGCGATTGGGTCCCTGGGGCTGGGAGCAGCCCCTCAGGCTGATCTATTGCCCCCTTTGGGCGTTGCCTGGAGACCTTGCCTTGTCAGAACAAAGAGTCCAGTGTGGGGAAGGCTACAGGAAGGGAGAGGGAGGGAACCAGGACAGGAAGTGGTCAGTCAGCTAGCTTGGTCAGCAAGCCAGCTGGCTGTGTATGGGGTGGTGGGGGGTTAACCTTTCGCTCCCTGAGGTTTTCCCTGCTGGAGTGTAGCAACCTTTGGGGTGCTACAGTGCAGTGGTTCAGCAACTTGCAGGAGGGACCTCGGACCAAGCACATGGACTGGCTGTGCTGGCTCTGCCAGCAACCAGTTCCACTGCATGCTTCTAGGGTGTGGATGGGACAAAGAAAATGGGAAAATGAGCTACAGGACCGAGAGGATGAAGCCTCAGCCTGCCCACCATGTCCACCACCAGAACTCAGCCACCTTCCGCTGGGCATACCACCAGTCTTCACCTCTGATACGGGTGGCCACATGGACAGTGAGGAAGAAATGCTGTGAAGCTGAAGGTGTATCCGGCTCTGGGGGGTAAGCCGGGGGGAGCACAACACTGTGTCGCAGGTGGTCTGGTGGTCCTGACGAGATAGGTGTCATGTTCTCAGCCAGACGGTATACAGGCAAGCTGGCTGAGTGGAAGGTGGTCCCTGCCTGGCCCAGAGTAGCAGAAAAGCTATGTTAGCAAAACAAAAAAAAAAAAGTAAAATAAAATTCAAGGACTTGGCCTGGTTTGGGAATGGGAGTGGCTAAGCACCATTTTCCAGGGCACACCGGTGCTGCACAGAACTGGCAGAAGAAATCAGGGAGGCATAAACTGCCCCCTCAACAGACTAAAGTAGAGAATAGTAAGGACATGAGGGGAGATGAACACCCAGGGTGCAAATTCATAAAAGAAGCAGGATGGTAGAAATGAAGGGGAATGGCAACAAGAGCTTTAAAAAGAGAGGGGGGAACGACGGAGGGAAAAAGGGGGCAGTAAGCTTAGTGGCAACAAAATCTGGAAAGCAATATGTGCAAGTGGAGGAAGTCTAGGAAATAAAATTGTTGATCTAGAGATCATCATGGCAGAGGCTGACCTGGATAGTGTGGCCATTACCGCGTCACGGTGCTCTGAAAACCATGACAGGGTCATGACCATACCAGACTATACTTAGTTCAGGGAAGAAAAGGAGGTGGGTGGTGCTTTCTATAAGGGAGGGCATAAAAATGATGGAGATATAGGGAATCCGGTTTGGGGGGGAAGCGGAGATGCTGTGGGTCACCCTGGAGACAGAAAACAGGATTTTGATAAGATACTGGTGGAAGCCACTGGCAAATGGCAGAAAAGGGGGAGGTGCTGCTGGTGGGGGACTTCAGTCTGCCAGATAGAGACTGGAGTCTCCTAGTTGCAGCTTCAGCTAGAAGCAGGGACATCCTGGACTCCTTGCAGGGGACGATCCTCAAACAGCTAGTCAGGGGGTGCATTCATGATGGGGCAATACTGGACACCGTGTTCAGAGAAAGTACTGCAGACGTCAAGGTTGGAGGCCATCTGGGGACCAGTGATCACCATATAGTGTGAGTCAACATGAGGATAGCAGCAGAATGGAATCATACAAGGGCAAGGGTCGTCCTGGTCTTTAGGAGGGCAAATTTTAAAAAGATGGGTGAATGCCTCAGAGATGACCTGGCCGGGGTGGATGACCTGGGTGAGGTGTAGGAACACAGGGTGAAACTAAAGGAGGGTACAGTGAAGGCAATAAACATCTGCACTAAGCAAGTGAGCAAAAGCAAAAGGAAAGCGAGACTGCTATGGTTCTTGAAAGAGATCGCTGAAAAGGTAAAGGGTAACTTTCAGAATATATAAGGAGATGCAGAGGGAAGAGGATGGGGCGTGTATTAGGAGAAACCGAGGGAGGTAAGAAAAGCAGTAAGGATCCTGAAGATGCAAACTGAAGGGAGAATAGCCCAGGAGGTAATGAAAGGGGAGAATAGTTTTAGGTATATAAGTGAAAAGAGGAAGACCAGGGTGGGACTGTAAGGTTAAAAAGAGAAGGGGGTGGTCTGTGCAGGCGAGGACCAGGAAAAGGCAGATATCCTGAACAAATTCTTTTCTACAGTGTTCACAGAGAAAGGAGAAGGGGTGGGGCCACACAAAAGTAACCGGTACATTGGAGGGAGGGAGGGAGGTGGATACTAGTCTTTTTTCACAGGAGAGTTTTGAAGAGAGTCGCAAATCTGAAAGTGGAGAACGCGATGGGGCGAGGCAGGGAGCATGCAAGGATATTAAGGGAGCTCAGAAAGGTACTGGCTACACCTCTTAAAGTCCTATTTAACTGTTCACTGGAAACAGGGGTGGTTCTGGAGGAGTGGAGGAGGACAGATACAGTCCCACTTCACAAAGGTAGTAGCAGGGAGGAGGCTGGAAATTATAGGCCAGTCAGCCTGACACTGGAGTTGGGGAAATTTAATGGAGACACTGCTGAAGGAAGTGATTGTGGAATATCTTGAATCCAGTGGGTTACAAGACATGGGGGCAGCATGGATTCCCGTGTTTGTATGGGTTGGGGGGGGTCTAATAGATTTCTTTGACTGGAAAACCAGGAAATTAGGTCAGGGTGGAGCAGTGGCTGTGACCCACTTACATTTCAGTAGTGCATTCAAAACTGTTCCACATAGGAGACTCATGAGGAAGCTGGGTAGCTTAGGGTGGGTCTAAAGGTGGTAAACTGCGTAAGAAATTGGTTTAGGGATAGGTGACAGAGGGTGGTGGTAAACAGAGTTCACTACAGAGAAGGGAGGTTGACCAATGAGATGCTTCAGGGATAAGTACTGGAACTGGTCCTCTTTAAAATTTTTATACATGACATTGCAGAGCAGCTGAAAGGGAAAGACTACCTATTTGTGGATGACACCAAAATCTGCAATAGGGTGGACACTCAGGGGAGTGGGGGTGGAAAGAATGCGCAAAGACCTGAGAAAACTCAAAGAATGGTCAAGGGTATGGCAACTGGGTTTCAATGCAGAAAGTGTAAAATCGCACACTTAGGACACAGAAACCCAGGGGCAAAGTGCAAAATGGGAGAAGAAGTAGTGACGACCACCAAACAGGAAAGGGACCTGAGATAATCATACCTTATGACCTAAAGGTGGCCAGGCAGTGTGAAGGCAGTTGGAAGGGTCAGTGGGATGCTGGGGTACATAGGGAGGGATATCACCAACAGAAGGAAGGAGGTGGTCTTGCCTCTGTATAGATCACTGAAGAGACCCCACCTAGAGTACTGTGTCCAGTTTTGGAGACCACATCACCAGGACATAGACACAGTGGAGGCAGTCCAGATGACGGCAACTAAAATGGTGCAGGATCTGCATCAGGAGCCTATGAGGAGAGACTAAAGGACCTCAGTATGTACACCCTGGAAAAGAGGAGGGGGGATATGTTAGAGACCTTTAAATACCTCATAGGAATAAATGAGGTACAGGAGGAAAGCATTTTTAAGTAAAAAAAGATGCTCATGAACAAGAGAACGTGTAATGAAGATGAAGCTGGGTAAATTCAGGGGAGATGTGAGGACGTACTTCTTCACAGAAAGAATGGTGGATGCCTGGAACAGTCTTCCAGTGGAGGTGGTGGGAGCGAAAACAGTGATGGGGTTCACAAATGCATGGGACCGGCAAAAGGGAATCTTAGTGGAAAGGAATGGGGGGGGAGGAAAGAGCAAGAGATCCAGTAGGGTCTGCGGTAACACTGTAGGTAGCGAAAAAGGGGTAGAATGGGTGGATGAAACGGCCCTTATCTGCTGTCAAATTCTATGTTTCTGTAAGTATTTGTGAGCACCACTTCTGGGTGCATTGTTAACCTTATTACTCTGATTTGAGACATCTGCCCGCAAAATGGCTGCGTTTATCTCCTTTCTTAAATTAACCTCCCTCAATGAGGAGATCCTCTCTGACTACTGGTCTATTTTTTTTTTTTTTTTACGTTTGTTTTACCAGGAGAGACACACTAAGCTGAAAGCTTGTTTACAGGTACAATCTGGGAGCACAAGGAAGTTAAGTGATTTGTTCAGGGTCACACAGTATGCAAGTGGGGGCCGTGAGATTCAAACCCAGGTCTCCAGGTTTGCAGCTCAGAGCTTTAAACCACTGCACTATACTGTCCCCAAATTTCTCACCTTCCCTTCATCAGTATAGTCCATGAAGAACTTGTCATCACCCATTGCTCTAATCACCTGAACCTCATCAATCTCCTTCACCCCTTTCAATCTGGCTTTCATTCCTTCCATAGCACTGCCCTCCTTCAAGTTGTCAACGACCATTTCATCAGCTCTGATGATGGCTCCTTTCCCATCCTTCTTGATCTGAGGTCAGTGTTAAGACACTTGTCCACCTCATCCTCCTTGAATATCTTGAGCACTGTGCTGGGATATCTAATGCTCTTCATTCCTGAATTCGCTCCAGTCTCAGCAACCATGTCTTTTTTGTCTCTAGTGGTGTTTAGCCCCCCAAATCAGTCCCATAGTGTTCCTCAAGCCGTTGCATATTGTATCACCTTACAGCATCCCCCATCCATTACCACTGGGTTTATGTCCATCTCACAGGCTAGAGATGCACGTGACCAGATGTTCGAAATCCGATCCCCCTACACCCACCTCCTGACCACAGGACTCCATTTCCTTCCTTAATGTGCACTGTAGAGGCTACGAGCCCCTTGCCTAGCTCCCACAGCAAATAATAAATAAGTAAGAAAATGAACATTCAGATCTGTTATTGTGCTCTAGTATGGTCAAATAATTAAAACACAGATTGTTACTGCACAGGAGTAGCGGCTCTGCGATGCAATTTATGTTTGCACTAGCTTACATACATAAAAAACAAGCATTTGTCAATGCCGAATGTTTGCTTGCTGGCATTGGCAGTGGTAGTGTAGAAGTTACAGAGTTGCGTAATAGTAATGGCAGTGAAGTATTGAACTGAAGCCAACCCCACCACTCGTCAGGCATAACGGCCACGCCATTTCAGTACACCCCACCCTGCAGACACTGGCAAGTGTCATGGTGTTCCTTGGGGTCTTTAGTCCTTATGCGCACCCCATTCCATTAGGAAATACAGTGGGATGGGTGCGATATAGCAGAATGGGGTGAACTTTGGGGCCGAAGAGTCCAAGGCATGCCTCAATGCTTCTCACTGGCTGCAGGGTGTGGAATGGTATGAGCATTGCAAGCAAGAATCCCAAGTCACACCCTTGATGCCTGTCATTCTCTACAGGGTTGGGCGTTATGGTTGGAAACCCTAATACCTCAGGCATTCGTTGGTATTTTCACTCCAAATGTTCAACATGGTTTTTGTGTGACCCCACCTCATGAACAGGGGGAATATTAGTTTGTTAGCCGAAAGCTGCTTATGCACAGTGACTACGGCATTTAGCACCACAGGTACAAAAACATTCCGAACAGGATGTAAAAAATGACAGCTGCACTGTTCATGGGGAGGTGTAAAAAATGGCAATGTTGTAAATCTGCAATAAAAATATTTAAAAAATTGGTGAAGTCAACTAGCATTAGAAACTGTGCAAGGCACACCGTAATATAATTAGGTTGGGGATTTTTACAGCAGATTGTCAACTCAGGCATTTTGGTGCCTCCAATCATGAACAGTGTCACTGTGATTTTCTTTATCTGTCCCGAACAATGATTTTCCACAGCGACCACGCATCTTCGCGCTGAAAGTGAAACACACTCTCGCCATGTTGTGAAAAATGACAGCTGTACTGTAAATAAGGCAGTGTGGAAAATGCCACTGGTGAAAATCTGGACTTAAAATATTACAAAATCATGAACTTACGAGGGTGCGTGGAAACTCGCGTAATGCTCACTGTAACACAGTCATTTTATGGACTTTCTCACCAGATTTTCAACATAGCCATTTTAAGACCTCTGCTCATGAACAGTGTAACTGTGATTTTCTTAATCTGTTCAAACATTGCTTTCACACCAACAGCACCATTGTGTAGCTACGTAATGTGAAAACACATTTTAGCGGCATATGAAAAATGGCAGCTGTACTGTTCATAAGGAAGTGTAATAAAATGGCAATGTTGAAAATCTGGATGAAAATAATAAATTTGCAAACTTATGAGCATGCATAGGAACTGCATAGCAGACGCCATTAAAACAGTCATTTTTAGGAATGTTTTCACCAAATTTTCAACATAGCCATTTTATGACCTCTGCTCATGAACAGTGTCACCGTGATTTTCTTAATGTGTCCCATACATTGATTTCGCACATCGACTGCGCCATTGTGCGCTACATGGGCAGAAACACATTTTGGGCAAGATGTGAAAAATGACAGCTGTACTGCTCATAAGGAGGTGTGGTAAAATGGCAATGTTGAAAATCTGGAGTGTAAATATTGAAAATTCGCGAACTTAAGAGCGTACGTAGGAACTGCACAACGCAGGCTCGTAAACAGTCATTTTTTGGAATTTTTTCACCAAATTTTCAACATAGCCATTTTAACACCTCTGCTCATGAACAGTGTCACTGTGATTTTCTTAATTTGTCCTGTACATTGATTTAATACACCGACTGCGCCATTGTGTGCTACATGGGCGGAAACACGTTTTGGGTGAGATGTGAAAAATGACAGCTGTACTGCTTATAAGAAGGTATGGTAAAATGGCAATGTTGAAAATCTGGAGTGAAAATATTGAAAATTTGCGAACTTACGAGCATGCGTAGGAACTGTGCAACGCACGCTCATAAAACAGTCGTTGTTTGAAAATTTTCCACCAAATTTTCAAAATAGGCTTCTTGAGAGCCCACCTTATGAACACTGGAAGTGTCATTTCGTTAATCGGTCCGAAAGGTGATTTCAGACAGTAACTGCAAATCACCTTTGGGCCCGAATAATGCCATGACAGTGACATCATTCATGAGAAGGGGTCCCAAAAACCCCATGTTGAAAATTTGGTGCAAAAATTCCAAAAAATGCCTGAGATATGCAACAAAGTTGAAAAACCCCTATCTAGCCCATTATACAGCTTACCGGCATTTCCTCAGTTCGCGGTCGGCTTTGAAGAGTGCAGACGTGTTCCCGGTCCACCGAAGATCGTCGTGCCGAGGTCCGGAGGTAAGTATGGGGTGAGGGGGTGTGGGGAGGCAGGGTGCGCAGTGGGTGGGTGCGGGTTGTGGGAGGGGCCAGGGAGACTACGTGGGACCGTTTTTTCTTTACAGGTGTTCTTTTTGTTTCCAATGATGATGGGGCGTTTGCCATGCTGGGGTGGGCTCCCAGCGTGGCACAAGGACAGTTGGGGAGGCATTCAGCTGATGGGGGATTGGGCACCCCATTGCCCAAAGCATCGATTGCCACGCTGGGGTGGGCTCCCAGCGTGGCACCCAGTACTCGGGGGTGAGGACAGTGGAGCCAACAGGGATTGGGCACCCCGGCTATATCATGAGTTGCCACGCTGGGGTGGGCACCCAGCGTGGCATTTGAAAGGCTTTGGGGGCGGGAGTACAGTACAGCCAACGGGGATTGGGCACCCCGCCGGCTACACAGTGTGCTGCGTGTGGCGGGGGTGCACATGCCTGCGTGTGTGTGTGTGTGTGTGTGTGTGGGGAGATGCATGAGGAAGCGATATCTTATCGCTGCCCACTGAAGCGTAGCTCCCCCTTTGAACTGTATGCCACTGCATTTTGGAGCTTGTCATAGATAGCTCCATCATGCATTGGCTTACAGGGGCCGCGCCTGCCAACACACTGATTGAACTGGAAGAGCGGGTGACGCACCTCCGAAATCTCGGATGATAGCACTATGTTTCTTGCACATGTGTGCAAGCAAACATAACAAACATAATAAATGTATCTTAATTTTTGAAGACCGTTTTTTTTTTTGTGCATGCATATGTGACGTATGAATGAGGGATCCACTCACTGTAGATCAAGGGAGGATGTGAAATGGTGCAGGTACATGGGGGTGAACAAAGTGGTAGACAGTAAGCCCTACCAGAGCTTCAGGCTGATGTAGCACAGCGATACATGGGGGTGAACAAAGTGGTAGACAGTAAGCCCTACCAGAGCTTCAGGCTGATGTAGCACAGCTGGACTAAGGCAAGGGAGGATGTGAAATGGTACAGGTACATGGGGGGGTGAACAAAGTGGTAGACAGTAAGCCCTACCTGAGCTTCAGGTTGATGTTGCACAGCTGGACTAAGGCACAAGCACCCACGGCATGTTCTTATAGTCCCCATTTATATGTCCATTTATGTTCTTACAGCTGATTGCCTAACTGAGCCAAGATGTAAAACAGATACTAAAATGTCAGGTTTATTTCAGGTGACCATGTTCTTATAGTCCCCATTTATATGTCCGTTTATGTTCTTACAGCGTTGATTGCCTAACTGAGCCAAGATGTAAAACAGATACTAAAATGTCAGGTTTATTTATTTTTTATTTAGTTGTTTAACCAGGTATAGCACACTAAGCTGAAGCTTTTTACAGGAGCGACCTGGTGACCAGGATATTAGTGGGAGAGGGGCAAGAGAAACAATGTCCTGAGAATGTGCTTAAACTTATTAACTGTTGCTGTGCCACGGAGTGTACACGGTCCAGAATCCTATGCGTTCAAATTATGTTTGCAGCCTAAAGGTGCTTAGGTGGATTGGCATTTACATTACTCAGCGGTAAATCTTTTTCATACTTTTTGTGATTATCGGTTAAGATATAACCACTAACTGATGAGACACTTGGGGGCATGAAACTATGCTACCAGCAAAGTTGCATTTGCAAAGCCCTAAATATTTATCTGTTGATAATGAAATGAAAACTGTCAGCTGATAACATTCAGCCACTGTCCATTGCACAGAATAGACATCTCACTGATAGATCGGGAGCAAAGGGACATGCACTTGCTAATAACACCACTACAGCTCTAGACACGGAAGAAAGAAGTTCATGCACTTTCATCGCTGTTAACTTTTTCAGCATTTTAGAACAGTTACTTAGCATCTGCACTAAGATGTTACACATCACTGAACTGAATTGTGACACTAGAATCCCTGCGATCAACATTTGTCAGCAAAAGTGAATTGAAAAAATCAATAGATGTATAAAATGGTAAGTGACATGAGTCAATAACAACATATCTGCATGTAATACTTGGCTTAAAATTTGAGCACCACCATATTCCGCACCACAGCGTCAAACAGGGATGCCATTTATAATTCAGCTAATGTCAAGCAGTTTTCGAGCCATAAAAAGTATTACTGTATCAGTATGGGGAACAAGGGATCAGGAAATTATGAAATAAAATGCAACAGTACCTGTCGGCCATATGTTGTGTGGGTGGAGGGAGTGCATGAGCACCCAGGGGTGGGCTACTGTTAGGCGTGCTTCAGATTCACCGGAGAAAAGGGTGGATTTGATTGTGAGCTACGGGTTGAATTTGTCTTTTCTTTTCTATACCTAGTTTTCGCTATTTTGTTAGGGCACATGTCCAACCCTAAGATGTTTAGGGTCACAAGGTGATGTGACTTCATTGAGCATCTGATTTGAGAAAGAGCTGTGTGATTCTATCTAAATGCCAGCTCACAGCAATTCAGAGAAAAAAATAATATTTTGAAGCTGCATTACCAGACTAAGTGTGCAGTTTAGTGAATTACCACACAGGAGTGTGTATATGACAGCACTAAAAGGCGCATTAAAGTACTTCAGTCATGAAAACCTTCCCCACTGGCTGCTGCTGAAATGCATAGCAGTATGTTCTCCTTTGTGCATTCTGGCTGTTCTTTGCTTCAGCTGCAGGTAGTACAGTACGCTCAAGTTCGTTTGCATAGGTTTTAGCAGCGGGGAGTTCACATTGACAGAGTCTAGTAAGAGAAAACGCTTGGAATTACGCATACAACGAAGTCTGAGTTTTCACATCAAATGCTGAGGTATTTTTTTTCTGGAGGATTAGAACCCATGGAGTCCATGAAGATGTGCTTTGGAGAGCTGGCGTGTGTAAGGACTGTTAGGCACCCACACATTTTGGTGGTCCTGCTTTGGCAGGGAACAGTTTATTAAAGTAATGATGTGTAGCTTGTCTCTCTAAGCTTGACAAGACTACACCATCCTGTGGGGGGGGGGGAGCTGCTCACTGAAGCGTAGCTCCCTCTTTCAACTGTATGCCACTGCATTTTCAACTGCTGTCATAGACAGCTTCAGCAGTGATTGGAGAACTGTGACCACGCCTGAAAACACACTGGCTGAATTGGAAGATGCTGACACACCTCTGAAAAACTCAGATGATGGCACTATGTTTCTTGCACATGCGTGCAAGCAAACATAAAAATGAATGCTAAGGGGGTTTTATCGTTACAGCAAAGGGCAGAACTGCTTAAATTGCATATAATCATACTAAGGACTGTTCACTTCAGATATAATGTATTTTACTATTCAGATATGTATAAACATAACGATAACCACAACTTAGAAGCCAGAGAATGCTCAGTTAGAAATATAGATCTGTTGTCAGATACACTGCGATCGGAAATTCAGAGTACTTATACAGAGTTATGCATTAGACAACTGTGTTCGTTAGCCCAGACTTAGATTGTGTTGATACTGGCATTAGTAGCAGCAGCAGTAAATACTGTTAACACCAATCAATCCCAGTCTATCTAACTAAACAGGTCAGTCTTCAGATCTCAGAACCCCTTGTGAGCGGTTCCAAGGTCCCCGGCTGGGGTCGAGCCCCCTTGTGAGCGAGCTCCTCCATAACGCTAGTACCACATGCCCTACTACCTTTAGCTAGCCATTAACCCGTTATAGCCAATACCCGACTGACCTGAGCACTGATACTCCGTGCAGCGCTTCTTGTGTCCCAAGCCAGATCTCCATCGCAGTGGTGCCCGGACACCCAGGTGGTCACACCCAACCTTCCTCCATATTGCTGGTAGCCCCCTTTGTTCAGGATTCATGCCGATACAACAAAGAAACAGGCACATTCTCCCGTTGCCGTTGGCCATATTTCTAACGTCCTAGCACATGCGCACTAAAGCGCCACGTCACGGCCAACATGTTAGGATGGCACAAGCTGCCATCTTGAGAACGGCAGAGAACATACAGCATGCATGTACACTATGCCTGAAGCCCGAGTGCCACATTGGTCACAGCACCAACCAGCAGTTCCTTAAAGGGGCAATGCACGGACACCAAAGAAATTTTAAGGGGCAATGCAAAATCGGCCTGATTTTTCTTCTAGGATCACCAGAGCATTAATCTCTACAAAAATTATGCAAGCAGGCACTGGCCATCCAGCTCTTAAAAGGGCAATGCATTGACTATGGCACTTTAAAGGGGCAATGCACAATCGCAGCCCAAGCTTATAACCATTACGGAAACAACGAAAGGAGGCAATATAAATATATATTTTTCAATGCAACGAAAGGCTAATAATAATGAAAAAAACTTTTAATTTATTACATATTCACCATATTGTTGTATGCTGCCAGAGTCTGCCAACACAGTCTAGCTGCTGTATAGGGGACTGGCACAACAGATATAGTCGCAGTGTAACTGCAAGGAGGTAGAGACTGACAAGCACAGCTCTACATTCCTCTCTTTTTTTTTCTCCTTATTGCCCATAGATACTAACATGGCAAAACAAAGAAATGCAAATCCTGCCAGATTACCCTGCTTGGCACCCAATTAGGACCACATTGCCCAACCTGCTCCAAACAGCAAGATGAGTTCGACATTATCAGTGAAGCAGACATAGAAATGGATCAGGAGGCAGAATTACAGGACTCTCCTCCAGATGAGTTACCCTCGACAGTCAACGCTTTCTTTAAAATGCAACAGGCAGTAATGCTCCAGATACTAGAGCGCATGGAAAAAATGGCTAAGACCAACAAGGGAACTCCAGCAGAGCCTGACAACCCCGAATAACAAAGATACAGGTAAAGTTCTAGACAACAACACAAACAAGCCAAAAGATGGAAAAAGAAAGAAAGACAAGCCAGATAGCACTGTTCCAGACGACACACCAACAGACTCAGGAGACAAGGAGCCTCAGCCCGAAGAAGAAGAAGAGTGAAAAACTCACACTAACAAAGAAACTCACGGTCTTCGAAACACTACCAGAACTAGTGAGGGCTGCAAAAGAGACAATGGGTTTGGAAGTTCAAGAACCTCAACAGCAGTCAGAACTAAACCCATTCATTTGGGCTAAGCAACATGTAACCCCCAGTTGGCGCTATCCCAAGAGCTACTACCCCTGCCTGCTTAACTGCTAACAGGTTGAGGGGCCTAGGTTCTATGGCGGGTGCCTCCACTCAGAGGTCAGGGTTTGCAGTAGTTAGACTAACTTGGTCTCAGCCCTCTGGGACACTGAGAACCCTTTTTATTCCTGCTAGTGACCCACACAATACACCATGAGTATCTTCACTATTTACACTTACCCCCAGGACTGGTTAAGTCAGCTTGACTCTGGGGACCCCTGTAAAACAAGATGATGCAATACGATATCCACAGTACAATACTTTAACATAAACAAATACCTTACTTAGTGTAACTGTGCTGGAACAAACAGATCTGATTTATTTAAGGAGCTGTAACAAGGACAGGGGGGAAATCAGGTTAATTAGATTAGACACATTAATAATCACAGTACTGTGCACATACTCAGAGTCCCAAAATGTCACTTTACTGGGTACCCAGGATAGTGGGGGCTAGCCAGAATCAGTGCAGCTGGTTGGGGCCCTGTGATGGAGAAACACTTGCACAATACCCAATTGTAATCTGGAGCCGGTTGGCTCAGTTCATGAAGAAAGAAAGAAAAGAAATCAGATGAAACACTTGCAATTAGATGGACAGATGGCAGGGCGCTACCCTGATTTGTACTCACAAACTCGATGTCGAAAACTGGCGCAGAGGAGGTCATGGATTGCCAGACTCCCTCACACATCAGGGAGATGAAATTCTACTAGCTAGGCACACAGCTTTTGATCAGCAAAGGATTCAGTCCACCTGCATGCATTTGGCTTTCCATCTACACCACACAGGGCAAGAGAACCCATTTAGCAGTCCTCCCCAAACACTCCACACATTTATATGTAAAGGAAATTACTATACCAGGCAGCTGCTCTCAGATCCCGATTGCACTTACTGCTAACCCGGGAGTTCACACTGCAGCGTCACTTTCCTGACAGACTGAACGCGATTAAGCAGTTTCTCCAGTCCTCTACAGGGTGAGCCTGGTTCCCAATTGTTCGGCCTCTCTTCTTCTCGGTAGCTGCGGATTCAGTCTGAGTCACAACAGCAACGCGCCACCCAAGTTTAGGCCTCCACACGCACTTCCCGCGTGAAACTGTGTAGCGCAGAAGCTCGGAGCTCCTTCCCTGGTCACGGTCACAACAGATCTGGATCTCCAGACACAAGGCAGGGCATTCCATTTGAGCGCCACCTGGTCCAATTGGTGGACTCAGCTGTCAATCACTCACAACTCCCCCTGTTGGTGCAAACAGGCACCAAGGCCCAGAACTTCACTTCCCAGAATTACTAGCTATGTTTCTTATGGCAAGCTGGCTCCCAATAGAGTCCTGATCCTGGTTGGTCCACATGAACTCCATTTTAGAGGCCCCCCCTTTTACTGATTGGCTCCATTCAGTAGTTCAGATCCAAAATGGAGGAGCAAAACACACAGAGTCCCAGCTGCAAGAAGGGCAGGTTAGACAAATTACATTTCCATTAATACTTTAAACGATATGTGGCAAACAGTTACATCTTTGAAAAGTGCTCACTCTGCCCACTTAGCGGCGGCAGCAACAGAGCGGTTTGTCAGCAGCCCGAGCGGGACTCAAACAGGGAAACACACAGTCCCCCCATGCGAACTACTCAAGCCTGCCAGCAGACAGCTCTTAAAGAGACAGTACCAGAGGCTCTAAAAGTACTCTCAGATACACGGCTTAAACGCCGAACACCATTCAGGCTGAGAGCACTCAGCCAGCTCCTGGAAGACTTTTGGGAACCCCTATATGCAGGGGGGTTACAAACAGAAAGACGAGTATCCTATTTGTGAGTCATTAACGGAAGTGGTCACCAAGGAATGGGAAGTTTCGGACCCAGCCAGAATAGCAGAGAGACGCACATTTGACAGGTTTTACCCAATAAACCCCACCTATAGTAGACCACCACATGATGGTTCTATGCAAGAAAACAGAACTACCACCAGAAACCACCACTCCACTCAGGGACCCGACAGATAAGAAAATGGAGCAGTTCATGAAGAAGAGCTTCAAAATGGCAGAACTGACATGCAGAGCGACTTCTGTGGCTACATACACATCAAGGGCCCTAGTGATGTGGTTAGAAGAACTGGCAGCCTCCTTGGATCTAAAGTCAAAACAGGCAGTCCTGGCAGAATACGCCATCCAAGCAGCCAAATATGAAGCGGATGCATCCATAGACGCACTGAAGATGTCGGCAAGAATCGCCGCAGTCTCCAATAGAACAAGGAGACTCATATGGCTCAAGATTTGGAACGTAGACTTGTAATCCAAAACAGTGTTGAACAAGATCCCATTCAAGGGCAAAATGGTGTTCGGAGAGGGGTTGGAAAAGTACATAAAGAATAAAGGCGAAGGAAAAGGACCAGACAAGGAAAAGCCAGCCAAGAACACATACCTACCTTCCTTTTGTGGCAGGTTTCACCCCTACAAGGGCAAACAAAACAGGAGACAAACCAACCAATACTACCAAAACAAAGCGTACAGCTTTAAACCTGTCTACTTCTCCAATGGTGGACAAGGCAAAGCGAGGGGCAGGGGACAAAAAGGCATATTCAATACTTCCTTCTCAAGAGGCAAATCAAATTTTAACTGACTCATGGCCCATAACAGGAGACAGCCTACAAACCCCAACTCTGACAAACCAATACAATAACCCACCAATAGGGGCAAGGTCACTCTAGAAGAGGGGGCGGGGTCTTGATATATGTAAGGGATACAATTACGTCCTCCCTTGTTACTATGCCACTTGGCCTGTCCCCAGAAGCTGAAGCAATACTCATTCGGCTCACTCTAGGAGGGGCTAAGCACCTCACAATAGGCTGCGCTTACAGCCCGCCCACAAATGCTCTCAGCTCTCTTGCTGCCTCCTGCAGAAACCAGCAGTAGAATCTGCTTCAGAGATCATCCTACTGGGTGACTTCAACCTAAACTGGGCCTTGAGCAAAATCCACCATCAACGCTAAACTAAATGACTCCCACCTCACCCAAGTCATTACCTTACCAACCAGAATGAATCATGCCACTGGAAGGCATACTATAATTGATTGGGTCCTGACCTCTACCCTAACAATGTAAAATGGCAGGGACCTTGGCAGATGCATTGAGTGACCACTTTCGCCTGTATTGCATGCATCTGGAAGGAATTGTGAATAAAGTCCATCCAGGATTTTTTACCTCTGGGACTACTCCAACTTCCGCCCTGACCAATTCATTCGCTACTTAATGGCATCGACTGGAGCAATATAAGGCACCTCCCCAATCTGGAGGATGCTGTCAATTTCTTCCAGACATCCCTCATGAGAATTATGGACCTTCTAGCCCCTTTAAAAACCCACAGAGTAAAGGGAAGCTGCTACAAATGGATCCTGCCTTCTCTAAAAGCCCTGATGTCCACCCGGGACAAGGCCTGGAATAAGTACCGGAACTCAAGGCAATCGGGGGACCTAGAGGCTTACAGGGCCCTTAGAAATCAGTGTAAAAAGGCCATTAAGCTAGCGAAGAAAGCCTATATCACCAACCTCCAAAAAACTAACCTTGGCAATCCAAGGCTTTTCTGGACGCACATTAACGAACTCCTCAAAGGGAACATTCAAATGCCACCCAGCCCAATCCTGGCTAATGGGCAACTAATCTATGAGGGATCTCATATTGCTGAGACCCTTAACACCTACTTCACGAACCTGGAGGCATATAAGCGGGGACCTCCTGACACGAATAGTAACCCGGTTTTACAATGGCCCCAGGACCTTGATCGCCCTTTGTTTCACTTGAGGTTGGTCAGGGAAAAAGAGGTCCTTACCACCCTCAAATCCCTTCCCCTAAGAGGATCTGGGGGCCCTGATGGGATCCAAACAAGAATCCTAAAAGAGGGAGCCCCAGCCTTAGCTAAACCCCTAACTTGGCTGATAAGTCGGTCCATAACGGAGGGATCAGTACCCAAGCTCTGGAAACAAGCTCTTGTGATTCCCTTACATAAGGGAGGAGCAGCAGAGCCCATTGAGAATTTCAGGCCTATCTCCTTGCTGTGTTCCATAGCTAAGGTACAGGAGAAGCTTGTTTACTCTCAACTCCGGGACTACCTAGAAACTCACCGGGTAATCTCACCATCTCAGCACGGGTTCAGGGCTAACCACGGGACGGACACTGCACTAACTAAATTCTCAGCTGAAGTACTGAGTAATAATGATGGAGGGGTCAGCACAGGGGTGGTCTTCATTGACCTGTCCAAAGCCTTTGACCTGGTAAACCACAACCTCCTTCTACAAAAAATTTCTCTTGGCCTTGATTCTCACTCACTGGGATGGTTCAAGAGTTATCTCTCCGAACGCACCCAGAGGGTAAAGTGGGAGGATAAAGTCTCTAAGCTAGCTCCACTTAAAGAAGGGGTACCTCAAGGGTCAATCCTTGGCCCCCTTCTCTTTACACTGTTCATTAATGATCTGCACAAAAACTGCAGTAGTAGCAGTGCTATTCAGTGCAGCGGATGATGCAGTCATTTGACAGACCTCCCATAATTTACCGAGTTGCAGACAGCCCTCCAAGAAGACATCCACCTGATGGAGGACTGGCTATCTCTGAACCAAATGGTTCTAAACACTAGCAAAATGAAGGTAATGCTCTTTGGCCCTAGATCCTGGGAACAGAGAGGTCACACCACCTACAACTCCAGTCCAGGGGGTGCAAAACTTGAGGTGGTCTCCTCTGCAAATACCTTGCCTTACCCTGGACCAGGTTTAACTCTAAAGAATCATGTATATCAAATCACAAAAGCCATCCATGCAAATTAGGCATCCTTTATAGACTAGAGGACCAAATCATTCCTGAAGCCAGAGCAGCCATTGCCACAAGCGTACTCCTCCCAAAGCTCATTAGGGGCCCCGATCCTCCAGGCGTGGCCACGATGGAATAGGAAGGCTGCAGACTCTGTACAATAAGATAGTCCGCTTTGCCACCTTGTCTCACCCTATGACTCACCACTGTGAGGCCCAATCCAAAGCTCAGGTGGCCGTGCGCTGATGCTAGTCTAGCCTACCCATCCCTCTGCCTTACATACAAGATACTTGGTCCCCTCCTCCCCTAGCCTGGTTGGGCTCGTCAGGGCAAAACACAACCCACGGTGCCTCGCTCATCAGGCCATCTCTCCTCGAGGTCCCAAAGATGAGGACCAAAGCGGGTCCTAGGTCCTTCGTGCCCCTTCCTGGAACAACCTCCCTTGGAGGTCCGGGAGGCTGGATTTTCTAGCTTCGGACGCTGCTGAAGGGACACCTGCTCAGTAGGAGCATATGTCTATGCCACAGTACCTGACCTAGCTCAGCCTCTTGAGCAGCTCACTTGTCCTCCCAACAGCCATCTAGGCAGGTCATTTGGTCCTCTTCTCTTTGAAGGGCTGCACTTAGGTCCCTAACTTATCCCTCTTCCAACCCTGCGTACTTATCACCCAACCCTAGGTCTACAGACGCTGCTCAGTATTTCCTGTGGACCTGGTATCTAATCTACTAGTAAGGATGCTTAAAGTTTAACGTGCTCATTATTTGTTACCTTCATGTCCATACAGCCTACATGTTTTCCATTCTTTGGCACCTGCAAAGATATGTACTCCTATTTTTAAAATACTATTCCTCTCTCCAGACTGTACTGAACTGTTACCTGTATGTTGTTGTTGCACCCGGGTCGCCCCTGAAAAAGGGACCTCCACGGGCCCAGTGGGCCTACCCGGTCATCAAAATTCAATAAATAAATAAATAATAAATAATACTCACACACATGAAGTCAGACAACAGAAAACAAATGGATCTTGGAGGTCATATCACAAGGCTACTCAACAGAATTCAAACAGAAGTTGTTCAAAAACAGACTTGTGGATGACATGATGTCGGCAGCCTGATAGCAGCTAGGACACGGAGCTCTCATCTTTCCACCGTCCATCCACCTCTCTAAATTACTGCTGCAGCTCTAGTTTTGACAAATTGCTGGCTCTCCACTTGGTGCCTGCCTGCAGCACTCACCGAACTAATTCTCTTGTTATTGGTGGTACTTACCGCAATGGAGGCAGATGTGCTGCAGGCTCTGCTCCGACACACGCCACCTACCACCCCGGAAAAACTCCCGAAGAAGTCTAAGGCCCAGAGCACACAACTCTCTAAGCCCCTCACCACACCAGTGGGAGAGATTCTCCTTACGGAGGACCATTTCCTTTTTTTTTTTTTAAACTCAATTTTATTTAATAAATCAAGGATACAGCTCATACATAGAATCTTAGCATGACATATACAGGAACATTTCATTTCTTATTTCTTATTTATCTTATTGTTTAGTCACCACGCCTTCCCCCAGGCTTGAGGGGGCGATACAATATTTTATTGTAACCCCTAGCTGGCACTATCCCAAGGGCTACTACCCCTGCCTGCTTGGCTAGTAGCAGGTTAAGGGGCCTGGGTACTGAAACGGGTGCCTCCACCCGGAGGTCAGGGTTGTTAGTGGTCAAGCTAACCTGGGCACAGCCCTCCGGGACACAGTAACACCCTCTTTCCCTTCTAGTGGCCTGAACAATATACAATAATCACTTTCACAATGACCCTTATTCACCATGCAATTACCCACACTGTTTGCACTTACCGTCAGGGGTGGTTCCTCTAGCTCGACCCTGGGAACCCCCTGTAAAACAAGGTTATGCACAGCAAATAGCAACAGTACAGTACTCTTGGCACAAACTGGAACCACAGTCAGGTTAAATGCAAAAAGAGTTAGATCTGATTTATTCAGGGGATTTGAACAAGGGAACGGCATAATCAGGTTGATTGGTTTAAAGGCTAAATCAATCAGATAGTTATGCATGCACTTCAGAGTCCCTACACAGTCACACACTCTGGGTACCCAGGTAGGAATAAGGTGGGCTAGCCAGGACCATTGCCCGAGGTAGGCCAGCATCGTAGCTGGTTGGGGCCCTGTGATAGAAGAAAGCAACGTGCACAACACACACTATTTGTGATCTGGAGCCGGAGGGCTCAGTTCGTGAAGGAAAAGACAACAAAGCAATCAGATGACAACACTTTAGACTCAGCTGTTGTTGCAGGGAGCTACCCTGATGTTTATTCACGATACCCAATACAGGACACAGGCAGGACGAAATCGAGACTGCAGGTTGTTGAGCTGCAGTGCCAGGAGAAGCAGGGCCCACAAGAATCACTGAGGCATCGTTCCTGTTCAAGATGTTGAGCAGGGGGCTGATCCCCAGGCAGGTCTCTCATCAATGGCTTTCTCTGTGTAGCGGGTAGTCTGGCTGGGCCAGTGTGGCAAGACCCAGGCCAAATGGAGATGCAAACAGATTTAGTCCGTTGGAGCAGGATGCAGCCTCCAGCAAGTAGAACACAGTTCAGCACACAGTGGGGAACCAAATCACGACCCACTAACAGCACATAGCACATTTACATGTAAGAAATTCTACTGTACCAGGCAGACTGCTATCCGGTCGCAATTACAGAGTCTCTGCACAATCCGGGAGTTCAAAGGTGGCTGGAAATTCTGACAGGCCGATCGCATTCAGCAAATCTTCAGTCTTCCTCAGGTTAAAGCCTGGTCACAGTTCTGTGGCTTAAATCGTCCTCACAATTCGGATTTAGTCTGAATAAACTTCAATTTCCCCTCTCAGGGACAGCAGGCAGACAGGCAGGCCAAAACTCAGCCCTCACACAGTTCTCCTGTGCAAATCTATGCAGGATTACTGCTCTACTATTTCGAGCTGTTACTCCTTTCACTTCCCAACTCAAACCGAAACTAGCTACAAGCAGCCTGGGACTTTCCCCAGGATCCAAAAGGTTCGGTTGGCTGATTTCTCTGTTAGTCACAACAAGGGCTCCCCCTCCAGGTTCGTTTAGGCACAAAAAAACAAAAACTACAATTCCTACAGAATTTTGCTCTCACAAAGCCCCTGGGGACAGGCTCCATTTTAGAATCCCCAAAGGTACTGATTGGCCCATTTCAGCAGTCCAGGACCAAGATGGTGGAGATAAACAGAAATGTCCATGTTGCAAAGAAGGCAGGTTAGACAAACTGCACTATTATTACTATTCTAATAAATGATCAGCAAACAAGCACATCTTCTAACAGAGCTCCCTCTGCGCTAATAGCGATGGCAGAACGGAGGGATTATTTGGCAGCCCGGGCAGGACTCAAGCATAGAAACACTCAGCACCCTCCCAGATTAGTTATGACTGCAACCCAGGCAGCTCTTAAAGAGACAATACACAGAGGCTATAAAGGCACTCTCTGGCAATACATTTAAACTGCCAAAATTCAGGACAGCAGCCTGGCAGTGAGCATTTACGCAAGCTCAAGGAAGACTTTTTGGGAACCCCCATTTGTTGGGGGGGTTACACTATTAAGCAGGAACTGCATTTCCCCCTCCTCCTTTTCTGGTTTGCCAAGCTCCCTCCTTATTTTTCTTATGACCGTAATGAGCTGAACCATCTTCCTAGAAACTCATGAGTCTTCCAACAGAGAAAGTTGCAATTCTTCCTCAAGGGACATCTCAGCGCAGCTCTAGTAGCCCAAGCTAAGCAGGTTTCAACTTATATGATAAGCCATTACTGAAACTTAGGAGCAGTACCCTTTCAACATTAGGCTCAACAGTAGTCTAATAACTCTCTAGGGAGACTATGCTGGGCAAACAACACAATGATACCTTGGAGTGACTTTGGGGCTGAGCTAGACCATTTCAAACTTCATTCCCACTTCCTGGGTCCAATACCCAAGAAGTCACCCCTAGTGTAACTAGTGATTGATATGTGTAAAGTCTTTCTTACTATCTGAATCTTGATACTAACTTGGATCATGTGCTATCTTGTTGTTGGAGCTGTACTACCTCAGGCCTGGGCACTACCCCAGCCTTCTCCCGATTCCAGACCCCCCAGACCTCTTTATGTCTCTCCTCTGTTAGCCTCAGCTTGGCCGTCAGGCCTTCCATTTGCCTAAGGTCCTCCACTCTACTTCTCCAAGAGCCCAAGATCTGGGGTCAGGGTGAGCCATCTGGATGTAATTTCTTTTAGCGCTGCAAGGCACAGCAACCTGAATAAAGCTTGCTGCCTGTTTCCCTTAATATCCTTAAAGGAAAACTACATCCAAAACTTGAAAAAATATATGTTGTGCAGAGTGTTTTAATTTGTATGTGAAGTTCTAGTGTTTCCTTCCCTCTGACTGGTATTAGGAGTTTTTCCTAAATTGGCCTGCTAGCTTTAGGGTAGTTTTACGACCCATGGAGATCTCCATATCAAATATTTTTATTGCATTTCTTTGTCCTACAATGCACCTTGTTTCATGTAATGGTGATGTAGCAGAGCCCATAAATCCAGCAGAAAGCATTGCATTACAATCAGTTCACAAGAATAGAGATGGCTATATTTTAAAATCTGTAGAATTCAGCTTGGTGACCACCCTCATCCTAAAGGTTTTACTGTCCTGAAAAATGTTGCTGCTGGTAATTTTTGTGCAGCTTGTAAAGCTTCCAAGATATTTCGTTTGTTTGTGGCATGTGTGTGCTGAATATTGGGTCTCTCTTACGTCACAGTCACATGAGACAAGATGCACTGTGGGAACCGGAAATACAATTAAGCTATAAGGTATGAAGATCCCCAGGGGTTGTAAAACTACCCTAAAGCTAGCAGGCTAATTTGGGAAAAACTCCTAATACCAGTCAGAGGGAAGGAAACACTAGAACTTCACATACAAATTAAAACACTCTGCACAACATATATTTTTTTAAGTTTTGGGTGTAATTTTCCTTTAATGTCTAATCGTGAGTCAAAAGAAAAGGGAACTTGCACGTCCCATAATGAGTTAAGGATTTGACTTATCCCTTGCCAAAATCCTACCACCATCGGGCATGTCCAAAAGATGTGGGAATGTGTGCCCATCTGGCCACAACCTCGCCAACACAGATCTGTGCCCCCTCCTGAGAAGTGTTTTGTCAGAGTACGAGTATGGAAAAACCTAGTGAGACATTTCCAACAAAATTCTCTCCATGTTGGGGATGCCATTGTGCACCATCCTCTTTTCCAGGCCTCTTGCCATTGTTGGTCAGTAAGCAGAGACCCCAACTCCCTCTCCCACCTATCTCTGAGGGCCCAGAAGTGAGCATTAGCCTCACCTTGTAGGGCCTTTTTTTTTCTGAACTCTATTTATGGCACCAACCCACTGAGGCATCTCTCGGAGGTGCCCTCTCGACTCTCGGACCCTTCTACTCTCCACCATGACACACCACCACCACCAATTTCCCCCTCTGGAGAGAGACTTCCCAGTGCCCTGGATCACCCCCGGGCAGGGCCCGCCACTCCTACCTTGGCGGCATCTTTCTAGGATTAGAGGGTCCGTCTCTCTTAGAGGTTGGCCGTGGGTCCTTGGTGTTGGGGATGTGGGGAGGTCCCAAGGCCCTCGTCACCTCCTCCAGTGCGGAGTATTTTTCTTAGTCTGTCCCCTGTGGGCCCACGCCAGCAAGGCAACGTGAGTGCTGTGGCTCTGCCCCAAGTGCGCTGCATGGCTACATTTGGCAACCCCCAGCCTTGAGGCTGTGCTCTCAGCAGCGGCGCTTCCCTGATCCCTCCTGGAAGAGAGAGCAGTCCTTTGGATGCTTACTCTCTTCCCTCCCCTGCTGACCCCCGGCACCTGAGCTAGTTCCCGAACTCTGGTCGCCAGCATGGCTCGTGGTGTGGCATCCAGCACCTCAACCCTCATCGCCACCAGGCCAGCACCTTATAGGGCCTTATACCCTGTCAATACTACCTTAGTTCATCCGGTCAATCTGGCCGACCAATATAGAAAGTCCTCCAGGCCGGTTAGTTCCCTTGCTATCTTTGGTATCAACCAATTCGATAGTATATAGTGACGTATTTGTAGATACTGATAAAAATCTGACTTATCTAAGTGATATTTTTGTTGCAATTGTTCAAAAGACATAAGATTACCCCCCTACAGTAAGTTGTGCAACCTAACCAAAGTTCAGCCATTCCAAACTCTGAAACCTGGGTCCAACTGGGCGGGGGAAAGGCTGAATCTCCCAGTATGGACGTTAGGGGACCTATCCCCTCCGGTGTCTGAGTCACTCTCCTGGCCCTGACCAGGACCCTTAGTGTGTGTGCCTGATCCAGGGATTTCTGACTATCTGCCATATCACGGGGGTGATCGGGGCGGCGTGGGGTAAGGAGGTCAGTGGTGCTTGTCTGGATTGATACCTCTCTATACCCTGCCACCCCTCTCCTCTTCTGGCTTCAGCCAGAGAGATGACAGGACAATTGGGCGCCAGACAGTACAAGTTGAGCATCGGGTAGAGGTCCCCCACTCTTTGGGTTGAGATAGAAGCTCCACCCTAATCGCCTCCACCCTCCCTTCCAGACAAACTTTGACAGGGCCCCCAAAATCACTTTCCAGTAACCACTCAGAATCTTTATGGGGAGAGCCTGAAACAAGAACATGAAGCGGGGGAGGACGTTCATTTTTACTGTCTCCACCCTTCCTCCTAGAGAAAGAGGAAGCAGCTTCCATCTTTTTTTTTTCCATTTTAATCTTTTCTCCACCTGCCCTAGCTGCCGGCAGCCCGTTACTGTCAGCCCGGTCACGAACCACTGACTTCCACCCCCCATATCGGCCTCGGGCCTCCGATACCCGTGGCTAACCCCCATGGTGGGGCTGCGGCACTCTGGCTGCATGCAGTCATTGGACTAGGTGGAATGCTGGCCTGGGGGCTAATTGAAACACGTGTGAGAGCTTCATTTAGGAGCTGCCGGCAGCTTTATCCATTTTCCTTTTGGAGGCGGGGTTGTGCAATAGCCAGGGCGTCCTGCCCTCCTCCATGCGTGCCTGTGCCGGCAGCTGCGTGACTCCTGGCCTCCACCAGGGGTCATCCGAGCTCGGACACCTCCCCTCCCTCCCGAGGAGAGGAAAGCAGTCCCTAGGGCGCTCCATCCTTCTCCCCGGCCGGCCTCCAGTGACCGAGTCCGTTCCAGAACCCGGGCGCCCGGCGTCGCATCGCAATCAACCGCTGCGCCGGTGGGCCGGCTACGCAGCTTCCATCTTGTAATATCTGCGGAGGTCTCCCCCCAAAGTTTCCCATAGTTCGGCTCAAACAATCTTGATATACAAGGGGTGACCTTGATCCCTAGATATCTCACCATTTTATTTTTGGCCCATTTATAAGGGAAAGCCCTCATAATCTCTCTGGAAACCATCCCCCCAAACCTTATCGCCTCTGACTTGTCCTGATATATCTTGTACCCCGAAACCAGACCATATTCCTCCAATTCTTTCTTTAACGCCAGGAGGAATGTCTCTGGGAAGGTGACATAAAAGAGGGAGTCATTGGCGTACAGGGAGATCTTATGGTCCCTCTCTCCCACCCTGATGCCCTTGATGTCCTCTGAGGCTCTAATTCTTACTGCCAATGGCTCGATGCACAGAGCAAATAGTAAGGGGGATAGGGGGCGGCCCCACCTTGTGTTCCTTGAGAGGTAGAACCTCTCTGCTGTGAAACCATTCGCCCGAATCACTACTTGTGGGGCGGCATACAAGGCCTCTACACTCCCCCTGAATCGAGGACCAAACACCATCTCTGACAGGGTGCGATGGAGAAAACCCCAGTTCACCCTGTCAAAGGCCTTCTCAGCGTCCATAAAAATAGCCAGGGTGGAACGATCGGCTGCTTGTTGGTGGGTGATCAGGTTCAACAGGTGCCGAATGTTGTCATGCAGGAGCCTCCCGTTAATGCAGCCAGTCTGGTCCGGATGGACTATCACTGTTTACAACCTTTTAGCTAGTATGGAGGTATATATTGTTTGATCAACATTCAACAGCAAAATGGGTCGGTAGGACCCACACTCCATTGGGTCCTTGCCCTCTTTGTGGATCACAGAGATCTGTGCATATTGCCAGCTCAGCGGTGTTCTCCTTTCCTGTTGAACTTCCCTACCAAGCAGTGGGGCTAAAAGCTCTTTGAATGACTTGTACAATTCTGCTGTTATGCCATCCAGGCCAGGAGCCTTGCCCACACTCAGGGCTTCGATGCCCGCAAGGACCTCCTCATCCCATACCTCTCAACTGTCACACATTATGTGGTACGTCACTCATTTTACCTCTCAGAAACCCTTTGTCCATCATGGGGGAGGCAATATTCCACATTCCCCACTGAGACTTTAAAGCAGAAATTCATAATAATCTATTATGCTCAGTTATCAAAAATCATTATGAACACTAGCGCACTGATAGCTATAGTGTTTTGAGCTTGCAGTGCCATGTTAGATGATATGTCACACATTGTGCTCATTTGTCACACATCGTGTCACACAATTTGGTGAAGAAAGGTTGAGAGGTATGCCTCATCCCTAAATGGGGAGTCCAGGATGTCTCTCTCTTCTTGAGTGAGTGTCTGCAGCGTAGTTTTGGTGAAGAAAAGCTCAAGCTTATGCTGGAACTCTTCTATAGGTTCCTGTGTGTACAGGGTCTTGTAAAATTCCTTGAACTAATTTGCAGTGCTTTCTGGGTCCAAGACCCATGTCAATCCTCCATTCGAAGCTTGCAGCCTAAGGATATTTCGCGAGGCGGCCTCCTTCCTGATTTGCCAGGCAAGTAATCTGCCTGCGCTTCCCTCTAACTCATAAAATCTCTAGTGGGAATATCTAAACTGTCCCTCTATTTTTTCATCTAGTAATTTATTTAGTTTCTGCCTATCAGCATCCAGTTCTCTCCTAACCTCTGGGTAAAAGGCTATTTTGTGTTCTACTTCCAGGTCCCAGAGCCTGGTTTCTAGGTCAGTGATCTCCTTCTGGTTTCTCTTTTTAAGCTGGGAAGCATACTGTATGATCCTTCCAGTGAGAAAGGCTTTCAACCCATCCCACCAGATGGCTACTGTAGTGTCCCAAGCCAGATTGTTGTTAGTGTATTCCTCAACTGCCTCCTGTAGTAACTCTTTGAAATTGGTCTTATTCAGAAGAGATACGTTAAGTCTCCAGGAGGAGTTACTCACCTTAGGAGCTGGACAAAGCCTCATCAAGACCAGTCCGTGATCTGAGAGTGTTCTGGCCTGAATTTTGACTTCCTCTACTCTATATGCCCATTCCTTTGGTGTTAATATGAGGTCTATTTTAGAGTAGGTGTTATAGGGGGCTGACCAGCATGAGTAATCCCATAGCCTGGGGTTTAGATGGCTCCAAATGTCCATCAGACCCAGGTCTCTCATAAGCCTGACCAGGGTTCTAGCCACCCGAGAGGGTGGCCCCTAAGCGGTACCTGATTGATCCAGTGAGGGATTTAGCACCAAGTTGAAATCACTTCCCACTACTATTAATTCACCTTGGGGGGGGAGCATCGCTCTCAGGAGAACCTGCTGCAGGAAAGCGTTGTTTTCCACATCTGAGTTGGGGGCATATATATTCACTAATGTGCAGGGCTGACCCCTGTAATTGCCCTTTACTATAATGTATCTACCCTCTTTCATCTATCTGGCTACTCTCCAGTTGAAAAAGGAAATCCCTGTGCACTAGAATGGCCACCCCTCTTCTGTGAAGATGAGCTAGGTAAGAGGCCAAAAATACCTGTCCTACCCACGCTCATTTCAACTTGGTACTTTCTCTCAGATCCAGGTGAGTCTCCTGCAGGACAGCAATCTCTGCTCTAGCTTGTATGAGCTCATTAAGGACTCTCTTACATTTGATTGGGCTTCCTAGTCCCCTGACACTGTATGATACAAAAACTCCTTCTATCATGTGGGAAGTGAATCTTCCCCCCGTTTACTACAGTTATGTCCTTGAGTCTCCCTATTTTCCTAACATCAACAAAATAAACATAACTTAAAACTTTATACAGTATCATTATGCAACTTCCAATGTTTCCTAAGCACTCTGCCCACATTGCTGTTGGTACTAAGCCGGCTGGGTGTGGCCCCTCGTTGTGAGCCATGCGCCATCCTTGCGCTTATGGGGTGATTGGCTAGTCCCATTTGCCAAACCCACCTTAATCCTTTGCCTTTTCCCCAAGGACTCTATGTTGTACCCCACCTATTATAGTAGTTGTGAGGCCTGTGCAATACCTTCTCACCGCCCCCCCCCCGGGGATGTATGTCCATCTGGAGCAATGGGAGGCACCGCACAACAGCTACCCCTAACTTCGGAGGTCTCCATCACAGCTGGACCCCACCCCCAGTTTGCCCCTTTTCTTTCATGCAATGAAGGAAAACCCGAAACTGCTCCTAGATACCCTCTGCAATAGTAACTTGCCCTTGATTCACCACCCCCCTTTTGAATCTACTCGAGGGCAAGATCTTCCTTGTATCTTAACCATGAGGGAGCGTTGATTAACAGTCGCCCTAACTCCAGTCTGCAAGATGTAGCTGTGGGCAGCACTGGCCCCTGAGGCCCAAAATCCCTTCCCCCCATCACTGAATCAGTAGCCAGATATGGCCCCCCCCCCGTTCTCATTTTTCCTTGACACCAGTGGGGGCAGCCAGAATCCACTCATTGGGCGAGGCGACCCATCCAGCAGGGTTGCCGCCTCCTCCCACTTCTGCCAAAAAACACTCAATCTCCCGTTTCTCCCCCGCCACCTACAACTGGAGATCTACGACCCCTTCCAAGAGCGCACCCCCAGTCTTACCTAGTGTGTTGAGGGAGAAGCCCAGCAGAAACCTCCCCTCCTATATACAAGTGCCTCCCATATTTAAGTTACATTGCTTTACTATCCTTCCCCTTGACTGCAGTGATTCTCTGACACCCTGCAGCCCCTCCCAACAACATCTCCGCCCCAGCACAAATCATGGGATTTACACCTCCCCCTTTTAACCTGCTTCACAGTGAGGAGCCGGCCGGCCCAGGTCAGTGAACCGGCCCATTAAAAAGAAGCGGAACCAAATAGCAACCAATCAAGGATATGCAGTTCACCATTCAAGTTTCTAATGTGGTGGTGTTCTCCTTCATCTGCAGCATGTGTGCTCCCGCAGCTTCCTCCTGTTGCATCTTCCTCTGTGTCAGTTGCTGAGAGTCATCTATGTTGTTCCTCTTTCTTGGGTTGCTAGTCTTCTTCCAAGGTTCCCTTTCTCTCCATTTGGACTCCAGTGTAAGGGAATCTGGTCTGTTGAGGAGGTCTTGTGGCACCTTCAGTTCCACAGGGTGGGGCGCACTTCTGCCAGCGATCTGAAGAACATAGGGCCCTTTGGTAAGAATAACTTCAGCTGTGCTGGAGCTATGAGGTGCATCTTGATGTTTTTTGCTGCCAAGAACTTTTTAATTTCTAACAGATCTCTCCATTTCTGTTGCGTATAGGGAGTAAAATCATGGTCGAAGAACAATCGGGTATCTCCAAATAACACTGTCTTCTTGGCCCAGGCCGCTTGCAGGACACTTGTTTTGGTGCGGTAATCCAGGAATTTTAGTACGATCGACCTGGGGGTCGCTTTCGAGCCCACAGTTTTTTGGTTTTTTTTGCCAACACTCTATGCACCCGCACTATGTTAAGGGGCTGATCTTTGGGCAAGTTGAGCAGCTCCTTTAAAAAGCTCTCTAGAAATGGCTCCATGCATTTTCCCTGCTCCGTATCTTCAGGGACACCATAAATACGAATATTGTCCCTCCAGGACCGAAGCTCTAGAGCATCCAATTTTTCCTGCCACTCTCTGTCCCTTTTAAAAAGAAAACTGAGCACTTCTTCATGCTCCTGCACTATCTCGTTGGTCCCCCGTGAGGCCCACCTTGAGATCCACCATGCGCTGAGCCACTGCCGATATCTCTGCTTTAGTTTCCAATACCACCTGCTCCATTTTCTGCATTGTGCTGTTAATTTTTTGCAGCTGTTGGCACAACCTTCTGGAAGTGATAATGAAGTCCTCCTCTACATCATCGTCCGCTTGTTTAGTGGGGGAGACAGGAGGGTCCAGGGCCTTGCCTTTTACCACTGACTTGATGCCATGTGAGTCCGGGGGTGGGGTCGGCCATAAGTACTCGAAAAGGTTCTCCTTCACACGACCCTTTGGCAGCATTTTGTCTTTTAACACAAATGTATGCCTGAATTATTACTGGGGGTCAGTGATGGGCGCCAGAGATCACGATATCAGTACAATTGAATTCCCCAGGGGTCAGAGCTCCACCGATTAGCTTCTCATCGGGTAAGAGGCAGAACTAGAAGTCTGGAGGACCATTTTCTTCAGGAACTGCTCCCCTTCAGAGAAACCTTGGCAGATATCTCAGTAGAACTCAAATCGCTAAGGGGAGACCTGGCAGACCTGGGCCTCAGAATGGGTGATGCAGAGGCCCGCTCCACATCTCTGGGACGTTGGAGGGATAAGCTAAATCCCGAAATATCCAAATTGAAAGAACTGCTGGCCAAATTACAGTTAAAAACAGAGGACCTTGAACGTCGAAGCCGGTGTAACAATATCTTAATCATTGGGCTCCCGGAGTCTAAAGAAGGCCCAAACAACCTCTCCTTCCTTCAGAAATTCCTCGCCAAGGTGGTAGGCCCTTCTCCACTAAACCCCACGTACCAGACTGAGAGAGCCCACCGCTCGCTAAGGCCACGGCCCACTGGAGGGGCCCAACCAAGACTAATTATATTAAAATTCCTCAGCTACCTTGAAAAGCAGCACATTCTATCCAAGGCAAGGGAACTCCAATCAGTGCAATGGGAGGGGAAACAACTCAGGATTAACCAAGATTTGCCCTATGAAATCAGGCAGAAATGGGCAGCCTTTAACCCGGTTGTCAATAAGCTCATTGCGGCAGGCATTACGTTTAAAATGGCCTACCCTTCTCAACTGCAAATCTTACTTTAGGGATCGTGGTCCTCCTTCGAGTCTCCGGATCAAGTGGTCACTGACCTTGCACTTAAGTTACCGGAACTGTTCAAGAATATCTGATAAGACAACACCTTAAGGGTTTCTCCTTATCGCTCGGTCTGAGCCTAGTTAATTGCAGGATATCCTTCTAATGTGACCACCCTATCCGAAATAGTCCCACTTGAGTGGACATTGACTGAGTAGTTTAACAGTACCTCAACAGTTGGTTCTTTCGGCTTCTGTTTGGATCAGGAATCAGCCTGGAAAGGATCTTTGTTTGGATGGGCCTATCTCACCACGATCAGCCCGGAGGAGGACTCTGAATTTGGTACCTATGACTGGAACCCAGGGCAGGAGGCTGTGTTTCCTATGGGGAATTTCTCCGGTTACACTTGGTCCCTGTGGTTCAGCCTCCCCCCTGCAACTCTGCTGCAATGTAAACAGCTCCTCAATTCATCTCAAAGAAACTGTTCTCTTCCAAATATAAATGCTTGTTTTTTCTTTTCCCTAGTTCCTTTACTGTTGAGTTGCACAGTTTTCAGTGGGCAATGAGTTTGTTTTAAGGGTTGGTGCCGGTTTTCTACTGTAATCAGCACTGTAGTTCTACCTGGCTACTTAAATAAACTAAATGGGGTGGGGATAAATCTTGCGGGGGTATTCCTTCTCTCATTTCCCTACCTTCCGTTGTTGGGACCAGTATTTTTGGACCAGTTATAGTAGGTGTATGCCAGGATAGCTATTATTTAGTTTTAATGCTAAGTGGAGGGGAGGGGGATAGGTGGTGAGGGGAGGGAGATGTCTGTGTTCTGGATAACTGTGGGTTGAGCTTCATCGCATATTG
The DNA here is from genome assembly GCA_016271365.2 of Neoceratodus forsteri. Classification (NCBI taxonomy): domain Eukaryota; kingdom Metazoa; phylum Chordata; order Ceratodontiformes; family Ceratodontidae; genus Neoceratodus; species Neoceratodus forsteri. The sequence continues at coordinate 229,691,473 of CM028134.1, forward strand.
GATAATAGGGGGAACAGCACTTAGCTGTCTCTCAGTGGTCTGGGGTACAGGGGTTTTCTCTCTCTCTCTTGCAGATTCACAACTGGGTAAGGAACCATCTCCTGGTATGGGATCCACTCCTACCATTTTATCACCTCACCCCTTTGGGGTTACTTAATGATCCGTTTTCCTTACTCAACTCCCCAACTGAGAGGGGGCCCTCGTGGGCTAAAGGGGTTTGGTTTCTCCTACCCATTGGGCTTTCATGGCCTCTGGACACAAGATTCCTAAGGAGGACCACTGAAACATAGTTCTGGGGATCAGGGCGGAGGGTGGGGGGGTGTTCATTCAACATATTGTTAATTCCTCCTTTGCATCCAGGTACATTTTTACAAGCTTTCCTGTGAGGAGACCTTACATTGTTTGGGGATGGGGAAGGTTTTATGGGAGATAGTGGGAATGGGGTAACTCTTGAGTCATGGATATTTGGGGGTAATTCCTGATTCTTGGCCTAAGGATATGATGTTATGGGAAGCCCCCTCTCAATTTACATCTGGTACTCTACGGCTTGATTCCCTGCCACATATGGTTTTGATAAACACTGGGGGTTTGGGGGGATAAGACTGTGCCAGTATTTGGATATATGCCATTCTGTGCTTGCTGGTTACTATGGCCACAGCTAATAGTGTGTTTAGGATGGTAACCTGGAATGTTAGAGGAGCTAGAAAGCAGCTCAAGAGGTATCAGATTTTCAAACATCTACTATTACTTCAAGTCAGAGTTATTTTTCTACAGGAAAGGCATCACCTCACCCAAGAAGCTAATCGGCTTCGAAGCCAGGGTGTAAATCAAGTATTCTCTGCTCGGGATTCAACTTCGAGCAAGGGTGTGGCAATTTTACTTATGAGAAACGTCTCCTTTTAGGCCAATCTGATCATTTCAGATCCACAAGGTAGGTTTATTTTGGTTAAGGGCCTCCAAGACTGATGTGAAGTGACCTCAGGCAGTGTCTATGGTCCTGTGGGAGGGAATCCCACTTTTTTCATGGACCTGGCAGACAAAATCGCCCCTCTACTACCAGCTCCCCTAATCTCAGGTGAGGACTGGAACCTCCCTCCATCCCAAGACTTTGATCGCTCTCACCAACCCCTTCGACTCTTATCCTCAGCTCAATGTACACTCGGTGATTTCATGGATCTGCTAGGTCTCTGTGACCCCTGGAGGATTTTCAATCCTTCTTCTCGTTCTTATTCATTTCACTCTGCGGTCCACCACACCTCTTCCAGAATAGATTACATTCTCATCAGTTTAACCCTTTTACCTGGGATGTATGGGGGTGGGCTACATCCCATAGTTCTCTCCGATCATGCAGTGGCCTGGCTTCTCCTTACTCCCTCTTTGGAACCGCAACAAAATACCACATGGAAGCCAAATACACAGCTCCTCAAAGACGATTTTATCGTCTCGAAGATAAAATACCTTATCCAAAGTTTCACCGAACCTAACCAGAACTTTGTCCCCAGACGTGTTCATGAATGGTGCACCCTGAAATGTTTTCTGCAGGGGGAATTTATACATCTGTTCACTAGGTGGACACAAATTCGTGAAGTCTCTGCTAGAGCTCTATTAGAACAGAAAAGATCCCTGGAGCAATCTCTATCTCCCTCCTTTCCACCGGATTCCTTGACTCCCCTACTTTTCCTAAGCGATAAATACACTGATCTCTTAAGAGAAAAAGCTGAATATGCTATTTTAAAGACTCAGTCTACATACACCGAGTAGGGGGATAAAGCGGGGTGCCCACTTGCCCTTCGAATGAGGAAAATAGAAAGTTCCAGGGTTATTAAGTCCATATCGGCTCAGGACGGCTCCATTAAAACCCTCCCCAGAGACATAGTGCCAGTATTCAAACAATTCTGCGTCAGTCTATATGGCCAGAGATCTTCACCACCAAGTTCAGAGGAGATAGAGGCCTGTTTGGTGAATATCACTCTCCCTAGTTTACTGGATCATCATCAAGCCCTCCTGTCCTCTCCATCTCCTTGTCCAAGGTGGAAGTGGCCATTAATAGTTTAGCCCTAGATAAATCTCCGGGGCCTGATGGCTTTCCACCTAATTTTTATAAATGCTTTATTAAAGAACTATCTCCCCTTTTACTCCTTCTTTTCTGATTTATGCTCTCGGCTGATTCCTTGGACTCCTCTCTTCTCGAGGCGACTGTTGTTCTTCTTCCCAAACCGGACAGACCTTTGACGCACCCACCCAGTTACCGTCCTGTTTCCCTCTTAAATTGCAATCTCAAGATTTTCACCAAAATTCTTGCCACGAAGCTTAGGAAAATTTGGTCACAGCTCCTTACTCCGGAGCAAGTTGGTTTTGTTCCAGGCAGATCTTCCGCTGACCATCTAAGGAAACTGTCTCATATTTTTCAGGTCGCAAGGATCTCTCCCACCCCAATGGCCCTGATTTCCCTCGACACCGAAAAAGCATTTGATAGGGTTGACTGGGCCTTTCTATGGTCCACCCTTTGGAAAATGGGCTTCCCTGCATTATTCATCCGATGGCTCTAAGCTATTTACTCCTCTCCGACAGCTAGGATTTATTGTAATGGAGTGTTCTCTTCTCGTTTCCCTCTTCATTTGGGAACCCAACAAGGTTGCCCCCTACCCCCCTTTCTCTTCAACCTCTATTTAGAACCCTTAAATAGACAACTGCAATGTTCCCCTCACATACATGGTATACCTGTGGGAGGTTTGACGCCATCATTATCAGTATATGCAGATGATATCCTTTTGCATCTTTCACACCCTTCTTCTTCAACAATTTAGTTTTTTCTCAAACTATAAATTAAACTGTAACAAAACTGAAATATTTCCTCCGAATCACTTTACCTATAGTGCTGACTTTTCCCGTTTAGGGATGTGTTGGTCCCCTAAATCCATTAAATATTTTGGTATTTATCTATCCACTGACCCCTCTCTCATAAAGAAACTCATCCTTGAGGATCTTGTTACTGTGATTCAGCAAGACACCTTAAGATGGAAATCTCTCCCTCTCTATCGGGTCGGATAATATTTTAAAAATGAACATTTTGCCCAGGCTCTTTTATCCATTAAATATGCTAAACATTTGGCTCCCTCTATCTTTTTTTCACCGCATTCATTCGCTTATATCCAAATTCATTTGGTTAGTTAAGTTAAGCGAGCTCTATCTTAAACTGGCACTTGCTAAGGACGCTGGTGGTCTTAGACTTCTGAACCTTCTGTACTACTATTGGGCTGGCCATCTCCAAAAGTGTGGGAAATGGCTCTCCTCACACCAGCTTCGCCCTGAAGAGGAATATATTCCCCTCTGGCTACAGATAGAATCGAATTTATTCCTTTCCTCTAATCTCTCCCCATCCTCTGTGTTCTTTTCCCCTTGGAAATCCCTACCACCCATTATCCGAGACTCGGTAATAGGCACTTCTGTCAAGGTCTTCTCTCAGCTTTGTACCTCTCTCCATTCATCTCCCTCCAAGGATTTCTCCCAGCCAATTCTATCTAATCCAAATCTCATGATAGGAGATAGTACTCTCTCCTGGATGGTTTCAAATTTCTTATAGGAACATCTGACTCAATTGTTTTACCACTTACCATCATTTTCAATAAATCACTTAAGGAATCAAAGGTCCCCTTGGATTGGAAAACAGCCACTGTCACCCCTATTTTTAAAAAAGGACTTCACTCTAAAGCAGAAAATTATAGGCCAATTAGTCTCACTTCTATACCCTGTAAATTACTGGAAAAAAAGATCAAATTCCTTATTGAAAAAGAAATGCAGTCTTTAAACATTGGAGATAAAACGCAGCATGGGTTTAAATCAAGTTACTCATGCACAACCAACTTGCTATCCTTTTACAATAAGATTAGTAAAAACCTGGATCTTAATATCCCAGTTGATTTTATCTTACTAGGCTACAGCAAAGCTTTTGATAAGGTATCATGTTCTATATTGATAAACAAACTAATTAAATTGGGTTTTTCATATGATATTGTGTCATGGGTTCATAGTTGGTTGAATAATAGAACACAGAGTGTTAGGGTGAATGGAGAACTTTCAGAAAAGGGAAAGTTATCGAGTGGCGTTCCCCAGGGCTCTGTTTTGGGACCAACACTATTCAGTATCTTTATTAGTGATCTGCTCATTTCATCAAACAATATAATTTCAAAGTTTGCAGATGACACTAAGTTGGGAGGCTGTGTTGACAGTGACAGAAATAGAAACACTTTAAAATCTGATCTTGCTAGTATTGAGTGCTGGGCAAATACCAACCGAATGTTTTTCAATGTTTCAAAATGTGCAGTTTTGCATATGGGTAAAAAAAATCCCAAGCAAACATGTTTTCTAAATAATATTATTATTAGAGACTCATCTATGGAAAAGGATTTGGGAATACTAGTAGATAACAAATTGTCATCTACTGATCATTGTAACAAATTGGCCAACCAAACTAATGCGCTTCTTCGTAGAATAAACAACACATTTGTTATTAAATCTGAGGAATGCATTGTCTCTCTATAAATTGCATATTAGACCATACGTGGATTATGGATCACCCTTTTGGAGTCCTTATTTGATTGCAGATATTGCTAGAATAGAACAGGTGCAGAGAAGGGCAACACAAATTGTACCACATCTTTCTCAGCTAGACTATGAAACCAGGCTCCAAAAAACAGGACTGTATTCTCTTAGTCTTAGAAGAACAAGAGGCGATCTTCTTCAGCTTTTTAAGATTGTCCATTCTGCGACGTTAATGGAATTATATGGATTGTCATTTACAGCAAGGAAAATTGTAACAAGAAACCATAATAAACAAATAGAAATTGATAGAACCAAAACAAATAAAGGACAGCAATTTTTCACAGTTAGAGCTCCGAGAATTTGGAATTCTTTGCCACAAAATATTATAGAATGTGAGAATATAAACAACTTTAAAACTAGACTCGACAAACGGCTTTTAAAATTAACATGACAGGGTATAATGATCCACAAGGTGTGGAGGACAATCTCAATGGGCTTAGGCCTTCTTTTGTCCATTAACCGAGTAACCGAGTACAAGGGATAAAAGTTTCGGACCTCTACTCTCCAGATTCCCTGCTTTCTTTGCCTGAGATTCTAGCGAAGCTTCACCTGGGCCCTTCCCATATTTTCAAGGTTTTCCAATTAAGACACCTACTTTTGCTGTTCTTTGATCCTCTTCCAGTAAGCTCAGAGTTGGAGGGGCTACTGGGGCAGATACAGGTCTTAGCAAATAGGCCCCATGGGTTTGCTTTACTATAGTCCCTCCTACTTGCTACACTTCACCCCTCTTCCCTGGAAGGTTCCAAGGTTTGGGAGGGTCGGATGCCAGACATTAAACCTGACTGGGCTTGAATCTGGAAGGATCTGTACCTATACAATACTCAAGACAGGTTGAGACTCATTCAATATCAAATACTAAATAACATGTATTATACACCTGTTAAATTGGACAAGATGGGACGCCTTATTTCCTAGTCTTGCATTAGATGCAACAAGGCTGAAGGAACGCTCATACATATGTTGTGGTCTTGTGAGAAAGTCTCACCCCTTTGGGATACGATCAAAACCTGAACCGGTCCCCTCTTGGGTTTGGATGGGCTCTTCACCCCCAACATTTGCATAATCGGAGATTACTCTCAAATCAGAGTTAAAGAGAGGAGATATCATATTGCACTCATCTCCATGGCAGTTAAAATGCTGGTCCTTAAACACTGACTAGACCAATCTTCAATATCCCATAGGGCATGGCAACATGAACTCTCCCTCTGTCTTCGAGCTGAATGCCTGATTGCTAGTTCTCGCCATAGACTCCACCTTTTTAACCAAAAATGGGGTAAACTCTATGCTTTATATTTGAATGAACCTTTTTTATGTTCTTCTGGCTCCCCTATTGTCCTTTGATTCCGTCTTTGAATTGCTATCCGTATGTGTTTTCTTATTTGCTCAGTTGGCACACTCGGGTGTGGGGGTCCTGGGGAACGGAGGGAGGGGCGGAGGGTTTGACTGGACTTGAAACTTTTATGTTTTTATGTATCCTGAGTATGGTTGTAAATTGCAATTTCAATAAAGTTGTCTAAATTTCAAAAACAGACTTGTGGTGTCCCCGGTATCACGACAACTAGCAAAGATCCAAGCAGTCAAATCCACACTTTGCATACTTTTGGTCAACAAGGCTATAGCCACAGTCCCCGTAGGACCAACTAAACCAAGGAATGTATTCCATCTTCTTCCTGGTTCCCAAAAAGACAGAAGACATGAGACCGGTACTAGACCTCAAATATGTAAACCAAATTTGTCCAATACAAAAAATTCAAGATGGAAACACTGAGATCAACATTACGGTCCATAAGACCGGTGGATTTTCTGACATCAATCAGCATGAAAGACGCCTACCTCCACATTCCCATCAGACTATCCCATTTCAAATACCTCAGATTCAAAATACTAGGCCAGCACTACCAGTATCAGACACTCCCATTCGGCTTAGCCTTCGCCAAGGTGTCCATTGCCCCGGCAGCCAACCTGAGAGAGAAAGGGGGGTATACACATAATCCCATACCTCGACGACCAGCTTATAAGAGCCAGGTCACCTCAGATAGCGCAACAGCACACAAAGTCAGTAGCAGAGGTGCTAGAATCACATGGATGCAGAGGAACAGATAAGGGGAGTAAAGGAGTATTTTACTACTAGTGTTGCATAATTTACTCCCGCTTTCTGATTTCAGGAATTTGTTTCCTACCCTGCATATATACAGTAATTTGGTACATATGCTCAAATCTGGCAGCAGCATTCAGTGCTACTAGCCATGGATCCACGTACTAACAGACTGTCAGCAGTAGAGGTGGTGTCAGAAAACAAAACATAGGTATTAGTTGCATACATGCAGAAGACTGTTTGAGGAGTTGTGCACTAGACGTCACGAAGAGCAGCTGCAACATAAAGTGTTAAAAATAGTGTCACCGCACTACATAGCAGTGGGAAAGTATCTCAAGACTCCTCACCCGTATCAGATAAGGAGGATCAGTGGTTGCAGCCACCCAGTGGAACTGTGACCTTTTTCAGAGGTGGAGGTCTGAGACAGGTCAATGCATGGTATTACTACCATGCAGATGAAAATACTACCAGGTGAAAGCAGCTAACAGTAAATACTTCACAGTCCTAAAAATTATCTGGACCCCTACATGGATGGGTACTGAACTGGGAGAAGAGCAGCCTAAATCCCAGTCAAACCACAGAATACCTAAGGGCCATGATAAACACAGCAAAAGGGTTGGTGACTCCATCACAGAAGAGAGTAGACAAAGTAACAAAGCAGGCACACATGCCCTGTCCAAAAGCAAAAGCCCAATGCTGAGAGCGATTCTACAGACGCTCGAGTCCATGGTATCATGCATAGACCTGGTACCCTGGGCACTCTGTAACATGCACCCACGGCAGACCTTAGCGATCCAGGCAGGACAACAACTACAACACGATCTCTCAAAGACAGTCAACCTGACCCCATCCATCAGGAAATCAACAGTATGATGGACCAACCCAACAAACATCCTCAAGGGAGTTGCAATTGAAACAGATCATGAAGTAGTAATCAACACGGACGCAAGCCTAATAGGCTGGGTGGCAACTCTCAACCACATCCTGGCCCAAGGCAAATGGTCCACAACAGAGTCGAGAATGTCGATAAACATCCTAGAAATTAGGGCAGTCTACCACACCTTGCGACACTTTCAAAAACTGATTCACTGCAAAAGAGTACTCATAAGGTCAGACAACAGGTCAATGGTGGCTTACATTGCAAACCAAGGGGGAACAAGAAGTATCCGACTACTCAGAGTAACAGAAAGTCCAGAATTGGGTGCAGGTCAACCTCTATTCCATCACAGCCATTCGCCTGGCAGACAAACTGAATATCCAGGAGGACTGGCTGAGTAGACAGAGAATAGCACCCGGAGAATGGTCCCTACATCCTCAAGTGTTCCACCAGCTGAACAACCGATGGAGCCCACTGCAAACAGACCTAACGGCATCCAAAACAAACTCACAACAGCCAAACTTCTACTCCACATTCAGAGATTCTGGTTCACTGGGGATAGACGCCCTGTCTCAGATAATGGGAATTCAGAAGAGCGTATGTGTTTCCCACCAATACCCTTAATACAGCATACACTAAACAAAATACGTCAGACCAAAACCACAGTAGTGATAGTAACACCATACTGGCCCACGAGTCACTGGTTCGCAACAGTAGTGTCATGGCACCTTGGACAATACCCCTGACACCAGATATGGAAATTACATACTTACCATAATTCTTGATCTTCTTGGACGCAGTCTCCACCACTCATTCACACTAATGGGATAGCGCGGGAGGCGCTAGGACCAAGTGGGAGCCAAAAAGTTTCAGAAGGGTCAGTGCCGAGACAGGACCACGCATGCGAGGCACCGTGAGACTAGCTCGCGCTTGTGTAGGCTATCTCGGCATCGACCCTCCAACCGCCTCAGTACCTTTTCGACCAAGGAGGTGCAGCGTAACTAGTAAAAACAACTTATCCTAACCTTCTGGGCCTGAAAGGTCCGGATGACCCTTGCAAAAAAGGGTCAACTGAGCAATGTCTTCACTGCTTCTAATAGCCTGGCAGAAGACACCAGGAGAAAGGACTGCTGTGTGACTGAACTTCTCTGCTGGGACTAAAGTAGAAGAACTTTTGTACTTGGACCTTTAATTTAGGGTAAAAAAAAACTAACACACAAAAAAAAAGTGTGTGTTTGGGTTAACTGAACTGAATGGGTATCTGAAGAGTTATCTAGGTGTAAATCTCAGGTGACTGAAAGGACTTAACTGCTGTGAGGTGTAAATTACTTGTAGAAAGATCTGGTAAGTAGGGGAGTGGCTTAGCTAGAAGGAAGCTACATTTAAAGACTGCCTTAGAAAGATTCTGCTAATAGCTTGGCAGAAGACACCAGGAGAAAGGACTGCTGTGTGACTGAACTTCTCTGCTGGGACTAAAGCAGAAGAACTTTTGTACTTGGACCTTTAATTTAGGGTAAAAAAACTAACATACAAAAAAAATAAAGTGTGTGTTTGGGTTAACTGAACTGAATGGGTAATAGAAACATAGAAACATAGAAGTTGTCGGCAGATAAGGACCGCAAGGCCCATCCAGTCTGCCCATTTCTTTTTCTACCTTATAAATGTGCCATCGGCCTTTGCGATGTCAGTGACCTATCTATTCATAGTCATTTGTATTGCTCCCTTATGCCTATCCCATGCCTGTTTGAAGCCCTGCACTGTATTCATAGCCACTACTTCTTGTGGTAAGCCATTCCATGCATCTACCACCCTTTCTGTGAAAAAGAATTTCCTCATTCCCCTTAATGGCCTCCTCTAATCTCATGCTGTGTCCTCTTGTCCTGCTATTTTCTTATATTTAAACATGTTAGACTCTTTCACCTTGTTTATGCCCTTAAGGTGTTTAAATGTCTCGATCATATACCTCTCTCCCTTTGCTCAAGGGTATACATATTGAGCTCCGTTAATCTGTCCTCATATGTCTTCTGATGCAGTCCCTGCCCATTTTGGTTGCCCTTCTCTGGACTGCCTCAATTTGGTTAATGTCCTTGTGAAGGTGTGGCCTCCAATACTGCACAGAGTACTCCAGATGGGGCCTAACCAATGTCTTGTACAGAGGATTATTACCTCCCTCTTACGACTTGTGATACCTACTAATACACCCTAACACCCCCTAGCCTTACCTACTGCTTTAGAGGTCTGCTTGGATGATTTCAGGTCATCAGTGATGATGATGCCCAAGTCTCTTTCTTCCTTTGTGACTGCTAGCAACTCCTCCCAGCCTATAAGTGGCTTCAGGGTTTCTCTTCCCTATGTGCATGTTTTGCACTTCTTTCATTAAATCCCAGTTGCCACTCTTCTGACCATTCTGCTAGTTTATCCAGATCTCTTCTCATTCTGCACCCCATCTGGATCATCTACTCTGTTGCAGATCTTGGTGTCATCTGCAAACAGACAAGCCTTACCCTCTAGTCCATCTGCTAGGTCACTAATGAAGATGTTGAATAGGACTGGCCCCAGGACTGATCCCTGAGGTACCCACTTGTGACTTGCATCTCTTCTGACTGTATACCATTTACCACCACTCTGTTTTTCTGCCAGTCAACCCAGTTTGCCACCCAGTTGACCAACTACAGCCACCCTAGCCTACCTGGCTTATTTATCAATCTTCTATGTGGAACAGTGTCAAAAGCTTTGCTGAAGTCAAGGTAGGCGACATCAACTGCTCCCCTTGGTCACCACTCTCTGGTTACCCAGTCAAAGAAATCTATGAGATTAGTTTGACAGGACCTTCTTTGTAAACCCATGCTGTCTTGGATCCTGTGCCCCTATGGATTCCAGGTGTTGCACTATCCTTTCCTTAAGGAGTGCTTCCATAATCTTGCCCACTACTGAGGTAAGACTGACCGGTCTGTAGTTCCCCCTCTCTCCTGCTACCACTCTTGTGAGTGGGATCACATGAGCCCTTCTCCAGTCTTCTGGGACCTCTCCTGTGCTCAGAGACTCACTAAACAATTCTGCTAATGGCTCTGCTAGTTCCTCCTTTAGCTCCTTAGTACCCTGGGATGTATGCCATCCGGTCCCATTGCCTTATCCACCTGGGCTTGTAACTCTTGTAGGACCCTTTCTTTTTGTGAGAGGGAGTAGTGCTCACCTCCCTCCCCCCTGTGTCCATGATGCTGAGCTGTGGGCCCTGCCCTACCTTCTCTTCAGTGAATACTGAGCAAAAGTATCTATTTAGGATAGATGCCTTTACAGGGTCCTCCTCCTCACATGCTCCCTTTTCTCCATTAAGCTTAGCAATACCCCCTCTGGACTTTCTCCTTTCACTAATGTATCTATAGAAAGTCTTGTCACCTTCTTTTACTGTTTGTGCTAGTGTTTCCTCAGTTTGGGACTTTGCCTGCCTTACTGCCTTACCTGCTTCCCTTAGGGCAGTTTGGTATGCCCCCCTATCTTCATCCCGCTGTGTTCCCTTATATTTTCCAAGGCCAGCCTTTTGGCTCTGACCTTTTCTGCTACTGTATTTGAGAACCAAGTGGTTTCCTTCTTCTTTTCACTTCCTTTTCTGTCTAACACAATGGGATGTTGCTTCAAGTATTGTATCCTTAATGCTTGCCCACTTTGCCTGTACCTCCTCACCTGTGTTTCTTTTTGCCAGGGCTAGCTTAACTCTGTTGGCCATCTTATCAAAGTCAGCTCCTCTGAAGTCCCATATTTTGCCTTGGAATGGGATGATTTAGATGTAGTAGCAAATTGAACCATACCATGTGATGGTCACTGGCCCCAGGTGACCTTCTACCTGGAGATCTGTGATCCCTTCTTTGTTAGTCAGTACTAGATCTAGGATAGCCCTGTCTCTTGTGGGTTGCTGTACCAGTTGTTTGAGGCCCTCCCCTGCAGGGAATCCACTATGAGTCTAGTTCTGGCAGATGTTCCTGCTGGTATTGACCAATCTGTATCTGGCATGTTGAAGTCTCCCATTATCAGAACCTCCTTTAGCTGTCATGTTTTGTATATCTTCTAACAGTAATGTGTCTATGTCCTCCCTCTGGTCTGGGGGCCTGTAGACAACCCAGTTCTTATGGCTGTCCATTTCTGTTTCAGGGTGACCCACAGTTCTTCTGGCTCCTTATGTGTATTCTGAATTTCTGTAGCTTTGATATTTTCATTAACATACAGGGCCACTCCTCCCCTTTTTGCCTCGGTCTCTTCTGAACAATACATAGCCAGGTACTGAAGTCCTCAAGTGTGGTTACTGGTAAACCACGTCTCACTAATTGCTACTATGTCCAGTTTAGCCTCTGACATTGTGCCTGCAGGTCTGGGATCTTATTTCCCAGGCTGTGAGCATTGTGTACATGATTTTCCATTGGCCAGATTTTGGTGTGTTGGTTGTTGGGGGTTTGGCATTACCCTGTGCATCGTATGGGAGACAAACTTTTCTTACCTGGTGATGCAAATGAATGGCAAACACACTGAATTCCAGTTTGACCACTAGCTGAGGGGGAGGGTGTTCTTCCCATTCAACGTATGGGGTGCTGCACCCTCTCCCCATTTGCTAGTTTAAATATTCTGCAAGGCGTCCAAACTTCTGCCCCAATGCACTGACTCCCTCTTTGGTCAGATGCAGTCCATCAAATTTAAAACACTAAGCTCCCAGAACTGTTGCCAGTTCCTACAAATCTGTGTCCTTTTCCTGGCACCAGTCCTTGAGCCCGTGTTTAGCTCCCTATCTCCCCTTCTCTGACCTTCCGTCCATCTGCTCCCTTCTCCCAGACTGGCAGGATCTAGAGAAGGAGATGCCAGACGAAATAGATGATAGTTTGTCACCCAGCCTAGTCAGGTGTTCCTTGGTCTCCACAACTGACCCAGGCTGGCAGATCGTTAGTCCCTATGTGTACTAGGACATCAATGTTTTCTCCTGCTTTGTGAACAATTTTAGCAATGCGGTCAGTGTCTCTCCATGCTGATGTACCTGGGAGACATCGACCATCACCCCTGGCTGGAGATGGGTATCAACTCCCCAATCATGGAGTCTCCTATGATCAGAAGTTTTTGGATTTCCTTTGTGCTAGTTTAGTTTTGGTTCCTGATTTGGGTGAGTATTGTTGTGCTAGCTCCTGTGCCGCAGTGTCCTGCTCTGCAGTGTCTTCTGCCTCTTTATTTGATTTCAGAGATAGAGGCAGATACCTGTTTTGTAGTGTTTATATGGTTTTGGGTAATGTGTTGGAGAGCAGAGAGTGATGGGGCACCTGATTTGCTCCTCCTAACCACCTGCCAACCTCCTGGACCAACTACCCTCTGCGGTTGAGGTTTTCTGTTGGATGCTGGGGAAATGGCGGGTGGTTCTTATAATGTATTTCCTCTTCAATATGAAATTTAGGCGTGCAATCTCTGCCCATGCTGCCCGGAGCTGAGACCTAAGATCTCCAAGGCCCAGCATGTGGGACAGTGTCTAAATCCTGTAAGAATGTCCTTCTGAAAATTGTTCCACAGTACCTGCAGTTAATGAAATCCATTCCAAATAAGTTGCTGGGTTTGTAACCTAGTCAGAGTAATTAGAAGGAAAAAAAATGCAAGTAATGGTTTAATTGTGCTTTGTTTAACTTGTTATAACAAGTTAAATTACTAATTGCCCTGTAAATGAGATCACCTTGTGGAGGCCCCACTGATCCGCCCCTTCCTGCTCTGCCACAGGAAATGTCACAACTGTAGTACCCTATAAAAGAGGAGTGTAGCGTGGGGTGGTTGGGGATAGGGGTGGGTGGCTGGGCCCTTCCCCTGCCTAAAAGAAGAACCATAGGACGAAAGAACAAGGAGGTAAGAGCAGAAACAATCAGTCAACAACAAATGCAGTAACCCTGAAAGCTTATCTAATGTTAGATAAAACTGTAAAACCTGAAAGCACCACCTGTAATAATTTCAGAGAAGATATACCCTGTAGAAACACTTTGCTCCAGAGAAAATAAAGCAGTAACAGAAGATATACCTTGCAAAAGACAATTTGAATCAGAAGATTACAGCAGTAATCTGTTAGCACACACCTGTAGGCACCTTGTAATAATGCAGAAGAAGGTATACCAGCAACAACAATTTGAATCAGAGAAAAAAAATAAAGCAATGAAATGTTAGCAACAAACAGTAGCAATCCCTGTGAGTAAAAATAAAAACCACCACCACACAGTAAATCTGCTTAGCCAAAACTAAGTCTTAATCCTTCTCCTTGCTCTGGTGAAGTTTCACTACTCTGCCTTTCAAGCAGTCTTAGAAGGAAAGAGCTCAGGTGAAGCTAGGTGCCTTGGCCAGCAAACCAAGTCTTCTACCTCCAAGATATCAACTAACCTGACTTTTTAACCCTTCTTTCTGTTGGAAATTACTGACAGTTTGCCAGCTCCACCCCCACATACACACCTAATCCTTTGGAAGAGCTGTGGGAGGAAAAGCAATTAGCTCCTTCAATGTGAGAAGGAGACTGAAACACCTCTGAGACAACAAACCTTTTCAAACAAACAAGAATAAAACACAGTGTCAAACAGTAATTTTGCTTAGCCCAATGATAAAAAGTCACAAAATGTAAAGCTCCACCTGTAATACAGTAATTTCAGAGGATATACCCTACAAGAAAACACTTTGCTCAGAGAAAATAAAGCAGTAACAGAAGATATACCTTCCAAATGACAATTTGAATCAGAAGCTTACAGCAGTCAATCTGTTACCTTTACACCTGTAGCACACCTTGTAATAATGCAGAAGAAGGTATACCAGCAACAACAATTTGAATCAGAAAAAAATAAAGCAATGAAAATGTTAGCAACAAACAGTAGCAATCCCTGTGAGTAAAAATAAAAACCACCACACAGTAAATCTGTTAGCCAAACTAAGTCTTAATCCTTCTCCCTTGCTCTGGTAAGTTTCTACTCTGCCTTTCAAGCAGTCTTAGAAGGAAAGAGCTCAGGTGAAGCTAGGTGCCTTGGCCAGCAAACCAAGTCTTCTACCTCCAAGATATCAACTAACCTGACTTTTTAACCCTTCTTTCTTTTGGAAATTACTGACAGTTTGCCAGCTCCACCCCACACACACACCTAATCCTTTGGAAGAGCTGTGGGAGGAGAAAACAATTAGCTCCTTCAATGTGAGAAGGAGACTGGAAACACCTCTGAGACAACAAACCTTTTCAACAAACAAGAATAAAATAAAACACAGTGTCAAACAGTAATTTTGCTTAGCCCAATGATAAAAAAGTCACAAAATGTAAGCTCCACCTGTAATACAGTAATTTCAGAGAAGATATACCCTGTAAGACACACTTTGCTCCAGAGAAAAATAAAGCAGTAACAGAAGATATACCTTGCAAAAGACAATTTGAATCAGAAGCTTACAGCAGTAATCTGTTAGCACACACCTGTAGGCACACCTTGTAATAATGCAGAAGAAGGTATACCAGCAACAACAATTTGAATCAGAGAAAAAATAAAGCAATGAAATGTTAGCAACAAACAGTAGCAATCCCTGGTAGCTGAAGAGTTATCTAGGTGTAAATCTCAGGTGACTGAAAGGACTTAACTGCTGTGAGGTTTAAATTACTTGTAGAAAGATCTGGTAAGTAGGGGGAGTAGCTTAGCTAGAAGGAAGCTACATTTAAAGACTGCCTTAGAAAGATTCTGCTAATAGCTTGGCAGAAGACACCAGGAGAAAGGACTGCTGTGTGACTGAACTTCTGCTGGGACTATGTTGCCTCCTTCCCAGCCAAAGCTAGTTCTATTTTATAGGCACAGGATTTGACTGACAACAAGACTTCCTGTTTAGGGGCAGAAGTAGTGATCACAGAACCACCAAGGACCCACCATCCTAGAAGAGACAAGAGTAGCTCTCGGCCCCCTCTAGCTGCTGGAGGTCTGCCTCTGAGCAAAGTAAGTGGTCTACTGTGAAATATAGGATATTCTTGTCTCAGAACAGGATAATCAGGACCTAAAAAGGCACACAGGCAGAAAGTAAGGAGGAGAGAGGAAAAAAAAACAGAGGAAGAGTAAGGATTGCAAACAGTTAAGGGGCCAGAAATAAGACATGATTGGAGTGGTGCAGTGCAGTGGCTGTGGGCAGCAGTCTTCGGGAGATGTTCTGGAGGATGCGGTGTTGTCCCATCTGCAGGCACCTCTCTGGGCTGAGGAGGAGGTTGCTCATCTCCAGGCTGAGTTGGCCAGGATTTGTGGGACCTCCTCTTCCATCCAGGGACCACCAGTGCCACTGCCATTGCCTCAGAGGTTGCCAAGAGAGGCGAGTTGGACCACAGTGGGCTCCAGGGAGGGTGAGGGTGGTGGAACAGGCGCATCCCTCCAGTTGTACCTCTCCACAATTCCTATGCCATTCTGGCAAAGTGTGGTTCCTCTATGGAGGCACCCACAGTGGAGACTAGGAGGATGCTGGGAACCTCCACAAGGGAGACCCACAGGAGGGTGGCAGGGGACCCTGCAGGGGAAGAAACAACTCCTGGTGGGGACTCCATTGTTAGGAAGGTAGAACTGGGGGAGGAAGGGAGGGAGGTGGGTGCCTGCCTGGCGCCATGGCTTGGAGGGACAGGCGAATCCTCAGGATTGCGGAGCAGCTGCACAGGGGAGGAGCTGGATGTCATTGTCCACCTAGGGACAAATGACATGGCTAGAAAAGGGATTGAGAAGTGCAGGAAGAGTTTGTGGAATTGAGGGAGGGCCTTGGTCAAGTACTTGCATGCGGTAACATCTGGAGGTGCTACCCATCCATGGCATAGGAGAGGCTAGGGTGTTCCGCAGCCATGGGATTCAATCAGTGGTTGAAATACTGGTGTGGAGCTCCAGGGATTGGCTTCACTGGGGACTGGGGTCCACCTGGAGTGATGCAAGCCTATACTGGCATGATGGGCTGCATCTGTCCGGGGGGAACCAGAATCCTAGGTGATAGGTTTAAATGTTTATTGGAAGCTTTAAACTAGCCAACCCAGAGGAGCACTGGAAAGGAGGCAGAAAATCCAAGCCCCCAAATAATCACGGTAGTAAGTCGCGGCAAACACCAACATAGAGGTGTCGATGAGGGAGAAGGGCAGGTAAATGGAGAAAGTGACAAAGGCAAGAAGGACAGGGATGAGGAAAGGGAGTAAGGCCATCAGGAAATGGAGGGTATGGTGACCAATGCCCGTAGTCTGGGCAACAAGCTCCCTGAGCTGATGGCCTTAATGAAGAAGGATGCCTGGATATCGTAGCAGTCACAGAAATATGGTACACAGAGAACCATGACTGGGATGTTAACATACAGGGTACCAACCTACAGGAGAGACAGGCAGGGGAGAAGAGGGGGAGAGTAGCTCTCTATGTAAAGGAAGGGATAAAAGCAACTGAACAAAAGAGTAAACAGGAGGAGAGGAGGCACTGTGGGTCACCTTGGAGACTGGAAAAGGAGCACCACAATCGCACGGGGGTTAGTGCACTGAACCCCCATATCAGGGGAAAGGAATGGACAAGGATATGATAGAAGGCATTCTTAGAATGGCAGAAAGTGAGATACTGTTGATGGGAGACCTGGAATATGCCAGATGTTAACTGGAACGCATTTGCTGCAGCCACAACCAAACAGGGGGCCTTCTTGATGCCCTACAGGTGGCAGGCATTAGACAGCTAGCACCCGGAACCCACTCGTGAGGAGCAATCATGAGACCTGCGTACTCCAAACCCGAGGGCAGTGAGGATTCTCAGATCTAGAAGTGGGTTGCCATCACAGAGGAACAGTGACCACCATCAAACAGAGTGGTTCACGAGAACTCAACTACAGAGTCACGTTACACAAAAGGAGGGTACCTGGACTCCAGGAGGGCCGACTTTGGCAAGAGGGAGAGTGCCTCAGAAAGCACTAGCAAACAGGCTAGAAGGAGGTGTGGAGCAACAATGGGAATTATCAAAACTGCCATCACAGAGGCAACAAGCCTTTGTGTGAAGCAAATAAACAAATCAAAATGAAAGAAAGCCACTATGGTTCTCAAAAGAGGTGGCTGTGAAAGTCAGGAAGAAAAGATAGCATTCTGGGTATAAGAAAAAAAGAAGGAGCAGGACAGAGCTGTACCAGTTAAGGCAGAAGGAAGCAGGGAGGAAGTCAAGAATAGCAAAGCCTCCAACTAAGGAAAAGATAATAATTCAGTTAAGAAGGGGATAAACCTTTATAGGTACATCAAAGAGTGTAAAAGACACAAAGGAGGGTAGTGAGGCTGAACAGAATGAGCGGTGGTGGGCAGGGGACAGTGAAAAAGCAGGAATACTGAACAATATTTCCTGCTCAGTATTCTAAAAAGAGGAGGGAAGTGCCTAATCCAATTAACAAGCACTCTTTGATAGAGAGGTCGATCCAGTCCTTTCACAGAAGAAAGGGTTCTGCAAGAACTCCTAAAACTGAAGGTGGACAAAGCAATGGGTCCTGATGGAATTCACCCCAGAATTCTAAAAAATTAAGGGAAGAACTAGTGAACACTGGCTACTCTTTTTAATAAATCATGGGAGATGGATGTGGTACCCGAGGACTGGAGGAAGGCGATGTGATTCCCTTCACAAAGTGGGACCAAGACAGAGGCAGAAACCACAGACCTGTCAGTCTGACCTCTGTGGTAGGAGAAGTGATGGAGTCTTCTGAAGGAAAGAATAGTTGAATACCTAGAGGCCAGTGGAGCACAGGACCCAAGCCGCATGGGTTCACAGTGGGAAGGTCATGTCAGACCAGATCTATTAGATTTCTTTGACTGGGTGACCAAAGTAGTAGACCAGGGAGGGGCTGTGGACATGGCCTACCTAGACTTTAGAAAGGCATTTGACACAGTCCCACACAAAAGATTAATAGTCAAACTAACCAGCCTGGGAGTGGGACCCAGGGTGGTAGCCTAAAGCAAAACATTGGCTGGACAACAGGACACAGAAGGTGAGAGTGTAAATGGAGTCCACTCTGAAGAAAGGGGTTACCAATGGGGTACGTGAGGTTCAGTATTGGTCAGTCCTTTTAATGTCTTCATCAGTGACATTGCAGAGGACTGGAAGGAAAAGTATGCCTTTGCAGATGACACAAAGATCTGCAATGAGGTTGATACACAGAGGAGGCGTGGAAAGGATGAAAAGGGACTTGGTAAGGTTGGAGGAATGGTCAGAAGCGACGCAGCTAAGGATTCAATGCAAAGAAGTGCAAAATAATGCACCTGGGAAACAAGAACTCAGGGGAAGAATACACAATGGTGGGGAGGTAGTAACAACAACAAAAAGGAAAGGGACCTGGGGGTAATCATATCAGATGACCTTGAAGGTTAGCAAGCAATGTGAGAAGGCAGTAGGGAGGACTGGGGATATACTGGATGTATGGGAGAGGCATCATCAGCAGAAAACAGGAAGTTGTTATCCCTCTGTACAGACAGTTGGTGAGACCCCATCTGGAGTACTGTGTCCAGTTCGGAGACCCCATCTCCACAAGGACATAGACAGGATAGAGGCAGTCCAGAGGAGGGCAACTAAAATGGTGCAGGGTCTGCAAGAGAAGCCGATGAGGAGGAGACTAAGGAGCTTAATATGTATACCCTTGAGGAAAGAGGAGGGGGACATGATAGAAACTTTTAAGTACCTCAGTAAGAATCAACAAAGTCCAAGAGGGTAGCATCTTTCAGAAAAGAGACTTGCAAGAACAAGGGACACAACTGAAAGATAGAAGGAGGGCGGTTCAGGGGCAATGTGAGGAAGTATTATTTCACAGAGAGGGTAGTGGATGCATGGAACAGCCCTCCTGAGGAGGTTGTGGGGTCTAAAACTGTGGGAGAATTCAAGAATGCATGGGACAGACATAAGGCAATTCTTGTGGGGGGTAGGAAGAAACAGGCTGTAGGTTAACTAGGATCTGCTGCCTATCCTGTAGGTAGGGA
Source organism: Neoceratodus forsteri (assembly GCA_016271365.2). Classification (NCBI taxonomy): domain Eukaryota; kingdom Metazoa; phylum Chordata; order Ceratodontiformes; family Ceratodontidae; genus Neoceratodus; species Neoceratodus forsteri. The sequence continues at coordinate 229,711,000 of CM028134.1, forward strand.
AATGGGCAGACTAGATGGGCCTAGCGGTCCTTATCTGCCGTCAAAGTCTATGTTTCTATGTAAGTGGGACCACAAGGCCGTGAAGATCAAGGAAACAAAATGAGTGAGACCAGGGGATGGTGGGTGGGCATGTAATTGAGTGGTGGAGACGGAGTAAAAGAAGATCAAGAATTACGGTAAGTATGTAATTTCCATATCTTCCTGGTCTCCACCACTCATTCACACTAATGGGAGAGTACCAAGCTAAAACCAACCCACTCAGAGTAGGGTGGTAGGAGATTGGGCTCACTCAGAAAGAACGTCCAATGACTGTCCTACTGAGAAAACAGCTGTCTGGAGGGACGATCCAGAACATAGTGCTTACAAAGGTATGTACTTGAGCTCCAACTCACCACTTTGCAGAAGACTGCAACGGACACAAAATGAAACTCTGCCAGAAGGCCGCAACCACTCTAGATGAGTGGTGAGAACCCGGCCTCTCAGTCTGGTCTAAGCCAAAAATTAATAGTGTTGAAGACATGCTACTAAACTAGCCTAAAACATCTCAGGGCAAGAAGGTGATCCAACTGAGGCAAGCTAAAGCTACACAAAAAATGCTGGAGTGTAGCCTTTCGTTCTGTGAAGAAAGTCACAGAACCGTTGAAACAATCAAAGAGTGAAGGCAGCACTCCTGTCCTTCTGGAGGTAAGGCAAAAAGGTTTACTAACTGAAAGAACCAGAGGTAAAGTCTACTGGTTCAAGGTTGATCGAGAAAGTGCAGATGGATACCCCCACTACCAAGCACGGCGGCCTGTGAAAAACAGGTCCAAGAGGCACTTGAACCCCTTACTTGGTGAGCAATTGGAGGTCCAGGTGGGGTTAGCCCATTAATGGAGAAAGGTTTCCACTTAGTCATTTAAGCTTTCCCGATGGAAGGCCAAAGCATGACTTAGAAGCCTCTTGTGGCATTCTGGGAGAACCAGAGCCTACCAACTTCTTATTCCAAGAGGAATCATTCTGGCCCTGTTTGCCTACAACTCTAGCAGCAGTCTCTGAACTAAGGGAAGAGAGGAAGAGTGTACAGGAGGACATGTCCACTATGGAGAAGCATTCCGACAGAAAAAACCAGGATCTGGATTTCTGAGGCAAGATAGGGGCAGATCTGTGTCGAGAAGGGACACAGAAAGGACCAAGTTCGGGTTGACCCACTGTTGAAAGTGATCACCTAACTACTGAAGTGACTCAATGTGGAGAGGTACCACTCACTCCGGCCTTCCTGAAAGGGAGTAGGAAAAAAGCTCTAAATTGCTTGCTGATGAAAAATGAACAACACAGTTTCATCACCTGCTCGAAGTGGGTAATTTCGTATCAGAAGGTCTCCTTTGCCCTGGAGGTAACTAGGGGAGCTCCTAAGAGAAGGAGCTGCTGGGAAGGTAAAACAAACACTTTCCCCTAAATGGAAAAGCTCCTCCTAGAAAAGAAAGAGGACAGCTGAGCAATTGTTTCCGAAGAGTCTACTCCGGAGCGACTGGCACGGAATCAGTGTGCAGGAGCGAAGGTATGGATACCGAGAACCCATCTCTTGAGCAAGGACCCACTTGACCTTTACGGTCGAGAAGGGAGCATGCCGTCTGTTAACCTGGAGTAAGCAAGGAAATAGGAACCTGTGTTCTGACTGGAGTCATTTCTGTTGCTCTGAGGCTCTGATCAAGAGAAGAGGGTCTGAAGAAACAAAACTAACAGACTGGGCTGCCGCCTGGGTCTAGGGAACATCTCAGAGCCACGGATCCACCGAGGGTCCTGCAACCCGACGAGGTCACGAGGGCCAGTGAAGCAGCCCTCTCCCACCCCGAAAACAATCCCAGAGCCACAGATCCACGGGGTCCTGCAAGCCCTCACGGAGTCGCAGGGCCAGTGAAGCTGCCCTCTCCCCACCCCAACAATCCCAGAGCCACGGATCTACAAGGGTCCTGCAAGCCAGACGGTCGCGAGGGCCAATGAAGCTGCCTCCCCCACCCCCAAAGCAATCCCAAAGCCACGGATGCACCGAGGGTCCTGCAAGCCCGGCAGTCGTGAGGGCCAGTGAAGCTTCCTCCCCAAAGCAATCCCAGAGCCACAAATCCACCGAGGGTCCTGGAAGTCATGAGGGCCAGTGAAGCTGCCCTCCCACACCCCCTGAAAGCAATCCCAGAGCCACGGATCCACCGAGGGTCCTGCAAACCAACAAGGTCGCGAGAGCCAGTGAAGCTGCCCTCCCCCACAACCCGAAAGCAATCCAAGAGCCACGGATCCACTGAGGTTCCTGCAAGCCGACGAGGTCACGAGGCCAGTGAAGCTGCCCTCCCCCACCCCCTGAAATTAATCCCAGAGCCATGGATCCACCAAGGGTCCTGCAAGCTGACGAGGTCACGCGGGCCAGTGAAGCTGCCCTCCCCCACCCCTCGAAAGCAATCCCAGAGCCATGGATCCACCGAAGGTCCTGCAAGCTGACGAGGTCACAAGGGCCAGCATCCACTGGCTCCCACAAAGCACACCAAGGAGACCCCGACCTACACTGTGTCCGCCCTCCGCCCAAGCTATGGGATCTTCTCCCTACCCACATATACCACATGCAACTATGACCACTACCACACACAGACTACCCTCGCAAGGACACTACTACATCAGGTACCGCTCCCTAAGAAACCTGTGAACCCTCCGCCTCCTCTCTCATCCCACACTCTCTTACTGTCTGCCCCCTGCACACTACCCCTACCTATCCCCTCCCTTTCTAACCCCCCAGGGGCCGCACCTCGCATAGAGCACCATATATGGAAATCAGCCTGGAACTCTGCTCTCAGGTCCCTCCTCTCACTGCTCCTCCTTATATCCAATAATATCCACCCCAATCCTGGCCCAGCTGCAACCTCAACACCTAGCCATACCCACAATAGCGGACTTCGCATTGCCAGCCTCAATGTCTGTAGTTTACTAAAAAAGTGCGACTCCTACCAGGGTTGGGTCCTCCAACACCAGCCTGATGTCACTGCCTTAACTGAAACCTGACTCTCCCCCTTAATCCCGGACTCAGCGGTAGCCATGCTCGGTTTCAACCTCTTCAGAGCTGATTGACAGGGGAAACGTGGAGGGGGTTGTGCCATCTACGTTAAGGACACAATACACTGTCGGCCTCTTCCCTTCCCCTCGCTAGTTCCTGGGCCACAGGCCATCACACTCAAGCTCACTATGGGTCACTCCCAAACCCCCCCTTCTCATCGTGGTCTACATTTCCCCTAGAGACCAGAAAGTGGCATTCCACTCAATCCTATCATATCTTTCCTCCCTCCCGCAACAAAATGAACAAATTATCTTTGGGGACTTCAACACCAACTGGCTGGCTAAGTCTGTCACCCTGCTTATAGACGCAACTACCACCCAAGACCTCACACAAGTAGTCCCCTCTCCCACTCGTCTGGACCCCCGCATCAGAGCCTTCTCCCTACTGGACCTGGTTTTCACCAACTGTCCCCATAAAATCACTAGCACCACCGTACTACCAAATACGATTAACGACCACTCCCCTGTTCTCTGCACATGGTCCTGCAAAGTGATCACAACCCCCCCCCCCCAAGGTAATCGTCTTTTGCAAACTAGGCCCAGGCAAACTCGCTTTCCTAAGATCTCACCTCAGGTCACTGGACTGGTCCTTCTTAACTAATACCCTAGACCATGACATAGCCCTTGACCTCTTCATTTGCACTTTTATCACCGTCTGTGACCAATTTGCCCCTCTTTCCAAAAGGATGGCCAAAGGCGACCCTGCCCCCTGGTTCACCGACCAGCTCCATGCCTTGATGCGTACACGTGACTTTCTCTGGCACCTCTCAAATAAGATGAGCCATCCATCTGATAGGCAGATGTATAGAGGGGCCCGGAACAAATGTACGTGGGCACTACGCAAAGCTAAAGCCGAACACTACAAAGCTGCCCTTACCGATACCTGGGGCAGTGGGCACAAATTCTGGGATAATGTCAAGGAAATCAAAGGAAAAAATCCTAACACCCCACCCAACCTAATAACGGTGACGGGCACCTGACTTCTGACCCCTCCAGCATAGCCTCGGCCTTCAACCAAGCTTTCACTAACCTCAGGCATGTCCTCCTCCTACTTCTTTGACCCACCCTGCCTCGCCATACCCCAACAACCCTCCTTTCACCTGCAGTTGCATCACCCCAAGGCGGCTGAGCCCTATCTCAAAAACACTCTAAACCACGCTTGCTATAGTAGTGACTCCCTGGATCTGAAGCTCCTATGGCTCACCCTCCAAGACGTACTCTATCCACTCACCCATATTCTGAACCTTTCTCTCTGTCAAGGTAAATTCCCCTCCCTATGGAAATCTGCCTCCATTACCCCCATATTCAAAACCGGGGACTATACTGACACCAATAACTACTGGCCCATATCTATCCTCTCCCCCCCATCCAAACCTCTCGAGTGCATTGTCTATGACCAGCTCACTGACCACCTTAACAAACACGATCTTCTCTGTAAACAGCAGCATGGCTTCCGCAAAGGGCACAGTACTACTACCACCCTCCTGGAATTCACTGCGCACATCCACTTTGCACTAGACAAATGCCACACAACTGGCGCTGTTTTTGTCGACCTCTCTAAGACTTTCGACACTGTACATCACTCTCTTTTGCTAGTCACACTCTCCAGCATCGGCTTCTCACAGGACGCCCTACACTGGTTCACTGACTACTTAACAGGCAGGTGCCAACAGGTCAAAATCGGCACTACCCTGTCCAACAGTCTCCCAATTCTCTCAGGGGTCCCCCAGGAGTCCATCCTTGGTCCCCTTCTTTTCAGCCTTTACCATAACTCCCTCCCAAGCAACTGCTCTAGCAACCTCCTACTATATGCGGATGATGCTGTCCTCTATGCCTCTAGCCATGACCCTTTGCAACTTCACCATACCTCCCAGTCCTCCTTTAATGAAGCTAAGCAGTGGCTCACTGCACAATGCCTTATACTGAACTGCAAGAGGACCAAGTTCATGATTTTCAGCCACCCCCACACTAAGCAGAAACTCTGCCCCCAGATACTAACTGCTGACCAAACCCCACTCGAACAAGTGAACTACTTCAAATATCTAGGCATCACCCTGGACCCGGCTCTCACTTTCCACCAGCACATACACCACCTATCCATGGCCCTCAACATCCGCCTTGGACTGCTATACCACGTTAAGCACTGCCTTACCCAAGACGCCCTCCGACTTGCAGTCTCGTCCTCTATCCTCTCCCTCCTCGACTATGGTATTCTCGTTTATAGCGCTGCCACCACCTCAGCCCTAAACAGGCTCCGTCTCTCCCTCAACAAATCCTTGTCTTGGGCTGTGACCACCTCACACACACACCTGCTTCCTATATAACTCCACTAACTGGCTCAACCTCGACAATAGGATCAAATACCACACCTGTCTTATGGCCAAAAAAAAATCACCCGAGGTCTCTGCCCCTTCCCGTCTCACCACCCTAATCTACCCGTCCACAACCCCAAAAGTAACTCGTAACTCCAGCAAACAACAACTCACAGTTCCCTGATGCCATACCTCCCAATTTCAAAGGTCTTTTTGCTACAAGGCCCCCTCCTGGATGAATGGCCTACCCAGTTTCATAGCAACCCAAAACTCTATCAAACTCTTCAAAATTCACCTCAAGGGTCACCTCCAGTCCTCAAACTGCTGTGACTGTTACTGACTTTGACACAAGTCCCCCCCCCCCTGCAATGACAATGGCCTCAGGCTGGCTAACCGCCCCCCCCCCGCCTATTTTTCCTTTCTTTCTTTCATTCTAGATGATTATCTGAGACTCCATAAGTTTGTTAGGTCAAGACTGCGAGCCTTATTTCGTACATTTACTATAGAAACATAGAATTTAATGGCAGATAAGGACCGCTTGGTCCACCTAGTCTGCTCATTTTCCCACCTAACAGATAAGCTGCAGATCCTAGTTAACCAACAGCTTACTTCCTCCTACCCCCCACTAGGACTACCTTATGTCTGTCCCATGAATTCTTGAATTTCCCCACTGTTCTTGACTCCACGACCTCCTCAGGGAGGCTGTTCCATGCATCCACAACCCTCTCTGTGAAAAAATACTTCCTCACATTACCTCTGAGCCGTCCCCCCTCTATCTTCAAATTGTGCCCCCTTGTTCTTGCACATCTCTTTTTCTGAAAGATGACACTCTCTTGGACTTTGTTGATTCCCTTGAAGTACTTAAAAGTTTCTATCATGTCCCCTCTCTCCCTTCTTTCCTCAAGGGTATATATATTCAGCTCCTTTAGTCTTTCTTCATATGCCTTCTGGTGCAGACCCTGCACCATTCTGGTTGCCCTCCTCTGGACAGCCTCCACTCTGTCTATGTCTTTGCAGAGATGGGGTCTCCAGAACTGCACACAGTACTCCAGATGGGGTCTCACCAATTGTCTATACAGAGGGATAACAACTTCCTGTTTTCTACTATTGATGCCTCTCTATGCATCCCAATATTCCCCAAGCCTTCCTTACTGCCTTCTCCACACTTGCCACCTTAAGGTCATCTAATATAATTACCCCCAGGTCCCTTTACATTTTTACTGTTGTCAGTATCTCACCCCCCATTGTGTACTCTTCCCCTGGGTTTTTGTTTCCCAGGTGCATTACCTTGCTCTTCTTTGCATTGAATCTGAGCTGCCATACATTTGACCATTCCTCCAACCTTGCCAAGTCCCTTCTCATCCTTTCCACTCCATCTTGTGTATCAAGCCTGTTGCAGATCTTTGTGTCATCTGCAAAGAGACATACTTTTCCTTCCAGTTCCTCTGCAATGTCACTTATAAAGACATTAAAAAGGACCAGTCCCAGTACTGAACCCTGCGGTACCCCGCTAGTAACCCTCCTTTCTTCACTGTGGACTCCATTTACTACTACCCTTTGCGTCCTGTTGTCTAGTCAATTTTTTATCCAGGCTACCACCTTGAGACCCACTCCAAAGCTGGCTAACTTGTGTATTAATCTTTTGTGTGGGACTGTATCAAATGTCTTGCTAAAATCTAGGTAGGCCATGTCCACAGACCCTCCCTGGTCTACTACTTTGGTCACCCAGTCAAAGAACTCTATTAGATTCGTCTGGCACGACCTTTCCATCGTGAATCCATGCTGCCTTGGGTCCTGTGCCCCACTGGCCTCTAGGTACGCAACAATTCTTTCCTTCAGAAGTGATTCCATTATTTTCCCTACCACTGAGGTCAAACTAACTGGTCTGTAGTTTCCTGCCTCTGTCCTGCTCCCACTTTTGTGAAGAGGAATCACATCCGCCCTCCTCTAGTCCTCAGGTACCACCCCATCCTTCCATGATTTGTTAAAGAGAGTAGTCAGCGGTGTCACTAGTTCTACCCTTAGTTCTTTTAGAATTCTTGGGTGAATCCCATCAGGCCTCATTGCTTTGTCCACCTTCAATTTTATTAGTTCTTTCAGAACACTTTCTTCTGTAAATGGACTGGTATCGACCCCTGTCTTCAGAGTGTTTCTCTTGTTTGGTTTAGGTACCTCCCCCTCCTCTTCCTTTGTGAATACTGAGCAGAAATATTCGTTCAGTATCCCTGCTTTTTCACTGTCACCCTCTACCCACATTCCCTCCCCTTTATTAAGCCTCAGTATCCCTCCTTTGGTCTTTCTTCTCTCCCTAATGTACCTATAAAAGGTCTTATCCCCTTTCTTAACAGAGTTGGCTATCCTTTCCTCGGTTTGGGCCTTTGCTATTCTGACTGCCTTCCCAGCCTCTTTCTGCTTTAACTGATAAAGTTCTCTGTCCTGCTCCTTCTGTGTTTCCTTATATTTCCTGAATGCTAACCTTTTCTCCTTAACTTTCCCTGCCATGTATCAAGTGTGCTTATGTTTCCTCCCCTGTATGTTACCTTAACTTTGTACTGTTCAATATATGTGACGTGGAACCTTTGTAAATGAGTCTCTGACTCAAAGGTACTTTCCGATCTCTGAATAAATAAATAAATTAATAAATCTCTAAATTAAGAGCAAATCTCCCTCAGAGAAAGTGATGACCCATATCGCTGCTGGACTGGACTTCTCCAAGAAATAGAAGAAGTCAGGTGCTCTTCACTCTAGTCTAGAGACGACCACTTCAGGCAGCTGAGGCGGAACATGGGCCGGATCCAGAAGGATGGTAACAGGTAGTTTCATGCTAGGCCCTCTACTGTGAGTATATTACAATTAGTTAGAGCCTGACAAGGCTCTCTGTCTTCTACCTTGAAAGAACTACCTGATACAAGAATGACAAAGATGTCTCCATCTGAGGGATAGGGGGAGCCTTGAAACTGGGACTGGACCAATAATCACAGCTGAGGAGATGTTAATCACCCATTGCCGATGAAGACACTGAAGAGGCAGTATCACAGGGGGGCTATATACCCCTCTCAAAGGTGCGGAAGAGTCCGGAAAACTCCCAACCACTGAATTAGTGTGTTCCACAGGGTGTAATTGAACTGGCAACTGAAAAGAGTCCAGATGCAAAAATGTTTGGTCCACGGAAGAAGTCTGAGATGTTCAGGAGGACCCCACATCCCTGAGGAAGAACTGAAAAGAAGAACTTCCATCACAGACTCTGCTAATTGAGAAGACTTAACCTCCAGTTTCTAAAATGAGTCATCCACTGTATCACCGACAAGTAGGTCAGGGAGAGACTCATCCAGATGCACTTCTATCCCAGAAGGACCCCCAAAAGGAGGTCTAGGTCAGAATCACTAGAGACTCCACCACCAGGAAAGGTGTTGAGGAGCTTGACGCCACTTAAGGAGCTGACCAAGTGCTGAGCAGAATGCAGAATTCCGCTGGCAGAATAGCACAGAACAAGAGTCCCACCAGCAGAAAACCACTGGAATGACACAGGACCCCATGTGGAGCTCTACCCACTAGGATCTGTGGAAATATTCCGCAGAACAGTACTTGTTTCGTGGAAGAAGAGGTCCTCGGAAGGAAAACTCAGCTACCTGCCGGACAGCACCAACCAGCACCACCTGTGGCACCGGCATCACCCGCAGCACCGGACACCTGTGGTACCGCCTGCAGAGCCATCCATCACCAGCGGCGCCACCTGCGGCATCGCGTAGCACCAATGGCCCTGTCCACGGTGCCGCACAGTGCCGACAGCACCAGTGGCACCATGCAGTGCCCAACAGCACCACCCATGGTGCCGCATGACACCAACGGCGCCATCCATGGTGCCGTGCAATATGAAATGACACCAACGGTACCAATGGTGCCGCGCATGGCACTGAAGGCCCAGTGGTGCCAACTCACTCTCATGCATCACCAGCCGTGTCAACCACGGCACCACGTGGCACCAGCGGCACTGTTCACAGTGCTGCACAGCACCAATGGTGCCATCCATGGCACCACACATCACCAACGGCGCCATCCACGGCACCGCGTGACCCAGCGGTGCTGCCCACAGCACCATGTGGCGGCGTCAATGGCAATGCCAGTGGTGCCAACGGCACCCAAATATCCTGAGGAAAAGGGGAGAAGGAAAAGCGGTGCTGATGCCAGCCCCTGCATGGAAGAAAGAGGAGGGGGGTAGGCATGAGGGGTCGACACGATGGTGAAGGCACCAGAGATGGCACCGCGCACATCCTGACCCAATTGACCCGGTCCTGGTCCAGCGGCTAGGAGGCCTGGAGGCCCCAGAACCGGGAACACTGGCCAGGAAAACTGGACAGAAGTCGAACCCCCTGCTCCAAAGGAGCGGCCCAAAGGTGAAACTGTTCACCAAAACTCCATCAAGGACAGAAATGGAATCCGGTGTTGAAGAATGCAGCCGTTAAGAGCGGGGCCAAGGGGAATCCACCAAAGTCAGTTCAGGTCTACCACCCCTCACCACCAACAATCCCGGCGCAGACATACCAGAGGGCGACCTCGAGTGGTACTGATTCTTCTTCCCCCAAGGAGGAGGAAGAAGAGCTCAAGGTCAAGCTTTGTGCTTCAGCGGACTGTCCTCCCCCCGAGCACAGGACTGTCCATGGTCAGACCCAGCAGACGAGTGACGTCGACATCCAAGCGCACTCGACGGTAGGAGAAAAGGAACTGAGGCAGTTGGAGGGTCGACGCCGAGATACCCTACACAAGTGTGAGCTAGTCTCGTGGTGCCATGCATGTGTGGTCCTTTCTCGGCGCTGACCCTTCTGAAAATTTTTGACTCCCGCTTGGTCCTAGTGCCTCTGGCACTATCCCATTAGTATGAATGAGTGTTCAAGACTGCAGCCCAGGAAGATCTATTGACACAGGGGCCCATCAGACATCTAAATTTGCCCTCCCTACACCTCGCGGCCTGGCTACTGAGAGGCAAAGACTATTAAACAAAGGCTATGACCCAAAAGTAATGGACACAATGCTTCAGTCAAGATGCTTATCCACCACTACCATTTATGAGGCATTGGTCAGTCTTTCAGAAATGGCACAGAGAACCTCTTGTCTGATCAAACCCTCACAATTTCCCATATCCTACTATTTCTATCACAAGGGGTAGACAAGGGTCTGTCAGTTTCCTCACTGAGAGTACAAGCTGCAGCAATCAGAGCAGACACAGGCCTCATAGACAATTACTCCCATGGAACACACCTGGATGTACACAGATTCCTAAAGGCGGTGTCAAACATCCACCCGAAACCTAGACCAGCAGTGGCACCATGGGACTTCAACATGGTACTAGATGCTTTTGTGGCAACACCATTTGAACCAATGACATCCACAGACATCAAGTGGGTCTCCTTCAAAACTCTCTTCCTGGACACACAGTATGTTCAGCCAGAAGGACTGGTGAGATCAAGGGGCTCTCATGTAAGCCCCCCTTCCTGACAACCCATACTGACATACAATCCATACAATCACCAGGTGTACTACCCCCTCCTTCACTCCGAAAGTATCAACGCCATTCCATATAGCTCAGACTAAAGAATTGCAAGCATGGAACAACCAGAGCTCTCGAGATAAGGAAGGAGAAATCAAGCACTGGGATATGAAGAGTCATATCTATATATTTGGACAGAACCAAAGATTTTAGACTATCAGAAAGATTATTTGTGGTACCAAACAGCCCTAGAAAAGGGCAGGCAGCAGCAAAATCGACACCAGCAAGCTGGATTAAACAGACTATTGATGAGGCCTACAAGCTGCAGGGGCTGATACCACCACAGGGCATCAAAGCTCACTCCACCAGAGCTGTGGCAACCTCATGGGTAAAGCGCAATGATGCCTCAATGCAGGAAATTTGCACAGTCCGCAACATGGTCATCAATACATACATTTACGAGACAGTATAGCCTGGATGTTGAAAATACCAATAAGGTATTTTTCGTTACAAAAGTTCTAGTTAACCACTGTAGGCCTTAGCTGGTGTACCATCTGACCCCCACCCAAGCTGGCACACACTGCTTCTTACAACCCAGATGGCAATGGATGGGGGATGCTATAAGGTGATGCAATATGCAGTGGTAGTTTACTCACCTGGTGAAGGTGCTTACATGAGCATCACCTTACAGCATCCCCGGACCCACCCTGGTATACTGCACTAGATGACAAACCAGCTCAGGCATGATAGAGTAAGAGGATACAGACCAGCATGCCGTACGAGCTGGACACAATTATTTTGTATACTATAGGGTAATAAAATGGCTTAGTACTATTTCCACAGTGTCCAGGGTATACTTATAACCACTGTCATAATCCTGTTGAATACCTCTAACAACATAACTTCTACCACAGTACTCATCTAGATAATTCACAGCTTTGGAAGATTTGAACTGGAGTCCTGTGGTCAGGAGGTGGGTCTAGGTGGATCAGATTTTGAACATCTGGTCACATGTGCATCACTAGCCTATAAGATGGATGTAACCCAGATGGTAATGGATGGGGGATGCTGTAAGCTGATGCTCATGCGATCCTCTTTACCAGGTGAGTAAACTACCATTGTTTCTGGTATGTTTTTCTTCTCTACAGTACCTACCTCCTCCACTGGACAACATTATCTCTAATTTCAATCTCAGGTATCACTGTTGCATCAGTGACACCAAACCATACTACACATTTTTTTAAATCCTTTCCTGATCTTGCCCTGTCATCCCTCTCCTCTTGTCTTGACAGAATCAGCTCCTGCTCCATCATGGTTTCCTTTAATTTAATGTTGCCAAGATTGAGATCCACAGCCTCAGTGAAGAAGAATCTCCACTGCCTACCTTTAACCCTGTACCCTCCCCATGGACCCCCACCACCACCACTTGTACCTATCTCTCACTTTCTGGCCTCCCATCCTCACTTTACTGATACAACTGTGACAATCCCACATCTCTGGGTGCTGGCCTATGGCTCTCTATACCCTCCCTTATTTTTTATAGTTCGTCTATGTGTCATATTTTTATCTTATTGTATAGCGTTACTTGTACTTGGTTTGACTACTGATGTTATGTGCTCTGTAAATTCATACTTGCTGCTGTATACCCAATATGCTTGTCTGCCACTGTACTGTTCTCCTTGATGTGGAACCTTTGTAAATGAGCTCCGAGCTCAAAGGCTGCATCCGAAAATTAAAATAAATTATCTTCCTCTACAAATTAATTCCTTTTGCCACTTTTCTTGACTCCTGCCTCCCCTTTACCCCCCATTTCTCTAAGGTTTCTAAATCTGACTACTATAATTGTTGTATACGTGAAAAGACAGTCTGTGTAAACCCACTGTGAATAACAGTACAAGCAGTGCTGCATAACAGAGAAAGCAATTGTACCATCTAGTGATGGCTTATGGCATAGCATTTATATGAAAGTCAATAGAGCACTCTAGCCCCTGAGCTAGGGTAAATCTTCCTTTAGCTAAACTGAAGAGCTATGCTTGGAGTTCAGTGGGGCACCATGCGACACATGCCATGCCAGCTCCAAGCAGTACACCATCCTTTGGACACTCAATTTCTTTCTGCAGCTGGTTGATTCTTTACCTTCCCCTAGGCGGGCTGTTTCGGTTACTGGGTTTTCTGGATGATTCTGTGTTTTCAGCCTTCCACTCTCTGGTGGTCGCTGATTTCACCTCCCTCTCCTGTCGTCATCTCTCCCTGGTGCTCCTGCTTGCCAGTATTGCTGCTTGCCTCTGCTATCCCATCCTCAGCAGGGGCTTCCATCGCTGCTCCTAGTATTACTGCAGCTTGCTCCTGCCTTGCATGGCTTTGTACTGCCGCTTTTCTCAATGCATCTTGATTTTAGCGGCTAGGGATGCCTGCCTCCCTTCTGTCCGCCACTGGGATAGCTCCCCCTCCTTCTGTGGGCTGCCCGATGGACTTTGCTACATCTGGCCTTTTTGGCTCTGGGATTTATTGCTCACATCCCAGCCATGGATCTGGTCCAGTTTTGCCTCCACTGCACTGCAGCCATACTCCTTTGTGTCTTCTTTTCCCTGTGTTTCTGTGCCTCCTCCATCCTGTCTTCTGCTCTGTGTTCCTGATCCATTGCTGCTTCTTGCCCTGCAATCAGTGCCCTTGCTCTGCCTGCCTGCCACCCTTCCCTTTGCTGCCTATCTGCTTACGCGATTGGTACCAACAGACTAGTGTGATCATGTGGTCCTTCACACTAATGCTAGTTAAAGTGGTTTGCCAGCACATAGATCACTCCGTGGCATAGTCTGTCAGTAGTATCATCAGAGGGCTGGCCACGGGGGACACTGGGAAGGACAATGCATTAACATGGCGGGTAGAGGGTCGCAGGATCAACCAGACAAAAAATTAAATTGCAAGCCAGTAAGTAAATAAAGAAATGAGCAAACGCATATATATATATTTTTTTTTTAATCGGAACCAAAAGGTCCCTTAGCACCTGGCCAAATTTCCCTCATTCACTAAAAATACCACCAACAGCCTTATTTGGTTCAAGGTCAGTTGGCATTCATCTGTTTCCCCCCCCCCCCGGTCATGTCTGAAAATAGGCTGGATTTGTCTAGTGCACTTACCCGGTCAACAAAAACTAAATAAATAAATAAATTATTGCGGGGAGGTGAAAATTCCCCTTTAATCATTCATTCCATCAATCATTCCTGCAAACTGCCTCTTTGTATGATAACTTTGAGTGTACTAAATGTTCAGTGTCTTTGGGTCTGATCTGGTACTTGGCTGAGACAATGTCTGCACTACACTGAGGAGTTCCACCATGATGAAACACATATCTATTTGTCTCTTTTGACTTACCCAAGATCAGATGCACACACCTGTTTAAAAAACAATTTCTGTTCCTGCAAAGGCTCATCAGGCTGCTCTGCACAAGGATTTGCATACCCATGATGACTTACACTGGGACTGAGGCACTAGAGTATGGTTTGAAGAGATGCACATAACCCAAACAAGCTGGATATTTCTAGCCAGGCCCAGTGGCGCTGAAGGTTGAGGTGCTGGACGCCACTCCTCGCACCATGACGGTGAACCGAGGTCGGCAATGAGCTATGGTTGCAGGGGGTCGGCCAGGGAGAAAAGGATTGAGTGTCTGGAAGACAGCTCTTCTTTCCAGAGGAGGGTGGGCCAGCGATTCCCTGGCAGCAGTGACTCCCAGTGAAGGCTGGAGGTGCAACAGCCGGGGCTGTGCACATACGGGGTGTAGGAGACGGCAGATGCCTGCAAGAAGGGTACGGGAGAATGCCCGGCATGCACTGAGCATCACTGCACATCCATGCCTCCAAGGAGTCACAATCACACAAGGAAACGAGAAACACCCCGCGATCTGGGAGGATGACGATGTGCCGAAGCACCCCACGCTCCCACCATCGGATACCGCCAATCGGAGTCCCTGATATCCTCCAACACCCCCTCTCCCACCTGCAGCCCCGCCCTGGGAGGTGCAAGTCAGGGAGCCAGCTGCAGGTAGGGAGTGGGGAGTTCGGATTACGGGGGGACTCACGATGGGGGGTCTCAGGCTGAGCAGGAGTTTGCCAAGGTGATGTCTGAAGGGGTTCCCAGACAGTGGCAACCAAAGGGAAAAAGAAGAGGGAAAAAAGCTGAATATTTCTTTTCTCCTAGCATCTTATTATTACTCCTGTGTGCTGCTCTTCTTATCTGCCTCCTCTAAATGCATTTAATGCCTACTGCCAAATACTTATAATTTATTAACTTTTTCAGTTGCTACATATCACAATTCATGATGCAAACAATATTATTCAGATTTCACTCTCATAGTAAGTAAAATAATGGATAAGTTTGTGTGCATTACCAGGGAGTTGTACCATCGAGAGGTTTTGGACACATAGGAACCTCGAGAGCAAAGCTTGAGAGGTTCCAATGTGTCCAGAACCTCTGGATGGTAGGACTCCCTGGTAATGCACACAAACCTATCCATTATTTTTTTTAATATAAGGATCCAATTTGAAAATTTTCTCAGATCGAAAATGGGTGCCCGACTACTACAGTTAACACTTGCTATGGGCACCCGACATCTGCTCTGCATACTCCTTACCGGAGACATGACATGAGCACTGCACTGATGAGTCGCTTGGTCTAAGTCTTACCTCCAGTGGTGAGTTGAGTTCAGTGGCGAGAAGAATGAAAGCAGGATCAACCAGATAGTTACAATGGTAAAATAAAGACAAGAAAAACAACACATAGCTGTAGTGCCGAGGACCTTTCCCTCACTAAGCAAGAGAGAGAGAGGGCGATAGATACGCCATATTTTGAAAGTTGTTCTGCCCGTCCACACAGGAAAAGCAGCCAATAGGAAGGCATGCTTTGGAAGACGTCGGAAGGCAGACTTGCGCTATTGACTTTTGCTGATAATACTATCGTTCAGATCCCGAATGATACTATTATGGCACCTGAATGATAGTATTATCAGTTGTGAACTGTGGTATTGCCACTTTCAGAATGATGGTATTGCCGAAAATTTTTTGTATGTTTTTCAAAACGATTATTAGGGGGTATCCATATAATAAAACACATTATAAAATGGGTAGAGAAAATCCTGTATTTTGATTGGTTGCTAGCCGTGCATTAGAAGTGTCTAATGCACGGCTAGCAACAAGGTCAGGTAACCACAGCTGCACTGAAAAAAATGTGTATTAAAAAGCCAAATTGGGGGAGTTGGGGTGCTGTTGAGCAGCCAACTGGCAAGACACATTGGACATCAGCTCTGCACATGTTGAGATTAAAAAGGTATAAAACTACTCCGAAAGACAAGAACTTGTAAAAACAATAACAGTAAAGGAAAGTTTAAACCCTCCGGTGTCGGGAGATATCAGAAGTTACAATAGGCCACAATCAGAAAGCAGGTGGGATTGCGGAGAAAAGTAATCCAGTGAATACAGAGCAGGCCGCTTCAACTCCAGTGGTAATGACCGGATCAGAGTCCCCCAGAGAGCTCTGCAAGCCTCCATGTAGGCCATCAACCTGAAGGTCGAATCTATTCTCCAGCGCTTTGTGGAACAGGACACAAAGATGGAATCCGTTGCCCAGACTGCAGACTCAGCTGAAAAAGCAGCCATTCAAGTGTTAGCCGATACATCTAAGCTAACTCAAGAGAACTCTCAATTAAGATACAGGCTCGAGGCATTAGAAAACTCGCACCGGGCATCGCACGTTCGTATTATTGGGTTACCGGAAGGGAGTGAAGATGCAGACCCATTACGTTTCCTACAGCCCTGGCTTCCAGAAGTGCTACACCTATCTAAAGATCTCATGCCATGTCAACTAACTAAAGCCTTCCGAATTACCCCTCGAGCAGCAGGACCACGAGGTGAGGCACCTAGGGTGGTGCTGCATATCACTGCTAGTGCCAGCACAAGAGACATCCTATTACAGGCAGCGAGATCTGCGGAGGGTCTCTTGTACAACGGAGCAACAATTCATCTTTTTCCAGACTTGTCTTTTGCCACGCGTGCTATAAGGAAAAAAATCTGATGCGGTGTGCGCTCGGCTCAGGAGCCTGGGGGTTACTCACTCCTTACTGATGCCAGCACGACTCCGCATCTACTATGGAGGCCACACTTTTCAGTACAATGATCCTGTGGAAGCAGGGAAAAAAGTTGAGGCCATAGCTCGAGAGTTCCAGACATCTGAGATGCAGCCCGCTTCAGAATCAGATGAAGAAACCTGAACTCTGGAAGTTCTACTATTGGTACTGTCTCTAACGTTTGGCTCTAAGTATTTCATTTATTTTTGGGTCTAATAATCATACAAGGGGCCTGTATGGAGGGAGAGGATATTTTATGGGAGGTTCTTACATGGTTCATTAATATTTCAAACGTTCTTGTTTGGAAATGAATATACAGGGTGCAGACAGTATGTATCAGTGCTCAGTATGTTTGGATTATTTCTATCATTTGGATTAGGGGCCAGATCAACACTGGATGCTGAGTTATAACTTCTCCTTTATTTTTCTAGGACATTTTGGACTTGTCCTCCTAAAGCCATAGTTGAATGTAGCTAATTGAATTTACCCATTTCGAAATGATAACATTTTTATGTTTTTTTCCTCCATTAGTTAACACAAGTCTGTTTAGGCTAACTATTCTGATTGCACTGGATGTATATGTAAATGTAGTTCTTATGCATTTCAGGAGAATGTACTATATGTCACTGCTTTTTTCAAAATGCAATAAACAAAGTTAAAAAAAAAAAATGGAATATTCATTTTTTGAATCACTGCCATTTTTCATGCCCACTGACATGCAGGTCACTCTCTCATTCTGTGTTACCACTCTGTACACAGAACCCTGAGTCTCACTGCCATAATGTTCTTTAAAAAAAAACAATACCGACAACCTCAAAGTTTCAGACAGAATGCAGCTGCCGCCCGAATAATTTAATCACAATATTTCACACTTTTTAAAAAAAACATCTGTTGTGAGCTGTTGCCCACTGCCCTTTTCACTCCAGTCTATTACTCGATCCAGCCGGTCACTGGCCCTGCTCAACCCTGCCTCCAGCCCTTTCCCTTACCAGCACAAAGGACATAAATTTAAACAAACTGCCATCACTGTTGCTCTGTCATTCTGGCTGCCTGCCTGCTGTCTCCCCCTCATTTCTTCATAAAACTAAGAACAAAAAAAAAAAAACAGGGAGCAGTTACAGTATCTGCTTCAGCCACTCACCCACTCCCTCGCACGCCGCAAACACCAGTGGTGTCTCTTGCCACCACAAGTAAACCAGCGACACGGCAGTAGCTGTAACTGATGTGTTACCCTGTCTATAGAGACGCAATTTCTTGCAACCTGCCAGCCGCTCGCTGGCTCACTCACTCACTCACTCACTCACGGCACGCAGTTCTCACACTCACATATGCTTTTGCAGGTATGACATAAGCCCAGAATTGCCAGTACAAGTTTGAAAGTTTCCTGTGTTTTAATAGTAACAATAAACATTGTAACTGTGTCTGGGGGAGGGGGAGCCATAGCAACAAGCTCAGCTATGGTGGCCCTAGTAGGTCAGTAAGTGGAAGCCAGAACAGGCGCAGGAACTATTTGATGTCACAATGCAGTAAATAAATATTTTTTTTATTATTGAAACCTAAAATTTTTAATTTCTCCCCCATGCAAATTGAGTAGACCCATTTTATAAGCACAATAATACACTCCGGGGGTGTGCATTAGACATGTCTAATGCACGGTCAGGGGCTGAAGCCCTGGCTGTGCATTAGAAATGTCTAATGCACACCCCCTCGTGTCTTATTGCTTACATAATATAAGGTCGGAAGAATGTCTGCGTAATTCCTGTCTACCACTACTCTCCACCCCAGTTTCACATACAAGGATTAATCAGTATACTCTTCTGCACATACTAATTTAATACTCTGTAACATTACTCTGTAGTACTTTAGTACTCATGACACTTTACTTTTATATTCCATAATAGGGAATTATATTTCCTTATTGCTATCAATCGGCAAGGGAACCCCTCATTTACACATGCTCCTCGCCCTCCTTACTGCTGATAAACAGCAAAGGAACCTCTCACTCACATGCGCTCCTCGCCATGTTCCCTATCGGTCAGAAAATACTCCCTTAACCCCTAGATATCATCTTGTCTCCTGTGGGGAAGGCAGAGTTTGGCCCTGCAAGGCACTGTAAGGAGATTATGGACAACAGCATCCCTACAAGGCACTACAGAACAGGTTTCCCAAACCTGCATACTGAACATCACTCCCTTAGCCCTTAACCCCCAAATCCTACCTTGTTTTCTGTGGGGAAGAAAGAATCCAGCCCTACAAAGCACAAAAAGGGTGTGAGTATCCCTGCAGACCAGGGATCTGTCTAACAGCTAGGACAGGATGAAAAAGAATGAGGGAGTCTAGGTCTAGAAATGAGCATGTCCTGAGACTTCTCTCAGACTGTTTCATCCTATCCCAGGAAGCAGGGCAGGACAGCCCATATCAACTGACTGCCTATAGGTGCGGACACATGATCTATATTTTCTTTCTGATGTTACTCTATCTTTTCCCAGTATATGCTACGGAATTCATGTAAAAGACAAGTCAGAGCTGCTAAGAGCAAGTACTGTAAAGGCCTACTGATTAACTCGGCCAATGACCCCAGAAAATTCTGGTCACACATCAAGTCCTTCCTAGGATCCTCACAGTCAGCTACCCCTGGTGATATGCTGATAAATGATGTGCATTGTAATGACTCACAAACCATAGCTAATTCTTTCGACCTGCATTTCTCTGATCTCTCCCAATATACCTCTTTCTTCAATCCCACTGCAGTGTCCTCCCACTCCTCATCAGGAACCTGTCTGGATAAGTTGGAAGTGTTGTCCCCTGTGAATCCTTATACTCCTCCATTCTATTTTAAGGCTGTGTCTAGAAAAGAAGTTCTGAAGCTCTTGAGGTCCATCTCTGATCATACCAGCTCTGGCTCAGACTCCCTTGAACCCCGCCTCTTGAAACTTGCAGCTCCCCTTATTGCATTACCGCTGGCCAAAATTTATGCATTATTACTTTCAGGTGGAGTGGTCCCTGACATCTGGAAAGCTGCTCGGATCACACCTGTACTTAACAAGCATTTGTCAATGCCGAATGTTTGCTTGCTGGCATTGGCAGTGGTAGTGTAGAAGTTACAGAGCTGAGTAATAGGAATGGCAGTGAAGTATTGAACTGAAGCCAACCCCACCACCACCCTGCAGAGAGTGACAGGCATTGGGGTATGCCTTTGGGTCGTCAGGCATAACGGCCACGCCATTTCACCACACCCCACCCTGCAGACACTGACAAGTGTCACGGTGTTCCTTGGGGTCTTTGGCCCTTATGCGCACCCCATTTCATTAGGAAATATGGTGAGATGGGTGCGATATAGGAGAATGGGGTGAACTTTGGGGCCGAAGAGTCCAAGGCATACCTTGATGCCTCTTACTGGCTGCAGGGTGTGGAATGGTATGAGCATTACAGGCAAGAATCCCAAGTCACACCCTGATGCCTGTCATTCTCTACAGGGTTAGGCGTTATGGTTGGAAACCTTAATACCTCAGGCATTCGTTGGTATTTTCCTCCAAATTTTCAACATGTTTTTTTACCCCACCTCATGAACAGAGGAATATCAGTTTGTTAGCCAAAAGCTGCTTATGCACAGTGACTACGGCATTTAGCACCACAGGTGCAAAATATTCCGAACAGGATGTAAAAATGACAGTTGTACTGTTCATGGGAGGTGTAAAAATGGCAATGTTGCAAATCTGCAGTAAAATATTAAAAAAATGGTGAAGTCACAAGCATACATAGAAACTATGTGCTTACCATTAATATATAATTAGGTTCGGGATTTTTTAGCAGATTGTCAACTCGGGCATTTGGTGCCTCCGATCATGAACAGTGTCACTGTGATTTTCTTTATCTGTGCCGAACAATGATTTCCCACAGCGACCACACATTTCTGCGCTGAAAGTGTGAAAACACACTTCAGCCATGTTGTGAAAATGACAGCTGTACTGTTCATAAGGAAGTGTGGAAAATGCCACTGGTGAAAATCTGGACTGAAAATATTACAAAGTCATGAAATTCACAGTGCGTGGAAACTACGCCAATGCTCACTCATAACACAGTCATTTATGGACTTTTGTCACCAAATTTTCAACATAGCCATTTAAGACCTCTGCTCATGAACAGTGTAACTGTGATTTTCTTAATCTGTCCTAAACATTGCTTTCGCCCAACAGCACCATTATGCGCTACATTGTGAAAACACATCTTAGGCGACATATGAAAAATGGCAGCTGTACTGTTCATAAGGAAGTGTAATAAAATGGCAATGTTGAAAATCTGGGTAAAAATAATGAAAATCTGCAAACTTACGAGCATGCATGGGAACTGTGTAACGTGACGTCTAAAAGTCATTTTTAGGAATTTATTCACAAATTTTCAACATAGCCATTTTAAGACCTCTGCTCATGAACAGTATCACTGTGATTTTCTTAATTGTCCCAGTACATTCATCTACTTTTCGACTGCGCCATTTATGCGCTACATGAGGCGGAAACATGTTTTGGGTGAGATGTGAAAATGACAGCTGTACTACTCGTAAGAAGGTGTGGTAAAATGGCAATGTTAAAATCTGGAGTGAAAATATTGAAAATTCGCGAACTTACGAGCATGCGTAGGAACTGCAGCATGCACGCTCGTAAAACAGTCATTTTAAGGAATTTTTCACCAAATTTTCAACATAGCCATTTTAAGACCTCCGCTCATGAACAGTGTCACTGTGATTTTCTTAATTTGTCCTGTACATTGATTTTGCACACCGACTGCGCCATTGTGCGCTACATGGCGGAAACACATTTTGGATGAGATGTGAAAAATGACAGCTGTACTGCTCATAAGAAGGTGTGGTAAAATGGTAATGTTGAAAATCTGGAGTGAAAATATTGAAAATTCGTGAACTTACGGCGCCTCACGTGGGAACTGCATAGCGCATGCTAAATAAAACAGTCATTTTTGAATTTTGCAAAATTTTTAACATGGGGTTTTGGGACCCCTTCTCATGAATGATGTCACTGTCATGGCGTTATTCGGGCGAAGGGTGATTTTCAGCGCGGTGACTGCGGAAATCACCCTTGAGAACTTGATGCTGCTCATTTAATGACATCATGAGAAGAATCTTTCATGGGTGGTGCAAAATTCAAAAATACTGAACTCATACAATAAAGTTGAAAAACCCTATCTAGCCCATTACCACGGCTTACGGCATTTCCTCAGTTACGTAGTCGGCTTTGAAGAGTGCAGGCGTGTTCCGGTCCACGAAGATCGTCGCGCGAGCTCCGGAGGTAAGTATGGGGTGGGGGGTGTGGGAGGCAAGTGCGCAGTGGGTGAGGTGCGGGTTGTGGAAGGGGGCTGGGAGAAGCACCATGGGACCGTTTTATTTTGCAGGTAAAAAAAAAAAAACCGATGTGGGACGTTTGCCATGCTGGGGTGGGCTCCCAGCATGGCACAAGGATAACATGGGGGACCGTCGGAGCCGGCGGGGACTGGGCACCTCTGTCGGCCATATGATCAGTTGCCACGCTGGGTGGGCTCCCAGCGTGGCAATACTCGGGGGGGGTGGCGACAGTGGGCCGGCCAGTTGGGCACCCCTGTCGGCTATTCTATGAGTTGCCAGCTAGGGTGGGCACCCAGTGTGGCATGGAAGGCTGCTTTGTGGAAAGCGCACAAGCCGACGGGATTGGGAACCCTCGCCGGGCTATAGCGTGTGCTGGGGAGGGAGGGAGGGCAGCACACAGTATGCGTGCGGTTCTGTGTGTGTGTGTACATGTGTGTAGGGGGAGCTGCGCATGAGCAGGTGATATCTTATTGCTGCTTACTGAAGCGTAGCCCCCCCCCTTTCAACTGTATGCCACTGCATTTTGGAGCTTGTCATAGACAACTCCAGCATGCATTGGCTTACAGGGGCTGTGCCTGCCAACACACTGACTGAATTGGAGGAGGAGGTGACACACCTCCAAATCTCGGATGATGGCACTATGTTTCTTGCACATGCGTGCAAGCAAACATAAAAAAGGGGATCCTAAGGTTGTCATGAACTACAGACCAATTGCCATACTCTCGGTACTGAGCAAAATCCTGGAGAAAATTGTCGCAACTCAGACAACTGACTATCTACTTAAGCACAGCCTGCTCTCGGATACCCAACATGGCTTCAGGAAAGGACATAGCACAACAACTGCACTCCTTAAATTCACCACAGACTCTCTTTCAAAAATGGATACTGGCAATCTGACTGGGGCTGTCTTTATTGACCTCACAAAGGCTTTTGACCTTGTTGATCACACTTTGCTTCTCTCCTCGCTTCGACACCAGCATTTTTCCTCCTCTGTTGTTGACTGGTATGAAAGCTACCTGACAAACAGAACTCAAGTGGTGAAATTTAATTCCTCTCTGTCGAACAGTACCACCATTAACATTGGCGTACCTCAGGGCTCTATCCTAGGGCCCCTCCTATTCTCTCTTTACGTATATAAATAACATTGGAGCTGCTCTAAAATCCTGCTCTGCTATTCTATATGCTGATGATCTTGTCATCTATACAAGTTCTACTAATACAGACACTATCAACGCACCCCTTTCCTCTGACTTTAGCAATATCCAAAACTGGCTATACAACCACAAACTGGTTGTCAACACTAGCAAAACTAAAGCCATGCTGCTTGGATTGGCCCCAAAGCTCTGGGCTTGCACAACAGCACTGATGGTGCAGGATTTAGGTCAATTACTGGAATGTGTTACCTCTTTCAAGTACCTGGGCATCCTGCTAGATCAATCTCTTGATCTTAATCCTCATGTTCAGTCTGTTTGCAGAGCTGTCAACTCCAAACTGGGTGTTGCATATAAGACTGTTATATGCTCATATCATCGGCTAAAATGGCCATTGCGAGGGGGATTCTGCTCCCCACCCTAACCTATGGGGCTCCTTTATTTAGGGCTGCTCATAAAACTGACCTGCTCAGATGGGATATTATGTACTGTATAACAACATACAGTATGTCGCTATGTCTCTTCTGCTCCTCAGCTTATACACCACTGTCAGCTTTATTATGATCTTGGTTGGCCGTCTCCATTAGCTAGTAGGAAATACTATCTTGGCTCTCTTATTGATTCGATAATCCGAAATCAAACCCCTAGGTGTCTTACAGCTATGCTTGTTCCTCAGGACACACTCCATGGTCTACGATCAGCTGATAAATCCTTTCTGAATTTGCCGCGGTGCCGCTAGGAAAGGAACTGTTGCATTTGAGCATGCGGCTCACAGCTGTGGAATTCCCTTCCCTCAACATTAGACTTTCTAGCTCCCACATGCTTTAAGAGAAAACTGCGCTTGAATCTGCTGATTGCTGATACCTGTTTCTGCTTTCACCCTACCTAATGACTGATGTCTCTGGCCATACAATAGTATTTCCTCACCTCTATATAACCTCTTACTGCCTCAGCCTGTCCCGGCTCCCTTTCTCTGCCCATATACAATCTTACACTGCAGGCATCTCCCTTACACTTACATACACTCATATAATCTAATTTCATGGCTTGCTCCCCTCTTCCTCACTTACCGACCTTTTCCTTAATGACACCCCCTGCTCTCAATGGTTATTTCTTCCTTTTGTATTACCTGTTTTTGTTTTTGTGTGCCTTGTTCTGTTCATATGATATGTCACCTGATAATTTATTGTCCAAGGTCCTCTCTATTCATTGCACAGGTAGGCACCTATGAACTTATGAATGGTCTACTGTGTATGTCTCTGTTATATTGTATCCACTTTAACTCACTGTATGTAAAGCACTTATAATTTGTTATCCTGTTAAGTTTCTGCATGTCTGTACTCTCCTGGGTCGTGCCTGAAAATAGCCATTTTATGGCTAGTGCACTTACCCGGTTAACAAAAGCTAAATAAATAAACGGTTCTGGGAATTCTTTGCATGAAAAGTAGAAATTCTACACCCTGTTATAGGGCCTCAGCACCTCACAGTAGGGTCTCAGCATCCTGAAGCAGGGGTTCTCTACCATGCAGTAGAGATTTTTCACCCTGAGGTAGGGACTCTACCCCCTTGTACCTGAGGTAGGGACTGTACCATCTTGAGAGATCCTGCACCCTATAGTAGGGACTGCACTTTAGTTCTGCACATTATCACGGATTATGTTTTTAGATTATTATTAGAAATTGGTTACCAGGAATCTACACTCGTGTAGTAGCAACTCTGTGACCCACAGTAGGGCCTCTGTAGCTTATAGAAGGTATTATGCACCTTACAGTAGGAATTCTGCAACCCACAGAAGGGATTCTGTGCCCTGTAGTAGTGACTTTATACCCTTGTGGTAGGAACTGTACATGCCATAGTAGAGATTCTACACCATTTTAGCAGGGATTCTGAATCCTGTCATGGGAACTTCCCTGTAGGAGATATTCTGTCCCCCAGTAGGTATTTTTACCTTGTAATTGGGATTCTGACCCTGTAGAGACCCTGCACCCTAGCATTAGTGATGTTACACACTTGTAGCAGGACTCTGTACCTTGTAGTGGGGATTCTGCACACCACAGTAGGGATTCTGTACCCTTCTAGCAGGACTCTGAACCTTATATTAGGAACGCTGTACCCTTGCAGCAGGGATTCTGTATCATGTTGCAGAGACTCTTCACCTTGTGGTGGGGACCCTGAACTGCATAGTAGGGACTCTGCACCATGCAGTAAGGGCTCTGTACAATCTATAATGAAATTCTCACCCTGTAGCAAGGACTCTGCTTCCTTTAACCCATTTATAGAAAGTATTATGCATCTTCTTGTAGGAACTCTGCAACCCACAGAAGGGACTTTGCACCCTGTAGTAGAGATGTTTCAGAAACAGAGAGAGAGAGAGAGAAAGATGTACTGCTGGCTGCCTGGCATTTGTCGTGCGTAGACACAGATGACTCAGAAGAAACAAAAATGTCAAACACTGGGACCAGAGTAGGTATGTTTGGTAAGAAAACTTTTAGTAGGCAGGTGCAAACCAGACAAAATGAGCCACCTCAAGAGCGCTAGCCAGAAGTCTCTACATACTGGGTCATGTTAACTCTCCTTAAATGGAATTATACACCCTGTAGTGGAGACTCTGCACCCTGTAGTAGGGATTCTGCACCTTGTTATAGGCATTCTGTACCATATAAAAATTCTGCACCTTCTACTTGGGATTCTGCCCCAGTAGTAGGGTTTCTGACCCAGTAGAGATTTTGCATCCTCTAGTAGGAATTCTGACCCTGTCGTAATGATTCTGTGCATTTGCAGTAAAGATTATGCACCATGCAGTAGGATGCACCCTCTAGTACAATCTCTGCACTTTGTAGTAGGGTTTCTGAACCTTGTAGTAGGAACTCTGTATCCTGTTGCAGGCATTCTGCACCATGTAGCAACTCTGCCCCTTCTATTAGGGATTATGACCCTGTAAGAGGGATTCTGATCCAGTAAAGATTCTGCATCCTATAGTAGGGATTCTCAGCCTCTTGTAGCAATTCTGCACATTTACAGTAGAGATTCTGCACTCATGCAGTAGGGATTCTGCACCTTGTAGTACAGTCTCTGCACCTTGTAGTATAGTCTCTGCACCCTGCAGTATAGTCTCTGCACCCTGTTGTAGGCACTCTGCACCTTCTAGTAGGGATTATGACCCTATAATAACCGGGGAGCATTTTTTTTCCATAGGGGAAGTCCAGTTATAATTCGCCGTTATAACCTATGGGTTATAACTGTGAACACGCGCCAGGTTTCCTTTGCTCCATGCATGTGCCAGCCACCAATCTTCCCTTCCTCAGCGCCAGACCAGACACTTCACTAGCACTAGCACTTGATGGTAAGTAAATTTAAACAAAACAATCTTGCCTCTCATAAATGGAGTTTTTGCATCCTAGATTAAAACCTTAGTCTTTGATTAAACCTTTTAACAAAAAGAATAAACAAATAAATAAAAGGAAACTTTTCAGCAGCTGCTCAACTGCGTTCTGTGCTTCATCCTAACCAGACCACAGCTGAACAGCCATGTATTTATATTTTATACAATTATTGTGGTGAAAAAACACTCCCCAACAATTATAAAAAATAAAACATGGGGTGGTGAGTTTAAATCGAATTTTACACACACCCTTGGTGTCGGACACTTAAATAAACCCCTCAAGCTTTGCTCTTGGGTTTATGTAGCATCCAATACCTTGGGTGTGTGTAAAATCTCGTTAAACACACCACCTCATGCATTCTTCTATATGTAATAGAGAGTCTGACTGGTAGAGATTCTGCATTCTCTAGTAGAGATTCTGACCCTGTCGTAGTGTTTATGCACCCTTGTAGTAGAAATTTCGCACCCATGCAGTAGGAATTCTGCACCCTGTAATATGGACTCTGTGACTTACAGTTGGGAAATTCTGCACCCTCAAAGCACAGATTCTGTACCTATTGGTAGGTACTCTAGGCATTCTAACCTTCTTTGAATACTGGAGACATGTACCAAGGAATTACTTTCCATTCTGAATTCGGAACCTGTTGACAATATCTGTGGTGGCCATAGAATCCAGTAGAAGGCACAGTCAGGAGTATTATGTGAGCACCATAACTTCATTTCAGCTTCCCTTTAAAGCAAGAATTCCTTTTCAAATAATGTCTGCCACTTAAACACCTACTGTTCTATGAAAATGTATGCAGTGCATTTAGAGCCTATTAAACAAAGTAGCCATACAGCATAAAGGGCTGATTGGTGCTAATGAAAGCCTTCATCCCTGATGATTCATCCATTTACTATAAAAGAGAGTACTTGCTTCTTGGAATTAGGGTTAGTTGGGTTAGGGAATCAGTGCTTTTCCCCCCAGTTGCACTATTGTTTCTCCTAAATGTTCTGGTTTAAAATTGGAACAATAATGGAATCATGTTTGTGAGCATACTTTGTTTTACCCTGTCAATAAGCCAAATATGCAAATGAAATGATGTAATAAAAGGATGCTATTTTGTATTTATTAACTCGAAACATAGCCCCCCACCCACCCACCCACAATGACATCACTTTTAACATCCCTTGCCAGATCAAGAGTAAAACCTCAGCAGAATGAGGGGGCAACCACAAATATACCAAACACATTCTGAAATGTCAAACCCATAACACTGTTTATGCACTTCAGTGGTCAAAACGGAAGGTCAAAACTTTAGCACTCATGCCAACATCCAACGACTAATTACATTTTATTATGCATGCATTCAAGTTAGAATAGAACAGGAATAGACTAGAATAGAACAGAATACCATTTAGCACCTTTCATACACACTCTTACTTACTTTTATTAAATTGGAAAGCAAAATGAAGCCAGCAGATTGACTAACAGGCCCTCCTAGGTGTGCAATTATGTCAACATAATTGCTCACCTTATGACTGTGACTTTTTAATAGCCACATCACATCGAAGAGTTCAGTTCTCCTTCATGCAAGAACTGACCTGCTCTGACAAACATGGCTACCACCTTTATTCACTACAAACCTTCAACTATGAAAAAACAATTAATTGTTTCTCTGATCATCACCCTCTCTTTACACACATACACAAAGTAGAAAAATAAAGCACCACTTCTAGTTTTAATTACTAGTTCCTTTGCTGACCTTGAAAAATCCACATCCTATATTTGCCTTACAGGGAAATCACTGATGCTTACATGTTTACCCCGTGACAGATAAAACTGAGGCACTGACTTGAATTATTCTGTGTCATGGAAAACAGCATCCCACTGAATGTGGGTAAAGACAAAGACAGGGTAAAAAAGGGAGGCAATTATATAAAGAAAGGGGGCGGGGCTCCAGTTATAGTAAATGGGAAACATGGGAAAGGCAAACCCAAACTGTTTACAAAGAGTCATGAGGTTCTTAACAGCATATGCACTGGAACCAGAGTGGGTGAAACTATTGAGGAGAAATGTAAAAACCCTCCCCTCTCACCCCCAACACACACACAACACAGCAGATGTTCTGAAAAATTTAGCCTTTCCAATTCAAATACCAGCACTGGTTTGAAATGCAAATTAGGTCACTAATGTGCTTTATGAAAACAAATAGTTCTACACATGGTTTAATTGTTACCAGCATGGGGACTATTTTTTGTCTTCCAAGATAATATGGAAGCACATTAAAAAAAAAAAGGTCTTCATATAATTTCTTATTTTTATTCATCTGAAATCTGACATATTTAAAAAACATGTTATGGAGAAATAAAGACACTCCAGTGTGTGTAATTATGGTGCGATGATCTCACGTATCAGATGCATTTTAACAGCACTCAACTGTACTTCATGCCTAACAAAGCACCTGAGTGAGAGGTGATTATCTCACCATAACTGCACATGCTAACGTGTCTTATTGCTTACATAATTTTGTTCAGGAAGGCACACTGAGCTGAACAGCTCTTTTCCACATGCATCATAGGACACTATCCCAAAGCACTTTACAAAGCAATGAGTTAGATAATACTGGAAGTGAGGGGGCTACATGCAGAATATTTACTGCAGCCATAAAGTGCACTAATACCCACTACCTTCCCTCCGCTAGCACTTCCCCCCATTTTGTTTGTCTATGTTGCTTTCTGCCCCCCCCCCCCCGTGATGTTGACAATGCCTCTGGCTGCTCCCTCCTCCCTCTGCGTCCTCCCTCCCAAGTGCCCCCCTGTACCTTTCCCTGTTCTTCTCCTATGTTATCTCACTCTAGTACAGACTATCCTGACTATAGCATTGTATTTCTCCTAGTCGTAATATGTTGTCTTCCATATTTTCTTTTCTGTATTGTACTGTATTTGACATGGAACCTTTGTAAAAGAGCCTTGACTCAAAGGTATTTGTAATCCTAAACTTAATAAATAAATAAATAAAATTTACTGCCACTCTGTATTAGAACCTCTGTTACTGATAGAGGGAGTGTTGGCCATTATGCTAGGGAATAACACCCCTACTCTTCTAAAAAGTGACATGGGATCTGTCCCTCCTCCTACAGTAGGTAGCCACAAGAGATGGGGCTGAAGGGACCATTTGTTTAATGTCTGAGCTGTAGGACAGCACCTCTGATCTTGCATCCCGCTGCCCCACCCCCACCCCACAGCACCGCAGTGTCAGTGCTTGGTGTTAACCCAAGTGCCTGGTGCCAGACCTGAAACACAGAAACATAGAATTTGCCAGCAGATAAGGACTGCTTGGCCCACCTAGTCTGCCCAGTTTTCCCTGCCCATAGTATCACCATAGATCCTTCTTGATCTCTGGCCCATATACCCACCCCCTTCCCTCAGATTCCCTTATGCCTATCCCAAGAATTCTTGAACCCCACACCTGTTTTCACCCCCACCACCTCTGCTGGAAGACTGCTCCAGAATTCCACCACTCTTTCTGTGAAGAAGTATTTCCTCACATCTCTACTGAATCTGCCCCCTCCAGCTTCTCTTCCTGCCTCCCTTGTCGTTGAGCACCTTTTTTTCCCTGAAAAACACTTCCTTCCTGTACCTTACCTACCCCCATGAGGTATTTAAAGGTCTCTATCCTATCCCCCCTCTCTTCCAAGGTGTACATGTTTAGGTCCTTAAGTCTCTCCTCGTAGGGCTTCTGATGCACACCATGCACCATTTTAGTTGCCCTCCTCTGGACCACCTCCATTCTGTCTATGTTCTTCCAGAGATGTGGTCTCCAGAACTGGACACACTACTGCAGGTAGGGTCTTACTAGCGATCTATACAGAGGCAATGCCATCTCCCTCTTTCTGCTGGTGATACCCACCCTTATGCACCCCAGTATCCCACTAGCCCTTCCAACTGCCTTGTCACACTGCCTGGCCACCATTAGGTCATCCAGTATGACTACCCCCAGGTCTCATTCCTGCTCGGTGGTCATCAGTACCACTCCTCCCATTCTGTACTCTACCCCTGGGTTTCTGTGCCCCAAGCGTATTACTTTGCACTTTTCAAAACAAAAAGTTTAATTTGTTTTGATGCTTGAAGTCTAATGTATGCAGTTGTGCACTGAGCTTCTCCATATTACATATATATATATATATTTTTTTTTCATAACCAGGTAAGGCCCATTAGGCACAAGTGCCTATTGTCTGGGGTAACCCAGGAGGTTAACTGACTTGCTCAGAGTCACAGATTATGCAAGTAGAGGTTGTGGGAATCAAACCCATGTCTGCCTGATGTACTATGCCCATTCACAGCTCGTTATTGTAGCCACTAGGCTATACTGCTAGCCCCCTTCAAAGTATTATTCATTATTTTTTGGTAACTGGGTAATGCCCACCAGGCACAATGCCCATTTTTGGGGGTGATCCGAACCACTGGGGAAGTTAAATGACTTGCTTGGGGTCACACAGTATGCAAGTGGAGGCTGTTGGAATGAAACCCTGGTCTGCTGGATGTACTAAGTTCATTCACAGCTCATTACTCTAACCACTAGGCTATACTGCCAACCCATTACCCATGACCATACAATCTGATCTCCACCCCCATGGTTTCCCCTATTAACCACCCTGAAGAACAGTGTCACCAAGACTGCACCCATCCACCAGCTTTAACTTTGTTACTAGTTTTAGTAGACACTCTATGGAAGTGGAACATGTCATCAGGGACAACGGGGAAATCCTACGTACAGATCCTTTGCTTAGGGAAGCCACATCATTCGGTCCTAGGATGGTCTATAGGCATGGTACCAACCTTCATAATAGGTTGGTACACAACCTGCAGCCAGAGATTAAACCTTTACCCCTGCCAAGGAACTGGTTACCACCATTACCATGTGGTATCCCATACCTGTAGCCATTGCAAGTTTTGTCCATCTATTCTGAAATCCATCACTTTTACTACTGTTAAGTGTTACTAAAACTTTTGTGATTAGAACTTTTTTCTGTGTAACAACTAATTTGGTATATTTGGCAACTTGTGAATGTGGGACTTTCTATGTAGGAAAGACCACTAAACCTTTTAAAGTTTGTACTGGGGCACATTTAAGTAGCATAGCTAGAGGGGATACTTTCAATGCATTGGCTGATCACTGTAAAACCAGGAGGGGTGATGGTGTTAACCATATACTCAAATTTTGTGGTGTTGAAAAGGAAGGGGTAAGGGCTCAGGGTGGCAACTTGAAATAGAAATTATTAAAACATGAGTCATTCTAGATTTTTACATTATGTGCCCTGACTACCCTGGGTTAAATGACCATTCTGCATGTACGAACATAATACTACTGGAAAAAATGTTGCAGGCAAAATGCCATGGACATGATGCCATCTGGACAACAAGTCCGTGGACAATAAGTCATGGGTCGAAATGTCGACGGACATTAAGTCACCAGTCACTAGTCTGCTTGGATCAAGATCATGAAGTAGTCGCCAGCCACCAGGTCACCTTGGTGAAGATCAAGCAAAGTAAAGAATGATGGGGGAGAGAACAGACTACAATAACGGAAAATGAAATGTTATTGATTGCATTATGTGTTAAAATCATTGGCTTGGGTCAAGATCAAGAAGTCACCAGTAACTATATTGTCAGACTCCTTGGCGAATATCAAGATCAAGCAAAAGTAAAGAATGCGAATGTGGTACAACATATATTGGGTAGTATGTGTTAAAATCATGGACATCATTATTAAGGTTCAGGGGGTGGAGGGAGAAACAGACTACTTGCAACACCGGAAAAGAAGGTTTGTTACAGCTGCAACTCCCTCCCCAAGATTCTGTCCCAAACTGCATTTTGCATTATTTGCCTAATTTATATTTTTGTCATTTCTACCCCATGCCCCCTTTCCCCCAGGTCACATTGGGAAATGAGCTCTAGCTGTTCAAAACGTCTAAATAAATAAAATAAAAGAGAAATCAATCATTAAAACCTACTACATGCAGTACAGCTAGCAGAGGGAACGTGGACTGAATGTCACCGTAAAATACAAGGACAGCAAGGGCATGGAGAGTTTGTTATAGCCGCGACTTTTTCTCCTCGATATTATGTCCTGTTATATTTTGACCAGCCGACATTTGGACTGCGACATTTTGTCCGCAACTTATTTTACGGTGACATTCGGTCCACATGCCGTTTTGATATTTTGCCCTTTATTAAGAAATGAATGAGAAATGTCTGTATAATAATTTGTTTAGATCACACTAGAAATTAATTGGTCTTTGTGTATTTTTTTGTCTAGAGTGTGGAGGATTCGAGAGATAAATGTACCTTTAGCACCAGTGGAGCCACTACCACAAGGACAGTCTTATCAGGAGCTTTAAACATACAGACATACTGCTTCTATAGTTGCCGCCTATATGGATCTGCTGTACATTTAATTGTTTTAACCCCTAGTATTCATAGTTAATTACGGTTACTGGTTTGCATTTTGTATTTATTATTGTTTATTTAGATAGAACTTTATGTAATTATGCACTATTGCTTTAGATCACCATTTAAATGCTTGGGGTTTCCACATTCCCCCCTACGTCTGGTGATGCACTACAGTTGCAGCCATAGATACATTCAGATATATTTGCAATATATCTAAAGAGATTCTCTCTGGTGGCTCATAGCGGTACTGCAGGCAGGTAATTTCTCCAGACTCCAGAGACATCACAGAAATTTCATGAAATATCTGACCATGTCTATGGCTGCAATTGTAGCTGCAAAACCAGTCGGGGTTCACTGACTGTCCTGACTTGGCATCTGAATTTTAAAATTATTACAATAAAAGTTTGTTTGCAGCTGTGTGGTGCCAGTTTTGTTTTTCGGCTCCTGCTAGAAAAGGCCATATTCAGACTAATACATTTGTTTTTGGTGAACTTTGTTGGTTAACTGCTAGATAGAATGCCAGTCCTAGATGGAATACGTTAGATACAATTTCTTTTTTTTTCATTATGGGTCACCAAAAAGCTAAGCAAAAACAAGATTCATCCGCACTCTGGCCTTCCAAAACATAGACCTCAGCACAGCCATCCACTGGAGCCGGGGACTCTCCTGCTACATTGGAGTAATTGCAGATGGCTGTGAATGCCTTAACACTGTCAATTCGCAGCATGGACAAACAATTAGATACTTATAATATAAGGTTGGCGATGGTTGAAATCACAGCTTATACTATAAGTGTAAAGGAGTCCTCTAAAACGGCAGTGGCAATGACCATTAATGAGATCCCCCAAGAAAAAGCTTTGCACCACATGGTGTGAAGTCTTACCTGAGCGGCACCCCATCTGGCTATATTTTGCCAAAACAAATTCAATATTAAAAGCGTGGAAGGGATCGTAGATTTGTAAACAGCCAATCCCTTCCACTTCTCGGTTCTGAGAGCTGACTAAAGACCCTCCCCCGCACTCAGGCACGTAATGATGTGTGCCCAGGGAGAGCGCAGGGGCACACTCCATTATTCTCTATGGGGGACAACTTTTAAAAATGTTTTAGATAGCTTAGCGGCCATTTTGTCTTTAACCATAGGGACCGGGCGACTAACAATGTCTTTGTTAGTCACCCAGTGCCCATGGTTAATAACAAAACAAGTGCTAAGATGTCTAAAAATGTTTTAAGAGTTGGTCCCCACAAAGAATTACGGAGCTCCCCGGGCACATGTCATTACGTGCCTGAGCGCGGGGGCAGGTCTTTAGTCAGCTCCCAGCACCAGGAAGTGGAAGGGATCGGCTGTCCAAAAATTTGCGATTCCTTCCACTCTTTAATATTTTGATTCCCTAGAACATCCCTATCTTTATAAAGTATTAGAAAAATATAATTACGGAGGCAATTTCTGCGGATAGGTAAGGATCCTTTATAGTAAACCTAAAGCAGCATCGGTAACAAATGGCACCACCTATACCCGCTTTAGCCTACACAGAGGTGTGCCCTTCATCCCTCTCCCCATTCATCCTTTCTATAGAACTGTTAATACCGAAAATAACGGAGTCCACAAGTATCCACGGCATGACAATTGGAGGGAAATCTAATAAAATACTGGCATTTGTGGACAATCTGTTAATGACCTTAGGTCAGCCCCACATTCTGATAAGTAATTTACAGCCTCTGTGAACTTATTTTGGTACACTTTCAGGTTTAAAGGAAAACTACATGCAAAAATGATAGAAACACATGTTGCGTATTGTGTTTTGGTTTTTTCTGATGATCCCTGGAATTCTGTTCCATGCGTCTGTGACAAGGTTTTTTTTTTTTTTTTTTTTTTTTTCTGCCAGTTTTATAGCCCTTGGGGTAGCCATTCGGGCTTCTTTTATTGCTTCTGATCTGTTGAAATTTTTCCAGAATGCCTCTGGGAATTATGTCAATTAGACCTAAGTCCTTCAAAGGTGTATTGGCTTTAATATCACCCAGTGACAGCACTTTACGAAGAAAATTGCAGCAAATCCAGAAAAACCGTTGGCACTCAAAAAAATCTGACTTTGGCTAAAGCGGGAGGCAAACACTTTGTCAAAGCAGTTAGCATTCACAAGAGTTGCAGTTAGATGGTGTGACTAGATTATAATTTGGATCCTGGGCTCTTAGTTCTAATGTAAGGTCTAATTCACATAATTCCCAAAGGCATTCTCGGAAAATTCCAACAGATCAAAGGCAAAAAAGAAGCCTGAATGGCTACTTCCAGGGGCCTTAAAAACTTGCAAAGAAAAGGGAAAAAAAAATCCTCCTACAGACAAAAGTAACACAATGCTAGGGATCATGACAGGGAAACAAAAACAATGCACCACATGGGTTTTTATACTCTTCGTATGTGGTTTTTCTTTAAAGGTTAACTGGAATAAATCAGAGGGTGTGATTCTGAAATCCTCCCCTTTCTAAAAGAAAAGGCTGACAGAGTCATATGCATTTCCCTGGACAAGAGATACACTACATACTAACATACGAAACTGCCAGCAGATACAGGCCATATGGTCTATCAAGTCTGCTCGAGTGTGCAGCTAGCAATCTCTTATTCTGTAGGATTAACCTACCTACGCATGACAATCCATAATTATATAAAAAAAAAGTGCATTCTTGTTTTACATTATTGCTCAGAGATTAATAAAGATCTAGAAAGGTGAGAAAAATTACACTTATTATTACGGGGAAGATAAAAGCAATCAGAATGATTAGTGCTCCTAAAATCTTCTACGCACTTAATTTTCCAACCCATATCAATATATTTTGGTTTAAAAGGATTGGGCATTTAGTTTTTAAATTTCTTTGAGAGACAGTAACAAACTTTCAAGGTTAAATATTAAAAGACCTGGGGGTGGCATGGAGCCCGAGCAAAATGGCGGCTTCAGTTTAAGCACTGACCAAAACCTAACGAACTGTGCTGTAAAACTTTGTTTTGGATAACAGTGACCATACTAAATGTGTTCCAGCTGGTATCTGAAGATCTCAGTGCCAACATGGGGAAGTCTCATAGAGAAAAACAATCCCAGGAAGAATCTGTCAGCAAAAACGTACCCACAGCTGCAACCATGAGGTCGGCCCCAAGTTGGGTATCAGCAGCCATGGAAGCTACAGAACCAGAAACATTACAAACACTGGGTGCAAAATTAAACACCCTGATAAAATCAGTAGCGGGTCTCTAGGACAAATTTGATACACTTGCTAATTGTGTCTCTACCTTGGAGACTACTTTGGACTCTGTGCAAACCACTACTTCAGAGGCTGCAAAGCGGTCTGACTCAGCGATGGGTGCAGTGGCAAATGTTATCAAGGAGAACCAGCATTTACGTATCCAATTGGAGACCCTAGAGAATCAGGCTCAATCTGCCAATCTCCACATCATAGGCTTGCCCAAAGGATGCGAAGGTGACCACTTGCTTCTATTTCTGGGAGACTGGTTCCAGCAGCACTTTGGGGAAGAGGAGCTAGGTGAGCCAGTGAACATGCAGAAGGCCTACTGAGTCACCCCAAGAGGGAGACCAAACAACTCGGATGCCCCTTGAGCCATGGTGGTAATTTTGGATGGCATCAGAACATGGAATTGATTGTTGGTTTTGTCACGGAGGAAGAAAGCGCTTCTACAAGATGGGCTGTAAGTATGGATTTACCCCAATCTCAGTTTCACTACACGGCAGAAGAAGAGGAGGTTGGATGGCGTTCAGGCAATGATGTGGGAGGCTGAAATTTCTCATGGGATGGTGTTCCCAGCCTGACTTCGCATAGTGCATGGAGGCGAGGTTTTTCTGTTTAACTGATGCCATGAAATGGGCGCATAAGAACGTGGTTCAGCGATCGGCACCGGAAGATCCCAGAGCACTGAGTCTGGACAAAGAAACTTGAATTGGGTACCGACTCTAATGTTGTTCTTTATTATAATACCTAATTTGAGACATTTCTCAGAATCAGGTCAGATACCTGCTAAGTTTTAAAAAGTTGTTCAAGACCTGTTGATTTCGTTGGTTAAAGTCATTGTTAAGTCATACTGTTTCCTTGAAAGTCACGAGGCACCTAAAATAATCTATCTGCATGTAAACGAGTTGCTTGAAACTGCTATTAGTTTTACACACTGGTGTACCACTAAGGTACAGCATGCCCATATGTTTTTTTCTCTCAGGTAGGAGGAGACAAAGACTTTGAGACTGTTAGTTTACTTTATTCGTTTTCCATTGCCATACAGCTCATGGATTCATAATCACAGCAAATTTGTGGACTATACTGTACCCTTTTTAATCTCTGAATTTCTCGTCTGTATGATGTATCATTATGACATAGGAAGCACCAAGCAGATGTATTAAGAGGAATGGCACCCTCAATGTGTTTCCTTCCCTTTGCTGTTTGCTATGTCTGCATTATTTTAACTGTATGTCACTGCTAAAAACAATAAACACATAGTTAAAAAAAAAGACACAGAAACCCATAAATATGGAGGTTTTGGTTTGCCATGGTGGCAGGGATATTTTTGGACAGTTTCCTTGAAACAAACCCTTCTTTTGATCAACCCCAATGAAATTCAATACCCTCGGCTATGGTTGACAACAGAACAGACTCTCACCAAACCTTCTTTAATTACTGACTTTCTTTTTACCACACTTGCAGCTGGCTTGAAAAATCATCTCACATTTGAGCCTCTATCTGCCTTTGAAAAAAAAATACTACATTATTAGAATTAGAATTGCTTCCTTTGAAATATTCCCCTTTAAGGAGTAACCTGTCAACTGAATTTAATAGCAAACAGCTGAGAGACATAGGTTAGGGAAAATAGGAATTAAAAAAATGGGAGATTTTATCCTTACCAAAGATAATTGACTAATGTCTTTTGAAGAAGTCACACAAAATATAAGGTTCATAAATTCCAATTCTGGTTTTATCTGCAAATCCCTGACACTCTTCTGCATGATACATTTAATGCTAACCATCAACTTGGGACAACCCTGGATGGGATCAACTTTTAAAAGTAGCCCAACTCAGAACAGAAGCTAGCCTTATTTACTAAAGGTTTTCAGAACCTGACCCATCTCTGAATAACTCTGCAAAATGTAATTGGGAGCAATAGTTAAAAATTCAAATGAATGACCAT
Organism: Neoceratodus forsteri; assembly: GCA_016271365.2. NCBI lineage: Eukaryota > Metazoa > Chordata > Ceratodontiformes > Ceratodontidae > Neoceratodus > Neoceratodus forsteri. The sequence goes on from CM028134.1 coordinate 229,749,484, forward strand.
AAGTAGCTAAAACTCTGGGACAGTGCTCATCAATGCAGTGGAGAAATACAAGGCAAGCTCATCCAGTTTAAAATATTCATCATCACTACTATTCACCTACGATATTAATGAAAATGGGTCACTCTAAATCTGGTAGATGGAGTCTTACAGTACAGTAAGTTAATCTTGCACATGTACTTTGGTCATGTCCAACAATTTGCATCATTTGGAAAGACATGCATCAAAAACGTCAAGAAATATTGAACTGCAGAATTCCCTTCGCTCCAGTTTTGCTCACTCCAGGAGATACAGTACTTCGATTCTGACAAACACTGATAGATTACATCAACTTTGGTTATTGCCAGCATCTCTAACCCTCAAAAGATCAATCATTAAGCATTGGAAGAACCCCAAATCACCTACCCTGAGGGAATGGATTCATTGGATAGCCTCTAAAGCCAACAATGATCTGATAAGTTATACAGTTCTAAATACGTTAGATCTGTTCACTAAAGAATGGGAACCCTTTCTAAATTATAAAGCCTAAATCTTAAATATTGTGAGTCTATAGGTAGTATTGCAGTCATGCTGAATAAATGGAACAAGCTAAGTTTCTTATATGTTTTAACATTCTCACCTTAAGAGTGAATTCTGAAAACTGTTAAATGTGTTACCAAATAAGTTCACTACATAACACTGTTTACTTACTGTTGTTTTGTTATTGTAATATGCTATGTAGCAAAGAAAACTAATAAAAATGAATGTGGGACAGGAGTTTGGGACAACATTTTGCATGGGCCTGAAACCAAGAGCCAGATTACATTGACAGTAACCACATACATTTTCCTGGCTATTCTTTCCCTCCTAGAGCACCCTGTAAAGCATTTGAGGGGGTTGCTGTAAAGTTAAGGGAGTTGAATATCCGTACAGATTTAGCTTCCCAGGGAGACTCCAATTCACTGCATAAATCAAAATGTTTTCTTACACAGACCCGAAGGCTGCAGGCCCGTGTGTTTTGATAAATTAATGAAGGACACTGGGGATCCTCAACAAGAGGGTCATTCATCAGTGATGATGATGCTGAGTGACTTTAAGATTGACTATTACCAGAGTTGTACATTTTGTTTTCTACACTGGAACTGTGTGCTCCATTAAGGCTCTATGGAACATGTGATGGAGTGATAATTAACTGCTTAAATCACCCTCTTAATATCTGGACTACATGGGTCTGTAAGCTTACATATGGGACTGTGTGATCTAAGAGACTTAAGATTGGGGAAAGATATGTCTAGACCTGTGGATTATCCACAGACAAGAATGTAGCAAACACTTTATCTTAAAAATATGGGGCCGGATTTTCAATGGCCCGACGCAAGCTGCGACAATGGCAGCTTGTGCCGAGTGTGGCGCGCCCAGGACCCTGCGCCTGAATTTCTAAATTATAGGGTCCTGGCGCCCAAGTCCAGTGGCCTGCGGCAAAGGGGGTGCTCTGCCGGATGAATGGCGCACCCACCCGCAATGCTGCAATGGCTGTGGGGAGTCTGCAGCACCCACGGACAGGGGCTGTCAACCGGGCACTGACCCCAACACCACTGCACCACTGGCACCAGTGCTGCATCACTATCCAGTACCCTGGTGGGCTAGTGCCCCCCTATTGTACCCATCTCAGCACTTCCATCCCCCCTCCCGTACCCTGATCCAGCGACCGGCACTGCCCTCCACATGCCACCCGGCCGGCCGCCAAATGGGCAGTCTGCGTGTGTACTGTATACTGTACACCCACTGATGGCTCATTTGGCGGCCGGCCATGGCGGTGTGTGGAGGGCAGTGCCGGTTGCCGGATCGGGGTACAGGATGGGGGTGGGAGTGCTGTGATGGGTACCATGGGGGGGGTGGAAGGTGGCAGAGACATGGGTGTTGGGGACCGTGATGGGGTGAGGGGGACCACCAGGGATCACCCACCAGAGATGGATCGGGGTGGGCCACACGGTGGCATGTACAGGACGACCCCCCCCAGGAGCCATCTAAGTCCCCTTAGACCAGCCCCTTGTTGGTCTAAGGGTACTTGGCACCAGGTTCTGGGGGGTCTTTCAAAATCCGGATATGAGGGCTGTGGCAGTCCGGATGTGCCTCAAGCCCCCAGTGCCATGCTGCAGCCACTTACATGGTGCAAGGATGGCGTTAGCATACTGTGGTGCAGGCAGCCTGATGGGTGATGCAGACTGCCTTTCAAATTCCCACTTGGTGCAAGGTGCCCTTGCGTCAGACCTGTTTGATGCAGGCACCTCGCGTCAATCTAAGGCCTCTGAAAATCTGGCCCATGGTATTCTAGCTGTGTGGTTAGCATGATTCCATGGTGAGAGTTTCTAAAAGAAGATTTATGTGCCTCAATGTGGCGGCATTACAAAATGGGTGCTTGTAGTGACCTCGAGGCTTGAGCACAAATGTTGGTGTGAGCCCCCTATCTTCCAGGACCAGAGGGAGTCTTAGTAGCCAGAGGGGAGCCCTTTAGCACAGAAATTTTTTGGGAACAAACATGCACTGGATCCCCTCTTGCTTCACCCTCTGCTCTGTACTTCTCTCCTCTGTCCAGCTACTTAGTACTGTTGAAGACATCAGTAATGTTCAACATGCAAGGTTTTTCAATATGTTCCACTACATGCCTGTCTTTTTCTCTTTAAGTAAATTATTGCCAATACTTCTAGTTCAACTGTAGCCTAATGTATTCACACTAGAGTTCAGTGAATGGGCAGATTTGTATCTGACCAGAATTAGTACATTAAAAAAAGCTGTTTGGCTTGGTAGAAGTATTTTTTTAAATATACACATTGAGATTAGTCTAACTGCACTAGCTTCATGTCAGCTCCACTGTGTACTGACAGAGTATCTTATAACCTTTGAATGGGCTGCCGCCACCGTTATATCAACCAGAAATGTGTAATGATGAGGCTGCATTCATTTGAAGTGTAGTGCTTGTAAGCTTGATGTGTATGCCATTTCTTAGAAACAGATTTTTGACAGTATTCTGTACCTCAAAAAGCAATAAAAATAAAGTTTAAAAAAAAAAAAAGAAATGATGCAGAGACACTTGACACTACTGTAGGCCATCTCGGATTCTAGCTGTGGCTAAACCAGCAAGAAATTGAGAGGAGCACATCATTTTGCTTAACCTGAATATCTAGAACATGTAGGAGTTTGTTTAAAGTGTGGTTTTTCACATCCTTTCCCCAGTTTCACATTGTACTTTCTATGTAAAACCACACGAGGCCGATCGCTATCCGCCCCCCCTTGCGGGCATCTGTAGGAGGGGTTGAATATGCAGGTGCAGCTCTCAGCACTTGTCACCTGCTTCCAGTGTGCAAGTTCAGCTGAAGTATAAGGGACAGGGTTGGATCTCTCACGGCTTCGTGCATATTTTTTTTGGTATCTCCATTGCACTGTAGGCATCTCCCATCATAATGCTTATGATAAAACACCATTTACATGACAACCAAGATACACACATGCTTTCTCTCAGTCAGCAGAGAGAGAGAGAGAGAGTTTATATTCTCATATATACACAAACTTGTAGCTTCAAGGTATATATTTAGTGTATGGTGGAACGCTGTTCCGCATGGAAACCTATGCCTGGAACAGCGTTGTTGTGCTGCACATGGTGTGTCACAATCTTGTTGTGCTGCACGAGTACATCACCGGTGCAGCACAACAAGATCGATCCATTCACAAGATGCGCAACTGAGCGCCCACGCATGCGGGAAGTCAGCGCCATTGCCACAGATCCCAAGTAAGCCTTATTTTTTCTTGTAGACTTGTTTGGTGGATCACGGAGTGCTGATTATGGTTGCCCATACACTATAAAGATTGTGTATGAGCAACCATACCTAAAACAGAAAGCTGGTAAGATCTCGAGGTTTCGCTGTGGTAACAGACCCGAGCTGCGCCTCGAGGTCTCGGTTACCATGGAAACCTCTCTCGATCATTAACACTGCCTTGTTGTGTATGATTGCTCATACACAATCTCTTATATTATTTATATATATATATATATATATATATATATATATATACACACACACACACACACACACACCAGATGGGGAGAAACAGCTCTGCTGACATCTACCATTATGCTTTTGATTTTGAGGGATGTAATTAAACCATGCTTTGATTTTCCAGCAAACGTACATTTTATGGTAGAACTACAAGGAAGAATTCCATCATACAGTAATTATTTTATCTATTTAAATCTGCTAAGCAAGTAGGCGCGCTGAGCCAACAACCCCATTTCCAGGTGCATTCCGGGGTTGGGGGGGGTAACCATAGGTGAGATAACAGTACAATTTTTATACAGTGTTTACAACTTATAGCTTACATACAAGATTAAACAGGACCGTAAGAGGCCACACAAAGCATGCGAGTACAACGCAAGGATATGAACTGGAAAGGTATATACCGAAAATATTAATATGTTGTTCAAAGTACAAGTAGTAGTGTACAGTTCAAATCATACATACAGGTCAAGCACAAAGCTACAGTGCAATGGGCCTGGCTCAGCTTAGGGCATGAACTAGTAGAGATTAGCAGCAACTATACAGCCTGGCATGTGCCCCTGTGTAACACATGGAGATGCATCCTCCTTGCTTAGCAAATGATGTCATCAATGAAATCACATCATTGTGTAGCCAGTGGCATGACTGTACTGTGCCACAGAAATGGATACGCCGGAAGGTATAAATGCTGCCACAGAGCCTAGAGGCCTGGCTGCAGAAATCAGGACCTAAATAATAACAGCAAGGTACCAAGGATGCTCAGTTGTATAAATTAGGGGATATGACATGGCTGCACTGAAAATATCAGATTTATTTTCATGAGTGCTCTCAGAACCCAGTGACCTCATGAGCAGCACAGCCACAAGTCAGGCCATCAGGCTGTGAAAGCATAAATGCTTTAAATGCATCCATGACCACTGAATACCTTTTCTCAAAAACGTGGAACTCCTCATCTCCTGGGAGTAAAACTCTGTCTGAGTTTAAAACCATACTACAAACAGAATTCACTGAAAATTGTAATTAAGTTATAATTGACAATCAGAGTAATTCTCTCACAGTGTAACAGCCTTCCCAAATCAACAGCTACTGATTTGGTCTACACATTGTGTCTGTACTCCTACCTGGCAATGTATGTTGTAAGTCCAGTAATGAGTTTGCACTCCTATTTGTCAATGTTGAAACTACTGTAACGTATTTAATCACAGGACAACTCTGAAAATAGACGCATGAGTTTCTAACGGTTCTGATCTTGTCTAAAAATAAAGATTCTGCTAACTCTTACTATATCTGATTTATGCAATGGCCTTAATTTTTCACTGTTTGCATACTGACACATGTACAGGCTTTATTAGAGCTAGATGTGTGTTCCTCTTTTTATTTTATAATCTTTTTAGTATGTCATCTGTGCGTCACCTTTACAGCCTCAACGTTGATGCCCCACAGTGGGTGCTGTAGTCAACCTCCCCCTTAGGTAGTCGTGGGTGGGTGGTGGTGAAAGGGGCCCCAGGTAGTGGGGGGGCATAGTCAAGAAACCCCCTCCCCCATTTCCAGTAATAGATTGTGGGAGCCAAGCCTAAGTTTTCTTTTTTTTTTGGTTAAATAAAAGAAAACCTGTTTTCCTTCTCTGGCTGCCTGCTAAATTCTAGAATCCCCCCGTCCCCGAGCAGGCAACATGAGCCAGGGTATCATTTGAAAGTCCGGCCCACCTTAGCATTTCTATGGACTCGGGTGTCCTGAACGCTAGGGGTGCTTAGAGAAAATGGCAGTAGCAGCCATCACCAGAGAAGCAGTCGGGAGTTGAAGAGCCCTGTAAGGGAGCACTTTCAGGTGCTCCAAGAAGACAGCGTGACAGCATTTGAACAGAGCACATCGGAGCACAGCAGCAGCCTCAGCTAGGACCCCAGAGAGACCCTCCCATTGTCTGCAGCCTGGAGGCAGCACCCTCTCCTCCCGCAATTTTCTCTCCCCGGTTCGGGACAGTGAGTCGACGGCAGTACCATTGGGCAGGTGCTGTCTACCAGAACAGATATAAATATAAAAAAGGAGTGTTTTTTTTGTTTGTTTGTTTTTTTGTGCAGGAAAGGACATCTGAGCGAGGCTCAAGAGGAAGGGACGATCCGAGGGCAGGCTCACTAAAATTTATTAAAATTATGCTCCAGCAAGGAACCAGACGGCGGGCGGCCCTTAAGCAAATCAGGCTTCTGGGGTGGAGTGAAAGTACAGGCCTGATTTAAATTTATTAATATTCAACAGAAAGCTTCTTCGGGGCAGGGTAGCACCATACAAAAGGGCATTCCATTTGATTTTTTTTGTAAAAACCAGCCACGCCAAGGGTGATATACAAGGCAGCCAAGGCTGCACGTGTGGGTAGATGTTCCCTGATTTTCTCCCACCTCCGGACCACTCAGAGAAGTGACTGAGAGCTGGAGCGGTCCAGAAGGCTGAGTAAAGAAGGGCATGTAAAAGCTTGGGACCTCAGCTGGGGCTGCGAAAAGAGAGCACCCCAGGGTATTCCATAGGGGTCTAATGTGCCAATGCTTCTGAATTGCTGAACTGTGCAATTAGCCCCTGAACTGCGACATTTACTCTGAACTGTGCTATTTGCCCGTGGGACTGTGCAATTTGCCCCTGAACTATGATATTTACTCTGAACTGTACTAGTTGCTTTTGAACTGTGCTATTTACCCTGGAACTGTGATATCTGCCCCAGAACTGTGCAAATTGCCCATATACTGTGATATCTGCCCTGGAATTGTACACTTTACCACGGAAATGTGACATTTGCCCAGAATTGTGCTAACTGCCCTAGAACTGTGTTAACTGCTGTTTACTCCAGAACGGAGCTGTTTACCCCAGAACTGTGCTAAGTACCCTAGAACCAAGCTGTTTGCCCTGGAACTGTGCCAACTGTCCAGAATTGTACTAACTGCTCTTGAACTGGGCTAACTGCCCCAGAGTTGTGCTACTTGCTCCTGAACTGTTTTAACTGCCTCAGAACCATGCTGATTAACTCTGGACTGTGTCATTCTGCATCAAACTGCTGTTGAGTTATGCACCCTGGTCCCTAAACTGTGGAGACTTGTTTTCTTTGCTGTTGTAAAGGAAATGTACCTCTTCAAAGCCTGGTGGATTACAAAAGTGGGCGGACGTTCTAGCCAGAGCTAGGGAATGGTTAGGACAGGCCCCATCAGCTGTTCTTCTGTGCTACATCCCTACTCCAATAAGGACCAGTGAAGTAAAATTAGGAGCCGCTCTGGCTCAATAGTGATGGCTCTGACATACAGTGGGATAGGAATTTTCTGTTACAAGTTGGACGAAAGCTGCAAGATCAGTAATGAAAGCTGCAAGATACCAGTATCACAGATTGTCATACATCTTGGTGACCTTAGTCGATGATCTGACCTGACCTTCGACTGACACCCAGAGTGTTCTGAAACAAAAAAAGCCTTCTTCCTTGTTGATCAGTGGTCTGCCATGACCTTACACTGATAAATAAATTCATAAGGGCCTCCAGCTTGGCGATCTGGGACGACAGTTACCAGGCACATTTCTTTCTTTTTTTTTGTTGTTCTGTTTATACTCCTAGACCCCGGGCATCCTTCAGGAGTGCCCACTTGGATACAGCCCTACCTCCCAGCCTGAACCCCCACACCTCCCATGATCTCTTCCCCTGAATGACCCCAGGCAGGCCCGACCTCCGGGCTGGTTCCGCCCTCCCCTGACAGTCAACTCCTAAGTGTGAGGTGCCTTGCCTGCGGCCGACGGGTCGGCCATGGAGAGAGATCCGGGTGCATCTGGGCTGGCGATTGGGATGTAGGTGTTCCCCTGGGGCCACAGTCATCTCACTGGAGGTCTAGAAGGTCTTTTCTTAGTTTTCCCCCCGAACGCAGTCATGCACTGTCGTCAGCACGCGGCTGCCCTGTAGACACCCGCCGCGCTCGTCCCCAATACTTGTTCCCACGCAAGTAGTACCCCTGGTCTCCAATGGGGGTCACTACTGCACCGGGAAGACCCCTTGATCCCTCCCCAGGGACAGAAGAGCTGTCCCACAGATGCTTGATCCATCTCCCTCCCCTGCCAACCCCAGCACCTAGGCTCACTCCCGAACCCGGGTCGCTGGTGTAGCGCGAAGTGTGGTGTCCAGCGCCTCAACCCTCAGCACCACCGGGCCGGCACATTTCTTCCTTGTTGATCAGCAGTTTGCCATGATCCTTCATGGACAAAGAAGTTCATGAGTGCATCCATCCTGGTGGTCTGGAGGTGACCTTTCCCGGGCTATTGTGCGATCAGTTATGGATGAGGAGCTACTCTGCTGGTCCCCTCCTTGGAAATAAAATATTTGTTTTCCCCAAAAATTGCACGCTGGTCCTATCTTGGCGCATCTGTTTCCTGCAAGTCTCCATACGGATGCATCCCTTTGCTAGCAAGTTCCTTTACAGCCACAACAAGAGTTAACCCAACAGTACTTTAGTAACCCCTGGCCAGGGTAGCAGAGTTTAGAATTCATGGATGCTACAGAGTCTAGAATTCACTGATGCTATAGACTTTAAAGTTAACTGATACTGCTATAAAGCTTAGAGTTCATTAATACTGCCATAGAGTTTAGAAAGCTTGACATTGCCATTGAGTATAGTTATCTCCAATTATGAAATAGGCAGAAAGAATGCTGGCTCATGATTGGCCAAGGTTTTTTCAGCCGGGTGGTTATCCTAGCACAACAGCCCAGCTGAAAGTAGCTCAACAAAAATATGTTTAAAAAATGCACCCAATTTACTAAAATGGAACCATTTCATATAGCAATAAGCCACTCCAGGGGGTATGTTATGGTAAGCTAACGGCTTGTCAGGTGGTGGAAGCACTTGGCTTCACCTCATGCTTCAACCCACCCAAAGCAGGGCATTATCCCACCATAACGCACCCTCTGTCATGCCTTACTGTTTAAGTAAAGTGCCTCCAGTCTGCTAGTTACAGTACTCCCAACAGTTGATCGTGACCCCTGCACTTTTCTTTAAATAAAATCAGCTGCTGCATCAGAAGTGTTATCTGCCTCTCCTTGCAACCCACTCCATCCTCAGTTCTCAGAAGAACAGAAACTAACCCGGAATTGTGCCCACCACACATCTGTGTACGCCCACCCTGTTCTGCCCATTGATCCATTGTTGTTGTATGTTCTGGTCACCACAATAGTGTCAAGTTGACATATAGTATTCAATGTCAGCTTGTGAATTCAATTTGAATTTTTACATTTTTTTTCTCACAAGTGATGACAGGCCAACTCAGAGAACAAATGCTGGTGACAGGACAACTGATAGAATAAATGGCAATGCCAGGTCAAATGAGAGAATGACCTGTTTATTCTCTTAGTTTCCCTGACATAAGCACAAACAAGAGCATTTATGAAATGGCAATGTGAATACATTTGCCTAAATAAATTACGTTATTTCTGCCAGGCCGGTGGCGCTGAGGGTTGAGGTGCTGGACGTCACACCCCGCACCATGCCGGTGACCCGAGTTCTGGAGCGAGCTCGGGCCATCGGGGGTCAGCCGAGGGGGGGTGCAGAGATGGATTGAGCAGCCGGCAGGCAGCTCTCCTCTCCAGGGAGGGACGTGGGGTTTCCCCGATGCTTGGCTGCCACCCGGTGGGGGCTAGGTGGCTGTGCCATGCCATGGGGGGAACCTGGCATTAGGCTGGGAGGGTGGAAGGGGCCGTCACTGGAGCTGTGGTGCACATGCGCATCCACGTTCTGGGGTCTCGGGGAGAAAACTAGGAAACAGACAGGGACCGCGGCAGGATGAAGCCTCTGGGCCGGCTCCGAGGGTCCATCAGGACACGCAAGGCGTTATAAGCTCCCGAACATCCCCGGCTGACAAGTAGCTGCAGCCCACTGAGGAGCATAAATACTTGTATAAAAATAAATAAATAAATTATGTTATTTCTGCTTTTGACCAGAAAGAGAAGCAGCTTAGTGGAAAAAAAAAAAAGGAATGAGCACAAGACCAGTCTTACAACTGTAAGAGCAGTCTGTGTGGTAGTATTAACATACATTATAAATTATTACATCATTTCTAGCCAATCATTCTAAGCATTCTTACACAAGTTTATAAAATTTGCCGTAAAAATCCTGCAACCTCATTTCTTTGAAACATGTCCCATGCAATGCAGGAAATGGACACAGTTCACTAGGGAACCCTTTCGTACAGGATCATACCTACCTGACAAGGCTCTGGGGACACATTTCCTTGTTATATGTTGCATTATAACACATTATTCAATTGTATGTCTTTTAGTGGGTACTGTAAATATTACACAGGAGCAGTCAGTCCCCATTTTACTCCTGGTACTGAGTCAGGCTCTTAATTTTACTTCTGGAACTGAGCTCCTAAGGTTCCCCCCCCCAAACACACACACACACACACACACACACACACACACAATTTCCTCCACTGGTCACATGACGATTGATTTTTTCTGACAACCCCACACCTCACCCAAACTACATATTTCTTTAACAGACAAAAGCCCATTTTATAAGTGGGACAACATACTTCAGGGTGTTCTGTCATAAGGGAAATAATGCCCTCCTCGGGTAGCTGCAACACTCAGCTAGGCCTCCTGCCTAACAACTATCAGAGGTTTTCTTTATTCCCTCATAACTTCACACCATCATATGTTATCCATTACACGGGTAATATCTAAGACTATATATATATTTTTATCTACAATAGACAGAAGCCACTGTTTGAAAAATGAAACGTTCTACTTTTTTTTTTACACACTGTGTGTGAGGTGCTATTAGGATTATGAGAGGTCCTCATGCACTGGCAGATCCTTAGTGCCGATAATGCTGATTGGCTGAGTCAATATCTGTAACCCCTAGATGGCGCTATCCCAGGGGCTACTACCCCTGCCTGATTTGCCACTAACAGGTTGAGGGGCCTGGATCCAATGGCGGGTGCCTCCACCCAGAGGTCAGGGTTTGCAATAGTTAAACTTACTTGGTCACAGCCCTCTGGGACACTGCAACCCCCTTTCTTCCCACTAGTGGCCCACACAATATATCAGAATTACCTTCACTGTACACTTACCCCAGGACTAGTTCCGCACTGGGACCTCCTGTGAAATAAGATACAGTGCAACAATCACAGTACAGTACTTTAACACAGACAAATACCTCAGGCAGTATAACTTTGCTGAAACAAGCAGCTCTGATTTATTTAGGGGGATATAACAAGGACAGGGGGAAATCAGGTTAATTAGCTTATCACTTTACTATCTACCTATGGCTCTGTGCACAGGCCTATCCCTACCAGTTACTGTCCCTGGGAACCCAAGCCCTAGTGGCTAGTCCAAACCGTGGCAGCTGGTAGGGGCCCTTTCACACAGTGAAAAGAAAAATTAGTTTAAACAGTCAGCAGTACAGTGATTCCATTTGGATTTAATGTGGCAATTCAACAGGGAGCGACCCTGAATTAGTACTCACGACCTCCAAACAAGATAGGGTCCTTCAACGTCAGCAGGGCTACTTTTGAGGCTCCATGAGACTTTCACACATTTATATGGTAAAAAAGAAAGTACTATACCAGGCAGGCTGCTTCTATCCCGATCGCATTACTGCACAATACCCGGAGAACACACAGCAGATTCAGTTCCTGACAGACCGAGTGCAATTCAACAATTTCTTCAGTCTTCTACAGGGTGAGTCTGGTTTCTACTCTTCAGAGATCCTTTGATTCTTTTCACAGGACGGATTCAGTCCTAACAAGCAGTTACACAAGCTGCAGACCGGAACTCTGGGCCTTACACACGTTTTTTGACTGAAACTGTGCACTGAAGGAGCACAGGGTTTCTTTCCCCTTCACTGCCAGACCTAAACTGAAACTCCAACAGACAAAACTGGGCACTTCCTTTGAGTTCCTCCCAGTTCTTGACTGGATTGGCTGTCACTCACAATAGACTGCTGCTGTTGGTCCAAAAAGGCGCCGAAGTCTAAACTACATCTCCCAGAGTCACTGCCCATACAATCCTCTTGTGGCTGGCTCAGATTATGAGTCCAAGTTCTGATTCGTCCAAGGCACCATTTTAGAGCTAGCTTACCCCACACTGATTGGTCCAGTTCAGCAGTTCAAAACCAGAATGGGGAACTAGGCAGACACAGTTCTGACTGCAAAGAAAGCAGGTTAGACAAACTGTAATTTCATTATTACTGTAAATGGTTTCTGGCAAACAGTTACATCTTTCAGATAGGTTCCCTTTGCACTCCTAGTGACTGCAAAAATGGAGTGAATTGGCAGCAGCTTGAGTGGTACTCAAACAGAGAAACACACAGTCCCCATACAAACTAATTATGTCTGCAAGCAGACAGCTCTTAAAGAGACAGTACCAGAGGTTCTAAAAACACTCACTGATAAATGCCTTAAACGCCAAACACCATTCAGGCTTGGAGCATTCAAGCAAGCTCCTGGAAGTCTTTTGGGAACCCCCATTTGCAGGGGGGTTACATATCAATTTACAATAACTGGCGAGAATTTTTTTCTTAGCATTTACTGAGCTGATATTCGCCATAATAACCCGTGGGTTATTATGGCAAACATGCTCTGTCTGTCAAAATCGAGTGCTCCCTCACTGGCTCTTGTTCTGTGTGTGTGGTGGGGACTCAACACTTCCACAAATATGGCAGCTCTGCATTTCCATTAGCGAGGAGGTGCCACAATAAAACTCCTCACCTTCTTTTATTTTTATGTTTGCTTGCGCAAGAAACATTATGCGGCAGCTTAAGAGAAAAGCGGGTTGTGGAGGCGCGGCACTGTGGCAGCCAACAGAGGCAGCACAATGTGCTGATGACACTGGCTTCCAAAAATGCCACCATTTTGTAATGTTTTTGCCACAGCAATCGGGGTCGCCTCGTTATTGCAGCGTCACCCATTCCACTGCAATGAGGGTGCGACCAGTCATTGCCGAAGTGAACGTTGCCTAGTGTAACATTGTTTGTGAATGTGGTGGCAAGCGCGCTTCATGTTCTAGCGATATTCCCCACAACCCCCAAATGCCAGGGTGAAAAGTCCCTGCATGTCGCCCCAAAACTGTCTTTGTTTGCCGGCCGGGACCCCAGTCCTGTCGGCTTCAGTCTCCTCCTGCTCGGTTTAATTTTGCCGATGGGGAGCCCACTCCGTCGGCATAATGTCCCCCCAAAAAACAGTTGCTTGCCGGGGGGTGCCCAATCCCCTCGGTATATGCCGCTGGGGGTGCCCAATCCCCATCAGCTACAGCCCCCAAAACAAAAAATCAGCGAGGCATGCTGGGAGCCCACCCCAGCATGCCAAATGCTCCTGTGAAACAAAACCATCCTATGATTTTTTTTTTATATTTTTAACCTGCAAACCAGAAAACGGTCCCACGTCAAGTCCGTTGGTCCTGCCCCCAACCCGTGCCATCCTCTCATGTACCCTGCCTCCCCATACCCCCACCCATACTTACCTCCTGAGCATGGCGCAACGATCTTCGGTGGACCGAGAACACGTCTGCACTCTTCAAAGCTGATCGCGAACTTAAGAAATGCCGGTAAGCTGTATAATGGCATAAATAGGGTTTCTTCAACTTTGGTGCATATCCCAGGCATTTTGGGGAATTTTGCCACCAAATTTTCAACATGGGGTTATTGGGACCCCTCCTCATGAATTCAGGCACTATCATGGCATTATTCGGTCCCGAAAGGTGATTTCGCAGTCACTGTGTGGAATCACCTTTCAGACCGATTAACAAAATGACAGTGCTAGTGTTCATGAGGTGGGCTCTCAAAAGTCTATGTTGCAAATTTGGTGGAAAAAATCCAAGAAATGACTGTTTTATGAGCGTGCATAGCGCGGTTGCTACACCTGCGTTCGTAACTTGGCGAATTGCAATATTTTCATTCCCGATTTTCAACACTGCCATTTTGCTGTGCCTCCTTATGAACAGTACAGCTGTAATTTTTCACATCCTGGCTGAAATGTGTTTTCACACTTCCAGTGCAGAATAGCGTGGTCGCTGTGGGAAATCAGTGCTCGGGACACATTACGAAAATCACAGTGACACTGTTCATAAGCAGAGGTCCTAAAATGCCTATGTTGAAAATTTGGTGACCAAAGTCCATAAAATACCTGTGTTACGCGCATGCGTTGCGCAGTTTCCACGTATGCTCGGAAGTGCGAGCATTTTTAATATTCCCACTACAGAGTTGCAACAGTGCCATCTCTTCACACCTCCATATGGATGGTACAGCTGTCATTCTTCACATCCTGCCTGATCTGTGTTTTCATACTTGTGGCACAGAATGGCATGGTCGCTGCTGGAACTCAAAGTTTGGGACACGCTGACAAAATCACACTGCCACTCTTCATGAGAAGAGGTCCCAAATGCTTTCATGAGGTGGGGTCACAAAAAGCCCATGTTGAAAATTTGTAGTGCAAATACCAACAAACGCCCGGGGCGTTAGGTTTTCTAACCATAACGTCCCACCCTGTACAGACTGACAGGCATCGGGGGGTGCCTTCGGAATGCCGACTGTACTGCTCATGCCATCCCACCCCACCCCAGCCACTGACAGGCATCGAGGTGTACCTTGGACTCTTCGGCCCCAGACTTCACTCCATTCTCCTATGGTGCACCCATGTCAGCGTATGTCCTTATGGAATGGGATGACTGTAAAGCCAAACACCCTGATGGCACACCTTAACACGTGTCGGTGTCTGCAGAATAGGGTGAGGTGACATGGCATGACCGTCATGGGAGACAACCCAAATACTTACCCCAATGCCTGTCCATCTCTATAGGATGGAGGTGGGGTTGGCATGAAGTTCAATACTTCACTGCCATTCCTATTCTGTATCTGTCTAACTCCTGCATTTCCAATGCTAATACCAGCAAGCAAATATTCAGCATTGACAAATGCTTTTTTTTTTTTGTATCTGTCTGCTTGATCCTACCATTATTTAAAAAAAAAAAAGCGGTATCTGGTTGATCCTGCTGTTCACCAGCTTCAGGAGTGCAAGAGGGAACGGCTCCATGGCTGACTCCTTCCACTGACAGATAAGCGCGACTGCGATTGTGAGTGTAAGCAGTCAGTCACGGATCAGTTCCCACTTCCCTCTCACACTCCTGAAGGTGGCAAACAGCAGGATCAGCCAGATAGATAAAAAAACAAAAGATGAAGACAACATGAGAAGTCTTATCTTGGCGGCTCCTCGGTAACAGAGATACAGAGCCACCAATCCACTATTTTCACATTGCCTCCACAGTTGGACATTGAAGTCCAATCAGAATAAAATTCTCGCCGTTATTATATAAAATAAAGTATGGTGTGTGTGTGTTACGAAAACTGAATGCACACCCTCGGTGTGTGATGCTTTAATAAACCCCTTGGGCTTGGCCCTCGGGGTTTATGTAGCATCCCATACCTCAGGTATACATTAAATTCTCATAACACACACTACCTCATACTTTATTCTATATATAAACCCATGTCTCATGATAGAGTTCTAAAATTCTGGTGTTTAAGTTCAGTTGTAAGAGTCCGTTTCTCACACAGAGGTCCCTCTAATTATCAATGAAGGAAAACATTTTGATTTGAATTCAAGTTAAAAAAACAAATAAACAAACAAAAAAACAGCCAGCCCCGTGGCACTGAGGTTTGAGGCATCGGACGCCACAGCTCAAACCACGCCTGTGAGTCGGGTATGGGAGCGGACTTGGGTCGCTGGTGGGTCAGCCGGGGGGAGATAGGCTTGAGCATCCCAACCAGCCCGCCTCTGGGAGGGGAGTCCAATGCCCGTGACACTTGCCTGACACCCAGCGTGGGCTCAGAGTGCCAAGCCCCAACTGTAGAGGATGGTGGCTGCTATACAGCGTGGACGTCGGCGCCTTGACATCAAGGGTTGCACACTGTAGGGGAAGAAGAACAGGGAAAAACCCCTGCTGGCTCCGGGAAGACGGGCTTCCCGGTGCATGCCTCCAATGAGCCCCACTGGCCGGACTACCTCCTCGGCCCGACGAAAGGAAGGATGTTGGGGTGTTGAGACCCCACCTCATCCCCACTCCAGGGGAAAACCACAGCTCCATGGGGATCGAGAAGAAAGTCTCAGTGAGTGAGAGGCAGGAGGATAACTCCTTGGATGCCCTGAAGAGTCGGAGTCGGCAGGCAGTAGGGGGAAAAAAAGAGTAATTAAAAAAAAAAACAGAAATCTTTACCGTGCTTGATAATATATGTACAATTGCAGAGCATCTTATGGTTATTAGAGTGCCTTCTCAAGTCCCTTGTGTAGGCTGGCCTGACAGCGCAGCGGTAGTATATCTGCCGGCAGCGTCGATGCCCTGGGTTTGGGAACAAACCTGAGGAGTCAGAAAGCCGGATGGAGAGAGGAGGACTGAGCATCCTACGGACTGCTCTCCTCGTCCCTCCTCCTCTGGGGGTGGGGAGGGTGGTGTGCAACTGGCACTTGACCGACCCGTGGCAGAGGCCAGGGGGAGCAGTGACTGAAGCCAAGTTGTTGGAGAGGCATGCCGGATGTCAGCGCTTTGGCACATTCGTGTCATTGCACACCACGCCTCCTGAGGACAAAGCATTGAAAAAATGCTGGCCCTACGGATGACACCCCGCTCCCTGGTCCCGCTACGCCCACCTGCGACTCCCGGGTGGTGACCAAGTTCAGTCTTTTGTCATGCATGACCCTACCTCATGGCCCCACCCTGGGAGGTAAGCTAGGGAGGAACACCGGCAGTTGGGAGGGTCTGCCAGGAACCCTGATGTCTGTCTCTGTTGGGGGTATGCTTGCTTGGTGGCAAGTCCAGGAGGATTACTGGCTGAGGTAGGTCCCAGGGGGTGAGTGGGGACCGGGGGAGCAGGGGCTGAGCTGCCAGGGCATGGCAACAACAAAAAAAAAGTCCCTTGTGTGTCACAACTGCTCAGCTACGCTTCACAGTACTGTCACCTAAAGATCCTGAGAAGGTACTTTTATAGCCTTAAGAGACGTCATAAATGTAAATATGAACAGCTATCAGTGGCCACTAAAAATTATGTTTAGGTGGCCATATGGCCATTGGCCACTAGATTTGGGGTGCTTACTATGTACAACTGCAAGAAAGGGCCACCATTACAGGAGTGTAACCACAGCAGATTTTAATCTAGTGGTCACCTGAACCTGAAAGCAGAGGATTTTTCCCACTTTGAAGTCTTTTGCCATTACAGGCTCCATGTTCCCAAGACTATGACTTCTTCATGTGATGACACTGTACTGGTACCAATAATCATCTTCATGTTTCTCACCTCTCTCCTGTGTGAGTCCAGGTACTGGACTATCAGCCTTGTGTTGACACTGTGACTCCATGTGTTCCCCAGCGCTGTTGTGACATATCCAGATCCCCCCTCGGAGCTCTCTGCAGAAACTGGAAAAGACAGAGTTAAGAGAAGTCTTTTAGATCTAAAGTAGCATACACTGCCTGCCATTTTATGGCTGTACCATATACAGTATGTTGCCAGTTAAAAAAACAATCCATTATTTTATTTATTTAATCAATTTTTATACAGGGTAGGAATTGTTGGATATCACCTGTTTTTCAGGAACCGTCCTGTGGGTTACAGCTGTATACCCCACCTTGGAGCTGTTGGAAGGGGTGATAGCACAAGATGTTTTTTGTATTTTTTTTTTGTACTTTTATGCTTCTCTGTCTGGCCATGAAACCTGACTCCCTTAAGATGTTCCAGTGCACCCCGGAGCCCTGTACCTGCCTACACTGACATCACTGGCCTTCCACAGAGCCTTAGTTTACCCCCAAGGTTTGGCTGAGGGGGTTACCCCTGAAAAAGAATGGTTAGCTACAGTAACAGTGCTTTGAGAGAATCCCCTCTATTGAGCCACATCATGGAACTGTAAGCCATCAACGTCAGGACCACCAGGAAACATTTTGCAGGCTGGGGATGCCCACGTCAGTCCACCCTGTCAGCACCAATATAACATCGTTGTCGCTGGTATGCATCAGTTCCCCACCAGAAACAAGCCTGGAGGATCGATGGACCAGCAGGAACCAAAGCAACCAGGACCAAAACCAACCACACAACAGAGGATATGGAAACCTGACTACGGATGCCGTAATGGCACTAAAGGAGAAAACAACATGCAACAGCAGGCAGTATAGTCACCCATCACCCGAGAAAGGAGGAAGGTGGGAAGGAGGGAGAGCCATGTCTCAATGGAGGAGATTTGCTCGATGATCTACTGCTATGGTAGGTAACTATTCTATCTTCTTCACGGATATCTCCCACCACTGAGCCACATCATGGAACAATTCCCAAGCAGTAACAAGCACTGTGGAAGGATGGTCGGACCTAATGATCCTGAGTGAGGAGCTGTGGGAGAATGACGGGACCTAATGATCCTGAGTGAGGAGGGCTTGCAGAACATTAACTCCAAAGCCGGCACTTCTACAAAAGACAATATCTAGACTGTAGTGTTTAGTTAATGTATGAACAATACTCCAAGTGGCAGCAGCACAAATGTCAGCAGCGGACACATTCTGAAAACAAGCCACTGAAGTAGCCACCCCTTGGGCAGAATGAACATGAACAGGACCAGGAAGCTGCTTCTGGTAACAAAACGTAATGTAATTGGACAGCCATTTGGACAGGCCTTGTCTGGAGATCAGGGAGCCCACCATTCTGGGGGCAAAAGCAACAAAGAGTTAAGAGGATTTTCTACAATCCTTAATACGATTCCCCACCCCCACCCCAATGACCAGGGCCTCTGAAATAAACTCTGCAGGGTGGCACAGGGCCTGTGAAAGGAACAGTGACCCCCTCCTCCGAGTTTCAGGTTCAAACTGTGCATTAACCTGAGCAGAATTCTTGAAGTCTGCAGATCCCGCAGAGTGTTTTCAACATCATTTCCAATTAGCTGTTTCCCCTCTGAAAGGAGCATTCATTTGACTGTTGCACACTGGGGGAAAACTCAGCCATCCTAGGTCAGGAGTGGTGCCTAATTCAGATAGCTGAGGAAGCAGCCCTGGCAGAAGCATCATATGCTGATCTCAGCAGATGCTTACCAGCCTTTTGCCATTAGCAATCGTTTCCTGAGCCGATATTTTGTTAGGGCCCTTAGGAAATGTTTCAGCCAGAGTGGTCATAGTCTTTCATAGGCAGTTTTGATGTGTAATCATGTATGCCTGATAATTTACAATTCTTAGGCCACGGGTAGCAGAGGCAAAAGTCTTTTTACCTATTACATTCAGCTTCCTTGACTCCTTGTCTGACGGCAGACAGCGCAAGTGTTTTGGCACCTTAGATCTATCATGAGCAGCCACTATAGCCACAGAATCTGTTTCAGGCTGTGAGGAATAATATGGCTTTGCAGTAGTGGCAGGATACCGTTTATCTGCCTTTTTAGTAACAGCAGGCAGTTGTGCAGGCCTATGCCAGGCTGCCAGTGTAGCATCCTCTGGGCTGAATGCACGGGAGGAATAATCAATGTAGGAGAGGCAGAGATTTCCAAAAACTCATAAAAACTTCTCATGGAAGAATTCCCCTTCCTAGCTTGAAATCCCAATTTGGCCTGTACCATTTTAAGGAAGGGGCAGGTCTTGCTGCATTCAACACACTACCTTCAGAGCAAGAGGATAGAGTGGAGCTTGAGCCAACCACATCTATTATTTCCTCCTCTTCTTCTTCCACTGCATCCTCCTCTTGCTCCATGTATTCAAAATTATATTCCATTTAGTCGATGACCAGGTATAGGCTGTGGGTCAACAACAAAATGAGGAACCACAGGAGGTTCCGTCGATGGATGACTTGCCGACGGCGGACCATCTGAACCCAGCTGGAGGGCAGGAATGAAAGACTGAAGTGTCGACAGAACAAACAATGATGGTCCAGCAGGAGGTGCCAAGATATACTCATCGACGATGGCAAAATTATATGTTGAAACAGATCAGAAATTGTCTGATAGAAAGCTTGAATGTTGACAGAGCCTGTAGGGGGCGTTGAAGGCTTTGGTGTTGATGGGACAATAACCAACAGTGGACTAGGCTGAGAATTCCCACATAGGGAGGACAAGCCAGCATGGAACCCGACCCTGGTGTCTGTAAGACAGCTGGGGTGGGGCAGGACCTACAACTGTTGCCAGGGCCCTGTCTTTTTCTAGTGACTTACCCTGTCTAAATGGTGAATGGGAGTGATCAGGAGAAGCTTCTTTTTCCTTTTTTTTTTTTTCATGTTTAATGTTTATTAACACACAAGAGCATACCAAAAGACAAATAAAAGCTGCATACATGGCAAATACATAATTGAGAGAGAAACAACATATCCTCACAACTTCATACAGGTATATATAAAATGCAAGGGAAAACTAAAGTAGAACTATGTTGGAGAGGCGAAGTCTAGTTTTTGCAGGGCACATTCCTATAACAACCAGAAAAAGGGCAAAGGTACAAAACAGTACCTCTATCACCAGTTTCTTGCTTCTTTTTTCTTCTGACACGTCTCTTTATCGGCATGGCGGTGTTTATCCAACGATTTTGAGGACTTGTCTTATTCCTCTGAGGAGTCAGTACCAGCTGCTAATGGCCATGGAAACTGATGGGCCAACGGCAACCAGGAACTGGGGCAGATGATGATGATGATGGTGAAACTGCCTTCGCCGCAGCCTGTTTCTCCATTTCTTGTACTATTTCTTGTACTAACAGAAAGTTTTCTAAATCTTTCCTATGCTGTCTCCTGGTTGCCTGGTTAAAGCCTAGGCAGATTTTACACGTCTTAATGTTATGCTCCTTGCCAAGGCAACAGATACAAATGGAGTTGTCATCATCTTTGTAAATGTTTTAAGGAGCTGCAACGGCAACAGCATAACAATGGTTCTTTTTCCATTCGCAGCACAAAATATATTTTAAAATAAACAGAAGTAAGTATACAGAGACAGCGAAATACTTGCAGAAGCTTGACAGCATTCTTCAGCAGTAGTGGACCAACAAACGGTTGATGGCAGGAGAAAGAACTGAGGCATGTTGGGGATGCTGACGTTATATGGGTGCTGACGAGACACATTGACGTGGGCAGCCCCAGCCTGCAAAACGTTTCCGGGTGGTCCTGACACTTTCCCTACCTGTCTCTCTTTTTCCTTATATACCTGAAAAACTGTGTTTCCCAACCCTTAACCTCCTCCGCAACCTGCAGTTCTATGTATGCTTTCTTCATCCCTCTGCTTCTCCTTATACCTGAGGAAGACCTTCTTGTTGGCCCTCACTGCCTTTCTGACCTTTTCAGAGAACCATACTGGTCTCTTGTACTCGTTGTTCCTGGTAACTGTTCTCATGAAACATAGAAACATAGACTTTGACAGCAGATAAGGACCTCTTGGCCCACCTAGTCTGCCCATTTCCCTACCTACAGGATAAGCCGCAGATCCTAGTCAACCAACAGCCTATTTCTTCCTACCCCCCACAAGAATTGCCTTATGTCTGCCCCATGTATTCTTGGATTCTCCCACAGTTTTAGACCCCACAACCTCCTCAGAAAGGCTGTTCCATGCATCCACTACCCTCTCTGTGAAAAAATACTTCCTCACATTGCCCCTGAACTGCCCCCCATCTTTAGATTGTGTCCCCTTGTTCTTACATGTCTCTTTTTCTGAAAGATGCTACCCTCTTGGACTTTGCTGATTCCACTGAGGTACTTAAACATTTCTATCATGTCCCCCCCTCTCCCTCCTTTCCTCACGGGTATACATATTAAGCTATTTTAGTCTCTCCTCATATGGCTTCTCTTGTAGACCCTACACCATTCTAGTTGCCCTCCTCTGGACTGCCTCTATCCTGTATATGTCCTTGCGGAGATGGGGTCTCCAGAACTGGATGCAGTACTCCAGATGAGGTCTCACTAACTGTCTGTACAGAGGGATAACAACTTCCTGTTTTCTGCTGGTGATGCCTCTCCCTATGCATCCTAGTATACCCCCATCTCTCCCTACTGCCTTCTCACATTGCTTGCTAACCTTAAGGTCATCTGATATGATTACCCCCAGGTCCCTTTCCTTTTTTGTTTTTGTTACTACCTCCCCAATTGTGTAATCTTCCCCTGGGTTTTTGTTTCCCAGGTGCATTATTTTGCACTTCTTTGCACTGAATCCTAGCTGCCATACTTCCGACCATTCCTCCAACGTCGCCAAGTCCCTTCTCATCCTTTCCACACCCCCTTGTGTATCAACCCTGTTGCAGATCTTTGTGTCATCTGCAAAGAGGCATACTTTTCCTTCCAGTCCCTCTGCAATGTCACTTATAAAGACATTAAAAAGGACTGGGTCCAGTACTGAACCCTGCAGTACCCCGCTAGTAACCCCTCTTTCTTCAGAGTGGACTCCATTTACAATTACCTTCTGTGTCCTGTTGTCCAGCCATAGTTTTACCCAGGTTACCACCCTAGAACCCACTCCCAGGCTGGTTAATTTGACTATTAATCTTTTGTGTGGGACTGTGTCAAATGCCTTGCTAAAGTCTAGGTAGGCCATGTCCACAGCCCCTCCCTGGTCTACTACTTTCATCACCCAGTTAAAGAAATCAATTAGATTCATCTGACATGACCTTCCCGCTGTGAACCCATGCTGCCTTGGGTCCTGTGCCCCACTGGCCTCTAGGTACTCAACAATTCTTTCCTTCAGAAGTGATTCCATCACTTTCCCTACCACAGAGGTCAAACTGACAGGTCTGTAGTTTCCTGCCTCTGTCTTGGTCCCACTTTTGTGAAGGGGAATCACATCTGCCTTCCTCCAGTCCTCGGGTACCACACCATCCTCCCATGATTTGTTAAAAAGGGTAGTCAGTGGTTTCACTAGTTTTCCCCTTAATTCTTTTAGAATTCTGGGGTGAATTCCATCAGCCCCATTGTTTTGTCCACCTTCAGTTTTAGGAGTTCTTTCAGAACTCTTTCTTCTGTGAAAGGACTGGGATTGACCCCCCCCCATCCAAAGTGCTTCTGTTAATTGGATTAGGCACTTCCCCCTCCTCTTTTGTGAATACTGAGCAGAAATATTCGTTCAGTATCTCTGCTTTTTCACTATCCCCCTCTGCCCACCCACCGTTCATTCTATTCAGCCTCACTATCCCTCCCTTTGTCTTTCTACGCTCCCTGATGTACCTATAAAAGGTTTTATCCCCCTTCTTAATCGAGTTGGCTATCCTTTCCTCAGTTTGGGCCTTTGCTATTCTGACTTCCTTCCCTGCTTCCTTCTGCCTTAACTGGTACAGCTCTCTGTCCTGCTCCTTCTGTGTTTCCTTATACTTCCTGAATGCTATTTTTTTCCCTGACTTTCCCCGCCACCTCTTTTGAGAACCATAGTGACTTTTTCTTTCATTTTGATTTGTTTATTTGCTTCACACAAAGGTTTGTTGCCTCTGTGATGGCAGTTTTGAAGATTCCCCATTGTTGCTCCATCCCTCCTTCTAGCTTGTTTGCTAGTGCTTTTCTGAGGCACTCTCCCATATTGCCAAAGTCAGCCCTCCTGAAATCCAGTACCCTCACTTTTGTATGGCTTGACTCTGTAGCTGAGTTTAACGTGAACCACACTGTTTGATGGTCACTTGTTCCCAGATGGCAACCCACTTCTAGGTCTGAGATCCTCTCACTGTCTCCATTTGAGAGTACAAGGTCTAAGATTACTCCCTCACGAGTAGGTTCTGAAACTAGCTGTCTGAGGCATGCCACCTATAGGGCATCGAGAATAGACCTGCTCTTGGATGTGGCTGCAGCAAGGCAGCAAGTGTGCTCTAGTTAACATCTGGCATATACAGGTCTCCCATCAAGAGTATTTCCCCTTTCTCTGCCATCCTAAGAATGCCTTCTATCATATCCTTGTCCATTCCCTCCCCCTGACCTGGGGGTCTGTATACAACCCCTATGCGGACTGTGGTGCCACTTCCAGTCTCCAAGGTGACCCACAGTGCCTCCTCTCCTCCATTTACTCTTTTGTTCAGTTGCTTTTATCCCTTCCTTTACATAGAGAGCTACTCCTCCCCTTCTTCTCCCCTCTCTGTCTCTCCTGTAGGTTACGTACCCTGGTATGTTAACATCCCAGTCATGGTTCTCTGTGTACCATGTTTCTGTGACTGCTATGATATCCAGGCATCCCTCTTCCATCAAGGCCACCAGTTCAGGGAGCTTGTTGCCCAGGCTACGGGCATTGGTACTCATTATCCTCCATTTCCTGATGGCCTTACTCCTTTTTGCCCCATCCCTGTCCTTCTTGCCTTTGTCACTTTCTCCATTTACCCCTGCCCTTCTCCCTATCAACATCTCTATGTTGGTGTTTACTGCACTTACTACCATGACTTTGGGGGGGGGGCTAGTATTTCCCTGCTCCTTTCCAGTGCCTCCCCCCTTGGCTAGTTTAAATACTTGCCAATGAAGCATTTAAAACTATCACCTAGGATCCTGGTTCCCCTCCTGGACAGATGCAGCCCATCATGCCAGTATAGCTTGCATCACTCCAGGTGGACCCCAGTCCCCAATGAAGCCAAATCCTGAGCTCTGCACCAGTTTTCAACCACTGATTGAATCCCATGGTGTGGAGCACCCTAGCCTCTCGTACGCCATAGACAGGCAGCACCTCCGAGAAGGTTACCGTGCGTGCTACTTGTCTAAGGCCCCTCCCCAATTCCACAAACTCTTCCTGCACTGCTCTGATCCCTTTCTTAGCCAGGTCATTTGTCCCTAGGTGGACAATGACATCCAGCTCCCTCCCCTGTGCAGCTGCTCCTGAATCCTGAGGATTTGCTTCCTGTCCCTCCAAGCCATGGCGCCAGGCAGGCACCTTACCTCCCTCTCCCCTTCCTCTCCCAGTTCTACCTTCCTAACAATGGAGTCCCCCACCAGGAGTTGTTTCCTTCCCCTGTGGGGTCCCATGCCACCCTCCTGTGGGTCTCCTTTGTGGAGGTTCCCAGCATCCTCCTTGGTCTCCACTGTGGGTGCCTCCATAGAGGAATCACACTTTGCCAGAATGGCATAGGAATTGTGGAGAGGTACAGCTGGAGGGATGCGCCTCTGTTCCACCACCCTCACCCTCCCTGAGCCCACTGTGGTCCAACCGCTCCTCTTTCTTGGCAACCTCTGAGGCAATGGCAGTGGCCCTGGATGGAAGAGGAGGTCCCACAAATCCTGGCCAACTCATCCTGGAGATGAGCAACCTGCCCCCTCAGCCCAGAGAGGTGCCTGCAGATAGGACAACACCGCATCCTCCAGAACGTCTCCCAGAAGACTGCTGCTCCACAGCCACTGCACTGCACCACTCCCATCATGTCTTATTTCTGGCCCCTTCACTATTGATTATTCATGAATGTCTCTGTTGCCTCAAGAGTGCTTCTTTTATTTCTCCCCATGTTTCCGCCATCTCCCTGATACTGTCCACTCCAATTAATCTGTCACTGACTAATTTCCTCATCTGGTAAAAGTCTGCTCTTCTGAAATTCAGAACTTCAGCCTCTGACAAGGGCTCACTGATATAAGGCTTCCAGGAACTCAACAGGCACTCTGAGGAGTCAAACCTGTGCCACTGCTAAGTTACCTTGGGCTGGATTCACAAAAGGATCAGATGCATACATACATGAAAATGTAAGATCTCCCTGCATCTACGCCAGCTCAATTGTGTTCGACCTCTCTTACTGGTATTTTCAGAAAATCCATTTGTTGTGACATTGTGCTTGTGGCAAAATACATGATTTGCCGTAAAACAAATTACACAAAAGGAGCTGTCCAATGGTCCAGTGGAAGCGCTACATAATTCTGTATCAGCGACCCAGGGCCCCCTGCAGAGGGCTGGGGAGTCTGCTGCCACGCAAGGGGTAGTGCACGCACCCAGAGCATCCTGTGTTGTCCAAGGCCACTGGATGGCTGGCCCATGTCAAAGGGTGGAGGTGAGGCAAAAGTTTGAGGAGAAATCCCCCAGCTGCTGTCCACATAACGGCTGAAGCCTGAGGAGGGTTTAACACTGATAACCGCAGCTGGCCAGGGAATAAAAATCTATGTAGAAAAAAAAATGACATACATGCAGTTTGCATCATTTTTTGGTGCAATTTTTTTTTTTTTTTTAGATGCCCATACATCTGAAATTTAGTCAGCTATTCTGTACCATCTATTTGATGGTCTAATATAGTCTAAATTTCAGACATATGAGCGTCTAAAAAGGATATATGTCACTGAAACTCCATCTCTTTGGCTGTATCATGAAGGCACTTTTTGCAACATCAGCTTTAGCACAGTGCAAGCTGTGCAGTCACACATGACCCTAGAAGCAGCAGGGACTCCAAGAAGCTTCAGCGGTCCATCTTACCTCATTTCTTCCTGGTTCTCTGTCTCTTTCCTGTTCTTTCAAGAATTTCTTGCTAGTCTGTGTCTCCTTGTCCCTTAGATAGTACATTCTAATTCAATTAAGAGTGTGAAAACAACACAAACCCTAACTGAATAGGATGACATGGTGGAGGGATCCACACAGATGTAGACGCTTTTTGGGATATGGGGCCTCAACAGCAAGGGGGAAACTGGGTCCACATGGGTCCCCTGGGATTGCTAGGGTCGGCGCTGGCATTCCCTTCACGCCAACCAAAAGGTACATGGGCCTGCCCGATATTGGATTCTGTTACAAGCCAAGGGTGAAAAGACTGAAGGTTAAAGAGCACAATTTTTAAATAAAACAGTTTTGCAATGCAGGTCCCCATAGGCCCATACAGAAAATATTTGCCTTCTGAATGCAGCTTTTTTGCTAAGTAGGCCCTAATGAGAGTTTTTCATTGGAAAAATACTGTCAGATCATGGTGTCCAAACAGATTATCAATGTGAAATGCTGCAGGAAAACTAACTACTTTCGGATGGGAGGAGAGATCGCCACCCACAGGGTTGTAACATGACATCACACTAGCAGAGAGAAAAGAGATCAAGCTTCTGAAACAGAAAACAATAAGAAGTAATTTTGGGGGTAGAAAAAATACCAAAAGGGAGAGAAAGCCAAGCTGTTTTCACAAGGGACTGCATTCAAACTTTCTCTCTCAGTAACTCTTTCATGGACAATGGAATCCATTTTCATTCAGTATATGTATTATGGACAATCTGTGCCTTTTTGCTTTTTAGTGCTTACTGGCACCCTCGTGTACATGCCAAATATCTCAGGATGGTATATCAGTATAATGAACGCAGTAAATGAATAAACAGCAGTTACTGACCATGAAAAGCACACCACAGAATTACTCTGTGCTTATTAACCTCCTTATGGGAACTACCCACTAATCCTCGTGGTCCCTATTTTTGTAAAAAGGGTAAATAAAAAAGTTGCTTAACTCAAAACCAAAAAAAAACAAGAAATGACGGTGAAATAAATTTAGGTTGTTTGTAGCGACTGGGATTCTCACTGCCCCTCCCACCCAGGACAAAAATAACCCCCCAAACCAAGCCAATGTTTCATTTTGCATAACAGGGATCACCATTTTCAAACTCATGGTCTGGGCCCAAACACTTTAAAGCACAGCTCATGGCGGTCTGCCTTTGCCAGGAGCTTCCGAACTTGGCACAGGATTTGCAGTTCTTAAATCCTGTAGGCCCACTTTTCTTGTCAGAATTGTCAGTCTTATAAATTTGACAAAAAAAGTTTTGTGCCAATTCCCAGTTTACTGAAGTAAAAACACTACACCACTAATAAATTTAGTGTAAGATAATATTTTAAGACTGTTTTTAGGTTTCTTGACTGCTAGGCGGGGACTGCGTTCTACTGAGCTTTCTCCAGTTTCAGGAACTGATAGGGAACTGGAGAAAAGATATCAAATATTCCCTAACTGTGGCAGAGAATTGAAAAAGTAGCATAATTAAAATGAAAGTAACTGCTTTTATTTGTAGAACAAAAAAAACGTAGATACTCAGGACTTGAACAGGACTCCAGGGCGCCTAAACTCTTCAGTAGAGAAATCAATTTGCCATCTGAACGCTAGAGGGAGTAAGACCACAGTGTGCAGTCTGAGTTTGCATGCATTATTCCAGATTCTGTCTCCAGGGCAAAAACTCAAGCATGCGATAACTGCAGATTAGTACAACATTATTAATAAACTCTTGTTGTTAGCAGAGGAGAAATGGATAACAGCAGTGCATAGGACAACTAAACAATAACACATAACAGGTGTGCATTAAAGCTTTTTTTTTGTAACTCTATTTAGAGGATGACAAACGATACAACAAATAACAGACAACAATAGTTGCAAGATAGAGGTTGACAGCAAACATCGTGTCTTACAGTGGTTGGAGGCAAAAAAACACTTGGTTCTATACGGCTAGACAGCTAGACATTTATAACTGCTCTAAATGAACCGCATAGAACAGAAGAACCTAGCCAGCAGGATGTCTGTCACAAACTCGGAGTGGACGTGACTGGAATAGGGGTGTAGCCATGCTCACAGTTTTTTGTAAGAAAATCTGTCTGAGAAGACATATAGTAAGCAATGCCTCCATAGTAACTCATATTTTTCTGGATGATGATTTAAATATGCTGTGCTTTTCTCTAACTCTAATTTATATATTTCAATCATTAAATCTTGCCGTGAGTGAATCACAGAGATAGTGGAAGTAAGCCAATGTTTTGTCAATTTCTTTTCAGTAGTAAGGAGGCAGATATTCCAGAGCTTATGGGTTGGATGGGAATGTAAAGCCCTTGGAGTGGCTGAAAAGAAGAGCAAGGCAGCTGACAACTGGACCTGCTGATCAAAAAGTTCTGACAATTCTTCATTTAGACTAATAAACAAAGGCTGCAGGACTGGACAACCCCAAACGATATGCTCATGTGTGGCTGAGGCACCCCCCACAGTTTCTCCAACAGGACGCTCCTTTTCCTGGTAAATATTTATGCTGAACTGCGGAAAAAATGCACAGAGCATTTCCAAGAGTATTCCTTCTATGTATGTGATCCTGTGATAGAGTGCATAGCATTAAGGTACCTCTGCCATTCTTTCTCCGTTAGAATGAGCTGAAGATCTCCCTCCCAGGACTGTTTGATCGAGGACACGCTATCTGCATTTAACTGACTCAGGGTGCCATAACGCACAGAAATAGAACCATTATGTAGGAACTTATCATAACAGTAGATCTTAGAGAGATCTCTTTCGTCAGGTCACACCTATAGAACTAGTACCGCATCAGCACTAGGACCTCATGGAAACTTTGCCAGCTGGGGCTACCCATGGCGATGTCATGCGTCGGTGTCCATATAAGGTGTGGGTGGCCCCCATTCTCCTTAGTTCTCCACCAGAGATGAAGCTCGGAGGACTGAAGTCTGGGGATCCAGGAAAGCAAGCCATCACTCGACACACCAGGCAATGGAGGGTGTCCACAAGAGAATGAGGAAGCAGACACACAGAAGAGAACAGAGGTTTAGTCCAAAAGAGGGATGGAGGGTGGGATGGCATGACCTGGCGAAAGAGAGACTCTTGAAGATCTACTGTTATGGTAAGTTCCTACGTAAATTGTTCTATTTTCTTTGAGGATATCTCTTTTATCAGGTCACACCTACAGAACGTGTCCCAAGCAGTACCAATAGGAGTCAGTATCGGCGGATGGCAAAAATAAGGGTTGTCAGAAGGAAAGGCTCCCAAGACATAGGTAAAGTAGGTCCAGTTCCCATAGGAAGAAACAGCCAGACAAGGTGGAATCCAACCACCAGCAGCAGACATGAAAGTATGCTCCTATATAAGGAAGTGGGCACAAACCATCACAGGGAGAGGGAAGGGACAGGCATTAAGCCAACCAAAAGGGCACCCAAGGCACACTGAGGTACCCATAAACAGAAGCAAAAGGCTCCTTCTTTAATAGATATATACATTTGTTTTCTTATATTGTGAGAATAAGAGAGAGGACTGGCAGCTGGCCAAGGCAGAAAATAAAGGAATACCCTAAGGCCGCTATTGGCACAAAGCAAGGTTTCCCTTGGAGTGGCCTAAGCTGGGGAGTCACATCATCTATGAAGTTCTGTACCGGACTTTAGAAACATAAATCGGCATCGCTGGCCAACCCGCTGGACAAGCACAATGTGAAAAAAATAATGGACGCCCTCAATCCTAGGGGCTATTAAAGCAAAGTGTGGAAGGCCTGCCACAGTCCATGGTGTGTAGAGAAAAAATCTGGAGAAAACTAATCACAACAAAAGTACAGAAGAATGCTTTCCTGGGAGGGGCCTACTCTGTAAAACAGACATAAAGAGGGATGGCACAGGGCAAAGGTAATTCAGCTACCCTCTGCAATAAAAACCTAGGGCTTGTACCATAAAAAACACCTCATCTTCTTTGGAAAATAAAAAAGAAAGACAGAAATAAAGAACACTTTCCAAGGAAGAAAGCAAAGACCACAACCTGTGGCTGGCTCAAAAGGAGCCTAGGGAAAAGACAACTACTCCTTATAACATGGGTTCTGAAAATAAGGTCTTCTGATTCGTCCAAACAGGTCACCTGACCATTGATTAATCCCTGAAATACCCACAGCTGCATGTTCACAAGGCTTTATTTTAATTTTTCCTTAGGTAAAACTCTAATATAACATTACCCATGTTATAAGAGGATCGGCCCACTCCAGGGTATGGGTTTGCTGGGTATTAATCCACACCCCCAGGCATGGATTAATTCTCAGTAAACCCATACCCTGTTGTAGGTTAATCCCTCCTTATCAAATACAAAATCAGGATGAGGGTGTGAAAAAGATTCCCACGTGGTGGTGACTGGGGGAGAAAATCTGGTCCAAGGGAGTGTAAAATGTATACAAAGTAAAGCACGTCCCCATCAAGGGGTAGGCATGCTCATGGGGATGGTCGGTCCTACTCCCCTAGTGGTTAGTAGGAGGAGGCAGGGCCAGGGGAGCCTGGGACCTGGGCACCCTTGCTGCTGAATGGACTCTCCTGGGAGCCAGAAGAAGCAGAAACCAGAAGATGGGGGAAACATCTAGTCCCACCAGGGTGCAGGTATAGCTAGTGAGCCAAACTCACAGGGGGCTGAGGACAGTCACCTGTGGCCATGGAGTCAGTCAGGACCAGATGGGATGATCCACCTGGGCCCAGGAGGCAGCCCAGCAGAATGCAGGTCCTGTAAGGCTTCCCCTGCATCATGACCAAACAGCCGCTACCCCCTGAAAAGGGTGTTTAAAACGAAATGCTGAATGCAGCCAGTGAGGCCGAAGTCTCTAAGCCAGACATTACATTCAAACAGATGCCAGCAGCTGCCGCCTGGATCGGAGTATCCGAAGCATCATAAACTGCATGAATGGTTCAGGTGTCATTAGGCCTAGTGCTTGTTCACTGCAGAGACTGCCTCCAGGGACCTCAGCAGGTCCTGCCTGGCAGCACCATCTGGGAGCCCAACGGCAGCAGTTTGTGCCTGCCTCCACAGAATGTTTTGGTATTTTTCCATGTGTATCTGGTAATTGGCAATCCTGATGCCCAGGGAGGCCAAAGCATAAGTACGCTTGCTGAGAGCATACAGGCGTCGGGATGCCCTACTGGGAGGTGGGAGCTAAGCTAGGTGGGGGCCTGAGCACTATAGTGGGCAGCTTGAAGAATAGCTGCATCCATGGACAGTTGATGTGTGTAACAGGGATTATTAGAAGGGGTCAGGCATGTCCTGTTCGCCTTACAGGACACCGGAGGAGCCTTGTTCGGACTATACCAGGCAGCATAGGTGGTGTCCTCCAGGACTGAGTAAACAGCAGAAATGACCGCTGAGACCTCCATAAATTCCAAGAGGACCCTCTTTGAGGAATCTCTTTCCTCCCCACGAGCCCCATAGCTGGCTACATATCTTGCAGCATAGAAGAAAAGGAAGGGATCTCAGGCAGAGATCAAGGGTCATAAACCACCAACTTTTCACTGCAGGAGGAAAGGGTGGAATCTGTGTCAATGCAAGGTGCGCTCCCTGTACCACCTATGTCCATCGGGAGGGGAGGGTGCACAAGCCGGGTCATCAACAAGGGAACTGCTGATGGCAGGAGGGTGCCCACACAAGGAAGGAAAGGAGCCTGGCGGTATGGGAGCTAAGGCTGTGGACACATCAACAGAAGGGCAGGTTGCCATCGATGGTCAGATAAGCTAGAGAGCACCAGCTCTGGGGGCAGTGAAGGTACCGTCGGGACGTCAATGGCGTTACAGATGAGGCTACATGGCTTGGACAGCTACAGAGGAGGAAGAGGTGATGACAGGCCAGTCACTATCCAAGGCTGGCTCAGTAACCATGGAGCTCAACTGTGACCTCGGAAACTGGAAGGAGGTCAAGGGTCTCGAAGCCGCATAAGTAGCAGTGGCTTCAGAAAGTAGAGTTGCATCAACGAGCGATATTAATGGGCTAAGGCCCGGCAATGATGGTAAGCCATCGATCCTGCCAGCACACAGTGGCTTGGCCAGGTCTCGATCCTGAGGGAAGGGGGTCTGGGTGGCACAAGCCTGAACATTAGTGGTGCCTTTGTACAGTGTCATGGCAAAGGGCTAGAGCACAGTGACAACAGGCCTGGCCTCAGTGGGCCTGGTGGCACACAAACCAGATCCCGATCTTGGAGAAGAGGAGGTCTGGGTGGCAGCAACAGGTGTAACATCAACACCCTGTACAGGAGATGTAAGCTTGACAGACAATGATGGGAGAGCCATCGACAATGGTGACCCCCCCCTTTTAAAGGTCTAATGACACCTAAGCCCGAGCCTGACCTTCTGGGGGGGTCTGGGGGGCTGATGCAGTGACATCCTTGACAGGGGCCACAGAAGAGGATGCCAACGGCGTGTGGAAACCCATCAATGACAGCGGTCTACCATCCAAGTGAGGCCCAGTAGTGCCAGAGCCATGCCCCAACCTAGGCATCTGAAAGGCAATCAGGGAAGCTGGAATCACCGCTGTGGGAACAGACAATGAAGTAGCAGAAAATGACCTCGAGGGCCGCTGAGGGAACCTGGCTCTCTCCCAGGAGGCCTTGTGCTTGCCCTGAGGCTTGCTCTTGTGGCAGTTTGAGGACGACTTCTCTTGGTGCTTCAACAGGCGCTGGTCCACAGTGCTGGTGGGAGGAGCAGATGACATATTCTGGCCTTGTAGCTGCTTCTCCAGTGCGGCTAAGACTTTGCGAAGGAGATGAGTATCAAGCGCTGCCTGTTTCTGTCATCTGGTGGCAAAGTTAAAAGTGCAGCAGATCTCACAGGCCTGGACGTCATGGGAGAGGCGGAAGCAGCAAAGCCACACGTCATGAGTGTCATCCTTAAAAATCTTCTCTCCGCAATCACAGAGCCGAAAAAGCTTGGAAGACGTTTCCGGCAGCATGAAAAAGGTGAAAATTTCACAAAAGGTAGACTTTAGCAAAGGAAATAGGAAACAGACACTGACAGTTTCCACAGGTAGTCTGATGAGCTGAAGTGATGGTGGGAAAAGAACCGAGGACAATGGGGGCCCCTTTCACATGACGTCAATGTGGGCAGCCCCAGCTGGCAACGATTCCGTGAGGTCCTAGTGCCAACGCAAGTACTAGTTCTACAGGTGTGACTTATGAAAAAGCTATCCTCAAAGAAGACCATGTCTGTTAGCAATACAGAGCCTTCCAAATTAATGCTGCTTGAAGGAATGTGACTATGCTTGGGATGGCTCCTAACTCTTGAGAGTTACCTACCAAAGGTTTAATAAAGTTTATTACCTGATAATAACATACTCGATCCTGGGGTCTTAGGGAGTATTCTGTCTGTAGCTCTTAAAAAGAACAAGATTGCCCATCCAGGAGAAAGTGACTAATTAAATGATCCAGGGCTGCCAGTGTGAAAGACACCAAATAGGGTAGTGAATGCAACAGGAAACAAGTTGGAGCAGCTTTTTTTTTTTTTTTTTTTTAATGCCCCCTTCACACAGCTCTTCCTACCCTCAGGCTCCATGGGTAGCCCTCAAGCCCTCCTCCCGTTCGCTGTCAATCACCTTCACAGAGCCCTGGCTATGCCCCACAAGTGGGGTCAGTCCCCCAACATTCTTCATTTCGTCAGGAGAGTGATGCGATCCGGCAGGTGATGGCAACCTGGGGAGCTTCTGCGGGCCATCATCACGGAGGTGCCGGGACCATTTTCCTTTGTTTCTTCCCCCGGGGATATCGCCTACATGAACATCAACATGAGCCCCACATGGACTGTGCATGTATCCGCACGCTAATGTCAGCGACGTCCCTGCCCTACCATCTACTTACCAGCCGCACTAACATCTGTGGTCACTCAGGTGGCAGTACTGTGGCGGGTGGGTTTCCTCCCCAGAAGAGGCAAGGCCTGCTGGGACATTCTAGCCCCCCAACTACCCAAGATCATTCCCAAACTCGAGTCGACGGTGTCGTGAGCAGTAGCGCTACCTCTGTGCCGATGGGCCAGCCATTGGGCCAGCTTTGGACCTGTCTCCAAGTGTGAAAGACGTTGGCAGTGTATGGATTAGACATCACAGTGGCAATTGGGGGAAGGGACAGGTCAATAGTATTGTATTAAAATGAAAGAGATCTTCCTCTCTATGCTCTATTGTTTTCCAATATGCCTTATATTCAGGTGAGATCCAATATAAAACTGTACAAAGTTGTGCAGCAATGTTGGAAAGCGAGACATGGGGAACTACAAGACACTCCATGCACTTTAGAAATTGTAATACAGAGAACCAGATATGTGGCCTTTTCCCATACCAAATGTAATGGGAAAGTAGTTTGCTATGCTCTCTAAAATGGATCAGGGGAAGCGTCACTGTCAAGGTCTGGGCCAGATACAGCACCATGGGGAAGATATTCATCTGTACCGTGTCCATCTGTTGCAATAAACAGAGGGGCAGGTTATTCCAGGTAGGCATGTTTGACATGACTCGCTTGGCTAGTGGCCCATAGTTCAGAGGGATTAGCTATGTGTGATCCACGGTGATAGGAAACAGGAAAGTTCAAGCCTCCCCTCACAAAACATGGCAGGTAGTAGGGTAAACACTGAGGTACAGAGCTTGACAGAGGACAGGACAGGGGCAAATGGAAAAATGGACAAGGGCACTAACAGCAGGGATGGGGTAAAAAAAGCATAAAGCCAACATTAAATGGAGGGCAATGAGTACCAATGCCCGTAGTCTGGGAAACAAGCTTCAAGAGCTAGTAGCCCTGATGGAAGAGGAACACTTGGATATTATGGCAGTCACAGAAACATGGTACACGGAGAACCATGACTGGGATGTCAACATACCAGGGTACACAATCTACAGAAGGGACAGGGAGGGTAAAAGAGGAGGTGGAGTAGCTCTCTACATAAGGGAAGGGATCAAAGCTACAAAACTAAAAAGTAAAGGGGGAGGACAAGAGGAACTCTGGGTCACCTTGGAGACAGGGAATGGCATCACAATCCGCACAGGGGTTGTATACAGACCCCCATCTCAAGGGGAGGAAATGGACAAGAAAATGATAGAAGGCATTCTCCAAATGGCTGAAAAAGGGGAGCTACTGTTGATGGGGGACCTGAATATGCCAGATGTTAACTGGGCGACATGGACTGTAGCCACATCCAAGAGCAGGGTCATTCTTGATGCCCTATAGGGAGCATGCCTTAGACAGCTAGTGGTGGAACCCACTCGGGAGGGAGCAATATTAGACCTGGTACTCTCAAATGGAGAGAGGATCACAAACTTAGAAGTCAGTAGACACCTGGGAACAAGCGACCACTGCACAGTATGCTTCACAATAAACACAACCATGGAGTCAAGCCATACAAAGACAAGGATACTGGACTTTAGAAGGGCTGACTTTGGCATAATGGGTGAATACCTGAGGAATGCATTAGCAAATGGCCAGAAAGGAGGGTTGGAAGAACAATGGAGAAAAATCAAAACTGCCATCATGGAGGCAACAAGCCTTTGTGTGAAACAAATAAAGCAAAGCAGAATAAAAACCCACTATGGCTCTCAAAAGAGGTGTCAGGGAAGGTTAAAGAGAAAAAGGCTGCATTCAAAAAGTATAAGGAATCACAGATGGAGCACGACAGGGAACTGTATCAATTAAAGCAGAAAGAAGTGGGGAAGGCAGTCAGAAAAGCAAAGGCCCAAACCGAGGAAAAGATAGCCAACTCAGCTAAGAAGGGGGATAAAACCTTTTATAGGTACATTAGGGAGAATAGAAAGGTTAAG
The DNA here is from genome assembly GCA_016271365.2 of Neoceratodus forsteri. Lineage (NCBI taxonomy): Eukaryota > Metazoa > Chordata > Ceratodontiformes > Ceratodontidae > Neoceratodus > Neoceratodus forsteri. Next base: position 229,785,670 of record CM028134.1, read on the forward strand.
GGAGGGATAGTGAAGATTAATAAAGGAGAGGGGAGGTGGGCAGAGGGAGACAGTGAAAAGGCAGAGATACTGAGTGAATACTTTTGCTCAGTATTCACAAAAGAATAAGAGGAGGAGTTATCTAAACCAAACAGTAGAAGCACTCTGGATAGTGGGGTTGACACCAGTCCATTTACAGAAGAAAGAGTACTGAAAGAACTCCTAAAACTCAAGGTGAACAAAGCATGGGGCCTGACGGGATTCACCCTAGAATCCTAAAAGAGCTAAGGGAGGACCTAGTGACACCACTAACCACACTTTTTAACAAATCATGGGAAGATGGGGTGGTATCTGAGGACTGGAGGAGGGCAGATGTGAGTCCCCTTCACAAAAGTGGGAGCAAGGCAGAAGCAGGAAACTACAGACCTGTTAGTTTGACCTCAGTGGTGGACAAAATGATGGAATCACTTCTGAAAGAAAGAATTGTTGAGTACCTAGAGGCCAGTGGGGCACAGGACCCAAAGCAGCATGGATTCACAGCAGGAAGGTCATGTCAAACGAATCTAATCAATTTCTTTGACTGGGTGACCAAAGTAATAGACCAGGGAGGGGCTGTGGATATGGCCTACCTAGACTTTAGCAAGGCATTTGACACAGTCCCGCACAAAAGATTAATAATCAAGTTAGCCAGCCTGGGAGTGGGTCCCAGGGTGGTAGCCTGGGTAGAAAACTGGCTGCACAATAGGACACAGAAGGTAATAGTGAATGGAACACATTCTGAAGAAAGGGGGGTTACTAGTGGAGTATCTCAGGGCTCAGTACTGGGTCCAGTCCTCTTTAACGTCTTTATAGGTGAGATTGCAGAGGGTCTGGAAGGAAAGGTATGCCTATTTGCGGATGACACAAAGATCTGTAACAGAGTTGATACACAAGGGGGGGTAGAAAGGATGAGAAGGGACTTGGCAAGGTTGGAGGAATGGTCAGACATATGGCAACTTAGATTCAATGCAAAGAAGTGCAAAGTGATGCACCTGGGAAATAAAAATCCAGGAGAACGGTACACAATAGCAGGGGAGGTACTAACGACAACAATAATGGAAAGGGATCTGGGTGTAGTCATATCAGATGACCTAAAGGTGGGTAAGCAATGAGAAGTCAGTAAGGAGAGCCAGGGGACACTTGGGATGCATAGGAGGCATCACAAGTAGAAAAAGGGAAGTGGTTATCCCTCTGTACAGACAGTTGGTGAGACCCCATCTGGAGTACTGCATGCAGTTTTGGAGACCTCATCTACACAAAGACATAGACAGGATGGAAGCAGTCCAGAGGAGGACAACTAAAATGGTGCAGGGTCTACATCAGAAACCATATGAAGAGAGACTGAGATAGCTTAATATATATACCCTTGATGAAAGGAGGAACGGGGGGACATGATAGAAACTTTTAAGTACCTCAAGGGAATCAACAAAGTCCAGGAGGGTAGCATCTTTCAGAAAAAGAGATGTGTAAGAACAAGGGGGCACAAGTTAAAGTTAGAGGGGGGACGGCTCAGGGGTAATGTGAGGAAATTCTTTTTCACGGAGAGAGTGGTGGACGCATGGAACTGCCTTCCTGGAGAGGTTGTGGGGTCTAAAACAGTGGAGGAATTCAAACATGCATGGGACAGACATAAGGCAATTATAGTGGGGGGTTGCAGAAAGTAGGCTGTTGGTTAACTAGAATCTGCAGCTTATCCAATAGGTAGGGAAATCGGCAGACTGGGTGAGCCAAGTGGTCCTTATCTGCCGTCAAAGTCTATGTTTCTATGTAACTGAATGCCCAAGTATTTTAATAAAGATAGATCCCACTGAAATGCATACTTAGCCCTGATGGCAGGGGATGGTGAATAGTGGGAGTGCAAAACTTCAGTCCTGGCCGTACTGATTTTATAACCAGCCAATGCCCCAAAATCTTCCAGAGCTTGCCACAAGGGAGGCAAGGAAGTGTCCAGATGGGAAAGGTAGACCAGTAGGTCATCTGCATACAATACTAGCTTTGGTTATTTCTCCCCATTCTATTCCTTATATCACTGTATTTTGTCTCAACACCTGAGCTAACGGTTCCAAATAAATAGCAAAATGGAGAAGGGATAGGGGACAACCTTGTCAGATTCCTCTGAACAACTGAAGGAGGGAGCAGAAATATGGGCATTTATCTTGACATAAGCTGTCGGGGTGTCACAGATGTATTTAATGACATCCCCAACCTGTTTCAGAAAACCTATTTTCCCCATGACTGCACTGAGAAAAGGCTACGCCACCTGGTTGAATGCCTTCTCTGCATTTAGACTAAGTAACAAAAAGGGTGTCTTTGACCGGGTGGCGTGGTGAAGAATATGCAATGTCCTTTTGATATCCTGCGTCTGTCTAGAGCACACAAAACTGGTTTCATCCCTATTTAAAAGAGAGGGTAGGATTTTATCAAGGTATTTAGTCAAAATGGCCATGAAAAACTTGTAATCTATGTTCAGTACTGAGACTGGCCTATAGGAGCCACAGTATCTGGTATTTTTTCCCCAGCTTGGATATCACTGAGATGGTCACCATATGCCATGTGGGGGGTGTAACTCTATCCTCCATCACTTTTCTGCAAACACTAAACAAAGTGTGTGTTGGGGGGGGAGGGGTCAGAAGGTCTCTAAAAGTCACGTACAATTCCCTGGTGTACCCATCCGGGCCCGGACTTTTCCCATTTTTCAAATTTTTAAACTCCACCTCCAGTTCCTCCAAACTGTCAGAGGCCAACTGAAAGTCAGTGTGCTGTTCTATTAGTCTGGGCAGATTCAAGGTTCTAGATACAGTTTCAGATCTTGGACTTGTGGCAATGGATCAGCAGTATAAAGCAGCTGATAGTACGCACTGAAGGTATACAAAATATGCTTAGGATCAGTGACCATGGCCCCCTGAATGTGGGCAGACAATTTGGGTGAGCGTCATCTGCTCAGGTACGGGCTGCTCGGCCCCCCCCCCCACCACCAATACCTCTGCTTGACGTACCATAGTGAGGGCCATATGTGATCCCACTGTGCATGTTAGTCCTGGATGACTTGCAACTGCTGGCACAGGGAACTCCTCCTTGTGGTGTGAAGTGAACCAAATGATATCTCCTCTCAACACTGTTTCAACAGTATCTGATAGGATACCCCTTGATACCACTTCTTGCCTAGTCTCCTCAATGATTCGTTTGCTTTTTGTTTTTTTAGCATACCCTGATTCTTGCTCTGCTTATTCTGTAAGCATGTTATCCACTGTAACTGCTGTAACCTTGTGTAACCCCTAGGTGGTGCTAACCCAAGGGTTACTACCCCTGCCTGCTTGGCTAGTAGCAGGTTAAGGGGCCTGAGTTCTGAACCGGGTGCCTCCACCCAGAGGTCAGGGTTGGTAGTGGTCAAGCTAACCTGGGCACAGCCCTCCAGGACACTGTAACCCCCCTCTTTCCCCTCTAGTGGCCTGAACACTGTACAATAATCACTTTCACAATACCCCTGGTACACCACACAAGTACCCACACTGTTTGCACTTACCACCAGGGCTGGTTCCTCTGGCTTGACCCTGGGTACCCCTGTAAAACAAGGTTATGCACAGCAAATAGCAACAGTACAGCACTTTCAGCACAAACTGGAACCACAGTCAGATTACATGCAGGAAAAGTTAGATCTGATTTATTCAGGGGACTTGAACAAGGGAGGGGCAAAATCAGGTTAATTAGCTTAAAGGTTATATCAACCAAGCAGTTATGCATGCGCTTTGAGTCCCCCCACACAGTCCACCTCTGGGTACCCAGGTGAAGAAGAGATGGGCTAGCCAGGACCGATGCCCGGGGTTGCAGCTGGTTGGGGCCCTGTGATGGAAAACACAATGTGCACAGTACACAGTATTTGTAATCTGGAGCCAGAGGGCTCAGTTCGTAAAGGAAATGAAAAAACAAGACAGTCAGATGACACACTCAGATTAAGCTGTTGTTGCAGGGAGCTACCCTGGTATTTACTCACGATACCCAAGACTGGACACAGGCTGGATGAAAACTGAAACTGCAGATGGTTGTCTGGAATGCCAGGAGAAGCTGGGCCCACATGAGTCGCAGAGGCGTCGTTCCTGTTCAAGCGTGGACCAGGGAGCTAATCCCCAGGCAGGTCTCTCGTTGATGGCTTCTCTGTGCAGTGGGCAGTCTGGCAGGGCCAGTCTGGCAAGGCCCAGACCGCATGGAGACAAATTCAGATGCAGTCCATTTTGGGCTGGATACAGCTTACAGCAAGCAGAACACAGTTCACACAGTGGGGGACTAACTCATGACCCACTAGCAGCTCATAGCACTTTTACTGTACATGTAAGGGAATTCTACTGTACCAGGCAAAGCACTCCCCGGTCACAATCGCAAAGTCTCTGCACACACCGGGAGCTTAGGGGGTAGCTGGAACTCCTGACAGGCCGATCGCATTCAGCACAATCTTCGGTCTTCTTCAGGTTGAGCCTGGCCCACTTCAGTAGCTTATTTTAGTCATACAAACTTGGATTTAGTCCAAAATAATTGCCTTCTCTCCCTCTCCGGAGCAGCACACCGACATGCAGGCCAAAAACTTGAGACTTTTCAAAGTTCTCCAATGCGAATCCACTCAGGATTGTTGCCCAGAATCACTTGAGCTCTTCTCATTTCACTTCCCAGCTCAGAACTAACTTAAAACTGCAAGCAGCCCGGGACTTCCCCAAGATCCAAAAGATCTGGTTGGCTGATTTGGCTGTCAGTCAAAGCAAGAGCTCCCCCTTCAGTTGTAAAAAAGGTGCAAAAAGTTCAAACTACAGTTCCAACAGATTTTGAATTCAGAAAGCTCCTGTAGTCTGGCTACATTTTAGGTCCCACCAGTACTGATTGGTCCAATTTGCAGTCCAGGACCAAGATAGTGGAGACAACAAAACAGTCCCTGCTACAAAGAAAGCAGGTTAGACAAACTACATTATCATTATTACTCTACATGATTTTCAGTAAATAGTTACATCATTCAACAGAGCTCCCTCTCAGATTACTTAAGCTGCGATCAGGCAGCTCTTAAAGCGACAGTACACAGAGGCTATACAGGCTCTGGTAATCACATTTAAACTGCTAAAACGCAGGACATCAGCCTGGCAGTGAGCATTTAGGCAAGCTCAAGGAAGATTTTTTGGGAACCCCCATTTGTAGGGGGGTTACACTTGTACTCTGTATTGTATCAAAACTGTTATTCATTGGTATGTGTTTCCTATCTACCTGCCATTTATCTTGTAACCTCCCGGGTCTGGCCTGAAAATAGTCACCCTTGTGTCTAGTGCCCCTACCAGGTAAACAGAAAGTAAATAAAAGAAATAATCATATTTCTGAAAGTAGATATGTAACCCCCCTGCAAATGGGGGTTCCCAAAAGACTTCCAGGAGCTTGCTTGAATGCTCCAAGCCTGAATGGTGTTTGGCATTTAAGCCATTTATCAGTGAGTGTTTTTAGAGCCTCTGGTACTGTCTCTTTAAGAGCTGTCTGCTTGCAGACATAATTAGCTTGTATGGGGGGACTGTGTGCTTCTCTGAGTACCACTCGAGCTGCTGCTAATTCACTTCATTTTGCAGTCACTAGGAGTGCAAAGGGAACCTATCTGAAAGATGTAACTGTTTGCCAGAAATTATTTAGAGTAATAATGAAATTACAGTTTGTCTAACCTGCTTTCTTTGCAGTCAGAACTGTGTCTGCTAGTTCCCATTCTAGTTTTGAACTGCTGAACTGGACCAATCAGTGGGGTAAGCTGGCTCTAAATGGTGCCTTGACGAGTCAGAACTTGGACTCATAATCTGAGCCAGCCACAAGAGGGATTGTATGCAGTGACTCTGGGAGATGTAGTTTAGACTTCAGTGCCTTTTGGACCAACAGGCAGTCTGGCTTGTGAGTGACAGCCAATCCAGTCAAGAACTGGGAGGAACTCATAGGAAGTGCCCGGTTTGTCGGTTGAGTTTTTGTTGAGCTTTGGCAGAAGAAGGAAGGAGCCCTGTGCTTTTCAGTGTGCAGTTTTAGTCAAAAAGCGTGTGTGATGCCCAGAGTTCCGTCTGCAGCTTGTGTAACAGCTTGTTAGGACTGAATCCGTTCCTGTGAAAGAATCAAAGGATCTCTGAAGAGTGGAAACCAGGCTCACCCTAGTAGACTGGAGGAATTGCTGAAAATTGTACTCGGTCTGTCAGAACTGAATCTGCTGTGTGTGTTCTCCCCGGTATTGTGCAATTGCGATCGATACAGATGCAGCCTGCCTGGTATAGTGCTTTCTTTATATGGATGTGTGAAGAGGTTTGTGTGCCCCAAGTGAGCCCTGCTGACATTGAAGGACCCTATTCTATTTGGAGGTCGTGAGTACTAATTCAGGGTCGCCTCCTGTTGAATTGCCACATTAAATCCAAATGGAATTACTGTACTGCTGACTGTTTAATTCTCCTTCTGTGTGAAAGGGCCCCTACCAGCTGCCACGGTTTGGACTAGCCACTAGGGCTTGGGTACCCAGGACAGTAACTGATAGGGATAGGCCTGTGCACAGAGCCATGAGGTAGATTATTAGAGTGATAAGCTAATTAACCCGATTTCCCCTGTCTTGTTATATCCCCCTCAATAAATCAGAGCTGCTTGTTTCAGCAAAGTTATACTGCCTGAGGTATTTGTTCTATGTTAAAGTACTGTACTGTGATTGTTGCACTGTCTCATTTCATGGGAGGTCCCAGTGCGCGGAACCAGACCTGGGGGTAAGTGTATACTGTGAAGGTAATTTGATATATTGTGTGGGCCACTAGTGGGAAGAAAGGGGGGCAGTGTCCCAGAGGGCTGTGACCAAGTTAGTTTAACTATTGCAAACCCTGACCTCTGGGTGGAGGCACCCGCCATTGGATCCAGGCCCTCAACCTGTTAGTGGCAAATCAGGCAGGGTAGTAGCCCCTGGGATAGCGCCATCTAGGGGTTACATCTTGTAGGCTCACCGCTGGGATTGTGTGTCCTCTAGTGGCCATATTTACTAACCACTGTTAAGAAAAAAATGGTACCCGACAGAAGTGGCTGTGCACCGGCTGGTGGAGTGGTGTACTGGGGAGGAGATCCACTTTCAAAATGCTATGCTTATCCTGGACATCCCTGGGTATCAATACATGACACTGTGCAGGGAGTACTTTCCAAGGTGGAAGGTTTACAAAACCCTGTGGTGGTGGGTCGGCATGCTAATCTGCTCACCCACACTTTCCTGGCCCTAGTAGAGTTTAAGGATCCCATAGAGGCTCCAAAGTGCCACAGACCATTACCCCAGAGGAGCCTCACTGCCTGGAGAGTGATAACCAAGGACAGTAAAGACCTGGGGAATCAGCCCCCACCACTATCTGAAACTTTGAGGAGAAATTGCTGAATGGGTTGCTGGGAGAGGAAAACTGTGGAGGACTTGAAGAAACTATTCTTGCCACCTGGGGGTGTTCCTCCCAACCTCTCCTGCCCAGTGCCCGTAATGGTGGCTGTGTCCAATGTAGACTCCTATTTCTGCACCTGCCATTAGTCACGACTCTACCAAGGTTGAGGAGATCTTCTCTGGCACCTCCCCACCCCCCAAGGGAGGATGACTGGAGACCGATAGACTATGTTGCCCCCAGGGCTAGAATGGCAATGCTTTCGGAAGGCTAAAGCGAAAGAGGGGTTAGTGGAGAGCCTGAGGTCCTGCCCGGCTACCATCCGTGCTTAAACGGGCCAGTAACCCTGAAGCAACTGCACAGGCCTATCTTGAGGCCTTGGAGAATGTGTATGGGAGCCCAGATTCTGATGAGGACCTATGGTGTCGAGTAAGAGATGCACAACAGTACCAAGGGAGTTGTTGTCTGGTGTATCTCGGCTGGAAAAATTGTTGCAAAAATGCCTCAGAAAGGTAGTTTGCCAGCGATTGAACTGGACCAACCAGGCTGGACAGGATCCTTAGTCTGCCCCTTCTCAGAACTGCTGTTGCTTCAGTTACGCCTGGCTAGGTCGACTGGAATCCCCACCCTCCTATGATGAGTTAATGAGAGAATTCGAGGAGTTGGAGAAAAGACGACCTCGGAGGGACCTGCACCAATAGCTGCGGCTACGGACCGAAAGTGACTGAGGTGACCCATCAAGTGAAGTTCAGGGCAGAGGTTGGCAGTCAATGAGTGCTCTGACAAGGAAAAGATATGTCACAATGGGGCGAACTGTTGAGAGAGATCCGGGAATTCAAAAACAGTCCTTTATGAAGGCCACGCCTGCAAGTACGGGCCCTGACCTATATCGACTGCATCTGCTATGGGGTGGGGGTACCCACCCATGTATCTCCTGCTGATAACAGCTCGAACTCGATTCCTTGACCATGGAAGTGGAGAAACTGACGAGATGTCTCCAAATGCTTATCACGCGCAGACAGAGATGGCACCAATGTTTCCAGTTAGTAATACCCTGCCCTGGCTCCCAGTGTGGCGCCTCGGCCAGCTCAAACTCCAGAAAGTATGTTTTGCTATAATTGTGGGAAAGATGGGCACATGAAAAGGGAATGCCAGTCCCCAAAGACACTGACAAAGTTGCATATAGGCTACAAGGAGAGCTTGAGAAGAAATCAGTGGTTAAGAGGTGCACGACATGATCCCAGTGAGGGCACCAAAATGCTAATTCACGTCCTTTTGTGGCAAGGTCAGTTGCCCAGGCCCCCCACTACCACCTCTCCAGACTGGTCCAGAATAGTGGGTCCCTCCATGGAGACCACTGTAAAGGTGAATGGAGTGTCTACAAGAGCTGTATTAGACAGTGGCTCCCAAGTGACAATTATGTTCCAGGATTGGTATCAGAAGCATTTGTCAGACTGACTTTACAACCATTAGAAGGACTGCATGTATGGGGTTAAGTGAGAAGGCCTACCCTATTCCGGTATATCCGAATTTGGCTGTCTTTCCCCACCTCCGTGGCTGGAGTGGCCGAACAAGTAGAGACCCTAGCCTTAGTGTGTCCCCCACTGGACTGTATGATGGTGTCCCTTTGTTGATTGGAACAAATGCTCATATGTTCGGAAGGCTGGCACAGTTGTGTTATGAAAAACAGGGGTCAAAGACTAGTAGAGCTTTAAGAGTTCGGCTTTAATTAAGAAGGCCTATGAGGCACAGAGAGATGCTGAAAAAACAGAACCAGAGGAACCGGTCGAATTGTATGGAAGAAGGATCCTGAGTCTCTGATCCTGCGCCAAATGCCCAGTGTACCTTACAGGAGAGGTCCGTATCAGAAAGGATGTTAAGAATAAAATATTAATGTTGGATGCACCAGGCGATGGAAAATTGCCAGAGGACTGCTGGTCAAGCCTTAGTATTTTGCCACGCTAGAGCCCATGCTTATGCCAGAAGGGTAATGGTCCAAGTTCATAATGTGTCTGAAAGAGACATTCGAGTAAACAGAGGTTGCATCCTGGCTAATGTGCATTGTGCAGACACTGCAGTGCTACCCAGCAGCAAGAGTTCAAGGAAGAATGACAGAGTAACGCCTGACTTGTTTGATTTCGCACTCCCGCTGCCAGCTGAATGGAAAGTGAGGATCAGTGAGAAGCTTGCCCAAGAGACCAGGTGTTTTCTTTTAAGGAATGGGATGTAGGATGCGTGCAAGGAGCTGAGCACAATATCCGCTGCATGACGAAAGACCATTTCGTGAGAGGTCTCGACGCCTGGCACCTGCTGACATAGATGATGTGAGACGGCATCTGCAAGAGATGTTAGCTGCTGGTGTAATACAAGAATCCAGAAGCCCTTATGCTTCCCCATTGTGGTAGTGAGGAAAAAGAATGGAACAGTAAGGATGTGTGTGGATTATCGACCTTAAACCGGCGGACTATCCCTGATCAGTACACAATGCCCGCATTCAGGATGCTTTGGACTGCCTAAGCGGGAGCAAGTGGTTCTCTGTGCTGGATCTCCCGCAGTGGGTACTACCAGATCCGATGGCCCCAGAGGACCGTGGAGAAGACGGCCTTTATCTGTCCGCTTAGCTTCTATGAATTCATGAGGATGCCTCAAGGATTTCAGGTGCCCCAGCCACTTTTCAACGATTGATGGCGTGCAGTGGGGACATGAACTTACTAGAGTGCCTGGTATACCTAGATGATGTTGTTGTGTTTGGCAGCTCACTGGAGGAACATGAGAGCAGATTATTTAAGGTATTGGACCGACTGGAGGACTTTGGCCTTAAACTGTCCATTGATAAGTGTCAATTCTTTCAAACATCAGTAAAGTATGTGGGACACATAGTATCCACCGAGGAATAGAGACCGACCCAAGTAAAGTTGAGGCCTTGACCACTGGCCACAGCCCAAAATCTAAAAGAACTGCAAAGATTCCTGGATTCTGTGGTTATTATCGGCGCTCATCAAGGACTATTCAAGAGTGATCCCCCTTTACTTAACCTTACTCAAGGGTATCCCCAACCCACAAAAATACCAAAGTCAGCGTCCTCAAGACTGAAAGAGTGTATTTTCATCCGAGTGAAGTATTTGGGGCCGCTGGACTCCTGATTGTGAGACTGCTTTTCATGAGATCATATATCAACTTACCCATGCTCCAGTGCTGGCCTATGCCGATCCAAGAAAACCTTGTCCTGCACACTGATGCTAGCTTGCAAGGGTTGGGGGCTGTGTTGTACCAAGAGCACGAGAATGGCCTGAGACCAGTGGCCTTTGCCAGTAGAAGCCTGACCCCATCCGAAAAGAACTATCCTGTACATAAGTTAGAGTTCCTAGCTTTGAAGTGGGCTATTGTTGACCAATTCCATGAGTACTTGTATGGGGCTAAAATACTAGTAAAACTGACAATAATCCTTTGACCTATGTGCAGACCTCAGCTAAGTTGGATGCCACTGGCCATAGGTGGCTTTCTGCATTATCTACATATGACTATGCTCTCGAATATCGAGCAGGTCTGAACCACATAGATGCTGATGCTCTCTCCGGAGGCCTGTTCCCAGAATGATTGGGTCCGATTGGCAGAACCTGACATTGGGCACTCTGCCGGAAGTTTGACAGGGAGGAACAAATGTCCACGGACGCAGTGGACTGCATGGTGGATTGCTTGGGAGCCTCTGAGAATTGCATACCTGCTGCTTATTGCCACTTTTCTGCAATAGACATTGGTGCACTGCCTCAGCTGGACAATGATAGTATTCGGGCGGCTCAATCCCGCGATCCCATGATCAAAGCAGCTTTAGAAGCCCTCTAGCGAGGAAAAGATGTGTCCAAATTACGCCCACTGATTTGAGAACTGCACTGTTATACAAAGAAGGTCCTAAGTTGAAACTGATCAATAAACTGTTATACAGAGAAACAGTAGACAGAGGGGACAAGTAGACAAACAACAACTAGTGCTGCCCACTGCCTTCGAGACTCAGTACTGAGGTCCTTGCACAACCACATGGGGCACCTTGGTATAGACAGAACACTTGACTTGGTGAGATCCAGATTCTATTGGCCTAAGATGGGGCTGATGTGGAGCAACACATTCGAACTTGGCTCACAGCCACAGAGGAAAGCTTTGCCCCAGAGGGCTGCCCCCTTGTTAACATCACCACCAGTGCACCCATGGAGCTGGTCTGTATTGATTTTCTGAGTTTGGAGTCAGATCAAAGAAATATCAGTAATGTGCTGGTGGTCACTGACCATTTCACGAGATATGCCCAAGCTTTCCCCACCAAAGACCAGAAAGCATCCACTGTGGCCAAAGTACTTGTAGAAAACTTTTTTGTTCACTATGGGGCTCCACAAAGAATCCATTCTGATCAAGGGAGAGACTTTGAGAGTCGTCTGATCAAAGAGATGCTTTCTCTGTGGGGAGTGCGAAAGTCCAGAACCACTCTTACCACCCCCAGGGGACCCACAGCCTGAACGTTTCAACCGAACACTTTGCTAGATATGCTAGGCCTGCACCCAAAGGACAAGCCTAGATGGAGCCAACAAATTAGCACCCTGGTACATGCTTATAACTGCACCAAAAGTGATGCCACTGATTCTCCCTCACCCTTGATGTTTGGAAGAGAAGCTCGACTACCAGTAGATGTGTGTTTTGGGGTCTCTCCTGATGGGGTTCAAGCTGACAACTATTTACAGTATGTGCAAAAGTTAAAGGCCCAGCTAACTCATGCGTACTAACTGGCTCAAACCATGGCTGCCAAAAAGAAATCTGGCCAACAAAGAAAGGTATGATAAAAGGTGAAAGCACAGGAACTCCAGGAGGGAGATCGGTATTGCTAAGAAATCTGGGACTGCATGGCAAGCACAAGATTGCTGACAGATGGCACCATCTCCTCACATTGTAGTGGGCAAACTAGATGATCTGCCAGTGTACAAAGTAAGGCCTGAGAATAATTCAAAAGATGTAAAAACAATGCATAGAAATCATTTACTGCCCATTGGACAAATCTTAATTGAGTCTGAGCCCTAGAAGATGCCCCTCTGGACCAGTGACTAGAGTTGCTGCTAAGAAAGATCAAGAAAGTCTGCACCACAGAAGCAAAGTTAAAGTGTTCCCTCCACAAGTCCCAGTTGAGCATGACTGTCAGTCCATATCGGAAGAAAGTGAGAGTGACTTTGAATACTATCCTTCTTATGAACTGAGTCAATTGTTTCGGGGCAATCCCTAGTCAATACTGGAGATGAAGCTGGGCCTTCTGGACTGTCTAAGCCCCCAGCTTCATCCCTGGAGCCAATGCTCCCAGAAAGTGAAGTGCAAAGCATCAGATCAGATGAAATGGAATCATTGTGCATGGTTGAACTGTTTGAGCTTTCAGGGAGGAAATGATAGATTGGGGCAGACTGGTGATACACCCAAACAAGAAGAGTATTTTGAGTGCCCTGACAGTCCACTGCCAGTGTCCGAAGCTCTCCATGCGAGCCAAATGTTGTAGACTCAGAAACTGTAACTCCTGGAGCTGAAAGTGCCCCAAGTTCTAGCCTCTCTACCCCATGGAGACTCCCTGACAAGTGAGGACAATGCTGAAAATGAGGCTCAGAGTGCAGAGACTATAACAGTTCCCCTAGAAAAACTGGTTGAGCTGTAAAGCCTGTGGTGCACCTCAGTTATGATTCACTTGGGAGGCCTGTGGACTTGCCTCTCAATGTTGTCCATAAAGGAGTGTATGTGTCCCCGAGCTCATTGCCCAAACTGAGCATCAGTGCTAACTCCAAGTTACTTGTGTTGCCCTCTAAGTATGGTGCCCTTGCCCCATCCAGCCCCAAGGTAACTGATAGGGAAGGGCCCCCTCTCTTCAGGTTTCATGTACAAGAGGTAATAACTTGAGTTATGGTACAATGTATATGTAATACTGTGTAAAGAGTGACGTACTGCAATGTTTCAGAAATGTGTTCTTGATAAAATGATATATTGACTGATGATTACATGTGCGAGCCTAATGCAGATGTATATGGTTGCAGTTGAAACTTATGGGGGTACTTGCTTGACGCGGACGTCAAGCTTTCCCAGGCCAGGAAGGGTGTAACCCCCCTGCAAATGGGGGTTCCCAAAAGACTTCCAGGAGCTTGTTTGAATGCTCCAAGCCTGAATGGTGTTTGGCATTTAAGCCATTTATCAGTGAGTGTTTTAGAGCCTCTGGTACTGTCTCTTTAAGAGCTGTCTGCTTGCAGACATAATTAGCTTGTATGGGGACTGTGTGCTTCTCTGAGTACCACTCGAGCTGCTGCCAATTCACTTCATTTTGCAGTCACTAGGAGTGCAAAGGAACCTATCTGAAAGATGTAACTGTTTGCCAGAAATTATTTAGAGTAATAATGAAATTACAGTTTGTCTAACCTGCTTTCTTTGCAGTCAGAACTGTGTCTGCTAGTTCCCCATTCTAGTTTTGAACTGCTGAACTGGACCAATCAGTGTGGGGTAAGCTAGCTCTAAAATGGTGCCTTGGACGAATCAGAACTTGGACTCATAATCTGAGCCAGCCACAAGAGGATTGTATGGGCAGTGACTCTGGGAGATGTAGTTTAGACTTCAGTGCCTTTTGGACCAACAGCAGCAGTCTATTGTGAGTGACAGCCAATCCAGTCAAGAACTGGGAGAAACTCAAAGGAAGTGCTCGGTTTTGTCGGTTGGAGTTTCAGTTGAGCTTTGGCAGTGAAGAAGGAAGGAGCCCTGTGCTTTTTCAGTGTGCAGTTTTAGTCAAAACGTGTGTAAGGCCCAGAGTTCCGGTCTGCAGCTTGTGTAACAGCTTGTTAGGACTGAATCCGTCCCTGTGAAAGAATCAAAGGATCTCTGAAAGTAGAAACCAGGCTCACCCTGTAGAAGACTGGAGGAATTGCTGAAAATTGTACTCGGTCTGTCAGGAACTGAATCTGCTGTGTGTTCTCCCGGTATTGTGCAGTAATTATGATCGGGATACAGATGCAGCCTGCCTGGTATAGTGCTTTCTTTTATATGGATGTGTGAAGAGGTTTGTGTACCTCAAGTGAGCCCTGCTGACATTGAAGGACCCTATCTTATTTGGAGGTCGTGAGTACTAATTCAGGTCGCTCCCTGTTGAATTGCCACATTAAATCCAAATGGAATTACTGTACTGCTGACTGTTTAATTCTCCTTTCTCTGTGTGAAAGGGCCCCTACCAGCTGCCACGGTTTGACTAGCCACTAGGGCTTGGGTACCCAGGGACAGTAACTGATAGGGATAGGCCTGTCACAGAGCCATAGGTAGATTATTAGAGTGATAAGCTAATTAACCTGATTTCCTGTCCTTGTTATATCCCCTAAATAAATCAGAGCTGCTTGTTTCAGCAAAGTTATACTGCCTGAGGTATTTGTCTATGTTAAAGTACTGTACTGTGATTGTTGCACTGTATCTCATTTCACAGGAGGTCCCAGTGCCGAACCAGACCTGGGGTAAGTGTATACTGTGAAGGTAATTCTGATATATTGTGTGGGCCACTAGTGGGAAGAAAGGGGGGTTGCAGTGTCCCAGAGGGCTGTGACCAAGTTAGTTTAACTATTGCAAACCCTGACCTCTGGGTGGAGGCACCCGCCATTGGATCCAGGCCCCTCAACCTGTTAGTGGCAAATCAGGCAGGGGTAGTAGCCCCTGGGATAGCGCCATCTAGGGGTTACAGATAGATTTAGTATGGAATTATTCAGGCGCCAGAGAGACTCCTCCCACCCCAAGAAACTGCCCACCAAAGTTTTAATACCAAAGAAGCATGGTCAGAAAGCAGGATGGGTAACATTTCACAACTTGATAACAGATGTTAGTGCTCTTTAGTAACATGACACAAATCAATACGAGTATAAATCTGATGTGGAGCAGACTAATGTAAGCAACCCCTCATATGTGGATTTAAAATTTTCCAAGCATCAACCCAGCCTACTTCTTTCAGAAAATCCCTTCCTGCCTTCTGAGCAACAGAGACTATAGGGGGTCGTGGATTGATGGTATCTATGTCCTCGAAAATCAAATTGTAATCTCTGCCAAGAAGTAATAACCCTGGAGTGAAGCTCCATAATCTTCCACAAAAGGAAACGGACAATGTTTGCCTCTATACCTGGGAGGGAGGTAACGACTCACCAGGGTGATATCAGTGCCTAAACTGGTCCCTGTGGCAATTACTATCCTACCCTTGGGATCCACAGAGGTTGTGACCAGCTGAAATAGGGTCTGTTTAGGCATTAGGATTGCTGCCCCTCTTCTTTTCTCTTTCCGAAACGAGGAAGCAATCACCCTAGAGTAGCCACATTTTTCTACTTTCATACGTTCCGCCTTGCTATGCTGTGTTTCCCACAGAAGTACAAAGGTGGGCTGCAATTTCTGAATCAAGGCTAAAGCCTTTGAACATCTGACAGCGTTATTAAGGCCATTAATATTGTGGGAATATACTATTACACTGTTTTCTGTTTTTTTTCCATGTTTGTCTTTTGTACTTGGCTTCACAGTGATTTTGGATTTATGTCTTGCTTTGGTACCAGTACATCCTGTTAGCAGTGGATACCACCCATTTATGGAATGCACCATCCTTCTCCGACTGTTGATGTTCCTGAGGCCACCCTATGGATTTTTCCCCTGGCACTGGCTGTTGCCTGCCTGAGCAGGGTAGCTGTTACCCTGTCCACCAGCAGGCGTATTCTCTACTGGGCCCTGCCTTTTTATAACACTTAAAGCACCAGTGCAACAATCTGGTGAACATTTTGACCTGTACTTTTTTATGCTATTTTAAATTGCCACTTACCTCTTGACCTGCATGATACCCTTCTTTCCACAATTTATGTCTGCTTTAGTACTTTTTCTTATGTCTGAAAAAATAAAAGGAGCACTCCTTTTAATGTGGCTCGGACCAGGTTTTCATCAGTATTCGTAGCTGTTTTTGAACAAATATTGTTCTGTGAGGTCAGAAAACACTGCCTGATGCATAATCGTTAATTTTAGTCACAACAGAAGTGATATATAAACAACTGATGGACAAAAACAGCTGAAAATACTGATGAAGACCTGGACTGCACCGTATTAAAAGGAGTGCTCCTTTTATTATTTCATAGGTGAATAAATTATTAATTATGTTTGTAAGAATAGTATTATAAATGCATAGATAGGATTTGCCTTAATGTTTTGGTGTCTATTTTTAATAGGTGGTAGTGTTTTGTTTCATTGTTGAATCAATGATTTTGTATTATGTCATTATGACATCAGACATGATTTAGTATTTAAACCTTGTATGTTTCTGTGGTATTTTTAGCCTTTGATAAAGGACCTTTGTCCGAAACGCATCAGTTGTATCAGTGGGTGCAATAAAAATTCTTCAAAGAGAAGCTCTGTGTCCGGTTACTTTTGGGTATGTGAGTGCTTCAGCTTTTTAGAGACATTGCTACACATTTGGCTGAAAGCACCACAGGTTCCGAGTGCAAGGTTCGTTTGCAAAAGAGTTGAAAATACTCATTCTAAGAAATTGCTCCTCAAACCAAGGTGCCTGCTATTTAAGTTTCCAAAATTAGTTAATGGCAAGGCAAGGCACATTGTATTTATGTAGTACTCTATCCAAAGGCCCAGAGTGTTTTACACTAGAAATTCAAAAATACAAGAATCTCAGGAATTAAAAACATCAATTAAATAAAACTAAAAGTTTTGTTAAACAGAAATGTCTTTAAAGAGGCTTTAAAAATCTCTATCAAACTGGCTGCATGAATGTGATGTGGCAAAGAAATCCAGAGCACTGGTGTGGCGACACCAAACGCCCTGTCGCCCCATCTCCTAAGGCGTGAGGTAGGCACCACAAGCAGGTCAGCCTCGGTGGAGCGTAGGGGGTGGAAAGGCCAATAGGGAACCAGGAGCTCTTTAAGGTAGTCAGGTCCCAAACTAAGTAGGGCCTTGTATGTCAACAAGCAGATCTTGAAGGTGATGCGTGAGCTCACAGGCAGCCACTGCAGAGCGCGCAGAACAGGAGTGACATGATCCCTCAAAGAGGCATCTGTCAACATCCTGGCCACAGCATTCTGCACTAGCTGCAGTTGACACATTAAACCTCCAGACAACTCTAGGTAAAAAGCGTTGCAGTAATCAAGTCTGTTGGTGACAAAAGCATGGATGACTGTAGCCAGATTGCCAGGCATCAAGAATGGCCGGATCCTGGTGATATTCTGGAGGTGGAAAAAAATGGACTGAACAACCGAGGTCACCTGTTGTTCAAGGTTTAGTCAGTCATCCAGAAAAACGCCAAGATCTCTAACCACACTCACCACTGAAAGGGGCTGTCCACCAACAACTGGGGCAAGCAACATCCCATCCACGAAGACACCCCCACGGCCGGTCTCAATTACCATAATCTCTGTCTTGCCAGGGTTGAGACATAGCCAGCTGGCAGACATCCAGTCGTTTATCTCAGCCATACACTGGCTCAGCATAGCTGAGGTGGAAAGGTCATCTGGGGCACAAGACAGGTACATCTGGGTATCATCTGCATAGCAGTGAAACCCCACACTGTACCACCTAATGATCTCCCCAAGCAGCAGCATGTACACGGAGAACAACAAGGGGGCCAGAATAGAACCCTGTGGAACACCACAAGGCAGCGCAAAAAGTCACAAGGAAAAATGTCCAAGGACTTTGCGCTATGATTTCCCGGTTAAATATGAGCTAAATAAATGCAAAACTGCGTCAATAGCGCCCACATAAAAATTAATGCCTAATAAAAACAATTAAGAGAAAAAAAGCTGAAGTATAGGGAAAAAAATTGTTTGACACTGGTAT
Source organism: Neoceratodus forsteri (assembly GCA_016271365.2). Classification (NCBI taxonomy): domain Eukaryota; kingdom Metazoa; phylum Chordata; order Ceratodontiformes; family Ceratodontidae; genus Neoceratodus; species Neoceratodus forsteri. The sequence continues at coordinate 229,803,918 of CM028134.1, forward strand.
ATAGCGGCAGGAAAAATATCATGATCTCACTGAAGTGAGTAATAAGGACCAGGAATCATTGGCAAGGGAGAAAAAGATGGGGGTGGAGATGGGATCTGAGGAAAGTGGGACAGTCAACAAGCCAGTGTGTTACAGATGCAGAGTAAAAACAAGCAAGTATTTGACAATGCCAAATGTTTGTTTGCATGTTGTGTCAAGCAGGTTTTGGTGGTGTTGTAGAATATGATGTAGGCAGAATAGTACTGTAGTAAGAGAAAGTTTTCAATGCAGTCAGTGGGCTCGATTCTCAAAGCCCCTGGCATGGTGCAAGGGGCTTGCACCACAAAGAATGGCGCAAAGTACCCCTTGCGCCAAAAGATGCACCAGAAGCGATTCTCAATGGCAGCCTGTGTCAATCACAGGCTGCCTGCCCCAAACGGTGCTTGCACCTCCCGTGTGCCACAAAATGGGCTGCAGCATGGTGCTAGGGGGCTTGTGGCAGACACAGGATGCCATATCCTCTAATGCGGGATTCTCAAAACCCTCTTAGAGGGTGAAATTCTAAGTACCCTTAGACCAGTCATGTGCAGCTGTCAATCAATGAGTGCGTACTGTATTATGCAGTACACGCTCACTGGCAAGTCAGTCGGTAGCCGGCCGTGGTGGTGAGAGAGAAGAACTGTGCCGGTTGCCGGCTCAGGGTGTAGGATGGGGAGGACATGGTGGTGACACCACCAGTGGGGGGTCCACTAGACCTCCAGGCATAGGTTATATGTATTTTGTACCTTAATGGGTGGGCAGCATTCAGAATTGGGGAAGGGGGCCACTAAATCACTAAGGCCGGGGGAATATATTGATTTTATTGAGCGGCGTCTGGGATAGGGGAGGCGGGCACTAGACCACCAGGGAAGGGGGGGTATATTTATTATTACATCACCAGCGATTGTGGGGATTGGGAGGGCCCGCTAGACCACCAGGCAAGGGGCTTTATTTATGTGACCCGGGGATCGGGGGATGCTTGCCTTTGCTGCAGGAGCTTGTGGCAAACCTCTCCAGTGCGCCATCTGTTTGCCTCATGGGAGAGATTGCCTCAAGTGTAGGGACTTAGGTGCCAGGACCCCTCCTGTACCAGAATCTGGCAGAGGGTCCCTGGCGCACCAGGCTTCACTGCAAGCTGCTGTTTGCCGCAGCTTGCACCAGTCTAAACCTCTTTTGAGAACTGAGCCCAGTGAGTAGTAATACTTTCTTAAGTATTTTCATTTCTGAAGCAAGATACAGAATTTTGAAGGTTTTAAAACTTCCCAGTCTTGTGCCATGTAAAAATGAAGTATAGTGGTACAGAGCTGTGGTATATACCATTAGAAATATGTGACAACATCTCATTCTACTACATCCATAGTATGAATCTAGCATGTACGTTGAACAGGTAAGCTCAAGGAAAGAGATTTTCAGCACCTGTGAGTGGTGGTCATGTTTAATGACAAGTCTCTGGCTATACTTAACAACACCCATGAAAAGATGCAGCATTTTGTTTACCCACGACATCCCAGCCAAGATGCAGCATTTTATTTCCAGTGGCTTCCTGCTTCAATCCATTTCCACAGCAGGGAGGACTGACACGCTGAGATGTCAGGTGACTTGCAGAAGTTCAGCAGTGAGTAGTTGGCATTAGGGGGATTTGAACTGCTGACTATCCATATTTTTTATTACTGAAGAGATTTTGTGTGAAAATAGGTATTTAGCCCATAAGACATTACCAGTTACTGCTGCTTTTCTTGCTTTGAAGTCACAGTCCTCTACTTGTGAAATAAGAATCACTTTTTTGGCAACAAGATGTGAAGTTACAGTACAGGATTATAATTTCAAGGCAGGAAAAACAGCAGAAACAGATGAAATCTAAGGAGCAAACAGCCAGATTTTTAAAATATGTAATCAGTAATAAAGAATGAAGTGTCCGGAAATTAAACATTTTGGGGAATGTTTTGAGAGATGAGTCCTGCTAGTACTGACTTCTAGTGTTTTGCAGAAAACTGGAAAATCCCTCTAAACAAACAAGCACTTGTCAATGCCGAATGTTTGCTTGCTGGTATTGGCATTGGTAGGGCAGGAATTTGAGAGATGCATAATAGGAATGGCAGTGAAGTATTGAAGTAATGCCAACCCCCACCCGCACCCTGCAGAGACTGACAGGTATTGGGGGTGTGCCTTTGGGTCATCGGCCATAACACTCACGCCATTCCACCTCACCCCACCCTGCAGATACCGACAGGTGTCACAGTGTGCCTTGAGGTCTTCGGCCCTTACACACTCCATTCCATAAGGAAATAAGCTGAGATGGGTGCAGTATTGAGAATGGGGTGAACATTAGAGCCGAAGACCCCAAGGCACACTTCGATGCCGGTCAGTGGCTGCAGGATGGGGGTGGAATGGTGTGAGCATTACGGACGATGACCCCAAGTCACACACCCCTGATGCCTGTCAGTCTCTACAGGGTGGGCGTTGCAGTTGGAAACCCTAACGCCCCAGGTGTTCGTTGGCATTTTTGCTCCAAATTTTCAACATGGGTTTTTTGGGACCCTACCTCATAAACAGTGGCAGTATCATTTCGTTACTCAGTCCCAAATTAGCACAGCAAGTGTGCCATTCGATGCCACAGGTGCGAAAACACATTTCAGGCAGGATGTGAAAAATGACAGCTGTACTGTTCATGAGGAGATGTGAGGCAATGTTGAAAATCTGGAGTGAAAATATGAAAAATTGACAAAGTTACAAGTGTGCGTAGAAACTGTGCAACGCACGCTCGTAAAGCAGGCATTTTTTGTAATGTTTTCCCCAGATTTTCAACATGGCCTTTTTGGGACCTCCCCTCATGAACAGCGGCACTGTGATTTCATTAATCTGTCCTGAAAGTTGATTTTACGCAGTGACCGCGCCATTCTGAGCCACAGGTGCAAAAACACATTTGGAGAAGGATACGAAAAATGACAGCTGTACTGTTCATAAGGGGGTGTGACAAAATGGCAATGCTGGAAATTTGGTGTGAAAATATTGAAAAGTGATGAAGTTACGAGTGTGTGTAGAAATTGAGCAACAGACGCTCGTAATGCAGTCCTTTTTTTGAGTTTTTTCACCAAATTTACAACAAAGGCTTTTTGGGACCCCTCCTCATGAACAGTGGCACTGCTGTTTCGTTAATTGGTCCCAAAAGGTGATTCCGTGCAGCGACTATGAAATCACCTTTGGGACAGAGAAACGAAATGATAGTGCCAGTGTTGAAGAGCTGGGGTCCCAAGAACCCCATGTTGAATATTTGGGACCAAAACTCCAAAAATTGTCTGAGATATCAACCTAAGTTGAAAAACCCCCTGACTGCCATTATAGGGCTTACCGTCATTTCTTCAGTTCCTGGTTGGTCTTTTAAGAGTGCAGGCGTGTTCCCGGTCCACAGAAGATTGCTGCTCCCAACCTTGGAGGTAATTATGGGTGGGGGTGCAGTGAGGTGGGTGTGCAGAGGGAGGGTGCAGGTTGGGGAGGGGTCATGGAATGATGAGGAACCATTTTTTGTTTTCAGGTTTAAAAAAACGCTAGGGACTGTTTTCTTTTACAGATGAAATATTAACAAATGGATTTTGGTACACTGGGGTGGGCCCCAGTGTGCCAGAGTATTGGGGTTATGCTGGCCCAGGGATTGGGTATCCTGGGGTCAGCTGAGAACATAGGGGGCTGGGGTGACATCCGACACCGGGAGCGGGCATCCTGGTGTCGGAAACATTAAAGAAGTATTTTCTGGCACACTGGGGTGGGCTCCCAGTGTGCCACATTAATGGGGGGAGGGGGATATATGCTAACACGGGGATTGAGCACCCTGACATCGGCAGGGGTGGAGAAACAGAGGTGGGTGGGCAGTGGGAGGGAGTGAGAGTTTTGGCTTGGTGCGACTGAGAATGGAGGGGTGGGGCAGGCAGCAGCAGTGGGAGGGAGTGGAAGGGTTTTATGCCGGTATGATGGAGAACAGAGGGTGCAGGACGGGCAGCAGCAGTGGGAGAGAGTGAAAGGGTTTTATGCCAGTGCGGAGAATGAAGGCTGTGGGGCAGGCAGCAGGAGTGGAAGAGTTTCATTATATGCCAGTGCGACAGGGAATGGAGGGTGCAGGCGGGCAGCAGCACTGGAAGAGAGCTAACATTTAAATGTGTTTTCCTGCTGTGTGCCTGGTTGGGAGGGAGGGGGAGCTGAAGCTGCAATGATGAAACACTGACCTGCATGCATGAATTTCTTGCAGGCAAAGCCGCCTGAAACTGCCATCGGCAGCTTCAGCATTAATTGCTGGCCGAGGGACGCACCCATTAAAGCATCCGCTGCACTGGCCACAACAGTGCCACACCTCTGCAGTGCTCTACTATCTCAATATGTTTCTTGAGCACTGTGCATGCAAGCAAACATAATAAAAGGGTGTTGGCCATAGTACAAAAAAGACATGGCAGTGATTAAGGAGGTCCAGCATAGGGGCAACATAAAGTTCATTATAGCAAAAATGTATTTCTGACACTCTAAGATTCAGAAACAGTTCTGACTCCCTAAGGTATTTAGAAAAATAGCTTATATACATTTTGTTTTGTAATTAATGACTCAATACATTAAAGATGGCTGCCACTTGCATTATCTCAAAATCTCTTCCGTTGAGGGCAACTGTAAGCTGTACATACTGGACTTGTACTGTGGATGTATTATGACGGTGTAAGTACATGGTTTTGATGGTATAGCCCTGTGACACACCAAGGGCCAAGATGTATGTTTTTTCATGGTGGGCATAGCACAGGAATGAAAGAAATATTGCTAAAAATGACACAATGATTAACAAATACTGCTGTTGGAAGGAACAAACACTAGAAAGAGAGATTGTATATATTCTAATTATTTAGCCTAGGAAAGAGGTTGTGTGTTGGGGGGTACTTGATCATGGTGTTCTGTCTACTAAAAAGGATAGACAGGGTGGAGCATACATAGTTCTTTGAGTTGGAGAGAGAAAGTAGAACTAGAAGGTAAGGACTCAAATGGGGGTCAGAATAAGGTGAAACATCAGAATTCCTTACTTAATGCAGAGGGTAATCAGCAAACATATTAACCTACCCAGAGTGGTATGAAAGCTAATAGTCAGACTTTCAAAGCAGAACTAGGCAGATTCCCTTAGTTGAACTAGCATTCAAGCTTACACAGCAACAACAACAGGAGTAGGATGCTGGCTGATAACTGTGTATGTTTTCATACTCATACTGGGTATAGTCACTGCCATGTGGCACCATGTCTGGACAAGAGTGACTCTAAATCCATTCCGTCACAACAATACTATACCATATGGTCAGGAGTTGTTGTATACAGAAATCCATACATTCCAAAACCCTGTTGTAACACAGTAGTGATACAGCTGCTAAGACACAATGACTGCTCAGTGTACCACAGTAGCAATGTCACAAAGCCAAGCACATGTGGCAGAGTCAAACAGCCACCATAAGAGAAACAACATCGGGGACAACACATTTACAGTAGGGTGAGTCACTAAGGACAGTGTATGGAGGACCGTATAGTGTATAAAATATTATGTGGTCAACCATACCAATCCCTGCCATGTTCCCAGCTTGGGGATTTCTCTAGAGGTTGGCTCCTGAGGTCCCCATGATGCAATCACAAGTCTCAGGTGGAAACACAGCCTTGTTGTGTATGACTGCCCATACATTATTCTATATAGAATATGTTAAATTGTTGATTACTGTAGTTCTCCCCCTGTACAATCCTGCTATTGTTCTGATGAGTAATAGAAAAGAATATGCCTGAACCAACGTTTTCCTTTTACTCCTAACGTAGACTATTGAAAGTATGGTTGACAACATGTGGTCGGCATTGCCAATAACTAACAGTGCCCATGGGGTATACTTGGCAACACAAAATCTAGGTCCCTCCAGACAAACTAGCCATGCACCACAAATAAGTTCAAAAATTCTTCTTTATTTTGTTTCATCCAGAATGCCCTCCATGAGAGCCCACCGTTACGCCCGCATCAGACTTCTTCAGGGGTGAGGATCTTCTTTCTTAATATCTACCTAGGCACTATGGAATGTAACAGCAGTACATGAGGAGATGCTTCCGGTCTGAACAGTGCTCCATAAGACAGCAAGAACTGTGAAACTAAACAAATAATACCAAGGAATTAAAGGCATAGTGCCTTAGGAAGATAGCAAACCGGGACATACAACTCCTTCGAACAAACAATCTGTAAAAGAAACCATGAGAAAAACTGAGTCATCTACTCAATGAGAAAAAGTATATAAAATAAATCAAACATCAAGAAAGAAGACCCTCTCCCCTCAAGAAGCCCGACGCTGGTGAAACGTTGGGCTCTCACGGAGGGCATTGGATGAAAACAAAATAATAGAATTTTTAACCTTATTTGTGGTGTATGGCTGGTTTGAGCTAGACCTTGTATTGCTGTTTGCCCACCAGCTCCCAAACTTAAAACTAGATACACAGGAGGAGAATACTCGTTTGGATTGTGCTTGTGGTAAATCTGGCAACCCATTTAATGACTGCTAGTCCACATGCCTGTCAACTGTCCAACTTTACGAGGTTCAGTCCTTCCTGTTTAATCCAAAATCTTGTTTCCGTCCACAAAAAAAGGAGTTATTTATTAATATATAGAATAATATATGGAGTGGTGTGTTTTACGAGATTTTACACACACCCGAGGTGTTGGATGCTACATAAACCTCGAGGGGTGCCACTGATAGGGTATCAAGCTAGACAATACTCTATCACAACTGTTTTTGCAGGATCTTTGCATCCCAACCCGGGCTCATGCTGCCACAAACCACAACTGATTGCTGCCATCAGATACCGACTAAAAAAAAAAGCCCCCATTATGCCCAAGCGGGTGAGGGACACAGATGCACTTGCCTCCAGCTCGCTGAAGATATGGCCTAGGATCTGTGTCCCTTGGACTTCATTTCTTGAGTTAAACACAGCACCCCATGTTTTGTTTTATATAATTGCTGGGGATAATTTTTTCACCACAGCAACTAAATAAATTAAAAAGACATTCCTGTGTGGTCTGGTTTCAGCATATTCACGCAGTCGGAAGTGGCTGCCGAAGGGACGTTTCCCTTCATTTATTTATTTTAAATTGTTAATATTTATAGCCTGAAGCGCCGTTACTTCTTCTTTTTATATAAACTTACTGCTGAGTGGCATAGTCTGGCGCTAAGGGATGGCGGCTGGTGCTGAGTGAAGGCAGAGCTGCAGTTGGGGACATGTACACAAGGGAAACCCAGTGCATGTTTGCCGTTACAATCCCCAGATTATAACGGCAAATTATAACCATGTTTCCCTTGGGGAAAAAATAATCTCCAGTTATTATATATTTATTTTTCACTACCAGATAAGTACTCTAGGCATACAGGTGCATATTTTCAGGCACTGCCTGGGAGAGTTACAAAACACTAGAGTAAAACAGCAAGTAAGTAAAAATACAGCATATAGCAACAAGAATTTAATTAGAAATCAGTGTTCCCTGCTGGCTCGATGGCACTGAAGGTTGGGGAGTGGATGCCACACTTCGTGCCATGCTGGTGACCCAGGTTCGGGAATAAGCCTGGGTCCTCGGGGGTCGGCAGGGGAAGGAGAGGATTGAGCATCCAGAGCACTGCTCTCCTCTCCTGGGGAGGGCGTGTTCTGGCTACCGCTGCTCGTGCAGCTCCTAATAGAGACTAGGGGTATCACAGCCTACAGAGACACTGAGGAGGTATGGAGGTTGCAGCAGATGTCCTGCACACGGGTGTGGAAGCGTGCCCATCACACAGTGGACGTCATTGCATGTCCGCACCTAAGAGACCAGAAAATGTGGAAATCCATGGCACCTGGGAAGGCGAAGACAGGTCCTGCAGTTGACCCTCCACGTTCAGTGCCGGACCTTCTTACCCAGCCTCTGGTTCTCCTCTGTGTCCCGACCGCACTCTAGATTCTAGATAGAGTGCCAGTCAGGAGGTGGTGCCCAGCCTCAGGGGGTTCAGAGTTGGTGGAATGGTGTGTCGTGAGGAAGTAGGAGGACACCCTGGGCAGAGGCATGGTGTGAGAGGTCTCAGGCGAGCGAGATGAAAAAATTACTCACCATAGTAATGTTGTTTCTTCTAATGGAGTCTTGCTGTATTCAGACATAATGCAGTTAGCCCCAACACTTGAACTGCCGTGGAGATGAAAGAGTTAACTCCATACAGAAGCATGGAACGTTGAGCTTGAGCTCGGTTTTCAAACCTCTGTCTGTGGTACTTCCCAGTGTAACTGTCAGATTCTTACAAACAACTAACTAACTAGGCACTAAAACATGGAAATTGTTTGAAACATACCGCCAAAAAGCAAAAAATAGTTTAGGGGTCCAAAAGACTCAAGTCGAGAACCCAAGAAGAAACAAGGTAGTGACAATTTAGGCTATGAACATAAGAATAATAAACATAACAGCTACCCCACCAAAAGAGAGGGTACAAGGTACACCCCTGAGGTGCAACACTGTATCTGCCAGTCCACTTCCCAAAACAGGTTCTGAGAGGGGAGGCAGGCGGAGAGGTCTGAATACAGCAAGACTCCATTAGAAGAAACAACATTACTATGGTGAGTAATTTTGTCTTCAAACAACATGAAGTCTTGCTGTATTCAGACATAATGCAGACTACCAAGCAGTTCCCTATGGAGGAGGGAATGCAGAACCTACTTTGGGAACTGGCTGTGCAGTACTGCTGTGCCAAACCTAGCATCGCTCCTAGCCTGGATGTCCAGGGAGTAATGCTTGGTGAATGTATGTACTGTTTTCCAGGTGGCTGCTTTACAGATCTCTAACAGGAATATCTCTGGCCACAGCTAGAGGCAGCTGTACCCCTAGTGGAGTGAGCCCTCAGGCCTGAAGGGGGTGTTCTACCCAATTTGTCATAGCAGAATTGTATACAAGAAACAATTCACCTGGCAATAGATCTTTTAGTGGCAGGCTTACCTTTCCCCACTTCACCATCCATAAGTGAGAAACAATTGAAGACAGTCATTTCTGTGTGCCTTAGTATGCTCTATGTAGTAGCTAAGATCCCTTTTAACATCCAAACTGTGTAATCTTCCTTCCCCTGAAGAAGAATGGTTAGTGAAAAACACAGGGAGTGATATGGACTGGTTTAGGTGAAAATCCAATACCACTTTAGGCAAGAACTTCCTATTAGTTCTTAGGACCACTTTATCCCTATGGAAGGATATGAAGTCAGGTTCAACTGACAGAGCCTGTAACTCACTAATCCGCTTGGCAGAAGTAATAGCTACCAGAAACACAGTTTTCCAGGTCACGTACTTCAATTTAGCCAAAGCCATAGGCTCAAAGAGTGGCTGCATGAGCTGAGCAATGCAGACATTAAGATCCCAAGGTGGAGTAGGCTCCACAAAGGGAGGGTTAATGTGAAGAAGACCTTTGAAAAACTTTCTGAAAACAGGATGAGATGCCAGGGAAGAGCCCTTCCCTGCTGAGAGGAATGCAGAGACAGCTGCTAGATGAACCTTCAGAGTGGCAGGCCTAAGGCCTAGACCATTCAGATGAACTAGATAGCCTAAGGTTGTGGAAACGTCTGCAGATTCAGGCAGGATGCCTTTCTGAGAGCACCAAATACTGAACCTCTTACATTTGGAATTGTAAGTTTTTCTAGTGGAAGGTTTCCTGGAGACCTTTAGAATATCCAGAACTCCCTGAGAGAGATGAAGTGCTGCATATTCTAACTCTTCAAGAGCCAGACCTTGAGGTTGAGGGACTGGAGATTGGGGAACCAGATCTGCCCCTGGGAGGAGGAGAGATGACTGTATCTCCTGGGAAGACATAGGGGATGTGACACACCCAAAGATAACAGAAGAGGATACCAGGGCTGTCTGGCCCAATCTGGAGCCACCAAAATCACTGTGCAGGTTTGAGTTCTTATCTTGATCAGAACTCTGAACAGGAGAGGGAAAGGAGGGAAGGCATAGAGAAACCTGCCCTTCCAGTCCAGAATGAGGGCATCCTGGGGAACTGTTCCCAGGACTGGAGGTCTGCAACAAAACAGAGGAAGTTGATGATTGTCTGGTGCTGCAAACAGATCTATCTCTGGGATGCCCCACCTGGAGAAAATGATCCTCAGAATGTGAGGATTCAAGGACCATTTGTGATGTCCCAGTGAAATCCTGCTCAGGGCAAATGCTAACACATTGTCTTTCCCTGGAAGATGAACCGCTACCAGGGAACTCTGAAGGGAATAGGCCAGAGACCAAATCTTCATGGCCTCCGCGCACAAGGCCATGGACTGAGTGCCTCTCTGCTTGTTGATGTACCTCATTGTGGTAGTGTTGTCCGTCCTGATTTGGACCACCTTGCCCTTGACTGAATCTGAGAAGGTCTGAAGGGCTAGGAAAACTGCCCTGAGTTCCAGGAGATTGATATGAAGAAGAGACTCCTGCGGGGACCGGATTCCCTGAGCTGTTAGGGCTCCCAGGTGGGCTTCCTAGACTAGGAGAGAAGCATCCGTAGTCAGTGCTACTGATGGAACTTGAGGGAGAAATGGAACCCCTTGTCTGAGGTTGTCCTGGTCCAGCCACCACTGGAGAGCTTGTACCAGAGTTCGGGTTACTGGAATCAGTTTGGAGAGAGTGTCCCTTCTCTGTGACCAAAAGGACCTTAGATGGAACTGAATGTCCCGCATCTGAAATCTGGCTCCCTGAACAACTGCAGTGGAGGCTGCCATGTGGCCCAAGAGTTGGAGGAACTGTCTCGCTGGAAGAGAAACCTGAGGCCAAAGGGAGGAAGCGAGGTCTACTAAGGCCTTCACCCTTGCCAGAGGAAGGCTTTTGCTTGGACAGTATCCAATTCCACCCTTATGAAGGTGAGAAGCTGTATTGGTTTGAGGACTGATTTTGGCAGATTTAGAAGAAACCCCAGAGAACTGAGCAAGTCCTGGGTGGTTTGCAGAGCTGCCCAGACCTGATCTGATGACTGCCCTACCAGCAGCCAGTTGTCCAGATATGGAAAAATGGTGATACCCTGTCTTCTGAGGTAAGCCACCACTACTGCAAAGCACTTTGTGAACACCCTTGGAGCTGATGTTAGGCCGAAAGGCATGGCCTTGAACTGATAGTGGCCTGAAGGCAACTCAAACCTGAGGTATTTTCTGTTGGCGCACCTTATAGGCTAATGGAAGTAGGCATCCTTGAGGTCCAGTGATGCTAGCCAATCTCCTGGCCTTAAAGAGGGAAGGATTATTCCCAGAGTTACCATTTTGAATTTGGGTTTTGATATGTGTTTGTTCAAGTACCTTAGACCCAGGATGGGTCGGCACTCCCCTGTTTTCTTTGGGGTAAGGAAGTACCAGAGTACAGGCCTTTTCCCTGTGTTGAGTAGGAACTTTTCACAGCTCTGAGAGCTGGAGAGGAAACCTCTGCCTCCAGGGCAAGGGTTTCTAAGATTGATGCAGGTGGAAAGACATGGTCCTCCTTTTGGGTACCTTTTGAAACTGAGGGTTAGTCCCTGGCTTACTACTTCCAGGACCCACTTGTCTGAGGTAACAGACTTCAGGCCTGAAAGTAGTAGCCAGCCTGCCTCCTACTGGGATTGGGAGTCGACCGGGCTGACACCTCAGGGTGTTTGCTAGGCAGGACCCTTAGACTGGGAGGAGGAAACAGTCCTGTTCATCCCCCACCTCCTCTTGGAAAAACCCTTTGTGGGTAAGAAGAGGAGGCATGGGCTTGGTAAAAAGGCCTGTGAAAAGGCCTGCTCCTGCCCCTGGACTGCTGCTTTTGAGGAGTGGCTTGCTTTTCCTTGCCCTGAGCACTCCTGTAAGTTGTCCTGTATTCATCCATTTTTTTCATGTAAGCCTCTGTCTACTCCCCAAACAGAGAGTTACCAACTACAGGAAAATCCATAGCCTTAGACTGGGTGTCCTGTGATAGGCTAGTACATCAGAGCCAAGTATGCCTCCTTAGAGACACAGATGTAGCCATGACTCTGGATGCCACATTGTTGGAGTCCACAGCAGCGTGCAATTGTACTTTGGATGCCTCAATTCTGTCTGCAGCCACCTCCTCCAGCTCTTTGGCTAGTTGGGTGGGAGGCCTGTTGAGCCAGTTTCAGAACCGTATCCCACCTGGACTTCTGGTACCTGGCTGTATAGACCATATAATTTGCCTGCCTGAGTCCCAAAGTGGATGCCAAGTATAGTTTTTTGGCCATGGCATCAACTTTCCTGGGGTCCTTGTCTGGGGGGTGTGAAGCCAAAGGAATGTTTGTCCTGTCACAGGCTGCAGCCTGCACTACCCCAACATGGCTGCAATGTGAATAAAGGAACTCCGCAGCTGAGCCTAATAACATATACCTCCTGTCCATTCTTTTATCTACAGGAGGTAAAGAGTTAGGAGTCTGTACAATCTTTTGTGTCTGTTTCCCCAAGGACTTATGAAGGGGAATAGACAACCTTTTGGACTCTGGGATGTCCATCATCTCCACAAAATCAGGCTCTTCTTCTTCCCCCTCAGCAGCTTCAACCATAGGAAGCTGGAGGGTTTGGGCCACCTTCTTGTAAAACAAGAAGTGTGAAGGGGACTGAGAGAGCCTGGGAGGAGAGATATCAGAGGGCCTGTCTGGGGAGATGTCCGGTTCAGTGGGTACATCCAGACCCCCCAGTCGTCATCATCATCGGGATAATCTTTGTCTCCCTCCCACTCCTCATAAAAAGTATCCAGATCGTAATCAGAAGGAGCGGGTTCCAACCGAACCGACCGCCTAACCGGGCGGTGCCGGTTCGGCCGGAACCAGGCGGAGCGAATGGACAATACTAATCACTTTGGCTATCTCATCCACGGTTGGAGTATGTGGTACTGGATCCAAAACGGGAGACTTTTGTTTCCTTTTTGACGGAACCGACCCCTCAGAGTCAGCTCTCGTTTTGCCCGAGGAGGTATCGCTCAGACTAGTAGGCACCTCCTCAGGTTCGGCCACAACCAAACCGGGCTGGCCATCCGGATCCACAGACTTCTCGGCCTCCCTTTCCCTCAACCTACTCAGTCTTTTTTCTAGAGTGGTTTTGGGAAAGTTTTTGCAAATTTGGCAATCTGACTGGAGGTGGTCAAACCCCAGACAATAAACACAGATGAGGTGGGGGTCGACCTTGGCAAAAGCCTCTCCACACTCAGTACAGTGTTGAAACCCAGTAGGACTGGTTTTCTTTTTGCGTTTCTCAGACATAGCCAACCTACCAAAATTACCCTATAGAAGCTTTCAAGCCAGGTAATACCAACCAATCGGTAACAACCGTGTCATGGGTTTGGAAAAGAACCAAGAAAAAGTCCGGTTCTTCTGAAACCGATCAGTACTGGAACACCACACTAATCCCAGAAAGATATTATTTAAAATTAGAGAATTCACAAGGTTGGTTCCTAACCGGACCGACCGAAAAGACAAACGATTTCCACAGTTAAATAAAATAAAAACACAGTCACTACTTATCTACAACACTACCTGTACCATAGACAGAGGCTGGAAATCCGAAAAAACAATAAAGAAATGTTTTTTAAATCGAACGCTTTACTATACCGAACCGAGCAGAGGAAATCTCCGGAGTGACTTCACTGTTAGGCGGAGTAAAGAATCTGACGGTTACACTGGGAAGTACCACAGACAGAGGTTTGAAAACCGAGCTCGAGCTCAACGTTCCATACTTCTGCATGGAGTTAACTCTTTCCTCTCCGGGGAAGTTCAAGTGCTGGGGCTAACTGCATTATGTCTGAATACAGCAAGACTTCATGTTGTTTGAACAGGGTCAGTCCCTATGTCCTGTCGGAGAGAGTCCTATGGGGCCAGTGCAGGAGGATAAAGAAAGTTGAAAAAAAAAAGAAATCGGTGTTCCCACTGCCAGGAAATATAGAGTGGTGGTAAATGGGGGCAGGGCAGCAACTTGATCAGTGACAGTGGCTCAGCAGGTTGCACACTCGCCTCTGAGGCTGGAAGATTGGAAGGTGGTAGGTTCCATCCCCACACCAGGCACTTGGGTTAAATCCCAATGCTGACACTACAGTGCAGCATGAGGTGGGTGCTGTACTACCGAGGTGCTGTCTTTTGGATGAGACATTAAACCAAGGTCTCAGCTGCCTTTCTCGTGGTTGTTCAGATGGACGTTAAAGATCCCATGGCACTTCATGAAAAGAGTAGGGGAATTTCCCTGCTGTCCTGGTCAAATTTCCCCCTTAACAAAAAATACCAATAGCTTAATTTATTTCAGTATGACTTGGTTTCCATCAGTATCTTTCCCCTCTCCCCCAGGACAAGGCTGAAAATAGGCAGAATTGTCTAGTCTTCCTTCCCGGTCAACAATAAAGGAAAGGGAAAGGGGAAATGGTTTAACCAGGAAAGCCCACTAAACCGAAGCTTGTTTCCAGGTGCAACCTGGAAGCACAAGGAAGTTAAGTGACTTGCTCAGGGTCATACAGTATATGCAAGTGGGAGCTGTGGGATTCAAACCCAGGTCTCCAGGTTTGCAGTTCAGAGCCCTAAACCACAGCGCTATACTGCCTCCTTAAAGGGACACTGTCAGTGTATTTTTTAAACTACCTGTTAGCAGTAGTCCTGTTGGCGTTAGTATTACTAACAAAATGCCTAAGTTTCACAGAATAACTTACATATTGCCAGTATTCGATATTTTAATGGTAAAATGTAATTAGTACTTTCTCAAGCAGACTGTCCGGCCGAGGCTCCCGTGCATCCATAAGTGGCATACCGTGGTTTTTTTTTAGCATACTGAATAAATACAGTCCTTGATAGTGTGGACTATACTGAACTTTGTGAACTTAATCTGCTTTTTAAATGAGCGTGCTAACACTGTAATCTCTCTTTTGAAATTTGAAGTAGTGACTCCAAGCATACGCCTTTGCATCAACACTGATGTGTACACCCAGAGTCATGGCTTCAACTTCGAAAGAGAGTTTACAATGTTAGTGTACTCATTTTAAAAGTGGGCCACGTTCATAAAGCGCAGTAGAGTCCATGCTATCAAGGATTGTATTTATTTAACATGCTAACAAAATATAACAAACTTGTCCATGAACGAGTTTGCCCACAGCTAAGCACAGTATGCCGCTCACAGACGTGCAGGTGCCTCAGCTGGTGGCAATTAGAGCAGTATGCCTGAGAAAGTACTCATTGCATTTTACCCATAAAAATTGAATACTGGCAATATGCAAGGAATCCAGTGGCATTTAGGCATTTTGTTAGTACTACTAATGCCAACAGAACTACTGCTTCCGAGCAGTTTAAAAAATGGAGAAAAAAAAAAAAACCCGCTGACAGTATCCCTTTAAATAAATAAATAAATAATTGGGGGGGCCACGGAATGCATAAATGAAAGAAAATGTTTGCAAAATTTCAAAAAGTAATGTGGAATTATCATTATATCTGGATTGTGTTTGCAGATGTGTTATGCAAAAAAAAAATTCAGTATAGCTTAAAAAAATCAGTACAGATAGCTGTACTGATTTTTTTCTTTAAATAACACAGCTTTCAAACAGAATCTGGATGTAGAGATAATGGATTACAGGGTACAGGCCGTTTTCCCAAATCCACATAGCCACTGAAAAAGCCCTTGGCTCCCAGCTGCAGATCTGTCAGTCCCCACTGTGTCTGAGCTCTGATCTCCCCCTACCCCATAGCTGTGTGAGAGACCTGACCACACTTGCCCCCAAACTCAACAAATTCAGCACTGAGTGTGCCAGCAAGTATTTAAGAGTCAGACTGACTCTCATTAAACAATACCGTCCTGACAGCACAAGTAGAGTGATAGCAGCACAGAAGAATAAGCACTTACCAGTGCAAATGCTGCTCCACTCCACAGGGCTGCTGGGCTGTGTTCTGAGGCAGTCACTGACCTCATGGTTCGCACTGCATCTCCTCACCGCCCACTACAGCAGTTCAATGGCTGCACCCGCCAACATCGCAAACTATAACCCCAGGCTGCAATCTTCTTTTGCTGATGTAGTGACATGAAAATGTCTCACCTTCCACACTCTGAGCCCCTTTCTGTTTTTTTTTTTCCGCTTAAAGTGACAGGCGCTTTTGAAAGTGTGGTGGCCGTCAAAAATGAGTGGTGTCCATCTGAAATAGTGTGGCGGCCCACTGCCTTGTTTAAATGAATGGGGAGCACTGAGTGTAAATTACTAAGCTTTAGATCCTGTTGATCACACATTCAGACCTTTCTCTTTGCTTTGCATTTTCAGCATATAAGAGGAAGTGGTGATTGGTAAAACAGTACTCTTTTCCCACCATCAAGAAAACTGGCAAATTTGCTGACATTATAGGATTACTTTCAATGGCAGCTGTGTACCACACCATAATAAATAATATGGTGTTGAATACAGCATAGAAAAACACTGGCATGTACTAAAATCTCATTTTAACAGGTTGGATCTGTTAAATCCGGCCCCTGTTACAAACGGGATTGCCCTTTGTCTGTCCCCAATCACATCCAGCCTATAACAAACACAATGACTGAGCACAGAAAGCAAAGCTAGCATTTATTTGAAGAAAACACACAGTACAGCAAATTTTTTTGTAGAGCTTCCTTGAGCTGAGCCAGATTCAGAGTAAAACAAATAAGGCAGTGAACCTACCATATATAACACAGGCTCCCATACGTAACAGACAGGACAGACCACACAAACAATGCAGGTACTGGCATCTGAATGCCTGATTCATGGGAAAAACAAGTTTAACGGACAGGAAAAAACAATTTTAATTGGCTAGAAATTAGTCCATAATATTTGGTGCTTAACGTACACTCCACAGCCAGTTCAGTGAGCATTACACATGTAGATGGGGAACGTACAGAGTGAAGTAATCGAAATGGGCTCTAAACTGCAACACGGAAACAAAGCCAACAGTGGAAATGCCACTGATTACAAAGTAAGTACAATAGGTAGTGATTATTTGGGGGGATCAGATACCCCGTATCTCAGCGGTCTTGTTACTTAAGAAGCATCATCACATTTGTAACCTAAGAGCCACACAAACAGATGATTTGACACCTTTTACTGGACCAACAGAGTTGTTACATTTGTAACCTAGGGAGACAGATAAGGTTACATACATGATTAGAGCTTTTCAGCATGTTTTTTTTTACAAAACGGAAAGGAATAAATACACATAAAAAATCCTTTAAAGCGGTGCTTATTTGTAAGTCAAAAACAGCAGTTCTGAAAGACCACATCATTTAGGCAGAGTGAAGCAAATAATACAAGACGCATGGTATCAAAATGTCCCATTGAGCACATAAAAAAAAAAAAAATCAAGGTAGAATTCTGAAAATTCTAGAAATTTAAATTTACTGATGTTGCATAGCTGATGTTATTTATTTAGTTGAAAATTAGTAACCGGGAGAGGCACGCTGAGCCAAAGCTCGTTTCCAGGTGCGACCCGGAGGAGGGGAACAGTGGAAGTACAACAGCACAATACAAAGTAGCAAAACAGTGGAACAGCATTTGGTAAAATAATTAGTACAAAATTAGAATAAATATAACAGGTTGTATGTGCAGAGAATAAAGTGCGGTACAGCTCAATAAGAACGCCTAGCAAGTGCATATTCAGAAGTGGCAGTAATACTTGAACAAGAACAATTATTGACAACAGACAACTGATGCCCAACCTCATAACGGAGGGAGAAAACTGTAGTGGTGTGGAAATGAAACCACGTCAGGAGCGGGGACCCAGCTGGCTGCTTACAAGGATGGTTAAAGCTCGGCTGTGGCGGTGTCAGGAGGAAGGGTAACAGGAACAGGTTGGGAGGGTCTGAAGTTTCAACTGGTACCTGAGGGAGCCAGGGGATGGGAGAGAGTTGGTTCTAGAGTGAGGTCAGTCATTAGCAGAAGGCAGACTGCCCAGCAGAGGAGTGAGCGTGAGGAATGGCAAAAGTGCAGTGGTCCCTAGAACAGAGGGAACAGGTAGCAGGGCGGAGTAAGGAGAGGACAGCAGGGAGGTAAGAGGGAAGGGAACTGAACCAGTATTTGGATATGAAGAAGGTACAGTGAGCCTGCTATCCCCCCAAATGAAGTACTAAGCTGCGGTGCATTTCCTTGCCTTCTCAAATTAATATTTTTTTGGGTTAATGAGTTGCAAAGTACAGTGTATGTGTGGTGTAAATGCATCCAGTCAGTGTGCATGGACCCTAAAATAGGTTCCCTTACCAGTCCCGAAGCAATGGTATAATGTCGTATGTGACACTGACACGTACGCAGAATAATGGTTTTGAATGTGCTGCAGTACCTGTGGGCAATCCTAACATGTATGTGAAAAGAAAAGTTTTGTATGTGGCTAAGAGTGCTCTCTGCTTTCCTTGCTGTTAGCAGGCTAGAGGCTGCTGGTTTGATGGCTATATTTTGCACAGTACTTAAACTTTCCTCTTGACTGCTAACATCCCGTCTTTGAGAGTCATTGCTAGAGACCCCCCCCCCTTGCAGCTTCCTGTCCTTATTCTCTCAGCCAGCTCCCTTGAGGCCATGCTTTGCTTCCTCCTCGAGTCCTGACTGCATTGACAATGTCATCAACCCCCCCTTTGATATTATATTTTATTTTTATTTATTAAAAATGTTTACCAGGAAAGGCATACTGAGCAAAAGCTTGTTTCCAGATGCGTCCTGGGGAAGGGATAAAGGGATGGGAGACAAACAGATACAAACATCATATGCAGTATAAACTTACACATGTAGTCATAAAAATTATACAGAGAGAATAAAGTTTGATATACAGCGTGCATCAGAGAACAGAGATACAGTATTGAGTCAGCTACACGCAAAGTTATAAATAGTGCAAAACTTAGCGATCACAGCAACAAAACTTTTTCACTCTGACAGATTACAAGGGACAGAGTGAATTAACTTGTAACATTTATAAGGCTAACAGTTTATATGCAACCCAAGGGACAAAAAATAAGGTGAGGGAGTATTTATTTAGTATGTTTAGGCGCAAGTACAGATGGGTAGAAAAGGTTCCATTAAGGCAGGCCAGCCGTGAGCGTTGGATTTCCGCTATGACGCCAGCGACCCGGTTCGAACGAGCCCAGGAGCTGGAGGGCCGGGCCGGGAGGGGAGGGCCTGCCCTCTCTGGGGGGAGAGGGGTACCAGAGCTCAGCTCTTGTCTGACCCTGGGTGGAGACCCGAGGTATAGCAAGCCCGATGCTCCAACAGAGGGGGTGACGTGCCAGACGTCGCCACTTCAGCGCCTTGATGTCCGGGGACCTGGCATGTCGAGAGAACATCAGGAAAAAGCCTTGCAGCCTCCCGGTAGATGGAGCACCAGGCCCCGACCTTCAATGCCCCTACCTGCCCGAAGACAGCGTGCTGACGAAAACACAGAGAAACGTCGGGGTGTAAGGGCTCCCACCCCGTACCCGCCTGGGGGGTACAACCATGGCTCCATGGGGCACGGACTGCACCGGTCACCAGGTAGGTGAGCGAGGGCTGATAAGGCCGTAGGTGTCTCCAGAAGATGGGGAGAGCTGTGAGGAGGGGGAGCATAAAAGAGAAAGTAAAAAAAAAAAAAAAGGTTCCATTAAGAGGGAGGAGAGGATTTTAGGTGAGGCTGAGTGACGGACAGGCTGGGGTAGGGAATTCCATATTTTAGGGAAGTGGTAGGGGAAAGCTGATTGGCCTGCAGATGAAGATCTGTGAGGAAGGTTTAGGGTCCGTGAGTTTTGGTTTCTAAGGGAGTAGCAGGAAGGAGGTTTGGAAGTGATAGAAGACGAAAGGTAAGAGGGAAGAGAGTGAAAACAGATTTTAGCAAGGAAGGAGTCACAGTGGATTTGCCGTCTGTTGGCTAGGGATCGGAGGGAAGGAATATTAGCAGGGCAGCTGCCAGTTTAGTGACTGATTATTGTATTGAGCAAAACTTTAATTTTTGTTGCCTTTTCTGAGAGTCGCCTTCAGAGACACATGATTACAGCTCCCAGTTCCTACTATGCAATGCGTCCAAGACCTTCCCCAAATTTCTGAAGCACTGACTAACACTACAGTCATAGCTCAACTTTTACCTCGAATCTTCACTAACTTGACCAATAACCCCCCATGCTCTTTTGTTTTGTCTTGTGTCTTTGACCCCCCACACACACACACACACCACCAATGGTGCCTACCCTACTGCAATGGCCAGGCCACCCCAAGCACTTGACTTCCAGTCCTTTCAGCGTAAGAAAGCTGAAGAAGAAATGGAAAGTTCCTGCAGGCTGGGCATGTTGGTGGGAAGTCGGCTAAAGCCACTGCTGATGATCATGGCAGTTTGGGTGTAGAGGCATTGCTGAAGGAGTCATCGCTGATCCTGGCTGTTTGGTGTGGTGGTCTCATACAGAAGCCAAGTCTGATCGTGGCTGTGTTTGGTGGTGGGGTTTGCTGGAGGGCAGTCCCTAGAGAAGTTGCTGCTGATATCAGCTGTGTTTGGTGGGTTGCAGAAGAGGCCACTGCTGGTTGCAGCTGTGTGGTGGTGGTGGGTTGCTGCATCTTGTGATGATTGTCAGTGTACGCCTACCCGCTGCCACCATTGCTATATGCTCATAGCTCCTTCAGGATCTCTTCCAGTCTCCATCGCTGGCTGTCTCTCTCAGGACCAGGTGATGAGTCATGGAAAATAAAGACACCAGTACTGCAGTACAGAAAGGGACGGCACTTTGAACCTCCTGCTGACTACTTTTACTTTTATTGCCTTTTCTGACAGTTGCCTTCAGAGACATATGACTGTAGCTCCTAGTCCCTAATACACAATGTTCTGAAGATCCTCCTTGAATCTCTGAAGCACTGGCTGACCCTACACTCATGGCTCAGTGTTTACCTCCAATCTTCTCTGACTTGACCAATAATTCCCCAACACCCCCCCCCCCCCCCCATGCTCTTTTGTCTTGGTGTCCGTGACACCCTCCTCCTCACATCGCCCATGGCACCTACCCTACTGCGATGGTCAAGTCACTCCGAGCCCCTACCTCCCAGTCTCTTTTGCTGAACAGCATAAGAAAGTTGAAGAAAAAAATGAAAAATTTGTCAATGTTTTTACAAAGAAGACTGTTTTTTTTGACTAAAGGCTGCCCTCTGTTATAGGCCAGAGTCTTTCAATTACATTAGGAACTGTACTGCAGTGGAATTTTTATCAAGTGGGACTAAATCTGTAACCAAGGGGGAAGGAAAGGACTACCTTCTTTTTTGGGTAGGCAAAAACTGCGTATCTGGTGGTGACAGACAGGCTGACTGGCAGAATCCAGTGTCACTTGTTTAATCTGAAAGGCATCTTTTAGAAGCTGAGCTTAGGTTATACAGTAAAAAATGCTAACCTTGCAGGGCTGCCCGATGGCTCAGTGGTAGCGGTACGTGCTTCCACACTGGCGACCCAGGTTCAGAAGTGAGTCTGGGTCTGCGGAGGTCGGGCCGCCAGGCTGGGGAGTGCTCCCGATGGGATAGCAAGCCAGCCGTGGAGGGAAATGAATCGGATCCGAAGCAGAAGCGGCCCCTTGCAGTGAGTTGTGGAGCTTGCTTCCTTGCGAGGGGTAGCACATGCCTAGTGTGTGCCACTACATCCGAGGACGCTAGAGGCTATACTGGACATCTGGGGTGGAGGGCGAGAATAAGGGAGAAAACTGGGGGGGAAAAACCATGTGCACGGCCACCATGAGTGATGGCCACTGTGGTCCTCGGGTCTCGCACTGTGTGGATCCCGGCCGGCTTGATGAAGAGGGGAGAGGCAACGGGGTTGGAGACTGGCAGGTGGGTCTGATGGCAGGAGTAGGAGGGGGGTCGGGGCCAACCAGTTCAATAATAAAAAAAAAACAATGCTAATCTTGCCACTTTCAGAGCTGAAGACAAGAATTTCTTTTTGGAATTGCCTTACTATACTTAACATTTTCTTATCAAGATTCTTGATAGTGCTCCAAGATCGGAAAGAACAAGGGGAACTGCTCTGCAACACTGGGACACTGGAATCCATTTGCAAGCTAAATCAACTGCATGCACACTACACATGTCGGGAACCAGACTGTACAGGGAGCATATTTTGCATGACAACGGCGACTGAAGCCACTGCTGCCAATAGTAGCAGTTTAGGAGCAGGTGTATTGCTAAAGGAGCCGCCGCTGATTCTAGATGTTTGGTGTGGAGTTCACATGCAGAAGTGAAGTCTGATCATGGCTGTGTCTGGTGGTGGGGGGGGGGGTTGCTGTAGGATGGTTCCTAGAGGAGTTGCCACTGATATTGGCTTTGTTCAGTGGGTTTCTGGAGGAGCCACAGCTAATCCCGGCTGTGTGGTGGTGGGGTCGCTGCGATGATTACTAGACTGATTGTGACACTGCTCAGCCAGCTGGTTGACGAAAGGATAGAGCCACTTTGGATTGGAATGGCTATGTCCTTTCAACTATGAGAAGTTTCCACCAGCAAGCCAAGAATTATGTCATGACCAGCCTTGTTGATAACCGGGCTGTCATCATCAAATCCACTATAGCCTGAACTGCACTGGACCTGACAGTAACACACCTCTGAAGCCCCTTATTGTAGCAAGATGTTTGCTGTGTGCTGCGCAATCAAGCAAACATAAAAAAACAGATCTGTCACCAACACTGTCCAAACTGGAAACAACTTTTTGGAGGTTGTGGGTCCATTATTTGGCAAGGGGGTGGATAGTTTTAATAAGAGACATTCCAGGTAACACTGTACTGGATAGATAGAGGCAGTGTAGTCTAGTAGGTCGAGCACAAAGAGATCACAGGTTCAAACCCTGCTAGGGCATAATATTCACTGTGTGACCTTCCAGCTGACCCAGTTGCCAAAGTGGGTAGAAGTAGGGCCCCACTGGAAACAAGGTGTTGCATCTCAGTAGGGTGCTCCTGTGTAAATAAATTGTAAATTGTAAAAATAAAAACTTGAATGGTGCACTTGATTGGACATGGGGTTGGGGGATGGGGACACAGATCTAAACAGAGTCCAACATAGTTCAGAAACGTCTTGGGGAAAATCTGAGCTATGTAAAACAGAAAACTTAAAGCTGTGACCTCAGTTTGCATTTCTATAAGATATCATACAGGCATTCCTTATAAAGGAATGGGAGGGCACTCGGGGGCTCCACACCTAAGGCATAAACTACAAGACATCAAACAGGCATTCCTTATAAAGGAATGGGGAGGGACACTTGGGGGCTCCACAGCAAAGGCATAAACTACAAGCATGAAAAACAGGAGGAGAACAAAAATTGGCAAGCATTTGTCAATGCCAAACATTGGCTGCTTGTTAAACAATTTGTTTTTTGCAATTCTAACCCCAAATTTTGAAGATACTTGGTTTTAGGATCTGCCGTATAGACATGACTTTTGCCATTTATAGTATATTGGCCAAATGTAATTTCTACCCATAGGTGCATAAACACATCTTGCCCAGGATTTTAACAAGCATTTGTCAATGCCAAACGTTCGCTTGCAGGTATTTGCAGTGATGTTTGGCATGTATGGTGCTTTACCCTAATGCCCTGTGCGATTGCTGGTATTTGCACAATAAATTGTCAGCATGACCTTTTTGTTACCCCCATTGTGCGCTACATAGGCGGAAACACGTTTTGGGCAGGATGTGAAAAATGACAGCTGTACTGCTCATAAGGAAGTGTGGTAAAATGGCAATGTTGAAAATCTGGAGTGGAAATATTGAAAATTCGCAAACCTACGAGCGTGCGTGGGAACTGTGCAATGCACGCTCGTAAAACAGTCATTGTCAGGAATTTTTTCACCAAATTGTCAACATTGGCATTTTAAAACCTCTGCTAATGAACAGTGTCACTGTGATTGTCTTACTGTGTGCCATGCATTGATTTTGCACATCGACTGCGCCATTCTGCACTGCATGGGCGGAAACATGTTTTGGGCAGGATGTGAAAAATGACAGCTGTACTGCTCATAAGGAGGTGTGGTAAAATGGCAATGTTGAAAATCTGGAGTGAAAATATTGAAAATTCTCAAACTTACGAGTGTGCGTAGGAAATGCACAACGCATGCTCGTAAAACAGTTATTTTTAGGAATTTGTTCACCAAATTTTCAACATAGCCATTTTAAGATCTCTGCTCATGAACAGTGACACTGTGATTTTCTTAATGTGTCACATACACTGAATTCACACAGCGACTGTGCCATTGTGCGCTACATGGGCGGAAACACTTTTTGGGCAAGATGTGAAAAATGACAGCTGCACTGCTCATAAGGAGGTGTGGTAAAATGGCAATGTTGAAAATGTGGAGTGAAAATATTGAAAATTCGCAAACTTATGAGCGTGCATAGGAACTGCGCAATGAACACTCGTAAAACAGTCATTTTTTAGGAATTTTGTCACCAAATTTAAAACACAGCCATTTTAAGACCTCTGCTCATGATCAGTGTCACTGTGATTTTCTTAATGTGTCCCATACATTGATTTCGCACACCGATTGCGCCATTGTGCGCTACATGGGCGGAAACACGTTTTGGGTGAGATGTGAAAAATGACAGCTGTACTACTTGTAAAATGGCAATGTTGAAAATCTGGAGTGGAAAAATTGAAAATTCGCAACCCTTCGAGCGTGGTAAGAACTGCGCAACGCACGTCGTAAACAGTCATTGTTAGGAATTTTTCACCAGATTTTAAACATAGCCATTTTAAGACCTCTGCTAATGAACAGTGTCACCGTGATTTTCTTAATGTGTCCCATACATTGATTTCGCACACCGACTGCGCCATTGTGCGCTACATGGGCGGAAACACGTTTTGGGCAGGATGTGAAAAATGAAAGCTGTACTGCTCATAAGGAGGTGTGGTAAAATGGCAATGTTGAAAATCTGGAGTGAAAATATTGAAAATTCGCGAACTTACGAGCCTGCGTAGGAACTGCGCAATGCAAGCTCGTAAAACAGTCATTTTTTGGAATTTTTGCACCAAATTTTCAACATGGGGTTTTTGGGACCCCGTCTCATGAATGATGTCACTGTCATGGTGTTATTCTGGCCTGAAGGATGATTTCACGCAGTGACTGCGAAATCTCCCTTTGGGCCCCAATAATGCCATGACAGTGACATCATTCATGAGAAGGGTCCCAAAACCCCATGTTGAAAATTTGGTGCAAAATTCCAAAAATGCCTGAGATATGCACAAAGTTGAAACCCCTATCTAGCCTCCATTATACAGCTTACCGCATTTCCTCAATTGCAGTCGGCTTTGAAGAGTGCAGACGTTGTTCTCGGTCCACCGAAGATCGCCGTGCCGTGGCCCGAGGTAAGTATGGGGTGAGGGGGTGTGGGGAGGCTGGGTGCGCAGTGGTGGGTGCGGGTTGTGGAGGGGGACTGGAGACTACGTGGAATCGCTTTTTTCTTACAGGTTTAAAAAAAAAAAGGACTACGTGATGTTTGCCATGCTGGGGTGGGCTCCCAGCATGGCAGAAGATGGCTGGGGCCGAGGAGCCGACGGGGATTGGGCACCCTGTCGGCAAACCATGGGTAGAGGAGCCGACGGGGATTGGGCACCCCTGTCGGCAAAAAAAATGGATCGCTTTGCCACGCTGGGGTGGGCTCCAGCGGGCAGAAGATGGCTGGGGCAAGTGGAGCCGACGGGATTGGGCACCCTCGGCTGGCAACAACGCTTGCCACGCTGGGTGGGCCTCAGCGCGGCACCAAAGCTTTGGGGGTGGCGGACGGGGAAGCACGACGCCAGGGGTGCGCGGACGCAGTGCTCGTATGACAGCGGTGGTTTTTGAAGCACAGGACCACCGCTGTCATACAGAGCCCCACACCCATTGGTGCAGGACCACCACGCCTGCTCAACGGAGCACTGGATTGCAGGAGAGGCACACCTCCAAAGTGTGCTACTTTGCCAAAACGTTCCTTGCGCATGCGCGCAAGTGAACATAAAAATGACTTGTCACATTTAGGAGGTGGTGGGGAAAAATGGCTATGTTGAAAGGTTGGAGTCTAAATATTGAAAATGAGTAAAGTTATGAGAGAATGTTGAAATGGTGTAATGTTCAATCATAACCTGGGCATTTTACCGTATTTGTACACCAAATGTTCAGCATAGCCTTCCTATTAGGGCAGTAGGTGAAAATTGTTAAATCCCTGACAAAACGTCACAGGTACAGTATGAAAAAACATTTCGACCAGAATTTGAATAATGACAGCTGTCACATTCATGAGGTTCTGTGAAGAAATGGCTATGTTAAAAATCTGGGTTCAAAATATTGAAAATTACCAAGTTACAAGGCTGCATTTGCAAACTTCAATGTAGGCTCATAACTTTGTTGTTTTTTTTGTTTGTTTGTTTGATGCTCTTTTTCCTGCCCCACCAGCCCAGCCGCCCACTCCTTCGAGCAGCCAAGCCCCTACCACCTCCGCTCCTCTGGGCACTGTCCACTGCCCCTCATCGCGCCACCCCAACTGACCTGACATATCCCTTCATTGGGGGGGGACCCACCTCCCATGGTCACAACTGGGAGGGGAGATTTCTGTGCGCCTGGAGGCACACACTTAACAATCCTCACCAGGGCGACGAGGGTGCAGCACAGGGCTCATCCCACACTTTTCGGCGCCAGAGGAACAGTCCACCATCATCCGAGCAGCTGGACGGCCATCATTTTCACATTTTCTCAATCCCTCCCACCTTCCTAATTAGACCTATCTGGTGGCACCCTGGGGTGGGGACGTACAGCGGCGTGTCAAGGCAGCACGTCGCCTAGTACATCTCTAATCCATCACCAGGTGCCAGAGGTCCACCTGCCACCCAAGAGGGAAGCATCCAGTGGACACTTATACGAATTCTCCTTGCCAGTTCCGGGCCCTGGTGCTCTGCTCATGCAAACCCGTCACCATGCCGAGCGAACCTTTTGCTTGATACCACGGGGCCGGCACTTTGTTCTTTTTTAATATTTTATGCCAGATTTTCAACATGGCTTTCTTATGACCCCACCTCATAAACAACAGTGGGGAAAATGTTCAACTCCTGCCCGAAAGGTGATGTTGCACAGTGACTGCGAAATCACCTTTTGGGATGCGAACACACATTTTGGCCAGGATTTGAAACATGACAGCTGTCACACTCATGAGGTGCTGTGAAGAAATGGCTATGTTGAAAGTTTAGGGTCAAAATATTGAAAATTAGCAGTTACGAGGCTGCGTTTGTAAATTCCGGCATAGGCTCGTGACTTTATAGCTTTTAAACATTTGTGCCTCAGATTTTCAATATAGCCTTCTTATGACCCCACCTCATGAACAATAGTGGAGAAAATTGTCAACTCCTGCCTGAAAGGTGATTTCGTGCCACAACTGCAAAAACACATTTTGGCTAGGATTTGAAAAATGACAGCTGTCATATTCATGAGGTGCTGTGAAGAAATGGCTATGTTGAAAATTTGGGGTCAGAATATTGAAAATTACCAATGTTTCAAACCTGCATTTTCTAACTTCAATGGAGGCTCATAACTTTTTTTATATATATATTTTTATACCAAATTTTCAACATAGCCTTCTTGTGACCCCACCTCATGAACAGTGGTGGGGAAAATTTTCAACTTCTGCCCGAAAGGTGATTTCGCACAGTGACCATGAAATCACCTTTCGGGATGGATTTACCTAACATCACTTGCATTGTTCATGAGGTGGTGTCCCAAAAAAGGTACGTTGAACATTTGGAGCAAAAATATTGAAAAATGCCCAAGTTATGCTACTAAGTTCAAAACTCCATTGAAATACATTAACCCGCATACCTGATTTCCTAAGTTCGCGGTCCGGCATTGAAGAGTGAAGATATCTCTGTGGTCTGGATAAGATCATGGTGTTGGACCCCCCACTGGGTAAGTAACGGCTTGGAGGGGTGGGGTGGTGGGTGCTGAGTCCGATGGTCGGGTGGGGGGACTAACGGCGCAACAGACAACGATGGACAGTTTTCTGTTTCACAGGGTTAAAAAAAAAAAGACGACTAGGGACGGTTTTCTATATTTCAGGTGATGACACTGGAGGATTGGGCACCCCCATTGTCAGTGTTACATTTATGGGGGTGGTGAGTGCTGAGGGGGGGTCGGGTGGGGGAATAGTTAAAGAAAAAAAATTATAAGGGATGACACTGGAGACTGGGCACCCCCAGTGTCAATGTTATGTGGGGGGTTGCTCAGAGGGAGGGTCGAGTGTGGGGGAGCAGTTACAGGGGCGCCAGCTACAGACATCGAGTATGGTTTTCTTTGTTACAGGCACTAGATTAATAAAATGTAAAAAAAAGGGAAAAAAAACTATGAGGTAGCGGACACTGGGGGAAATGGGCACCCCCAGTGTCACTGTTATGTTTGTGTGTGGGTGGGTGGAGGGTGCTGAGAGAGAGGGAGGGTCAGGTGGGGGGGTAGTTATGGGGGTTAGGCAGAAACAGACATCGATGGACGTGTTTTTTTTTTTTTAACAAGACTAAAGATGACAGGCTCCTTTGAAAGCCGCTCAGCTGTTTGCCAACGGCTTCATGCAAATCAAAGGACCGAAGTTGTCACTGATTGGAGCGGCTTCAGTCCTTTGAAATACACAACATTTCAGCCCTACAAGTAGAGAGTGATGCCAGGACCACAGCTCATGGTCACTGGTGTAGACTGCCAAGCCCTTGCTTTGTGAACTGTAATGAGCTCAGCAGTGACACCTCCAAACCCTCTATCCTTGCCACAAAAGATTGGGTATGCAAGCACAGCCAACATGAAAAGAACCTTGTATTATCAAGGTGATGATAATCTGAAAGTTCATAGTATTACAGCAATCAGGTAATCTATGCCCTATCAGATCAGATTTGCTGTGTTAGCTTTTGCAGTACCACATGCAAGCACGTACCAAGACTTACAAAACCATCAGTAAAATTTACATACACTGACAAATTAATACTGTAATATATAGGATAAATAAACTCAAATTTACATTACTGGATTTAAAAAAAGTAGATTTATAGTCCTGTAAAGAAAAGCCTGTATATTATAGTGATTCTGAAACTTACACAAATGAATATCTTTAAAAGCAGTTTTACAGGGTTTAAGGACTGTAAACAAACTTCCCTGATTCTGAAATACTGCTCTGCCTGCTTTTTAAAAAGGTTACTAAATGAAAGGCAACGTTAAAGGAGCAAGTGCATTCCAGCAGCCTAACATTATCCATATAGATGTAGTACAGTGGCATGTACGGGTTTAACTTTGGCCTGATACTGTTTATCATTTTAAAAATCACCACTTAACCTATGTGGAAATTTCACTTGGAGACCTCTGGAGATCTAGTTTAGAGAAAGTTGATCCCCTCAGTCACAGAGGTGCCACCACTGATGGCTCTGTGTTACTATTGGGTAATACTAGGTGGCAGCTGGGTTTCAATGCCAAAAAGTACAAGGTTATACACTTAGGGCTGCGGAACCCAGGGGCTGTGTATATGATGGAGGAAGTGGAGCTTACAGTCATCAAACAAGAAAGAGACCTAGGGGTCATCATATCTGATGACCTCAGGGTAGCTGGGCAGTGTGATAAAGCAGTGGGAGAGGATAGTAAGATATCAAGGTATACTGGGAGAGGGATTTCTAGCAGGAAAGGAGCGATAGTGCTGCCGGTGTATCACTCACTAGTGAGGCCCAGCCTGGAGTACTTGTCCAGTTCTGGAGGCTGCACTTCCGTAAGGACACTGAAAGGGTGGAGGCGGTGCAGAGGAGGGCAACCACAGTGGTGAGGGGATTACATGAGCAAAGGCTGCAGCAACTCAATATGTACTGTACTCCCTGGAAGAGAGGAGAGTAGGAGGGGGCATGACTGAAACCTACAAGTACCTCACAGGAGTAAACAAGGTGTAAGAGGAGGGTCTGCTTCAAAGAAAGGAAGGCACTAGAACAAGGGAGTATGTAATGAAGCTAAGGGGGGGGGGAGGTTAGGAAAGATGTGCAGAAATACATCTTCACAGAATGGGTAGTGGATAACTGGAACAGCCTGCCAGATGAGGCAGTGGAGAAGACTGTGGGGAGCTTCAAGCATGCGTGGGATAGGCATTGGGGCATATTAGGTAGAGGAACGGGGGGAACGAGTGACACCTATGACCAACTAGGGTCAGTGGTGATCGAACAGACAGGGACAAGGAGCAAACTGGATGGGCCTAAAGGTCCTTTTCTGCCGACAAAATCTATGTTTCTACTAGTAGGCTCCTCTGCCATGCAGATGTCACCCGTGATCACACTGGTGCCAGCAGCGATGACTCAGTGTCACAACTGACCCCTCACACTTGGAAATGCTACCACTGATGGCTCTGGGTTACTAAATGGTCTCTCTTGTCATGGAGATGCCACCATTGATGGCTCTTTGTTAACAATTCATAATGTAATCAAGGATGGCAACCAGTATGACTCTTTTTTACCAAGTGGCCCCTCAGTCATGGAGGTACCACTAGTGATGGCTCTATGTTACTGATCAACCCTTGGGCCATGGAGGTGCCACCAGTGATGGCTCTACATTACAGGGCAGGCCTTTTATAACGGACACATCTGTGCACATAACTTTGTCCATTATATCCAGAGGAGGTGGATCCTATGCTTTAGGTGTGTCAGCGTGTGAGAGCAGGGGCTCAGAGTGAACACCTATTACAAAACTTCATGGATTACTCAGAATCCTGCCTAGCATATATGTTTCTGTACTTTTTGTGCTGAGTTATTTAACTGTCAGGGAACATGAGTTTTTTTATTAAATTTATTGCAGAAGGTAAGAAAAAGACAGTAGCTCTAGTGGCTGGATGTTGGGGGTTTAGGACAGTAAGAACAAAGGCAATTTTACTGTAATGGTTTTATTTATGTAGCTTGTGGAAAATTATTTTGTAAGACATTTAGTCTGTATAGCTCCTACATCTAAACTCTACATTTGCCAACTCTCCTCACCAGTTCTGTACCCCCCCCAAATGCACTACAAATACTAGCTTCATAGTGTCCATTATGAGCAATGTTTCTGCCCACTATAACCAGAAGAAAATGCATTGGATTTTGATATATTTCGTTTGGGAAATCAATTTTTGTCCACTATAACCGATTGTCCCTTATAACAGTGTCTGTTATAAGTGGGAGTGCACTCTACTAATCAACTCTGAGTAATGGGATGCCACCAATGATGGCTCTACATTATTACTCGACCCTTGGGCCATGGAGTTGCCACCAATGATGGCTCTACATTACTAATCGACCCCTAAGACATGGGGTGCCACCAGTGATGGCTCTACATTACAACTCGACCCCTGAGCCATGGAGGTGCCACCAATGATGGCTCTACATTACTAATCGACCCCTAAGACATGGGGTGCCACCAGTGATGGCTCTACATTATTACTCAACCCCTGGGCCATGGGGGTGCCACCAATGATGGCTCTACATTACTAATTGACCCCTAAGACATGGGGTGCCACCAGTGATGGCTCTACATTATTACTCAACCCCTGGGCCATGGGGGTGCCACCAATGATGGCTCTACATTACTAATCGACCCCTAAGACATGGGGTGCCACAAGTGATGGCTCTACATTACAACTCAACCCCTGAGCCATGGAGGTGCCACCAATGATGGGTGTATGTTACTAATTGACCCCTTAGCCATGGAGGTGCCACCAGTGATGGCTCTACATTACTATTGGCCCCGGAGCCATGGAGGTAGCACAATAATGGCTGTATGTTACCAACTGACCCCTGAGCCATGGAGGTGCCACCAGTGACGGCTCTACATTACTAATCCACCCCTGAGCCATAGGGTGCACTAGTGATGGCCCTATATTACTAATTGAAGCCTCGGTCACAGGGGTACCAACAGTGATGACTCTGTGTTACTAACTGACTCCTTGGTCACAGAAGTACTAGCAGTGATGGCTCTGTGTTACTAATGGACCCCTCAGTCACAGAGGTACCAAGAGTGATGACTCTGTGTTACTAACTGACCCCTCGGTCACAGAGGTACCAATAGTGATGACTCTGTGCTACTAACTGACCCCTCAGTCACAGAGGTACCAAGAGTGATGACTCTGTGTTACTAACTGACCCCTCGGTCACAGAGGTACCAAGAGTGATGACTCTGTGTTACTAACTGACCCCTCGGTCACAGAGGTACCAAGAGTGATGACTCTGTGTTACTAACTGACCCCTTGGTCACAGAGGTACCAAGAGTGATGACTCTGTGTTACTAACTGACCTCTAGGTCACAGGGGTACCAACAGTGATGGTTCTGTGGTACTAACTGACCCCTCGGTCAGAGGTACCAGCAGTAGTGGCTCTTTGTTACCAACTGACCCCTCGGTCATGAAGGGGACACCAGTGATGGCTTTATGTTACTAATTAACCCGAGTCATGGATGTGCAATCAGCAATGGCTCTTTGTTGCCAATGGACCCCTCAATCACAAAAGTGCCCCCAGTGATGGCTGTATGTTACTAAATGACCTCTGACACAGAGATGTCACAAGGGATGGCTCTGTGTTACCAACTGGACCCTCTGTCTCAAAAGATGCTGCTGGTGAATGACAAGATACAGTATTTCAAAAGTCCCATCTGTAAAGAGCAGCTGGATTTAGGAAAAACCGGTCCAGATTACAACAAGCATTTGTCAATGCTGAATGTTGGCTTGCTGGCATTGGCATTGGTAGTGCAGAAGTTAGAGAGATGCATAATAGGAATGGCAGTGAAGTACTGAACTGACGCCAACCCCACTCCCACCCCCCACCTTGCAGAGACTGACAGGCATTGGGGGGGTGCCTTTGGGTCGTCAGGCATAACGCTCATGTCATTTCACCTCACCCTACCCTGCAGACACTAACAGGTGTCATGGCGTGCCTTGGGGTCTTCGGGCCTTATACTCATCCCATTCCATAAGGAAATATACTGAGATGGGTGCGATATACTGTAGAAGAATGGGGTGAACATTGGGGCTGAAGATCACAAGGCACACCTCAATGCCTGTCACTAGCTGCAGGGTGGGGGTGGAATGGCATGAGCATTACGGTCGACTATCCCAAGTCATACCCCCAACGTCTGTCAGTCTGTACAGAGTAGGGCATTATGGTTGGAAATCCTAACACCCCGGCCGTTTGTTGGTATTTTTTATCCAAATTTTCAAAATGGGATTTTTGTGACTCCACCTCATGAACAGTGGCACTATCATTTCATTACTCAATCCTGGAAGGTGGTTTTGCACAGCGACTGCGCCATTTGGCGCCACAGGAGTGAAAATACATTTCTGGCAGGATGTGAAAAATGACAGCTGTACTGTTCATATGGTGGTGTGAAAAAATGGCAATGTTGAAAATCTGGAGTGAAAATATGAAATATTGGCGAAGTTATGAACGTGCGTAGAAACTGCACAACACACACCTGTAACGCAATCATTTTTTGGAATGTTTTCACCAAATTTTCAACATGGGTATTTTTGAACCTCTCCTCATAAACAGTAGCACTGTGATTTTGTTAATCTGTCCCGAAAGTTGATTTCCCACAGCAACTGCGCCACAGGTGTGAAAACACGTTTCAGGAAGGATGTGAAAAATGACAGCTACACTGTTCATAATCAGGTGTGAAAAAATGGCAATGTTGAAAATCTGGAGAGAAAATATTAAAAATTGTCGAAGTTATGAGCATGCGTAGAAACTGCACAATGCATGCTCGTAATGCAGTCATTTATTTTGGAATTTTTTCACAAAGTTTGCAACATGGACTTTTTGGGACCTCCCCTCATGAATAGTGGCACTGTCGTTTTGTTACTCAGTCCCGAAAAGTGATTCTGCGCAGCAACTACGAAATCACTTGTCAGACCGAGAAACTAAATGACAGTGACATGTTCATGAGGTGGGGTCCCAAGAACCCCATGTTGAAAATTTGGGGCCAAAATTCCAAAAAATGGCTAAGATATCAACCTAAGTTGAAACCCCCCCATTGCCTCCCATTATAAAACTTACCATCATTTCTTCAGTTAAGGCTTTGAAGAGTGCAGATGTGTCCCGGTTCAGAGAAGATATTAGCTCCCGACCTCCAGAGGGTACGTATGGGTGAAGAGGGGGGGTGCGGGGAGGTGGGTGTGCAGAGGGAGGGCAGGGATGGGGAGGGGACGAGGGAGACAACGGTGGACTGTTTTCTTGTTTGCAGGAGAAAAAGACCGAGGGAAGGTTTTCTTCATTTACAAGTTAAAGAAAAATAGGCACATGGGGTGGGCTCCCAGTGTGCCTACAATTCTGGGGATGCTGTCACGGGGATTGGGCACCCCGATGTCAGCTTATCGGGGGGGTGGGCAGCAGGAACCACCGTGTTACGGTATGCCACATAATGTGGGGAAGGGGGCATGCTGACACGGGGATTGGGCACCCCGATGTAGGCTTTCTGGAGATTGCGTGGCGGACGGCAGGAGCCACCATATTTATTGAAATGTTTCACCAGGAAAAGCATATAATGGACGCATGTCATCTGCCGCTGCAATGACGAGCCTGTCTCTGATTGCAGAGTCAGATTCATTTCAACTCCGTGGCTCTCTCTGAAACTGCTGTCATCGCCAGCATGCTCACTGAGTGACGGCTGAGGGACGCACCCACTAAAGCATCCCCTGCATTCACCACGACACTGACACACCTCTGAAATGCTACTACTGCAAGATGTTGCTTGCGCATGCATGCAAGCCAACGTAAAAATGGCACAGTTCATTGATTTGAAGTCAAAACTGTGACATGGCTTTTTTGACTGTGCTTGAAATCCATTCTTGAGACTTTCAAGTGGTATGTACATTTTGTGTAAAATTACTAAAGGAGTTACAGTTGGCCTTAGACCACACACAGTTAATTCCTATGAACTACATCCCGTTGACAAAGCAAACTGCGTCAGACATGTCCATCTGGAATAACTTACCCCTCTTCTTAATGCAAATGATAGACATGGTATGAACAATTATTTTACCCATGATGTATCTGGCCCAGACTTTGCCACTACCACATCCCTGACCCATTTTCGAAAGCCTAACAACTTAATTTCCTACTATATTTGGAATGGGTAGAGGCCATGTATCTGATTCTGGGTTTTACAACTTCCAAAGTGCATAGGGGAGTCTTGCCCTTCTACGTTTTTCTTTATATCACATGGCAGCAAAACTCCATACGGTTTTATATTGGCTCTCACCTGACAAGAAGGCACATTAGAAAACAATAGAGCTTAGAGGATTTGTTTCATTTTAGTAAAATATTACATGCTTATCCCTTTCCTCCCATAGCCACTCTGACATCCAGCCCATACACTACCACTGTCCTTGAGACATGGAGACAGGTCCTCAGTACCCCACAACTGGCCTCAACTCTATTTCTTTTACATTCATTACCCTATTTGACCTCCATCACACTGGCAGCCCTACAGCACACATTTTGCAAATGGGAAAGACTATGGGCCCAATTCTAGAAGTACCATACGCATGTAAATAAGTTGCGACATCACGAAAGGTGCAGCTACAACAAGGACCCTGCTCCCGATTCTGTAAGGGCAGGGTCTCCATGCCAAGTCCTGCAACACAATAATCCCACAGGTATGCCACATGAAGGGCGTACCTGAGGAGGCTTAATGCAAGCCAGCGACATTATTTCACAAGATATGCCAATTATGGCGGCTAAGTATCGGGGTTTGAGGGGCATAAGTAGTTTCTGGTGGGGCTTTACATATCACAATTTGGGGATCGGGGCTGGGGGCATAATTAGCCTTGGCAGGCTGTGCTATACGATATGGGGATCAGGGCTTGGGGGGGGCACACTTAGCCCTGCGGGGCTTTAATTATCCCAATTTGGGGATCGGGGAATGGGGGTCATACTTAGCCCCGGGGGGCTTTAATCATTGCACTTTGGGGATCGGGGCATGGGGGGAGTAGGGTGACATCTCATCGGGGATGGGCTGGCGGCACATTTGCACAACCCCCAGAGGGCTAAGTACACTTACACCAGCTAAAAACTGGAATAACTGTACTTTCGCGAATGTCCTCCTGGGGGTTGTTTGAGAATAGCGTCCTGGTGGACTTGGTTTCTGCCCTTCCAGAATAGGGCAGCTGTAAACCCCTTAGCACCATGTCACAGGGGGTTTAGGGCGTAACTGGTGGCGTATGTCCACTTTGTCGTAGGCTGCTTTGCGGAACACCGTATGTCGCAACTGCTGGTGAAACTTGCTACTTCCATTTATTTTGGTGCAAGTCAAGTTACGCCAGGCGTAATTGTATAAGAATCAGGCCCCTGTGTGTTCAATTACTCACTTTCTCTGGGAGGTACAACCTTGTTCTTTTGAGAAGTTGCAGATCAAGTATTCCCTTAGGGCCCCAGAATAGATTCCATTACTATCAGGTAATAAGACCTTATTAAACCTATGATAGGCAACTCTCAAGTGATTGGGGCCATCCCAGGTATAATCAAATTTCTCCAGGTAGCACTGGAAGGCTTTGTGTCACTATCACTTATAATTTCGGCAATCTGTGCCTCTCTGGTTCATTTAAATGCAGACAGTGTCTCCTCGATCAAACAGGCATGGAAGGGGGATCTTCATCTTACTCTAAACGGAAAAGGAATGGCAGAGGCACCTTTTTTTTTACTTTATTTATCACCACTATCCTGTGGAACTCCTTCCGGCATCCTCGGGGACTCCCAGCCACTACCTCCCTCCGTGACTGCTACTCCCCTCTCTTCTCATGCAGCCCAGCACCACCTCCGGGTCTATACCCTCCAGAGGTAGGGTCGCCCTATCCACCCAGGGTGCTCTATTCCAAGGGCAAAGTGCTGGCGCACGAGAAACCCTGGCTCGAGAGGAGGCAGTCCAGAAACTGGGAGTGTGGGCTTAGGAGGTCAAGGTGCCTTCACCTATCCCCAGGAGTGGGGGGTTTCTCTTTTTATGTGCAAGTTCTTTCCCCTCGGAGTGCGGCTGACAAGGCAATGCTATGCCACAACTCTGCCCCATGCATCTGCTGCGTCGCCCCGCTTGGCACCTCCGATCACCACAAGAGGCCGCTCCAGGAGCGATCGCATCTCCCCAACCCTCCCCGGGAGGAGAAAGCAGCCCAACGGATGCTCGACCTCCTTCCCCTCCTGCAGACCACCAGCGGCCCGGGCTCATTCCCGAACCCGGGTCGTCAGCATGGCGCGAGGTGGGGTGTCCAGTGCCTCAACCCTCAGCACCACCGGGCCAGCTGGCAGAGGCACCTTAATACCATACACTCCATCACAGGATCACATATACGGAAGGAATACTCTTGGAAATGCTCTGTGAAGTTCTTCCGCATCCCTGCAGTTCAGTATAAATGCAGTTGCCTAAAGGACAGGACAACCTAAATTGTCGGGGGTCCCTGGAAGAGGCAGCGGGTGGACTGGGTGGGAGGCTAGGTTAAGAACAGGTCGTCCAGGTTGAGGGGTGGGGGGAGGGTAGGAAGGAAGTAGGAGGGATGGATAGAAGGGAGGGCTCAGTTAAGAGGGAAGGGGTCGTGATGTCATACCTGCCATGACAAATACGACAAGGCAGGTAAGACAGGTGAGGATTCGGTAGGAGGGGAAAGGGAGGGTTTTGGGGGTATTTAGGAGCCAGCAGAGGAGGGGGTCTCCCTCTTTTTGCTGGGCTTCAAGATTAACCTGAACTCAGCACTTTGACTGGCTGAGATTAGAGGAGGTAAGGTTGGTTTGGGAAGGGTAGGCCCTGCTGCATGGCAGGGGGCTTTGTTTGATCAGGGAAGGTAACAGGGCCTGCAGGGGGGTGCTGGAAACATGCACGTTGATTAGGAAGCTTAGGATGCATTTGGGACCAGTAGGATCAGGCTGGGAGTCAGGTAAGGGCGGGGGTAATAGATAAAAGAAAAAGTAAATAAATAAAGTAGATAAAGTAAATAACAAGGATAGAAAGGTACAGGCATGTGCTGTGGGGGAGCTTGGTGCATCCAGCAGCCCAGAAAAGGGTCTGGGAGGATCCGAGATCCATGGCGTAGGCTGGTAGGCAAAGTTGTCAAAAATAAATAAATAAATAAATAAAAAGGAGAGCTGCCTGCCCATAGGGATGGGGACCGGTGCTTGGTATGGGGGATGGTATCTATTCTCGGGTTGAAAGCAGCTGGGGCGCTGCTCACTAACATAGAAAGTGCAGTGTTTGTAGCGTATCTCAGACGCCAGAGAGGCAGAAAATGCAGAGCAGTTACAGAGAAGTTACTTTAAAAAAAAAAAAAGCACTTACTGGTTTCCGTGGCTTGGTTCTGTGCTTTCATTGTGGGCCCCGGGGATGCTAGGGGACGTCGACTGGTTTAGGGCACTCCACGATTTTGGGGATCGTTCTGGTATTTCCCACACGGGGGTCCTGGGTACCCGGTGCTGCTGGAGACAGAAGGAGGGATATTGGGAGGCACGGGAGCTGCGGCTGCATCCGTTGAGCCGGTTTGTTGTGGGGAGAGGACCGGACAGCAGGGGCGAGGCCCATGCCAGCTGAAAGGGGAAGCAGGCTGCGAGAATGCGACCAGGAGAGGCTACAGAGGATTGCTGGTGGTTGCGGCAATTGCAGGCCATTTTCAGTCCAGGAAGGGACTGTTTGCCCAGGGAGACCGTTACGGGTCAGGGGGGAGGGCGCCACATGGAAGGAAGGCTGTGGAGCCATGCGCTCTAGCGGGGGAGCAAGCGGGGGGGGTCCATATGCCAGAGGAATGGTGGCTCCTGAAAGGGGAGCAAGCGAAAGATTTCAGCAAGGAAAGGTTTCCCTACAGGGCGGTGGGATATGGCGCCCAGGCCAGTAGCGCAGCAGTGAATGGTTAGGCTCCAAGGAGCAGTATGGATGCCGGGAGCTACGAGGGCCACGCATGCGTGGAAGACAAGGGGCAGTGCGCATGCGTGGCCAGCGGGAGGGCAATCCTGGAAGAGCCAACCGAATAGCAGCTGAGCTTCACAGCCCTCCCACACAAAGGGGGGTAGTTTTAAAGAATTTTATGCCGGGAATTGGGGAAAACGGGCAGGGAGTGAGGGTAGAGAACATCAGGGAAATAAAAAGGTAATAAGGCAACAGGTACAAAAAGGGAGAGGATGCAGAGAACAAGCGAATACATCAGTCACCAGCAGTAGCAGTGCAGAGCAACCTGGGCAAGTCAGGTACACATTAGCGTGCTCTATATGCTGGAATCCTCTCTTTCAGTTAGGTAGGAGGTATGTAAGTGGTTATTTATTTCATGAGGGATATATATAAAAATAAATAAATAAATACAAAATGAGCAGGGAGGCCATGTACATAGGTAAGCCCTATGGCACCAAAAAAAAAGAGGGGGGGGGGTTCGAGGACATTCTGATTTATCAGGGCATTTGAGGCTGGCCAAAAGATTGGGTGACGTTGTTTAAAAGGAGGGACATAAAAGCAAAATGCCTTCGGGGAACTCTCTTAAAAGGTAAGGAACAAGAAGAGGGGTTGGGGCGAAGGGGGAGTAACAAAAAAAATAAAAAACAATTTAAAAATGGTGAAATCAATAGTGGGCAATAGATAACCTTGTTTGTTGTATACTCCCCTACAAGTGTTTAATTATTCAGGATGGCAGAGGTGACAAGCGTGCAGATGATGGAACAGGTGGCAGAAATGATTAAAAGGTGACGGAGATGCTGGACATGTAAAGTTACCAACAGTCCCTGTTTTCCCAGGACAGTCCCTATTTTAGGTAGCATGTCCCGGCGTCCCCACAAGTTTTGCAAATGTCACTTTTGTCCTGGTTTTTGCTTACTTGTCCCAGTTTTGTCCCTTTTTTTTTTTTTGCTGACTGCTAATACATGAGTGACAGTTATTTCAGCACCACTGTGGTGCTGCTCGGACTGGACAGCAGTTTGCAACTTTAACCTCTGCACCTGTGTTGCACTGCAAGCATGTCAGTAAGAAGCACAGTAAAGCATGTTCCTTCCTGTTAGATTAGACTGGGTAGTAGTGCAAACAAGCTCATGTGGATGTCTGCCTGCCAGCAGCTGAGAGGGACTCCAGACAGAGAAGAGACCGGCAGCAGTGAACTGAGGTACCCAAACCCTGATCAGCTGTAGAGAGGTGTGTGAAATCAATCTGGTATGGTGGTGCGAGTCACTGAAGTGAAGTTTGCTCAGCAAATGAGGTGAGTGTAAGCGGGTTGGATGGGACTGTCAGGAGGAGCAGTACATGCAGCTCAAATGTCTGATCACAATTTAACACAGATTTGTTTCTAATGAACTTTCTGTACATCATGATTTGGAACTTGCTGCAGCAGAATGATTTATTCTTTTAATCTGGATGTTTGCTACAGGTGTTACTGCGGGGCGGCATGGCCAGAGCAAGCAGCAAAATATAATTGATTGTGTGCAGCATTGTCTGCGACGGTGCCTGTGGGAGTGACACAGTGGGGGGGGGTCACTGTCAGGATGGACCGTCCCAGTTTTAGGCCCCAGAAAGTTGGTAGCTTTATGGACATGGCGAGGAAGAAGGAAGAAGAGGCTGCAAGGGCAAGGAACAAGAAGGGTCAAGGGAAAAGCCTGATGGAAAAGATAAACGAACTGAGGGAGGCAGCAAAACAGAAGGAGGCCACTGATCCAGCGGGAAAACTATGGGCAGACTAGGTGAGCAAAGAAAGAAATTACTCACCTTAGTAATTGTGTTTCTTCTAATGGAGTCTTGCTGTATTCTGACAATTTGCAGTTAGCCCCAGCTCTTGAACTGCCCCGGAGAGTGAAGGGTTAAACTCTATGCCAGGCATAGAATGTTGGGCTCGAGCTCGGTTGAAAACTCTGTCTGTGTCCTTTTGAAACTAAACTGTCAGATTCTTATGAGCTAAAACTCACTGACTAAATAATGTGAAAACTGTAAAAACTCCTAGTAGCCAACTGGCAACAAAGACTTTGGATTCCCAAAAAGACTCAAGTCAGGAAACCCAAAGAACCGAAACCAGGTAATAAGAACTAAAGACTCTAAATTAAACAAATACAAAGCACCCAACACAATAAGAGTGGGG
This sequence comes from Neoceratodus forsteri, assembly GCA_016271365.2. NCBI lineage: Eukaryota > Metazoa > Chordata > Ceratodontiformes > Ceratodontidae > Neoceratodus > Neoceratodus forsteri. The sequence continues at coordinate 229,844,931 of CM028134.1, forward strand.
TAAAGACACCCCCCACGGTGCAACACTGCACCTGCCCACCCACTTCCCAAAAACAGGTTCTGAGAAGGGAGGCAGGCAGGAAGGGAGGTCAGAATACAGCAAGACTCCACTAGAAGAAACACAGTTACTAAGGTGAGTAATTTTTTCTTCAAACAACATGAAGTCTTGCTGTATTCTGACAATCTGCAGACTACCAAGCAATACCTCCAAGGAGGAGGGACAGAACCTACTTTGGGAATAGGCTCTGAAGTACTACTGTGCCAAACCTAGCATCACTCCTAGCCTGGATATCCAGAGAGTAATGTTTGGTGAAGGTATGAACTGTTTTCCAGGTGGCTGCTTGACAGATTTCTAACAAGGGGATATCCCTTGCTGCAGCCAGAGATGCAGCTGTACCTCTAGTGGAACGAGCCCTCAGGCCTGAGGGTGCAGTTTTTCCCAGTTTTTCATAGCAGAATTGAATACAGGACACAATCCACCTAGCAGTGGTTCTCTTGGTGGCAGGTGTTCCCCTCACCTACTTCCCCATAAGTGATGAACAACTGGAAGGAGTCAAACCTGTGATCCTTTGTACGTTCTATGTAGTAACTAAGGGCCCTTTTAACATCTAAACTGTGTAGCCTCCATTCCCCTGAGGAGGTGTGATTAGTGAAGAACACAGGAAGAGACATAGATTGGTTTAAGTGGAAATCAGAAACCACTTTGGGTAGGAACCTTCTATTGGTTCTAAGGACCACCTTATCTCTATGGAAAGAAATGAAGTCAGGCTCCACTGACAGGGCTTGCAATTCACTGATACGTCTGGCAGAAGTAACAACAACCAAAAACACAGTTTTCCAAGTCAAGTACTTGAGCTCTGCTGAGGACATAGGCTCGAAAGGGGGTTGCATCAGCTGAGCAATACAAATATTCAAATCCCAGGCAGGAGCAGGATCCCTAAAAGGGAGACTGGTATGAAGCAATCCTTTGAAAAATGTACAGAATACAGGGTAAGATGACAGAGAGGAAGATTTCCCCACTGATAGGAAAGCAGAAATAGCTCACAAATTAACTTTGAGAGTAGCTGGTTTGAGGCCTAAGCCATTAAGGTAAACCATGTAATCCAGAACTGTAGACAAGTCAGCAGTGTCTGGGGAAACGTGCTTCCTCGAACACCAAATATTGAACCTTTTCCATTTGGAGTTGTAGGTTTTTCTTGTAGTAGGCATTCGAGAAGCCTTGAGGATCTCCAGAACCCCTTGGGACAGATGTAAATCTGCATACTCTAAGTCTTCAAGAGCCATGCCTTGAGATTGAGTGACTGGAGATTGGGGTAACAAATTCTCCCCTGAGAGGAGGTTAGCAGATTGTAATTCCTGGGAAGAGACGGGGAAGATGGACTGCTAAGGACAGCAACAGAAGGTACCAAGGCTGCCTGGCACAGTCTGGAGCAATCAGAATCACTTTGCATGGTTGTGACCTTACCTTGACTAGAACCTTGAACAATAGAGGAAAAGGAGGGAAGGCATAAAGAAACTTCCCTTCCCAGTTCAAAATCAGAGTATCCAGAGGGACTGAACCCAAGACTAGGGGTCTGCAACAAAAACAGAGGAAGTTGGTGATTGTCTGGGGCTGCAAACAGATCTATCTCCAGAGTGCCCCACCTTGAGAAGATCACCTTTAACACCAAAGGATCCAGAGACCATTCGTGATGTCCCTGGGAAATCCTGCTCAATGCATCCGCTATCACATTGTCCTTTCCTGGGAGGTGGACCGCTACTAGAGAGGTCTGCAGGGAATAAGCCAGGGACCATACTTTCATGGCCTCCGTGCACAAGGCCATGGACCGAATGCCTCCCTGCTTGTTGATATACCACATGGTGGTAGTGTTGTCCGTCCCGACCTGAACCACCTTGTTCTGTATTGACTGAGAGAAAGCTTGTAGGGCAAGAAGTACTGCCCTGAGCTCCAGAAGGTTAATGTGAAGAAGGGATTCCTGAGGAGACCACAGTCCCTGGGCCGTGAGAGCCCCCAGATGGGCTCCCCACCCCAACAGGGAAGCATCTGTGATAAGAAACACAGAGTGAGTCTGAGGGACAAATGGAACACCTTGCCTCAGATTGTCCAGGTCCTGCCACCACTGAAGGGCCTGAATTAAGGTCTGAGTAACAGGAACTAGCTTGGTAAGAGGATCTTTCCTTTGGGACCAAAAGGTTCTCAGATGGAACTGAATGTCCCTCATCTGAAACCTGGCCCCTTGGACCACTGCTGTGGAAGCTGCCATGTGGCCCAGAAGCTGTAGAAAATGCCTTGCTGGTCGAGAAACCAGAGGGAGAAAGGAAGAGGCCAGCTGAGAGATGACTTTTGCCCTTTCCAAAGGAAGGAAGGCTCTTGCCCTGAGGGTGTCCAGCTCTGCTCCTATAAAAGTGAGGAGCTGTACTGGTTCGAGAACTGACTTGGGAAGATCGAGAAGGAACCCCAGGGAAGTGAGAACTTTCTGGGTAACCTGCAGATCTGACTTGACTTTGTCTGAAGACTGGCCCACCAGAAGCCAATCGTCCAGATGTGGAAAAATAGAGATCCTTTTCCTTCTTAAAAAGGCCACCACTACTGCTAGGCACTTTGTAAATACCCTTGGAGCTGAGGTTAGACCAAAGGGCATTGCTCTGAACTGATAATGGCCTGAGGGCAATTCGAACCTGAGGTACTTTCTGTGGGAACACCTGATGGGAATGTGAAAATAGGCATCCTTGAGGTTCAGGGAGGCTAGCCAGTCTCCTGGCCTCAGAGAGGGAAGAACTGTTCCCAGAGTTACCATCTTGAATTTTGGCTTTACTAGGTGCTTGTTTAGGTATCTTAGATCTAGGATGGGTCACCACTCCCCTGTCTTTTTCGGGGTAAGGAAGTACCTGGAGTACAGACCTTTGCCCCTGTATAGAGTAGGAACTCTCTATATGGCCTTTAAAGCCAGTAGAGACAAAACCTCTGCCTCTAGAGCAAGGGTTTCTGAAATATTTGCAGGTGGAAAGGATCTGGGTCTCAGTTTCAGAAAACTTTTGAAACTGAGAACCAGTCCCTGGCTTACAACCTCCAGGACCCACTTGTCTGAGGTAACAGACATCCAGTCCTGGACAAACTAAGCCAGCCTGCCTCCTACTGGAATGAGGGAGTCGACACGGGCTGACACATCAGGGTGTCTGCTTGGCAGGAGCCTTAGGCTAAGGGGTGGATGCAGCCCAGCTCATCCCCCTTCTGCCTCTCCCTCTGAAGAACCCCCTCTGAGAAAAGTAAGAGGAGGCCTGTGCCTGGTAGAAAGGCCTGTGAAAAGGCATGCCCCTGCCCCTAGCTTGCTGCCTCTGAGGAGTTGCCTGCCTCTCCTTGGCCAAGGCACTCCTATAAGTGGTCCTGTACTCATCCATTTTCTTCATGTAATTTTCTGTCTGCTCCCCAAACAGAGAATTACCCACTACAGGGAAATCCATGGCCTTAGCCTCGGTGTGCTGCGAAAGGCTAGTACCTCTGAGCCAGGCCATTCTCCGGAGAGTCACAGATGTAGCCATGACTCTTGATGACACATCACTGGAGTCCATGGCAGCACGAAATTGCACCTTTGATGCCTCAGTCCCATCAGCAGCCACCCCCTCCAGCTCATTGGCTAGCTGGGGGGAGGCCTGTTTAGCCAGTGCCAGTACAGTGTCCCACCTGGACTTCTGGTACCTGGCTGTATAGGCCATATAATTAGCCTGCCTGAGTCCCAAAGATGATGCCAAGTACTGTTTCTTTGCCATGGCATCTATCTTCCTGGAATCTTTGTCTGGGGGTGTGAAGCCAAGGGGATGTTTGCCTTGTCACAGGCAGCAGCCTGCACTACCCCAACGTGGCTACATTGTTGGTAAGGAAATTCCATATCCAAGCCTGACAAGGTGTACCTCATGTCCATTCTCTTGTCAACAGGAGGTACAGAGTTGGGAGACCTAAGAATTTTTTGTGTCTGTTTCTCAAATGACCTATGAAGGGGAACAGACAGTCTCTTAGACTCTGGGATGTCCATCATCTCTATGAAGTTAGGCTCCTCTTGATCCTCTACAGCCTCCTCAATAGGAAGCTGAATGGTTTGAGCTGCTTTTCTGTAGAACAGAAAGTGGGGAGGGGACTCAGAAAGCCTAGGGAGGGAAAACACCAGAAGGTCTGTCTGGGGAGATGTCAAGTTCCACAGGCACAGCCAGACTTTCACCGTCATAATCATCCTCTTCAAAATCCCCCTCCTCATCAAACTCCGGTTCGTAAAAATCTTCAGGGGAATAATCCTGAACTGCGGGAACCGACCGAACCAAACCCCTGATAGAAGGCGCCGGATCGGTCGGAACTAGACAAAGCGATTCCACAATCCGAATCGCTTTGGTTATTTCTTCGGTGGTCGGAACATGCAGCTCTGGATCTGAACCGGCCAATTTATCCTTTCATTTTCTTTTTGTAGGAACTGATCCCTCAGGATTGTCTCTCCTCTTGCCCGAAGAAGTATTGCCCTGGTCAGAGGGCACTCCTTCCGGGTCAGCGGATTTCTCGGCCTCCTTATCCCTAAGTCTACCTAACCTTTTCTCCAGGGTAGACTTAGGGAAATTCTTACAAATTTGACAGTCTGAATCGAGGTGGTCAAACCCCAGACAGTAAACACAGGTGTAACCCCTAGATGGCGCTATCCCAGGGGCTACTACCCCTGCCTGATTTGCCACTAACAGGTTGAGGGTCCTGGATCCAATGGCGGGTGCCTCCACCCAGAGGTCAGGGTTTGCAATAGTTAAACTAACTTGGTCACAGCCCTCTGGGACACTGCAACCCCCCTTTCTTCCCACTAGTGGCCCACACAATATATCAGAATTACCTTCACAGTATACACTTACCCCCAGGTCTGGTTCCGCACTGGGACCTCCTGTGAAATGAGATACAGTGCAACAATCACAGTACAGTACTTTAACATAGACAAATACCTCAGGCAGTATAACTTTGCTGAAACAAGCAGCTCTGATTTATTTAGGGATATAACAAGGACAGGGAAATCAGGTTAATTAGCTTATCACTCTAATAATCTACCTATGGCTCTGTGCAGGCCTATCCCTATCAGTTACTGTCCCTGGGTACCCAAGCCCTAGTGGCTAGTCCAAACCGTGGCAGCTGGTAGGGGCCCTTTCACACAGAGAAAGGAGAATTAAACAGTCAGCAGTACAGTAATTCCATTTGGATTTAATGTGGCAATTCAACAGGAGCAACCCTGAATTAGTACTCACGACCTCCAAATAAGATAGGGTCCTTCAATGTCAGCAGGGCTCACTTGAGGTACACAAACCTCTTCACACATCCATATAAAAGAAAGTACTATACCAGGCAGGCTGCATCTGTATCCCGATCGCAATTACTGCACAATACCGGGAGAACACACAGCAGATTCAGTTCCTGACAGACCGAGTGCAATTTTCAGCAATTCTTCCAGTCTTCTACAGGGTGAGCCTGGTTTCTACTCTTCAGAGATCCTTTGATTCTTTTCACAGGACGGATTCAGTCCTAACAAGCTGTTACACAAGCTGCAGACCGAACTCTGGGCCTTACACGTTTTTGACTAAAACTGCACACTGAAAAGCACAGGGGCTCCTTCCTTCTCCCAAAGCTCAACTGAAGCTCCAACCGACAAAACTGGGCACTTCCTTTGAGTTCCTCCCAGTTCTTGACTGGATTGGCTGTCACTCACAATAGACTGCTGCTTTGGTCCAAAAAGGCACTGAAGTCTAAACTACATCTCCCAGAGTCACTGCCCATACAATCCTCTTGTGGCTGGCCCAGATTATGAGTCAAGTTCTGATTCGTCCAAGGCACCATTTTAGAGCTAGCTTACCCCACACTGATTGGTCCAGTTCAGCAGTTCAAAACTAGAATGGGGAACTAGCAGACACAGTTCTGACTGCAAAGAAAGCAGGTTAGACAAACTGTAATTTCATTATTACTCTAAATAATTTCTGGCAAACAGTTACATCTTTCAGATAGGTTCCTTTGCACTCCTAGTGACTGCAAAAATGAAGTGAATTAGCAGCAGCTCAAGTGGTACTCAGAGAAGCACACAGTCCCCCCATACAAACTAATTATGTCTGCAAGCAGACAGCTCTTAAAGACAGTACCAGAGGCTCTAAAACACTCACTGATAAATGGCTTAAATGCCAAACACCATTCAGGCTTGGAGCATTCAAAGCAAGCTCCTGAAGTCTTTGGGAACCCCATTTGCAGGGGTTACACCCTTCCTGGCCTGGGAAAGCTTGGCGTCGCGTCAAGCAAGTACCCATAAGTTTCAACTGGAACCATATACATTTGCATTAGGCTCGCACATGTAATCATCAGTCAATATATCATTTTACCAAGAACACATTTCTGAAACATTGCAGTACGTCACTCTTTACACAGTATTACATACACATTGTACCATAACTCAAGATTACCTCTTGTACATGAAACCTGAAGAGAGGGCCCTTCCTATCAGTTACCTTGGGGCTGGACGGGGCAAGGGCACCATGCTAGAGGGCAACACAAGTAACTTGGAGTTAGCACTGGCAGCTCAGTTTGGGCAATGAGCTCGGGGACACATACACTCCTTTATGGACAACACTGAGAGGCAGAGTCCCAGGCCTCCCAAGGGAATCATAACTGAGGGTGCACCACAGGCTTTACAGCTCGACCAGTCTTTCTGGGGGAACTGTTACAGTCTCTGCCTCTGAGCCTCATTTTCAGCATTGTCCACACTTGTCAGGGAGTCTCCATGGGGTAGAGGGCTAGAACTTGGGGCACTTTCAGCTCCAGGAGTTACAGTTTCTGAGTCCACAACATTTGGCTCGCATGGAGAGCTTTCGGACACTGGCAGTGGACTGTCAGGGCACTCAAAATACTCTTCTTGTTCGGGTGTATCACAAGTCTGCCCCAATCTATCATTTTCTCTCGAAAGCTCAAACAGTTCAACCATGCACAATGATTCCATTTCATCTGATCTGATGCTTTGCACTTCACTTTCTGGGAGCATTGGCTCAGGGATGAAACTGGGGCTTAAACAGTCCAGAAGGCCCAGCTTTGTCTCCAGTATTGACTAGGGATTGCCCCAAACAATTGACTCAGTTCGTAAGAAGGATAGTATTCAAAGTCACTCTCACTTTCTTCCGATATGGACTGACAGTCATGCTCAACTGGGACTTGTGGAGGGAACACTTTAACTTTGCTTCTGTAGGTGCAGACTTTCTTGATCTTTTCTTAGCAGCAGCTCTAGTCACTGGTCCAGAGGGGCATCTTCTAGGGCTCAGACTCAATTAAGATTTGTCCAATGGGCAGTAAATGATTTCTATGCATTGTTTTACATCTTTTGAATTATTCTCAGGCCTTACTTTGTACACGGCAGATCATCTAGTTTGCCCACTACAATGTGAGGAGATGGTGCCATCTGTCAGCAATCTTGTGCCGCTATGCAATCCCAGATTTCTTAGCAATACCGATCTCCTCCTGGAGTTCCTGCATGCTTCACCTTTTATCATACCTTTCTTTGTTGGCCAGATTTCTTGGCAGCCATGGTTGAGCCAGTTAGTACGCATGGAGTTAGCTGGGCCTTTAACTTTGCACATACTGTAAATAGTTTTCAGCCTGAACCCCATCAGGAGAGACCCCAAACACACATCTACTGGTAGTCAGGAGCTTCTCTTCCAAACATCAGGCGGTAGGGAGAATCCAGTGGCATCACTTTTGGTGCAGTTATAAGCATGTACCAGGGTGCTAATTTGTTGGCTCCATCTAGGCTTGTCCTTTGGGTGCAGTGCCTAGCATATCATGAAAGTGCGGTTGAAACGTTCAGGCTGTGGGTCCCCTGGGGGTGGTAAGGAGTGGTTCTGGACTTTCGCACTCCCACAAGAAAGCATCTCTTTGATCAGGCGACTCTCAAAGTCTCTCCTTGATCAGAATGGATTCTTTGTGAGCCCATAGTGAACAAAAAGTTTTCTACAAGTACTTTGGCCACAGTGGATGCTTTCTGGTCTTTGGTGGGAAAGCTTGGGCATATCTCGTGAAATGGTCAGTGACCACCAGCACATTACTGATATTTCTTTGATCTGACTCCAGACTTAGAAAATCAATACACCAGCTCCATGGGTGCACTGGTGGTGATGTTAACAAGGGGGCAGCCTCTGAGATAAAAGCTTTCCTCTATGGCTTAGCTACAAGTTCAGAATGTATTGCTCACATCAGCCCCCATCTTAGGCCAATAGAATCTGGATCTCACCAAGTCAAGTGTTCTGTCTATACCAAGGTGCCCCATGTGGTTGTGCAAGGACCTCAGTACTGAGTCTCGAGGCAGTGGGCAGCACTAGTTTTGTTGTCTACTTGTCCCCTCACTACTGTTTCTCTGTATAACAGTTTATTGATCAGTTTCAACTTAGGACCTTCTTTGTATAACAGTGCAGTTCTCAAATCAGTGGGCGTAATTTGGACACATCTTTTCCTGCATAGAGGGCTTCTAAAGCTGCTTTGATCATGGGATCGCGAGATTGAGCCGCCCGAATACTGTCATTGTCCAGCTGAGGCAGTGCACCAATGTCTATTGCAGAAAAGTGGCAATAAGCAGCAGTATGCAATTCTCAGAGGCTCCCAAGCAATCCACCATGCAGTCCACTGCGTCCGTGGACATTGGTTCCTCCCTGTCAAACTTCCGGCAGAGTGCCGAATGTCAGGTTCTGCCAATCGGACCCAATCATTCTGGGAACAGGCCTCCGGGAGAGAGCATCAGCATCTATGTGGTTCAGACCTGCTCGGTGATTCGAGAGCATAGTCATATGTAGACAATGCAGAAAGCCACCTATAGCCAGTGGCATCCAACTTAGCTGAGGTCTGCACATAGGTCAAAGATTATTGTCAGTTTAACTAGTATTTTAGCCCATACAAGTACTCATGGAATTGGTCAACAATAGCCCACTTCAAAGCTAGGAACTCTAACTTATGTACAGGATAGTTCTTTTCGGATGGGGTCAGGCTTCTACTGGCAAAGGCCACTGGTCTCAGGCCATTCTCGTGCTCTTGGTACAACACAGCCCCAACCCTTGCAAGCTAGCATCAGTGTGCAGGACGTAAGGTTTTCTTGGATCGGCATAGGCCAGCACTGGAGCATGGGTGAGTTGATATATGATCTCATGAAAAGCAGTCTCACAATCAGGAGTCAGCGGCCCCAAATACTTCACTCGGATGAAAATACACTCTTTCAGTCTTGAGGCGCTGACTTTGGTATTTTTGTGGGTTGGGATACCCTTGAGTAAGGTTAAGTAAAGGCGGATCACTCTTGAATGAGTCCTTGATGAGCGCCGATAATAACCACAGAATCCCAGGAATCTTTGCAGTTCTTTTAGATTTTGGGCTGTGGCCAGGTGGTCAAGGCCTCAACTTTACTTGGGTCGGTTCTCTATTCCCTCGGTGGATACTATGTGTCCCACATACTTACTGATGTTTGAAAAATTGACACTTATCAATGGACAGTTTAAGCGACACAAAGTCCTCCAGTCGGTCCAATACCTTAAATAATCTGCTCTCATGTTCCTCCAGTGAGCTGCCAAACACAATAACATCATCTAGGTATACCAGGCACTCTAGTAAGTTCATGTCCCCACTGCACGCTCCATCAATCGTTGAAAAGTGGCTGGGGCACCTGAAATCTTGAGGGCATCCTCATGAATTCATAGAAATAGCGGACAGATAAAGGCTGTCTTTTCACGGTCCTCTGGGGCCATCGGGATCTGATAGCACCCACTGCGGAGATCCAGCACAGAGAACCACTTGCTCCCGCTTAGGCAGTCCAAAGTATCCTGAATGCGGGGCATTGTGTACTGATCAGGGATAGTCCGTCGGTTTAGAAGTGCGATAATCCCACACATCCTACTGTTCCATTCTTTTCCTCACTACCCACAATGGGGGAAGCATAAGGGCTTCTGGATTCTTGTATTACACAGCAGCTAACATCTCTTGCAGATGCCGTCTCACATCATCTATGTCAGCAGGTGCCAGGCGTGGGACCTCTCACGAAATGGTCTTTCGTCATGCAGCGGATATTGTGCTCAGCTCGCCTGCGCATCCTACATCCCATTCCTTTAAAGAAAACACCTGGTCTCTCTGGGCAAGCTTCTCACTGATCTTCACTTTCCATTCAGCTGGCAGCGAGAGTCGCGAAATCAAACAAGTCAAGCGTTACTCTGTCATTCTTCCTTGAACTCTTGCTGCTGGGTAGCACTGCAGTGTCTGCACAATGCACATTAGCCAGGATGCAACCTCTGTTTACCTCGAATGTCTCTTTCAGACACATTATGAACTTGGACCATTACCCTTCTGGCATAAGCATAGGGCTCTAGCGGGCAAAATACTAGGCTTGACCAGCAGTCCCTCTGGCAATTTTCCATCGCCTTCGGTGCATCCAACATTAATATTTTATTCTTAACATCCTTTCTGATACGGACCTCTCCTGTAAGGTACACTGGGCATTTGGCGCCAGGATCAGAGACTCAGGATCCTTCTTCCATACAATTCCGACCGGTTCCTCTGGTTCTGTTTTTCAGCATCTCTGTGCCTCATAGGCCTTCTTAATTAAAGCCGGAACTCTTAAAGCTCTACTAGTCTTTGACCCTGTTTTCATAACACAACTGTGCCAGCCTTCCGAACATATGAGCATTTGTTCCAATCAACAAGGGACACCATCATACAGTCCAGTGGGGGACACACTAAGGCTAGGGTCTCTACTTGTTCGGCCACTCCAGCCACGGAGGTGGGGAAAGACAGCCAAATTCGGATATACCCGAATAGGGGTAGGCCTTCTCACTTAACCCCCATACGCAGTCCTTCTAATGGTTGTAAGTCGCCTGACAAATGCTTTGATACCAATCTTGGAACATAATTGTCACTTGGGAGCCACTGTCTAATATAGTTTCTGTAGACACTCCTCACCTTTACAGTGGTCTCCATGGAGGGACCCACTATTCTGGACCAGTCTGAGAGGCGGTGAGTGGGGGCCTGGGCAACTGACCTTGCCACAAAAGGACGGAATTAGCATTTTGGTGCCCTCTACTGGGATCATGTCGCACCTCTTAACCACTGATTTCTTCCCAAGCTCTCCTTGTAGCCTATATGCAACTTTGTCAGTGTCTTTTGGGACTGGCATTCCTTTCATGTGCCCATCTTTCCCACAATTATAGCAAAACATACTTTCTGGAGTTTGAGCTGGCCGAGGCGCACACTGGGAGCCAGGGCGGGGTATTACTAACTGGAAACATTGGTGCCATCTCTGTCTCTGACGTGATAAGCATTTGGAACATCTAGTCAGTTTCTCACTTCCATGGTCAAGGAATCGAGTTCGGAGCTGTTATCAGCAGGAGATACATGGGTGGGTACCCCCACCCCATAGCAGATGCAGTCGGATATAGGTCAGGGCCCGCACTTGCAGGCGTGGCCTTCATAAAGGACTGTTTTTGAATTCCGGATCTCTCTCAACAGTTAGCCCCATTGTGACATCTTTTTCCTTGTCAGAGCACTCATTGACTGCCAACCTCTGCCCCTGAACTTCACTTGATGGGTCACCTCAGTCACTCGGTCGAGCCGCAGCTATTGGTGCAGGTCCTCCGAGGTCATCTTTTCTCAACTCCTCAATTTCTCTCATTAACTCATCATAGGAGGGTGGGGATTCCAGTCGATCTGCCAGGTGTAACTGAAGCAACAGCAGTTCTGAGAAGGGCAGACTTAAGGATCCTGTCCAGCCTGGTTCGGTCCAGTTCAATCGCTGGCAAACTACCTTTCTGAGGCATTCTTGCAACAATTTTTCCAACCGAGATACATACACAGACAACAACTCCCTTGGTACTGTTGTGCATCTCTTACTCTCCACCATAGGTCCTCATCAGAATCTGGGCTCCCATACACATTCTCCAAGGCCTCAAGATAGGCCTGTGCAGTCGCTTCAGGGTTACTGGCGCTTTAGCACGGATGGTAGCCAGGGCAGGACCTCGAGGCTCTCACTAACCCTCTTCGCTTTCACCTTCCGAGCATTGCCATTCTAGCACTTGGGGGCAACATAGTCTATCCAGGTCTCCCAGTCATCCTCCCTTGGGGGTGGGGAGGGTGCCAGAGAAGATCCTCAACCCCGGTAAGAGTCGTGACTAATGGCAGGTGCAGAAATAGGAGTCTGCATTGGTTCAGCCACCATTACGGGCACTGGAGCAGGAGAGGGTGTTGGGGAGAACACCCCAGGTGGCAAGAATAGTTTCTTCAAGTCCTCCACAGTTTTCCCTCTCCCAGCAACCATTCAGCAAATTTCTCCTCAAAGTTTCAGATAGTGGTGGGGCTGATTCCCCGGTCTTTACTGTCCTTAGTTATCACTCTCCAAGCAGTGAGGGCTCCCTCTGGGGTAATGGTCTGTGGCACTTTGGAGCTATCTATGGGATCCTTAAACTCTACTAAGGCCAGGAAAGTGTGGGTGAGCAGATTAGCATGCCGACCCACCACCACAGGGTTTGTAAACCTTCCACCTTGGAAAGTACTCCCTGCACAGTGTCAGTATTGATGACCAGGGGATGTCCAGGATAAGCATAGCATTTTGGGGTCGATCTCCTCCCCAGTACACCACTCCACCAGCCGGTGCACAGCCACTTCTGTCGGGGTACCCATTTTTTCTTAACAGTGGTTCGTAAATATGGCCACTAGAGGACACACAATCCCAGCGGTGAGCCTCCAAGATGTAACCCCTAGATGGCGCTATCCCAGGGGCTACTACCCCTGCCTGATTTGCCACTAACAGGTTGAGGGGCCTGGATCCAATGTCGGGTGCCTCCACCCAGAGGTCAGGGTTTGCAATAGTTAAACTACCTGGGTCACAGCCCTCTGGGACACTGCAACCCCTTTCTTCCCACTAGTGGCCCACAATATATCAGAATTACCTTCACAGTATACACTTACCCCCAGGTCTGGTTCGGCACTGGGACCTCCTGTGAAATGAGATACAGTGCAACAATCACAGTACAGTACTTTAACATGAACAAATACCTCAGGCAGTATAACTTTGCTGAAACAAGCAGCTCTGATTTATTTAGGGGATATAACAAGGACAGGGAAATCAGGTTAATTAGCTTATCACTCTAATAATCTACCTATGGCTCTGTGCACAGGCCTATCCCTATCAGTTACTGTCCCTGGGTACCCAAGCCCTAGTGGCTAGTCAAACCGTGGCAGCTGGTAGGGGCCCTTTCACACAGAGAAAAGGAGAATTAAACAGTCAGCAGTACAGTAATTCCATTTGGATTTAATGTGGCAATTCAACAGGAGCAACCCTGAATTAGTACTCACGACCTCCAAATAAGATAGGGTCCTTCAATGTCAGCAGGGCTCACTTGAGGTACACAAACCTCTTCACACATCCATATAAAGAAAGTACTATACCAGGCAGGCTGCATCTGTATCCGATCGCAATTACTGCACAATACCCGGAGAACACACAGCAGATTCAGTTCCTGACAGACCGAGTGCAATTTTCAGCAATTCTTCCAGTCTTCTACAGGGTGAGCCTGGTTTCTACTCTTCAGAGATCCTTTGATTCTTTTCACAGGACGGATTCAGTCCTAACAAGCTGTTACACAAGCTGCAGACGGAACTCTGGGCCTTACACACGTTTTTGACTAAAACTGCACACTGAAAAGCACAGGGCTCCTTCCTTCTTCACTGCCAAAGCTCAACTGAAGCTCCAACCGACAAAACTGGCACTTCCTTTGAGTTCCTCCCAGTTCTTGACTGGATTGGCTGTCACTCACAATAGACTGCTGCTGTTGGTCCAAAAAGGCACTGAAGTCTAAACTACATCTCCCAGAGTCACTGCCCTACAATCCTCTTGTGGCTGGCTCAGATTATGAGTCAAGTTCTGATTCGTCAAGGCACCATTTTAGAGCTAGCTTACCCCACACTGATTGGTCCAGTTCAGCAGTTCAAAACTAGAATGGGAACTAGCAGACACAGTTCTGACTGCAAAGGAAGCAGGTTAGACAAACTGTAATTTCATTATTACTCTAAATAATTTCTGGCAAACAGTTACATCTTTCAGATAGGTTCCTTTGCACTCCTAGTGACTGCAAAATGAAGTGAATTGGCAGCAGCTCAAGTGGTACTCAGAAGCACACAGTCCCCCATACAAACTAATTATGTCTGCAAGCAGACAGCTCTTAAAGAGACAGTACCAGAGGCTCTAAAAACACTCACTGATAAATGGCTTAAATGCCAAACACCATTCAGGCTTGGAGCATTCAAGCAAGCTCCTGGAAGTCTTTTGGGAACCCCCATTTGCAGGGGGGTTACACAGGTGGTGTGGGGATCGGCCTTAGCAAAGACCTCCCCCTACACATTGTAGTGTTGAAACCCAGTGGGCCCTTTTTTTTCTTGGGTTTCTCAGACATGGCCAACCTAACCAACTTACCCTTTATATGGCAACTGCCAGGCAAGACTCCCCTATCGGTTTCTCACCGTGTCACGGGTGATGGAAAAAAACACTAAAATTAAGTTTTTTTTTAAATCCTATACGGACCGGTAACCACACACTAACTTTTTCTTTTTCAAGATCTTAGTAGAAGATCAGTTCAGCCGAACCAATCAGAAAAACTTCACAATTTCCACACAACAGTTACTAATCTAAGTACTTACGGTACCACAGACAGAGTCTCGAACCGAAAAACGAAACGGAAATCGGACTAAAACCGAAACTTTAACCGCTCTAGAACCAAGCAGAAGGAGAAATCTCCGGAGCGACTGTTCAGTGAGGCAGAGTAAAGAATCTGACGGTTTGGTTTCAAAAGGACACAGACAGAGTTTTCAACCGAGCTCGAGCCCAATGTTCTATGCCTGGCATAGAATTTAACCCTTCACTCTCCGGGGCAGTTCAAGAGCTGGGGCTAACTGCAAATTGTCAGAATACAGCAAGACTTCATGTTGTTTGAAGCGGTCCTTATCTGCTATCAAATTCTATGTTTCTAAAACGGAAGACACTGGCAGGAGGTTCTGGGAAGAGCCCAGCAGAGAAAAGAGCTCCAAGAGAGGTGCCGGAACAAGAGCAGATGGAAGACCTGGACGCAGATGAGGGCATGAGTGGTAAGGATAAGGGTGAGCAGACCCTGGAGGGGGATCTGACTTAATATCTAGCAGGTATGCTGGGGACATTGGGTAAAAGGGCTTAGAAAGAATGGAAAAGGCATTGCAGGAAATTAAGGCAGCTGGGGTAGAAGGGAATACAAAAACTAGAGTGGGTAATGATGGGATACCAGGCATGACAATGGGAGATCATGTACCGTTAATGATTAAAGAAAAAATAAGAAGTCGGCCAAGAGGTACGTGCAAAAGGAGATGGTATAGAAATCTGAGATGGCAGTGACTTTGGCGATCACGGGGAATATGGTAGAAGAAATAAGTTACAATGGAAAAAATATAAAGGAATGGCAGGCAGGGTTTTTCGATATTCAGCGCCATTATGCTGGAGAAAAAACCTGAGCTGGCTATCCCGCTGCTCATGTAGACCTCCACTATAAAGGATGCCTATAAGGCAAGGATGGGAGTAGGTTGGCTAAAGTATGATGAGGCGTTCCAGCAGAGGATGGCGGCCAGGGGAGATTTGAGGTGGGATTCCACTCATTCAGATCTATGGGTAAGGAGCCTGGCAGGTTTTACAAGGACAGGAGCAGGGAGTAGACAGGGAGGAAGTGGGCAACAGGAGAAAGCGTGTTGGGGATTCAACAAGGCATCATGATCCTGGAGCAACTGCAAATTCAGACACATTTATTCAAAATGCGTGGGGCAACACCCGGCGACCCACTGCAGAGCACTGGGGGACAGGAAAAGTGGGCAATGGGGAAATGGGCAGCCCTTTCGAGGAGAAGGGATACCAGATTGGGAGGAAGGATTTCAAGGAAGAGGATTTGGAAATGGGGGTATGGGAACCAATGAGAGGGGGTGTGGCAACAATGGGGGGGGTTTAGTCTAGCTAGAACACCGATCAGGGTGGGGGTGATAAAAGAATGGATGAGGGGATACCCGGATGGGCGGGCAGGGCAGATGTTAGTGGAAGGCTTCGAAAAGGGATTTAGTTTGGAGTATCAAGGCGGGAGGAAGAGCACGTGGGCCAAGAATTTGATGTCAATTAAAGGTAAGGAGGCCATAGCTTTAAAGAAAATAAGGAAGGAAATAGAAACCAGGAGGATGGAGGGGCCATTTCAGATGCCTCCATTACCCTATCTGCGGGTTTCACCATTGGGCCTGGTGCCCAAGAAGCAACAGGGGGAATTTAGGCTTATTCATCACCTGTCACACCCGGAGGGGACATCGGTGAATGACCACATACTGGAGGAGTGCAGCACAGTCTCGTATGTGACACTGGATCAAGCAGTGGAGTTGATTAGAGTGAAAGAGGGAGCATATTTAGCAAAGACCGATACTGAGTCAGCTTTCCGGCTACTACCAGTCCGGAAGGAAGATTGGGACCTGTTGGGATTCTGCTTTCAGGGTTCTTCTACTTTGACAAGGCAATGCCCATGGGCTGTTCCACAGCCTGTGCGAAGTTCGAGACATTTAGTTCCTGGATCCAATGGGCGTTTGGGAAAAAGCACGGGCACAAGGCAATAGTTCATTATCTGGATGATTTTCTGCTGGTAGAGGAGAGTGAAGATGAGACAAGAGCAATGCTTCTAGATTTTGAGGAGATGTGCAGGCAGTTAGGGGTACCACTTGCGGGGGGAAAAACGAAGGGCCCAGCCAGGAAGCTGGAATTCCTGGGGATTGAGGTCAATGCAGAGGAGCAAGTCTTCAGGTTGCCACGATAGAAGGTGACCAGGCTCAAGGAATTGCTACAAGAGGTTTAAGCGGGGAGGAGGAGAGTCCCCCTGAGTCAGGTCCAACAGCTTTTGGGGCACTTGAACTTTGCATGCAGGGTGGTTGCACCCGGGAGTGTTCACCAGGAGACTAGCCAGGGCAACAGTGGTCAAAAAACGACCACACCATTGGGTGGACATATCACGAGGGATTAAACAGGATCTGGAAGTGTGGGAACAATTCTTAAAAGAACACAATGGGGTCACATTCTGGCAGAAAGAGTGGCTAGGGAATAACGATTTGGACTTATACACAGATGCATCCGGGTCTATTGGGATGGGGCATATTTTCGGGGGAGATGGATCGCTGAAACTTTGCCGGATTCTTGGAGGGAGAAGGGGCTGCTGAAGGACATAACCTTACTAGAGATTTTCTCAATATGGGTGGTAGTGTTGACATCGGGAGAACACCTAAGGAACAAAACGATCATCTTTTGGTGTGATAACAGAGCTATGGTAGAAGTTATCAACAGGCAGGGAGGGCACTCAGTGATGGCAAACAGGGTCCTGAGACAGCTAGTGCTGAGGGGGTTAAAGCTAAAATGTCATTTAAAACCAAACATATAGAGGGGTTAAAAAATGACATAGCTGACAGCCTTTCCCGTTTACAGCTGGAGAGGTTCAGGTCCATGGTGCCACAAGTGACTGCAAAATGAACACCGGTATCAGAAAGATTGTGGGAAATTGGCTGGAAGGAGCCCGACTGTTATACAGGAGCTCCTAGTCTGCCAACACGCTGAAGGCATACGAAGGGGTGTGGGTGGCTTTCCAGGAGCAGGAAGGGTTCAAGGTAAGTGAGCCAGTTTCACAGGACCAGGTAACAAAATACATGGTGAAAAAGTGGGAGCCAGGAATGGCTAGTGGAACAATAGGGGTTCAATTAGCGGGGACAGGATGGGCATGTAGCACAAAAGGTCGGGCCGAACCGAACAAGTTTAAGGTGGTTCGACGCATGTTGATGGGGTGGCAGCAGTTAAAAGGAGGCAAGGCAAATGCAAGAAAGCCCATTGCAGGGGATAAATTCAAGGGATTCGTTGGGGCTCTAGGGGAGATCTGTACATCAGATTTCGAAGCCTGCTTGTTAAGGGCCATTTTCACAGTGATGACAAGAGGTGCATTCAGGATCAGTGAGGTAGTGGCGGCCAACAAGAAGGATGACATAGGGGGTTTGTGGGAGAAGGAAATACACTGGGAACAAGAGAAGGTCACAATCTGGCTTAGATGTTCAAAGACTGACTAGAGGGGAATGGGGGCAGAGATTGTATTGGCTAAACAGGAGGGTGAAGTAACATGCCCAGTCGCCTCGCTATGGAAATGCAAGGCGAAGAGACAGAGTAGGGGCAGACAGTTCTTTACACATAGGGATGGGAAGCCGGTGACATCTTTCCAGGTAACAGGAGTGTTAAAGAAAGGAATGGCATACTTGGGGGAGAACCTACAGAATTACTCCTCTCATTCATTTAGGATAGGAACCACATCTGCGCTAGCAGAAAAAGGTGGGTCGGAAGAAGAAATCAAAAAAGCAGGTAGGTGGAAGTGAAACTGCTATAAGACATATGTGAGGAAAATGGTCTGATATGTGCGTTTGCTTTTCACAGGTCAGGAAAGATGCAGACGGGTCTAGATACTAGGGCATTCGTACATTTACTGGGCAGAGAGGTGGGCCGCTAATCGTCAAGATGGGCAACAGCTAGGACAAGATCCTGACAAAGTGATGGTTTATTGGAAGGGGGTATGGGGCATGAGGTGGACGCAGATCATGCCAACCTTGGAGGAGTTGAAGAAGTGGCCGAAACCAGATCTGCTAAAAATACACTTGGGAGGTAACGATCTGGGAGAACGACCATGGGGGTTGTTGTGCAAAGAAATGATAGAAGATCTGGGGACAGTGCAACAGTTTTGGCCACAGGCAAGGACAGCTTGGTCAGAAATGGTACCTCGGATGGTTTGGTGGCAGGCCAGGGACATAAAATGGGTGGAATGGGCCAGGAAGAGAATCAACAGGAAAGTGGCAGCTTTGCTAAAGGGGGTGGGGGAGCATACATAGACCATAAAGGCATAGTTTTTTTCCAGTCTAGGAATGTACAGGCAGGATGGGGTACACCTTTCAACAGTGGGGATGGCAACATATTTACTGCAAATAGGAGATAGCATAGAAAAGTGTGGGGGGGAGCCCATCATTCCATCGCATAAGCTGGAGATGGGCTAGTGGAAAAGTTTTGAAGAAAATGAAAATAAATGGGGGCATGTAAGAACCATGGGCCGGGCACAGAAGCCTGGACATCGAGGCAAGCAAAAAAGTACGAGGAAGGAAGGATTAACATGAGGGTCAGTTGCCATCAGCAGCCGGAAAAAGGGAGGGCAGCAAGCGGAATAGGAGAAGGGGTATTGGGCTTCCAAGCATCCAGACCCCAAGAAGACTAAGGACAACAGACAGTTTCCAAGAAAAAGAGGAGCAAGGGGTATCGGGCTTTAAACGTCGGGACCCCAAGAAGACAATGGAAAATGGACAAAATATTGAAATATGTGATTGGACAAATGTAAAGATTTGACTATATGTTGAATGTAAAATGGATAACTTACGAAAATCAAGGAATGTTGTAAATGTAAGCGAAAGTAAAATGAAAACATTGTGTGATATGCCTACTAAATTCATTGCCAGTCGAGCACACACTATCAGTTGTCTGTGCCTCGTTTTTCCAGGGGATCTCCCTCTGACAAATACTTACCAGGAATAGGGGTGTCATGCTGGAGAAACTGCATGGGTACTCCAGCCACACATGAGCATTTCTTTTGAAGC
Source organism: Neoceratodus forsteri (assembly GCA_016271365.2). Classification (NCBI taxonomy): domain Eukaryota; kingdom Metazoa; phylum Chordata; order Ceratodontiformes; family Ceratodontidae; genus Neoceratodus; species Neoceratodus forsteri. The sequence goes on from CM028134.1 coordinate 229,864,647, forward strand.
AACCCAGCCCTTCAGCCTTTCTTTACTAGTTTGTATAAAGAAGTGTCAGAACTTTTGGGTCATCGGGTCTGGTTGACAGCTCCAATATTTTTGTTTTCAGCCATCCCAAGGGTGCTGCACCCCCAATTGTAAGCTTTGGAATATCTACCTCGTTTCTGCTATAAAGACTGTGACAAAACTTTGGTTTACTCCCACCATCCTTACAATTCATTTATGGCAAGACTTGGTGACTGAGGTATATAGAATGGAGAAAATCACAGCGGGTTTAAATCACTGTCCAGGAAAATTTGAGATATGGAGATGTTGGGTAATGTACATTATGTCATCCCATATGGATTTTGTCCCATAAATCTGTAGGCTTGGCTACGCTCCCATTCCAATCATGCCCACTGAGAACCTGTGACTTGCATCCTGTTGACCGACTTCTTCTGTCCTATGTGGCCCATTTTGAAGTTGACATATTTGACTAACTACATAGCCTTATAGAGCTACGTTTTTCCATCTTTATTCAAATTCAGGATGCAATGCTTGCTGTTAACACCTATACTGCAGCTGTTGTTGTCTGTATTGTGTTGGTTATTCATGCAAAACAACTTTTTAAATAAAGTTGAAAAAAAAATGAAAGAAATGACTACAGGAGTGAACATACCTGGTTAGAAAAGAATTAGGTGTTAAGTGGTCAGGAAATGAAAGGTCAGCCACCCCAATGGCCCAGCAGCAGTGTGTCATGGTGCCATGCAGGCGAACCAGCTTTAGAAAGGAACTCAAAATGCTGCATGAGAAGGCCAGACAGAGCACAGCAGCTGCCATGCAGCAGTGTGCTGCAGTTGGGAAGGGACAGAGTTGGACTCTGGTGCTGCAGCGCCCCCCTGTGGTGGGCCAAGGGAGCTTGCTCCCCCTGCAGAGTCACATTGTGCAGCCAAGGCTGCTCAAATGGGCTACACCCACAGCGGGGGAGGAGACAGGAACCAGGGTGAAAAAGCTGGGAGGGGAAAAAACAAAAACATGATTATCTATCTATAAGACGGCCTGGGCTCTCGTGATCTCCCCTGGGTCCCAATGCTCAAAGGAAGCTGGACCCTAGTGCACACAGTGGACTGCTTCGGGTGGAGGTGGGGGTAGGGGGACCTATACATGGAGTCCCTGTCACGCAGAGGACAGAACCATAGAGCTGTTGGTTGTGCAGAGGACACGGGGCGCAAGGGTCAATGGGCCAGAACAGGGTATCTCCCTGACAAGTCATGGCTCGGACACAAAAAAGCGCTATGGAAGAAATAAGGGTCAGGTAACTGTGGCCTTGCTTTTCCAAGATCTTGTGAGGTATTCGTAAGTGTATACAGTGCATAAAGATAAAAAGCAATCCTTTAACTCCATCTAGTCACGGATTCTGCTGTGCCACTGTCAAACAGTACCCACTCCTTTCTCTGCTCAGTCAACTGAAGCTGATTTTAGTCACTCTGATTTCTAAAAAGGTATGTTGCAAACTGTTCAAGGCCCAGGTGCTACCTACCCCTCAAATCCTCATCCCCCAATTCCATGACTGTAAACTTATGACTATGTACATTCTACCAACCTGCAGTCAACTATCATAACTACATTACTACCCACTGCCTACTCTGTATGTGCCCTGCACCTACTGCCTACTCTGTATGTGCCCTGTACCTACTGCCTACTCTGTATGTGCCCTGTACCTACTGCCTACTCTCTATGTGCCCTGTACCTACTGCTTACTCTCTATGTGCCCTGTACCCACTGCCTACATTGTATGTGCCCTGTACCCACTGCCTACACTGTATGTGCCCTTTACCTATTACCTACTCTGTATGTGCCCTGTACCCACTGCCTGCTCTGTATGTACTCTGTATCCACTGCCTACTCTGTATGTGCACTGTACCCACTGCTTACTCTGTATGTGCCCTGTACCCAATACCTAATCTGTATGTGCCCTGTATCCACTGCTTACTCTGTATGTGCCCTGTACCCACCACCTACTCTGTATGTGCCCTGTACCTACTGCTTACTCTGTATGTGCCCTGTACCCACTACCTATTCTGTAAGTGCCCTGTACCTACTGCCTACTCTCTATGTGCCCTGTACCCACTGTTTACTCTGTATGTGCTCTGTACCCACTGCTTGCTCTGTACGTGCCCTGTACTCACTGCCCACTCTGTATGTGCCTTGTACTCACTGCTTACCCTGTATGTGCCCCGTACCCACTGCTTACTCTGTATGTGCCCTGTACGTACTGCTTACTCTGCATGTGCCCTGTACCCACTGCCCACTCTGTATGTGCCCTGTACATACTTACTCTGTATGTGCCCTGTACTCACTGTCCACTCTGTATGTGCCCTGTACCCACTGCCCACTCTGTATGTGCCCTGTACATACTGCTTACTCTGTATGTGCCCTGTACACTGCCCACTCTGTATGTGCCCTGTACCCACTGCCTACTCTGTATGTGCCCTGTACCCACTGCCCACTCTGTATGTGCCCTGTACATACTGCTACTCTGTATGTGCCCTGTACCCACTGCCCACTCTGTATGTGCCCTGTACCTACTGCCCACTCTGTATGTGCCCTGTACATACTGCTCACTCTGTATGTGCCCTGTACCCACTGCCCACTCTGTATGTGCCCTGTACCTACTGCCCACTTTGTATGTGCCCTGTACCCACTGTCCACTCTGTATGTGCCCTGTACCCACTGCCCACTCTGTATGTGCCCTGTACGTACTGCTTACTCTGTATGTGCCCTGTACCCACTGCCCACTCTGTATGTGCCCTGTACCTACTGCTTACTCTGTATGTGCCCTGTACCTACTGCCCACTCTGTATGTGCCCTGTACATACTGCTTACTCTGTATGTGCCCTGTACCTACCGCCCACTCTGTATGTGCCCTGTACATACTGCTTACTCTGTATGTGCCCTGTACCTACTGCCCACTCTGTATGTGCCCTGTACATACTGCCCACTTTGTATGTGCCCTGTACCTACTGCCCACTCTGTGTATGTGCCCTGTACATACTGCCCACTCTGTATGTGCCCTGTACCTACTGCCCACTCTGTATGTGCCCTGTACATACTGCTCACTCTGTATGTGCCCTGTACCTACTGCCCACTCTGTATGTGCCCTGTACATACTGCCCACTCTGTATGTGCCCTGTACCCACTGCCCACTCTGTATGTGCCCTGTACCTACTGCCCACTCTGTATGTGCCCTGTACATACTGCTTACTCTGTATGTGCCCTGTACCTACTGCCCACTTTGTATGTGCCCTGTACATAATGCCCACTCTGTATGTGCCCTGTACCTACTGCCCACTCTGTATGTGCCCTGTACATACTGCCCACTCTGTATGTGCCCTGTACCACTGCCCACTCTGTATGTGCCCTGACATACCTGCCTCTGTATGTGCCCTGTACATACTGCTTACTCTGTATGTGCCCTGTACCTACTGCCCACTCTGTATGTGCCCTGTACATACTGCTTACTCTATATGTGTCCTGTACCTACTGCCCACTTTGTATGTGCCCTGTACATACTGCTTACTCTGTATGTGCCCTGTACCTACTGCCCACTCTGTATGTGCCCTGTACATACTGCCCACTCTGTATGTGCCCTGTACCTACTGCCCACTTTGTATGTGCCCTGTACATACTGCTTACTCTGTATGTGCCCTGTACCTACTGCCCACTCTGTATGTGCCCTGTACCTACTGCCCACTCTGTATGTGCCCTGTACATACTGCCCACTCTGTATGTGCCCTGTACCTACTGCCCACTTTGTATGTGCCCTGTACATACTGCTTACTCTGTATGTGCCCTGTACCTACTGCCCACTCTGTATGTGCCCTGTACATACTGCTTACTCTGTATGTGCCCTGTACTCACTGCCCACTCTGTATGTGCCCAGTACCTACTGCTTACTTTTTATATGCCCTAATGCAACTACAGCAAATGGAAACATTTTGTTTATCTTGGAGAAAAAGAAAATTAGGGATGGAAGAACCGATTCAGATAAATTTAGAATCACCCAAAACCTATGCCATTTTCTCTAAAAGAACCTTATCAAAACTTATTTCAGGTTCTAATAAGGTTTTTATAAAGTTTAAAACATTGATTTTGGAGCTTCATATATTCCCCCCCCCCCCCGGAAGGTCTTTATCTAGTAAGAAGGCTGGTGCTGGGCCAGGTCAGCGGCACTGAGGGCTGAGGCACTGGACGCCACATCTTGCACCACGCTGGCAACCCAGGTTCGAGAATGAGTGTGGATCGAAGGGGGTCGGCTGGGGAGGGAGAGGATCAAGCATCCAAAGGACTGCTCTCCTTTCATGGGGGTGGGTGGGTTGCTGCTCCCGCAGCACGACTGCTACCAGGTGGAGGCCTGGAAGATAGTCTGGGACTGGGGGCGACACAAAGGGAGGGCACTACAGGACTACAGCGTGCGTGTGCCTCCATGCGCCTACATATGTCTGCAACAGGGGATGGGAGAAAATGGGGATGACAGGCTCCATGACCGCCCCTGCCGTGATCCCGATTCTGACCACCCCGGGCTTCTGCATTGTGCTGTGGGGGAGGGGAAAGCCGGCCCTCCTATCTCTGTCCCCTCCATGGGGGGGAGGGAGTCTGTGGGGCAATCACCCAGGGGAAGCTGGATCGAGATGACTGTGTGAACGAGCTCTCTGAGAGGGAGCTGGAGCCTGCCTGACAAGCACGTGCAGAGTGGAGAAAAAAGCAATATTAAAAAAAAAAAAAAATAGAATGCTGGTGCTGGTGGAAGAAAGACCCAAAAGGAGGCCGGAGGTAGTGCGTACCCTTCCAAGTTCTTGTATACCATTCCCTTCACTGACAATAACCTAAAGGTGGGCAGTGATGATTACAACAGTTCTAACAGTTTTTATACAGTCAACTAAAAGGTTCAGAAAGTTCTGATAAGGTTCAGATAACCATCAGAACATTTTATGACTTATTAGAACCTCCTAGAACCGTTTGTGGTTCCCCATCCCTAAACAAAATACACCTAATTGAAACTGACATGATGTCACTTTCAGTGCTACAGGTACATTGCTTGTAAACACAGTATGCAGGCTGCAAGTTTCATCCACTAATTTAAGTAAGTCATGTCCCCAGAACTCAGCATTCAAGGTTCAGTCAATGCAGTAGTTTACCCTGTTGCTCAAGATGGTGAAGGCTAAGCCCTAGCCCTGCCTGTCCAGATGGAAAATACGCTTGTGCCAGAATGCTTCCCCCCACCCTTACAGAGACAGTAAGAAACAGTCAGCAGATGGAAGGAGCACTCCTGCATGTAAACGTTTCTGTGTGATTTATGCACCCTTGTAATCACTTCAAAGTTCACTTCCCCCCTACATCTTTCTTTCAATTATCAGAAGGTGTAGGTTGCTCAGATTTCCTGGCACGAGCTGCATCTGTCTGGAGGTGGCCCACATACAGAACACCTACATAGCACGTACACACATACCTAAGCTGCTGACATTTCTAGGGCAGCACCTTACTCTTACTGGTTTTTTTTTTTTTTGCATTCAAAACCACAGTGCGTGGCACAGAATGAGAAAAAAAATTCCTGTAAGAAGCTGTGGAGATATATTTAGAAATTATGAAATGTCAGTTCTATATATACCTTAGAAAAGAACAACTGGGCTGGCCCAGTGGTGCAGAGTGCTGAGATGCCACACCAGTAACCAGGGTTCAGGAACGGACCAGAGTCACTCGGGGCCCAGCCAGGGAGGAGAACTGAGCATCCATAGATGGCTGTCTTTCGTTGGGAAGTGGAGACAGTGAGAGCCGCTACCTGACTGCCACCCCGTGAAGGCTGGGTGACATGGCAGGTGGTTGCCTCTCTACAGCAGGGCACAGGTGTTTTGAGTATGTGCGACATCTTCCTGTTGCACGCCCACGCCATTGCACGCCTACCGGCTTGGGGAACAGGAACCTAAACCAAAACAGTAAGGCCTGTGCACAAGGAGGCCCTGCCCACCCCCTGACCCACTCCACTGCCCCAGGCCCTGGCAGTCAGTTCCAGACAGGAGGTGGGGAGGATGGCCCTCCCACCCCCAGCACAACTACGGGGGGTAAGCTGAAGGGGAACTAGGCAGGTAAGACCTGGGGGGAAGATGGTGGCCAGTCGAGGGAAGGGGGTAGGAGTCGAACAGCCAGCACCAAGGTCAGACGAAACAGCTCTATGGGGGAGGGGCAACTGAAAACCAGTAAAGGCATTGAGGGACTGAGCCATCGAAGGTCATAAATCAACCTAAGCAAATGCCATTTTAGTGGAGTCATACAGCTGTTTTTTATCCAGTTTTCAAAAACTAGTCACTTTTTGGCAACTTATTTCCCCAGGATAACTCAATAAGAAACATCTTATTTTCAGCAGGGTCCTCCTAATTTTGTAAAACAGAAGGTCTGAAGAACAGGGGGTCATGTAACTTGCCCAAGATCACACAGTGGGTCAGTGGCTGTGGTGGGACTCAAACCCCTATAAACTGGTACATATATACACAGCATACTTATTTCATCACTACAAGAAGCGAGGGGTTGAGTAATACAGATATGATGGACCTAGAGTCCCTTCTGAGTTTAAAGTACTATGTTACCATGTAAATGGAAAATACTTTCAACTAGAAGGCATAGCCTGTTCTGGCAGCTAGGTTTCTGGGATTTACAAGGGCACTGAGGATTCTGTTTTACAGCCCCAGGTCCTGAAATTCTAACCTTTCAGGAGTCAGGCTTTCAGGTGAAATGTGTCTTGATGCTACATGATGAGAGACAGCCTCCCCCAGGTCACATCTTCAAATGAGACTATTTGTTCTCTGCACTGTTTAGCTGGTCAAAATAGATTCATAGGGCATTTTCTCTCCCCAGTTACTGAATCTGAGATGAACAGATCAGCTGCTCTCTTTTGCACCACAGACAGTTTTTCAATCTGTCTATAGACTAGGAGGAAGTATCCCTAGAGAGATGCAGGCAGTTGAATCAATTCTTTAAGGTCATGGTTGCCGGCATCCGGCACTAGGTCTCCTCCAATGCCCAGCTGAGGTGTTACAGGAATATAAGCAGATCTGCCACATATATGAGGGTTCCATCTGACAGGTGTATACCAACAATTACAGACCAATCTCCATACTCCTGCCACTCCCCAAGGCACTGGAGCGGAATGTGGTCTACCAGATGGTGGACTATCTTAACCAACACAAGCTCCTCTGCCCAGAGCAACATGGGTTCTGGGGCTGCCACAGTACCATCACGGCCCTTCTAGAATTCACCAGGTTCATCAATAATGCCTTGGACCAAGGCCACCTAGTAGGGGTGTCCTTCATTGACCTATCAAAGGCTTTTGATATGGTTCACCATGCCCTCCTCCTCCAGCAACTTTCTGAAACTGGACTTGCAACAAAAACCATGGACTGGTTTAGCAGCTACCTGAGCCTCCACTCCCAACAAGTTAGGACTGGGGATGTCCTATCCAATAGCCAACCTGTCAGATCCAGTGTACCACAAGGGTTGATACTGGGAACGCTGCTATTCAGTGCCTTCTTAAACAACCTACTCGGCCGCTTGCCAGTGCCGCATGCTCTTATACGCTGATGATGCGGTAATCTTTGCCAGCAACCCGCACCCAGAACTCCTCGAAACAGATCTCCAAAGCCACTTCGTATCAGCTGAAAAATGGTTCACAGACCAAAAGCTGGCCATGAATTACATAAAGACCAAAACCATGCTCTACGCAACAGCCCAAAACAATCTAAAAAACTACTCCTTGGCAATACGGAATGACTGTGGCAGCACTCTGGAACTTGTCCCACACTTCAAATACCTGGAGGTTACTATCGACTTCTCCTTGTCCTTCACACAGCACATCGACAACACTGCTAAAGCCATCAACACCAGAATCGGCATCCTCAACCGACACAGGCACTGTTTCATGCATGAAGCGCTGAATCTGGCAATTAACAGCTCGACTGTATCCCTTATAGATTATGGTCTGGTAACATATGGATCTGCAACTGACATGGTACTCCAACGCATCGCTGTTGCCCTAAATAAAGCTTGCCACTTGCTTACAAATGCACCTAAACTAACCCATACCTGCGAACTCTATACCTGTACTGGCTGGCTCCAACCTAACGACAGAATAAGATATCAAACCTGCCTTCTCTCGCTGGCCGGCCTGGTGGAGCTGAGGGTTGAGGTACTGGATGCCACACCTCGCACCACGCCAGCAACCCAGGTTTGGGAACAGACTTGGGTTGCCGGGGGTCGGAGGGGAGGAGGAGGACTGAGCATCCCAACGGATGCTCTCCACCTCCAGGGGTGGGAAGTACGAGTGCTTCGTGCACCCGATGCTCCGGTGCCAGTGGAAGCACGGGCATCGGGGTATAAGCAGCTCTACGGAGTCGGGGGAAGGGAGGACGTCTGGGGCACTTGATAATGGCGTGCGTCAGCACACCGTCTGGACGTCAGTCCTGCGTGCCGACGTCCTCGGGGGTAGAGGGACCAACAGGGAAGAAAAACGGAAAAAACACTCTCCCAACCCTGGATGACGACTGATCCACACCCAGGATCTCCTACCTACGGGCAAGACTCCACTGTGCAGGGCACTCTGAGGGAGGAGGACAATCGAGGTAGGAGTTGACCAGGCACTCTAGGGGCAGATACCATGGGTGGGATCCACAAAGGGGACTGACCAAGTCTGAAGGAGTACGGTAGGAGGGCAAGTAAAGATGGAATAAAAAGGAAAGTCTGAAGAAAAAAAAAACCTGCCTTCTCACCAAAAAGGCTATGCTATATCGGCTTCCTCCTGGAGTTTAGAACTTACTGTCCCTATCGCTAAACACCAGATAAACAGGAGCTCCTCCACACAGACCTTCCATGTGCCCAGATGCCGCACTTCCATGGCACAATATGCTTTCTCCTATCGGCCATCACTCTGGACAAACGCGCTACCGCCTGATAGCTCTGGCGCTACTATTATTGGATCCTTCAAACTCAGACTGCGCCAACACCTTACTGACAGGAGTTCCTGCAGGTGCCACCACTAGACACCCCACACACTGACTGACTACCACCAGCACTTCCTAATCCCTATCCCTTGGGATAGGCAAACCCCGGCACTTAAGCAATCCCCCCAACCTCTTGTACCCCTATCCTGTCCCAGTCAAACCCCTGCCTCTTCCTACACTGCCGTGCTTACCCTGCCCCTCTTCCATCCTTCCTTCTCCTGCTCCTCCTACTGACGCAGCCATACATTATACAATGCCACAGCTTACCTGTTACTGGCTGGATTTTATGTACCCGTTATGTTTAATACTCTCATTATCTGTTTGCTGAACTGTCATTGTATTATCTGTAAATTGCCCTCAGTCTTTTTTTTTTTGTCTTGTTGTTTAATGTATTTGACGTAGAACCTCTCAACGAGCATCCGCTCACAGGTGTATCCAAGACTTCAATAAATAAATAAAATAATGTTGCTCAGGTGATTTCCAGTTTGCGCTGGATCACCTCTAAACTGGACATGGCACAAACACAACTTATTACAGCTGAGGTTAATGCCTGGGCCCAAGTGGTCACAGGTATCATGAATGATTGACAGATAGGGGGTGGCTATCCTATATAACTGAAGAATATCCTGGTGAAGTCCTTACTCAAGAGGCTTTCTTTAGACTCTGGTGTCCTAGAGAAATTTTAGGTCAGTCTCCAACTGGCCATTTGTGATTAAAGTTGTTGAGAATCTGGTTGTTGAGAAAGAAATGTCCTTGAACTGGTTTACGTCAGTTGCTTCCCACAACAGAGCATGGAGATACCACTAGTCAAGGTCTATAATAATCGCTTAACAATAAGGGACTGGGGAGTTTCTGCTGTGATCCTCCTTGATGTCTTGTCAGTGTTTGATTTGGTGGTCAGCAGACTTGCTGAATATGTGTTTTTTTTTTTTTTTTATTTAACTTGCTGGGCTCTCCACTTTCTTCGAGAGGGCCTCTTGACTCCTCCGCTGTGTCCCAACTTTCCCGGGATCCCAGCTTCATGGTGCTCGGTGTCCGGGGTGTCTGTATTTTTTGCCCCATCTTTGTCCCGCCCCTGAGGGCTTCGGCATGAAGGACATACATCCAGACATACGATGTGCAGACGCACGCAGCAGTCAAGCACCCAGCAGCACCTCCCCTCCTGACTCCATAGAGTCGTGTGCTCTAACACCCATGCTTCCACCAGTGGTAGTGCTACAGGTGCATTTGCTACCCAGTAACCCACCCCACCCTGGAGGAGGACAGCATCTGGTGGAACGCTCAATCCTCTGACCCCCCAGCCGACCCCCGATGACATGGGTCCATTCCCGACCCGGGTCGCTGGCCTAGCGCAAGGTGTGGGGTCCGGCACCTCAACCCTCAGTGCCACAGGGCCAGCTCTGAATATGTTGTTTTTTGGTTTTTTTTTTCAGTTCTGTGTTCACATGGTCTCCCTTGTTCACTGTAGACTGGGAGCAGTTGGTTGCAATGGACATTTTCCATTTGTGGCCAATTCACATTGAAAAGGGAGTCTCAACAAGGGCTTGTTTGCCACACTGCTGATGCTAGGAGAGAGCATCAGATGGTACAGTATGGGTTTCCACTGCTATGCCAAGGTTACCAAACTGTACATGAGACAAGAAGCAACACAGGCAGCTCCAGCTGTACCTCTTATTTGCTCCAAACCAGGGTACTCCATTGCCTACAAAACTGCCTGTATTGTATCAGTGCTTTTTAGAGATAACAGATTGGATGACATCAGACTGGGTGGTACTGAACTCGCACAAGACCAAGCTATTGCCGGTTGGATTGGCTCACAAACCTTAAACAGCACCAGTTACTGTGTTTTAAAAATGCTCCCCAGGAGGGGACGGGACTGTGATTCTTGCTCTAAGAAACATGCTGACCGATCCCATCTCCTTCTTGGTTTACCACAGTTCTGCCCCCATACCGCCCACGCACTCAAGACATTTCCTGGCTTCTCAGTTTGGAGAGTGCAGGGGCAAACTCCATAGATGTCACTGGCAGCTGGTTTTCACTTAGATTTTTCCAATGTTTTAGACAACTACTGGGGTCAAATAATCAAAGTCAGTGCTAAACAGCTTGGTTAGTTGAGCAGTGGCTTTGATTTCAACCTAGCAGACCTCTAAAACATTTAAAAATCCTAAATGAAGCAGGTCACCAGGGAGGGAGAGGAACGAGCATCCGGAGGACAGCTCTCCTCTCCCAGGAAGGAGGGATACAGGAGCCAGCGGCAAGCTGACACCTAGCAGGGGCTGGGTGCCAGCATGCAAGGCCTCTCAAGCAGCAGGGGAGGTGAGCAGTTGGCTGGCATGCTGTGGGCATAGCACGCGCAGCTTGGCCATTGCCGACATACACGCTCCACCTATGGGGGATCCAGAACACCAGGAAAAAGCCGGCGGCTGGATGACAGCAGGCGCTCCCATGCCCTGCCCCCAACTAGCTGGGGTGCCAAGTCCGAATTGGATCCCACATCGGTGGGGGGCCTGGGGTGCCCCCCCTGCTGACCCCGCCAGGTGGGGTAAGCCCTGGGGGAAGAAGACTGGCAGCACCCAGTGGACATCGGGGGACGGGGCTGGGGCATCCTCACGATTACGGACTGACCCGGAGGGAGCATAAAGTATATAAAAAAATTAAAAATCCTAAATGAAAACCTGCTCCCATTGACATCTATGGGCTTTTCCTATAAATTTTGCTGTAATGTATTATTAAGTTACTGTGTCTTACAAGGGTTGTGTAACAGCTGTTGTAGATTTCTTCATGTTTTATGTATTAATATCTATTTTTGTCTCCATTTCAGGTGTATATTTATTTATTTAAATTATGGTAACTGGGTGATGCATTAGGAAGCAATTAACTGGTATCTGCCAGTCTTCAAGCCAAAATGCTGCATCAGCATTAGGAGTCACTGTGTTCTGACAAGTAGGGACTAGAAGCGGTACTGTCTCTGTAATGTTTCTATCCTTAATCTCTCCTGTCCCTTTAAACACACTGTATTTAAGACATGGCTGCAGGGAGAATCCTTGACTCTTGACAAAGCGTGCCTGTGCAAAACATATAGGCTCTCACAGGTGGATTGGCTGCTTACTACTTGCACTCTTCTGCAATAAAGTGATTGCATAGCATATCCTTCTTAGCTCTGAGTGCATTTTTTTGTCTTCTTCTAGTATGGTTTGCCAAAACGATGCACCTGGGACCATGAGCTGCCTTCGACTGTCTAACTAATATAACTTCCCCCTTATCTGCAACTTACCTTGGATCCACAGAGCCTCAGCAACCAGGATGGCATCTGCATTGTTGCCTCTATCCCCCCAAGGACTTATATCATGGACTGGAGCAGGGCACTGCAAATCTTTGTCACCTCCTGAGCCATTGTGACTTTGGCTCCTGCTGCACAGTTGCACTTTCACTGCCACCAACGGAAGAGCGAGCATTCTCCTTCAGGGATACCCCCGAACTGCTGCCCCCCCCCAGCTGAATCATAAGCAAGAACCTGTACAAACAAACAGAGGTGGCACAATATTTTTTGAGGGCAGGAGTGCTTAGAAAGATTTTGGAGTCCGTGCCTCTAGAGAACTAAAGAGCACATCATCTTAAGGAGCCTCTGACATCTGGGACGCTTAGCTGATAAACCTTCCAGCACATCCTCAGTTTGCAGGAGTCAGAGGAGAAGAGCAGACCTACTGCCTGAAAAAGTGATCAGAATCTCTGCAGACATAACGAGGGAGGAGGTTGCTTTTTCAACCATTGAGGAGGCTGCAACATGCAGGACATCTGTGCCCACCTTGCCAAATCTGCAGCTACAGGTACTTACCTGTGAGGGAGCTGCCTTTGCAGCTGAGCTGCTTAGCCAGACAGAGAAGGAGAGGACAGACTTTGTGTTATTCAGGCCTAAGAGGTCAGGACAGCAACCAAGCAGAGAGGGCTCGAATGCCTCCATGCTAGCCATGTGATGGCCTGCAAAGGGAGTTGCCTTGGGGCTTTGCAAGGATGAGCACACAGAGGCCTGGGATCCATCTGAACACCCCAGAAAATCACTGGAGCGACAGCCCAGCTGATCTGTGAGAGCTGCCTGACCCACAGCAACTGGCAGAGGAAAGAAGAGGGGGCTGTTGGAGGACGGGGTGACAGAGTACTGTATAACACAGCATGTACATCCAGCCTGGACTGCACCTGAAGACCACAGCTTGCTAGATGGAGGGAAAGCATGAGTATGTTACCAGAGCCCAAGGATTCAGGAACACAATGGTCTAAAGTTCGTGAGGACCACTGTTTGTTATTAATCTAGGCCACCCTGCCAGGATGAAAATTTGGGGGTTTCTAGCATACCAGTGCCAACCAACCACCTGCAGTGTGATTACTGGGCCTGCTACAACCCAACACCTGGGTACCCAGGCATCCCCGGGAGCACTCATAAGACTTGGGGTAACTGATTGCTACCAGTGGGGTTTGGGGTAGTGACCCAACAGTACAGTTAAGCAGGGCACTGCGTTGATTAGGGGAGGACTGTGCGAAGGCTAGATAGCCTTTTGGTCATTAATTTTGTTTGCCTAGTCTTTTCCTTCCCTATAGCATCTTGTATCTGTTCTCCCCTGTTCTCCCTTGTTATTTGTTCAGATTCCTGACTCATGAGCATATTATTTACATGAGCATATTATTTGTAATTAACTAACATGCTCATTCTTGCTAAACTGTTGACTGCATTGTGTGGTGTACCAGTGGGGATCACAGTGGGTCAGTATTGTTTCCCAGTGGGCAGTAATAGCTTATTACCTAGCTCAATTCTACCTGGGTAGAGGCACTGTGTAATTCACATCTAACCATCTTTGGATAATGAACCCCGCAGGAGTTATCAACCCTAGTGTCAGAACTTTAATTAGACCATACGGCAGGGGTAGTTTACGGATATTTGTAGTGATCCAGTACACTGAGACACCAGTGGAGCACGCAGCTGCACTCTCCAAACTAAGACACCACAGAGTGTCTGAGCATGGGGGCAGAGCTACTGTATGGGGAGCCAGCAACAAAGAAGGGGACGAGATCTAGAGGCCAGTTCCTCAGAACAAGAATTACTATCTCTGCCCCACCTAAAAATAAGAAATTGAAACATTCAGCAAACAGGACTGTTTAAGTCCTAAGGAGATAGGCTACCAGTGTGTGCTTTGGGGGATATATATATATATATATACATATATATATTTTAACATTTCTTTTTCCCTCCGGTCACAGCCTGCGGAGTCTCTCTCAGGCATCCTGCTTGTTCCTGCCCACCTGAGGTCCTCTCCACCCTAAGCCTCCTCCCCCCCCCCCCACAGCCAGTACTCCCGGCTTAATCCCTCTGGGGTGGGGCCGCCCCTCCTCATTGGGCAGTCTTAGAGACAGACCCTGGTTGCAGGTGAGGACCTGGGTGGAGGAACTGGAAGGCAGGGAGTGATGGATATGGCTGTGGGCATGGGGGTCAGGTGCCGTCGCCTACCCTTGCACAGCCGGGTTTTTCCTTGTTCTGGTGAGCTTCCCATCCCCCTTCCCCCTTGTGTGGTGCACACCTGACGTCATGGTGCACGACAACCCTGCCAACATCAGCCACGCTACTGTATGTGCTGTCTGCATTCTGCAGCACCCCTGATTTCCACTCGGGGCCGCTGGAATGCCGGACCAACCACAGCCCTCCCCCCGGGAGAGGAGAGCAGCCCAGCGGGCGCTTGATCCTCATCCTCCCCTGCCGACCCCCCGGCGCCCGAGCTCACTCCCGAACTCGGGTCACCAGCGTAGTGTGAGGTGTGGCGTCCAGTGCCTCAACCCTCAGCACCACCGGGCCTGCTGGGGGATATCTTTTTAAAGTGAACATCACTGGTGTTCTTCAAGTGAAGCCTCAAGCTACTGGTGCTTGACAGAGTCCTACTAGAGACGGTGATGGAGGCTCGCAGTCTGGGAGGAGTTCTTCATCACAGGCTGTCATTCAGTCACACTAATCTTTAAGCCATTTAGTTAGCATTTCAGTATCATGTTTTTCTTTCCTAGATGCTTGGCCTTGCACTTTTCTGCATTGAAGAACTGTACTCCCTGGAAGACAGGAGACAGAAAGAGAGAGAGAGAGGACATGATTGGGACAGTACAGTTACATAAGAACTTACCATAACAGTAGATCTTCGAGAAGAGCTCCTGCAGCAGGTTACACCATAAGAACTAGGCCACCAGGCACTAGGACTCCATGGCAAACTTCTAGCCAACAGTACCCAGCTGGGAACCGCCCCTTACGTTGGTCCACCCACTGATGTCAGCCTCCGTATAAAGGGGGTGGTCCCCGGCCCCACCTCAGTTCACCCGCTGGAGACCAGGAGGATGATCAGCAGGAGAAAACTTGAGGCAGGTGCCGAGCTTTCCCATAAGGAAAAAATTAATAGGGGGATGAAGGGAGGGAAAAAGCACCTGCTGCAGGAGCTCCTCTTGAAGATCTACTGTTACAGTAAGTTTTTAGGTAACTGTACTATCTTACTTTGAGTAAGAGCTCCTGCAGCAGGTTACACCATAAGGACAGAGTCCCAAGCAGTGTCTGAACATATAATAAAGGGTGGAGGGAAAATATTTCCCTGAAAGTATTAGGAACAAGGCCCTGGAGCACAGCTAGGCCAAATCCTGCCCTTCCTCTGGAGGTAATATCCAGAGTGTAGTGCTTGACAAAAGTGTGCATGGAGTTCCAAGTGGCTGCGGCACATATATCTGCCGCTGAGACATTCTTGAGAGCTGCAAAAGATGCAGCCATCCCCCGAGTTGAGTGAGCCCTGACCAGTCCCGGCAAGGGTTTCTCGTACCTATCACAGATGAAGGTAATACAGTTCTTCAACCATCTGGAAATGGTTTGTTTCACCACAGGTTTCCCCAAGGATCTATGAGCGAAGGACACAAATAGCTGGTCCGATTTCCTGACTGATTTAGTTCGATGCAGGTAGTAATGAAGGATCCTGTGAATGTCCAGAGTATGAAGGAGGGCCTCCCCTTGATTGGAATGTTCAGGATAATAAACTGGAAGGCAGGCATCTTGATTCAGTGTCAACTCAGGCACCACCTTCGGGAGAAACTTAGGATTGGTATGAAGAGACACCCGGTCTCTATGGAAAACAAAATAAGGTTCTTTGCACATCAGTGCTTGTAGCTCTGAAATCCTTTGAGCTGAAGTAATGGCAACTAAAAATAACGCTTTCCATGACAGAAAGTGTAGGGTCGCAATACATGGCCGGTTCGAGGGGAAGCAAAGTAAGTTTCTCTAGGACGAACAAAAGGTCCCTTGGTGGGACCGGATCCCTAATGGGATGTTTCAAATGAAGAATGCCCTGAGGAAAGTTCGGGTCAGGTCCAATTGAACAAGGTTTCGTCCTATTGGTGCATGATAAGCTGAAACGGCGCACAGATGCACCTTGATAGAAGAGTATCCCAGCCCTGCATCTGAGAAGGATAGGAGGTAATCCAACACCGACTTCACCGAGAATGTGAAGATATCCAAGGAACGTGCTACTGCCCATATGCAAAAGCATTTCCATTTCAAGGCATAAGTCGCTCTTGTGGAAGGCTTTCTTGCTTCTACAAGGACATCGGCCACCCCTCTGTGAGACTCCATGCCTTGAAATGGCTATGTCTGCAGGAGCCATGCATGAAGGTGCAGAGACCGAAGGTCTGGGTAAACCAACGTGCCCCATTCTTGGGATAGAAAGCTGGGCATCATTGGAAGCTGGAAGGGGAGTTGTGTCGTCAACTGTTATAACAGTGGGAACCAAATCTGGCGCGGCCATAGTGGGGCTACCAGGATCATGGTCGCCCTCTCTGCCTGAAGCTTGAGAAGAACTCTCTGTATTAGTGGAAAGGGAGGGAATGCATAAAGGAACCTAACTATCCAACAAAGGGATAATGCGTCTCACCAGAAAACACCAGGCCCTGGGTCTAGCGAGCAAAAATTGGGCAGTTTTGCATTGCATGGAGATGTGAAGAGGTCCGGCTCTGGATGACCCCATCTTCCGAAGAGGTCGTCTACCACTTCTTGGAGCAACTCCCATTTGTGAGTCCTGGTCCAACAGCGACTGAGCTCATCGGCCAGGACGTTTTAGACGCCTGGAACATGAACTGCTGTCAGGGTGAGGCCATGTTCCAGGGCCCAGTGCCATACTCTCATGGCCTCTCTGCATAGAGGATAGGAGTGTGTCCGCCCTGCTTGTTGATGTAAAACAGCACCGACATGTTGTCTGTCCGGAGAAGCAGGGCCCCCTGGGTAAGGTGATTCTGAAAGGCCTTCATGGCGTAAAGAATCGCTCTCATTTCCAAAATGTTGATATGCAGAGACACTTCTGTTTCTGACCATGTGCCCTGTATGCAGTGATGCTGAAAATGAGATCCCCAACCATGACTCGAGGCGTCCGTGGTGAGAGTCTGGCTTGGTGAGGGTGATCGGAATGGAACTCCTAATTCCAGATTGGAGGATGTCAGCCACTATGACAGCGTCTGTTGAACAGCCCTGGAGATAGTGATCTGATGATCCAGATTTTGGGAACTCTGGTCCCATTGGACTTGTAGGTTCCATTGTGGTACTCTCATATGCAAGCGCGCTAACTGCACTGTGGGAATGGCTGCTGCCATATGACCCAACAGCTCCAACACAGACCGAGCTGCTACCTGGCGGGATGCAGTATTTCGGAGGCCCGATCCCTCAGCCGACTGGTTCTGTCAGGAGGAAGAAAAGCCACACCCTGTTGTGTGTGTCCAGGATGGCTCCGATGTACTGAAGTCTTTGGGCAGGGCCAAGGACAGGACTTCTGAATGTTGATGGTTATCCTCAGCTGCTGGAACATCAGAAAATTGTCTGACAGAGTGTGAACTGCTGCCTTGAGGGAGCAGTTAGAAGCCAGTCGTCTAGGTCAGGGTAGACAAAATGACACTGTCTCCTTAATGCAGCTGCCACCACCTCGAGACATTTGGTAAACACTCTGGGTGCTGAGGATAGACTGAAAGGAAGGGCCCGAAACTGGTAATGGTACCCTCGAAAGGTGAACCAAAGGAACCTCCGGTGGGCTGGAAACACCAGAATATGGAGGTACGCGTCTTACATATCCAGGGAACAAAGCCAATCTCCTTGATTTAGCATGGGGATCAGACCGGGCAGGGTCACCATCCTGAATCTCTTGTATTCTATGTTCTGATTCAGACGGCTGAGATCCAGAATGGGTCTTAAATCTCCCGTCTTCTTGGGAACTAGGAAGAAGTGGGAATAAAACCTGGTTCCCTGCTAAGATGGAGGAACAGGCTCAATGGCTCACTTTAATAGCAAGGCCTGAATCTCCTCCTGGATGAGGGCTGCGTGGGTTGGGGAGTACTGGGAGGAGGCTGGAAGATTGTCCGGAGGGATCTAGGTAAACTCCAACGTATAACCCTTCCTATAACATCCCGAACCCAAGCATCGACTGTCACGTTGGTCCAACCCTCTAGGTAGAGGGAGAATCAACATCCTACTGTCTCCCCCCATTTCCTCTGCTGGAGGAGGGGAGGACCAGCAAGGAGTCACGCTTGAGTGGCTGAGGCGGGCAGTGAGGGCTGGGAGGATCTGGCATTCCTAGGCCGGCTGTTTCCGGAGGGCTAAGAGGGAGCCTTACATTTGAAGGAACCTCCGGGTTGTTGTCCTCTCTGTCTACTGGCACCTGGGCGCCGAAAAGGCTCGCATCTGGGCTATTGGGGTTCGGCTTTGTACATCTGGTGAGCAGACTGCATGGCTTTCCCAGAGTCCTGCAGGTCTGTGATAATCTGTTTCACCTCCTCTCCAAAGAGGACAGAGCCATGAAAGGGGGCATCCAAGACAGAATCCTAGAGGTCTTGCCTGAACCAGATACCCTTAGCCAGGAGTGACGGTGAAGGCAGATACTGGTAGCCGCAGCTTGAGCAGCCGTGTCTGCTGAATCATAGGAAGTCCTTAAGACATGTTTCCCTAAGTCCAGGCCAGACTGAAGAACATCCAGAGGCTCCATGTGGGATGGGTTATCTAGTTGCTTCTGGGTGAGTTCAAGGGTCTTCGTCCAGAGGGACTTTTGATAAAGGACCATGTGAGCCAAGAAATTCAAGAACCGCATGGAACATGTGGACAAAGCTAAAACCCTCCTCCCGAGCTGGTCCAACTTCTTAGACTCCTTGTTGGGGGGCTGCAAGCTCATATCCTTGGGTTATTTGGTCCTACCGTGGGCAGCGGTGAGGACCATGGAATCTGCCCTCGGTGTCTCAACCAGAAAAGGCTCAGCCTTGTGGGCTCTAAAGAGTCTGTCCGCCTTCTTGGGAAGTGCAGAGAAGGAGGGGGGATGCTCCCAGGCCAATCTGGTCAGGTTCTGGAAGGAGGAACCACAGGGGGAATGACCAGTGGTTTGGGGTCACTCATTCCCAGGAAGGTGAGAAGTCTCTTTCTTTCAGGATCCAGTTCCTCTACGTCCCATTGGTTAAGATTCTGGATGTGACACATCACATCCATGAAGGTCGGGTCATCTGGTGGACAGCGGAGGGAGTTGCGTGGATCCTCTGAATCCGGAGAACATGGCTCCATGGAGGAATCTGGAGGATGTGGGCCATAGCCCGAAGAAGAAGAAGAGGAGGAAGACCCGGAATGCTTGCGCCCACGCCACTTGGTTCTGTCGTCGGGAGACGAAGACCTGGAGGCCGAGTGATGACATCTCCGCTTACGCCCACGCCCTTGATCAGAGTCCCTTTGGGCAGGGCTTTTAGGCTGTGTCGTGTCCTCCCCCACCGGGACCGGGGCCTGAGGCTGGGGCTATGGGGAAGGAGGAGAAGGAGGAGGGGGAGGGGTGGACTATCCTTATGCAGTAAATCCCCTTTCACATTGTTCCACCAGGAGGTAAAAAGTTACTCCACATCTGCCAATGGAACCATGGGAACGTTGGAGGGAGGCGAAGGCTTGGGATCCCCTATGTCTTTAGGTGGAGCACTAGGCCCTGACATATCCACTGGGCATTTGTCAGGGCTCTGACTGTTGTGACCTGTCATCTGGTCACCTGCCGACTGGTCATCTGTCGCCTGGTCATACGACGCAGGACACGACGGTGTGTGGGCCAAAGTAGTGTCGACAGGGGGAGTGTTGACAGGGGGCCATCGACTGCTCTGATGATGGGTGTGGAGGCGGGCGACTAGGGGGTGTCTGGACTGCAGTGGTTGCCCCTGTCATCTGCTTGTCTGATGCCTGACTCTGCAGCGTCTGCCTCCAGTCCTTCCGTTTGTCGGAAGGCCTGTCATCCGAGACTGCTGACTGAGTAATGGCCCTAGCCACCAACTGGTCTTGGGATGGGTGTTCCCTGGAACAGGAGTGCTCCTGGCATCTTTGCTTGTCCTCCGAAGTGGAAGGAGAGCTGGAGAAGCGTGAAGCTGTTGCTGCCTTAGCAGCAGAAGACCCTACTTAAGGCTCCGGCTGCTGGAAGGGCCTAAGGCTAAGGGAGGGACCTGAAGGTCCATGCCCCGAAGAGCTGCCGCCTCCAGAAATGGTAACAGCGGGAACCTTCGTCGACGGCAGGTCTGAGGAAGAGAGACCTGATGGAGGGGCCAATTCTGCTCTCTGGCTGGAGTGGGAAGAAGACTCCCCATGACAGGACTACGACCTACTGTGCTCCCAGTGATGGTGCTTCCCTCCCGAGTGTTTTTCCTCATGGAAAGAAGGCGACCTGGAGGATGAAGAGCCGTCCTTCGCAGGACGTTGAAGGACAGCCAGTTGCTGCTCCATGAGGTAGGTCTGGGGAGTTTTTTGGCAAAGGATTTGGGTACGTTGATTGAAGTTGGCGCAGTCTGGGCAGGCGTCCACATTGTGGCTAGGCCCCAGGCAGAAGAGGCACTGTGAGTGACGGTCTTTGGCCGGAATGTGCAGCCCACACTGGCACTTAGATTTCTGTCGCTTCGATGGAGGAGACGGAGAAGACATAAAACGGATGAAAAACATGAAAAGTTTGAAGAAAAAAATGATACTGCTATGCCAAAGCTAAGATGGTGGTCGACAAAGCAATGAGGCATCCGAGGAGCAGAAGCACACTAGTCGACGGCGGGAAAAGAACTGAGGTGGGGCTTGGGACTGCCCTCTTTATATGGAGGCTGACGTCGGTGGGCAGACCAACGTAAGGGGTGGTCCCCAGCTGGGTACTGCTGGCTAGAAGCTTGCCATGGAGTCCTAGTGCCTGGCAGCCTAGTTCTTATGGTGTAACCTGCTGCAGGAGCTCTTACTCGAAGAAAGATCTTCAAGTACTTGAAAGGGATAAATAAGGTCGATAAGGAGAGTCTCTTTAGGCTGAGTGGCAACCATAACACAAGGGGGCACAGTCTTAAGCTGGTGGGTGGGAGGTTTAGAAGGGAAGTCAGGAAGCACTTCTTCACAGAGAGGGTGGACACTTGGAATGCACTGCCGGAAGAGGGCATCTCGTTGAAGACAGTGGGCAGCTTTAAGAGAGGTTGGGATAGGCATAGAGGGAAGGTACGGATCATGGGTAGGGAGGATGGGAGGAGTGGGGGAGGGCAGGGACATTAGCGCAAGCTGAGGACCCTGCAATACAAGCAGACTTGATAAACCAAATGACCTTCTTCTGCTGGCTTCTTTGTATGTTTGTATGTATCTGCCATTTCTCTGCCCACTTCCCAAGCCTGTCCAGATCTTTCTGCATTTTATCTGTCTCCTGCTGTGAGGAACAGTAACTCCTCCTCCTTTATCTCTCCCTCAGCATGAGTACAGCTTATCTGTGCAACAGCCCCTCACTGACAACACCTGCTGTTATTGTAAATAAGCATTTGTCAATGCGAATGTTTGCTTGCAGTGCAAAAAGGCTTTAAGGACCCCCTGATGTTGTTGGGACAGGTGTGAAAAACATAACATCTAGACACAATTTAGCTTATATTTCATTCCATTTTTTTTTGCAATTGTCGCCCTTGTCTATTACATAGAAACATAGAATTTGATGGCAGATAAGGACCGCTTGGCCCACCTAGTCTGCCCATTTTAACTAAGGACATTTGCATGGATACAGGATCTCTGCCCTATTTGCTGTCTGCTTGTGCACTTCTGTAGTTACAGTTCTGTTTACGACAACCCAGTCTGTTGTTGTGGAGATAATTATGGGGCATTATGATGTCATGTGTAGACAAGCACTCAAAGCTAATAAAGTCCAAGGGATAGTAATCTTGTTATAATGTATGTTAGAACGCTGTTAACCTTAGGAAATCATAATTTCCTAAGGTTGTTAACCTATCGATGTGACGTAGATATGTTGTTAACCTATCGATGCTACGTCACATCGATAGGTTAACAACAGCGATTGGTCTGCGCATGTGCGCGCTTTTTTTCGATGGGGAACCGACGCATGAACAGCAAGGGTTAGGGAAGGACTGAACGAACAGCCGCGGCGGTGACTACTAAAGAAAAAGTAAGCAGCCTTTTGAGGTGGGACCATACACTATAAAAAATAATGTATGGTCCCTCTATCGTCAACCGGTCAATTTTAACCGTCTTGAGGCTGCCATGGCGATGTCGCTTCCCTCAGTAATAAAGAAAAAGGGGAGAGAACTGCACAAAATATAGTTTTGGCAGAATGGTACAGAGGGTGAAAGCTCAGAATTGTAGAATAGTGGGCTGCAGGTTTAGCCCGCTCAGGGCCACAAACAATTTTGTCTAAGGAAATCTGAACTACAGTAAACTTCTAGCTGAATCAGTAACATGGAGGGCTCAGGTGCTGGACAGCTCACTTCCCACCACACCTGTGACCTGGGTTTGGGAAAGGACCAAGGTCACCTGGGGGCTGGTGAGGGAGAAGGACAATTTAGTGTCCATTGGCTGCTCTCCTCCTTCAAGGTGGGAGGACAGTGTTTACTGCTGCTAGGCTGCCACCTACACTCCATAGCAGCAGTCACTAATATTAAAGGTCAAAAGCAGGCATTGAAAGGGTTAACCGTCTTCACGGTCTACATGTGCGCCATTGCACACCACCAGCTCTGACCCAAGGGGAGTAATGGATGGAAAAGAACCCCTGTCTGTAGGATGATGCCGCAACCCTAAAGGCTCCGCACCACCACCATCCATGGCATCCACTCACACAACAAGGAAAGAAGTAGATGGGTAAGTCCTGGAAGTGGGGTGAAGGAGCTGGGATTGACAGCAGAAGGGGGCCGATGGGGAGAGTCCATATGAAGAAAAAAAAAGGACTGCAAAAATATATGAATGATAAACTGAACTGTGTCTAACGCTCACATTTTTCAAAGTTATCCAACTGCTGTCTGAGAATCTTTAAAGAAAACACAAACAATATGTAATATAACTATTACTGGTGTTTTCTGTTAATTATTGACATGCTTTTAACATATTTGAAGCTGTTAGATTTGCATTCTGCATGCTGTTTTTCCCAGCTCTGTTCAGTGCTTTCAAATAGGTGTGGGGAAACATGCAAAAACACACAGTGTGAGGCTTGATGTTTAACCTCAAAGCCTGATGATGTCTGGTAGCTGGCTAATGGGCAGAAAACCAGTATGATTGGTGATGCTTTCTCCTTTGAACTACAAGAAATTTACGCCCATCAGCCAACTGAACACTGTTATTGTCAGCCTTCTCAGCATTGGCTTTTGAGAGGCAAGCCTTCTGCACTTCTACATCCTTTGGCTTATGCAGTATGCACCTACACAGACCACTACACCACAGTAACAATATGTTTGCTTTGGGCACGCATGCAAGCAAACATAAAAATGGCAGAATCACCATGGTCTTTCCTTGTTCAGGCAGTGATGAAAGAAGGGAAGCTATCAAAGTCCATACATTCCAAATAAACCATGGGGTGGTGACGAGCTGTGGCTAAAACAGAATTACTACTGTATTTGCTGGGCTGCATAAAAAGAGGAGACACAGGTACAGCAAAGGAAATGATAATATCACTGTCCTGCTGTGCAGAGCATTAGTGAGGGCCCATTTAGAATACCACCTATGGTTTTGGTCACCACAGCACAAAACAGATACTGCAGAGGTACTAAACAGTAGTGGTGAGCAGTATTACAGAAAAAAAAGTCTTGCACAGATTTTGAAAAAAGTGTGCAATTTACGTGCAATTTCACAAATATTTTAGTATTCTTAAAGTGCATGGTTTTTGCATTTCTAAAATGTATAGTTTCACAAAGTAGTGTCTCTTCATAAACAAAACAAAAAAAGCTTACCTCTATTTTGTACATTAAAAGTTCTAAACTGCACATTTCTTTGTAAACTGGGTTTTTAAAAAGAGAAATAAGTGGTGTGGACAAAAAATACCCCCTTTCATCTATTTTGCACACAAAAGTTTCAAACTGCACATTTTTTAAAACCCATTTAAAAAAAATAAGCAATCTGGACAAAGATAGGCACTTTCACATGTTTAGTACATTCATGTTTTAAATTGCTCATCCAAAGGAATAAGTTCCAAATAATGCACAATTTACACAAAAATGTACACTTTTGTACATTTTTCATGTAAAAGTTCAAGAATGCGCATTTTCAATAATCCAGTTAAAAAAAAAAGTATGCTTAGGACAAAAAGCATAATCAATGGCTTTGTTTAATTTCTATGCAGTTTTGAAAAACCATCCAGAAGGGGAATTGCTAATGTTATGCAGTTTCAATGCATTCTTCAGTATTTCGCTCAGCACAACTGTAGAGTGTACATAAATTAACTATAACAAGCATTTGTCAATGCCGAATGTTTGCTTGCTGGCATTGGCAGTGGTAGTGTAGAAGTTACAGAGCTGCGTAATAGGAATGGCAGTGAAGTATTGAACTGAAGCCAACCCCACCACCACCCTGCAGAGAGTGACATGCATTGGGGTGTGCCTTTGGGTCATCAGGCATATCGGCCACGCCATTTCACCACACCCCACCCTGCAGACACTGACAAGTGTCACGGTGTGCCTTGGGGTCTTTGGCCCTTATGTGCACCCCATTCCATCAGGAAGTACGGTGAGATGGGTGCGGTATAGGAGAATGGGGTGAACTTTGGGGCCGAAGAGTCCAAGGCATACCTCGATGCCTCTCACTGGCTGCAGGGTGCAGAATGGTATGAGCATTACAGGCAAGAATCCCAAGTCCCTGATGCCTGTCATTCTCTACAGGGTTGGGCGTTATGGTTGGAAACCCTAATACCTCAGGCATTCATTGGTATTTTCACTCCAAATTTTCAACATGTTTTTTTTGTGGCCCCACCTCATGAACAGTGGCAATATCAGTTTGTTAGCCGAAAGCTGCTTATGCACAGTGACTATGGCATTTAGCACCATAGGTGCAAAAACATTCCGAACAGGATGTAAAAATGACAGCTGTACTGTTCATGGGGAGGTGTAAAAAATGGCAATGTTGCAAATCTGCAGTAAAAATATTTAAAAAACTGGTGAAGTCACGAGCGTGCATAGAAACTGTGCAACGCACACCCGTAATGTAATTAGTTTAGGGATTTTTTACAGCAGATTGTCAACACAGGCATTTTGGGACCTCCGATCATGAACAGTGTCACTGTGATTTTCTTTATCTGTTCCGAACAATGATTTCCCACAGCGACCACGCATCTCTGCGCTGAAAGTGTGAAAACACATTTCGTTCATGTTGTGAAAAATGACAGCTGTACTGTTCATAAGGAAGTGTGGAAAAATGCCACTGGTGAAAATCTAGACTGAAAATATTACAAAGTCATGAACTTACAAGGGTGCGTGGAAACTGCGCAATGCTCACTCGTAACACAATCATTTTATGGACGTTTGTCACCAAATTTTCAACATAGCCATTTTAAGACCTCTGCTCATGAACAGTCTAACTGTGATTTTCTTAATCTGTCCCAAACATTGCTTTTGCACACCGACTGCACCATTGAGCGCTACATGTGCGAAAACATATTTTGGGCGACATGAGAAAAATGGCAGTTGTACTGTTCATAAGGAAATGTAATAAAATGGCAATGTTGAAAATTTGGAGTGAAAATATTGAAAATTCAGAAACTCACGAAAGCGTGCGAGAAGAACTTAACGCATCGTCAGAAAACAGTCATTTTGTGAATTTTTCACAAATTTTTAACATAGCCATTTTAAGACCTCTGCTCATGAATAGTGTCACTGTGATTTTCTTAATGTGTCCCATACATTGATTTCGCACACCAACTGCGCCATTGTGTGCTACATGGCCGGAAACATGTTTTGGGCAAGATGTGACAAATGACAGCTATACTGCTCATAAGGAAGTGTAATAAGATGGCAATGTTGAAAATCTGGATTGAAAATATTGAAAATTCGCAAACTTACGAGCGTGCGTAGGAACTGCGCAGCATACGCTCATAAAACAGTCATTTTGGGTTTTTTCACCAAATTTTCAACATAGCCATTTAAGACCTCTGCTCATGAACAGTGTCACTGTGATTTTCCTAATGTGTCCCACATTGATTTCATACACCGACTGAGCCATTGTAATGCTTCATTAGTGAGCATTTTTAGGCAAAATGTGAAAATGACAGCTATACTGCTCATAAGGAGGTGTGGTAAAATAGCGATATTGAAAATCTGGAGTGAAAATATTGAAATTAAATGAACTTACGGCGTGCGTGAGAACTGCATAACACGGATTACAAGTAAAACAGTCATTTAAAGGAATTTTTCACAGAATTTTAAAAATAGCCATTTTAAGCCCTCTGCTCATGAACAGTGTCACTGTGATTTTCTTAATTTGTCCATTACATTGATTTCGCACACCGACTGCGCCATTGTGCGCTACATGGGCGGAAACACATTTTGGGTGAGATGTGAAAAATGACAGCAGTACTATTCATAAGAAGGTGTGGTAAAATTGCAATGTTGAAAATCTGGAGTGAAAATATTGAAAATCCGCGAACTTACGAGCCTCGTAGGAACTGCGCAACACACGCTTGTAAAACAGTCATGTTTTGGAATTTTTCCACCAAATTTTCAAAATAGACTTCTTGAGAGCCCGCCTTATGAACACTGGCAGTGTTGTTTCGTTAATCATTCTGAAAAGGTGATTTCACGCAGTGGCTGTGAAATCACCCTTGGGCCCGAGTAACGCCATGACAGGACAGCATTCATGAGAAGGGGTCCCAAAAACCCCATGGTGAAAATTTGGTGCAAAAATTCCAAAAAATGCCTGAGATATGCAATAAAGTTGAAAAAACCCTATCTATCCCATTATACAGCTTACCGGCATTTCCTCAGTTCATGGTCGGCTTTGAAGAGTGCAGGCGTGTTCCGGTCCACGAAGATCGTCGCTGGACTCGGAGGAGAGTAAGTATGGGAGTGAGGGGGGGTGGGGAGGTAGGTGCGCAGTGGGTGGGTGCAGGTTGTGGGAGGGGCCAGGGAGAAGAGCAGAGGACAGTTTTTATTTACAGGTTTTTTCAATGACGATCGGGACGTTTGCCACGCTGGGTGGGCTCCCAGAGTGGCACAAGACTGACTGGTTGAGGGCGTGGAGCCGGCGAAGATTAGGCACCCCGTCGGCCATATCATCAGTTGCCACGCTGGGTGGGCTCCCAGCGTGGCACTCTGTACCTGGGGAGACAGTGGAGCCGACGGGGATTGGGCACCCCATCAGCTATACAATGAGTTGCCACGCTGGGTAGGCACCCAGCGTGTGTGAAAACTTTGAGAGGAATAGCACAGCCGAAGGGGATTGGGCACCCCTGCCGGCTATACAGTGTGTGTGTGGGGGGCGGGCAGCATGCAGTATGCGTGTGTGTTTGGTGTGTAGGGAGCTGCATGAGCAAGTATATCTTATCGCTGCTCATTGAAGCTAGCTCCCCTTTCAACTGCACGCCACTGCATTTTGGAGCTGTCATAGACAGCTCCAGCATGCATTGGCGGACTGGGGCCGCGCCTGCCAACACACTGACTGAATTGGAAGAGGGGGTGACACACCTCTGAAAACTCGGATGATGGCACTATGTTTCTTGCACATGCGTGCAAGCAAACATAAAAATGACTAGAGGGTCAGAGAGACAGAGTTTTAACAATCATAAACTTTTCTTATTCTGGCAAGAGGCTCCAGTGCCTTTATATTCAAGTACTGTACTTACCTCTCTTGTTACTGATCTCTTTTGATCCTGTATGTATAATCTGTATCCTAAAGTTGTACTGTATTGTTTGACATTGTTTTCTGTCTCAAATGTTGTTACTACATTTATTGCTTAGCTGTTATTAGCTCTGTTTACTCCAGCTCATTCCTGACAATAGGCTCTTACTGCCTAAAGTACTTAGCTGGTTACCAAAACCTAAATAAATATTCTTTTACAAAAAAGATGGCCTTTCAATCTTATAAAAAATGGGCATCGACAATCCTTGCTCCTGACTGAATGAGACTAATGCCAATACCACACATTATTTATACAGGTCACGTGTGTGCCTTGCCATTGTTTTTTAACTTAACTGCTACCAATTTTCAACTTGGATCAGGGACAGGGTGAGCTTTAGAAAAAACATAGACATAGAAATATACATTTTGACAGTAGATGAAGACCACTTGACCACTCTGGTCTGTCCATTTTTCCCTACCTACAGTATCACTGTACCTTGATCAATCTCCGGCTCAGTGAGTGCGGAGAGTGAGTACAGGTGTGGAGAGTTCAGGGCTAAAGTGGAGATGGACTGTAACAACAGACATTTGGCATCTGCATGGGATTATGACTGCAAAACCAGCAGCACCACAGATCAGGAGCAAGGGACCAGTACTGCCTGTTTTGTATCAGTGGTAGGTCACTCTAAGGCCCTGTCCACACTACACTGGATCCACCCCTCTGTAACATTACAGGGGGTCCAAACCGTTACTGCAAAGGATTGTGTTTACACCTGTAATGTTACAGGAGGCGTTTCCGTAACCATTGTCAAAACCACTCGTGAGGTGGTTTCAACAACGGTTACGGAACTGGATCTGCCGCTGTCCTGTTACCAGCTGTAGTGTGGATGCGTGAGCGTGTTCCCCAGCAGTGCCCGTAGTGCAG
This sequence comes from Neoceratodus forsteri, assembly GCA_016271365.2. Classification (NCBI taxonomy): domain Eukaryota; kingdom Metazoa; phylum Chordata; order Ceratodontiformes; family Ceratodontidae; genus Neoceratodus; species Neoceratodus forsteri. The sequence continues at coordinate 229,893,688 of CM028134.1, forward strand.
TGCGAGCTGCATTATGGGATCAGGTGCCAACCGTAATGGTCACCCAGCACCCGCAGTGTGGACAAGCAGTAACGGACCCGAACCGAACACTGCCGCAGTGTGGATACACTATACCGCTTACTGGCTGTAACGGTTTGTAACTGTTACCGGGTCGTAGCGGTGTAGTGTGGACAGGGCCTAAGAGTGAGTTATCCTGGTAACTGCAATCTCCTAGGTACAGCACCTGCCTACAGCTTGTGCTGTTTGGCACAGGAGAGTGCGTGATTACCAGGCTGTAAACCACCCCCCATCGTGAACTATTGCTTAAATAAACACAGAAAACACCAATGACAAACAGGGTAAACATAAAGTAAACCAAGCTGCAAACACACAACATAATATTTAATTGCAAAATACTATTTTCAGGCATTAGAGTTGAAGCAGAAAGCCACAAAAGTAGGGAAATGTGACGTTATGGTAACAATTCCCCTGAATCTTTACAACTGTGGGATGTGGCATTCATTCAGGTTTAAACAACTGCTCAAAGCAGTGTTGGCATTAACCTAAGTGTGGGGCTGTCATTCAAGGTACAGAAATCTGCTCACTGACCAATGCTCTGAGAGAAGGTTCCAAAGAAATTGTAACACCAATGATGATCTTCAGTGGACCGGGAACACATCTGCTCTCTTCGACTGCGAACTAGGAAATGCCAGTAAGCTGTATAATGGAATAAATAGGGTTTTTTCAACTTTGATGCATGTCTCAGGCATTTTTTGGAATTTTGGCACCAAATTTTCAACATGGGGTTTTTGGGACCCCTCTTCATGAATTCTGGCACTGTCATGTCTTATTCGGCCCCAAAAGGTGATTTCGCAGTCACTGTGCAGAATCCCCTTTCGGGACCGATTAACAAGACGACAGTGCCAGTGTTCATGAGGTGAGCTCTCAAAAAAGCCTATACTGCAAATTTGGTGGGGAAAATCCAAAAATTACTGTTTCTGGCGTCGTTGTGCAGTTGCTACGCGCGCTTCGTAACTCTTGCAATCTGCAATATTTTCATGTCAGATTTTCAACATTGGAATTTTTCAGACCTCCTTGTGAACAGTACAGCTGTCATTTTCTATATCCTGGCGAACTGTGTTTCGCACTTCGGCTGCAGAATAGCGTGGTACTGTGGGGAAATCAGTGTTCAGGACAGATTAAGAAAATGACAGTGGCACTGTTCATGAGCAGAGGTCCTAAAATGCCTATGTTGAAAATTTGGTGACGATACTCCATAAAATGACTGTGTTACGGGCGTGCGTTGCGCAGTTTGCACACACGCTTGTAACTTCACAAATTAATAATATTTTCATTCCAGATTTTCAGCATTGCCATTGTTCTGCACCTCCTTATGAACAGTAGAGCTGTCATTTTTCACATCCTGGCCGAAGTGTGTTTTCGCAGTTCTGGTGCAGAATTGTGTGGTCGCTGTGGGAAATCAGTGTTGGACACATTATGAAAATGACAGTGACACTGTTCATTAGCAGAGGTCCTAAAATGCCTATGTTGAAACTTTGGTGATGAAAGTCCATAACATGAGTGTGTTACGAATGTGCATTGCGCAGTTTCCACGCACGCTCGTACATTCGCAACTTTGCAATATTTTCACTCCAGATTTTCAGCATTGCCATTTTGCCACACCTCCTTATGAACAGTGCAGCTGTCATTTTTCACATCCTGGCCGAAATGTGTTTTCACTCTTCCGGCACACAACAGCGCAGTCGCTGTGGGAAATCAGTGTTCGGGACATATTAAGAAAATCACACAGACACTGTTCATGAGCAGAGGTTCTAAAATGCCTATGTTGAAAATTTTGTGATGAAACTCCATAAAATGACTGTGTTACGAGCGTGTGTTGTGCAGGTTCCACGCACCCTTGTAAGTTTGCAAATTAGTAATATTTTCACGCCAGATTTTCAACACTGGCATTTGTTCATACCTCCTTATGAACAGTACAGCTGTCATTTTTCACATCCTGGCCGAAATGTGTTTCCGCACTTCTGGCGCACAATACCGCAATCGATGTTTAGTGTTTGAGACAGATTAGGATTGAGCGACTGGGGGGGGGGAGTGACAGAGCTCAACGGAGCTGTGTCAGGACTGCTGCAGATTTCTTTGTGGGCAGGAAAAGGCGACAACACAGGCAGGAGCCCAGTACAAAAGGGCAGCCTGCAGCGCCGGGAGATACAGAACGAGCGAGTGAGGGAGGGGGAGTGAGTGAGCTCAACAGAGCTTTGTTGGGACTGCTGCGGATTTCTTTGTGGGCAGGAAAAGGCAACAATGCATGCAGGGGCTGAGTACAAAAGGGCAGCCTGCAGCGGTGGGAGAAACAGAATGAGCGAGTGAGAGAGGGGGAGTGAGCGAGCTCAACGGAGCTCTATCATTCCTGTTGTGGAATTCTTTGTGGGCAAAAAAGGGTGACAACGCAGGCAGGAGCCCAGTACAGAAGGGCAGCCTGCAGCACTGGCAGAAACGTAATGAGCAAGTGAGACAGAGGGCGAGAGTGAGACCAATGGAGCTTTGTCGGGACTGCTGCAATTTTTTTGTGGGCAGAAAAAGAAGCCGACAGAGGCAGAAGCCCAGTACAGAAGGGCAGCCTGCAGCACCAGGAGAAACAGAATGAGCGAGTGAGAGAGGGGGAGTGAGCGAGCTCAACGGAGGTCTATTGTGACTGCTGCAGATTTCTTTGTGGGCAGGAAAAGGCGGCAACGCAGGCAGGAGCCCAGTACAAAAGGCCAGCCTGCAGTCCCGGCAGAAATGAAATGAGCAAGTGAGAGAGGGGGAGTGAGCGACCTCAACGGAGCTGTGTCGGGACTGCTGCACATGTCTTTGTGGGCAGACAAAGCCGGCAACGCAGGCAGGAACCCAGTACAAAAGGGCAGCCTGCAGCAGCGGGAGGCACAGAACGAGTGAGTGAGGGAGGGGGAGTGAGTGAGTGAGCTCAACAGAGTTCTATCGTGATTGCTACAGATTTCTTTGTGGCCAGAAGAAGGCGGCAACGCAGGCAGGAGCCCAGTACAAAAGGGCAGCCTGCAGTGACGACAGAAACGGAACGAGCGAGTAAGAGAGGGGGAGTGAGCGAGCTCAACAGAGCTATGTTGTTGGGACACCTGCAGATTTCTTTGTGGGCAGAAAAAGGTGCCTACGCAGGCAGAAGCCCATTACAAAAGGGTAGCCTGCAGCGCCGGGAGAAACAAAACGAGCGAGTGAGAGAGGGGGAGTGAGCAAGCTCAACGGAGCTCTATCGTCACTGCTGTGGATTTCTTTGTGGGCAGAAAAAGGTGGCCACGCAGGCAGGAGCCCAGTACAAAAAGCCAGCTTGCAGCGCCAGCAGAAACAGAATGAGAGAGTGTGAGAGGGGGAGTGAGCTAGCTCAACGGACCTGTGTCAGGACTGCTGCAGATTTCTCTGTGGGCAGAAAAAGCCGCCAACAGAGGCGGGAGCCCAGTACAAAAGGGCAGCGTGCAGCGCCAGCAGAAACAGAATGAGTGAGTGAGAGAGGGGAAGTGACCCACCTCAACAGAGCTCTGTTAGGACACCTGCATATTACTTTGTGGGCAGAAAAAAGTGCCAACACAGGCAGGAGCCCAGTACAAAACAGCAGCCTGCAACACCAGGAGAAACACAACGAGTGAGTGACACAGGGGCAGTGAGCAAGCTCAATGGACCAACGCAATCAACATTCAGCATTAACAAATGATTGTTTTTGTTTGTCTTAAAAGCTACAAAAGCAACAACTGTGGAACAAAACCAAATGCACCCGAACATTTCAAGTTTCAAATTTTTACCTTTTCATTCACATTTTTGGACAGCAAAACAAACCATCTCAAAACTGGTAAATGTTGCTATTTAACCCCATTGACCCCCCCACCACCACTTAAAAGCTATGTAACCAATTTTGACTACATCTGGGAATTTTGCCGATCCTGCTACAAGGGTGGAGCAGGCCTATTATTACACCCCTAGCTTAATGGGCATCAGAGTTGTAAGCAGCCGAAAATCGTGATTTAACATAGACGTGATAGAAGTGGTTACTCACCCAAACTATAATGGTGCTACCTCACCACTATAATAAATTCTAACTTGATACAGGTTCGGTCATCCCAGTGGCGTGGAGGGTTGAGGCATCCGTGCCTCACCTCCTGCCACCCTGACAACCCGTGTTCGCAGGTCACCAGGGATCAGCCGGGGAGGGTGATGATTGAGCTTCTGGAGGACAGCTCTCCTCTCCCGGGAGGGGAGGGGATAGAGTCCACTGCTTGCCTGCCCCCTAGCGGCAGATGGGGGATGGTGCAACAGACCCATATGAAAGGGGTGAATGCGGGGCAGATGCCCGGCGTGCCATGTACAGAAGCGTGCGTGGCTCAGCCATTTGCGTCACTGCATGCCTCCACTCCACACACAGGGGACGGGAGAAACAAAGAAATACCCCGACCGGTGAGATGATGCCGGCCCCTCACAGGCACCACACCTGGCTAGCTGGCACCTCACTAGACATCTAGAGGTGAGTCCAGTAGACGCTGGAGTGACGGGACTGGGGGGACAGGTGGAAGGGGGCCGGTTGGGAAGCAGGAGGATAAATAGATTAAAAAAAACAAAAAACGATGCAGGTTCAGGGTCAAACTAAAGACACCATAGTTCATACCACAAGGGGAAAAAATCAAGAACATGCATATTTAAGCACAATAAGATGAAAGTCTATTTTGGAATGGTTCAACTGTCAGGACAGATGAAACATGTACTTTGGCTTACAAATCATTCCAGAACCAGGGATCAAGGTAGCTAAAAGTTCTTCTTCCAAGTGAGCTATTACTCTTTGGGATCACAAAATGTATATATGGTTTGGGACCAGCCCGGTGGCGCCGACGGTTGAGGTGCTGGATGCCTTACCTCACGCTACGCCGGTGACCCAGGTTAAGAAACGACCTCGAGTCATCAGGGTGCCGGTGGGGAGGGGAAGGGAGGATGGAGCAGGACTGAGCATGCCGGCTGGCACCTCTCCTCTCCTGATGGTGGTGAGGGTGGGTCGGCACCCACCCGTAGTTTCGCTCCCACCGGGTGGAGGTCCGGTGGGTAGCATAGGCAGAGAGGGGGCGGCAAAGTATCAGGAAGTGGAAGGAGCTGAGCTGGTGCCACGGGTGCCAAGCGTGCTCTTCACACGCCTGTACAGCCGTGCAGGCGCCACAAGGACAAAATCCGAAAAGCACATGTGTCCCGTCGCCAGTTGGGACCAAAAGCTAAATAATAAAATAATTAAAAAAAAAATGTATATATGGTTTGAGATCTAAGTGTCCAATCCTCAAAAGTCCCCAGTTGATTTATGCACGGGCACAAGGGTGACTTGTGGAAATTTCGTGTCTTCTTGTCCCACACCGCACATGCATAGTGCAGTGCGATATCCACAATGATAGCTATGCACTCCCCCTTCCACTTGAGGTATCTTCCTGTCCATGTAAGGTGGGGGGGGGCCATAGTTTGTAGAGTTTAGCACTATAAAGGGGACAGCTGTCTATCATTAGAGATCGCAGCACTTTAAAAAAAAATTGTATTCCTTTAACTATGAAGCAGACTGGATAGAAACCCTACGTTTGTTCTGCAGAAGAGAAGGTTGTGGTGGCGGTGGTTTTTGGGGTTCAAACAACGGTATTTAAAGCTGACTGATGAAGTGGACTATGGAAGCTCTTTCTTGCTGTAGAAGCAGCAGAGAGTTATGGATTGTTCTGAAATTTGGTTACGTAGGTTTCTGCTGCAACAGACTATCACTATGTATAAGATATAAGCATACAAGGAAGTGGTGCAATAATAAGGTGAATTCTTAAACAGCACGGTTACAGCTGCCGTGAGCACAGGAGACAAACTGGATGGGACGTCTATTCTGATTTCATCTTGCTGAACTTATTATGTGTGGTTCATAGCTCAGTGCTTATGTAACATATATATGAAATGATGTAGATGGTTGATGGATACAGAGGCCAGCATAGAATGATTTTGTGCTTAGGTACTTGGATGCTTGAATTGAGTCATTTGATAATATTTGATGGTTTTGGCCTTTCTCTCTGTATCCCACCTGTAGGAAGGAAGGAGGCTTGATTTAGAATTATGGAGCCCCAAAGGAAAAATATCTCTGATGGTTCAGTAACTGAATGCTGAAGTAGTCGTGCATAACAACTTAAGATAGGAGTAGACGATCACCTCCTCCAACTCCGAAGGGTGTGACCAGTAGCACTCAGGAGAGGAAAACCCCCCTTGGGGGGGAAACCTCTGAGGACCCATGGCTACTGACCTGCCTGTCCTTCTGGGCATATTAAAGGAGAGAGAGATCCTAATTAACTAAATTAATCAGCCAATCTGAATTTTAATAGTAGAATTTAATCCAGATAATTGGAGCTTGAGCAAGAACTGAATTGTCAATGTCCAGTGAAGTAATTTCCTCCTAATAAACTCCGAGTCAGAATCCATGTACAATTGAATGATGGAGAGTGGATATCTTGAAGGACCGACTTCTGTACTTCAGTTGATAGAGGCATAATCCATGAAATTGAATGATAGTGGAGATGAAGTTGAGGACTGATGAACTTAATACAGGATACCTGAAAGATAGCTGAATCCAGGCTTTGACGTCAACGAGGCAGGACGACTAAAAGTAATACGACTTCCAGTTGTCTAATAATAGAGGGCTTGTAAGTACGAGGAATGAGATATGGTTTGAAGCTAGTTATCGAGTGACGAATCCAGTTCTGATAAGTAAGTATAGTTTTTAGGAATTGATATGAAAACAACGGCTGTAGAGCTGAGCTGGAATAATGGCAAGCTGTATAGTAATCGGAGGCACTGGTGCAAGGCTACAAGCATCCTAGTATTATAATATGGCGAGTCCAAAGTAAGTAAGTCAGGTGAGCTGCTAATCCGAAGTGATAGGTAGTATGAGCAGGATTACATCGATGTAGGCAGAGAGAAGGAACAGGACGTGGCAACCAGCCCCTGAAGAAGGTGTAGCTGAATCGATAGCTGGTGATGTAGGAGAAGAGGCGGCTTATTCCAGGCAAGGGACACACAGTCATACCCATGGAAGTCTGCTGGTCGAAGAGAGCGTGACAGTTAGCTGCTCGATGAAAGCACAGCTTGGCAGCAGCCGGAGATGTAAGTAGAGAGGCGACTAGCTCCAGGCAACAGGAAATGGCAGCCAGACCTACGGAGGGCAGCCAGCAGGAATAGTGCATGGTATAGAGCCCTCAGGAGATGTATCTTGAGTCAGACTAGAGCAGAGTAGCACTGCAATTGGAAGGCAGACGTACAGGATGGAATGGTGCTGAGGCTGAGTCACATGGAGTAGCGATGTCACAGATCTAAAGGTGGTAGAGCACAAGCAGGATAAGGTCTTCATGAGAGGCACAACTAAATGTCCTGGAAAGGTGAAGCAGCAGCAAATCCACACGGCTGAAGCAGCAGGGCAAAGCATCCAAGAATAGAGGAGGAACGAAGAAACGGCCAGGTGCGAATCCATAATAAGAAATGCCCGGCTGGCCGAGATAGCAGCAGGTATGCGCATAGTAGAATGAGCGAATCTTCTAGGCCCTGAGCTGGATGAGGCAGAAGTAGGAAACCCCCCAGCCCGAAGGGCGAAGGCAGGTCATAGAAGCAGGTGAGTAGTACGTAAACCTCTTAGCCCGATGGGCAAAGGCAGGTCATAAAGCAGGCGATTAGTATGTAATCCTCCCAGCCCGATGGGCAAAGGCAGGTCATAGAAGCAGGCAAGTAGTAGGTTCAAGTAGAAGTATAAACATCCGGAACGGTATTGGATCAAGTCAGAGGTATCAGGTAAACTAAGGCAATATGGAATAGAATTCAGCAGGGAGTTCTTGGCAGAAACAGGAGTAACTCCGAAGGAGGTAAATAGCATGTCGAAGCATCCAGGAGAATTGAGGTGAATATCTTAATGTAGTCCAGAAACACTCTAGTGGAAGCAGAAGCTATAAGAAGCATGATTTGGAGAGGTAAGTCTGACTGAATGAAGCAGCCCTGTAGGAAGCATACATGGGAACGAGAGGGAGCTGAGCCCAACGAAATAAGGAAATGCGGCTAGACCACATGCGGGCAGCCGATAGACCTTAGGATATACATTAGCAGCATATGCCAGCCGGTGAGTAATCGAGTAGTAGCTAAGCATAAGAAGGCTAGTATGTATCCGGACCAGACGAGATCCACTGGTAAGGTAGCATAAGTAAAGCGTGGCAGCTAGCCCTGTGAAAGTTAGCATGCGCAGCTGGACCACACAAGGTCAGCTGGTAAGATAAGTATAGAGGCAATCAAGCACCAAAGGTTAATCAGTACGTCTGAACCACACAAAGGTCAGCTAGAAGTGAGGAAGGACCAAACGCAGGGAAGAATCAAGGTAAGCATCCAGGGATAGAGGAGTAATATCCCAAGCCATAGTCTTGCAGGTAATCCACAATGGAGTACAAACGGTCCTGTACTGAAGGAAAGGAGGGAAGTAAGTTAGCTGATATATCCAGAGTGCAATGGCAAGATCCAGTAATTATTAACCGATGTCAGGGAACTGTAAGCAAATTAATGTCATGCTGCAAGAAGCAGAAAGCTGGAGTACTAGAAGCAAGGATGTTGGCCTGCCCTGAAATTACAGGGAGCTGTAGCATGGTAGGAATGAGCCGGACACAGGAATCATTCACGTTGCTGCTTCCGACAATAAGGTATCTGGTAGGAGTTAAGCTACAGGGACAGCGTACTCACTAAAGTCAGAACAGAAAGGCAACTAGCCTAGGTCATTGATCATTCAGCTGCCGTGCAAAGAGTGTAAAGGCTAAGGCTCCTCTAATGGGCATAGTCAAGTACTATAGGGTTACTATGAAGAATGGCAGGGACTATAGTGGTGCAGCGTGGCCTGAACGTAGGGCGCCTGGCCCAAAAAGGTGGTTGTAGGAAGCAGAGCTAGAAGCGCCAGCGATGTCCAGGATAAGGGAGTGATCAGCAAGGTAAAACAGTCAGCAAGTACGGTAAGCATAGTCCTGGGCTGGCATGCCATAGCAAAACAAGTCTGCTATCCCCTCCAGGGCAGAATAGCAGGAAGTGGCAAAATGGACAGAACGTAACTAAAGCAAGTGCATACCCCGCAACTGATAGGAATGCTGCATAGCGCTATGAGCTTCACACTCAAATAACCTTGCTCCTCATAGGTGTACTGATGGTATTCACAATGCCAGAAGCATGTCACGATACATAAAGTATGAATTAGGCAAACAGAATGCCTTGCAGGAAGGTGTGAGACACATCGAGCTGGGCCACAGCTCTACCCTTGATAGGTACATGGTACGCAGAGATGGCAGAAAGATGTGCTCTGATGGAGGAGTACATCAATCCAGAAACAGAGAGGGGGAGAAGATACTCTAACACCTGATCCACCGGGAAGGTGAAAGGATCTAACTGGTGGGAAGTGGCCCAAAGGGAAAAGCGCTTCCATTTCATGGCATAAGTAGCCCTAGTGGAGGCCTTCCAGGCAGCCACCAAGACATTCGCAACCCTTGGAGAGATCCCAAACCAGGCAATGGCTACATCCCTAGGAGCCACGCATGGAGATGCAGAGATCTGAGGTCTGGATGGACCAGAGTCCCCTGCTCCTGGGAGAGCAAGCTGGTGCACAGGGGCAAGGGCACTAGAAGTTCCCCCGCCAGCTGTTCCAGCAAGAGGAACCAGATCTGATGAGGCCAGAAGGGAGCTATGAGGATTATATCCGCCCCCTCCATCTGAAACTTCAGCAGGACCTGCTGAAGAAGAGGGAAGGTGTAGAGAAACCTCCACTTCCAGGAGAGGGACAATGTGTCTCGTCAGAAAACTCCATACCCGGACACCGGCTCTGAGGCATTTCACACAAATCACATCCGGCATGCTCCAGGTATGGTACAGATTAAGAAATAAGCCAGAAATAAAGCCAATATATGATTACTGTAAAATAATTTCCAAAGATGACCTTCTTCAACCTTCTCATATGGATCCGGCCTTCTCCCATTGGCACAAATCAGGTTGATCGCACTTGTTCCAGTTCCTGGATGGGGGCGGGTTCTACCTTTTCATAAGCTCAAAATCCAATACGGACTTTGAGGCACCGATTTTTTTGGATACCTTCAGGTGAGGAATGATATACTCCGCCATCGGACATAGAAACATAGACTTTGACGGCAGATAAGGACCGCTAGGCCCATCTAGTCTGCCCATTTCCCTACCTACAGGATAGGCCACAGATCCTAGTTAACCAACAGACTATTTCTTCCTACCCCCCACAAAAATTGCCTTATGTCTGTCCCATGCATTCTTGAATTCTCCCACAGTTTTAGACCCCACAACCTCCTCAGGAAGGCTGTTCCATGCATCCACTACCCTCTCTGTGAAATAATACTTCCTGCATTGCCCTGAACCGCCCTCCTTCTATCTTTGAATTGTGTCCCTTGTTCTTGCAAGTCTCTTTTCTGAAAGATGCTACCCTCTTGGACTTTGTTGATTCCATTGAGGTACTTAAAGTTTCTACATGTCCCCCTCTCCTTCTTTCCTCAAGGGTATACATATTAAGCTCCTTTAGTCTCTCCTCACTCGGCTTCTCTTGAAGACCCTGCACCATTTTAGTTGCCCTCCTCTGGACTACCTCTATCCTGTCTATGTCCTTGCGGAGATGGGGTCTCAGAACTGGACACAGTACTCAGATGGGGTCTCACCAACTGTCTGTACAGAGGGATAACAACTTCCTGTTTTCTGCTGCCGATGCCTCTCCCTATACATCCCAGTATACCCCCAGACCTCCCTACTGCCTTCTCACATTGCTTGCTAACCTTAAGGTCATCTGATATGATTACCCCCAGGTCCCTTTCCTTTTTTGTTGTTGTTACTACCTCCCCACCCACTGTGTATTCTACCCCTGGGTTCTTGTTTCCCGGGTGCATTATTTTGCACTTCTTTGCATTGAATCCTAGCTGCCATACTTCTGACCATCCCTCCAACCTTGCCAAGTCCCTTCTCATCCTTTGACGCCTCCTGTGTATCAACCCTGTTGCAGATCTTTGTGTCATCTGCAAAGGCATACTTTCCTTCCAGTCCCTCTGCAATGTCACTGATGAAGACATTAAAAGGACTGGACCCAATACTGAACCCTGCGGTTACCCCACTAGTAACCCCCTTTCTTCAGAGTGGACTCCATTTACAATTACCTTCTGTGTCCTGTTGTGCAGCCAATGTTTTACCCAGGCTACCACCATGGGACCCACTCCCAGGCTGGTTAATTTGACTATTAATCTTTTGTGTGGGACTGTGTCAAATGCCTTGATAAAGTCTAGGTAGGCCATGTCCACAGCCCCTCCCTGGTCTACTACTTTGCTCACCCAAAGAAATCTATTAGATACGTCTGACATGACCTTCCCGCTGTGAACCCATGCTGCCTTGGGTCCTGTGCTCCACTGGCCTCTAGGTACTCAACTATTCTTTCCTACAGAAGTGACTCCATCACTTTCCCTACCACAGAGGTCAGACTGACAGGTCTGTAGTTTCCTGCCTCTGTCTTGGTCCCACTTTTGTGAAGGGGAATCACATCCACCTTCCTCCAGTCCTCGGGTACCACACCATCCTCCCATGATTTATTAAAAGAGTAGCCAGTGGTTTCACTAGTTCCTCCTTAATTCTTTTAGAATTCTGGGGTGAATTCCATCAGGACCCATTGCTTTGTCCACCTTCAGTTTTAGGAGTTCTTGCAGAACCCTTTCTTCTGTGAGAGGACTGGGTTGACCCCCTATCAAGAGTGCTTCTGTTAACTGGATTAGGCACTTCCCCTCCTCTTTTGTGAATACTAAGCAGAAATATTCGTTCAGTATTCCTGCTTTTTCACTGTCCCCCTCTGCCCACCCACCGTTCATTCTATTCAGCCTCACTATCCCTCCCTTCATCTTTCTACGCTCGCTGATGTACCTATAAAAGGTTTTATCCCCCTTCTTAACTGAGTTGGCTATCTTTTCCTCAGTTTGACATTAGCCAGTAAACTCCCTACTCCAACTCCATCCTTGCTTAAAATTTTCATTGACTCTATTAAGGGGAAGCAGTGTGGTCACCTTATAGGACATATATATAAGGCATTAAGAGACTTACTGGGAGGTTCGACAAAATCAATTCTAGATAAATGGAACGGGGATCTAGCCTCTGAGGTACAATTTTCAGACTGGACCGCTGCGACTCTGCCAGCTGTTAGGGTGACCTCCTCCTCCTCCTTTTGGTGGGAGTTTTGCTGGAAACTTCAATCCAGATATTTTCGAGCCCCAGCGAGCCTAACTAAATTCCTCCCGGCCACATATGGCCACTGCTGGAGACAATGCAGATGTTGTCTGGCAGATTTGGATAATGTCTTATGGCACTGCCCCTTCCTCATGCCCTTTTGGTGTGGACTTCAGTTGGAGCTGTATAACTGTTTATGGGAGTCAAACAAATTAACAGGGGAAATTATACTGCTCTCGGTATATCCAGATCGCCCCAGCAGACCAAAACACTGCTGCCTATATTTCTTATAGCGGCCAAGAAAGCCATCACCAGAAAATGGATGTCCCCACAAATCCCTTCATAGGTTCGTAGGATTTGTACAAGTTCAGTAGGTATTGCTACCTTTTATGAACTCGCCAGCAAGTCAAAGGTGGAATTTGAACTTTGAGTCTCCCATATAATTATCTAATTGAAATTTAAAAGATGCCATAGAAGTACTCAATACCACAGTCAAAGGAAGTTTATTCCAAGTGGTTATCACCCTTTGAGTGTACCAATTATTCCTTTTTGAGGTATTACTTAGGGTACCTTTTAATTTTAACGAATGAGATCTAGTCTTCACAATTGACACATTTTTTTGTAATCCTATTGTTTCAAGTACTGCATCACTTTGTATAGCTTTATATGTCAGGCATAGATCACCACGCAATCTTCTATAATCCATAGAATAAAGACCAACATTTTTCAATCTAGTTCTTTTAATTTAAATTTTTTTTTGTAGTTTTACGTTGAACATTTTCTATTAGTTTCTTATTTTTAATTAGATAAGGAGCAGATACTAAAGAACAATACTCCAAATGTGGTCTAACAAGACCAGTATACAAGGAAATCAAGACATTAGAGTCTCTACTTTTGATATTTCTCAAAATACAATTTTAGTATTCTAGTCCCCTTTTTAACAGCATTAATTGTGTGCATATTGAATGTAAAGTCTTTAAATAGTGTTACTCCTAAATCTTTTCATTTTCTGTAACCTCTAGATCTATATTATTCATTGTATATGTAAAACATGGATTATTTTTGCCTAGATGCATAACCTTGCATTTTGCTTCATTAAACAAAAGTTCCTTCTCCTTAGACCAGTCAACGAGATGTGTTAGATTGTTCTGAAGATCCATGGCAGAATCTGCATTATTAATAATGCTTCCTAGTTTACAATCATCAGCAAATTTGGCAAGCCAGCAGGAATTAGTTAAAGGACTCATGGATGAAATCAGAAAATTAAAAAGAGTTGGACCCAGCACAGAGCCCTGGGGCACACCACTAGTCACTGGACCCCATGCTGACAGATGACCCTTAATAGAAACCTGTTGAGTCTGGTTTGATAGCCATGCATGTATCCAGTTAACAATATCTGGGTGAATTTTCAGCTTCTCTAGTTCAACAAGAAGAATCGGGTATGATACGGAATCGAATACCTTAGAAAAGTCTACAAAAATTATGTCCACTGATAAGCCATTATCCAGAGCTTCACTGACCGGCTCGAGGAAGTATAAAAGATTTGTTTGACATTATCTATTTTTTACAAAACCATGCTGGTAAATGTCCACAGATTTTATATCATCCAGATATTTAGTTATTCTATTTTTTAATATCCTTTCGAACAGTTTACAAAATACAACAGTTAAACTTATAGGTCTGTAATTTTGTTGAAGGTATTTGCTACCACCCATTATTGCTTTATTCCATGATGGGATAATATTATCTGTATTTAAAGATAAATTAAACAATATTATTAGTGGACCCACCAATAGTTTCTTGAGATTAAGAATATTGGAGGAATGCCGTCGGGGCCAGGAGACCCACTTTTCTTAAATACATTTATCTCTTCCAATACTTCATGCTCAGATATAGAGATATAAGAAGATTTCACATTTTTATTAAGTAGATATTCTATGTTTTGGTTTGAAAACATTTATAAAATAATTATTTAAATTATCTATAATTTCAGTTTCATCTGTTAGAATGCCAACTGAAGTTTGAATAGGTCCAATAGAGGGACTATTTTGTTTTAATGAGCCAATATAATTAAACAAAGTTTTTTTATTATCCTTTACAGTCATAGCCAGTTTTTCTTCAAGATTCTGTTTCTGTTTAATTATCAAGTTCTTGCTTTTATTTACGATCTGTTTGTAATGGCTCCAATTTAATGGTGTCTTTTTTTTTTAAACTTCTTGTATAGCTTTTGTTTTTTGGCTAAGATTTTCTTAACGTTATTATTCTACCACAATGGTAATCTTCATTTTTTACTGTATTCTTCCTTATTGGAACCCATGAATTGATACAAAATTGTAACTTAAGGTCAATTTTGTTCCATATTTCAAATAAATCACTACCTATAAGATCAGTTTCCCAATTCCAGTTCTCTAGATAGGCTTTTATGTTTGAATAATTAGCATTTTTAAAATTCCTTATTACAGTACAACCGTTTCCGAAAAATATGCGAGGGTCATTATTAAGAGAACCATATTATGGTCGCTGTTAGCTAATGGATGTATAATATTAACCTTGGAGTTGGTATTTTCAATATTAGAAAAAAATAGGTCTAATATGTTTTTGTCTCTAGTAGGTGATTTGACCAATTGCTTCATGTTATTTATAGACATGAGATTGAGAAAAGAGCCATCCAATGCAGAACTACCTCTACAATGACTCCAATTTATATTAGGGAGATTAAAATCGCCCATAAACAGTGATGGTATGATCTAAAGTTAGCCTAATTATGATCCATAGCAATTCACTTGTTTCATCATTATGAGAACGTTTTTAACTAGAAAACTTTTAAGCTTATTATTTATGTACAGTACAATTCCTCCTCCTCTAGAGTTCAAACGATTTTTTGCGAGTTTGCTATAACCTAATATATCGGTTGCCCAATCATCATTCTTAAACCAAGAT
The DNA here is from genome assembly GCA_016271365.2 of Neoceratodus forsteri. Lineage (NCBI taxonomy): Eukaryota > Metazoa > Chordata > Ceratodontiformes > Ceratodontidae > Neoceratodus > Neoceratodus forsteri. The sequence continues at coordinate 229,908,910 of CM028134.1, forward strand.
TCGGTTACCCTGCATATATCGATATTATTAGATTGCAGAAAATATAACTAGTCTGTTTTATTCAAAAGACTTCTTGCATTTAGATGTAAGATATTTAATTTATTTTCTAAATATTGTTTACCGATTAGATAATTTGAATTATTAACTGACACAGGACTGCTATTACTTGAAGTCAATACTTTTCCCACCATTGTTTTAACAGGTTCCTGTCTGTTTTTAAGAGATTCCACCATGGTGGAAATCTCCCCCCTATAACTTAGTTTAAAGTATTTTGAATGTGAGTTAATATATGTTTACCTAACAAAGCATTTCCTCTCCTACTTAAATGGAGCCCATCCCTTGAAAAAAGTTCTTCTTTTAAAAAGAATTCCTCCCAGTGAGTTATGCATCCTATTTGTTGTTTCAGACACCATCTTCTCAACCAATTGTTTAAAGCTTTGATTTTTTAGAATTAAACTCTGAAGCTTTGGGGATTGGTAATACTTCAGAATATCTGATTACACAATTTAATTCAATTGATTTGTTAGTCATTGCAACAATGTCTGGTTTAATTTTGAATAAAGGTTCTCTTAAGACATTGTTTGCCCCAGCGTGTATGATGACTGAAGGAGCTTCAGAATTTGATAATATGTTATCCAGCATTAATGCAATATCATCTATTTTGGCTCCACTAAAGGACGACAATGTTCTAAATTCTTTATCAGGATCATACTGTATATTAACCTAAGTTTTTGACTATGGAATCTCCCAAAACAAACAGTGGTTTCTTGTTCAATTCCTGATCAGAATCCATCAGTGCAGATTCACAAAGTAAATGAGAAGAAGAAATGTTGATAGGAAAAACTGGCAAAGCAGTGGTGCTCCGTATGTCTGAAGTCACGACAGAAATGTTTTCAGTAATATGTTGGTCCATATTATCCCCATTTTCATCAGAACTACCTAATAAAGTATACTGGTTTGATAGGGGTAGTTCAAAAACATTAGCTCTACGTCCCTTTTTTGCTGCCCTGCCACCTTTTACTGAAGTCCAGTCTCCCTCTTTATTATTAAATTCATTTTCTCTGGGTCTTTTTTCATTCCTGTTCATTGTCTCCATCTGTAAATTATCTATAATCGATTCTGGTGCCGTTTCTGGTTCTGATATGGAATCGCTGACTTGGAAACTTATTACATCAGTATGCACTAGGCTTCCTACATCACAATGTAATTCTGTTAAACAATGCCCGTTTGCATGTATATTTGTTTGAAATCTAGTAGCCACAATTTTTTGGCTAGCTTCCAAAATCTGCAATCTCACCCCAAATGTGCTGATTTCATGTTGTAGTTCTTCATTTATAATACATTTAATACATTTATAGTTTGTTTCCTTATTCAAAATGTCTGAGGAAAGGGAATACATATTGCAAGAAGGGCATTTAATGCCTACATCACCATTTAAGGTAGTAATAAACTCAGCCATAATGTAAGGGTTAAATGCAACACAGAACTTTATTAGATTAATAACAACTAGATAATGCACTATTAGATTATTAAATGTGAAAACCTCAGAGCTAAAGGATGTTTTACCTTAGAAGGATAATTTACCTTTTAAGTGCTGTACCCAAATAAACGCACCACACTACAAAATTCCACTTTTCAACTTGCTCCTCGCTTCCACACTAAACACACATAACATGCCCAATGTGCGTGTCTTCTCATGGCCCCAGGCACGCTCACCCTGCCGTACTCACCCTGCTTGTAAGCGGGGCTTGTTTAAATGTCTCAATTGACCCAGAAGATCAAGAAAGGGGTCAGTCACTGCCTATGCTATAGCCCAAAATAAAAAAATTAATAAACAGCCCAAATAAGCAAATAGCTACAAAAGTAGCTTACAGAACACAGACACAAGTTATGGAAGTGTCTGAAAGTTAAATAATCAGTTCACTGCTTGAGTTGTAGTCTCACAAATACGTGGAAGACTATAGATCCACTCTTCCTGCTTTGTAAGCAGGGCTCCTTAGCTCTTTAATTATTTTACAAATGTTGCACTTGCATCAATGTTCCATTTACACTAAAGAATCAATAAAATCACTTCAAGCCACTCAGCGTTGCAGTACTGAGAGCTTTAGCGCACCCACTCAGAGCAGGGCTTGTTTAAATAGCTCAGTTGACCGGAGAAGATCAAGAAAGGGTCAGTCACTGCCTACGCTATAGCCCAGAATAAACAAATTAATAAAACAGCCCAAATAAGCAAATAGCTACAAAAGTAGCTTACAGAACACAGACACAAGTTATGGAAGTGTCTGAAAGTTAAATAATCAGTTCCCTGCTTGAGTTGTAGTCCTACGAATATGTGGAGGACTACAGACCCACTCTTCCTGCTTTGTAAGCAGGGCTCCTTAGCTCTTTAATTATTTTACAAACGTTGCACTTGCATCAATGTTCCATTTACACTAAAGAATCACTTCAAGCCACTCAGCGTTGCAGTACTGAGAGCTTTAGCGCGCCCGCTTGTAGTGGGGCTTGTTTAAATGGCTCCGTTGACCCAGAAGATCAAGAAAGGGGTTAGTAACTGCATACGCTATAGCCCAGAATAAAAAAATTAATAAAACAGCCCAAATAAGCAAATAGCTACAAAAGTAGCTTACAGAACACAGACACAAGTTATGGAAGTGTCCGAAAGTTAAATAATCAGTTCACTGCTTGAGCTGTAGTCCCACGAATACGTGGAGGACTACAGACCCACTCTTCCTGCTTTGTAAGCAGGCTCTTTAGCTCTTTAATTATTTTACAAACGTTGTACTTGCATCAATGTTCCATTTACACTAAAGAATCAATAAAATCACTTCAAGCCACTCAGCGTTGCAGTACTGAGAGCTTTAGCGCACCCGCTCAGAGCAGGGCTTGTTTAAATGGCTCAGTTGACCCGGAAGATCAAGAAAGGGGTCAGTCACTGCCTACGCTATAGCCCAGAATAAACAAATTAATAAAACAGCCCAAATAAGCAAATAGCTACAAAAGTAGCTTACAGAACACAGACACAAGTTATGGAAGTGTTTGAAAGTTAAATAATCAGTTCCCTGCTTGAGTTGTAGTCCTACGAATATGTGGAGGACTACAGACCCACTCTTCCTGCTTTGTAAGCAGGCCCTTAGCTCTTTAATTATTTTACAAACGTTGCACTTGCATCAATGTTCCATTTACACTAAAGAATCACTTCAAGCCACTCAGCGTTGCAGTACTGAGAGCTTTAGCGCGCCCGCTTGTAGTGGGGCTTGTTTAAATGGCTCCGTTGACCCAGAAGATCAAGAAAGGGGTTAGTAACTGCATACGCTATAGCCCAGAATAAAAAAATTAATAAAACAGCCCAAATAAGCAAATAGCTACAAAAGTAGCTTACAGAACACAGACACAAGTTATGGAAGTGTCCGAAAGTTAAATAATCAGTTCACTGCTTGAGTTGTAGTCCCACGAATACGTGGAGGACTACAGACCCACTCTTCCTGCTTTGTAAGCAGGCTCTTTAGCTCTTTAATTATTTTACAAACGTTGTACTTGCATCAATGTTCCATTTACACTAAAGAATCAATAAAATCACTTCAAATCTACCAGATAGAAAGCCTTACGGCAACACTTCAAGACTATATGCAGAGATTTAGACTTAAATGGCAGGGCTGGATACTCTGCTACTCAGGGGTAGATTCAGCTTTTGTTCCTTGAATGGATTTTACAGCAATTTTATCTAACTGAAGGTCATGTGTTCTGGGGGGAGTACCATAATTTTTAATGCCTCTAGTGACTCCGGCTGTTACTTTACACAATGCCTGAACAATTGTATCCTGTGACTGCACTGTACACTGAATAATGTACAAATGTTGCATGTGTGCATGAAAATAACTAATAAAAATAAATTAAAAAAAAAAAAAAAGAAAACTCCGCCGGGATTGAAGCGAGCAAAAAAGTGGCAATTTTGCATTGAGTGGGGCTAAAAGGTCCCAGCTCTGGATGCCCCACCCATCGAGAAGAGGTCGACTATCAGGATCAGAAGTTCCCACTCATGAGCCCTGGAGCAGGAGCGGCTTAGACTGTCTGACAGGACGTTTTGGATGCCTGGAACATGGATGGTGGAGCACTCCAGACTGTGCTCGACAGCCCAATACCAAATCCTCATCGCCTCCCTGCACAGGGGGTAGGAATGCATCCCTCCCTGCTTGTTTATGTAATAAACCATGCACATGCTGTCTGTCTGAAATAAGAGTGGACCGGAGAGGAGATGAGTCTGGAAGGCCTGAAGGGCATACAGGATGGCCTGTATTGCCAGGATATTAATGTGGAGGCCTTGTTCCACATCTGCCCAAATGCCCCAAGTCTGGTGAGCTCTCCAAGTGAAAACTGAGGCATCTATCATCAGAATCTGGCGGGGGGTTGGGATGGGAAAGGGGACTCCCTGAAACAGGTTGGTTGGCTCCAGCCACTAGGACAGGACCCATTGAATGGGGCTGGAGTCCATGACCAGCTGGTTGGGGTCGTCTGTGAACTGGTCCCATTGTACCCCCATGTCCATTGAAGGATCATCATATGTAGTCAGGTGAAAGGCACTGTAGCAATGGCTGCTGCCATGTGACCCAGAAGATGCAGGTGTAACCCCCCTGCAAATGGGGGTTCCCAAAAGTCTTCCAGGAGCTTGCCTGAATGCTCCAAGCCTGGGTGGTGTTCCGCGTCTGAGCTGATTAACTGTGGTTGCAAGTGAGTGCTATTTGAGCCTCCATGTACTGTCTCTTTAAGAGCTGTCTGCTTACAGACTTAATTAGTTTGTATGGGGGGGACTGTGTATTTAATGTTCGAATCCCTTCGAGCTGCGCCAATTCTCTCCATTTCTGCCGCCACTACATGTGCAGAGGAAGCCTTGTTGAAAGATATAACTGTTTGCCAGAAATCATTTAGAGTGACTGAGAAAATGTAGTTTGTCTAACCTGCCTTTATTGCAGCTGGGACTCTGTGTGTGTTACCTTTCTATTTGGACCTAAACTGCTGTGATCGAGGAGCAGTCTGCCTGGTATAGTACTTTCCTTTTACATATGAATGTGCGTAGTGCTTGTGGGGAATCGCTATTTCCAATCCCCTGTGCTGTGTGTTGAAGCTGGAAGCAAACCTCAGCTTGTCTCAAACTAAAACCGTTTGCTATAAACTGCAGTGGGGTCCAGTCACAAGGACCTTGTCTCCATGCCCTGCTGTTTCTGACAATCCAGAAGAATATCCACCATCCGGTTCTCAGCTTGGGTATTGTGAGTACAAATCAGGGAATTCCCCTGCAGCCTGTTTTGAATCACAAGTGTGTCATCTAATTCTTGTTGTTCTTTGCTTCATGGACTGAGCCATCAGGCTCCAGATTACAATTAGGTGTTGTGCATATATTTTCTTCTACAGGGCCTTATCCATCTGCACCTGCCAGCCAACCCTAGGCAATGGACCTGGCTAGCCCCCCCCAAACCTGGGTACCCAGAGTGTGACTTTTCAGACCCTGTATGTGTGCACAGTACTGTGATTTAATGCCACTAATTAACCCGATTTCCCCCTCCCGTGTTACTGTCCCCTAAATAAATCAGATTTGTTGTTGTTAAGCTTTAAACTGTCTGAAGTGCCAGTACCTTCATGCCAAGCACCGTACTGGTTTGTGTATGCTGCTTAACCTTATTTTTCAGGGGGTCCTCAGAGATGAACCTGCGAATCAGTCTCGAGGGTAAGTGGTACCTTATGATTGAACAGTGTGTACATGTGGGGTATTGGTACTGTAACTCCTGTGCATCGTGTGGGCCATTAGAGGGATTAGAAGGGGGTCTCAGTGTCCCAGAGGGCTGTGACCAAACTAGACCAACCATTACAAACCCTGACCTCTGGGTGGAGGCACCAGCCATAGAACCTAGGCCCCATAACCTGTCAGTAGTCAAGCAGGCAGGGGTAGTAGCCCTTGGGATAGCGCCACCTGGGGGCTACACAGGAATACCCTGACTGGGACCTGACAGCTGGAGGAGACCAGATGGGCCTGGTCCATCAGATGCTCTGCCCTGTCCCTGGGCAAAAAGGCCATGCCCTGGGATGTGTCTAGAATAGCCCTTATGAACTGGAGCAGCTGACAAGGTACCAGACAGGACTTTGGCCTGTTTATTGTGATCCCCAGGGCCTGGAAGAGGCTGAAGGTATGCTCCAGGGTCTAGAGAAGGCATTCCCAGGACAGGGCAGCTAGGAGTCAATCGTCCAGGTAGGGAAAGACATAACAGCCCTGCCTCCTGAGGGCAGCCGCCACTACCACCAGGCACTTGGTGAAAACCCGGGGGCTGAAGACAGGCCAAAGAGGAGAGCCCAGAAATGAAAACGGGCACCCCAGAAATGAAAGCAGAGCAAGCGTCTGTGGGAAGAGAAAATTCTGATATTTATTTAGCTTTTGTTGACCGGGTAAGTGCACTAGACAAATCCTGCCTATTTTCAGGCACAACCCGGGGGGAGGGGGATACAGATGAATGCCAAATGACCTTGAACCAGATTAAGCTGTTGGTGGTATTTTTAGTGAATGAGGAAATTTGGCCAGGACACCGGGGAAATTCCCCTACTCTTTTCGATAAGTGCTATGGGATCTTTAACATCCACCTGAACTACCACCAATCCAGGCAGATGGGACCTCGGTTTAACGTCTCATCCGAAAGACGGCACCTCAGAAGTGCAGCACCCCTCTCATGCTGCACTACAATGTCAGTACTGGGATATTAATCCAAGTGCCAGATGTGGGAACTGAACCCACAGCCCTCTGATCTCCCGGCCTCAGAGGCGAGTGTGCTACCTACTGAGCTACTGACACTGACAATATATAACAGGATATATAACACTGATATAGAGGTAGGCATCCTACAAGTCCAGAGAACAGAGCCAGCAGACCCTGAAGGGTAACCATCCAAAAGCGCTTGTATTCTAGGAACAGATTCAGGTTGCTCAGGTCCAAGATGGGTCTGAGGTCCCTGATCTTTCTGAGGACCAGGAAAAAGTAGAAGTAGAACCTCCTGCCCCAAATAGCCCGAGGGATGGGCTCTATCAGAGCTTGAATTTCCTCCCAGATGAGATGCAGATAAGCCGGGGTTGGGGGAGGAGGTTGAAAGAGTTGCCTGGAGGATTTTTGGTAGGCCACTCGAGGAGTTCCAGAGTGTGGCTGTGCTCTATGAGTTGCAGCATCCAACTGTCTGAGGAAATAGAAACATAGAAGCTGACAGCAGATAAGGACCGCAAGGCCCATCCAGTCTGCCCATTTCTTTTTCTACCTTATAAATGTGCCATCGGCCTTTGCTCTGTCAATGGCCTATCTAGTCATACTTATCTGTATTGCTCCCTTATGCCTATCACATGCCTGTTTGAAGCCTTGCACTGTATTCATATCCCCCACTTCCTAAGGTAGGCCGTTCCATGCATCTGTAACCCCCCTGCAAATGGGGGTTCCCAAAAGACTTCCAGGAGCTTGCTTGAATGCTCCAAGCCTGAATGGTGTTTGGCATTTAAGCCATTTATCAGTGAGTGTTTTAGAGCCTCTGGTACTGTCTCTTTAAGAGCTGTCTGCTTGCAGACATAATTAGTTTGTATGGGGGGACTGTGTGTTTCTTTGATTGAGTACCACTCAAGCTGCCAATTCACTTCATTTTGCAGTCACTAGGAGTGCAAAGGGAACCTATCTGAAAGATGTAACTGTTTGCCAGAAATTATTTACAGTAATAATGAAATTACAGTTTGTCTAACCTGCTTTCTTTTGCAGTCAGAACTGTGTCTGCTAGTTCCCCATTCTAGTTTTGAACTGCTGAACTGGACCAATCAGTGTGGGTAAGCTAGCTCAAAATGGTGCCTTGACGAATCAGAACTTGGACTCATAATCTGAGCCAGCCACAAGAGGATTGCATGGGCAGTGACTCTGGGAGATGTAGTTTAGACTTCAGTGCCTTTTTGGACCAACAGCAGCAGTCTATTGTGAGTGACAGCCAATCCAGTCAAGAACTGGGAGGAACTCAAAGGAAGTGCTCGGTTTTGTCGGTTGGAGTTTCAGTTGAGCTTTGGCAGTGAAGAAGGAAGGAGCCCTGTGCTTTTTCAGTGTGCAGTTTTAGTCAAAAAACGTGTGTAAGGCCCAGAGTTCCGGTCTGCAGCTTGTGTAACAGCTTATTAGGACTGAATCCGTCCTGTGAAAAGAATCAAAGGATCTCTGAAGAGTAGAAACCAGGCTCACCCTGTAGAAGACTGGAGGAATTGCTGAAAATTGCACTGGTCTGTCAGGAACTGAATCTGCTGTGTGTTCTCCCGGGTATTGTGCAGTAATTGCGATCGGGATACAGATGCAGCCTGCCTGGTATAGTGCTTTCTTTATATGGATGTGTGAAGAGGTTTGTGTACCTCAAGTGAGCCCTGCTGACATTGAAGGACCCTATCTTATTTGGAGGTCGTGGAGTACTAATTCAGGGTCGCTCCCTGTTGAATTGCCACATTAAATCCAAATGGAATTACTGTACTGCTGACTGTTTAATTTTCCTTTTCTCTGTGTGAAAGGGCCCTACCAGCTGCCACAGTTTGGACTAGCCACTAGGGCTTGGGTACCCAGGGACAGTAACTGATAGGATAGGCCTGTGCACAGAGCCATAGGTAGATTATTAGAGTGATAAGCTAATTAACCTGATTTTCCCCTGTCCTTGTTATATCCCTAAATAAATCAGAGCTGCTTGTTTCAGCAAAGTTATACTGCCGGTACAGTATTTGTCTGTGTTAAGTACTGTACTGTGATTGTTGCACTGTATCTCATTTCACAGGAGGTCCCAGTGCCGGAACCAGACCTGGGGGTAAGTGTATACTGTGAAGGTAATTCTGATATATTGTGTGGGCCACTAGTGGGAAGAAAGGGGGGTTGCAGTGTCCCAGAGGGCTGTGACCAAGTTAGTTTAACTATTGCAAACCCTGACCTCTGGGTGGAGGCACCCGCCATTGGATCCAGGCCCCTCAACCTGTTAGTGGCAAATCAGGCAGGGATAGTAGCCCCTGGGATAGCGCCATCTAGGGGTTACACATCCACCACCCTTTCTGTGAAAAATAACTTCCTCACATTACCCCTTAATCAGCCTCCCTCTAATCTCATGCTGTGTCCTCTTGTCCTGCTATTTTTCTTATATTGAAACATATTAGACTCTTTCACTTTGTTAATGCCCTTAAGGTGTTTGAATGTTTTGATCATACCACCTCTCTCCCTCCTTTGCTCTAGGGTATACATATTGAGCTCCGTTAATCTGTCCTCATATGTTTTCTGATGCAGTCCCTGCACCATTTTGGTTGCCCTTCTCTGGACTGCCTCAATTTGGTTAATGTCCTTGTGAAGGTGTGGCCTCCAGTACTGCATGCAGTACTCCAGATGGGGCTTAACCAGTGTCTTGTAAAGAGGGATTATTACCGTCCTCTTACGACTTGTGATACCCCTACTAATATACCCCAACATCCCCCTAGCCTTACCTACTGCTTTAGTGGTCTGCTTGGATGATTTCAGGTCATCTGTGATGATGATACCCAAGTCTCTTTCTTCCCTTGTGACTGCAAGCAACTCCCCTCTCAACCTACAGGTAGCTTCAGGGTTTCTCTTCCCTATGTGCATGATCTTGCACTTCTTTGCGTTAAACCCCAGTTGCCACTCTTCCGACCATTTTGCCAGTTTATCCAGATCTCTGCTCATTCTGCCCACCCCATCTGGATCATCTACTCTGTTGCAGATCTTGGTGTCATCTGCAAACAGACAAACCTTACCCTTCAGTCCATCTGCAATGCCACTGATGAAGATACTGAAGAGGACTGGCCCCAGGACTGATCCCTGAGGTACCCCACTTGTGACTTGCAGCTCTTCTGACTGTATACTGTTTGCCACCACTCTCTGTTTTCTGCCCGTCAACCAGTTTGCCACCCAGTTGACCAACTTCTGACCCACCCTGAGCCTACCCAGCTTATTAATCAATCTTCTATGTGGAACAGTGTCGAAAGCTTTGCTGAAGTCAAGGTAGACGACATCAACTGCTCCTCCTTGGTCCACCACTCTGGTTACCCAGTCAAAGAAATCTACGAGATTAGTTTGACAGGACCTTCCTGTTGTAAACCCATGCTGTCTTGGATCCTGTGCTCCTATGGATTCCAGGTGTTGCACTACCCTTTCCTTAAGGAGTGCGTCCATAATTTTGCCCACTACTGAGGTAAGACTGACTGGTCTGTAGTTCTCTGCCTCCTCCTCCTTGCTACCACCCTTGTGGAATAGGATCACATGAGCCCTTCTCCAGTCTTCTGGGACCTCTCCTGTGCTCAGAGACTCACTAAGCAGTTCTGATAATGGCTCTGCTAGTTCCACCCTTAGCTCCTTTAGTACCCTGGGATGTATGGCATCAGGTCCCATTGCCTTGTCCACCCTGAGGTTATCGAGCTCTTGTAGGACCCTTTCTTTTGTGAAGGGACTAGTGCACACCTCCCTCCCCCCTGTGTCCATGGTGCTGAGCTGTGGGCCCTGCCCTGCCTTCTCTTCAATAAATACTGAGCAGAAGCATCTATTTAGGATAGATGCTTTTACATGGTCCTCCTCCTCACACGCCCCTTATCCCTTTTGATCATAGCAATACCCACTCTGGACTTTCTCCTTTCACTAATGTATCTATAGAGAAAGTCTTGTCACTTTCTTCTACTGTTCGTGCTAGTGTTTCCTCGGTTTGGGCCTTTGCCTGCCTTACTGCCTTCCCTTAGGAAAGTTTGGTATGCCTCCCTATCTTCATCCCACTGCATTCCCTTATATTTCCTGAAGGCCAACCTTTTGGTTCTGACCTTTTCTGCTACTATTTTTGAGAACCAAAGTGGTTTCCTTCTTCTTTTGCACTTCCGTTTCTCTCTAACACAATGGGATGTTGCTTCAAGTATTGCATCCTTAATGCTTGACCACTTTGCCTGTACCCCCCTCACTGTATTTCTTTTTGCCAGGGCTAGCTTTAACTCTATTGGCCATCTTATCAAAGTCAGCTCCTCTGAAGTCCCATATTTTTGCCTTGGAATGGGATGATTTAGTTCTAGTGGCCAAATTGAACCATACCATGTGATGGTCACTGGCCCCCAGGTGACCTTCTACCTGGAGATCTGTGATCCTTTCCCTGTTAGTCAGTACTAGATCTAGGATAGCCCTGTCTCTTGTGGGTTGTTGTACCAGTTGTTAGAGGCCCTCACCCTGCAGGGAATCCCTCACCACCTGTCGAGGTGGAGAGAGAGAAGCAACCCCCAACTGCCCCGGTTTCTACTGGGGGGGGTCTGTTGGCAAGAGAGGCAGTGGAAGGGTGGCGCCTAGCTAGGCTGAGGCTGCGTATGGTACAAGGAGTGGATGGACGTAAGGGCCCGGCCCAGTTCCTGAAGGGAGAGATCAAGTCCTGCACATCACCTCCAAAAAGGATGGAACCCCGAAAAGGAGCATCCAAAATGCTGGACTGCACATCAGAAGCAAATCCAGAGACCCAGATCCAAGAGTGGCGCCAGAGACAGATGCCTGCGACTGCCCCTCTGCCTGAGGCATCAACCGTGTCATAAACAGCCTGCAGGACGTGATTCCAGATATCCGAGCCTTCCCTAAGAGTCTGGGCCAGCTGCTTCTTTGCAGGATCATCGGGCAGGGCCTGAACTAAGTCCCTGGCATGGTCCCACAGACATTCTGGTACTAAACCATGTGGGCCAAATAGTTAATGGCCCTAATGGCCAGGGTAGAAGAGACATAGACAGGCTTACCTAGGTGATCCAGATGTCTGGACTCCTTGTCAGGGGGAAGAGCATTGAGATGCTTAGGTTTCTTGGTGTGGTCATGGGCTGCATTGATAACCACTGAGCTAGCCTTAGGCTGCCCCCCAAAGAAGGGTTTACCAGCAGGGGCATAGTAAAGATGGTCAGCCTTCTTGGGCACCATTGGAGTAGTGGAAGGGTGATTCCAGGTTGCCCTAGTGACATCCTCATATGAGTCAATCAAGGGGGGACCACCTACGGGAGAGCATCAGGCTGGCGCAGGTAAACAGCCAACGGATCACACTCTGGGTTATGCTTCTCAGTTATCCAGCCCATGGTTGTTTGTATGTACCTCATGATGTCCAGGAAAGAACAGACATCAGGAGGGGATTTGGGGACTGCCTTAGGGGGCTCCTCATCCTCAGAGGAGACCCACTCCAGGAAGGAAGACTTTGAATAATCATGGTCCTATTCATCCTCCTTGTCCGGCTCACTTTCAGGGGGCAGGTGTTGGTCCAGGCAACCGCCAGAGCCGACGTCAGACCCGGTACCTGATGTATGATGGTCACTGGGACCAGGGTGGACAGGAACCAGAAGAGGCTAAGACCGGTGTGGAAGGGGGGTGTCAGGGCAACACCGACAATGGGCCCACAGGGGTGGGATTCTGCTTCTGCATGAGCGCCCACCAAGAAGTGAACAGGGAATTATAATCCACCTGTGAAAGATAATTATATACCAGAGGATATCGATAGGCTGGCGCCGGGTAGGGATAGGCCAGCCTCAGTCCAGTCGAGGCCGGCATCAGGTACCCTGGCATAGGTCCCGGAGGTGCAGGAGGGAGAGCTGACACCGAGTTAGGCTGAGGCAACACCGGCAGCAGCCCAGCTGATATGGGTTGTGGGAGCCTGGGAAGGGTGTCCACGAGTGCCGAGAGAGGAGAGACCAATGCCGGGGGGGGTGGACAGAGATCTCCCAAGCAAGGGCTGAGGCGAGACTGGAAGTGGAGAGACATTGGTAGCCTGCAGTGGGCACTGCCAATGGGGGACTGAAGCAGGCACAGCCGCAGCCGGGGGGGGGTGTTGGTGGAGAAACCGCCGCCCAAAGAACCATCACCGGCTGAGCCACCTGGCTGAGAGCCTGCGGAGGTCAAGGGCCTGAGTGTCAGGGACTGAGGAGCAGGAGACGAAGTCCCCTGCCCTGAGGAGCCACCACTCACCACCAAGATAAGAGGGGGCGGCAGGGCCACTGGTAGCCCAGCAGGAGTAAGGGCTGGTGGGGCAAGGATGTCGATCTCCCATGGGAGTAAGACCCAGTCATGGTCGAAGGTTTATGAGGAGACGCAAGTGGGAAGCAGACCATGCCTGGGCCCGGTTCCGGTCCTTATCTCAGTGTTTATGCTTCCTGCTAGACTTTTTCCTGGGTAGAGAAGAGGAGGAAGCCCCAGAGGACTGTGCTGGCTCCTGGCCTGCAGCTCCTGTTCCATTATGTCGAGCTTCTGCTTGAGGAGATGGCTCTCCAGAATTTTCAGGTGACAGCTCTGTGTGGCCTAATTAAATCTTTGGCACAACTGGCAGGCTTCAATGTCAAAGCTGGGACCTAGGCACAGGATGCAAGCAGAATGTCCATCCTTTTTTGGAATCTGTTTGTCAGAAGACGAGGCAGGTTGACAAGACAAAAACCTGAATCCGGTAACACCAAAAAATCAATGTTATAACTAAAGAAAAGAGGACAGTAGAAAAGGCGCAAAGCATGGAAAATAATGTCTCTATCTAGTGCAATGGCTGGATGGGCTACTCTCTTTCTCACCCTCCTGAGCCTAAATAACTGCCGGTACGGCACTCAGATTTCTGGGCATGCTCCTTCCCTCCCTGGGACTCCCATTAATATGCACTCCTCAGCAACATTGTCTTACAGTGCCTTACTACCCACTCCCTTCAGTGAGCACAAAACAAATAGCTCTAAGCATTTCCATGCACGTTGCCCATGGTGCCTGCACTCAATGGCCCTCTATCTCAGGATCCTCAGTATTAAAGGATATCAATACTCAAAAAGCCAGAGTAGGCAGCGTAAGCTCAGTGTCAAACTGATTAAGGAATATCTCTGCCACATAGACTTCCTGCTCTTGCTACTCTCTGGGAATATTCACCCGAACCCAGGCCCTCGAACACACCTGAATGGGTTGCAAGACAATGTTGGCAAACTTATAATTGGCTCACTCAATATTTGTAGCCTCCTACCAAAAATGGACAACCTGTATTCTTGGACACAACATAACCCTGATATTCTGTCTGTAGCTGAGACATGGCTCTCTCCCAACATTGCAGATGCCTCAATTTCAATCCCAGGGTACACCATGTTCAGGGCAGATCACCTCGCCAAAAGAGGTGGTGGCTGCGTAATATATCTCAGGGACTACCTACAGGCACACATCCTACGCCTACCTGATACGAGTACCAGCATGCAAGTTCTTGCAGTAAAAATGTTTCTTGGAAAGCATAACAAAACTCTCACAGTCCTCTCGGTATATATCCCGCCTGGACAAAAATCCAGTGGACTTAACTCACTACTCAAATGTCTCAGTACCCTCAACCTCAACTCTGAAATACTACTGTTAGGTGACTTCAATGCAGATTGGCCCTCCACTGCAGCAACTCCATACAGGGATGCAGTGACATCCATGCATCTTTCAAAACTTGTCTCCTCAACCAGTAGGGTAAACTACAAGACTGGTACATCAATTTTGCTAGACTGGGCCCTATCAAATATGCTGGAACACATCTCCCACACCTCTGTCCTACCTGATACTTTCAGCGATCACTCACCTGTTCTAGTTTGCTGGTCTAGCACCTACTCCAAACCCCCCACTAGAACTATCACAAACAGAGTCCTTAAGCAAGGCCACCTGGACCAGTTCAGAGTCGACCTAAGTCAGCAGGACTGGTCCCAAGTCTACTCCTCTACTTCTGTGGATACAGCCTTGGAGTGCTTCATCAGGTTATTTAATGCAGTCTGTGACACACACGCACCAATAAAAAATGGATAATAAAGGGCTGGAGCAACCCTTGGTTCTCTCCTGAGCTTGAGCGCTTGAAAGCAAGAGACTACCTCTGGTATAAAGCCCAGGAGACAGGCAAGCAGGCCGACATTCAACTCTACAAAAAGGCCCACAATGACTGCAGTAGGGAGATACAGGCAGCAAAAAAACAATACTACAAGGATGCACTTATCCAGTCCTGGAGTGACAGTAAAAAATTTTGGGTTAACCTCAAGGAGGTCACAGGGAAAGTTAACAAGCCAGCCCCTACAATGCTTAACATTGACGGCATACCTACTACTGACCCGGAAACTATTGCTAACTCACTTAACAAAGCATTTACCGATCTCTCTGGAGTGCTACCCTCAGACTTTTTCCACCCTTCTAACTCCTCTGTCACATAGCAAACAATGAACCAACCACCTACTAACCCTCATTTTCAGTTCAGATCCATATCCTTAAATGAAGCCAGGAATGACTGTCTAACGGTCCTAGGAAAATCACGCTACAGTGGAGATTCCCTTGATTTAAAATTTATAGCCCTATCCCTGGAAGTCATCTTAAAGCCTCTAACCTACATAATCAATGCCTCACTACGATTCTCACAGTTCCCGCAGCAATGGAAGGCTGCATTACTGACCCCAGTCTTCAAGAGTGGTGATCGATCCATGCCAGGAAACTACAGACCCATTTCGATTCTCCTTCCCCTATCCAAGGCACTAGAGAGGATTGTTGCTGATCAATTAGTGGAATATCTGGAAAAATATAACATTCAATGCCCTGAACAACATGGCTTCTGCAAAGCACACTGCACCACCACAGCACTGCTTGAGTTCTTGGACTTTATTCACAACTCACTTGAGCACAGCGAGCTGGTTGGTGCAACGTTTATCGATTTGTCAAAAGCATTTGACTGTTAATCTCAACCTCCTCGCTGAGCAACTAGATGCTATTGGTCTATCAGACGATACTGTAAGATGGTTCAAATCCTACCTCTCAGGCCGATCCCAGCAAGTTAGGATAGACAATGTCTACTCTGATGGCAGACCAGTTCGCTCGAGTGTTCCGCAGGGCTCCATCTTGGGTCCCCTAATGTTCAGCTTATTTCTAAATCATCTTCCTAGTTCCTGTCCTAGCAAAATTCTGCTCTACGCAGATGATGCTGTCGTCTTCTCTAAAGGCACAGGCCCCAGGTCATTGGAGCTCACACTACAAGACAGCTTCTCCTCAGTGGAAAAATGGTTCAAGGCACACAAACTTGTCATGAATTATGAAAAAAAAAAAAAAAAAAGGCAATGATATTCTCCAGCCCGCAGAATCTACATCGATCGCACCCACTTACCATTACCAATGATGAAGTTGCATCACTTGAACAGGTACAGCACTTTAAGTACTTGGGGGTGACACCTGACAGTACCATGTCATTTGTCTACCATATAGACAATATAGTAAAATCACTGAATATGCGCATCGGCCTCCTACACAGGCATAAGCACAGTCTCACCCATGAAGCACTAAACCTTGCCATCCGCAGCTCAGTCGTCTCTCTTGTGGAGTATAGTATTGCAATCTATGGATCTGCAACAGACACAGCCCTCCACCGTATCAAAGTCGCTTTAAATAAGGCATGCTGCCTTTCCACCAGTTCAGAACATCAAACCGACACCTGTGACCTTTATACCCACACCAACTGGCTCCAGTTCAACAGCAGACTTCAGTACCAGACCTGCCTGCTGGCCAAAAAAGCAAGTCTAGGCATGCTACCCATAGGCGTCCAGAAGCTCCTCACCCCCTTTGAATGCAGCCACACCACAAGAAGCTCTGGGAGCATGGTCTTCAAGATTCCAAGATGGTCGCACCACTCTAGGACAAAGGGCCTTTGCCCACCAGGCACCTAAATGGACTAACCTGCCACCAAGCCTCTTTGCTATTCCAATGCTGGGCCCTTTCAAATGCAAGTCATGATCATATCTGGCTACCAAAGCAAGTTGTGACTGTTTCCACTAAGGCCTCCAGCCCCTGGCAGTTCATCAACCTAAGTACTTCCTGGCACCTTCTATACCCCCATTTCTTCCCTTCCTAAACTGTGCCACTCTCCTCCCCTTTGCTTCTACCCCCGCACCGCTGGGCACCTCTCCACCCCCCCACTACTTCCCTCCCTAACTGACCCAACCTCCTCCCCACACCTTCTACCCTTCCTCCCCTCCTCCTCTCTCTGCCACTCCCCTTCTGCTCCCATTCCTTTTTCCCCTTCTTATACTGACGTCCTACTCTGATCCTGCACCACCCCCTCACCCGACACCCTCTGTTAACAATTCCCGCTACTGGCACTGCCAGTATGCTTAGTATAAGCCTCCCTCATCAGTGACGAGGCCCACCTTCTCGGCTGATTTTCTGTATATATTCTCTCTCTCTCTCTCTCTCCAGTTTGCCTTCTCACTATTACCCCCCTCTCTTCCTGAGCCAACCTTACCCCTTGTTTACTCTTGCTCTCTCCCTTTTTTTTGCTTTTGTGTTGGCAAATACCATTGTATATAGTGTTTGCTTATTTCAGTCACACATGTAACCTCTTACCTAATTTGCCTTAATTGTTGTTGTTGTCTTCTTACGGCTTCCCACAAGCTGTAGTTTTGTTTGTTACTATAATGACCCTGATGTGGAACCTATGTAATGAGCCTGTACTCAGAGGTTAATCCGAGATCTTGATAAATAAATAAATAAAAATGGCAACTGACGGTAGCTGCGACAGTGTCAATGGTCCAATGTGCGCAGGTCGATGGCAGGAAAGAACTGGGGTGGGTGTGGGGAACCACCTGCCTTTATAGGACAGGCCAATGTCAGCAGAGTGATGTCGGTGGTGGGTGTTCCCCGTGGCACACTGCTAGCTAGAAAGGTTTCCATGTAGTCCTGGTGCCTGGCGGCTTAGTCGTACCAGTGATGGCCTGCTGCAAGAGCCTCCCTCAAAGTAAGATCACTGCTTTCATATCTTTCAAATTTGAATTTTATAAACGTTCTTCTCAAACATGGTTCCATAAGAACATCCCGGTAGAACTTATATCCATATGATCCATTGTATGCAGCAAACCAAGGAGAGTACCGTGTATTTTTTTCACACATTCTATGTCCTGTTTGATCCAGAAACTATTTATTTTTGTTTTAATATATTGTTTGCATTTCCAACTGAGAATACTATTCTTCTCTATATAGCTGTGTAGATTAATTAAGCCATACTTTCTCAAACTCACCAGGATGTTTTCATATCAGCTAGACTCTTGATGTCCCATAACTGTCTAATCCTTCTTTTCCATTAAGCACTTGTATGGGAGCCTATCCTGCAGAATCCTAATTAGTCTCAACCAGTAATTGATTTTCCTGGTGTCAATAATTAAGCAATAAGGCATGACGGGGGGGGGTGTTATGGTGTGATTACGGCCGGCCTCAGGTGGGTTGAAGCACGAGACGAGGCTGAGTGCTTCCACCACCGAGAAGGACTGTTATCCCACCATAGCGCCCTCTTGGTGCGATTATGAAATGGGACCCTTAAATAAATATAATTTTTTTAAATGCTGTGCATGGTGGTGGTAAATTTAGAAAAAACTTAAAGGTGACCTGCAAACTAATTGTAGCAGCCCGCTCCCATCCCACATACCTTTCTACTATGCTGCGGGAGTCCGGGGCTGCTACGATGATGATCTTTCAAATAAAATTAATATTTTAAAAAAGCACCGAAACTTTTCAGCGAATGCGGAAGTGCCTTGGGGGTCCCGATCGAGCGGGCGCAAATTACTATGGGTATTCCACCAAGTTTGTGAAGTGGCAAACACCACTGCCATGAATGAATAGCAGTGGCTGCAGTTCACTATTATTTGTTTTATTGCTTCTACGTGGATCTTGATGCTTAAAATCCTACCTGCAGCAACACCTGGACAGGTCCTTGCTGTATATATGATTTTAGGCATCACAATCCACGCAGAAGCAATAAAACAAATAATAGTGAACTGCAGCCACTGCTATTCATTCATAGCAATGGTGTTTGCCACGTCACAATCTTGGTGGAATACCCATAGTAATTTGCGCCCGCTTGATCGGGACCCCCAAGGCACTTCTGCATTCACCGAAAAGTTTCAGCGCTTTTTTTATATATGAATTTTATTCGAAAAGATCATAACAATAGCAGCCCCAGACTCCCGCAGCACCATAGAAAGGTATGTGGGACGGGAGTGGGCTGCTATGATTAGTTTGCAGGTCACCTTTAAAAAATGGAAGCAAAAGTACAAAGACAATGAAAAATAGTCTGCATTTGATAGTGTACAGTAGTTTTAACACTTTGCCAGTAGGTGGCACCAAAGCTGCATATAAAGAGATGTTTTTAAATGGGCTTAGAAAGGGCAAAAGGAAGCAGGTACCAGCTTCAGACGCAAGCATAGCGTCTGCACAGAGGCTGCCATGTTCCTCGTCTGCCGGATGGATTGGGGCCATAATGAGCTTTCGAGCATTAGTGGCACAGCAGAACGTGTTAGTAGGTGCAGGAAGCTACAGTCAAATTGATCAAACTGGGCGGTGGCTAAACCTTTTTTAGTGTAGTGAAAGGTTGTTCATTTTAAAGCGGCTTTTCTTCAGTATTTATTTATTTATTTCCATCTAAGATTGTAATACCTTTGAGCACATGGCGCTCTTTTACAAAGGTTCCTCATCAGGAGGTGAGGGTAACAAACAGACAAAGGAATACTAAACAGAGGTAACCTAAAATGGCAAACGAACAGTTAAAATGCAGGAGAACTAACAGTGGTAGTCTAAATGACACAATAACAACTCAAATCAAGGAAAATAATAGGCAAACACAGTTACTATACCGGCAATTAAAGAGAGGTGAGATAAAGAGCAGTTGGGGCGCAGGGGGAGTAGCAGCCCTGGGCCTTATCAAGCTAAGCAATAGGCAAAAGGTGGGGTGTGTGTGGAAAGGGTAGACCAAAGGGGGAGCTGAAATGAGGCACAGGAAAAAGTTGGGTAGCGACGGGGGGTGAGGTAATTAAAATTTTGTATAGAGGGTCATGGAGGGTCCAGTGAGCAGACAATAATGGAGCGGCAGTGGGATGATTTCCTGTGGTCAGAAGCAGCGTAGCAGTGGTTGTGAGTAAAAAAACACTACTGAAAAGGAAGAAAAATCATGAAAAGTGTTCAAACATATATCTGAGTTTACAGTGGGAGCAGGGCAAGGAAAATGTCTGTACCGCTGCTATGGGGGTAGGTAGTGAGGTACACATGCGAGCGGGCAATCAGCAGCAGCGAGTGGGCAATCAGCAGCAGCATGGAGTAATATGCCACGGATGATTGCTGGTAAGGAGGACTGACTGCCAGGAGCTACTTTCACCCGGGCCGTTGTGCTGGGTAACGGCCCGGCTGAAAGCAGCTCTCCACCAACCAGGAGCCCAGATTTTTAGTACCTATTTTGTAATAGCATTTATGTTTGGTGTTCCCAGTTCTGATCTTATATACATACCACGGGGCAGGAATGCCCTACTCCTAATGTCTTTCTCAAAAGTTTATATAGCGGAACAGTTAATTTGTTCCTATTTTTGGAGTCCCATACCTCTATCCCATACAATAATTGGGACAGACATTTGGCATTTAGTGTCTCTATCAGCGGCCTAACTAATAAGCCACCATACATATGGTTAAATTTGTTGAGCCCATGTATTGTACTGTTCGTAGCTTCGACATCTGGAGTAAAGGGTACAGTTCTGGGCTACTGAATACAAAAAAGACATTGAGGGGAATAGAGAGGGTACAACACAGGGCCAACAAACTGATCAGGGGTAGGGGAGACAAAGGCGATGAGGGGTGGCTGGTGGCCCTTAACATGTTCACCTTAAAGATAAAGGCAGAGAGGGGACATGATCTCAGTCTTCCTACACTCAAGGATATAAAGTAGATTGGATATACAGTAGATTGGACAGAGATGTCTGATCTGGTGTTCTCTAGGACAACACGGAGACACACCCTACAAGGTTGTGTGTGGATGCTGATGTGCGAAACGGCTGCCACTAAACATTCAGTCACTTCACTATCAGTCTAGCATTGCTTGTGAAGTGCTTTGGGATACAGTGTGTAAGAAAAGTGTTATATAAATGCTGATTCTTCTTTCTTCTCTGTCTTAAAACTCAGAGGTAGCAAATTCAGGGGTAGAGTTAGGAAGCACTTCTTCCAGAGGGGTGAACCCAAGAAACAGCCTACCAGCAGAGAGAAGGGACATGAAGACTGAACATGCCTTCAACATAAGCCTGGACAAATGTCTGCTTACCAAGGGAATCACAGGGCATCCTGATTAGAAGAGTGGCGATGAACCCTGTTGAGTCAATACAGCTTAACACAGCATAACTATTCTCTTATTATAAAGTGTTGGGGGGGGGTGGACATGATGGACCTAGAGCCTTCCAACCTTAAATTACTGTGTTACCATATACGCATGTGGGTGCTGTAATCTGTGTTCCTTACTGAGTAACAAGGGCGTCTTACACTGGATGGACAAGAGGACTGTGAAGCGAAGCTGAGCGGTTCTGTCTGCCCAATCAGCATGTGAGAACCTTGTTGCACCATAAGAAACACATATTACAGCACCCATATACATATTACATGGCAAAGGAATGCCAATAATATGTAGATGGGTAGTTTTACTGTGGACATTTTTTCTTCTTATTGTCTCCCTCCCTCCGTCTTGTCCGATGTGTGCACCATTCGATGTCTTCTACTGTGGGCATGCAGAGAGTGCCAACATCCATTTGGGCTCGCCGCAGTCATATGGAGGCCACAGAAATATTGTTTTGGCATGGTGGAGTGGACACCGTATAATGCTTTGAAATGAAACTTTTTTTGGGGGGCGGCTATGAACATGATCAGGAGGATTTGGGGGTCTGTTTCAAGGGAAGATGTATTTGGGAAGTTTGGTGGCAGTGGTGTTAAGGCCATAGGAAGGCCAGCATGCTGGCGCAGTAGCATCATCGTTTGCAGTGCCAGTGACCCAAGTTTGGAAATTAGGTCGAGTCACTGGAGGGATGGTGGGGGGGGGGAGTAGGATTAGCATCCGTGGGAGGACTGAGAACACCAACCTAGAACTGCACACGTTGGGGAGGAGGTAACGGCGGACTTCAGCACACCTTGTGTGGGAGAACACAAGGTCGCGCACTTGCCGTCACTGCATAGCTGCACCTCCAGGGAAAGTCTAAGCAGAAAATCCTTAGACAAGGACGCAGCGTGATGCCTGGCCCCCAACCTCCACTCGCTGCCGATACAACTCAAGTGTAAGTTTCGGCCAGGGTCTTGGGGTGATTCAGGTCTCTCCCTGTGGAGAGACCCTCCATGAGGGGAAAGTCATGGTCCTCACGGACCGGGCAGCTCAAGGAAGTGCTGGGGGATGTTGGTGGTTGTGGGACCAGGGACACAAGGGGTCCATCCCCACAATGGTCAGACAGCCAGGAACAGAATTAAAAAAGAAAGGGTCATAGGAAATTATATATAAAAAAAAAGTTGGAACGCAACTAAATCGGGAGTGAGTATATCAAATGCGCATTGCGAGGAGATAATTGTACAGAGAATAAGAGGTACAGCCGTTCTCGCCGATTGGTTAATGGCATTCCATAGCCATATAATATACTGTAATACCAATGTTGTGCTAGAGAAAGATCTCACAGAATTAAAAGGATCTGAGAATCACAGATAATCTAACAAACTACTCGTGATAAGAACACACATCAATCAAACAATCAAAATCTTTATTTATTCAGGCGAACATCATTGAGCGTAGCTCATTTACAAGATGGACCTGAGTGGTCATACAAATAAGGGTACAAGTTTTTTTGCAAAGACATGAGAATAGCGTAACATTAGTACAATCAAATAAATAAGAGATATATACAAAATTTACAGATATACAAGGCACAGTAAAATAACTTAACCTGTAAAAATGAAGAGGATAATAGAAATAGCAGGGATAATAATCAAATAATAGGGCCTTTGTAGGCTTTTATATGTAATGTGATAACTGACTGGGTAGAAGAAGGGAAACTAAACATAGTGGATTACAGAAGGGAGGGGTGTAGGTTGGATGGGCAGTGATGCCACATACAAACGAAAGGTGCTAGTAGAATAAGGCCTTATGGTCTATCGAGTCTGTTCATATTGCAGAGACCCAAGTGACAGTTAAGGACTCTGCCCCCCTCACCAACTGATACCAACTCATTCCCAGCCATTCCCCTTTTGGCCCTGACTATGCCTTTTACCCTGTCCTATCCCCTTTTGAAGTCTTCCACTGTTTCTTTTTATTTTGTTACTATATCTTTATTAAAAATGTTTTCAGTTACAACTGGGGGTACAACGCAAGGCTATATATGATGATCATCTATACAGTTCGATGTGAGACCAAATTTAGTAGACAGGCACATTAGATTCTCCAAATATGAGACAGTGGATTTTGGAGTCTCGCCCACCCCAGCTCAGCAATGGGGTGGCACAGACCCCTGCACTACCATCACTAGAACTACGTCCCTGTCTATCCCTGAAACAAACCCTTTCATGGGGTACATGACATTTGTGTAAGAAAGTGCCACAATGCCCAGTATTCCCCACTCCCAGTATCACCACCCCATGCAACATTATCTGCCCCCCCCACCATGTTCCCCCAGCTAGGGCACAAAAGGAGGAACATGATGCATGACGTACAAAATCCATTTCATCTATCGGGATGAAAACTGCTCTACGTGGTGTAACCCCAAGGGGGCGCTACCCTAAGGGCTACTACCCCTGCCTGCCCTACCTGCAGCAGGGTGAGGGGCCCAGATAAGTTGGCGGGTGCCTCCACCCAGAGGTCGGGGTTAGAACAGTCGAGATTGACTCAGTTACAGCCCTCTGGGTTGCTGCAACCCCCCCTTTTTCCCACTAGTGGCCCACGCAGTTCAATTTTAGTGTCCTTACCATATACACTTACCCCCTGGCTCGAACCGATCCGCTCACTCCGGGAACCCCCTGGAAAGTGAGGTATAGTTACACCACATTCACTTTGCAGTATTTCCCCATGAATACACAAGCTAGCCAGTGTACTTTTGCAAAACAAGCAATCTGATTTATTTAAGGAGAGATAACAAGGACCGGGGGAATCAGGTTGATTAGCTTACCACTTGTATTGTATGAGAATCTACCTATGGCTCTGTGCACAGGCCTAACCTATAAAGTACTGTCTATGAGTACCCAAGCCCTAATGGCTAGTTCCTTGATGCAGCTGGTTGGGGCCCTGGTACAGATAAGCATTTAATTCCTGAGAAGTTTAAATGGAGCCTGAAAAGCTCAATTAGTGCAGTCAGCAACACAAGATAATTTCTTTGCCTTTGCTAGCAACCTTTAACAGGGAGCTACCCTGATGCAGTACTCACAACTCCAACAGAGAACCACTCTTTCGCCACTCGCAGGGCTAAGCCTGAGCTTCAAAGGCCTCCTCACACATTTATATGGAAAACAATAGAGGGGTACCATACCAGGCAGCTGCTCCTTGGACCCAAACAAACTCACAGCTATTGGGAGTCTCACTGCAGCTTCAACTTTCCTGACAGACCGAACGCGAGTCAGCAGATTCTCCAGTCCTCTTCAGGTTGAGCCTGGTAGGTAGATGTGCTTGTACACAGCCTCCTCTGACTGCTGCCCTTGCGGATTTAGTCCGTGGAACACTGGCAATACAAACGGCCGCCTCAGGCCCTTCACGCTCGAACACTCAACGGCACAGGAGCTCAGAGCTCCTTCCTCACTCACAGTCACAATGCATCTGCCCCTTGACAGCATGGGGCAATCCTCTCTCGGGCGCTACCCAATTCCATTGGCTGGCTACAAATGCCAGTCACTTAATCTTGCCCTCAGTGGTGTGAAAAGGCGCCATGGCCCAGAATGCCACTTCCAAGAATTACAAGCTGTGTCCCCATTGGTCAGCCGGCTTCAGCTAGAGTCCTGACTCCTGGTTGGTCACCTCCACACCAATTTCGATGCTCCCTTAGCTACTATTGGACCCCTTCCGCACAGTCCGGGTCCAATATGGAGGGGCACAACACAAAGTCCCAGCTGCAATAAAAAGGAGTTAGACAAACTGCAATTTTACCAATACTATACATGTTCTTAAGGGAACCACTATATCTTTCAGATGGACTCCCTAACGCTCCTAAGCGACCACAGAAATGGAGGCGATCAGGCGGCAGTCAGGCGGGACTCGAGCAAGACCCCCAGTCCCCCCATTTGTACCACCAAAACCTGCGAGCAGGCAGATCTGGAAGAGGCAGTTAGAGGCTTGAAAAGCACTCCCAATGCCCACATTTAGCGGCCTTACGCCGAACACCAGTCAGGCATGGAGCATTCAGACGAGCCCCTGAAGGGCCCTCAGGAACCCCCATTTGTAGGGGGGTTACAGTGGTAATTATGGTTAAAGGTAATCCTTTCCATAATATATATGCTGTTTACCATGTCCCACCATTGTTGGAGGCTGGGGCGTAATCCACCTCTTGGTGAAGCACTTCAGTGTCACCACTAGCATAATACCTAGGAGATACCTTGCCTGGCAACCCTTCAGTTGCCTAGAGTATGCCTTCCACTGTTTCAAGTGATATTACTTCCTCATGAAGCCCGTTCCACCCAGCCACCACCCTCTCCATGAAGAAATGCCTCATGGTCTCCATCTTGAACCTCTCCCCCAACACCAGTTTAAGGCAATGCCCCATCGTGTTTTTATTTCCACTGAGCTAGCAGAGTCAAACACACCTGTAACCCGATCAGAACGCTTTTACAACTTCAAAATAGTAAGTTTCAACACTATTATTTGGAAATCTCTGGTGTTTTCAGCGTAGTAGCAAAAACATTCCAGTAACCGCTCTTAAGAAACGTTTTTCAATATGTTTCTTTGGATAGATTTAGGGCTACGTGACCATTGAGCATTTGAACAAGCAGTGTTTTGCAAGTGATCAGGTAGGAGCTGGTCACATATTAGCTTTGTTAAAGGTGGAAAGCATTACATCCTAGTTGATTTGTGACATGGTGAGATTGTTTTGTGGAGGGAATGCCTCACTTATTTGATTAATTAAGCTGATATAAAACTAAGCTATCATATTGCAACAGCAGGGGTGTTCAAATCAAAACTTTTAGAACTTGCTCAGCCATGACTGCAGCTGAATTTTCACTTGCCCCTATTCATTATAAAAACAAGCATTTGTCAATGCCGAATGTTGTCTTGCTGGTTTTGGCATTGGTAGTGCAGGAGTTACAGAGACACATAATAGAAGCAGCAGTGAAGTATAGAACCGACATCAACCCCACCCCACCCTGCAGAAAGTGACAGGCATTGGTGTGTGCGTTTGGATCGCTGGCCATAATGCTCATGCTATGTCACCTCACCCTACCCTGCACAGTCTGACAAGTGTCGCGTTGTGCCTTGGGGACATCTGGCCTTATGCTCACCCCATTTCATAAGGAAGTACACTGAGATGAGTGCAGCATGAGAATGGGTTGAACTTTGGGCTGAAGAGTCCAAGGCACACCTTGATGCCTGTCAGTGGCTGCAGGGTGGAGGTGGAGGACCAATGGCATGAGCAGTACAGCAGACAATCCAAAGACACACCCCTGATGCCTGTTAGTCTGTACAGGGTGAGATGTAATGGTTAGAAACCCTAACGCCATGGGTGTGTGTTGGTATCTGCACTCCAAATTTTTAAACATGGCCTTTTTGTGACCCCACCTCATGAAAGCATTTGGGACCTCTGTTCATGAACAGTGCCCCTGTAATTTTGTTAATCTGTCTCGAACAATGCTTTCCTACAATGACCGCGCCATTCTGCACCACATAAAAATGTCAGCTGCACCATTGATAAGGAGGTGTGAAGAGATGGCAATGTGGGAAATCTGGAGTGAAAATATTAAACATTCTCAAAGTTACGAGCGTGTGTGAAAACTGCACATCACACGCTCGTAACACAGTCATTTAGTGGAATTATTTCACCAAATTTTTAACATAGCCATTTTGGGGATCTCTGCTAATGAACTGTGGCACTATGATTATCTTAATCTACCCGAACGTTGATTTCCCACAGCGACCGTGTGATTGTGTGCCAGATGTGCGAAACTACATTTCCAGCAGGATGTGACAAATGACAGCTGAACTGTTCATAAGAAGGTGTTCAAAAATGACAATGTTGAAAATCTGGAGTGAAAATATTACAAATTCTCAGACTTACGACTGTGCATGGACACTGTTCAACAAACGCTTGTAACATAGTCATTTTGCGGAATTTTCTTTACCAAATTTTCAACATAGGTATTTTGGGACCTCTGCTCATGAACACTGTTACTGTGATTTTCTTACTCTGTTCTGAACATTATTTTTCTACAGCAGCTGCGCCACTGCGCGCCAGATGTGCGAAAACACAGTTCAGGTAGGATGTGGGAAATTAAAGCTGTACTGTTCATAAGGAGGTGTAAAAAAATACAATGGTGAAAATCTGGAGTACAAATACTAAAAATGATCGAAGTTACGAACGTGCGTGGAAGCTGCACAACGCACGCTTGTAAAATAGTCATTTTATGGACGTTTGTCACCAAATTTTCAACATAGGCATTTTAGGACCTCTGCTCATGAACAGTAACACTGTGATTTTCGTACTCTGTCCCAAACACTGATTTCCCACAGTGACCATGCTATTCTGCACCGGAAGTGCGAAAACACATTTCGGCCAGGATGTGAAAAATGACAAGGGTGTGTGAACACTGCGCAATGCACACTCATAGCGCAGTCATTTAATGGACTTTCGTCACCAAATTTTCAACATAGGCATTTTAGGACCTCTGCTCATGAATGGTATCACTGTGATTTTCTTATTCTGTCCCGAACACTGATTTCCCACAGTGCTGGAAGTGCAAAAACACATTTCGGCCAGGATGTGAAAAATGACAGCTGTACTGTTCATAAGGAGGTGTGGAAAAATGGCAATGCTGAAAATCTGGAGTGAAAATATTACAGATTCACAAAGTTACAGGCATGCATGGAAACTGCGCAATGCACGCTTGTAAGAAGAAGAAGAATGAGCATTTATATAGCGCTTTTCATACACAGTATCCCAAAGTGCTTTACAAGCAATGCTAGACTGGTAGTGAAGTGACTGAATGTGTGGTGGCGGCCATATCACACATCATCACCCACACACAGCCTGGATAATTGCATGAACCAGTTTATGGGAAGGGGAATGTTGGCCAGGACACCGGGAATGCTCCCTGCTCTTTGCAAAGAATGCCCTGGGTTCTTTTACTTCCACCTGGACACCCACTAGGACAACACCAGGATGGGCAGAAGGGACCTCGATTTAACATCTCATCCGAAGGACGGCACACCCCAGCAGTACAGCACCCCCCAATACTGTACTCGGATGCCAGAGATTTTTAGGTGCAAGTCCAATCCCGGTGTGGGATGAGAACCCACGACCTTCTGGTTCAGAGGCGGATGTGCTACCAACTGAGCCACGCTGACACTCAATCACTGAGTAAAACAATCATTTAATGGACTTTCGGCACCAAATTTTCAACATAGGCATTTTAGGACCTCTGCTCATGAACAGTGTCACTGTGATTTTCGTACTCTGTCCCAAACACTGATTACTCACAGCGACCACGTATTCTGCGCTGGAAGTGCGAAAACTCCTTTTCCACCAGAATGTGAAAAATGACAGTTGTACTGTTCATAAGGAGGTGTGGAAAAATGCCAATGTTGAAAATCTTGAATGAAAATATTACAGATTCGCGAAGTTACGAGCATGCGTGGAAACTGCGCAACGCATGCTCGTAAAACAGTTGTTTTTTGATTTTCTTCACCAAATTTGCAACATAGGCTTTTTGAGAGGCCACCTCATGAACAGTGGCATGGTCGTTTCGTTAATCAGTCCCGAAGGGTGATTCCGCGCAGTGACCGCAAAATCACCTTTCGGGATCGAATAACGCCATGTCAGTGACTGAATTCATGAGGAAGGGTCCCAATAGCCCCATGTTGAAAATTTGGTGGCAAAATTCCACAAAATGCCCGAGATATGCATCAAAGTTGAAAAAACCCTATTTATGCCATCATACAGCTTACCGGCATTTCTTCAGTTCACAGTCGGCTTTGAAGAGTGCAGGCGTTTTCCGGTCCACAGAAGATCATCGTGCTGGGCTCGGAGGTAAGTATGGGCGAGGGGGTGTGTGGGGAGGGGCATGCAGTGGGTGGGTGCGGGTTGGGGAGGGGCTGCAGACTGCGAGGACCGTTTTCTACTTTATAGGGAAAAAAACACTGTGGGAAGCTTTTGTTTTACAGGTATATTTGACATGCTGGGTGGGCTCAAGCATGTTTTTTTGGGGACTGTAGCCGACAGGGATTGGGCACCCATTGGTAAATAAAAAGAGTGTTGGGGAGGGGGATGATGCCGATGGGGATTGACTCCCTGTCGGCAGATGAACTGGGGAGGGGGACATGATGATGCCGACAGGGGGATTGGGCACCCCCAACTCGGCTTTTCCGGGGACTGTGCGAGGCGGACGGCACGGCTGCCGCCCTGTCGCACTGAAACTTACACCAGGAAAGGCACGCCCTGCAATGAGGTGGAGCTCCCTCATTGCAGCGGTTAAAACCTTTCAAGGTGGTGGACACACTTTTGCACTGCTGTCATAGAGAACGTGCAATCTAATCCGTGCCACGGAGCCCAACCAAAAAAAGCAGTAGCGCCACAGGCCACAACAGGATAGCACCTCCAAAACCTGCTATTCCGGAGTTACCACAACATGTTTCTTGCGCAGGCTCAAGACAACATAAAATAGCTTCCTTTTTGTACTTGCCCTTCAAGGAAATTTACTTGCCCCGGACAGGGGCAATAGGATTTGCACACCCCTGTTGCAACAGCCTAATTCAATGGACATATTTCATAGGCTAAGAATGTAGCTGAAAAACTGTTTGAAAAAAAATATTTTAAAGGGACACCGTCAGCCCCTTTACTTATGTTTTCTGGAGTTATTCCAAACCGTGGCTGAACTGCCTGCAGCAGTCCCTCTTGTCATACAACACCCATGGCAGCTATTATTTTCATATGCACATGTGCGTGCCCAGTATCATGGCTCAACTTTCAGACCATGATTTCCCTAACTTTTAGTCCTTGTTTTGTAACCAAAAACACTTTACAGAGTTCAGCTTTCTTTATCCTATTAAAAACCATGTTTAGCTGAACTCGGGTCTAATGATGCCTGCACGAGCCTTCTGGCACTTTAGTGCCATTTAAGAAATGTTAGCATGCGTCGGCATTGGGAGCAATAATAAGAGCGGACTGAGAGGGTTTCACTTGGAAGTAAAAAAAACTGTTTTATGCGAGAAAATAATTGCTGCCATGGATATTGTATGGCAAGAGGGACTGCTGCAGGCAGTTCAGCCACAGTTTGGAATAACTGCAGAAAACGTAAGTAAAGGGCTGACAGTGTCCTTTTAATACAACAAACTGGAAGTAATTTATGACCACCATAAGGCACATAAAAACACTTTTTTGGTTTTGAACACTTTATTAACATATGATTCATTAATTACAGTACATATATTGTTTTTTGGAATGTTTAGGCAATCTCCTAAGGAAGCCTTTAAGTAGAGGTGAAGAGGGTGACGTTTATGCCTGTTTCAAGTGCCACACAATAAACTGTATTGTGGGAGAATCTAACTGCATATTCTGGTTATTTTGCAACCCCCCCAAGAGTTTGTCTGTTGCATCAACTGTATCTGGGACATCAGCATTTGGACTTTACATTTCTACCATTTTCTGTAGCACCACCTTGCACAGCGAGACCCCTTTTCTCAGTCATTTCTCTCTCTCCTCTCCTCCTGGGAGTACCTGTTCAGGGCTTGCAGCCTTTCTTCTGCCCTGCTGACTTTTAACCATCTTTGTTGCCCCCCTCCGGTATGCCTCCAGCAGGTTAATGTCTAACGACACCAGTACAGCACGCTGTACTCCAGGTGTGGTCGCACCATGGTCCTGTATAACAGCAGCATGACCTCCTGCTACTGATTCCCCTGCAATGCAGCCCAGCATTCTGTTGGCTTTTGCCACTGCCTTCCTGCACTGAAAGGAGTGCATCAGTTCACTAGTGACAAACGCCCCAAGGTCTTTTTCTTCCTTGAGTTTGGTTATCAGGACCCCTCCCAGGCCATACTCCATATTTGGGTTTTTGGCTCCAGTGTGCATAACTTCACACTTTTTCACGCTGAAGCCAAACTGCCAAGTTTCGGACCACTTCTCCAGCTTGGCCAGATTTTTCTTTAGATGCCATACCCCTTCCACTGTAGCCACCCCTCCCATAGAGCTTGGTGTCACCTGCAAACAAGCAAATCTTGCCCTTAATGCCTTCTGCAAGTTGAGGGGCTAGCTGCACAATCGAGCAGACTCGACAGACCGTGAGGTCCGTTTCTGCTGGCATTTCGTATGTTCTCCAATGTCGTTGGTGAAGACAATGAAAATCAGAAGCCCAAGCACTGAGCCCTATGGGACCTCACTGGATCTCTAGCACCAGAGAGCTCCCACCACCACCCCATTACACCTGCCTTTCAGTCAACTAGCTATCCATCCAGTCAGTTTCTTTCCTACCCCAGATCTTCCAGCTTTTTGATCAGTTTCTTATAGGGCACAGAATCGAAGTCCAAGTATAGAATATGCACTGACTGGCCTCTGTCCACTGTTTTAGTGATCCAGTCAAAGAAATTGATCAGGTTTATCTGGATTGATCTCCCAGCCATGAACTGCAAGGACAATAAAGGTGCCACAAAGGTTTACTGTCAGGAAATTGTCCTCTCAAGAATGAGATTTTTCTGCCAGCAAACTGTCCTGTCTGGAAAGACAATTGTCTTGTCAGGAAATTGTCCTGTAAGGACCCACCCGGCACGGTATAGCCGAAGAGCTGAGCTTCATTGCTGTGCCAGTTTTGTGGTGTAGTAGAAAGGTCTACAGCCTCATAAGCAAGAGGTTGTGGGTTTAAATCCACCCAATTTCCCCTCAGTTTTCTTTTCTCAGAATGCCACTTGAGTGGTGCTCCATGGCGGCGTGGAGTTAGTAAATCTATATGGGAAAAGGGACTTAAATGGCACAAACACGAAATTCTCACAGCTGTCCTGAGAGGACAAATCCCTGACAGGAAGAATTCATGGCATCTTTACTAAGCTTGCCCATGAACCAGTGTTGCTACTCATCGTGGAAGCCTTTTTCTTTCAGGTGTGCTACCAGTCTCTCTCTCTGCAAGTATGGCCTCCACGAGCTTGCACACTGCTGAGGTCAGGCACACCTGGTCTGTAGTTGCCTGTGTTATTCCTGGGTTGGCTCTTATGGAGAGGCACCACTTGTGCCATTCTCCAGTCCAAGAAGAACCACCCAACCCCCTGACTCAAGTGAACTACTGAACAGCTCTGCCAAGGGACCTGCAAGTTCTTCACCAGTTCCCTCAACACTCTTGGATGAATGCTGTCTGGCCATGGGGATTTGTCGACTCTTAGGGCTTCCTCACTCTGTCCTCCCTATTAATCCATCTGTGCACCCCGGCACTGGGCCATCCTTCTTATTTGGGAAGACCGAATAGAAAGACTCACTTAGTACCTCTGCTTTGACCCCAGTTTCTTCCACCCACCCCTCCCTCTTTTGAGGGTTACTATTCCATCTTTCTTATCTCTTCTCACTGATATATTTAAAAAGGCTTTGTCTCCTCTTACAGTCCCCTCTGCTAGCTGCAGTTCTTTCTGAGCCTTAGCCTGCTGGTCTACATTTTCTACTTCCCTAGCCTTCCTCAGATACTCTTCCCTATCCTCCTTCCTCTTGGTCCCCCTGAACTTCCTGCAGGCGTTCCTCTTTTTTTCTGACTGCCTGGGCTACCTCACTATTAAACCATCTGGGTGTTTTGGCCCTTGCATTTTTCCCCCTTAACCTAACACACTCCTTTGTGACTGCTGCTTTTCCCTCCTTAATTAAGAATCACTTATGATCCACTCCCATCACTAATCTGATGCCTTCAAGGTGGCCCTTTAGCAGCTCCCCCATCCTTCTGAAGTCGGTCTTGCTGAAGTCAAGAACCTTGGCCTTTCTGGGTATCTTCTCCTTGCAAAAAGTAAATGCACTCTAGTACGATAGTAAATTTCATAGTTGACACAGTGGTATGGCCACAGGTGCAAGCATGGTGTGCATCATTTGCCAATCTTTTTCTAGTGTGCTGGGAAGAGGAGCTCATCATGAATCACAATGACAGTCCAAACAAACAAAACATTATGTAAGCAATAACCTACAACAGGGTGTGCGGTTATTGGGGATTAATCAACACCCCGGGTGCGTTGTGAGGCACGAGGCTGCAAGCCGAGTGTCCTCACAGCACATGGGGTGTTGATTAATCCCCCAATAACCACACACCCTGGAGTGGCTTATTGTGCTTATAACATGGGCCACATGTGGACAGACATGGATAAAAACCAGTGGAATAACAGGGAAGAAATGTGGGAACTATTTTGTGTTCTTCCACTAGTTATGGTTGCAGTACCACAGTGATCTGTGTTCTGCCACAGCAAAAATAGTTCTACAAAGACAAGTTTGTGGTAAACAGGTCCACACAATACAGTCAAGGAGCGGTCCAGTGCTGGCCCGGTGGCGCTGAGAGTTGAGGCGCTGGATGCCACACCTCGCACCACACCGGCGACCCGGATTTGGGAACGAGCCCGGGTTGTCGGGGGTCGGCAAGGGAGGACTAGGATTGAGCATCCGCTGACAACTCTCCTAGTCCTGGGGTGGGTTGGGGAAGAACACCATGCTGTAGCAGCCCCTGGGGATACCCAGAGGCACTGCAGACACAGGTGTTAGCGGTGGGGGAGCACGGCGGACGTCTGCACATCAGTGCATGGACATCACTGTACCTCCATGCTCCATCGGGGACCTACTGGAGGAAAAATGGCTGGGCGCAACCGAAGCAGCTTGATGGCTGTGCCCTGTGATGCTGGGAGGACTGTCATGGAATCGCTCTGGGGGGTCCAGGGCCGGCTTGGCTAGTCAGGGCATGGGGCAAGCACCCAGTGAGTTGGCGACGGCTGTACCGGACCCCCCCATCATGCAAGTGAGCCTGCTGCTCTCCTGGCAGGCAGGGCCGGTGGCTGGATGTCCCCACCAGTAAGTCGCTGCAGCAGGCGTATAAACGGTGATATGATAAAATAAAGGAGCGGTCCAAACTTCTTATGCTGTGAAAACTACACTGTAAGGCACTGCTCTCATCCTGTCAGATTCTGTGGGGAAACGAACACAGCAGTGGGTGTCTGTCTGCCTATGAGTGACTCTCTCTTTCCTTGGGCTTCACGCAGATAAATCAGACTGCTACTATAGATGCATCTCCTCTCAAATGTTATTTTTCCACAATGCCTACCTGTATATAGCGGAAGCACAGCAATCCCTACTCCATTCGTGAAGTCTGTATTTGTTATCCCATTCTATGGAGCCACAGATGCCACATATACAAAAAAATTACATCAGAACAATAAAAATAATATTATTATATTGAAGGATGAGATACAGAGATACGGAGACATGGTGAGTACTGTAGTAAAACTCACTTCCACAGGCATGCTGCACACACTGGTTACTGTGTGACTCCGGGTCACAGTTCGCTGTGATGAGAGGTCACAGAGCAGCGCAGAGGAGCATAGCACTGTTTCACTGACACTAGTACCCCCCGTGAGTAAAACTGTGCTACGAGTAAAATGCTTGCAGGGTAGTATGGAGTTCTGCTGGGCGGGTGGATGGGAAGAATCACCACTATGACACTTCAGACACCGGCTCACCATTTCTACTCCTCCGTTCCTGCCACAAGCTTATGGAAGTCAACAGAACCAGCCAGCTAGTGGGCGACTTGGAGGAGGAGGGGAGGAATTAACTATCGCAGCAACACTTAAGAGCAGAGGTACATTGCTTACTCTGACAGAGGTCCACAAGGCAGGTGGGTGGGTAGGCACACAGGGGCGAGGGGAAAATAATGTCACTTCTTGCTGTGTCTATGCTTTGGGAACACGAACACTATCACTTGCTTAGTAAGAGAATTAAATGGCTGCCTTTCAGGAATGCACTCGCTGAGGAATAATGAGTGCAGCTCTGCCCCTGATCTGACAAGGGTACCCGACAACTAGAAACTGTGCGGTTAATAGACATTAATGTATGGTCAGCTGATGGCTGCCTGCCAATCGGCTGACTGGATTTCTCATGCCCATGTTATAAAAAAATGGCACTGCTTCATTGACAATATTATGTGTGTGTTTGGGGGGAGGGGGGCACAGCACAGAAAAGCACATAATGTCATGGGCTGGCTTAATACCAATGACCTGAATTTGAAATTCAGTTATATGTTGGACAAAAACAAACTTAATTTTCTGCATATAACCCAGAAATCAGAAGCAGGAAAGAAAATAACAACAAAAGGGTTTAGAAAAGAAACAGCCAGTAATACCCTCTTAAGAGCAAACAGCTCGCATTCAAACAAATTGAAAAGCTCCATTCCATATGGACAATACCCGAGAATCTGTTCAGAGAAAGCAGGCTTTGATACCCAGGCAAAGGAACTAACAAACAGACTCTTTACTCGAGGCTACAGCATAACAACACTGAGCAGAACAAAACAAAAAGCAGAAACGATTGCAGAAAAACACTGCTCACCCGCAGCAATGAGGAAGGTAGGTAGAAGGACAAAATAATAACATTCAGCACACCGTACAATACTCTGGCAGGACAGACTGAGAATGTTATGTACAAAAATCTCGGACTACTACATACACAGTGACAAGGATTTAAGTGAAACTATCAGACAGTCCCCAACAATAACCTTTCGAAAGGGGAAAATCCTATGTTACATTAGTTCACAGTCACTTCCAGGAGCCTAGCAGAGAGGAAAGGAACAGCTTTTTCCCTAAACCGACAGATTTTAATAAATGTGGCAGATGTTCCGTCTGCGAATTTGCTTCCCAGACAAAAACTTTTGTGCACCCTACCATGAATTTCAACTTGGAAATCAGAGAACTGATAACTTGCTCTACTGCTTCTGCAGTAAATGACTGCACTTAACAAATGTTATTGTACCCTAGACAGTTCAGTTTTTCATTGAATTTAATAATGTTATTGTACTCATGACTGTCTACCTGTGAAACCCTTGACCTGTTTTCTCATGTGTCTATATAACTGCTGCCCCCTTAATACTGTCTTGTGTTATCACTGGACGCTTATGAAAACCGGCAGTTTTGCTCACATGCTTTCCAGTATAAAAAATAAAATGAAATGAAAAGTATACATAATCATATGGCCATGTAGCAAACTGTACATCGGCAGGACCATAAGCAGACTAAGAACTAGAATCCAAGAGCATTTCAGGGACATCAGAGGTGCAAAAAAGGACGCCCCACTGAGGAAAAACTATAAAGAGTGCCATGGGAGCAACATTTTAGGAACCAAATTCCTTGGAATTCAATGGATACCACCCCCAAAGAGGGGAGGGAACAGACTAAACAGATTGCTCCAAAACGAAAGCCAATGGATTTTTCTCTTGAAATCTCTAAAATCCAGTGGACACAATGATAGCGGAGACCTAAGTCTGTTTCTCCGATAGTCATTTTTTATTTCTTTGAAATGTATTGACTTAACCCACTGCTGCTTTTGTATCAATCTGTATAGTAATTTTGTGTAGTTATTTTATGAAGTTTTCTTATTTTACAGCCATTTCTTCCTTCACCTACAACCCAGAACCTCCCCAACCTTCCTCTAACACCTTCCCCAAACCCCCAACCCAACCTTTCCCCTAGCCCCGCCTCCCCAACCCCTTTATACGTGGATGTTGGAAAGTGAGGTTTTGAGTTGAACATCTCGGTGCTCTTAATAGTTCTTGAGTCTTGACTACAATAAACTACTTAATTATAATTTTGATGTGAGAACAAACTATTTAAAATATTTTCTCTTTTCCCCATTTTCTTTAGACAACTGTATGCTGACAACAGGAATTCTGCACTTCTACCTCTAGCGTCTGTCTTTAACTCACCAGCTGGATGGACAGTACCCCACTGGGCAGATCCCACTCAATAACCAGATACCAATGCATTACTCAATGGTCGATCGCTGTGGGACTATGTGAGACTTACATGAGGCTATCTCCTCTCCTTTTTTTGTCATTTTCTACCTGTGAGCTTTTGTTCATCAATTTCATAGGTTTATAAATTTACCAGTAATGTTTACCTTTTTAATGATTTAAGGATACACTTCTTTCGCTTTTTATATATCATCAGTACAACATCCCTAGACATATCCTAGGATTACCTTTCTAATTAGTCTAGCATATATTATATCTTAATTAATTAATTGTCATAGTCAATAGCTATAAAAGGCATGATGGGAAAGCAAGTTCCACTTGCTGAGGAAGGCTCTGTTGGAGGCGAAGTGCCAGGGTGACTGGTGAGTCTGTTCTGTACTGCCTTGTGCCGGTGCACTGCCTTTGCACTTTATTTGGCTTTTTAGTTAGTGTTATATGTTTGGAGCGTCACTGTTATTGTACTCTTGTTGCACTTAATTGCATCTTGATGGTACTGTGACCCAACTGGGCACAAGCAATAATACATTTGTACTTCTTCAGCAAGCTCTATCTCAGATTCAGATTTACTGTAGTACCATTGTGCAGTTCCTTTTTGCTGTATGTTTAGGGCTAGCTGCCCTGGAAATTGCACCCTTCCTATCTCTTGAGCACTGCTGCTCTCTGTGGTTCCAGTGCCTTCTGCTTGCCTATATCCTTCCCTGAACCACACTGTGTGGTGGCCACTCCCACCCAAAGGCTTCTCAGTCTAGATGTCCTGGATGTGGTCCCCATATGTCAACACCAGATAGAGGGTACAGTGATACCCTGGGTCAGGAATCCACTCTGCACCACAACTGGGATTACCTGCCTCCTGGTGCAGATCATGGGG
Organism: Neoceratodus forsteri; assembly: GCA_016271365.2. Lineage (NCBI taxonomy): Eukaryota > Metazoa > Chordata > Ceratodontiformes > Ceratodontidae > Neoceratodus > Neoceratodus forsteri. The sequence goes on from CM028134.1 coordinate 229,946,736, forward strand.
TGATTTTCCAAACCGCCTTAGGCAGGTTAAAGTCTCCCACAATTACCACCTCCCCCTTTCCCACAGCTGCCCTCATCACAGAACCCAGTTCCCTGTCCCCTTCCTCCTCCTGGCTAGGTGGTCTGTAAACTACCCTCAGTTTTACCTTTCCCCCCTAGTGGATTGTATCTGCACCCACAGCATCTCTGCTTTCCCCTCTTCTGACATTTCCCTCATGCTTATTATTATTCCTTCCCTTATATGCTGCCTCTCCCTTTCCTTACTTCCCTGTCCCTTCTGTACAGTTTGGACCCAGGGATTGAGAGGTCCCAGTTGCAGTTACGAGTAGCCCAAGCTTCAGTGACCACTGCAGTGTCCCCCCTCCTCTCTGCCACCAAAGTCTGCAGGTCAACCATCTTGTTACCAAGTCTAACCATTCAGGGACACCACCCTACATCATGAATCTTAAGTCTCCCCACCCCCAGCCTGACTGTCCTCCCTGTTGCTCACCACTGTCTGCTCCTTTCTCCTGCCCTTTGCACCCCTCCCTTACTCCCTTATCCATCCATCCATCCATCTATCTATTACGTACATCACATAACTGTTGAGCACTAGTGCTCATTTACAAAGGTTCCACGTCAGAACTGAACAGGCACAAAAATAGGACAATATAACTGCCGTAAGCCATTCCATAGGAATGTAGTTGAGTCAGGCACATAATAAACAAGGCAGCAGCAAAATTACGTACAAAAACTGTGCAGATAATGGCATACTGTGTGCCACAGGACCACTTTATAAGTACAAAGGGAAAATGAGTTTCAAAGTTAGCATTTACAACTGCACTGGACTGCAACGGTGAACCTTAGGGATCTCTAAACTAATTAAACATGGGTAGATTTGACAGGGTATCAGGCAGTTTGTTTAGCCAACTTGTGGCCCTAACAGCAAAGGACTACTTGTCCAGCTGAGTAAGCTGGAAGGGAGGCTCAAGGGCAGACAATGCCCTGCTCCTGGTGTTGTAGCAGTTGGAGACAATGTGGAAGCAGTTAGTTAATGCAGAGAGAGCAAGACTCAGGATCGCTTTTTATGTTGCTTGCACGCATGTGCAAGAAACATAGTGCCATCATACGAGTTTTCAGAGGTGTGGCACCCGTCTTCCAATTCAGTCAGTGTGTTTGCAGGCACGGTCACAGAGCGCCAATCACTGCTCCAGCTGTCTATGACAGCTGAAAATGCAGTGGCATACAGTTGAAAGGAGAGCTCCGGCAGGTGAGCAGAGCTGTCCCCCCTCACGCCACGCACACTGTGTGCTCATCGCCTTCCTCCCCCCACTATGCGGCCGGCAGGGTGCCCAATCCCCATTAGCTCCACGCCCCAAAGGCATCCAGGTGCCACGCTGAGAGCCCACCCCAGCGGGGCAAAATGTTTTATGGCTGACAGGGGTGCCCAAACCCCCATCAGCTGCGCGCCCAAAGCATCCAGGTGCCGCTGAGGCCCACCCAGCGTGGCAAAATATCATGGCCGACGGGGTGCCCAATCCCGTCGGCTCACTGTCTCTCCCCCATGCTGTCGCTGGCGGGGTGCCCAATCCCCGTCGGCTCCACTGTCCCCCAGTAGGGCAGTGCTGCCGCTGGGAGCCCACCCCAGCGTGGCAACAGATGTTATGGCCGACGGGGGTGCCCAATCCCCTGCCGCTCCACGCCCCCAGCCATCCTTCTGCCATGCTGGGAGCCCACCACAGCGTGGCAAAGCGTCCAGCGTCGTCGTAATAAAAAAAGGTCCCTCGCGGTGTCTGCCACCGCGCCCACTCCTCGCACCCTGCCTCCCACCCCCTCACCCATACTTATCTCTGGAGTCCGGTAGCGGCGATCTTGTGGACCGGGAACACATCTGCACTCTTCAAAGCCGACTGCGAACTGAGGAAATGCCGGTAAGCTGTATAATGGGATAGATAGGGTTTTCAACTTTGTTGCATATCTCAGGCATTTTTGGAATTTTGGCACAAATTTTCAACATGAAGTTTTTGGGACCCTCCTCATGAATTCTTGCACTGTCATGGCGTTACTCGGGCCGAGGTGATTTGCTAGTCACTGCACGAATCACCTTTCCGAATGATTAACGAAACGAAACTGCCAGTGTTCATAAGGTGGGCTCTCAAAATCCTATTTTAATTTGGTGGAAAAAGTCTAAAAATGACTGTTTTGAGCGTGTTGTGCAGTTCCCACGCACTCGTAAGTTCGTGAATTTTTAATATTTTCACTCCAGATTTTCAACATTGCCATTTTACTACACCTTCTTATGAGCAGTACAGCTGTCATTTTTCACATCTCACCCAAAATGTGTTTCCGCCCATGTAGCGCACAATGGCGCAGTCGGTGTGCGAAATCAATGTACGGGACACATTAAGAAAATCACAGTGACACTGTTCATGAGCAGAGGTCTTAAAATGGCTATGTTGAAAATTTGGTGAAAAAATTCCTAAAAATGACTGTTTTATGTCAAGCAGGAAATTAGGACATGTGAATACAATATAAAAAAAAATAAAAAGGATAAGAGGGTGGAGGAAAGGGTGGGGGGAAGGGGACAAAAAATACTAAGAAGTAATAATATGAAATGTTTTTTTAAAAGACTTAGAGAAAGGAGGATATTGAGAGTAAAACGCAGACTGGAGGGCAACTGTCACATTAAGTAAGACCCAGAAAATGTCCAAACTCTTAGATGAGTCAAGGTAAACATTATCAAAGTAACACAAATAAAAAAAAAAAAGGAATGTAACCATGCTATCAATCATGTGACTGTGGATACTGTAGGTATTAGACCATCTTTTTTTATTTATTTACAATTTGCAGCTCCTCCACGGAGCCAACAGGTGGCTCCGGACCACCCTTGGAGGGCTCATTCCTCCAGCTCCAGTCGTCCTCAGTTCTGCTGACCCCAATGACCCCCACGGATTGCCTTCTGCAGGCAGGCCAGGATGAGGAGGACCGGTTACCCCCCGAGCACAAATCCAGAAGTCAGGGCTGCATCACGGAGGGACGCACTGGGCCATCATGGGTCCTGTCAGATCCTTGTCATTTTCCTCCTGTTTTTTGCCCGAAACCCACGTACGTGCAATGGGCAGAGTGGCTGTCCCCGCCTCCGCGGAGGCAGCCTAGCGCCCTGGACATGGGCCCTCCCCATGCATGGCTGTGCTCCTGTGCCGATATTCAGCCACCGCTGGGTGTCAGTCTATAGCACACAGCATTAGTTCCCCCTCCCCAAAGAAGGAGAGCTGTCTACAGACGCTCAATCCTTCCTCATCCAAGCCGACCCCCAAGCAACCCGAATCCGTTCCCGAACTCAGGTCGCCAGCCTGGCACGAGGTGTGGCATCCAGTGCCTCAACCCTCAGCGCATCTGGGCCAGCTGTGTTAGACTATCTTGGACAGAGACTAAGAAGCTGAGTATATTAAGAGCTATTTCAATTTTTTTTCGAAAAAAGAAACTGCTTTTCAGGAAGGCACTGAATCACAGGTGGCAATGAACTGTGAAACAGGAGCTCCCGGATTTGACTCCCATCATAGCCACTGGTGCACTGAGTAACCTTGAGAAACCTGGTCTAGTGGCTAGAGAACAGCCAAGCTCAGAAACCATGAGACTCAGATTCACATCCCACCACAGCCACTTATTGTACTTGCTGGATGCTTAACTACTCAGTGCTTTGATCCACTTGACTGAAAGACCCCACTGAAAAAGTAGTATCGTATCTCTGCTGGGCTAGCCTGGGAAAATATATGAGTCACCTTACTTCCATGTGATTTAGCTCATCTCAGCAGTATAACTTAGTAGAACCAGGACCCTACTGAAAATAGGATACATCTTAACTTGGCTATCCTGGGTACATAAATTGTTAAAAAAAAATAAATAAATAAAAAATGGTTCAGTTTTTGGAAAACTGCATTGCAAATAGCTAAGGGAATCCACTAAACAGCCCCAGATTACAGGTTAATTTATTTGCCTTTCTCTGAGGAGGACTATACTGTCTCGCCAGGTCATGCCAGACACTGGGATATAGTCACTTCTCTCTCTCAAATGGTGCATCTTGAGTTACAAAGCCTCACCCTCTCACTGCTGAAATCCATAATCTACCACCCAGAGTGAGGAAATCATCAAAGCTAGAGACTCCGATCCAGTGAAGCTACTACAAAGCTGATACTTTCCAGGCAAAAATCAATACAGCTGATGGCTCAGTGGGTAGTATCTCCTGCCTCATGGAGCAAAGGGCAATGGGTTCAAATCCTCAGCTAGAAAAATGCATATTGCTAGCATGGTATTATGTAGCAGGGTTTATGCTGACCCTCTACTGACATCCTCAAAGGATGATTTTTAAGGCTTCTGAAGTGTGCGCACACACATACAGCAGGCACTGAAATTAATTCTTACAGCCACTAGCCAGGAGGCTAGTGACTGGAAAAAAAAATCTGCTGATCAAGGCAACTTTTCCACTGGCCCAACTGGTATACTTATCGAAATGCTACCTTTTCCAATACAAGCCAGCACTTGAAGGCTGTCAATGTCTGCAAGCAATAGGAAAAATAAAGAAGGTAAGGAATGCAGGTGTAGGATCACAAAACAGCAAAAGAGGATCCGGAGCTAGCTGGAAGAGTGTCTGCCTTAATGCCAGGAGTCTGGGTTATAAAATCAGTGAGCTCTAGGCAGTGATGGCAGACACTGAGGTGGACCTCATAGCCATCACAGAAACTTGGGCCACAGAGAAAAATGATTGGGACTTGTCAGTTCCAGGTTACACAGTGTTTAGACAGGATAGGAAGAAAGGCAAGGGGGGCGTGGCCCTATATTTCAGGGAGGGCATAGAGGATGTTGAGGACGGACACATTAGGGGAAGCAAAGGGGAAACAGAGGTGCTGTGAGTTCAGGTCATGAAGTCTTCAGGCAAGAAACTACGGGTGGGGGTGATCTACAGACAGACAGGGAGCTCAGGGAAGAGCTGGCAAAGGGAGTGAAAGGGGGGGAAGTGGTGGTGATGGGTGATCTGAACCTGCCAGATATTGACTGGGACATTCCAGAAGCCAGATGTGCCAGAAGAACCCACTGGACAGATGGCGATTCTCAGTTTGGTGCTAACCAACTCAAAGATGGTGGGTGGAATGTGGATAGGGGAGCCTCTGGGTTCCAGTGACCATAACTCCATTCAACTCAAATATGGGCAGACTGGATGGGCCTCGCAGTCATTATCTGCTGTCAGCTTCTATGTTTCTATTTAGTTCAAGCTGGCCCTCAGTACCAGAATACCCCTATCAAAAACTGAAGTCCTAGATTTCAGAACAACAGACTTCAACCAGATGAGGGAGCTGGTCTGAGACAAACTGACCAGGATGTACAGCATCATAGGTGTAGAGGACAGATGGGGGGCAATCAAGGGGATCATTCTTGAGGCAACAAAGTCATGCATGAGAATTGTTACAAAAGGAAACAAGTATAGGAGACCAATATGGTTCTCAGAAAGGGCCAGAGAAGCCGCGAGGGCCAAGTAAAAGGCTTTCACCAGGTATAAGGGAAAGCGGGGAGGGGGAATGGGGAAGAGTACCAAATAAGAACTAGGGATCCAAACAGGATGGTCAGGGAGGCAAAGGCAGACAAAGAGCTGTATAATGTGAAGGGGTCAAGGGTGGGGGAAAAAACAATTCTTGAGACAAATTAAGGAAAAAGGAAGCAGAGAGGGGGTATGTTAGACTACAAGGGGGGGGGGAGGGTAATGGAGGAAGATGAACAAAAAGCAGCCATCCTTAACGATTAATTCTGCTTTGTTTTTACAGGGGAAGATAGTGAGCCCCTGCCTGAAAGTGGCATCAAAGTGGCTGTGAGGGGCATTCTTGACATGAGGCAGCCAGTATTTAACATAGAAAGAGTCCAGAAGGGACTAGAAACCCTAAAGGATGATAAGGTCCCAGGATCGGATGGGATGCACCCAAGGCTTCTCAAGGAATTGGCAGCAGAACTGACTGAACTCCTAGTAGGGCTAGTCAATAGCTCAATGACAATGTAGTTCTGAAAGACTGGAGAGTAGCAGATGTATACCACTACACTAAAGGGGGGGGGAGACAAGAAGCTACAGAGGAATTACAGACCTTTCAACCGTACCTCTATAGTGGGTAAACTGACAGAGTCACTGGTCAAAGAGGACCTTATCGTCTACCAAGAGAGCAACAGTCTACAGGATAGTGAATAGCAAGGGTTTATGACAGAGAGGTCTTTTCAGACAAACCTGATAATAGTCTTTAACTGTGTAACAAAGGTAGTAGATAAGGACCCCACTGTGGATTTACTCTGCTTCGATTTCAGCACGGCTTTCAACTTGGTGACACACAGAAGATTGCTGGAGGATCTGGGCATGGCTAAGGATATAGTTAGATGAGTAGGAAACTGGATGAAGCAGAGAAAGCAGAGGGTGGTGGTAAACGGAGTCAAATCGGAAGACGAGGAGGTCACAAGTGGGGTACTGCAGGGATCTGTTCCAGGTCCTGTCCTCTTTAATATGTTCATTAGCAACATTGGAGAGGGCATCCAGGGCAGGTTGGGCCCTGTCCTATTCAATATGTTCATTAACAACACTGGAGAGGGCATCCAGGGCAGGTTGGGCCCTGTCCTGTTCAATATGTTCATTAACAACATTGGAGAGGGCATCCAGGGCAGGTTGGGCCCTGTCCTATTCAATATGTTCATTAGCAACATTGGAGAGGGCATCCAGGGCAGGTTGGGCCCTGTCCTATTCAATATGTTCATTAGCAACATTGGAGCAGGCATCCAGGGCAGGTTGGGCCCTGTCCTATTCAATATGTTCATTAACAACATTGGAGCAGGCATCCAGGGCAGGTTGGGCCCTGTCCTATTCAATATGTTCATTAACAACATTGGAGCAGGCATCCAGGGCAGGTTGGGCCCTGTCCTATTCAATATGTTCGTTAGCAACATTGGAGCAGGCATCCAGGGCAGGTTGGGCCCTGTCCTATTCAATATGTTCATTAGCAACATTGGAGCAGGCATCCAGGGCAGGTTGGGCCCTGTCCTATTCAATATGTTCATTAACAACATTGGAGCAGGCATCCAGGGCAGGTTGGGCCCTGTCCTATTCAATATGTTCATTAGCAACATTGGAGCAGGCATCCAGGGCAGGTTGGGCCCTATCCTGTTCAATATGTTCATTAACAACATTGGAGCAGGCATCCAGGGCAGGTTGGGCCCCGTCCTATTCAATATGTTCATTAACAACATTGGGGCGGGCATCCAGGGCAGGTTGGGCCCTGTCCTATTCAATATGTTCATTAACAACATTGGGGCGGGCATCCAGGGCAGGTTGGGCCCTGTCCTATTCAATATGTTCATTAACAACATTGGGGTGGGCATCCAGGGCAGGTTGGGCCCTATCCTGTTCAATATGTTCATTAACAACACTGGAGCAGGCATCCAGGGCAGGTTGTGTCTCTTTGCTGATAACATGAAGCTCTGTGGTAGAATAGACAGTGACAAAGGGCGCAGGGGTATCTACAAGGGAGAGGTAGTCTAAGGTTTTGCAGCTGACATACAGTGCCAAAAAGTGCAAGGTTATGTACCTAGGGAACAAAAACTGCAGGCCAGAGTGCTGGATGGCAGGGTAAAACCGAGCACTGCAGCAGAAGAAAGGGACCTGGGAGCCATCATTAGTGACTCCCTCAAACAATTAGCCCAGTGTAACAAAGCCTAGAATAAGGCTGATAGAATGCTGGGTATATCAGAAGGGGTACTGACAGCAGGATAAAGGAGGTACTACTACCTCTATATAGGTTACTGGTGATGCCACACCTAAAATATTGTAATCTGGTCTGGAGTCCTCACCTAATGATAGACAAGGACAGGCTGCAGACGGTGCAACACAGGGTGACAAAGATATTCAGTGCCAACAGCACAGATCTTACAAGGATCATCTCAAGACACTGAATATGTGCTTGCTGAAGACCAGGTTGGGGGGGGCGCACATCTGATAGAGACCTTGAAGATCCTGAAGGGAATAAATAAGGGGAATGGTGGGAAACTATTTAACAGGAGTAAAGATTCAAGAACTTGAGGTCACACATGGAAACTGACAGGTGTATGGTTTAAGAGGGACGTTAGGAAGTTCTCTTTTACAGAAAGGGTGGTGAAACTGTGAAACAGTTTACCAGTGGATGTGATGGGTGCCAAGACCATAAATAGTTTCAAGCATGGCCGGGACAGTGTGAAGGGTATGGTGGCAGCTCAGGTCAGTAACAGTAGGGAGGATAAACAGGGAGGGATAGAACCCCATATGGACAATAGGTCCCCAGAGAGATGGGGAACTATGAGTAGATTAATTGGACCTTTGGTCTTTTTCTGAAGTCTGTGTCTTTTTTCTGAAGTCACTGTCATGTTTCTATTAACTGAGTACAAAATCTACCAGAATTCGGTTAGTGGCCTGGTGCAAGTTGTTTTTTTTTTTAATTATATTTTATTAGTTTTAACACCATAATATAGTACCAAATGCAATACAGAAGTACATTCAGACATATCATACAAAACAGAGGGCAGTAGCAGCAACATACTTTTTTTTTTTTAATCTCTTTTTTGTCCCCACAGCCAATCGCCGTACATCAGCCTGGCGCCCCCGTGCTTCCACCTCCTGGCCACTTGTGCTCTCACCCCAGTACCCCTGGCTTGCCCACCAGAGGGTGGGGATGCGGCACTCTGGTGCCGCATGACAAGTGACTGCCTGGGGAGAGCAGGACCTGGAGACTAATCGAAGCCGGGGACACGTTTCACTAGCGCGGCCGGCTGCAAGGATTTTTTTCTTGCTTTTTGGCAGGGGCAGGGACATGCAATGATGTCCAGCATCCGCCCCACCCCTCAGATGCCCACGCTGGTCACTGCATGAGCCCCCAGCTTCTGCTAGGGGTCCGTTGTGCGCTGAGTGCAACCCCGCACCCTCCCCCTGGAGTAGGAGAACAATCCATGGGACGCTCAATCCTACTCCCCCCCGGCCGGCCCTGCAGCAACCTGGGTCTGTTCCTGAACTGGGTCACTGGCGTCGCAAGCAGAAATCCAACCGCTGCACCGGCGGGCCGGCTTGTGCAAGTTTTGAAAACACATGCATACACACAAATGTACGTCTGCACACACACGCACATATGCTTCACATAACCAGTTCTGTATATTGGCAGGGCTATATGAGCAATATTATTAAAGGAATAATTCCTGACAGGGTGGGTGTTATGCTGGGATAACATCCCAACTCGGGTGATTGGGCCTGAGGCCACCGTCCAAGGGTATCCAACACCCGAGAAGGGATTTTATCCCAGCATAGCACCCACCCTGGAATGCATTATTCCTTTAATACAATGGCTCGTTGTTTTATACAGAAAAAAATAATTTTAAAGAATTTTGTTTAGTGTTTAAAAATATTTTTTTTAAGAGAAGATGCAAACAATCATCAAGTGGGAAAAGGAAATAGGAAGCATCATCTAGTTGATCAGCAGTGATGTTATGCCAAGATAACATCCCTGCCGTGATGGCCAACTGACCAATCAGTAGCCAGGATTCTTTCATGCCATTGTATAATGTCAGGCAATCCAGCTGAAGGGTTTTCAGTAGATTTCTGACACCTGTATTTCCTGGGCTGATGCCCCCAGTTTTAGTGTGAAACGCCAATTTGTCCTTCACTTGGCCCAAGTGCTGAAGGCAGCCCAGAGCCAGTCTGCCAGATGAGATTTACCACATTTAAATTTAAATCCTGCAATCAGTGGGTACTGGAGGAAGGTTAGCAAAACAGCATTTACCCTGCCCCTCCCTCTATGTCCCATTGCATCCTCTCTTTTTCAGCATTCTCTGACAGCCATAGTGTGATCCATTATTACCATCTACATTCCAGCTGTCAGTAGATGATCCTTTTACCAAAATCTTGGATACACCAGGAATCCTGCCTACTGACTCCATCTATGGTACATCCAGCAAACCCAAACATGGGGCCCAATATATTTGGAGTCATTGTTCCCATGATGGGAACTTGTCATTCAAAGCTATGGCCCAGCTTGGGTTGTAGAATTCAATACCAGTATTCTTTTTTGCAGTTCATTCTGTTTTTCTGCTGCTGGTTGGGCCCCTATCAGGCTCGAGCCTCCCAGCCATGTCATCCCAGTATCCCATGGACTTACCATCCAACTCCCATGGTTTATCCCCTCCCCACCATCCCTGTGGCACGGAGTGGCCCAGTGTACTGCATAATGGATGATCAGGAGGGAGGTGTGCCAAGTCACCAGGTTCGGGGCCTGCGGAGGGTCGGGTCCTTCACCTTGTCCAGACAGTATTTTTACTTCCTCCTGTTCACCCCCAAGAAGGGCAGACATGTAATACCACCCAGACTGTTCTGTGCACGCCTAATATCAGCAGCTATTGCCCCTCCCATCCCAATGTTACGGTCCCTGACTGACAATGGGAGCCACATCCCTCCCTCCCTGAAGGAGAGCAGTCCAGTGGGATACTCAACCCTCCTTCCCCCCTGGCGGATCCTCCGATATCCTGAGTGCACTCCCAAACACAGGTCACTGGTGCCGAAAGCAGTAGTGCTACCACTATGCGGGCAGTCTGAATGTCGGTATTCTAGGCACATTTTCAAAGACACTTTACTCTCCAAAGGCTTATGATGTATAAATGTTCCCCGCTAACAAGAATAGCAGAATGTCTTTTAATAAGTGCTTACCAGAACCCTTTAAGGGAACATAAACCCTGTTGTTTACATTTTAAATATAACTTAATTTGGGCATGTGGGAAATCTGTTTAATAACTCCAATCAATTGTGTTGTAAGTTAGTTTTGAAATAGTCCTATTTTCTTCTTGTTAAAGTTCCCTTGTTAATGTTGCCTTTTTCCTTGCCCTGTATTCATTTTTTAATTACGAAAGAGTTCTGGAACCTAGCAACATTCGTTGAACTGAAACCTACAATGAAGCTTTCCGTGCAGAACATCTGCTCAATTGATGTCACTGGGTTCTGGAACTGCTAAGTAATACAAAAAATGAATGTTGGGTGGGCAAAAGGCTGCACTGATACTGTTCCCTACATCAGGAGAAAACAGGGCCATTTTAAAACAAACACACAAAACAATACAGTAGAGTTATTAAACAGACTTGCCACATGGCCAAGTGCACAATTATATTAAAAAATGTAAGCAGGGTTTCTGTTTCTAGCTATCACAATACTGAGATGACAGGGATAATGGAAAGTTACCACATATGTTACTAAAAAGAGAAGGTGGAAGGCAAGTGAAGTATATAACACTTATGAACTGAAAATAATTTTAAGTGTAAGTGCAGTTTGGCAATAAACAGGTTAAACAGTGGCAGGAGCAGAATGGAGGTAGGGTGGGGTGGGGGGTTTGACAGCTACTGAAATTAATCTCTTTGGCGATAATGAAGAGGATAATTGGCCGGTGAAGCTTTGAAAAAAGCCTGCTGTACCAGGCTGTGTCAAAACCCGTCTGGAACAGCCTTCAGGGCTGCCTGTTGCAAAACCTAGGCAGCAAATAGCCTTGCATTCAGTGATTCCATTCGATTTACGAGCAGCACCCACACCCATTAGCAGGTCAGAGCTACATGGTAAGCAGAGATTGCTACAGCGTTGCAAACAACTTTCTAGTCACTAAAACGGGTTACAGAACAAAGGCTTTTGTTTAGCCCCAGCCTGTACTGTCCCATCACCCCAAGCCTGGCCTTGCTACCCCAATTAGTTCTTCTGCTATGAAAGCTCAATGTGTGACTTCCTGACCCATCTCTATCAACACATTTTCTTGGCTTGCTGGTAAGAGATCACAAGGCATGCCATGCATATCAACACTTTCTCTTGACCTGCTAGTACGAAATACCCATGAGTGCCATGGACAGTACATCAATACTTCCTTGGGCTGTTAGTAAGGGATGCCTACATGTGCATATTGAGATTTTTCTTTGACTTGCTGGTAAGAGATGCCCATGTTGCCATATAGCTACCATCTTGACCTGGAGACTGAGGTTACCACCTCCAGGACAAGTCTAGCCACCTCTCTCTGGAGCTTAAGAACTTGACAAGTACCTTGTCATTACCTCTGTTTATTTTGCTGGGGCCAGATATGCTGATTTGCCCCTTTCTGCCCCTCCTAACCTCTTCATTGTCCACAGAGCATGTATTGGCCTCTAATCTTGGCTGCAAGGGGTACTGACGATGGTGTCCTCTGAGACATTTTCATGACCTGCTCCACATTTGGCCATGGGCGCTGGTGAAGAGACACACACTTTACCCCTTTCCTCCTGAAGAGCGAATGCATCCCTCTCTGTGGCACCATGTTGTTTGCCAGAGCAGTGAGCGAAAGATCCAAGATCACTCCCAAACCTGGGTATTCTATGAGCCCCAGGGCTGGTAAAAAACGTGCACAGTTTTTTTTCCACACAACTAAAAAAACCAAAACTGCGCTACCAAATGAATAAACACTGGAGCACTAAGCAAGTGCTTGTTCCTGTTTTTTACCGCAACTCCCCACACCTCACCCATTGCGTCTGGTTTCTTGTTTTTGCCTATACTGTTTTTTTCCACCACGGTTTTTCACCCTCTCACCCACCCGGCCCTTATTCAGCTGGACCTGTCCCCAGACCTATCACCCACCTTCCACAGGACTTAACCCCCCAGCATGCCCCCAAGACTTGCCTCTTATGATGGGGTTTTCAGGGCACGTCCATACTCCCGGGAAGCAGAATCCAGTTGCTGGGGTTTCCTGGTCAGTGATATTGAGCCTATGAGGATCTGGAGTCATTTGGCACCAGTAGGTGGTTCTCCCCCTCCATATTCTCCCCTGGAGCTCCGACATGAAGTGACGCACGTTCTCTAGTGTGCACAAGGCATGTCCATGCAGCTGTCGGAAGCTCCCTGCTCTGTTGAAGCCGCAAGCTGCACTGACATCCAGCCTCTGCTGGGTGGCAGTCAAGCAGCGGAGCTGCAGACCCCCCCCCCCTCACTCAGTCTACTCTGCCCCATTGACCTAGGCCTATTCCTGAGCCCTGATCGCTGGTGCAGCGAGCGGTAGTGCTACCACTGCACTACCAAGCTGCCACAAAAAACCCGCACTTTTGATGAAAAAACTAAAAGCCGTTCATGGTACCAGAGCAACATCAGTCCCAAATGCAGGCTCTGTACATAAACAAAACAAAGAAGTGGAACAAGTTATCAGGATCGTAGGAGTAGAATGTCTGAACTGTGAAATAGTGACAAAATCCACCAACGTAGAGCCCAGAGCTGTGACACAAAAGGTCCCGGGCAGCTAAAATTCCAACTACCTCTGTCTTACTGTGTGACCCAGAGCAAGTCACTTGACCTTCCTGCACCTCGTTTCCTTCCCAGCTTTAAAATCAGGTAACAGCAAAGCACCCCCACCCCCACACACACCCTAGATTGGGACCATGAGGCTGCCACTTAGCTGAATTAGGCTTGGTAAATAAACAGTAAAACAACACGAACTGCCAGCAAAATGCACCTCCATGGCACCACTTCAATATTTAAGGAAAAAAATTATGTGGAGAGCCAGCAGGATAAGCAAGCATCTGATTTTAATCAACTATGGAATGCAAACTGCTGCTAAGAATCAAACATAACAAACCACTAACATTCAGGTTGGGTTTGATATTTCAAGAAACTGTTTACAGTATCTCTGCACGGGACTCCAGCTATTTATTTAGTTAGTTTTTATTACTCAGGTAAGCACATTGGACAAGTAACATGCTTTTTTCCAGGTACAATCTGAGATTACAAAGTAGAGAACACAAGCTTCATACAGTATTATCATACCACATTTGGCAAACATGGGTTACAAAGAGCTACAGCATGTGACAGAGGATACAAACAAGTTAGGAATAGAGTACATATCCAAAGCTGGCACACAATAATAATTAATTCATAATGTAATAAATTATCTCTGGTTGCTACCTGACATGGTACTCGTGCACCTATATTATGACTACTGTGATCTACCTATTACCAAGCTTGTACCACCAGTGAATGCCTGTAACACTGGTTGCTTTTTTAATCTAAGCGTTATGTACTGTACTGTTTTGTTTGCTGTGATGTATTGTTCTCTTGACGAGGAGCCTCTGTAAATGATTCTTTGACTCAAAGGTCTGTAAACCGATGATCTAATAAATAAATAAATAAATTTGAGGATGTTAGAAGTTACCCAGCCTTGGCATCCCATAGTGGTGTGTGGTAGTTTAAATTTCCTGATTGGACAGTCTTCACCGGTTAGATGTTAATGTAATGCCATATTTCACCTTAAGAAATAATACTTTTATCATTTAGGACACCATTTGAATGTTAATAACAAACAGCACCCCCCACTCCTCACTACGACTGACAATAAGGGCTATAGTGTTGAGGCACAGAACGTAACATAAGTCAGGAAACAGGCTGAAATGAATACCTAGCTGTGGACAAGTGAGAGAGAGAGATAGAGAATCTTTATGTCTTGAAGCCTTTTGCTGTGTCTGTAACATTGGTCTTGAATCCCGCATCTGTTCATGGCACATGTGACATGCTGCTGTCTCAAATGCCAGGCAACTGGATTCAGCCCAAGAAGAAATCAGTCATGGTCTAATAGAATTACCCATCTGTCCAGCAAAGGCATCAACACAGGGTTACTGATGATGACTCTCAGGCAACAGGCATTGTTCTGAGACATCATAACTGCTAGGTGATAACAAGAGTGGCTGGAGTTATTTGTATTCCTGGCACAGCGCTGTTCTGGAACGTAACCAGCAGGAGGTGCTACTATGCACAAGGACCACTAAACCAAGACTGAACAGCAGCACAGAGGTGTATCACAAGAAACTGTGCACTATGACGACACCTGAATTCTGACTCCACACTGTTCATGGCATTTTAGTGGCGTAGGCACTATTTTTTAAGCACTTTTTTTGTAGGCTGTCACGAGTCAAGTAAAGGCTTGCAGCGTAGCCCAGTCACCTTGACATGAGGAAACTGTTCCTTACAGCAGGTGGAATCCTGGGCAGGAAAGGGAAAGGCATGACAGAAGAAGAACAACTGCAGCCCCCCCCTCCCCCCAGGTAATAAAGATAACACTGTTAGGGCAGTTTGTAGGATGGGGGGGCACTTACAAACTTAAGCTAGCTTTTAAAGGAGAACCAAACCCTCACATACTGAATGCTATCTAGAAACATAGGAAAACAGAAAGTGATGGCAGTGAGAAGATGATGTCACTGAGCCCACTAACACCATGCATCTCTACACAACAAGTCTAAATAACCCCTATTAGAAAGGTACACTATGTACGTGTTTTAATTCCAGTGCTGGATCTCCCCTGCTCTTAGCAGTGATATCCTAGTGATACTCCAATGTGTTTACTAACTGTTTAATGATAACCCCCCCCCCCCAGTCAGGAGTATGAACATCCATTACTCTAATAATGAAGTTTCATGATGGTAGCTATGCACTTATGTGAACTGGGTATCCACAAGAGGCAAGTACCCAGACTGCGCAGTTCTGTGCCCCAGGACAAGTGCATGGTGGCTAGCCTGCATGAATACTGGCCACTGCCATGCGCCTGTCCGCGGCCCTGCTCCCCAGCGCCCTACTGTGTGGAGGCGGATCAGAGGACACAAGTGGGACATCCATTCTGATGTACATCCTTGTCCCTTAGTGGATCCCCTACCCTGTGCCGCACAAAGCAGAGGATTGTGGGAAGGCACAGAAAGCATTTTTTAAAAGGTCAGGCGAGTGCCCAAAGGCTACCTGCAGCCCTCCCTACCTGACCGGAGGGATAGGCAGCATTGTGGGGGGGGGGGGTCCTGGTGTTCCCACTACTGGCTAGTTTAATCTTGGTGGGGGGGGGGCATGTAACAGATATGGCAAGGTTCCTGTGGTCATATTCTGCATCGCCCTCACCTGGCACTCTGCACCTTTGTGAATGGCACAGAGTGTGGATATGCCCTTAGACACATACCTCAACTGTCCACACACATAGCTGCATGAACAGCCAGGAGATCCAGCACAGAAGGTCTGTGTGTCCTTTTCATGAATGCCACAAGGAGACCGCCAGGCCCCTGGTGCGTGGTATTCTGTCCTAGGGCTGTCTGCATGCTGCAGATCCTTGGCACATAGCCAATCCACGCCTTAATGCATAGGGGCCAATATTCTTATGTACTTGCCTGTTGGAAAAACTTGCATCAACTGAAGTTAAACTCAAAAAAAAAAAAAAAAAAAACCTCTCAAGACATACACAATGTGAAAGTGATTTACCTAAAAAACCCTGCTCTACCACACCTAATGTGTTTTTAAAACTAGTAACTGAAGATAAATGGGTTATTTTACACCTCTCCTGCTATTTAATTGTAGGAGGCAGTATAGCGTAGTGGTTAAGGGTACTGAGCTGCAAACCTGAAGATCTGGGTTTGAATCCCATCAGTCCCCACTTACATACTGTGTAACCCTGAGCAAGTCATTTAACTTCCTTGTTCTCCCAGGCTACACCCAGAACAGGTTCCGGCTTAGTTGTGTCTTTCCTGGTTAAACAATTTCCCCTTTCCCTCTCCCCCCTTTCTAATTCCAAATCAGCAGACAGGCAAATTGTGGATACTAATGGGTACTGGAACATTACCTTCTCGCTGTTAATAAAGTTCCTGAGAACAAACTGTAAAAGTAAACAAAAACAAATGTTTATATCACCCAACTGCTATAGAAATGAAGCTGACTGGTGACAAGAAAACAAATAATATTTACAATATGTGAGGGTTTTTTTTCGCCTTTAATACTAAAAATTAGCAATTTTTCCAAAATGGGAGGTTCACATTCAGTTCCTGGGTACTATATTTCAATCATTCTATTTGGTGCGTGTCCCCCCTGTGTCAATCTTTTGACACATGAAATTTGTGCCTAATTGGGACTTTTTTTTTACATTTGTAGTTTTTGCGGTCCCCCTCCACCTCGTTTTCTCCCAGGACCCCGCCAAACACGGCAGTGTGTGCATGTAGAGGCATACACGCACTCCGGGCACGGCTCAGCCCCTTCTGCTCCACCCCTGGCAATCGCTGGGCTCCCCTGTAGCCCAAACTTACATCTGTCCTCCACCGGGTGGCAGCCAAGGGCTAGGAAAACCCCTCATCCCTCCCCAGGAGATGAGAGCCACTTCGCAGCAGCTCAATCCTGCTCCTCCCCCCTGCCAACCCTGGCTCCTTCCCAAACCTGGGTTGTCGGCGTGGTGCGAGGTGTGGCATCCAGAGCCTCAACCCTCAGTGCCACTGGACCGGCTCCTGATCGGGACTTTCCATTATTATGGCTAAGAGGCATTTCACTAGACCATAGTGTGTCAAATTTGGGGCATCTTGCATGCATCGTTTAGGTTGCTTGCACCTACACTTCAGTGCAAATAAGCAATAAGACACGATGGGGTGTGCATTAGACAGATCTAATGCACGGCTAGGGGGACATAGTGAGGCACGAGGCCACAGGCCAAATGCATCCAGTCCCCTAGCTGTGCATTAGAGCTGTCTATTGCACATCCCCGGAGTGGCTTATTGCACTTATAAAATGGGCCTGTGTATTCTAAATGGGGTTTCTAGTTTTAGCTGTGCATTAGACACATCTAATGCATGGCTAACAACCAATCAGATTGCTTGAAATCCTTTGCCCATTTTATAAGCTGGTGTAAAACACATCCATATGCTGCAAAAATGGCCAGCATTTGAAAACACATAACAGCTGTGACAAATAGTCTAGGTGCACCAACTGTACCCAAGTTCATGGCTGCACCTGTGGCCACATTTCTTGCCCTGTATTTAGAAAATCTTGCCCAATGTCTGCTGCAAAATTGTCCTTAAGATGAGCCTCTTTTTTTCGTGAGGGAACGAAGGGAGAACTAACAGCAAGCGTTTCTTTGAGAATATCATAAAAGATGACAATGAATTACTTCCCTTAATTTGGAAAAGTCCTTGCAAAAAATACCAGGAAGAGTAATGTTTGGCAGGCTGAAAGGACTAGAACAAAAAGATTCCCCAGCAGTTTCATGCTGCGGGCAATAGACAAAAATGGTTGATTCCCCTTTCATTAAAGAGTTATTATGGATAAATTGTGAACCCCCTGATCTTGATATGTAAAATATGGTGCTAACCTATAGTTTGAAGTACATCAATGTGGCACTAGTGTGTTTTATTGATTATTCATAGTAAACGTATTTGATAATGTTGGCTTTTAATGAATGTGTAAAATGTACTGTGTGAATAACTGTTAGTATTTTTAGACATTTGACATTTCTGAGGTATCTATGAGGAGCGGTCAAAATCCTCAAATCTGATTGGCTGAAACCACACCCAGCCAGGATGATATCTCAGTACATAGTAATTTAGTTAGTGAGTTAGTTTTTGTTGACTGGGAAAGGAGGGATAGACAATAATTTCCTTTTTTTCACTCTCATCCCGGGGGTGGATGGGGGATACAGATGCAAACCAACTGAAAGTGAACCAGATTAAGCTGTTGGCAGTATTTCAGTGAATGGGGAAAATTGTGCCAGGACACCAGGGAAACTCCCCTAGTCTTCCAGAAGAGGGCCTCTGGTCATCATGTTGCTTGATGGCAAGATGGTGGACTCCGGAGGTTGTGGTGTGGAAGGTGAAGGTGGAAAACCTGCAGCTACTGCTTTACGTGTTAGTGAACGGAACTTGTCGACCTGCAGCATGGAAACTGGCAATGCGGTAAAAAAGGAGGAGTAATTACAGTTGCAGCCAAAGACTTGGTAAGATATTTCTAGATATTTCCTGCTATTTCTTAAGAGATTTTCTCTGGTGGCCCTATATTGGTACTGCAGGCAAGCAGGGATTTTCTCCAGAGATATTACAGAAATGTCAGGAAATATCTTGCCATATCTTTGGCTGCAACTGTAAGTAAGCTGGCCCCAGAAATGGCCGGACAAGAAAGCTCAGACTCAAACATAGAATCCGTAATGGAAGACTGGAATATAAAGCATATAGATCCGGCTGATGAACTCACCAAAGCTATGTCTGATAGAAAAGTGCCATTGCTTTAGCTTTTGGCAAAGGAAGGAAAGAAATTAGCCCATTCACCAGCACTGGAACTGTAACAAAGGTCCTGCTATCAGAGTGTGCTCTGACAGCGGCAACATCAGAAGTAGCATCCCGTCACTCTCTGACTGGTGCTAAGGCATTACTTGGGTTACGCCAAGGTCATTCTGACCCGACTGAGAAACACAAAGGAAAATGGAGTCCAGACCCCATCCTGCGGGCTGTAGAATGTGAGAAGAAAAGAAGTTTAATCTGGCTCCCACGTAAAGCCCCTACCGACTGCAGCTGAGATCCAGGAGTCGGCTCCGGTAGCACAGGTAGTTTTCTTTCCTCCAAAAGTTTACTTTTCCTTCTGTCAGTAATGGGAATGTAACTCCAACAGAAAATACTGCTAGTCACATGAATAATGCTTCTGTTAATATTGATGGTCCACAGCAGGGCCAAAAGACTGATAACAATGGAACTATACGAAACTCCCAAGCTAGCAGCTCAAAAATGCAGCCCAGCAGGGGGCATGGCTAGCAACCGATGGTGACAGATGTGTTTCTGTGAGCTGCGCTTCAGCATCAATTAATTACATTACTTTTTGTAGCCTTAGCAGAGAAATCTCAGACTTTGGCTTATACAGCTGTGTGGGTGAATTTCAACTTTATTTGGAAATACAAATTTTTGGTTCCCAGCACCAAAAACGAGATTGGAAAACCAAACCAAATGTAGTCTTCTGAAGAGGGGAAATGGTGGCCTCCAGGAGCAGAGGGAAAGACGTTGAATGCAGAGGTGCTGTGTGCAGTCAAGGATTTGGAGAAATGTTTGAAAGATCTCGACAAAAAAGTAGATGCCCTTCACACCAGAGCTGCAACTGTCGAAACAAAGCTTGATATAATTTCTGCAGACTCCCAGTAATCAAAAAGCATGGAGGAAAAAGCCATGATGGCCGCAGCAGGAGTTGTCCAGGAAAAAAAACTTCTCCAACTGTGTCTCGAAGAATTGGAAAATGGGGCCCGCTCTGTGAACTTACAATTGCTGGAAATACCAGAGGAGCAAGAAAGGCCTGACTTACTAGTGTAAGTGAGCTCTCTTTTACAGACCTTGCTGGGTTTTTCTTTGGATGGCACTTTACTAAAAGCCTATCGCATCTCACCCAGATGTCGTCCTGAGCAGGTGGATGCCCCATGAACTGTTCTGGTGGTCACAGCGGGGTCTCATATTCAAGACAGAATCCTACAACTGGTGAAAGACAAGGGATCCCTTCAACTGCGAAACAGTCATTTTATTTTTTGTTTCCTCAATTATCATATGCTACCAGACAACAGAGAAAATCCTTGAACACCATCATATCTGAACTTAAAAAATTGGGAGTCATTCACACTTTGCTTTATCCAGCAAAACTCAAGACTGTCTTATGCTGGTAGGATTTATTTATACAACGACCCTGCAGAGGCAGGGAAACATTCTTGAAAATAAAAGTGGATTTTGAAGCACGAGATACTATACCAGAAACTGAAGCAGGGGAAGACTAAACTATTACCAGACATAAAATAGGGTTTGTCTCTTAAATGCTTCCCTTTCCCCCATCCAGGGGGATGTTGGGGTGTATTGGAAGGGGTATCACAAGCTGAAGGAGGGAGGTAATGAAGTCCCATCCGGAATACTGCACACAGTACTGGAGACCACATCTACACAAAGACATTGACAAGGTAGAGACAAGTACAGAGGAGGGCAACTAAGATGGTACAGGGTCTACATCACAAAACACATGAGGAAAGACTAAAGAACCTCAATATGTACATGCTGGAGCAGAAGAGGGAGCGGGGCGTATATGACTGAAACATTCAAATATCTCAAGGGCATAAATAAGGTGAAAGGGAAAAAGAGTACTAGGATAAGAGGACATGACATGAGAGTAGAGGGAGGCCATTTAAGGGGAAATGTGAGAAAGCTCTTTTTCACTGAGAGGGTGGTGGATGCATGGAACAACCTGCCTCAGGAGGTGGTGGTAGCATGCATGGTGGAAGGATTCAAACATGCATGAGATAGGTATATTGGAACCTTACAGATGAGAAGGTGTAGCTAAGGCCGATGGCTAAGTAGAGTCAAAAGGCGCTAATACAGGCAGGGTAAATGGGCAGACTGGATGGGCCAACAGTTTCTATGTTTCTCTCCCCCATGGAATTTCATTTATTATAATGGGGCTCATATGTACTGTAGAACGGAGGTATAGGCTGATGTGTTGTTTTTTTTAGTTCTGTGTTGGAGACTAGTTATTATGATGCAAGTTGGGGTTTTGGGATGTGCTTTAATAGGTGCTGGAGCATCTGTAATAGTCACGACCGCATGGTTGCTCTGCTTGACGCTATGTGAGCCATTTTACCCCATTTTCTGAACAGAGCCTCTAATACCAAGCCTGCTTGTCCTTCCTTACCAGTGAATTTATTTCTACGCTCTCTTTCAGGAGCCCCTTGCATATCATATTTTTCGGGGGTGGGGAGGGTTAACTGGAGTTTTGCAGTCCCCTATACAGCTGGCTAACTATGTGAAGTTTGTTCTCTAGCTTACTAGTTATTTGCTTTTTAATCGTTCTGCTGAGGCTTTTCATGATAGCACATTCACTAGGTTTAGAAACTCTGTATTTTGGCATGGACTACATTATGATTTCTGGTAGATCATGCATGAGTATTTTTACTCAGGGACTTAACGGATAAGTACCTTTTTGGATTACAGTCCATCAGCTTATTGCTTATAGCTACTCCTTTAATACTTATATTTGGAATATATAGTGTCTTATGCTGATGCTATAATGCCTAATTTTCTTGTTCACCCCTATATGTGTAACACTGGGTGATAAGAATATTATTCTTAATAAGATGTATTAATTTGTTGTGCTTTCTATGCCTTGGAACCAAAGAATGTATGTTGAATATGCAGCATTCTATAATTCAATAAATACATATATAAAGTTTAAAAATAAAATACAGCCCAGCAGAAAGACTGACACATACTGAACCAGAATCTGAAATCTGAACTACACATGAATCATCAGCTCAACAAGTTGAAATACTGAGGGCATCCCCCTACCCCAACATTCAGTAGTCACAGAAGAAACGTATTCGAGATCCTGACATACCTAAAGAACTCGGGAAATCAATTTCAAGCTCTTCCCTCTCTGACAGCCTGAAGAAGGAAAAAGAAACGTTCAGTAATTCTAGACATCACAGAATAAATCAGCCTCTGAACATCGAGGCAGAGGAAGGTCCATCAGGGGTTCTGGGTACAGGGCCCGCAACTCATAGGAGGGACAGGAGATCATCTCCAGGCTCAGAAGAATCTATGGGACTGGATCAAGAGGTGGAGGGTACTGAGACACAACGACCCGATCTTCACATCAGATGGGGAACCATCTCAGCATCAGAATGCTGTCCGATTAAAATATAAAGGGGACTCATCGACACCACCAAACAGATCTCATGTCATAAGAAAGACTCAATGGGTTTTGTGGCAGCAAATATTTACACCCTCATTCATATTTTTGGCAAAACTGTTTTTGACGTCAGTTTTAAACAGTAGCATCTCTGCTGGCCCGCCGGCACAGCGGTTAGTTTTCTGCTTGCGATGCCGACGACCTGGGTTTGGAAAAGGACCTGGGAGTCGGAAGACAGGCCTGGATAGAAGGATCGAGCATCCTAGGGACTGCTCTCCTTCTCGGGAGAGTGTCTGGTGCTTGAAGGACTCCTGGCAGAGGCCAGGCATAACGCAGCACCGGCATCTGCACGTTAGGGGGGAGCGAGGTGGACGCTAGACATCAGTGCACATCTCCACCCCTGGGTAACAAAAGCAACAAAAATGCTAGTCCTTCGGTATGATGGGCCGTTCTGCGCCGCCGTCCACTGCCTCCAAATCCTGCCAGGGGGTCTCGCTCTCGTGGTCTCAACCTGGGAAATAATCTGGGTCTTGCCCACAATGTCTGTTAGGGAGTGGGAAGCCACCTCAGCTGCCCCACCCAGGGGGGTAAGCCTGGGCATGGGGAAGGCGGCGACAGGACGGAGCTTGAAGAGAGAGGGGCTTGGACAAAAACTAATTTAAAAAAAAACAGAAGCACCTTTGACACGTTTTGGGCAAAGGTATGAGCAAGTTAAAAACACATCTTTGTGGGAGCCATTTACTGTAATCCCTCTTGATAAACCTAACATTAAAATAACCTCTCAGTTGTTCAGAAGTGAAGGGGTTAACATTGTTGCTGTGCTTTACTGGCTCCCACAAAGATGTGAAATGCTGGAGTGTCCAGTGCCTATATCGGATACTGACAGCATTTGGACTGCAGGGTGGAACATGAAAATCAAACTGCAACAGTCTAATAATGGAATTTGCCACCTGCTAGGCAATTCCATATTGGGTGAGACCGTGGGTTATGTTTTTATCCTGGGCAACCAAGGACATGTCATAAGTGAATGGCTAGGACCCATTCAAGCTCTGTATGTGACACACCAAAATGTAATTTATGCATGGACTATGGGCACATAAGCATGCAATGGCCCAACCCGTTCTGGTGTCATTTACGTGACAAAGCAGGGCATGCCTATAGGCAATGCCCAAGGATGGCACACAATCACCTCAACAGAGTTGTATGAGACCAGTAAGAAATTATTACAGAGAGTCAGACAAGAGCCCTCGAGTCCAGGGAGCCCTCTCCTGGCCCTGGAACTAGACAACAGTCTCTGTCTCCTACCGAGCTTAATAGAACAGATACATTTCCCCCCAAGCATCCTGTAAAAGTTATCCCCATGCCTGCACCACCTCCAAGGGAAGAATATCAACCCCATGTAATAGACAGCTCATCTATAGTGATAGATATAACACCAGAGATACAGGCTCTCACCACGATGTCAGAGTCCTTGGGTAATTCTCACCACATCAATGAGGAGCAACTTCTTACAGAAGCGAGGACATTCCCCCCCCCAGCTGAATGAAAAAGGTATGAAAGTGGTAACAAAAGTAAGAGATGCAGATCCAGAAAAACTAGACTGAAATTTGACAAAACTCCCCCCCCCATTCCATCTCGAAATAGACTTAGTGCGCTGAGTAAGAGAAAACAATGGAGAAACACAGAGGGGGGAGATAATGGGCCTGATCTTCAAAAGTGGACGCAGGGCTTGCGTCCAGCCCTCCGTCTGTCCTGATGTGGGCCTCATCTGCACCAAACACCTAGGATACAGCGCGGTCCAATTTTCAAAGTTTGGCGCAGTTTGTGACAGCGGACCCGTTTTACTGTGCATTGCACCCAGACTGTGCTACAACCCCAAGGAAGAGGTCGCCCTGGGATGCAAAGTTACAGCAGGTGGGAGCTGCTGCAAGGGGCTTGCGTCCAGGAGTCGTGGCTGCTACTGTACTATAATTGCAAAATCCCCGGTGTCTGACGCAAGTCGCCACTTGCATCAAACTCATGTCCATGTGACAGGGTTGAATAGGACCCTGTCCCAGTTGTTATGGAGAAAGTATTTAATGCAAGGATCTGTTCTTTCTTTTCCTGTCTCTTGTTTGCCTGGTTGCACAACCCAATTTTCTCATGAGACCTAGGATTTGATCACCCAGACAGCCTCGCAATTCTCTGCCTCTCACTGTCTCTCGGTCTTCCCCTGCTGCTCTGTCTCTTTTCCTCTCTTGCATATCTGCTGGAATAAAAATATATGCAAATCATTATGTGGAAATGTAACTGATATTGGGATCCCTTTGTTTAGAAATTATATAATGTTACTGTTGAAATGTATATAATTATAGTTTAAGATGATTGCAAAAAGCTATTTGGAACTCAAGGGGTTAACCTGAAATGCAATTTTTAAGCCTTTTGCAGAAGTTGTGGAGATGGGGCCCCAGTTCTGGGACATTGTGTTCCTGCCTACACCTGCCTGAAATATACAAGAACATTTTAGAAAAAAACAGGATGCTTGTTAGAAAGGGGGGTTGTGCAGACTTATAAGACAAAGCTGCAATTTCTTGCAAGACACACAGAGATTGAAGGAAAATGCTGATGGATCTTCTCTATTTATTCTGCCTTAGTAAATAGTTATATGGAACAAGTTTATTTTTTTATGTTACTGCTAGTACAAAGAAACACTTTTTGTGAATTCTACAACTGCTCCTGGTTTTCCTATGCTTCCTGACCTGTGCCTTACCGATAGGCCGCAAGTCCCTTGCAGTGCTCAAACACGTTTTGAAAATCAGGCTCGGTGATTCAGAGGCCTCCTCAATTGCACAATCCATTAAAAATTATACACCAGATTCACATTGTCCAAAGCTAAAAGACTAAAAGGATTAATTAGGTTACAATTAAGAACATCCTAAATTATACCTCCCCTTCCGTAAAACACGTGCAGAGGACTAATATGAAATCCCTTAACCCTCAATGTCAGCAGTTTTAAAAGTTATAAGAAAAGGCTGACTACTTTGGCTGTGCTTAATAACTTATTACATAACGTACTCTTACACAAGACACCAGAGTCAAAACTATTTATAAAAAATCACAGGCAAGGATGCAATGATGTACTGTTGGGTCTTCATATTGGTGACAAGGGTCTGAGGTTTGTGACGGAGTAGCAATATTGTTGAAATGGTCAGGATTTTCTATCCACAGGGTTGCTGAGATAGATCCTGGGAAAGTACTGTCATTAGACATTGAATATCATAATCTAAAATACTGTCTTATAAACATTAATGCACTGCAAGCCATTTCTGCATGAATGGAGCTTTTCAAGTCTATTCAACCCTTTTTGCATACAAACCGTTTAGCAATTTACATGGGCGACTTTAATTGTGGCTTTTCCTTGGATGAAACAGGTGGACATACCATGAAAATTTACAGTAATACTAATTTTCCTAATACCATGACTCAGACTGCACAGTTGCAGGATGGCTTCTGGACAATCCACAAGAAAGAAAGTAAAACTTATGTGAGAGGAACACTTGCCATCAGAATACATTTTTTATTTGTTTTACAGAATATTAAAATACACGGAGCATGTACGTTGGCAAAAAAACATCAGATCAGTTTGTAGTTTCATGCAGTTGCTCCCCAGGTTAATGTCCAAGATGAAACCACATTTCCTGTGGAGACTGAAGAAACAATTATAGGATAAACAAGTGTATAAAATGTGGCAGGCATTACTGGCAGCTAGATAGTCCATTGAGTGGGTGTATGATTCTTTAGTCAAGTGGTGGGAAACAAGATTTCAACATTTTTTCCCCCAAAAAACAACCCACACAATCCAAACATAGAAAGATAGAAATTGTGGGCAGATAAGGATCGTCAGGCCCATCCAGTCTACCCGTAAGCCCTCCCCCTGTTTGCAGCCTCTGACCTCCTAGATCAATGGCTTTGTCCTCTCCTTCCCTTTTCTGTGGTTCCCCTATGTCTGTCCCATGCATGTTTAAATCCCTGCACTGTGCTCGCTCACACCACCTAGTGTGGCAGACCATTCTATGCGTCCACCACCCTCTCTGTGAAAAAAAAAACTTTCTCACATTTCTCCTTAATCTGCCACCCTTCAAATTCATATCATGCCCCCTCATTATTGTTCTCCTCCTGTTTTGGAAGATGTCACCTCCTGCACCTTGTTTATGCCTTTAAAGGTACAGTACTTGAATGTTTCTATCATGTCACCCCGTTCCCTCCTCTCCTCCAGTGAGTACACATTGAGGTCCCTTAGTCTCTCTCTCCTCATATGTTTTCTGGTGCAAGCCCTATACCATCTTTGTCGCCCTTCTCTGGTCTGCCTCCACCCTGTCAATGTCCTTATGAAGATGTGGTCTCCAGAACTGTACACAATACTCTAGGTGAGGCCTCACCAGTGTTTTATACAATGGCATCACCACCTCCCTACTTCTACTAGTGATACCTCTGTCTATGCACCCCAGCATGCCACTGGCCCTCCCTGCTGCCTTTGTACTCTGCTTAGACACCTTTAGGTCATCTGAAATAATAACCCCAAGATCCCTTTCTTCCTTGATAACCGTCAGCAGCCCCCCCCAATTCTGTAGCTCTCTCCAGGGTTTCCTCATCCCAGGTGCATTATTTTGCACTTCTTTGAGTTGAACCCCAGCTGCCACATCTTGGACCATTTCTCAAATTTTCCCAGGTCCCTCCTCATTTTCTCCATCCCCCCTTGAGTATCCACCTTGTTGCAGATCTTGGTGTCATCTGCAAACAGGCAGACTTTTCCCTCCAGCCCTTCCACTATGTCACTAATGAAGACATTAAACAGGATTGATCCAAGGACTGATCCCTGAGGTACCTCATTGGTCACCCCCCTCTCCCCAGATTGGATCCCATTTACCACCACCCTCTGCCTCCTGTCTGTTAACCAGTTTCTTACCCAGTTTACTACCTTGTGGCCCATCTTGCTATCCAGCCTTTAATGTGGGACGGTGTCGAAGGCCTTGCTGAATTCAAGGTAGGCGACATCCACTGCTTCCCCTGATTTACCTCTCTCATCACCCAGTCAAAAAAAATCTATCAGATTTGTTTGACACGACCTCCCTGCCATGTTGCCTTGGATCCTGGGCCCCACTGGATTCCAAGTGTCCCACTATTCTTTCTTTAAGTAGTGCCTCCATGATCTTCCCCACCACTGAGGTGAGGCTGACTGGCCTATAGTTTCCTGCCTTCTCCCTGCTACCACTTTTCTGTAAAGGGACTACATATGCCCTCCTCCAGTCCTCCGGAACTACTCCCGTGTTTAGAAACTTGGTGAATATGGCTGCCAAAGGCGCTGTTAGCCCTCTCCTCGGCTCCCTTAATATCCTCACTTGTATGCCATTTGGCCCCATTGCTCTGTCCACCTTCAGTTCTGGGAGCTCCTCCAGGACTCCCCCCCCCCCCTGTGAATGGACTAATGTTCACCTATTCCCCCCTTGGTGTCTGTTGCCCAACTGTGGCGCCTGACCCTCCCCCTCTTCAGTGAATACTGAACAGAAGTATTTATTCAGTATTTCTGCCTTTTCCAGGTCTCCCTCCTTACACTCCCCTTCATCCCCTCTGAGCCGTACAATCCCCTCCCTCCGGCTTTCCTTTTCTTCTGATGTAACCATAGGATGTCTGTTCCCTTTCTTCATCATCTGTGCTAATCTTTCCTCAGTCTGTGCCTCTGCGCTCCTTACAGCCTTCCCCACTTCCCTTAGATTTTCTAAGTACACCTCCCTGTCCGCCTCCCTTTGAGTCTCTTTATATTTCCTGAAACCTGCCCTTTTGGCCCTTACTTTGTCTGCCACCTTATTTGAGAACCATAGTGGTTTCTTCCTTCTCTTGCCTTTGTTTACCAACCTGATACATTGGTTCATTACCTCCCCTTTGGCTCTTTTCAGGTGTTTCCCACTGCTCCTCAACTCCCCCTCCCTCCCCCCTCCTCACCAGGGCTTCTTTGATACATCCCTCCATCTTAGCAAAGTCCACCCTTCTGAAATCTAAGACCTTTGCCTTTGTGTGACTTGACTGTGTCCCTGTCCCCATGTTAAACCACACTATGTGGTGGTTGATGAACCCAAGTTGACCTTCTACCTGGACTTCTGAGATTCTGTTCCCATTCGTTAATACCAGGTCCAGAATCGCCCTGTCTCTGGTGGGATCAAGCACTAGCTGCCTGAAGCCTGCCCCCTATAGGGACTCTAGGATGTCCCGGCTCCTGGCTGAAGTAGCTGCTGGAGTGGTCTAATCCACGTCTGGCATATTGAAATCACGCAGCAGCAGAACCTCCCCTTTTGTTATCATCTAGTGTAAGTCATCCAGTAGCTCCCTATTTGCCTCCTCCCTCCATGCTGGAGGCCTACAGATCACCACTGTGCATACTGCTGTGCTGTTGCCAGGCTTGAGGGCGACACACAGTGCCTCGGCCTCCACCTGTCCATCCTCCACCTCCATAGCCTTTATACCTTCTCTGACATACAGCCCCCTTCTTTTCTTTACCCCCCCATCCCTCCTAAACAGACAATAACCCGGTACATTTATGTCCCATCCTTGATTTGCGGTGTACCAAGTCTCTGTTATTGATATGTCCAGGTACCCCCTCTACTAGCAAAGCCTCCAGGTCTGGGATTTTATTTCTCAGACTGCAGGCATTTGTTACCATGGCCTTCCATGTTTTGTTGCCTATTCTCTCCCTACTCTTGTTGTTGCTCCTCTGATTCTTTCCCCCACCCCAGTTTTCTTTCTTATCCAGGTTTGATTCCTCTGCTTTTTCCTTTGTGCCTGGTTCTGGCGTCCCCATGCACAACTTGTTTTTCTGCTTCTGAGTTCTGGTTTCTCTGCCTTGTGGGGGTAGGCTGCTTTGGTTTTCCTGCTCCCATTTGTCCCCACCTTGGCTAGTTTACAAAATGCCCATCAACAAAGCATTTAAAGTGTTCATTGAGGACTGCTTTCCCCTTCCTGGATGGATGCAGTCCATCACCTTTGTACAGGGCTGCATCGTTCCAGGTGGGTCCCCGGTCCCCAATGTAGCCATACCCCTTCTTGCTGCACCAGCCCTTCAACCATGTGTTGAAGCTACTGATACAGAGATTCCTGCCCCCCCCCCCATGGACTGGCAGCACCTCCGAAAATGTCACAGAGCTTGCTACCTTCCCCAGGCGCTCTCAACTTGAAGTCCTCTTGCACCTGCTCTTAGCTTACCCTATTGTTGGATAGGTCATTTGTTCCCAGGTGGATAACGACCTCCAACCCCCTCTCCTTGCCACTACTTCAGCGATCCTCTGGATCCGCTCTCCTTCCCTCCAAGCAGTGCCTCCTGGAAGGCCCTTGATCTCTCTTTACTCCCTGTTATGTGTACTCAGCACCATTCCCTGGACAACTGAGTCCCCCAACAGGAGTCATTTCTTCTTCCTTTGTAGTCCTCTTCCTCCCGCCACTGGGTCTCCCTCCTGGAGGACCCTCACCTCCTCCCTGGTCGCAGCCTTGAGTTCCCTTATGGGACTCTCCCGCTCCTCCAGAACAGAATAGGAGTTCCTGAGCTGGACCAGATGGGGGATGTGCCTCTGACCCCTCTCTCTGAGCCCACCATAGTCCATCCCTCCCTCCCTCGGCATCTGATGAGGCAGTGGCTGGGGACATGGTGGCCTCTGGATGGGGGCAACGGTCTCCAGTACTCCAGCCAGCTTGGCCCAGAGGCTGGCCACCTCCACCCTCAGCCCAGAGAGGTGCTTGCAAATGGAGCAGCACTGCAGTACCCAACATGTTCTCCTTAAGATTGCTGCTCCACACCCATTGCACTGCACCACTCCCTGCATCTTTCTCTTCTGCTTTATTCCTTTCCCTTTCACCCTGCAGTTGCTCTTTATCCCTGTAAAGGCTTTTTTTTAATCCCTTCTCTTCTCCTTGCTGTCTGCTGCATGTTTTCTGATCTACTGAATGATCCACCCCTTGAAATTGCTGTCTGTATATCCCAGAGTCTGCTTGTAGTACTGTTTCTCCAACTACCTCTATGCTCTTAAGAAGATGTGGCTTGTTTGATGCCTATAAAGATGGACCACCCTGGGTGGGTAGGAATGGGAGCAGGTGGGAGGGTCAGTTCTTTGTGCAGCACTGGACGAAAAGAACAATCAGCTAACTCCAGTCTCCAGTTAATACAAGCTGCCTCCACATAATCAATGCAGCTCGTTCTCTCTGCTCATCTTACAACCGCTAAAGTACCTCCCCAAAAATACAAATATTGCAGTAAATCAGTAATGCCCTCCTTCCTTTTCGTGTGCGACTACCGAAGACAGCTGAAAGTTCAAGACAAATTGCACAGTACTGCCCCGACCCTCAGCTTGTTTGCAACAACCAATGTAACCTGGGGAAAGCAAAACAAAACAAAACTTACAATTTACAACAGTAGTACCCCTTTCCCCTGTTTGTCTATAACCTCAACTGAACTAGTGAGGTACACACATTATTTTAGACTAAGAGACGAGTTATACAACCTCACATCTCAGACGAATACTGAAAAATGTAACTTAACTGAGCAGATTAAAAAAACTCAAAGGACAAATGTTTCAATTCCAGAACAACAGAGCTGCATCTCTTAAAGGGACGTTGTCAACCCCCTTAAGCCTCAGAGTATCACTAATTTAAAAACAAAACACAAATTATGATTCATCACATTCTGTAGAGATTGCTAATATAGCTGGTGGTTTGATTATGGTTCTTTTTTCCTTTTTAAAAGTGAAAAGCAGACTGCCCACCATACTGGTGTTACCACACAAAAAAAGTGTTTGTTTATGTTCCTTGATCAACACCCACTGCATTTCAACTGGACTTCGGAACACCCCAACACAGACTAGCCGCCCATGACACAGTGGGATCAGAAGAGACTATTGCATCATGAGTGGCTGCACTGTTTGGGGGTGTTTCTAACTTTGGGAGATATGCAATAAGGATAGATCAAGGATTTGAAAAAAAAAACAAGGTTGGGTATAAATATACCATCTGCATGCATGTCAGCTGTACTAAGAAATGACACAGATAAAACAGCAGTGAATTTTAGAAAAGTAATCACAAAATGTGTGTTTTCAACTCGAAATAATATGATGCAGAAAGGGTTAACACTGTCCCATTAAGCAAGGAATGCAATTTGGTACACAAGGGCAGAAACAAGATGACCTGTTTAAAGGTTGTTTAGACAGGGTGTCCAGACAGGTGATTTCAAGTCTCCTCCCTTGAAAATGACACAGATTATATTACTCCAAAGAAAATCATGCAAATTGTCCATGGGAGTGATAGTAGCATGTTTGGAAATCAACCTAATACAATACAGGATGATTTCTTCAAATTATTTTCAGACGTTGTCATACCGCAAGTCTTGGTAGAAAAACAAGTAGAATTTAAAATCCCCTATTACTGTAGCAGAAGTGGAGAGTGCTATTAAAAAACTGAATAACAACTCAGCTCCGGGGTCAGATGGCTTGTTGTCAGGGTTCTGTAAGACTTTTGTGGAACAACTTAGCCCAGTTTTAGCAGAACTCTATACTGAAATCCTTTCGGCAGGCTCACTGCCACATTCTATGTCTTGCTTCCTTCCCATTTTTGTGGCAGGTGTATACTGCCACCCAGGGATTCCTCCTGCTTCTGTTACAGAACTGCTAACCACTATCTCTACTCATGCCTCCACTGGGGAGCTTCTTATCTTAGGTGATTTCAACTTTAATTGGCTTTCACACTCCTAACTCTAAACTCTGTCAATGAGTAAAGTCCCTGCATCTTACACAACTCATTTCTGTCCCTAACCATCACAATCCCCGTTCTCAGAACCACTCTCTACTTGACTGGGTTCTTGCTACTCACCCGCACTGTATCTTTGATGCTGGCACCCTCCCTGATGCACTCAGTGACCATCATATGGTTTACTGTGTGCACAAAATTCACCGCCCCAAAGTCCCCCCCAAAATTTTCCAAACTAGGTCCTTCCGACCAATTGACTTATCCTCACCACTCCCTGATCTGCTCGCCACTGATTAGACCCCCTATCTCTACAGCCAGTAACAACAATCAAGCCCTACATTACTTCCAATCAAACTTTTTATTAGTCTGGAATCAGCATGCCCCGCTCAGGAAAACCAGGGTGAGAGGTTCTCACCTTCCCTGGATCTCGGCTGAACTTTTGGCCTGCCTCTGTGCACGTGACCTGGCATGGGAGTCTTACAAGTCCTCTAGCACTCCGGCTAACCTTAACAAGTACCATGCTTTGAGGAACTCTTTTTTTTCCCCCAACTATTTTTCTAGCCTCCGTCTCGGAACTCTCTCAGGCCACTGTGCTCGCTTGCTCGCTCTACCGCCTGCTGTGTTCCCCTACATCTTCAATGTCGTCGTGGCTCCCCAGGACGGGAGGAGGCAGCAACCCGGGGAGACCGCAGGGGCAGTGACAGGGAACCAGCGTTGGGCATGTGGCGAGGGCACGGACATGGCTGTCTCCTATCCGAGGCGGAGGGTATTTTTCTTGTTTACGCCCTCAACGTTGGACGTGCAATGCTGCCCGGCCCGCAACGTGAGTGCTCCTACCCACGTCCGGAAGGCAGCTGCCAATGTCTACCCCACACTCGTGAGCCCATGGGCGTCGCAGTGCCGCCGGTCTCCACTGGGGGCCGCTGCTGTGCCAGGCTTCCCCTGGATCCCTCCCCGAGAGAGAAGAGGAGAGCAATCCTACGGACGCTCAATCCCCTCTCTCCCCCGCCGACCCACGACGGCCTGGGCTCGGTCCCGAACCCGAGTCACCGGTGTGATGCGAGGTGTGGCGTCCAGTGCCTCAACCCTCAGCGCCACTGGGCCAGGACTTTGAGGAACGCTTGTACTAGAGCCACTAGGTTAGCTAAGGCTGAGTTCTTTTCCTCCGCATTTCAGAAGAATCTTAGCAGCCTCTCCAAGTTCTGCAAAGTAATACATGCCCGCTTCTCCCCCCCCCCCAAGTCCCCCTATTCTCAAGGTGGGTGACTCCACCATTTCAGACCCTCCTTCTGTCACCTCAGCTTTCAAATCCTATTTCACCACCTGTGCTTCCTCACTCCTCTCTGCACTCCCACTACTCCCTCCTTTCTCCTCCCTCCTCCCTCCTTCCTTCTTCCCCTTCTCTTGCTCATCTATCACCCCTGTCTCGGCTCTTAAAGCCCTCCTGGCTCTCAAACCCCGGAAAGGTGGGAGCCCTGATGGGCTTGATCCCAAGCTCCTACTCCTCTCTGCACCAGCTATTGCCTTGCCCATCTCCTCCCTGCTCATCCTATCATTTTCTCTTGCCTCAGTCCTGGATACATGGAAGCATGCAACTGTCATTCACCTTCCTAAAGGAGGTGACTCCTCTTCTTCTCCTGGCAATTTCTGCCCAGTCTCTCTCCTCCTAACCTTATCCAAACTTCAAAAACACATAGTTCTATCTCAACTTTCCCCATCCCCTTTCCTGGACTCTTCCTCCTTTTTTCACCCCCTTCCAGTCTGGCTTTCACAAACATCACTTCCTCTCTCCTCAGGTTCACAGATTGCATCCATTCTGGCATGGAACAAGGCCTCCTCACTTCCGCCATCATTGTCAATCTACTGAAAGCTTTCAACACTGTCTCCCACCTTCTTCTCCTGGACAAACTAAAATAAGCAAGTCTGACTCTGCAACTAGGTGGTTCAACGCCTCCGTTGTAGGTAGATCTCAATCAGTCAGAACTGGAGACTCTCTCTCCGCCCCCAACCATACACATCGGCATTCCCCAATGTTCCATCCTTGATCCTTTGCTTTTCTCCACGTTCTTCAACGACCTCCCCATAGCTTGCTCCTCTGCATCCATCCACACGTATGCAGATGATACGGTCCTGTTCTCCTCTGGCTCTTCTCCATCAGAGTTAACATCCAGGCTTCAGCTTGACTTTGACACTGTCCAGAAATGGTTCAGGGCTAAACAACTATCCTTTAATGCTAAGAAAACGATCTCCATGTGTTTCGGCACACGGCAGAGGCTTTTTAGATTCCCTTCACTCCCCACCTTCCTCACCCTCGATGGAGGAAAAACTGATGACGTACCATCTTTTAAGTATCTCGGTGTCTGGCTTGACTGCCACCTTAGTTTCTCTCAGCACATAGATGCCATGTACAAAAAGCTCCACCCTAAGCTCGGTGCACTTTATAGAATAAAATCTGTATCCCTATATCTGCCCGCCGGGACATCATCACTAAAATGAACCTCCCCATTTCTGATTATGGTGACTTAAGTCTATGGTGCAGCAGCTGTACCTAAATCCACCCTGGCCAGACTGGATCCCCTCTTCCACTCCTTTTGCCATTTTGCCTTGGCCTGTCTCCCCGGACTCACCACTGTTCTCTGTACATTGATCTCTCCCTCCCTTCCTTGAATGACCACAGTCTCATCCACTGTGCTTCCTTTATTTCTAAATTCTGGTTGGCTTTGCTCCCTCCTTACCTCAGCTCTCTCTCCTCTCCCCTATGCCCCCCCCCCCCACATTCTCTCTCAATAACTCATGTCATCATTCTTTTTTGCTCTCCTCTCATAAATCCCTTGCTGGCCAGTCTGGTTTCTTCTTCTGCCTTCCTAATCTTTGGAACTCCCTTCCACCAACAATTCGCTCTGCCACCTTCAAATGCTCTCTTTCCTCTCTTCTCCAAGGCCACACTGCCCCCTCCTGTAAATGCCCTTAGCCCTACACTTCTCCATATTTACTCCAACCTCTATACTTCTCGCCACTCTACCTCATCTCCCTTCCTCTCCCCTTTCCCTTCCACTGCTTCCTCCCACTCTCTTACTTCTTTCTCAGTCACTCCCACCCCCAGTTATCATTCTTTCTACCCCTTCATAATCCTCAAAACTTTATTCTCCCACCCTACCCACCATAATCTGTTCTCTTCTCTTCTCCTCTCTCTTTTACTCCCACCACTTTACCTTTTCACTCCCCAACCCAGCTTCTCTCTTTCTCACCCCTTTCTGCTTACTCTCTCTCTCTCTCTCTCCTACCCTTTCCTATATGGGGCTTTCCTTGGCTCACGTTACTTTCTTGTGTGTGCCGGGTACTTTGCACTTTTGATGTTTAACCTGCATTATTATTTGCCCTGGTAATGTATATTATTGTACATATGGGGTGGGATATTCAGATGAGTTGCGCACTGGCGTGATTTTCAAAAGGGGAAAGTGCATGGCACAAATCCAGATGCGCCAGGGCGCATTAGTAATATATGCGGCGCAAGTAGGGGG